>CM062819.1:88404058-89869058 GCA_031772625.1 Pinus tabuliformis | reverse complement strand
ACAACAACCCAGCAGCGAACATACTCAATCCCTAATGTTCAGATTTAAAATTTCATAACTGACACAAACACACTGTTAATAGTTAATACGTCATAAGTAGTATCAATAAACCTGATTAGCTCAAAGGCAAAGCTTTGCGGTTATGTATGGCAATGTACCAATATATAATATTTTATTCAAGTGGTGTTTCCAATTGTAAACTAATTGTAACCTTTTTGTTTATGACGAGGTGTTCCATATGCGTATTAGAATTAGACAAGCACATTAGCATAGCAGCTTAAGTTCTCCACAACAGCCACAGATAAGTATTGAGGCCTAACACCAGCTTCTATAGAGTATGTTAATTTTATCCAGACATTTGAATAACGATACTGACGACTGTAGGATAAAATATATTCCAGTGGCCTCAAAAAATTACCAAAATTTCCAAATAAATGCCTTAATTCAAAAAATCCTTTAAATATGGCATTGAGCCAAAAAAAACATGTCTATAAACACTAAGGTAGAGATAAAAATGGCTCTGATACCAAATGAAAGCTTAAAAACGATTCTAAAATGTGGAATAAACACTTTAAAAGAATCGAAAACTTTAATGCCCAATAAATCATACCTCCGGCCATTGATGCTACCCACACTCTGATACCAGACTTTCCGATGTGCTTGAGGCAAACCACTTCCCTCTTTCAAAAAACAATCAAACAAACAAATCATAGAAGCTCCTTACTGTGACTCCAAAATTTCCTGGTTTTCCTTTCTTGCACCTCTATTCCAACATATCCCAAAGGTTGGCTACTATCAACACATCAAGAACAGAATAATTTGATGTGGATATAACTTTTGCGTAGAAGACATGCTCTCTGCCATGTTTTCAATCGCGTGTCCTCAAATGGCAAAGAGAAAATATATATTGTTCACTCGGCAAGCAGTAACTGATTTGCTTTACTGTCGTATCAAACTTACAACTGAATCGTTATTAGACAAAAATCAACCAGCGGATGCTTACATGAAGTAACATTCCTAGTATCTGTAATCTTTTCTCATCTGTGTGGCACTTCCAAGCTCTGCTCACTCAACTTGATGGTGTAAGGCTAAAGGGGATTGAGTTAGTGAGCTTGGGGACCAAACAGAGGTATTTATAGCCAAGCTTCCATCAAGCTTCTGTTGGCTATGTGTCAAATGTTCCACGGATCATGGTAGAGAACTACAGAGGGAGTAATGGACCACTCCAGGAGCTCCCAACAAGAAATTAATTTAACTACAGTTGGTTTCCGTAATTTAAGGAAATAACTGCAGTTGATTTCCACAATTGCAGGAAATAACTGGCAGATTGTTTCCAAATCAGCAGATTGTTTCCAAATCAACTGCGGCTATTATGGGAGCTATCGGTGGTTGTTATGGGAGCTAACACCACTATCATATACCATTAGTCTGTTACTGGTGATAGAAGTAACATTATTTAGTAGCTATCAAATTCTATCAGTGTGCAAGTGATAATGATGTTCAAAACATACGGTCTGCTTTAAAATACTAACATTATACACACTAATATTAAATTTTGAAAATTTTTCTACTAATAGTTGTTCAGTTGCTCCACTCGTATGTCAATGCACACATTGGTATAACAAAATTTCATTAGAAAGAGCTTTCCATGAGGTGTTATGTGTCAGAGAGTGGAGAAACATTAAAAGTGGGGAGGGTGTTAGAGCTTTAAGGCTTGCCGAGCGGTATTTGAAATGAGTTGGTGGCATTTGGACACTTTGGACTGGAAATTATATTAATGTTTGTGACATTAGATGGTACAGGTTTGTGAAATGACAGTGGAAGAGTGGAGGGAGGTTGAGGTGGAGGGATGTGGTGCGGTGTCTGTGGCAGTGGGAATGAGTTGAGAGGTTAATTGGAAAGATGAGGTTGTATTAAGGTTTTGTGAAATTAGAATGGTGGAGGTGGGTGGGGAAATGGTAGTGGAATAGTGGAATAGTGGAGGGAGGTTGAGGTGGAGGGATGTGGTGAGGAGTTTCGTGGTGATTTGGTGGCATCTTGGGAATGGAAGGAGGATGAGGTGGAGGCCTGAAGCGAGGAGATGGCTTCACATATGAGGATGGTGGAGGTGGGTAATGAAGCTGAGAACTAGAGGGAGATGGTGGATTTTTGTAGGGTGATGGTGAAGGGTGTCTAATAGGAGTTTCAGAACTTGTTGGTGGTGGTGGTGCAAGCGGTGATGGTGATGACGGATTTTTGTAGGGTAGCGATGTAGGGTGGCTAATAAGAATTTCAGGATTTGTTGGTGGTGGTGGTGCAAGCAGTGATGGCCTATGATGAGAATGGGGTCTATGGATTGGATGCTTGTGTGGAGGACTAGGAGGCGAAGGGTTGGTGGGAGAGGGGAGAGCAGGTTTAGAAGCAGGTGGTGGGGTGATAGTTGTGGGGCTGGTGGAAGTTTTGGTATTGGAGAGACGCCATAGGAAGGAGAAGTAGGTGGTGGGAGCGATATTGGTGGAAACGACATAAGTTTTGGTTTTGGAGAACCACCACAGGAAGGGGAGCTAGCCCCTTGGAGGTACATTACTAGCATTAGGTGGACTGGTTGTAGGAGGTAGAAAGGGAGAACCATGCCCAATTAGTGAAGGAGCACAAGGAGTGCTAGGAGGGGGTATGGCTCCTCCTTTCGTGGGAGGTTCATCCTTGCAAGGTGGGTAATGTGGCTTTGTAATGATCTCAGGATCCAGAGGAATAGGAGGAAGATGAATGCATTTGGTAGGACTATGGTTGTTCCTAGTAGGGACCCCGGAATGCTTAACCCTGTTGTGGTCTCCATGAGCTAGTGTAGGCCTAGTGATGACTGGAATGCTATAAGATGGGGGTTTTGTTGTAGAAGTTGTAGTGGCTGGTATTGTGGAAGTACTCGAAGGAATAGTGGGCATTGCTTCTGCAAAGCTTCTACCCACTGCTTTGAGGCCCCAAGATGAAGCTCCTAAAGATTCAACTGGTAAATCAGAGCTCTCCAATATTAGGCCATGCCTAGAACCCAATTGTAGTGCTTTACAAATCGACTCATCGTATAACCAAATGGACCAACATAGTACACAACTCTTTCTCCGTAGACTTCTCCAACACTAGAGATAGTGGCACATGAGCCAACATTTACAATATCAGTAGGGATATATAGCAATCCATGGCAGTGCTTCTGACTAGTTTAACAGTGCATCCCCCATCTCCATGGATTTGGAAGTCATCCTCCTCCACACTGATCGAGAATACAACATTCTCATCAGTGGATGCCCAAAAAGCGGCAGATTATTAAGTTTTTAAAATCTTGTAATTTTAGAGAGCTTAATTGAAAAAGGAAAAGTTAAAGTACCCTTTTCAACAACAATGTTTTATGTAAGGATTATAATATTTATTCTCTTTATTTTATTTTTTTAATTTATTCATTCAAAACAAGCTTCATTATAATTTCATAAGTTAAATTTTATTATAAATTTGATACTAAGTTGCACGAAACGGGGAAACAGGTACGAGTTTCTGAAATGGGCACGGGTACGAAACGCGACCTCCCCAAATTTTGGAAATGGGGAAACACGAATATATATATATGTGTGTGTGTGTGTGTGTGTGTGTGTGTGTGTGCAATCATAAAGCATACATGATACATTATAATTTATTACATTTAAACATTATGATTAAATTTACATCACATTTACTCATGAATGATCACATAATGAAAATAAAAATACCAGAATATCCAAAAGAAACCTTTATTATATATCCAAATCTCAAAATCAGCCTTTATTATATATTAATATATGAGGTTGCAAGTACAATAAAGACTATAAGGCTGCAAGAACTATAGAGACAAAAGACTAATCCTCATCATCATAATCCTCATAAAAAATAGAAGCAGAACAATGCTCAACAGTGGATGGTGGTGTTGAAGAAGATGATGGGCCAATTCCACTTCCAAGCTGGACCTCAATATTCAAGGCAGCAAGAGAGAGATCCAAATCAGGACTTTCTGCATCCACATCCCATTCTTTATAAGGACCACTGTTGTATTCTGGACCCCTACGAGATGCAAGGTGAAGATTGGAGTGCACATAAACAAGATCCTCTGCCTTCTATGAGCCCAACCTACTGCACTTCACAGAATGAATAAAACCATAAGTGCTCCAATTCCTTTCTGCTGATGAAGAGCTTGCCACTTGTGAAAGAATACGAATGGAAAGGTTTTGCAAATGTACACCATTTTCTCCATGACAAATCCACCACCTAACTAGATGCATGGTGCTTCTCTCCTCCAGAAGGGGATATATCTACATAATCATCTATTCCTGCAGCAAAAATGGCAAATTCTTCCTTTACCTCCCTGTGTAGATGAGAATGAAACATTCTCATAAGGGCTTTCACCCCATTAGCCACCTCTCTATCCTTATGGGGTGCCTTCCTCTTCCCATTGCTTTGAGAAATAAGCTCCTCATCATAAAATTTGGGGTTCAAGGCATGTAATAAAGTGTGCAATGGAGTGTTGAAATTGTTCCACCTATCAACAATGATTTTCTTGACTAAACCAGCGAAATGATCATCAACAAACAAAAGTTGTGGAGACTCTTGCGAAATGATTTCCATAGTTTTCTCAACCATGGAATCCATGCCATCATATACCTCTCCTAAGAAGGGTTGGTCAATGTCAGCACTCCGAAGAAGCTCAAATGCAGGGGTTGTGAACTTTAGCAAGAAATCTACCTTGCTCCACCAATCCTCATCAAGGCACAATCTACGCACCATATATCCCTGCTCTGAATCTGCTTGTCTCCACTCAACCCAAAGTTGAATCACCACCATAGAAACTAATGCATGCTTAACCTCAACAAGGTGGCGCAATGTCAGGAAATTTGAGGCATATCTTGTCTCAGCAACTTTTAAAAACTCCAATTTGGAGTACTCTCGAAATATGGCCTGAGATTGGTGGTGGTTGGTGATGAATTTGACAATCTCCCTTACTTCCCCTGTGATTTCCTTTACCCAGGAAACTTTGTTGTCGATCTCCTCTAAGATCAGATTCAGATTATAGACAATGCATGGTGTCCAAAAGATGTGGTCATACCTCCCCTCAATAATTAAACCTGCAGCTTTGCAAACTGGTGCATTATCTGTGATAACTTGCACCACCTTATTAGGAACTATTTGTTCAATAGCTTTTATAATAACATCAGCAATGAACTGTGCATATTTTACCTCTCCTGAGCAGTCTTCCGCCTTGATAAACATTGCTCCTTTGGGGGAAGTGGCAATGATATTTATCAATGGTCTGCGCTTTGTATCTGTCTATCCATCTGAGGCTATGGTAACCCCACAGCTACTCCAAGAAGAACGAATTGGTGATAAAATATCCTCCACAAGCTCCTTCTCATTTTTGAGAAGCTGAGTTCTGACTTTCTCATAGTTGGGCCCCTTGTACCCTTGAGGAGCTTTGTGTAGGAATTTACAGGGTAAGTTCCTCAGAAAAAACACCAAAGGACACCGCTCACAAACAGATCACAGATCAATACACCAGTACTTTTGACCTGGTTAAAACCCTCAAAGAGGGAAATAGTCCACGGCCTAAGCCAACGCGGCCACTTCAGGCAATTTATTAATAAAAGAATGAAAATTTACATATGCTTCTCTCATAGACGGATTACCCTAAAAATGACCCTCCATGCGCTTTAAATAGAAATCATGGACCAATCGGGTGTTAAGCAATGGATCAAGTGTCGGTAATACCGAGGAGAGAATGAACCGTCGGATCACTACATATCATGACCGTCGGATTGTAAGTTACAAAATGTACAAGGTAAAGAAACACACTTTACCTAACTCTATACTAGACCAAGTTGTACTTAACTATTTCCTATGTGTCGGAATATCCTAACATCCCCCCTTAAGAACAAATTGGGATAGGATTGAAGGATTTAAAAATATGACACAATAGGAGAAGGAAGGAGGCACTAGAGCCTATCCCCCCTTAGTGACAACTTCCTGAACTCCAACCATAAATCGAAGTTTAGTGAACTTCGGCTCTGTGAGAGCCTTTGTAAAGATGTCTGCAACTTGATCATATGTTGAACAATATTGCACTTCAAGAACATGGTCATGAATGAGCTTTCTGATGAAGTTCATGTGCAGTTCAATGTGTTTGCTGCGCTGATGTTGGACTGGATCTTTGCATAGCTGAATGGCACTTTGATTATCACACCAAAGTGTAGTCGGATGCTGCTGTTGAAAGCCAAACTCTGACAGGATCTGACGAAGCCACAAGGCTTCCTTACTAGCTTCTACGGCACCACGATATTCTGCTTCTGCTGAAGAAAGAGAAATGGTACCTTGTTTCTTGCAAGCCCATGTAATAGGTCCTGAACCAAGAGTGAACACATAACCTGCCGTAGACTTTCGATCATCAGGTTCACCAGCCCAATCGGAATCAGTGAAACCAACCAATAGAAGAGATGCTTCGGCACTGTAATGAATCCCAAACTGAACTGTACCTCGAACATAACGAAGTATTCTTTTAGCTGCTTTCCAATGACTTTCACGTGGGTTTTGCATAAACCGAGCAACAAGGCCAACAACAAAGGAAAGGTTAGGACGAGTATGGGTTAGATACAAAATTTTTCCTACAAGTTGACGGTATAAGGTAGCATCAACTTCAGGAGAAGTACAAGTGACTGAAAGTTTGACTCCAGACTGAAAGGGAGAAGGGGCTGGCTTACAGTCTTCCATGTGAAAATGGCGTAGAATATCACAGGCATACTTGGACTGAGAAAGGGAAATACCTTCCTTGGTTTGCAAGACTTGAAGACCGAGAAAATAATGTGAGTGTCCTAAGTCTGTCATTTCAAACTTCCTTTTAAGGCTAGACTTCACATGGTTTATAAGGTTGGGATCACTACCAGTCAGGATAAGATCATCAACATAAAGAACAAGAATGATAAGAGACTTGCCCACTTTCTTGGTGTAGACAGTATTGTCAGAATGACACCTAGAAAAGCTAGATTCTAAAAGAAAGTTATCCATTTTGGCATACCAAGCTCGAGGAGCTTGCTTGAGACCATAAAGGGATTTCTTAAGCCGACATACAAGGCTGGTGTCTGTTTGTATAAAGCCAATAGGTTGTTCCATATAGATTTCTTCATGCAAGTCCCCATGCAAGAAGGCGGATTTAACATCCATCTGATGGACTTCCCATTTGAAAGAAGCAGCAAGGGAAAGAACAAGGCGGATAGAGTTCATTTTGGCAATAGGGGAGAAGGTTTCAGTGTAGTCAATGCCTTCAACTTGTGAAAAACCCTTAGCAACAAGACAAACTTTATGTTTATCAACTTTCCCGTCTGGTCCATACTTGGTTCTGTAAACCCATTTGCATCTAACAAGTTTCCGTCCCTTTGGTAGAGGAACAAGATCCCATGTATCATTTTCCAATAATGAATGATATTCTTCATTCATAGCTACTTCCCAATATGGATGGCCTGAAGCTTCTGCAAAGGTGTTAGGATCATAATTCACTGAAGCTTGAGCCAGTAAAAAAGAGGCTCTCTCGAATTGAGAACGTGTACGTCGCTGATCTGTAGGATCACCGGCAAGATCACCTGCTGCATCCCGAGTAGCGCAGACCCATTTTAGAAGCTGAGGAGCTGAAGGAGGATCCTGAGAAGGTGGGGGAGGATTTTCATCCTCGCTTTCATCATCTGAAGAAGAAATATTTTCAAAAGTAGAAGAGATAGGGAGAGGTGGCACACCCGCCGAACTAGGCTCGCAGGCCGATATATTTTCATCAAACTTTACATCTCTTCTAATGATAACATTTTTGGACTTAAGTGGAATAAGTCTATACCTTTGGCATCTTCAGAATATCCAACAAAAATACATCTTTCACTCTTAGGTTCTAAAGCTTTATGTTTCTCATCTAGAATATGAGCCCATGCTTCACTTCCAAAAACACGAAAGTGATTTACATCTGGTTTGATTGAGCTCCATGCTTCTTCTGGAGTGATATTCTTTAAAACCTTAGTAGGAGTGCGATTTATTATGTAATTTGCACAGTTAATTGCTTCTGCCCAATAATTAATACTAAGTCCTTTAGATTGAAGCATACAATTAGCCATTTCCTTTAAGGTGCGATTCTTCCTTTCAGCTACACCATTTTGTTGTGGAGTATATGGAACAGTATGTTGCATTCGAATTCCATTCTCAGTGCAAAAGTTGATGAATGTGTTTTTAACATATTCTCCGCCATTATCAGATCTTAGCTTAAGAATTTGATGTCCAGATTGTTTTTCAACAAAGGCCTTAAAGGCCAAGAACATGTTAAATACTTCACTCTTGAGTTTTAAGAAGTATACCCAAGTGCGTTTGGAGAAATCATCAATGAAAGTTAAGAAATACTTGTAGCCAGAGAATGAAGCAACTGGAAGTGGACCACATAAATCACTATGCACGAGCTGTAAAGGGGCTGAGGCATGCCAAGAGGCACGTTTTTCAAAACTGTCCAGATGATGTTTTCCGAGTACACATCTGGAACAAACACCATCTCTGCAAGATACCATGGGAAGACCTGTCACCATATTTTCTTTACATAGATTCTGAAGAGAGCGATAGTTTAAGTGACCAAATCGCTCATGCAAAAGTTTGCTCACTTCATCATTATGAGCAACAAATACTGAGGGAAGATTTGATGACCCAAAGTTGTGAAACTTATACAACCTTGTAGAATCATCAGCAATGCCAGTAGCTAAAATCTGTCTAGGATCTCTTAGGTCCTTAATTACAACATCGTGAGGTGAAAATTCAACGATTTTACCTTCACCTGAATGGGTTATCTGATATACAGATAGAAGGTTGCAGGATAAGGTTGGAACACATAATACATCATTAAACTGACCATTATCTAGATGAACAGTTCCAATCCCTACAACACTAAGAGATCTATCATCACCAACATATATATTTTTGGTGTTACAATCATTTAAAGAAGAAAACATGGCTTTGTTTTTGGCCATGTGATAAGAAGCTCCAGAATCAATGAGCCACTCATGAGAATGAGAAGAAGAAGATACATTTAGTGCATAGCCAGACCGAGATGCTTGACAACCACATGCAGAAAGTGTCATTCCTGAAGATGAAGTTGAAGTTGAAGATTGCTCCAAATGGATGTTATGCTTCTTCATTGCTGCTTCCAAGGCTTCCATTTTCTTAAAGCATTTGG
Source organism: Pinus tabuliformis (assembly GCA_031772625.1). NCBI lineage: Eukaryota > Viridiplantae > Streptophyta > Pinopsida > Pinales > Pinaceae > Pinus > Pinus tabuliformis. The sequence continues at coordinate 89,859,820 of CM062819.1, read as the reverse complement.
ATTCTAAGTGGCCATCTCGATTACAAAAGTTGCAATGTCTATCAGTCTTCTTCCCTTTGTTTTTATTTGTCTTATCATTTTGTTAAAATGATTTTTCATTTTGAGGCTGAAATTGCTTAGGACCCTTGTTTGGTTTAGGACCATTCTTTTTTGGATACAACTTCTTAGGATTCTTTGGATTTGGTTGCTGCTGGGCGGCTAATTGATCAGGTGCTCATGTCCTAAGTGTCGTAAAATGCTCAAAATTTAAAATGCTCAGAACTAGTTCAAAGTGGAACGATTGGAAAGTGCTGGTCCTCCTGATTCCGGCGCTGTGAACGGTTCGAAAAACGGTCGCCGTATGAGAAAGTTATGGCAAAAAGAAGAATTTCTCAGTAACATTGAAATTTTGAATTTTTCAAAAAAATTAAAAAAAGAATATTCCACAGAATATTCTAGGCAATATTCTGTTCGAACAGCCAATAGAAAGCTGCCATGTGGCAGGCTCGGAGGCCACCATGTGGCCCCAGGTGACGTCAGCATCAAGGTTGGTAGCGCATATCAAAATTTTGGATGGTTGGAGGATCGAACCTGCGACCTCCGTATTACAAGCGACCGGGCTTACCGTTGGGCCAAAACAACGAAAGTTGAAAGTTTTGCAGACAAAACTTTATTTAAAGTTTAATCTTTTTGTTGGGTGGGAAATGAAGGGGGCCAACCCCTAAGCGGCCAGCCCCCATTCCATATGATCGTGTGCCGAGAACTAGGGACAAAACCCTAACCACCAGCGTGGAATCCAAGGGCAACTGCCAGATATATTAACTCGGTCACATGCACTAACTGCAACCCGTAACAGGTGATCAGACTGGCGGAGCACCAAAATTGGCGGGCCTATCTGGACTTAACTAAAGTTAGTTGGAGTTTTTGTAGGGGCAGCTGGCAGTTAGGAGTAAATGGCCATAACTTTGTCTAGGAAAGGCGGTTTTGGACGATTTTTTTTTATTTTGGGTATTTTCGACCTTCTGAAGCCATTGGTTTAGGTCTTACAGCCATCTGAGGTCATTTGTAGAGGTTTTGGAGCCATGAAAGTTCTAGGAGCCACCAGGGCCCAGTATTGTGAAGACTGTATAGGGTTGCAGGTATCCATTGGAGGTGAACTAGTAGTCAATCCTGAATGATTCAAGTGTTCTGAATCTGTTTTTACCATCTATTCCACCTGTAGATGCTTCTATTCAGCTGTATATTCAATTTGAGAATTTAATTAAAACAAGGACAGGCCCATTTGGGAGCTTTGGACCCAGCAGACGTAGCCCAGGAGGGGTGAACTGCTTTATCAACTTCTTTTGCATCTGTGGTTGATTTATTTTGCAGAACAAGTTCGTTTTAGTGTGTTAAACAATAAAAGGAAATAAATCTGCTATGCTTAAATGGGTCATGAACAGCTGAAATTTTCATTTGTTTTCTTTCTGCAAGACATGGACATCTTTTAAATATGTATATATCTGAATTGAATACCTTTCAAACCATTTACAAGTAGTTTCAAATTCAAATCAAGTTGGTATCATAGCTATGTTGTTGTTTCTTTGTATCAAAAGCAGTCAAATAAGCTATAGACAGAGCCTGAAACGAGCCAGGAAGCCTTCGAAATGCTCTTGTTATACAATTGCAAAGTAGATAAATGGTCTTTCAGTCAATCTCTGGTGTAGTTGTCTTTTGATTATTTTTGTGCAAAGATCTTCTAACTGTCTTGCAAGTATTGATGCTTACCAGGTTGAAATTTAAAAGAGGGGAAGGACAGTTGACTAGAGAACGAGAGAATCCTCAGTTAAGGAAGGCCAGAGAGCCATCACCTCCACCTTCAATTTCACCCTCAAGAGTCTCAACAGAAGCTTCAAGAATGTCTGCACATGAAGGAGAAATTCCTGCAGACATGGATCCAAAAGAAGAAGAAAGAGTCTTCAGAAAGGCTTTCTTGGACCTCACTGAAATGGTGAGGATATTGTACCAAGAAAGAAATGAGAAATTGGCTGGAGAAGGGTCCAAACATCCTCATGAAGGAGAGGGCTCTTCAGGAGGTCAGAAGGATGATGGTCATTCCAAGAAAGGACATGGAGGTAATGGTGATCCACCACCCCCATCGTCACCTTCTTCCTCTTCATCCTCGTCTTCTTCTTCTGTGCATAAGCATAGATCCTCTGGAAAAAGTCCTTTTTTGAAGCTTGATGTAAAATTCAAATTACCTATGTTTAATGGTGAAGTGAATGCAGAAAAGCTTGACAACTGGATTAGGCAGTTAGAAGTTTACTTGAGGATCCAGAATATGCATGATGATGCCACAAAGATTCAGTTGGCTTCTTTGAGAATGGATGGAGCAACAGTGGTCTGGTGGGAGGCCAAGACTAAAGAGGAGATCAAGAAATTTGGTAAGGTTACCTTAACATGGCCTGAATTTCTGTTAGCCATTAAAAAACAGTTTTATCCTCTTGCTCACATGCAGAAAGCCATTATGAACTGGCAAAATTTCAGACAACTTAAGGGTCAGAGTGTCCAAGACTACAACCAAGAATTCAGGAGAAGAGCTCTCTTGTTAGTGGTAGATTTACAGACCCAGGAAACCTTGCTGAAATACATTGGTTGCTTGCATAGCTACCTCAGACACACCATATTGATGTTTAACCCTACTAGCCTGGACGAGGTTTGTGTCCAAGCTACACATTTAGAGGCAAGGGAAAAAAACACATTTGAAGAGGGTAGAAACAAGCCCCCCAAGGGGAAAAACAAAGAGAAAAAATCCAAGGGAAAGGGAAAAAAGAATGCATCTGTCAAACAGGAGAGTGAGAAAGTGATCTGTAAACACTGTTCTAAACCAGGCCATGAGGAGAAAAACTGTTGGAAATTACATCCTGAAAAAAGACCTCAATTTAACAAATCCAAAGGGAAACAGAAAACTGCTGCTACTACATCTACACCACAAGATTTAGGGGATGATTCAGGTGATGAAACCAAAATTGCAGCCATGGGTTTGAAAAACTTGAAGGGAAAAGAAATTGAAACTCAAGCCAGCACTAGTACCTCAAACTGTCATGTACAAGCTCCTAATGAGGAAGAAAGAATTGAACTGTTTCATGTGAGGGTGATTTCAAAACATACTAAAATTGACACACTTTTTGATAGTGGGTCACAAGCAAACCTTATATCAGAGGACTTGGTCAAGCAGCTTAAACTTGAGACCGTTCCACATCCAAAAGCATATCCACTTGGATGGATTTGCAAGGATTCAAATTTACAAGTTTCAAGAAAGTGCACATTGCGCTTTGCAATTACTGCACATTTTATTGACATAGTTGAACTTGATGTGGTACCTTTTGATATAGCAGGAATTGTTTTGGGAAGTCCTGACTTGTTTGACAGGAAAGCTATCTTTCATCGCCATGAAAACAAATATCATCTTTTCAAAGATGGCAAGGAGTTCATTGTTAGAGCTCATCGCAAGAAAACAAATATAGCGATGGTGAATGCAGGACAGGTAAAAAGGCTGGTCAATTCAAGTAAGAATTTTGTTCTTCTTATGATTAAGCCCAAGGTTGATGTGAATCATGAGTCATTTGACAATTGTGATCCAAAACTTAAGTTAGAACTGTATGATGTAGTTGATGCATATCATGAGATGTTCCAGGAGCCAACATGCTTGCCTCCTAAGAGGGAGATTCAGCATGAAATCCATTTGCATCCAGATTGTCCTCTTCCAAACATAGGCATGTACCGCATGTCTATTATGGAGAATGCTGAAATAAAGAAGCAAATCAAGGACTTGTTGGACAAGGGTTTCATAAGGCCAAGTACTTCGCCATGTGGGTCACCGATTGTATTGATTCCAAAGAAAGATGGCACTTGGCGTATGTGTGTTGATTTCAGGGCCTTGAACAAGATAACGGTAAAGAATCGTTACCCACTCCCAAGGATAGATGATTTTCTAGACCAGCTGAAAGATGCTCGATATTTCACTAAGTTAGACTTGCGCAGTGGATATCATCAAGTAAGAATTGAAGAAAGTGATATTTGGAAGACAGCCTTTAAAACCAAACAAGGACTCTTTGAGTGGCTTGTGATGTCGTTTGGTTTGTGCAATGCACCTGCAACTTTCATGCGGGTAATGGATGATGTCTTGCGTCCTTTTCTTGATGATTTCGTTATTGTCTACTTAGATGACATCTTAATTTTCAGCAAGTCTATAGAAGATCATGTCATGCATGTTAGGAAAGTACTTGATGTTTTGAAGAAGAATCAGTTATTTCTTAAAATGTCAAAGTGTGAATTTGGAAAGACTTCTTTGGTTTATTTGGGACACATAGTAGGAGGAGGTGCTTTGAGAATTGATCCTGCTAAAATAGAGGCTATTGTGAATTGGCCTACTCCCAAATCCATAACAGAGGTAAGAAGTTTTTTGGGTGCAACTCAATATTGGAGGAAGTTCATCTCTAACTTCTCTTCTATAGCAGCTCCTATGCATGCAGTGACAAGTGTGAAGCATGCTTTCCAATGGGGAGGCAAGCAGCAAAAAGCTTTCGAATCTTTGAAAGAGAAGATTAGTTCAGCTCCGGTCCTTGCATTACCGGATTTGAGACAGCCATTTGAGATACAAACCGATGCTAGTGATTATGCCATGGGTGCAGTTCTTCTACAACATGGTAATCCTATTGCTTTTCATTCTGAAACTTTTAATGGTGCTATTGTAAATTATCCTACATATGATAAGGAGTTGTATGCATTGGTACAAAGCGTCAAAAAGTGGAAACACTATTTGATGAGCAAATTAACTGTTATACATACCGATCATCAGCCCTTACAATACTTGCAATCACAAAGCAAGTTACAACAGTCGCGACACTTCAGATGGATGGGCTTCTTGCAACAGTTCCATTTGGTAATAAGGTACAAGAAAGGTACTTTGAATAAGGTTGCTGATATGCTTTCAAGACCTATTATTAGTGTTGTTACTTTACTTAAGAATGATTCCATGGTACATGATAGTTACATAGAACAATATGCATCTGATGATGACTTTAAAGATGTGTATGCTAACTTGAGTAAAGGGAATCATGTAGAGGAAAATGACTATCACATGCATAACAATTTGCTGTTTCATTTGGGCAAGTTGTGTATACCACAGGGGGAGAGAATAAATGTCATAAGAGAAGCTCATTCTTCTCTTATTGCTGGCCATTTTGGGGTAAGCAAAACAGTTGCACATTTACAGAGGTATTGCTATTGGCCTCGCATGGTAGATTCTGTTTCAAGGTTCATAAGAGGATGTTCATTATGTGCTACAAGCAAGCCTAGTAATAGGAAGCTTGGCTTGTATACTACTTTTCCAGTACCTTCTAGACCATGGGAGAGCATCTCTATGGATTTTGTAGGAGGTTTGCCAAAATCTAGAAAGCAACATGATTATTTATATGTAGTAGTTGATCGTTTCAGCAAAATGTGTATACTTATGCCTTGTAAGAAAACTATCACTGCTGAACAAACTGCTGAATTATTTTTTCATCATGTATGGATTCACTTTGGTTTGCCTACTTCCATTATTAGTGACAGGGCTTCTAGATTCGTGGGGAATTTTTGGTCCAACCTATGGGAGATGATGGACACCAAGTTGAAGAAAAGTAATGCTTTCCATCCGCAAACAGATGGACAAACAGAAGTTGTGAACAGAACCGTTGTGCACCTCTTGAGAGGATATTGCAGCAAACATCCCAAGCTGTGGGATGAACATTTGCACTACATACAACATGCTTACAATCGTGCCAAGCACTCTTCCACAAACACCTCACCGTTTGAAGCTTGTTTTAGTTACTTTCCAAAATCACCTCTTGATTTCATTCTTGAGAAAGATGTCACCATTGAGGGACATAGTGATATTGACAAAGCTCGTTCATTCATTGAAAGAATTCAGCAAATACATCAGCAAATTCAAGAACAGATTGAGAAGAGTCAAGGAAAGTACAAGGAAAGACACGACAAGCATAGAGTCGATCACAAGTTTCAAGAAGGGGATGAGGTATGGTTGTACATTAGTAAGGAAAGGATGCAAGGAGAAGGTAAAAAGCTGAAGCCTATTCATTATGGTCCATTCAAAATCCTCAAGAAGGTTGGAAATAATGCTTTTCAATTAGATTTGCCTTCCTACATGCAAATGTATTCTGTTGTCAATGTGGAGAACTTACGTTTGTATGAACCTCCTTTGATTGCTGATCATGAAAGTGTTGTTCAGCTGCCATCTATAGAATATTTCTCTCCAGAATGCTTAGATGAGTTGAAAGAAGATACAATCCTTGACAAAAGGACACGCACTTCAAGGAGGGGCAATGTAGATTATGTTCGGGTTGGTTTCAAAGGCAGTAAACCGAACAAGGCAAAGTGGATGGAGGTGGACAAAGTGAGGGAGCTGTACCCTCACCTCTTTAACAGGTAGTTGAAGGCTTTTGGGGTCCAAAAGCTTCCCAATGGGGAGGCGTGATCAGGTGCTCATGTCCTAAGTGTCGTAAAATGCTCAAAATTTAAAATGCTCAGAACTGGTTCAAAGTGGAACTACTGGAAAGTTCTCGTCCTCCTGATTCCGACGCCGTGAACGGTTCGAAAAACGGTCGCCGTATGAGAAAGTTATGGCAAAAAGAAGAATTTCTCACTAACATTGAAATTTTGAATTTTTCAAAAAAAATTAAAAAAAGAATATTCCACAGAATATTCCAAGGAATATTTCGTTCGAACAGCCAATATCAAGCTGCCACGTGGTAGGCTCGGAGGCTGCCACGTGGCCCCAAGTGACGTCAGCATCAAGGTTGGTAGCGCATATCAAAATTTTGGATGGTTGGAGGATCGAACCCGCGACCTCCGTATTACAAGCGACCGGGCTTACCGTTGGGCCACAACAACGGAAGTTGAAAGTTTTGCGGACCAAACTTTATTTAAAGTTTAAACTGTTTGTTGGGCGGGAAATGAAGGGGGCCAGCCCCTAAGCGGCCAGCCCCCATTCCATATGATCGTGTGCCGAGAACCAGGGACAGAACCCTAACCACCAGTGCGGAATCCAAGGGCAACTGCCAGATATATTAACTCGGTCACATGCACTAACTGCAACCCGTAACAGGTGTTCAGACTGGCGGAGTAATTGGCGGAGCACCAAAATTGGCGGGCCTATCTGGACTTAACTAAAGTTAGCTGGAGTTTTTGTAGGGGCAGCTGGCAGTTAGGAGTAAATGGCCATAACTTTGGCTAGGAAAGGTGTTTTTGGACGAATTTTTTTTTTGATTTTGGGTATTTTCGACCTTCTGAAGCCATTGGTGTAGGTCTTACAGCCATCTAAGGTCATTTGCAGAGGTTTTGGAGACGTGAAAGTTCTAGGAGCCCTGGTATTGTGAAGACTGTATAGGGTTGCAGGTATCCATTGGAGGTGAACCAGTAGTCAATCCTGAAGGATTCAAGTGTTCTGAATCCGTTTTTACCATCTATTCCACCTATAGATGCTTCTATTCAGCTGTATATTCAATTTGAGCATTTAATTAAAACAAGGACAGGCCCATTTGGGAGCTTTGGACCCAGCAGACGTAGCCCAGGAGGGGTGAACTGCTTTATCAACTTCTTTTGCATCTGTGGTTGATTTATTTTGTAGAACAAATTTGTTTTAGTGTGTTAAACCGTAAAAGGAAATAAATCTGCTATGCTTAAATGGGTCATGAACAGCTGAAAATTTCATTTGTTTTATTTCTGCAAGACATGGACATCTTTTAAATATGTATATATCTAAATTGAATACCTTTCAAACTGTTATGCTCTTAACCTGCAAATCAATACCCAAGCGAAGAAAAGATACCGAGAACACAAAATATGCGAAGAAAATATACCCAGAACACAGAATAGCAATGATTTTATTATTCAGAGAGAAATGTTCACAGGCCTCTTCGAGGGGGCAACCTCCAATAGAGCAGAGCTCGATTACAAAACAAGACACAATGCTCATCGCAGGGAGTCTCTATCCTTTATATATGACTCATACATGCAATACCACGAGCCAATATCGTGGGTTTTATTAATACCATCTATCTAATACTACCGCCTATTTACCATCTATCTAATACTTCTGCCCATTTGCAACTAACTGTGGTCCCGTCATTAATTGCGGGTTAACCACTTACAAATATTAATATGGGCTTTATTGACTCTTGACTATGACGTGATCCCAAGACATAAATAAGGGGGTTAGGGTGGGACCCTAACATGCCCTCCCCCTTAAGACTAGCCTTGTCCTCAAGACTGAAGCTGCGGAAACTGCTGAAGAATAGTGGTTGGTTCCCAAGTTGCATCTTCCGGAGAGGTGTCTTTCCATTTGATGAGGACCTCCTTAATCATGCGGCCGCGCAGGTGCTTGGCTCGTGTGTCTAGAACCTGTTCAGGTTGAAGCCAGATTGACCCTTCTTCGTCCAATTCAGGTAGACTGGTTTGAACTCGGCAATTGTTCCCAATCACTTTCTTGAGGCACGATACATGGAAAACTGGGTGGATTTTTGCTGTAGGTGGCAAAGCCAACTTGTAAGCCACTTCTCCAATGCGCTGAAGTACTTGGTATGGTCCATAGAATTTTGGGGAGAGCTTTTGACAACCCTTGCCTTTGAGTGATGTTTGCTTATATGGTTGCAGCCTCAAAAAGACCTAATCCCCTTCTTGAAATTGGCGCTCTGAGCGATGTTGGTCAGCCTGTTGCTTCATACGGTTCTGAGCTTGATGAAGATTCTCACGCAGATGGGCAAGCATGGTTGCGCGGTGTTGTAGGAGTTGATCCACGGCTTGTACTTTGGAGCACCCCGTGAGATAAGAAGTAGGGGAAGGCGGAAGTTGTCCATAGACTGCTTCATAGGGAGTCATTTTGGTGGTGGCATGATAGTTGGTGTTATACCACCACTCCGCCAGAGGTAACCACTGTACCCAAAGGTGTTGCTTTTCTGAAGTGAAACACCTAAGGTGGGTTTCTAGACATTTGTTGACGGCTTCGGTTTGACCATCTGTTTGCGGATGATATGAAGTACTAAGTTTGAGTTGAGTGCCTTGTATTCTGAAGAGCTCCTGCCAAAAATTACTGGTGAAGATTGGGTCATGGTCGGATACAATAGAAGTGGGCATGCCATGCAACTTGAAGATCTGATCCATGAAAGTTTGAGCAACCATGGTTGGTGTAAATGGGTGGGGTAGGGTACAGAAATGAGCATACTTCGATAGTCGGTCCACAACCACCATGATGACTGACTTGTTCCCAGACTTTGGAAGACCTGTAATGAAATCCATGGAAACCTCTGTCCAAATTAACGCCGGAATGGGCAATGGTTGTAATGTGCCTGGTGTGTTGACGGTTTCCCCTTTGTGGCGTTGACAGACGTCACATTCTGCTACGAAAGTAAGGATGTCCTGTTTCATGCCGGTCCAAAAAAATGATCTTCTAGTGCGAGCATACGTCTTCTGAAAGCCCGAATGTCCTGCAATGGGAGATGAGTGCAATTCTGCCAAAATGCGACTTTTGAGGGTGGATGTTGGTGATATTACGACTCTGTCCTTGTAGCGAAGAATATCATTCTGCCACGAGTAGCCCTTGCTGGAATTAGGATCTACCTGCAATTGAGAAATGAGTTGGGAGAGCCCTGGATGTGAAAACCATTCCCTGCGAGCCTCTTCAATCCAGTCTGGAATGGGGAAGGAAATTGCGAGCAGAGTACTTTCCTCCTCAAATTGGCACGACAATGCATCTGCTACCCTGTTGTCTTTCCCTTTCTTGTAAATGATCTCATAATCATATCCCAGCATTTTGGCTAACCATTTATTTTGTTGAGGGGAAGATAGGCGTTGCTCCAAAAAATATTTAAGACTGTGATGATCTGTGTGGATTTGGAAACGTCGTCCCAACAAGTAAGGTCTCCAGGTCTCGACTGCATGTAAGATGGCCATCATTTCCTTCTCGTAGGTAGATTGGCCTAGATTCTTCCCACTTAGTTGTTGGCTGGTGAAGGCCAATGGTCGCCCTTCCTGCATTAAGACCGCTCCAATACCTGTTCCCGAAGCATCACATTCAATGACAAATGATTTGGTGAAGTCCAGTAGTACTAAGACAGGAGTGGAACACATGGCGGTTTTTAGAGCGGTAAATGCTTGTTGTGCTTCCTCATTCCAGAAGAAGGAATTTTTCTTTAGGAGTTGCGTTAGGGGCTTCGCTATGCGGCCATAGTTGCGGACAAATTTACGATAATAGCCTGTGAGACCCAAAATTCCTCTCAAGCTTTTCAAGGTCTTAGGTTGAGGCCATTCTTGCATGGCCTGGATCTTTTTGGGGTCCACCTTGACACCTTCGCGCCCCACAATGTGGCCCAAATACTCAACTTCTTCCATGCCAAACGAACACTTAGACATCTTGACAAATAATTTATGTGTTCGGAGCAGTTGCAAGAGTAGATCTACATGCTGAAGATGTGCCGCCCAAGTGCCACTATAGATGAGGATGTCATCGAAGAAGACAAGGACAAATTTTCTGAGATATGGTTTGAGGAGGTGATTCATAAGGCTCTGAAAAGTAGAGGGGGCATTACAGAGGCCAAATGGCATGACGAGGAACTCATAATGGCCTTCATGAGTTCTGAAAGCTGTCTTGGGAATGTCGACTTCCTTCATGCGAATTTGACGATAGCCTGAGCGAAGATCCAACTTAGTGAAGAATTGAGCCCCATTGAGTTCGTCCAGCAAATCATCAACGACTGGGATGGGAAATTTATCTTTGACTGTTAACTTATTGAGGGCCCTGAAGTCGGGACACATCCGCCACTCCCCATCTTTCTTGAGGACCATGACCACTGGGGATGAATAAGGACTAATGCTGGGACGAATGACACCTGCTTCCAACAATTCCTTGATGATTTTTTCTATTTCATTCTTTTGGGTGAACGGATATCTGTATGGCCGCACATTTGGGGGTTGGGCCCCTGGAACCAATGTGATGCTATGATCATGTTCCCCTCGCGAGGGTGGAAGCTCATGAGGCTTGTCAAAGACCGCCCGATGTTTATTTAAAATCTGTTGCATCTCAGGATGAACTAGCGGAGACATGGTGTCTACTACCTGGATGGCATTAAATTGAGCTACCACTCCATGATGGCCCTTTTTTAACAATTTTTCCATCCTATGTGAGCTGATGATAGAGGGGGCTCCCGCCTGTAGTCCACGGAGGGTGTGTGTGGAGTTGTTCTGCTTAAAACTCATATATAACTCCTGGAAATCCATTGTGATTGGCCCAAGAGTGCGGAGCCATTCCGCGCCGAGGACAATGTCGCAACCCCCCATGTGTATTGCAAACATGTGGGTTTTCAATTGATAACCCCCCATTTGAATTTTGACATTTTCACAGCGACCTTCACATTTCATTGTGCCCCCATCTGCAATCTGGACTTGGAAGTTAGAAACTGCTCGGACGAAACAATGTGCTGCTTCAGCGATCTTTTGGTGGATGAAATTATGGGTACTTCCACTATCAATCAAGACTATTACTGGGCGATGTTTAAGAAAACCCCTGATTTTGAGAGTTTGAGGGGAAGAAATTCCTGCCAATGCATTCAGCGAAATAATTGGTTCATCAGATACAATCTCCTGTTGGTTATCTTCTTCGATCGCCTCCGGTTCCTCAAGTGGTGGATCTTCCTCTGTGGAGTTGTAGTCAGTGGCATCTATTTGAAAAAACTTGTGCTCTTTGCATTTATGACCCGGGGAATATTTTTCATCACAGTAGTAACATAGTCCTTGCTTCCTTCTTTCGGCCATTTCCGCAGGTGACACCTTTTGAATCTTAAGTGTCTGGGTCATATTGGGAGCCTGTGAGGGACGACCTTTAGCGGGGAAGTTGGGGCAGCTGGATTGGGCTGTTAATGCACGTTCCACCTTACGGGCTACCTGGCAAGCCTTTGTCCATGTGGGAGGGTGGTGGAGTAGAACCTGAGCTTTGATGGCTTCTTTAAGACCGCTGATAAATCATTCCATGTAGAACTCATCTGTGAGACCCTTAGTGCGGAAGGCTAAGGCTTCAAAAGCAGTAATATATTCCTCCACTGTACCCGTCTGTCGGAGCTTAGTGAGACGCCCCAAAAAAAGAGTCTTCCTGTTCAAAGCGGCTGCGAAGAGTTTTGGCAAATTGGGCCCAATTCTGAAAATGTCCATTGCAACGCTGATGCCATTCCTTCCATTTCCATCGTTCATTGTCTAAGTACATGGTGCCAACCATAAGCTTAGTCCCCTCATCTGTGATATGATTCAATTGGAAATACTGCTCCATTTGTGCTAGTCATGCGGACGTGTGAGAACCGTCAAATTTCTGCATATCCAACTTGGGAGGTCGCTGACTGGGTGGTGGATGGGAGTGCCAAACGTGAGGAGAGTGGCTAGACTCACCCTCATGGTATTCATGGCCATTATACGCCTCCTCGTGGGCTGGCTTCTTGCCCTTTGAGAATGCCTCCTGTAACTGGTTACTCATTCCTTTAAGCTCAAGTTCTATGTGGTTACTCATTCCTTGAAGGTCAAGTGTGATCTTGTTCACCGCAGTTTGGAGGGAGTTGACATAGTTTTCAATTTGGTCGATCCTTTCATTGGCCATCGCTTGAGCGCGAGTTTCTACCATACACCAACCTGATGAAAAATTGGGACCGCCTAAAAATTTTTGCTAAGAAATTGAATGGTACCACCTTGCTCAGCTCGTCGTCCTGATACTGATGGGCTAGGTCACCAATAAGCGCCCCGGAAGATCTCAGACTCTTTTTTTTTTTTTTTTTGGAAAACTCCTAACGGAGTTTTACTCCTTCCTGATCAATACTGCAGTCGCCAAATCCTCAAACTGTCAATGCCGCCAAAAGTCCTGCGAAAATCATATCCAGGTATAGGAACCCTTCGCAACTACTCTGATCTAGTGGATCTAAGATATCTGAATGGTGGAACAACTGTTGCTGCTGATCTGGAATATCCGATCTGGTGGATCTGAGAGATCTGAATGGTGGAACAACTGCTGCTGCTGATCTGGAATATCCGATCTGGTGGATCTGAGAGATCTGAATGGTGGGACAACTGCTGCTGCTGATCTGGAATAGATGATGTGTGATCCCCCGATAGAAAGGGAACTATGGTCTTGGGGAGTGTCAGGTGCTACAGATCGCAATATACATAAGGGTCTGACAGTAGTACTCGGCCCAATGTTTCAGGGCTCTAACTAAGGAGGATCGACCGTACCCTTAGCCGTACCACCCGACTACCCTATCGTACGGGCAAGTAATCTCTCCGAGTGCTGTTCTCGGTGTATTGTAGCAACAAGACGGCCGAAGGTTTATCTATGGCGAGGTTTCAAGGGAGCTAGGGGGCTTCCTATATACCCAGAGGGTACGTGGAAGACAGTCCGTGCGCGGTTCTGTCTAATGCGCTACTACTCGAAGGGGTACCCACAGGGGTTACAAGGGAGTCCAACAGACGTGACCACCTCTTGTATTTCCTGCGTGCATGCCTCCCCAAATCCGCAGGTTTATGCGCTTAACGACAGATCCCGTGGTTTAAAGACGCCGGAACACGTCTCTAGCCAAAAAAAAAATTTGCTAAAATTTGGAGATCCCACCGAGCCCTGGAAAGTGCTCTGATACCACTTGTTATGCTCTTAACCTGCAAATCAATACCCAAGCGAAGAAAAGATACCGAGAACACAAAATATGCGAAGAAAATATACCCAGAACACAGAATAGCAATGATTTTATTATTCAGAGAGAAATGTTCACAGGCCTCTTCGAGGGGGCAACCTCCAATAGAGCAGAGATCGATTACAAAACAAGACACAATGCTCCTCGCAGGGAGTCTCTATCCTTTATATATGACTCATACATGCAATACCACGAGCCAATATCGTGGGTTTTATTAATACCATCTATCTAATACTACCGCCTATTTACCATCTATCTAATACTTCCGCCCATTTGCAACTAACTGTGGTCCCGTCGTTAATTGCGGGTTAACCACTTACAAATATTAATATGGGCTTTATTGACTCTTGACTATGACGTGATCCCAAGACATAAATAAGGGGGTTAGGGTGGGACCCTAACACAAACCATTTACAAGTAGTTTCAAATTCAGATCACTAATGCTTTCTTAGAAGAGTTTCCAAGATGAAGAAGACCAAGGTGTAAGAGTTTTTCTTATTCTCTTATTAAAGAATCACAAAAGGAATCAAAGGAAGGGGACTTGTAGGTTTGTCCTTGACAAATGAAGGCTTCTCTTGTAGAATGGAAGGTGGAAACAAACACAGAATAGGTTGGTCCCAACTTAGTAAGAATGGAGTAGATAAGGCTACTATCTTCTTTCTTAACCTTAACACCTTCCAAGAGAAGTTTAAGGGTCTTGAACTTGGACAAAAAATCTTCAATGCAAGAAAAATTATTGGGGTCCAATGTAAGCAATTCATTTTCAAGTTGATGGGCTTTAAGTTCATTTTTAATTCCAAAGACTTTAGTAATTTGTTGCAGTGCTTCATCAGGAGTTTCAAGTTCTGCAATATGGAATCTAAGATCTGGAGAAATAGACATCCCTATCAATCCACGTGCTTGGTCTTGCCTTTTTTCCCATTTAGCTGCCTTATCTTCATCTTTCGGTTTGGTCTCTTGGCCTGTGGCTATTCTGTAAAGACCTTTACTTCTAAGTAAATCCACAATATTGGACCACCATTGGAAGTAGTTAGTGCTATCAAGAATGACTTGGAATGGACTTTCCATTTTTAACAGAAACTAAAGCTGTAGATGCTGAAACTAAGTGTACCAATGGAAAGATCTTGAAAAATTAGGCCGTTTAAAAAAAAACGGTTCTGAAAACGGCTTCCGGATGAAGAAGTTATGGCTTTTTGAAAAAACAATTGATGAAGTTGCCGACGAAGTGCGGGAATGTGCGGAAATGAAAAAATCCACCCTCAAAAAATGGAGACTTGAACCCAAGACCTCTACTCTCATAAATTAGCTTTGCACCAAGTGAGCTATACAAAAAGTTTGAGAGAGAGAGAGAGGGAGGGGGGGGGGGGGGGGTGGGGGGGTTGATGCTTTGGGTTGCGTGTTTGCTTTGAGAAGGCTCTTTTTCCCTACAAAACAAAAAACACAAAACCCAACACGGACATACAAAAAAACGAACCTTGCGGCTCGAAGTTAGCTTTAGCCGAAAAACTAAATATTTTCAAAAATGAACCTTGCGGCTCAAAGTTAGCTTTAGCCGGAAACTAAATATTTTCCTCAATGTTTCTGATTTTCCGAGATCACACTAAGGCACAGCGGAAAAGAGCATACGCATGAGAAAAATCCTTCCTTTCTGTTTCTGATTTGCCCAGATCGCACAGAGTCGCAAGGCAAAGAGCATACGCAGAAATAAAAGGTATAGATCCGGTAATAAAAAAGGCTAAATAAACCGAAACCGAAATAAATAGAGAGAAAATAACTGTAAACTGCAAATAAACACTGTATACCTCCAGATCTTAAAAATGACGCAGCTAGGGCTACCGGAAACCTTTTTGCTTGAAACGAAAGGGGTTCCTCACTGGAACGGATGCTCCCAACACAACGGAGCAGTCCTCTCGGCCCGAAAGCAGTCAGAAACAGTAGATCTAGGAAACGGCAGTCGGATGCAGTTCTACCGGCTTCAGATTTGGATCACCAACTGACGCGGCCCTCAAATAGCTCTGATACCATGTAGGAATTTACAGGGTAAGTTCTTCAGACAGAACACCAAAGGACACTGCTCACAAACAGATCACAGATCAATACACCAGTACTTTTGACGTGGTTAAAACCCTCAAAGAGGGAAACAGTCCACGGCCTGAGCCAACGCGGCCACTTCAGGCAATTTATTAATAAAAGAATGAAAATTTACATATGCTTCTCTCATAGACGGATTACCCTACAAATGACCCTCCATGCACTTTAAATAGAAATCATGGACCAATCGGGTGTTAAGCCACGGATCAAGTGTCGGTAATACCGAGGAGAGAATGAACCGTCGGATCACTACATATCGTGACCGTCAGATTGTAAGTTACAAAATGTACAAGGTAAAGAAACACACTTTACCTAACTCTATACTAGACAAAGTTGTACTTAACTATTTCCTATGTGTCGAAATATCCTAACACTTTGTTAATTGCCCTTATCATATATTACCAGTAAGGAGAGCGAACAACATTGGATGGGATACCACATGCATAAATGCACCTAGCCACTCTGGAATCAATTTCTTCTCACGCTTGCACATTCACCAATTTAGCAATTATGCTATCTTGAACTAAATGGGATGCCCCTATGGTATTTTTTGGTGCTGGTTGTTCATGTTGTTGAGTGGCACCAGCTCTCCTCTTTCTTGCTTCAACTACAATCCTTGGCTCAATGTTAGATGGAGCTTGAGGAGTAGCTTGAGTAAGCTCATCATGCCTTCTCTTAATAACATCCGCCTCATCTTGCTCTCTTTGATATGCCCTCCTTGCCAATGGATCTGTTGTTTTTGTGCAAACCACAGCCCCCTGTCCTCCTCATGCAAAAGATGTGCCTTCACTCTTGGGTAGGAGCCCTTGTACGAATTATTGCAAAGATTACATCGCCATTCCCATGAGCCACCACCTCCACATTTTTTAAGCTTCTGAACATGCCTCCAAAGAGGATAATATTCAGCCCTTGGGTTGGCCTTAGGACTTGAACTTGTAGCTGCACTTTGGTTGGAAGCCATTGCTGCAAAAATAAATTAAAAAAACAAATCTGTAAACAAAAAACGTTTTTCATATTTTTGGCAGCATAAACCCTCGAAAATTGAGGAAATAGTAGGAAAAAACTAAGAAAATGAATGTTGCTTACCCAAATTAATTTTCTGTAGCTGAAGCTAGCCCAAAATGCCAGAAAAGACAAGAGAAATATGGTTGTAGTTGAGCCAAAAAACCAAGAATGTCGTAGCCGGAAACTATGCACTCCAAATCTGTTGTTGAAATCTCTTTCTCTTGCTGCTGAAATCTCTTGCTCTTGTGCTAAAATCTTCTTTTCTCACTGTTGAAAACACCCTAGCTGAAACCACTGCTCTCTTCATCTCTTCTCCTTTGCTAAAATTGCCAGTCTCCAAGAGAAACGACTTGCTCAATTTTGTGATGAGAGAATGAGGCGAAGGTCACTTTTATAACTTGAGAGAGGCATCTAGAAGCAACTAGAAGCCACTTTAGTCCCCCAATTAAACAAAAAAAAGAAAAAAAAAGTCAATCTGCATGGGGAAACTCCGCTGTATGGCCCGGAAACTCATTTCCGGCCGTACTGGCCATGTTTCCTCCTTGAAAAACGAGCCAGTACGACCGGAAACGAGTTTCCGGGCCGTACTATACGAGTTTCCCCGTTTCTGTTTCATTTCCGTACGAAAACGGACCCTCTGCCCACGTTTCCTGCAACTTAGATTTGATGCTATAATAGAAAAGTTTTATTTTTCATATTATAATATTTGGCTAATCAATCTACAAAATGATCTAGAATCTAATTGAGAAGCAATACAACTAACACAACCCCCTACTTTGGTTGTTGGTTGCTCAAGATTGGTGTAATCCTTTTTATGAGATTGTGTCAACCATTATAAACTCACGTATTCACATGGTCTCATTTGTTATTTGATAATTTGTATGGTAATTTCATAATTGTATTAAGTAAATGTGAAAAAGTAAACATGAATTTAGAGATGCAAGGTAGTTAATATTTGAAATTTCATCTATTGATGTAAATGAGACAGCAAGGATATGCCAGCGTCTTTCATTTATGACCCTAAGATAAAGATTTGGATTAAAAGAAAGATTAATCTATGAAGTTAAATAAAGGGATGTTTATTGGTGTATTTCTCACTAATATGTTGAAAATAAATTATCCAAACATGAGAACGATTACTCAATTAGCTCATGTGCTTTCATTCCTAGAAACTAGGTTCTAACTCCTCATCAAGTGCACACTTATTCCTAGAAAACAAGAATTTACCTAAGATAAAGTGGACTTTACCAACGGCGGTTTATGAAGCCATAGTTTTAGCTACCCATGGTATTTTCCTATGGTATGCACTCTCACAGAGAGATAATTATGCATGTGAGGGAAAATGATGCATGTACACTAATACATCGATGTGAATCCATGTTAGGTACCAAATTACCAATGTGAAGCCATGTTAGGTGCCAAAGTACCAAAAAAAATCCTAAAAAGAAATGAGGAAAAAGGGAAAACCCAATGGAAAGCCCCCAACCTCACCCTAGATGGATAGTATTACAGAGCAATGATCTGATTATGAATCAATACTTGGATGTAATGAAAATCATTGTGCTTGGACCTCAACCACTAAACTAAATCTCTATAAAACTATATGGTAATTTGTCACAAAATATGGTTATAAGATAGTAAAACTAAATACAAAACATGGTGAGAATATTTTGTAAACAAATGGGTTGTGTTTATGCATTTGTTGCACCTATATACTCTACCGCTATAATTGATAAAGAAATGGTTAAGTGTTTCTTGCTTGACCAACAGATGGGATCTAAACTAAGATTGAATACATAACCAAAAGTAGAATTATGATTTGTGGCATCACTAACACAATAAATATATGTGTATCCAATTAGATCAAGAGTGCAATCTACCAAATAATGTATCCCAAAGTTGTAAGTACCCTTAACACAACAAAGAATTCCCTTTGCATCTATCCAATGTATTTCATGAGACTCATGTATGTATCTGGAAACTACTCTAACAACATAAGAGATGTCAAGTCTAGCATGGGTGAGATAAAGAATACTCCCAACCTGTTGACAGTGCTGGACCCACCAACATGTTAGGGGATCTCCCTGGTAAGAAGTCCCAACTAAACCTCAGATCGTTTGGTGTAGAAGTCCCAGCAGTGGGTAGTACGATATCGCCTTGATCGTGGTTGTGCGTAGAGGTAAGTAAGATGTCCTTGTTGGTAGCAAGGGTGTGACATTGCAACAAGTCAAGGAAGGTGCATGAAAGGCTCTAATGCACGGAAGGGGGAGTGAGTGTGCCCCTTAGAAACCTATGATAGCACACAGCTTGAAAGGGAACACACGAGCAGTAAGACATCATGAGATGGAAAGTAGGATAGCCGACAATCCAAAGTGATGGGTTATATCAGCAACACATTTCAATAAGATTCATACAAACACATACAGAATAGTCCATACATACATGCGTAAATAACAACTACATATATCATTAAAGTAACCAGGATAGCCGAACTACAATAACAACATATGCATGAAATGTGTTGGCTTTGTTATATTAAGAAAATGAAAGATCCAATCATACATACAACCAAGACTTCCACTAGCCCCGATAGCAGAAACATTACAGTCATTGTCGTCTACTCCTCCAAAGAGATGTACTAGCTCTACACTATGGAGAAGCCAAGGCTTGTTACAATACACTCCAATATTTCTCTAAGTTACACCTATAGGAAGCTTGGCTCCCAAAGGATGTACAATGAGTTATGAGGTTCTATAAATAGCAAAGGGTGGGCTGACCCTTGACATTCCTCTTTGTGACTCTTCACCTACCCTCATGACTCTTCAACTACTACATGACTGTTACATTCTATTATCGACACTTGGTCTTTCACTATTACAACATGCTTACATTACAATCTGTACATGTACCCATGTGAGACAAAAGTAGGCTTGAGTAAGCCATGCAAGACATCACTAAGACTCAGACAATTGTGGGAAGACTAACTCTTCGACAACCTCATGATGATCGATGATAGCGAACTGATGCCAAGCTTGGTAGTCTGTTATGGTGTCTGCATGCTCTATGGTGACATCCTTCTCCGTTGCATCCTGGTACACTGATTTGGAACCGCTGTCCAACTCGTCTAATAACATGCGCATCATAGTCTTGAGTGTAGCCAGACCAGCAACATACCGATGCATAGTGTCTACGCTAATATTCAAGTCCATTGGTGGCTACACGCATCAACTGATCAAAGTACATGTCCAGCTCCAGTTGGAATTGGTTCTTTGACTTCACCTCGGTGAATGTGCCAATGGATGGGATCGCATGCGTGCACACAATGACATCCATGCTCCTGAACACCTGTGCATGTGAAGCCTGCAAACTGGTGATGAACTGCGGGAGTTCCTCATAGTTTCGAATCTGACTCTGGATGCATGCCTTCAACTCTACCGCCTTTGGCTTCATCATCTTTGGAAAGTGAAATGGGGCTCCTTTGTACCTCATTGTCCATGTTTGCATGTGATCGATATTAATGTGCAGATATAGCAAGATGCGTGCTCTCCTAGCACAGTGTTGCTGCCAACCGTTGAGATGGACAACTAACTTATGCACAATGAAGAATATGAAGTATAACTTTCGCATGACTGTCTCAAGAGATGATACTTCATCTAGTATCACTCTCCTCAACTCTGCTCCGGCGAATGCTGTAACCTGCTCTCTTCCGTACTTGGCCGCTTGTAACTCCTTAGCCATGTGCTCGTTCTCAGCTATCAAGAATCAAACACTTGAGCTGGTGGCTTCAGCATATGTTGTGGTAGCATCAGCCATATCTTCTAGTATTGCATCATCTAGTATGTAAGCGGACATGTATATCTTCGCTTGCTGACCCTTGGGCAGATGACAGGCTTCTTTTACCTTTTGCTTCAACCTGAGAGCCAACATGTCGGACCAATTGCAAGGTCTTCCTTCACTGGCCAGTTGATCCAACACGATCACCCAACTCTGCGGGAAGGTCTCTGTGCTCTCTTGGCCATATAAGTGGCATGCAAAGATGAAAAAGAGATGATATGATTTCCGTAGTATCTTCCTCTTGTAAACCTAGCTGGGTGTTCTCCTGAACTTGGACGACTCTTTCACCCAGCTCTTCAAGATATCTCTTGAGTTTTCACTGCTGCTAGGTCTAGTGAAGGGTGTATCCATCGTGATCACCAGTTGCGACAAGTGATACATATTCGGAAATTCCTTCGCCCTGAAGGTAGCAAGTTATGTTCCGTTGACACTGCTCAACACCATTGTCTCTGAATCAGTATGTGAGACAATCCAGTGGATCATGTCCACGCATGGAAACACGGGATACCTGCATGCAATTTGGTACAAGCCAAACTTGTAAATGTTGACATAGACCCTACGGTCTTCCAAAATTTCCTCAAATGTGCCTGAGGAGGTGTCATTTATGTACTGCCATTTCATCTTGATATCCTTGTCTATGAACAACTTGGTGTCTTCATAGATAGGCAAGCTCATAGACACTTTCTCAACTACATCTCCAGTTGCGCTCTCTTGGAGGCCATTATACCTGTACTGCTAAGAGACAAACGAAAACCTGTGATACCTGGAGACATAGCAACACTCATGGCAAGAAATTTTTCAGTTGAAAACCAAAACAACTCGAGGACTGACATGCAACACACCCGGGTGACTGGCTGGGAAGATTGCGTAATTTTCACCAGGAGGCTGGGAGATTCACTGCCAAAACTGCGCAAGGCACAATCCGAGCTATAAGGAGGCTGATTGAATGCTGAAAATGCGTAATGCACAGTCTAGCCTGGCCTGTTGAGGACTAAAACTGTGCAATGCGCAATTTCAGCCAGCAATCACTGTAACCAGCAAACTGCATTTGCGCAATTTTTGGGGCCAGCAAGGCAGTGCCTCTCAAAATTACGCAGAGCAAGCCTGGAGGCCAGTGTTAGGCCATCTTTGTGCAATTTTTAGGAGGAAGGTAGAGCCTTCACTCTCAGAAATGCACATTGCTAGTCGGGCAAGGCAAGGTCCGAGCCAAGGCAACCCAGACCCGCCAACGGGAGATTGAAAACATGAAAAGTCTAAATGCATGGTGAAGCTGAGTGAAAATAAGAGTGAATGATCATGCATGCAAATAGTGAGTGAAAGATTCAGAAAATGGGAAAACAAGCATGTGTGTGAAGTGAGTCACCGCAACGGCGACCATTAGTGCAGAAATAGTGTCATGCATGCAACAATAGTGAGATGCAATGAAAAACTTGAAACAATGCTTCTACAAGCTAACATGCATTAAAAAGACAAAAAGTGTTCAACAAAACCAAGTAAACAACACTCACACAAACCCAAATACAAAAAGCAACAGAGAAGCAGCAAAAGACATGAAAAGCAGACTTACCCGGAAAGGCTGAGTTGAATGTGCCGAACTCTCCTAGATGTGATGTGGGATGTCAGAGCTCCAAGATCGATGTGAGGAATGAGCTCTGAAGCATCAAATAAATAATTTTTGATAAGATTGAGGCCTATGACGCGCATGCCAAAAATCTAAGAAAAACGACACTTGGCTAGAGGTTTCTAAAACGACTTTTGCATGTAACCTCTAGATGCTAAAAATGGATCCCTAAAATCTAGCGATACCCCATTGTAGTATAATTCTCTTTCTCCAAGCTCAAGTTCTGTTTCATCAGGATCTTTTCCTGGTTCCAGCTTGGGATCCCCAGGTTGTGATGTGGGAGATGTAGTTACTGCTTTTAAAACTGTGAATCTGCAAGATGAAATTTACAAAATAAATCAATCTGTTTCCCAGAATTATGTTAAGGAGGATGATCAGTATTCATCTAAAAGTTTTGTTCTTTGTGGGCTTCATCCATTGGAATCAGGAAAGAAGCTAAGGGTTGAGATCTACAGAAAGTTCTGGAAAGACCAAGTACAGAAGGAATATAATACATCTGTTGACGATCAGCCAGATATTGCATGGGTTAGCGAGCTGGTTGAGGAGCCATCAAAAACTGAATCTGGGCATATTTTTAAGGAATTAAAAAAGGTATATTACTTTCTGAATTTCCGTTGGTTTGTTGAGAAATAATAAGTTAAATTTGCATAGATTCATCTAAATACTGATATCTATCAGAACTAAGTTAAATGGATCTATGCTCATATTTGATAAATATATTATGCCTTTGCTGGCCTCAGTTCATGTTCAAAGATTTACAGTCTTTAACACAACAATGCCATAACTTCTTTTATGTGGACTATGATGTGATTTACAGGGATTGTAGAGTTTCAGCTGAAGATTTCCAGTCGTTGCTAGAATGTTTAAATTGCAGCCATGGTAGTTAATGATAACATTTCAAAGCATAGCTTTGTAGAATAAAACCTTAACCAATTTTACAGGTTGGTATGATATGCTTTCATCAAAGTTGGCCTGTGTTGGTCAAAATATTTAACTAGAAGACTTGCTTGACCTTACATGGTTGAGGCTATGGAAACAAAAGAGACCATAGTTCTTGCACCATGTCATGGCATATATATATGAGGTTGCCTTGATTTATGTAAATTACAGTCTAGATGGATAGTCATGTCCATCATATAATAATGTTTATAAATCTGAGTTTAATTTGTTATGTTCTCTTTATGGTATTGGCTGATTTTGATATGAAATTGTCCCTTTTAAAAAAATAAAGATGGTGTGTATCAGTGAAGTTAATCTTAAGCTTACTGTACATATGGCCTAAAAAATATTTCAGATTCCTAGTGTTTGTTCATTACTTCTCTGCAAAGCTTTTTCAGTATGGCTCAGTGTGACAACCATGAAATTATGTGAATGTCCACAACTAAATACTCTTAATCATTTACTATTGCATCAAAATCAAATCTGGGAAAATGTTTTAATTTGATTGAAGTTTACACTAGCTGTGGAGCATACATCATAATATACACTGGCTGTGGAGCATACATCATAATATAAACTGGCCATTTCTATCACTAATGGTGGGAGGGGAGTACAGGGACTAATGGTGGGAGGGGAGTACGGGGACAAATAGCAGGGCCTAGATCATTGTTCTATGGGGCATCCTTTTACTGGAAAAATGGTTGGATCTGGAACATCTTCAAATTTATGGGATGCAAGAGGTATTATAGACTAGGTAAAGGATCATATTTTGTTGGACATATAAAACTATGTAAAAAAGAGAAATTCAAAGAGATACAAAGAAAAATAGTAATATTGATGTAAGAACATAAAAAGTCTAGTAAATACAAAAACAAGAATAATGTAACTCATTTTTATTTTCATAATATAAAATTTGTATTTTTCCTCTGAAAAAAAATCCCTAGTTCAGAAGGTTTACCCTCTCATAAGTCTAAATTACATGTCATATTATTTGTTAATAATAGCTAATATTTTTTTACAAACTCTAAACAACCAACATTATTCAAAGTTTGAAGGTGCAAATTTAATTTACAGGTCATAACCATATTAATGCAGTGGAGAGGGAAAAGCAAAGGTGATCTCAAAATACAGAAAAGAAAAATCTAAACAGTGTTCACAGTTTGAAGATGTGGATTTAATTTACAGGTCAGAAACATATTAATGCAGTGAAGGAAAGAACAAAGGCAAACTGAAGAAACAAAAAAAACTCTAAATAATACAGATGTGATGAGAAATGAATTGCAAAATCATTTAGCTGTTAACTCTTTAGAGAGTGATAATGATAAGGAATTAGGAATTTTAAAAAATGAGACGGGAAAGAATGTTTATACTTTAATTTCTGATCATTTAATTTGTAATTTTATTATGAACTATAAATAGCTGATAGATGATTATATTTAAGCGTAGTTAGTATATATATATATATATATATATATATATATATATATATATATATATATATATATATATATATATAGAGAGAGAGAGAGAGAGAGAGAGAGATAATTATATAGTTTTTAAATAATAAATTTATTTCAATATATTATTTTTAAATGTTACATTCATTCTAATTAATAAATTTAGGAATAAGGGGTGGCACTTGTGAGGTTTATATAAGGAATAATAACTATAATATATGTTTGAGTATAATATCAAATAATTTAATAAAAGTTTTTGTATTAATGTAATGGTTAAAGTTAATAATGGAAAGTCACAATTAAATTTGTGATGCTTATGGAAAGAATAATAACAATGATATATGTTTGATTATAATATTAAATAATTTAATAAAAGTTTATGTATTAATGTAATGGTTAAAGTTAAGAATGGAAAGTCACAATTAAATTTTGAGAGTTGTGGGGATTAAGGTTAACCATTGGAAAAATAGACTTTAAAGATCAGTATTGTTGTTCATAATTGGTGGGCAATGTTTGATTGGGTTATAAAAGAAATTCTAAACTTAATTTATATGTTTTTCATGAGAATAATCAAATTGTAGGTCATTTAGCTAACAAAACCACCTTTTTAAAATACGATGTCATTAACATTAATAAAATCATTTTAATCAACTGATTCAATAGTTATCTAACAGATTTTGTCTACTGAATCATGAATTAACTAACTTAAGAATTTAGTTTAAAATGATAATAATCTAAAAATTTATACATTTTAAAAGAAACATGTAATAACAAGACTCCTAAATCATGAATTAACTAACTTAAGAATTTACTTTAAAATGATAATAAGTACCATGGGCCAATACCAGGTTAAGAATTTACTTTAAAATGATAATAAGTTAAAAATTTATACATTTTAAAAGAAACATGTAATAACAGGACACCTAAATCATGAATTAACTAACTTAATAATTTACTTTAAAATGATAATAAGTACCATGGGCCAATACCATGTGTTATCATTACCACGTTCAAAAAACCATAAATCATTTCATATGACACTTGTTCATGTGACATTATTTTTAAGTATTGAATTAAATTAAAATGGAAAAAAAAAAAATGTGCATATTATTAAGCCAACATACTTAAATTTAAATCTACTAAAATCTAAATCTTGTGCCATTATGTTGATTGTCAATTTTGTCCACCTATAACTTTATAAGGGTTGTTATAATCAAATTTAGTAGAACTAGCTTTGAAAACATTCTCACCACATTCTCATCATTTGAATCTAGCTTACAATTTACTTAATCATATTGTTTAATGAATAAAATAATAAAAATGTAGTCATCCAAGATTCACTTTCACAGGGCTCTTGCACATACACATTTATTATATCGGTGTTTGAAGTTCAGTGATGCTTATGGAAAAAAAAAATATGTATATTATTAAGCCAACATAGTTAAATTTAAATCTACTAAAATCTAAAATCTAAATCTTGTGCCATTATGTTGATTGTCAATTTTATCCACCTATAACTTTATAATGATAGTTATAATCAAATTTAATAGAACTAGCTTTGAAAACATTCTCATCATTTGAATCTAGTTTACAATTTACATAACCATATTGTTTAATGAATAAAATAATAAAATGTAGTCATACTCACTTTCACTGGGCTCTTGCACTTACACATTTATTATATCCATGTTTGAAGTTCAGTGATGCTTATATCTCTTCAATAAAGCATGAGCTATACCTTTGTCTCACAAAAGAAGTAGTTGAGATGAATAGGAGGTATGCTGAGTCAAGGATGTGCGTGGAATAAAGGATGTCCAGAAGAGGAAAGGGTTATTTCATTGGTAAATTTGTAGGAGAAAAATGATTTTTTTGGAAAATATATTGACCTTTACACCATAGAGTTTCTTAATTGGAAAATATATTGACCTTTACACCATAGAGTTTCTTAGCTCCTATTACCATTTACTCATATGTAAACTACATATTTGAATGACTTATTGTATGTTCCATCTCCTCTGTTTATCAGGTACTTAAAAATTCAAAGCAATTGAATTAAGTAGAGAACTTAAGTAGAATATGCTATGAATAAATTGCTTTAAGAAATACAAAAAATGAAACTATGCCTTACCACACCCACATAATAGACACCAAAAGCCCTTAAAAAGATTACAATTATTTCAAACATCACCATTAACAAGAGAATCCATGAGAGAAGGCTTAGGAGTTAGACAAGGTCAATGGTTTCCCTCGCATTGGAGGTGACCCTCTAGATGAGCTATATATGCATCCAATATTTCCAAACAATATTTTTGATGCCTCTGAATCTTTTGAATATCATTAAGATATAAGAAAATGCCATTCCCATCTTCTCTTTTTGTTTTAGAATGTGTTTAAGTAGAGATAGCATTTTAATATTTTTAGTCTTTTAGATTTTAATTTCAGATTCTAATTATGAATAAGAATTAAACGTTGTATTTTACTTTAAGAAAATTAAAATTGAAAAATAAAGAATAATACTTTATATTAAATAAATAATATTTTACCTCGATGGCGGTGGATGACCATCTATGGGAAGGCAGAGGGAATTATGAAATAAAATAATAAATTTAGACTTTTTTCAAATATGAAACCACTTTCCACTTTGTTATTTTTGTATTTATTTTCGTCATGTTTTTATTTTTATATACTTTTAGAATTTTAATTATTAATTTATAGTAACATAGCAAATAAAATTGGTCTCTCTAAACCTCTAAAATAATAAATCACTTGCTATTTGTATATCAAAACCACCTTCAGCTCAAGCGAGGGTGACATAAGGATGCCAAGTCCTGGCTCAACCATTGGGAGACAAGGGAGGAGATCCTCTTGGGGAATAAGGATAATATTAAAAACATCATTACTTCCAAATTTAAGGATAAGTTGTGGACTGATAAGGAGTTAGAGGAGAAAAGAAAGTTAAGATACTATAAAGAGGTAATCAACCTCGGGCTTGCTAACTTGAATTACCTTTTTGTATTAACTAGTGCTAAGAAGCGAATGAATATTGCAAGGATTAGAACTAATTCTCATGAGCTCAGGAGTGAAACTTGGAGTTAGTCTATTCCCAAGATTCCTTAGGACTAAAGAATATGCCTCCTTTGCGATACCAAGAGAGTAGAAGATGAAAATAATTTTCTCTTGGATTGTCCCGCCCAAGATGAAAAGCATTTTCTCTTGGATTGTCCCACCCTTACTCACATTCGTTCTCATTTCTATAACATTTTCCCCACTACCAACCTCTTTGACTTGTTCAGTCTGGAAAACCCGAAAAACTATAGTGACCTGGGAACACTTATTTCTCTCTTCTTTTATCACATAAATAAAATCTTAAATAATCTCAATTAACCATTTTTTCATAAGATCTAATAAACAATATTAGTCTTAGTGAACGTTAATCATCATCATCATCATAAAACATCATTCTGAGTTATTTTTAAATTGATTAAATTATTTTATTTTTATTTTTTTAAATTTTAATAATATAATTATAATTCTTTTAAAATTAAATTTATCCAAATTTTTATTATATATATATAAATAATTATAATTATAATTTGTAATTATGGGAAAAAATAAAATTAGTCTTTCCAAACTAATAAAATAATAAATTAATTACCACTTCTTTGTTATTTTTATAACACCTCATACATATATATATATATATATTTCTAAATTTAACATCTCTGTTCTGGGTTATTTTTAAATTGATTAAATATTTTATTTTTATTTTTAAATTTTTAATAAAATGATTATAATTTTTTAAAAATTAAATCAATATAAATTTTTATTATATATATATATATATAATTTTAATTTTTTTAGCTAAATAAAATTGGTCTTTCCAAACTTATAAAATAATATAGTTTAGGCTTTTTAAAAATAAATTACTCTCCACTTTGTTATTTTTTATTTATTTTCATATGTTTTCTTATATACTTTTTCTAAATTTAACTTTGTTCTTTTCTAAATTTAATCTGGATCTAAATAACATGGTTCTAAGTTATTTTCAAGTTGTTTAAATTATAAATTTTAATAATATAATTTATCATTTTTTAAATAACAAATTAATCTAAATTTTTTATTATATCAATATTTTTTTGTTATTTTAAAATTTTATTATTATTTTTTATATTTTTTAAAAATTAATATAATTCTAAGTTACTTTTAAAATCAATTTGGACATTGTAGTTAATTTTATATTCTTCCTTTATTATCCTAAAATAAAGTTGTTTTTTATATTTTTAAAAATTACTATAAAATATTTTAGATAAAATAATCTTACTTTTTAAATTATTTAATATATATTAATTTTTAGGAAACGAGAAATTGATTGGAATCAGGAGCAACAACAAAATTCAATTCTTGTGATTTTCAGAGTAGTGATAATTAGGGTTTGATTCAAATGGCCTCTAGAGGGGGAGGGAGCATGACTGCCTCCTATAGAAATGTAGTCATGGACAAAGGGAATGGGATCCGGATGGGCTTCGAAGCACATGGCCCTACAGATGGTATCTCATAGAAGGTCCAAGGCTCAACAGAGGTAGGTGGGAAAGGACAAAGAACGAATGAAGACAGGGGCCTGAAAAGAAAGTCAACAGACCAATAGCAACAACAGAAGTCAAAGGGATCTACAAGACTGTGTAAGCCAAAAATGATGGTAATCCCAATGGCATTAATCATCGATCCCGAGATGCAAGCCTTCAGAGAACGAATGAGATCATATGTTGTCATATGAAATTCATGGGGCTCTAGCCCACAGAAAAATCTTTCTCTGATTAGATCAAACACCACTAGAAACCGAGGGGAGAAATATAACTACATCTAGGGTCAAAAGGTTTCTTCATAGTGGTATTTGCTAATATGCAAGACAAAGACCGAATTTTTTACGGTGGTCCATATTTCTTTGCATCAGTGGGTTTGTACATGTAGCCATGGATGGAGAACTTCACACCGGAGAAGGAAACCTTCACATGTATCCTGATTTGGGTCAGGTTGTATTATCTTCCCCTGGACTATTGGCTTCCTACAGCTTTAAAGCTAATAGGAGATTCTTTGGGTAAATTCATTAAAATTTTAGAAGCAACATTACAAGGTAGGTATACAAAATATGAAAAAATCTATGTAGAAATGGATGTCTCTAGAGCCTCGCCTAAAGTAGTCAAGCTAGAGTTCTTGGATGAATTTTGGTAACAACTGGTGGACTATGGACAAATCCCTTTCAAATGTCAGAGGTGCCATGAGTATGGCCACCTGATAAGGGAATTCCCCCTAAAAATGTGGAAGAATAGAACAAAGAGACAAATCGAAAGGATGCAGAGGGTTTTGTTAGACCCACTTCGAGGGGAAGACCTAATTGAAGACAACAACAATGAAATCAAGGGAAGAAAGATAAGAGAAATGTCTTTGAAATTCTAGCCGAGGAAAACCCGGAAGAAAAAGTGGGGGAAGAAGAGGAAAGTGGTGACGAAGAAGAAAATAGAGAGGAAGAAATGGGGCAGTTGATTGGGACCATGAGCGACAAGGAGATATCCTAGATCTATCAAAATGTTTTGAGGGAGATCAGGAAATGACCCGAAGCAAAGTAGGAACAGAAGATCTGGAATTGCAGGAGCTAATTGAGAGGGAAGGAATCAATCTCCAGGATTTGATGGAATAGACAGAGAAACAAGGAATAAAAGAAATCAATGTGGATCAAATGAACAAGATCCAATATTTATATTTGATGAGAGAAAAGTTGAGATTATGAGGGCAGAAAAGACCACATCCAAAAAAAGCAGGTGGATCTCCGAAGGGGTCTCAGGTGGGTGTGAAAGCAACAAAATCTCATATGGTGTTGGCGCCATGATAGAGCTAATGGAAAAGAGGGAGAAAGTCAAACAATGTCACCCTTAAGGAGCTGATGTAGAATTTCCCACTGTAGATCAACAGATTATGCAATATACTAAAGCAAAATACAAGATCTACTTCTACAACAAACTTGCGGAAGCTTAATCGATTATGAGCAAGATCAAATAGAACACATATAACTGAGAATGAGAAAGCAATCACACATGAACACAGAAGAATACTCTGGGGAAAGCCTCAGCTAAAAACCTCAATCTCTATAATATCATCAAGTGGAAATATGTCTGGATTACACAAAGCTTTAGCTCACAAGCTATCCGGCTCTCAGTACAATCCCTCTGCTGCTCATAGACAGTCAAAGGCTTCTCACAAACCTTCTCCTCTACCCTCCAAGCCTCCTATTTCCTTATGCAGTTTCTCTTGGGTCCTCCAGCTACAACCTATGTGATTCTCACCTCACACACAACACTGACCTCTGAAATAACTGTGCAATCCTGAAGGAGATAATTCCTTCTGCATGGATGAGTTTCCTTTACAGGAAAATTCCTCCAACTGATAGTACATTGTCCCTTCCTTTAATCTCAACTAGGTCTTTCTCTGAAATGACATGCATGAGTTATTTATGAGAGAATATTCAGTTATCTGGAGAACACTAGTTGCATGCATGCATGCATTAACTGATTGAACTCACAATTAGTTCCACAAGCTGTTTGGAACTAATTTAACTAGACTTAACTCAGTTAACTAAGCTAACTAATTACAACTCATCCTTATCTCCTTAATTAAGGGATTACTTCTTCAATCAAAGGGATAACTGTTGCATGTCTTCACAAAGGCTTCATGTTTGATTTTCTCCAACTAATTAACTCAAGATGAATTAATTAATTATTTTTCAAATAGCTACTGAGACCAAATTCGAATTTTAATTCTCAATTTTAATTCAGGGACTAATTAAAATTGAATCTATCCCGAAATTCTATTTATAGCAATGCTATTTTTAGCATTTCTATTTTTTGCTATTTCCAACAGAGTTGGAGTATATACTGAAATGCTATTTATAGAAATGCTATTTTTAGCATTTATTGTTGCCATTTTCAACACTCCCTCTCAACAAGAAAGGCATTCAACTAGAACTTGATCTTGAACCTTTGAAATGTTCTGCATGCAACACTTCTCTCAAGCGTTGTTTCTCCAGCAACTCCAAAAACAAAAAAATATCCAACCTGAATCAGAATGATGCCTCTGTCATCAAAGTCTCTGACTGTTATTACCTCTGTCGACTGAAAAATCTGCACCTATGTGCTCTTCAGTATCTGACTGCTCTAGCCTCTGTCACTTTGATCTCTGACTACATCAATCACACTGATTCCTCCTATTGCATTTGTGTTGTTGTTGGTCCTATTTCCCAGCACTGCATCCGCACTGCACCTCCTCTCATCATGCTGCATCATGTTGCCCACTACTGCACTGCAACTCAATTACTGAGAAGTAAGTAACTGATCTCCCAACTGACCTCCTTGTTGGGCTAGAAACACCCTCTGATGCTGAAGCTCCCTCTGTCGTTGACGAGTGCTCCCTCTCTGACCTCTGCGCTACTGCAACAACTCCCCGCATCTCGCACCGTTGCACACCTCTCTGTGCCATCCTGCACTGGTGCAACACTCCTGTGCCTCTCGCATTACTGCAGCCTGCTAGCTCTGCACTGTCTTGGGACTCCTGCACTGTAGCTCTCTTTGCCGCTCCATCTGCATCCTTCTTTACCCACTAAGCCAGTCCTGCTACTCCTTGTCGGGGATCCCATAGCAAGGTTTAATCAAAGAGGCTGGGTACCTCAGGGATCCTACCCCTATTTCATCCTTCTTGCGACTATCACTCCACATTGCCCCACCTCCCACCTGGAGGTATGGATGCATGTGATCCCTCTGTCCACTTGGCTCGAAATTCCCCCCTACTGGATGTCTCTACATGATTGGATGCCTCCACTCGGTCTCCTCTCGGCTTCTCCAGTTATGGCTGCTCCACAGCCTCCTAAAGTTGCTTCACCAATTGTGGCTCCTCCACAATTGTTTGAGACTTCTTCTAGCGCTGCATGTTGAGAGGTAATGTACTCTCCTTCTCAACCACCAAGTCTCCAACAGTTGCCTTGCTCCTCAAGGCTATGCATCTTTAGCCTCAAGAGCATATAAGTTCTTGACTCGTGAACCAATCTGCTTCACCTGTCTCATGGTGATGTGTCTACGGAAAACCTTTCCCTTACTGAAGATACATCATAGCCTTTGTCTTCCAACATCGCGATCGATACCAAGTTTTTCTTTAGTCCTGGCACATACTTCACATTTGGCAAGGTAATGCGAGCTCCATGCTCCCTCTGAAAAACAATCGTGCCTACACCTGAGACACTATACTTTTCCTCATTACCCATCGATATGAGTATTTGGTGGTCTTTCTCCTCCAAGGTGCTGAACAAACTCTTATCGTCGATCATGTGGAATGAAGCTCCACTGTCAAGAAACCAACCGCAACCCATCATCGATGAAACCATGCATGTAATGAGGGTGAAATCCAAATCGAACTGTGAGGCCAGTGCCTCACCTTCTGATCCTTCCAAGGATCCCTTCTTGGATTTCTTCTGTGGACAATTTGTTGCATAATGGACCACCTCATGACAATGAAAGCATCACACTTGCGATTTGTCAAAATTCTTCCCACCATGGGAAGAACTCGATTTGGGATGAGAATCCTTCTCCTTCCCTTTCTTCGCCTTACTCGCTAAGGCGCAATTTTCTTCATCCTCCTTGGATGAAGAACCATCTCTGGTGCTTCTTCTTATCTCCTCCTGCATCAGATCCGACCAAATTCCTTCCCAATCTAGTAGTTTCTCTCTTCCATTTACCGAGTCTTGGTAGCTATGCCAACTCTTAAGAAGGCCGAGGAGAGCTAGACTCACCATGTCATCATCGGCTGTTGTGATCCCTACACTTCCAAGCTCATCCCTACAGGTGGTGAGCTTGTTCAGATATGTAGAGATTGTGTCGCCCTTTTCACACTTGACTTTCTGAAGCTTATCTTTCAGCGCCAACTTCCTCTGATCGTTGTTGTTCTGATATAGATCTTTCAATGTTTTCCACATTGAAAATGATGTCTCCTTCCCATGGAGACTTGGGACTATGTGGTCTCGAGCTCCCTCCAGAAGGATTCTCCTTGCTCTAGCCACACATTTCTTCCATTCCATCAATTTTGTAGCATTAGTTGCTGCCAGCTTGGGGACTTCTTGATCAATGAAGTCCTTTAGACCATTGTCCTCTAATACTGCTTCCATGTGATCCTTCCAGGCTCTATAATTCAAGTTTCCATCAAGGGCATACTCGAGTCTTAAACCGTTGAATGCCATTGGTGAAATTGAGATGTGATAAGAACTCGATTTCTATATTCAGGAACTTCAAAATTTGAACTTCTTCCTTCTTGTATCCTGTTCTTCGCCTTGATCACCTTTGATCCCGATACCATGTAGAATTTCCCACTGTAGATCAACAGATTATGCAATATACTAAAGCAAAGTAGAAGATCTACTTCTACAACAAACTTGCGGAAGCTTAATCGATTATGAGCAAGATCAAATAGAACACATATAACTGAGAATGAGAAAGCAATCACACATGAACACAGAAGAATACTCTGGGGAAAGCCTCAGCTAAAAACCCCGATCTCTATAATATCATACAAGTGGAAATATGTCCAGATTACACAAAGCTTTAGCTCACAAGCTATCCATCTCTCAGTACAATCCCTCTGCTGCTCATAAACAGTCAAAGGCTTCTCACAAACCTTCTCCTCTGCCCTCCAAGCCTCCTATTTCCTTGCACAGTTTCTCTTGGGTCCTCCAGCTACAACCTGTGTGATTCTCACCTCACACACAACACTGACCTCTGAAATAACTGCGCAATCCTGAAGGAGATAATTCCTTCTGCATGGATGAGTTTCCTTTATAGGAAAATTCCTCCAACTAATAGAACATTGTCCCTTCCTTTAATCTCAACTAGGTCTTTCTCTGAAATGACATGCATGAGTTATTTATGAGAGAATATTCAGTTATCTGGAGAACACTAGTTGCATGCATGCATGCATTAACTGACTGGACTCACAATTAGTTCCACAAACTGTTTGGAACTAATTTAACTGGACTTAACTCAGTTAAGTGAGCTAACTAATTACAACTCAAATACAACTCATCCTTATCTCCTTAATTAAGGGATAACTTCCTCAATCAAAGGGATAACTGTTGCATGTCTTCACAAAGACTTCATGTTTGATTTTTTTCCAACTAATTAAGTCAAGATGAATTAATTAATTAATTTTCAAACAGCTGCTGAGACCAAATTCGAATTTTATTTCTTAATTTTAATTCAGGGACTAATTAAAATTGGAATCTATCCCGAAATGCTATTTATAGCAATGCTATTTTTAGCATTTCTATTTTTTTCTATTTCCAACAGAGTTGGAGTATATCCTGAAATGCTATTTATAGCAATGCTATTTTTAGCATTTCTTGTTGCCATTTTCAATAGCTGAGAGCTATGTTAATAAATTCAGGTAAGATGAGAGCTCTAGGCTCGTCCTCCTCAAACCATATCTAAATCATGAAAGTTTTATCTTGGAATATCAGAGGCATTAGTAGCCTTAAGAAACAAAGATTGTTAAAAAAAAGATTCAAATGGAACAACCTAATATCTTTTTTATACAAGAATCAAAATGCTCAGTAGGGAAAATAAATGAGTTAAGTAAGAAACTAGGAAGAAAGTATGACTTAGTGGAGGTGGAAGCACAGGACCGTGCTCGAGGTTTTCCAATCTATTGGAACCCCCAATCATTGATCCTTATGGACTCTGAAGCCAATAGATCATACCTATTGGTAGAAATGCAGGTTATAGGAACCCCTGACATAATGGTTTTCACTAATGTGTATGGGCCTCAAAGACTCGAAGAAAATATCAAGCTGCTGCAAGATCTAAGAAGAATAAAGAGCGGGAAAGGGCACCTCCCCTCAATGGTGGGGGGAGACTTCAATATGATAACTTTTCTATCAGAGAAAAAAGGTGGCCAAAGAAGAATTGACATAGACTCGGAAGCATTTAAGGAATTCATTGAGAAGACTAAACTTATTGATATGGAAACTACAAATGGATGCTTTACTTGGAGGAATAAGTGTAGAGGACAACATCAAGTGGCATCCATGCTTGACAGGTTTTTAATATCGGAATATTTATTGATGAGAGGAGTAGATGCGGTAGAAAATATCCTTCCCTGTGGGGGATCTAACCATCCATGCTTGACAGGTTTTTAATATCGGAATATTTATTGATGAGAGGAGTAGATGCGGTAGAAAATATCCTTCCCTGTGGGGGATCTAACCATTTCCCAATGCTATTAATGATGCAATTAGCAGGAAATCCCAAAAAAGGGCCCTTTTGATTTGAAGAATTATGGTTAGAGCACCCTAACTTCATGGAGAATATCAAATCATGGTGGAAGGAAAATATCCTAGACATAGGCTTTAAGATGTACACCCTACGAGATAGGTTAAAACATATTAAGATGAAACTAAAGCAGTGGAACAAGATGGAATTTGGAAATATCTTTCAGCAGAAAAATGAACTGGAATAGAAAGTGGAAGCATTACTATAATGGTTGATCTCTGATGGATACTCATAAGGGAGAAAAGAAGAGGAAATGACATTACTAAAGAAGTGGGAGGAGAGATGCAAACAAGAGAAAATCCTCTAGAGGGAGAAATCTAGAGTGTTATGGCTCCCAGAAGGGGAGAAAAACACAAAATTTTTTCACCTCTCAACAATCGAGCACATAAACTCCAACAAAATCCTTAGAATAAAGGATGAAGGAGGGAAAACCTTTGAGGCTCACCAAGACATTGAGGATTTCCTGGTCCAACACTTTCAAAAGATAGCTAAAAAACCCCATGTGGAGAGAGGGGAAGACATTCAAAGGATTGTGAGACATATCACGAAGGTGCTCACTGAGGAACATAACAAAAACCTAAACAAGCCAGTCTCTAGGAGGAAGTGGCTTTGACAGTGAATGAAATGGCGAATGGGAAATCCCCTGGGCCAAATGGATTAATTATATACTTCTTCAAAGCTTGCTAGGAAACTATAAAAAGTGATATATATGAGGTGGTGGAAAACTCCCAAGAATCAACAACAGTTCTTAAAGCTGTGAATTCAACATTTATAGTCCTTATCCCTAAGGAAGAACTAGCAAGTACCCCTAAAATATTCAGGCCTATAGCAAGGTTGTTTATAAAATCATATCCAAGGTAGTTCCTAATCGGATGAAAAAAATTCTTCCATATTTGATCTCAGAGGAATAATCGGGCTATGTGTAGGGAAGACATATATTGGACAATATAATCCTAGTGCACGAAGTGTCTCAGTCTTTGAAGACCCAAAAAAATGTTGGTATGATAATGCAGTTAAACTTATCTAAGACTTATGATAAGATCAGCTAGGAATACATGGAAGCAATGTTACAAGAATTTGACTTCAATGAGCACTAAATTAATTGGATCATGGCAATGGTCTCATCACCCAGTTTTTCACTTCTTCTTAATGGAGCCCCATCAAAACCGTTCTTCTCGTCTAGAGGAATTCCAAAAGGGGACCAATTATCTCCATTCATGTTTATCTTAATGATGGAAGGATCAGAAGAAAAATAGGAGCGACCAATAGAGAAGGGGATATTATAGGGTTGAAACTGCATGACAACACTGAGACGACCACTCACCAACAATTTGTGGACGACACTATGTTGCATGGCATACCTATGGTTAAGGAGGCTCACAATTTCAAAACCATTTTAGATACCTTCATGAAGGCATCAGGTATGGAGTTAAACCTGTCAAAGTCTATGATTTTCATTTTCAACACTCACATTGCTATCCAAAGAAATATTTTAGCTATCCTGGGTTTCCAATGGAAATCCCTCCCTTGTAGGCATTTTGGAGTGCCCTTAACGACACAAGCATGGAAGAAGTACAACTGGGAAAAGGTTCTATCCAACCTGGAAGACAGGGTCAAAAGATGGACGGTGAGAGTGTTGAATCTGTCGGGAAGGTTGGTGCTAGTGAAGGGGGTGCTTCAAGCTATCATGGGATACATGCTATCTGTTCTTCCTGTGCCTAAAGGAGTGCTCCAAAAGGTAAAGGAGATACAAAGGAAATTCTTGTGGCGAGGGGAAGAGGAAAAAAGGAAATGGGCGCAGGTGGCATGTAACATGGTCTATAAATCTAAGTAGGCAGGAGGCCTTGGTTTACAAGACCCTGCGATAATTAACAGTGAAAATAGATCCAAATTGTGGTGGAAATGGTTAACAAGAGGGGAAATGCCATGGGAGAAATTATGGAAAGCGAAATACGCCCCTGATTGTCAGCTAAAAGACCTAGTAAGGCTCACGGGCTCAATCTAGGGGTCATCCATATGGAACCTGGCATGGAACAACATGGAAATAATTCAAAGCGTAACTTTTGGGAAGTAAGAAATGGAAAGCACACCCTATTCTAGGAGGATGCCTGGAAAAAACAACCAAAATTATACAAACTGGAATGGAGAATTCTTCAAGAAGTCACGGAGCAACAGGGATACCGAGAAGTCTACCAATTTTGGGCTTCGGAACTAGAAAACAACAAGTGGAAAATATGGAACCTAAACATCCTCCACGAGGAAAATCTAAGAGATTCAAAAATTCAAGATATTACAGATGAACTGAACAAAAGACAAATTTTGGAAAATGAAGACAGAGAATAACTCCGATGGGGGAAACAAGAAGGAGATGATTTCAACCTTAAAGAAGCCAAGGTTTACCTTAGAACAGAAAATCTTGAAATCCATCACCCAACCAGGAACAAACTCTGGGCGGCTTCTCACTCGCAAAAAATAAAACATTTTTGTGGTTAATTCTGCATAGAAAGGTACTAACTTGGGAGAATCTTATGAAGAGAGGAATGATAGGTCCATCATGGTGTTGCCTGTGTGAGAAGGAAGAAGAAAATCTTAACCATTTACTGAATACTTGTAGATACACAGAATCTTTGTGGGACTGGTTGGCTATTATTACAGACAAACTGATAGAAATAAAGAAAACATACAAGACACAATTAAAAAATGGTGGTTGCAATATACCAAGAATGAAGTGGTTAACATGACCTAGAACTTGATTCTGGGATTCATCCTATGGGAAATTTGGAAGGAACACAACCATAGAATTTTCCAAGATAAAAAGCTCCATGTTGCTAGCTTGATGGAAGAAATTAGTCGTCAATTGAGGGAAACCATAAGTAGAAAAATATTTCAAACCCTGGTGGAACAACCATCCCCTCAGGAAGCCATAATTCTAATTTTTTCTACCTTGAGTACATGAGTGATAAGATCCTCAGACCCAGAGAAGTTCGTATAAGGACGTGTGCTTCAGTGTGGTAGGCTCCTCTCGAGGGTTTCTGGAAATTGAATTTCGATGGAGTGTCCAAAGGAAACCTAAGAAAGGCTAGTGCTAGAGGAATCATAAGTGACTGGACAGGTAAAATCCAGAGGTTATATTTCATCAACATGGGACAAGCCACAAATAATGCAGTGGAGTTCTAGGCCCTGGAGCAGGGATTGGAAATGTTGTGGAAGGAAAGAAATGTGAATGTAATAGTGGAGGGCGACTCAACATTAGCCATCCAAGCGGCACGTAGACTGCAATGTGGCGCCTAGATAAATAAAGTCACGAGGAATTAGCTTCTCGGCTAGATAATTCAAAGGAATAAGGATCACCTCGAGGAGCTAAAAGTAGTAGAGTTTACCTTAGTCAGATGCTCGACCAATGCGTTGGCAGACAAAGTGTAAAATGAAGGGGTTGAGAGTACCCAGGTACTAACTTAAATGACCCAGGAGGGAATGGTGGAAGGAAAGCTAAAGGAGGATTTTCGAGCTTTGGCGGTAAGAGATCTATCCACGTGAGAGAGGCAACATGATGGGAGGAAGGCAATAACCCACATAGTGAAAGAAATGTTTAATAATCAATATGAGCGAACAAGTAGCGGGCATTATGGAAGATTGAGGAGGTACGTGTCACCAAGGTCTGAAGGACATGATGGTAGCTGATGGGAAAGAGTGGAACCCAAGATCGCATAATCGTCCACA
The DNA here is from genome assembly GCA_031772625.1 of Pinus tabuliformis. Lineage (NCBI taxonomy): Eukaryota > Viridiplantae > Streptophyta > Pinopsida > Pinales > Pinaceae > Pinus > Pinus tabuliformis. The sequence continues at coordinate 89,820,060 of CM062819.1, read as the reverse complement.
GGGAGGTGGCATTTATGAGAAAGGACGGTCGAAGAAGTGGGAAAGGATAAAACACAGTGTGAAGCAGTGCTGGAACATAACTATGGCTATAATGGGCCTACACAGACCGTATGCAAAGGCGAATGAGAAGGAACATGGTCCCTTTCTCGCACGAATGTACTACAACAACATTGTTAAACAAAAGTTACTATAAATGAATAGGGAAGGCACCAACAGATGAGGTAGACTGCGCTGCTCTAGATTTTTTCCTTTATATGCTAGGGATGGGCACTGCATGGGAGGCATAGTGATAAGTTGGAAAGAAATGAGAGAAACTAGCAGTGAGAGAAAACCTGTTTATCAGCGAATCGCGACAACCATAATAGCTATGGGGATAAATGGGAGTGGTAAGTCGAGGGGGAGGCGAAGAGCAGAAGCTCAAAGCTACGTGGTTGGCAAGAGAACCATAATAGAGGAGGCAAAGAAGGAAGCAACTCTCAGCTATCATGCAATCCTCCTAGAACGAGACATAGAAGTTATTGAAGTCTGGGAAAATGAAGTGAGGCATCTCAGAAGGAATACCCTAGATGAAAAAATTGAAGAGGAGGTCAACTGGATAATAGATATAGGGAAATCTCGAACGAGAGAGATGGTCTATCAGAGAACTTTAGAAACAACTTGACATGTTAAGACTTTAGTGGGCAAGCTGCACGCAGAAGAAACAGAAGAAAGGATCAAGTGTCAGATCAAATACCATATGTGAATGAATGCAATTGAGAAACGACTGAAGGGGGTTGAGGAGGAACTCCAACAGGTGGTGAACATAGAAACCTTATAGGATGATCAAATTGGTGATTTGAACAAAATATTTTCAATTTACGTGAAATATATCCATAACCTGGATATTAGTTTGGGGCAAGGGCACGAAGATTCGGGCAGATTAATGAAATACAAGGTTAAAGAGGTAACTGGAGGCAACGATAAGCAATCGGTAACACCGACAGCAAGATCGACAACTGAAACAACTCTAGTGGTGAAAACTACAGTTGCATCTGGATCAAGTATTTCTTTTAGATTTCTCGACTCTTACTCACATCTGCTCTCGTTTCCCTAGCATCTGCCACACTTCCAATCTTCTTGACTTGTTAAGTCAACCCAACTATAGTGACCTTGGAGGGCTTTTTTCCCTTCTTTTTTATCATAGAAAGAAGATTTTGAAGAAACACAATTAGATTCTTTTTCTTTTCTTAAGGTCTGATAAATCGCATTGGTCTTAGTAAACGTTAATCACCATCATCTTCATCATAATTTATTATTTTTTAAAAATAATATATTAATCTAAATTTTTTCTTATGTCAATATTTATTTTTTGTTATTTTAAAATTGTATTATTATTTTTATATATTTTAAAATTTAATATAATTCTAAGTTATTTTCAAAATCAATTAATATTTTAGATTGTTTTTTAATTCCTTCTTTATTATCCTAAAACACAATCATTTTTTTTGAAATTTAGTATAATTCTAAATTATTTTAGATAAATAATCTTAATATTTATCTATATATATATTAAATTTACCTTATTAATATTATATTTATCTTAATAATATTACGTTTATATATATTTTAAGTCAAGTATCAGTTATACTATATATCAAGTCTATATTAAATCCACATTTAAATAGCACTTATAATATATATTTATTGAGAAGATTACTTAAACGGAATGTTAAGTCTATAATTTAGATAAATAATCTTACTTTTTATTTTAATTTAATCTATATTAATTTAAATTTAAATTAATTAATTTTAAATTATATATATATCACTTATATTAAATATATTTAGTTAATATTTAATTCGTATTTAAAAACCACTTATAATTTATATTTATTCTAAATTAAAAACCACTTAAACATTTCTTAAAAAATGTCAGTGTTAAGTCTAGATTAAACAAAAAGAACATCCATAATCACTATATAAGCAAAATGTGACCTATCAAACAATCCAGATTTAATTCGACTCAGCAAACACTCCCTGGTTTATTGTGAATTGCCACCAAGTTCCAACTCCAACCATAGTTCATCATGGATTTTGGACCTGGCTGCCCCTGAAGCTGATCTGCTGCACGCCTTCCCGGGCCAAACACATGGGAGCAGCTCCTTCAAGCAATACAGCGGATATATTACCGTTGATGAACAACATGGCAGAGCATTGTTTTACTACTTTGTGGAGGCTGAGTCCACCCATCCCCAATCAAGGCCATTAACATTATGGCTCACTGGAGGTAATGATATATATTATCAATAATTTGCTCGATATTTAACTATGAATTTGCTATATAATTTAATTTTACTACTTTAATGATCTGTTCTGTTATGTTGGGTATTTAACTATAATGTTATATAGTCCGTTTATAGTTTAAGACATTAGCGTTGGTTATATAGCCCGTTTATAGTTTAAGACATTCCGGTTGGTTAATCTCTTAGAAACTTGGAGAAAAACCAGTGTTCAGTTACTAGATTTTCCCAGTACCCCAAGCATTCACATTTTAGTTGATAGTCACTTCAAATTCTTAGGTGCAGTTTTCAAATTCTCAGATACAGTTTTGCCGTAAGGTGAATGAAAATTCCAGAAATTAGAAGTCAGCAAATCATACCATTAAAATTGTATTTTAATTCTGTTGAATAACTAAAAAGGGGGCTAATTTTTTGAGGTGAAAAAACATGCATTCACTCACTTTTCCTTCCTTTCTATTAACGGACGTGTTCAACAAAAACTAGAAAACCATAAATTCAAACGCCAAGACACACTTGCATCGAATGGATTTTTCTTTGTAGGGTTTAGGGTTCCCAAGATGGATTTTTCTTTGTAGGGTTTAGGGTTCCCAAGATGGATTTTTCTTTGTAGTGCGATGGGAGAAAACCATAAATTCAAACGCCAAGACACACTTGCATCGAATTTAAACGCCACCGTTAATTTCACTCGACTGACGTTCGGTCTCTGTTTCGATTTTGTGGAATGAGGAGTGTTCGGAAGGACCCACCTCCGATTACGGGTCCACCTTCCTAAATGCAGCGGACATCAGGAAGACGCGCATTAATTTGGCTCGCCTCCTCTGCAACGATCTTTTTCCTTCCAAAAAGAAATCAGAGCCTCAAACCCAGGAGGTTAATACGCCCAGGATGCACACCCTCTTTGACAGGCTCTAACATCTGACTAGATAGATGAAATTTCAAGGAAAGTAGATCATATGAATAATCGATAGATGAAATTTTACAAGGAATTAGAGTGAAAGATGACAACGTTTTTTATTTGGAGGGGTAGAATATGGGGATCATGATGCAAGGGGATGATATAAAATCATGCAAATGTAACTACTACTATTTTATGTAAGTTGATTTTCCTTATTGAAAAAAGTTTAAGACATTGCCGAAATTTGAATTGAATATGGATATGGAGGACAATGCAGGGCCTGGATGCTCATCACTTGGGTATGGAGCATTCATGCAGCATGGTCCTTTTAAACCCGGCGGATACAATGGCGAACTTTTGTTGAGAAATAAGTACTCTTGGAATACAGGTAACAACTCTGTTTTTTCTTGGATTGATTAGCAAAAATTTCCATGACTTGAAGGCTCAAACATAACTAGAAGCTAACTATATACCATGACATTTACCATGTGCAATTCCTTGAAACATAACTAGAAGCTAACTATATACCATGACATTTACCATGTGCAATTTTATTGATGCCAGAAACAAACATGTTATATCTAGAGAGCCCAGTTGGTGTGGGGTTTTCTTATTCCAACGCTAGTTCAGACTACCAGTATTATAACGATGCAATGACTGGTATGCTATTTGTTATCCATATTTCTTTTTGATTGCTGCAATGAAATATGTTCTTAGATTGATGATCATGGCGACTGTAGTTTTTGGGCAATATGGAATAAGATTATAACTGAACAGCAAGTGTCAACTAATGCAGCTGAAGACAACCTGTCTTTCCTTTTGAGTTGGTTTGAGAAATTTCCGGAATACAGAGGTGTAGATTTTTACATAACAGGGGAGAGTTATGGAGGTATGACCTAGCGTTATCTTTTAACATATATTATGCTCACTTGTTCTTTTGAGCTCTTTAAAGCTGTTCATGTTGGTTGTTGTGTATCTTGTTTAACACTAACTATGTTGGTTGATGTAATCTTGCAGGACACTATGTGCCTCAATTAGCAACTCTTGTGATGGAGCACAACAAAAAGCCCAACATCAAGCCCATTAACCTCAAAGGAATTGCTGTATGTCTATCTTCTTTCACAATCATTCTAGGATTCTTCCAATGATGTAGATTTTCTTTACCTAAAGCTCATGTGATTATGGCATTCATTAACTACAAAGGGTCAGTCAACCGGGACAACCTTCATAATGAATGTAGCTAATGAAAAGGTTAAGGGCTTTCATTTCTAATCGTGCTATTGGGCAATCCCTATTAAACATGGGTTTTTCTTTCTATTTTAAGCTTGCTAGGCTCAAGGTCCAGCTTGAAATGTAACTCCATTCCATGTTAGTCTTGTAAGGCCTGTACCAAGGGTAAAATCACCAAGGAGATTTGAGTAATATTATGTTGTTGAGAGAATGTGCATTTCATCGTGAAACAATGAGTTCTTTCTCATGGGGGGCTTTTGTTTTTATTGTTGTAATCAAATCTAATCTATTTGTTTATCTATCAGTGCTCAATCCTTTGTACTGACATTTGCTTTGCCCCTTAAATTGCTTGCAGATGGGAAATCCTTTGTTAGACATAGATATCAGCATAAGCAACGATGAATTCTTGTGGTCAAATAGTCTCATCTCAGATGAAACTTACCAACTGACACAGTCTATGTGCAACAATTCCAAAAGGTGGAGGGAAACATATGTTCTTAACAATCTGTCTGAGGATTGCCAATATGTGTTCAGCAAGGTGAAAAGTGAAACTAGAAATATAAATTTGGAAGATGTTTCCTTGGGGTTATGTCTAGATGCTGGAGGATCCCAGGCAACAGGTTCTAGAAAACCAAGGAAATTTCTACATCAGGTAAGTCATTTACTCATCATAAATACAATTTGATGTTGAGATTGATAATCAATATGTGGTAGCATTGATTTCAGCCACTGTTGTTTCAGCTAGACAAAATTCTTCAGGATTGATCTCTGTTGTTGTTTGACAGGTTGAACATACATTCAATAAGATTGACCTGCGCATACACTTCAAAATAAACCAATATCTGAACAAGCAAGAGGTGAAGAAGGCACTTCATGCAAACACTAATCTACATTGGGAAGCCTGCTCTCGGTATGTTTTATAGCATTTATATATTTGTTTGGTTTTGTATTTAGGATTATGCATTTTTATTTCATTACTAAGCAATCCAAAATTTATATCAAGAAAGATGCATCATGGGGCCAAAATTCAGTCACAGAGAATCCCCCTCCACTTCCCCTCCCCCACAAGAAAATTAACATTTCTGCTTTGTGCTACTTAATTTATATTTTTTAAAGTTTAACTATTGAATTCTGATAAATTTTGCAATAGCTAACACTAAAATTGGATTTAGGAAATTCCTCTATGATCAAACAAACAGAGGAATCAGTATGATACCAGTCCTCTCTGATCTTCTCAAGGCAGGTCTACGCATTACACTTTACAGGTAAATCGTGTTTTTGAAAGCATTATTAATAACACTATATTATGTTCCAACATTGGATTTACTGAAAGTAAAATCAAACCTACAGTGGAGATCAAGATTCAAAGGTGCCATTTACAGCGACAAGAACCATTGTCGAGAACCTGGCCAAGGAGCTTAACTTATACACAGTCATTTCATATGCCCCTTGGTACAATCACCAACAGGTAAACTCTCATCTTTTTTATGTAAGAACTCTGGTTATAAGCAGCATTTATGTAGATAGTGCTGATTAAAATTCAAAATTGAGCAGGTGGCAGGATGGACTCAAGCATACGGACATTCAGTGAACGGCAAAACTGAGAGTATTTTGACTTACGCAACAGTCAAGGGTGCAGGACACGAGGTTCCATATAGTAAACCATCTGAAGCATTGACTCTATACAGATCTTTCATCAGAGCATTGCCTTTGCCTGCTTCGGGAAATAGCCTCTAGTGCAAAGCCAAATAAACTACTACGTTATTCCTATACAAAAAAATAGTTGTACCCTGTAGTGCAATGGCATTACTTCATATGTTAATACTGCATTGAATTTGTACAGAGCTTTCAACGTTCATCAAAGGATTGCCTTTGTCTTTTTTCAGGAAATGGCCTCTACTATAAAGCCAGATACACTACATTATTCTTATACAAGAAATATTTGTACCCTATAGGGCAATGCCAGATGCATTTCTTCATATGTTAATACTGCTTGCTCTGTTCTTTCACCATATGTTGTTCGTTATTCATGGTAGTGCTTCCTTATGAATATAGCGTTTTTGCTCAATTTTGCAAACTTAAAGAGTATTGCAAAAGCAACCCAATAGATCCTAACCTTGCTAATCCAGTGAAACCCAAGCTTAAAATCATGCCTTCACAGTAATGGTGGGCCAGAATAACCTAACAAGGGAGACGACCAAGCTTTGTGGCAAATCCAAAAGAGACCAAGACACAACTAGAGCCAAAAAGATGAACCCAAACGCAACCATCTCTTCCCCAAACCCAGTTTCCTCAGGTTGTATGCCATCTTTAGCACGCATGATAGGAATGAGTTTATGAAGTTATTAATGAAGTTTTTCAATCATCAAAAACCATTTTAATCTTACTCTCTTCTGATTGTATTGGAAATCTCAATACTTACTGGAAATCTCAATACTATGCGTAAAACATTTTCTTAAAACATGGAGATATGTGAAATGTTTTATTTATTGAATTTGCATACATGGAGATTGATGTTTGACTTAATCCTCTATTAAGAAATTCCTTGTATTTTCCTGGACAAAGTGGGATCAAGGGCCATGTTTTTCCTTAATCCCATAGAAAGTAGGGCATGTTCTTTCTTAATCCCCTCTAAACAAAGTATAACAAGCTATGGCCCAAGTGAAATGATTCCCCATGGGAAAACAACGAATAAATCCCGGCTCTTTTTGAACAACTGGAATTGAGAGCACTATGTTATTCCTTCATCTACGCTATCGAGAGCCATATAATACAAACACGTTAGTCTTTCCCAAGCTCCAAAAGGAATATGTCATGCCAGAATCGAAATACATCCATAAAAGGGAAGCATTGCATTCATTGATTTCCATCAGTTGTGCTTACACTCTAGTTCCTTAAGTTATCTATGGGATGTGACACTAGAACATCTCTGATAGATTATTTCAAGTCAATTTTTATTTTGATAGGATATATTTCATGTCGCTAATAGAGTACAATACAATCTATAATCCTTTGGCTTTTGTAAATTAGTTGTTGATTTTAATTCCCGGTAACAGAGTGCAATACAATCTGTTATCCTTTTTCTTTTGTAAATATAACCAATATTTTATATTACTTGCATTTAGATTTTGAATTATGAAACCAACGAAACTAAATAGTGATAACCATTCATGTTAAGTTATTGCAGATTTTCTTTAATAAATTCATAATGCCAACATAGATAAATATTTCAGTCCGGTTTAAGTGCAGGTATATATACAACACACAAAGTGATCGGAGTAACACCACTATCATATACCATTAGTCTGTTACTGGTGATAGCAGTAACAGTATTTAGTAGCTATCAAATTCTATCGGTGTGCAAGTGATAATGACTTTCAGAACATACGGTCTGATTTAAAATACTAACATTATAGACACTAATACAAAAATTCTGAAAATTTTTCTACTAATAGTCGTTCAGCTGTTCCACACGTATGCCAATGCACACATTGGTATAACAAATTTTCATTAGAAAGAGCTTGCCATGAGGTATTATGTGTCAAAGAGTGGAGAAACATTAAAAGTGGGGAGGGTGTTAGAGCATTAAGGCTTGCCGAGCGGTATTTGAAATGAGTTGGTGGCATTTGGACACTTCGGACTGGCAGTTATATTAATGTTTGTGACATTAGATGGTACAGCTTTGTGAAGTGGCAGTGGAACAGTGGAGGGAGGTTGAGGTGGAGGGACGTGGTGCGGTGTTTGTGGTAGTGGGAATGAGTTGAGAGGTTAATTGGAAAGATGAGGTTGTATTAAGGTTTTGTGACATTAGAATGGTGGAGGTGGGTGGGGAAATGGTAGTGGAGGGAGGTTGAGGTGGAGGGATGTGGTGAGGAGTTTGGTGGTGATTTGGTGGCATCTTGGGATTGGAAGGAGGCTGAGGTGGAGGCCTGAGGCAGGGAGATGGCTTTAAATATGACGATGATGGAAGTGGGTAATGAAGCTGAGAACCAGAGGGAGGTGGTGGACTTTTGTAGGGTGATGGTGAAGGGTGGCTAATAGGAGTTTCATAATTTGTTGGTGGTGGTGGTCATGGCAGATTTGTGTAGGTTGGCGGTGTAAGGTGACTAATAAGAGTTTTAGGATTTGTTGGTGCTGGTGATGCAAGAAATGACGACCTATGATGAGAATGGGGCCTATTGATTGGATGCTTGTGTGGAGGATTAGGACGCAAAGTGGTGGTGGGAGAAGGGAGAGCAGGTTTAGACCTAGAAGCAAGTGGTGGGGGTGATAGTTGTGGGGATGGTGGAAGTTTTGATATTGGAGAGCCACCATAGGAAGGAGAAGTAGGTGGTGAGAGAAATATTGGTGGAAATGGCGGAATTTTTGGTTTTGGAGAACCACCACATGAAGGGGAGCTAGCCCCTTGGAGGTGCACTACCAACATTAGGTGGACTGGTTGTAGGAGGTAGAAAGGGAGAACCATGCCCAATTGGTGAAGGATCACAAGGAGTGCTAGGAGGGGGTATGGCTTCTCCTTCCATGGGAGGTTCATCCTTGCAAGGTGGGTAATGTGGCTTTGTAATGAGCTCGAGATCCAGAGGAACATGAATGCATTTGGTCGGACTATGGTTGTTCCTAGTAGGGACCCGAAAATGCTTAATCCTGTTGTGGTCTCCATGAGCTGGTGTTACTAGGCCTAGTGACCGAAATGCTATACGATGGGGGTTTTGCCGTAGAAGTTGTAGTGGCTGGTATTGTGGAAGCACTTGAAGGAATAGTCGGCATTGCTTTTGATCTAGATGGATATTGGTAGCCACCCACCTATCCCACCTAGACCTTCAGTCGGTTTCATTTGTTTGCATGTTTATTTCAACATTTACTATTTTTAGCAGTTTTTCGGGTCCTGAACTTCCGGAGCAGTTTTGACCTCCTAAACGACGCTTTTTTGAGGTCCACTGTTGGCCCATGGTGAAAGGCAGAGCTTGCAGAAAATCTTGTAGTATTCGGAGAGACCTTTCCAACAAGGTATCGTATGAGCCAAATGAAGATTATATGACCAAGTTATGACCCCGCGAAGTTGGCTGCCCAACTAACCCTAATGGGGCCCACAGAGTCTTGGTGTTACATCTCCTGGGGTTAGGGTTTTGGTTGTTTAGGGTTTTCTCATGCTTTTCAATAATAAATAGGTCGTTGAGCCTCATTGTAACACAGTTCAGAGGCATGTAGCTGCCACATCTCTTTTTAGAGATAAGCTACCATCGCCCAAGTAGTTATTTTTGTTGCATCTTTGTATTTATGGTTATATTTGTAATTTGTTGTGGTCTCGTTTAAATTTGGATCAGTGGTATTAGAGCGGTCTGCTCTTTCTTTGTTTTTCTTTGCATGTCTCCAACAAGGTCGGGATATAAGGAGTTAGGGCTTGAATTGGTCGAACATCTGCAAGACCAACCTCGCAAATCCCAACGGCCTCCCATGGGGGGATAAAAGAAAGACGAGGGTGCAGGAGATCCTTTCAAAATCTTGCTCGAAGAAGCCCTCAAGCGACAAAGGAACGTGATGATGGAAAACTTTGCTCAGATCCTTCAGCGGCTACCCAAGTGCGACGCATCTACTTCCAGCAGCTACTTTGGAGGTATCACACCCTAAGGTACAAGTTAACTTTGACATTCCATGTAGGGATATATAGCAATCCATGTCAGTGCTTCTGACTAGTTTAATAGTGCATCCTCCATCTCCATGGATTTGGAAGTCATCCTCCTCCACATTGATCGAGAATATAGCATTCTCATCAATGGATGCCCAAAAAGTGGTAGATTATTAAGTTTTTAAAATCTTTTAGTTTTAGAGAGCTTAATTGAAAAAGGAAAAGTTAAAGTACCCTTTTCAACAACAATGTTTTATGTAAGGATTATAATATTTATTCTCTTTAATTTATTTATTTATTCGTTCATTCAAAACCAGCTTCATGTATATAATGTAATAAGTTAAATGTTATTATAAATTTGATATTATAATAGAAACATTTTATTTTTTCATTAAAATTATTTTTCATATTATAATATTTGGCTAATCAATCTACAAAAGGATCTAGAATCTAATTGAGAAGCAATACAACTAACACAACCTCCTACTTTTTGGTTGTTAGGTGCTCAAGATTGGTTTAACCTTTTAATAAGATCATGTCAACCATTAGTTTTATAGACTCAGGTATTCACATGGTTTCATTTGTTATTTGATAATTTGTATGGTAATTTCACAATTGGATTAAGTAAATGTGAAAAAGTAAACATGAATTTAGAGACGCAAGGTAGTTAATATTTGAAATTTCATCAATTGATGTACATGAGACAACAAGAATATGCTAGCATCTTTCATTTATGACCCTAAGATAAAGATTTGGATTAAAAGAAAGATTAATCTACGAAGTTAAATAAAGGGATACTTATTGTTGTATTTCTCACTAATATGTTGAAAATAAATTATCCAAACATGAGAACAATTACTCAACTAGGTCATGTGCTTTCATTCCTAGAAACTAGGTTCTAACTCCTCATCAAGTGCACACTTATTCCTAGAAAACAAGAATTTACCTAAGATAAAGTGGACTTTACCAACAACGGTTTATGAAGCCATAGTTTTAGCTACCCATGGTATTTTCCCATGGTATGCACTCTCACATAGAGATCATTATGCATGTGAGGGAAAATGATGCATGTACATCAACACACCAATGCGAATCCATGTTAGATACCAAATTACCAATATCAAGCCATGTTAGGTACCGAAGTACCAAAAAAATCCTCAGAAAAAAGATGAAAAAGGGAAAACCCAATGGAAATCCCCCAACCTCCCATTATGAATCAATACTCAATATCGATGTGCTTGGTCTTCAACCACTAAACTAAATATCTATAGAACTATGTGGTATTCTAACTGTCACAAAATATGGTTGTAGGATAGTAATACTAAATGCTAGACTCAGTGAGAATATGTTGCAACTAAATGGCTTGTGTTTTTGCATTGGTTGCACCTATATATTCTACCTTTATAATTGATATAGAAATGGTTAAGTGTTTCTTGCTTGACCAAAGAATGGGACTCAAACAAAAATTGAATACATAACCAAAAGTAGAATTATGATCTGTGGCATCACTAGCACAATCAGAATGTGCGTACCCAACTAGATCAAGAGAGCAATCTTCCAATTAATGTATCCCAAAGTTGTAAGTACCCTTAACACAAAAGATAATTATCTTTGCATTTTTACATTGCATTTCATGAGACTCGTGTATGTATCTCGAAACTACTTTAACAACATAAGAGATGCCAAGTATAGTATGGGTGAGATAAAGCAAACTCCCAACGGAACATTTATACTATACATTGTCCACCAAAGGGGTGTTACCACCATTCCCATTTTTAAGCTTCACTACTGAAAGAAAAAGTGTTACAATAGATTGGTAATTAGTTATCTGAAATCTAGCGAGTAGATCTAGTACATATTTGGGCTATGGAATCTTGATTTCTAAATCAGATTGGGTGATTTCAAGATTAATAAACGAATGCAACAATCCAAATCATTCATGGAAAACTTATTATGAAGGAAGATTTAACCATAGCAATAGATGATGTTAAACTCCTTATGATTAGTAAATCATCTTGTCACACGGAATAAATCGATCTTGCGGACAAGATAGACCTTCCTAGAATCTAAAGAAGACCTAATGACAAGCAAACCAATCACACACTATCTTTCCCTAAATATGCTTTTATAAACAAAGGCAAACAAGTGTTTCAGGCCTACCTTGGGTCCAACGCAAGTTTGTGGAAGCCTTCGCTCCTTCGATTCCAAATGAGCTCCCTTGTTGCGAATCTGCAAACACAAACAAGCAAACAAATTAAATAGCACCTGAAAAGCCAATATCATAAAACATATTTAACATGAAAGTCAAGGAATTCATGAAACAAATGATATGAGACAATTTGTTGAGAAAAATGAGTTTGATTGCATTAATTCAAATCAAGAAGAACTTTACAACTTGTGCCTTGACGCTGTACACGCTCCTCCCAGGGTCCAGCAAGAAGTCTCCTCTACTTTGAAAAGTTTCACTCTCTTCCCAATGAAGCCAAAAAGGTATGTGATCTCTCCTCTTTAGCTCAACTAGGAAGTCTTAATTTCACCAGCATTTACCCTTAAAAATGTTCAGCTTCTAACCTCCCCAGAAACCAGCTCAATGCCTGAATTTATAGTGCAATGGAGGGAAGTTACTAGGTCCTCCTTCAAAGGGATAAAGCCCTCCTTCAAAGGGATAGCTCCTCTCATCAAGGGATTAGCTCCTTCTCTTTTGGGATGCATGAACCACCTAAGAGAGGACAATCCACATCAAAATTCCTTCTAGAATCATCTAGAATTAACCCAAAGTGAGTTTTTTAGAATAAACTTGCGCCTTTTTGACTTTCACAGGGGTCCGCACCCACACCTTTAGGGACATAGTGGGTACGTCCGCAGTTTTTATAAACAGAAGGTGCGGGACCGCAGGCAACAATGAGAGAAAGTGCGGAACTAGAGTTTTATTGATTTTCAATGTCTTTCTCTCATTTTCAAAGCTTGACTTGAAGAGCTGAGGTCTGAGACTTGCTTAGGAGGACAGTACAAGTGATGACAGACCCATACTGACTGCAAATAATCATGGTGACGATATTTTTGTGTAACAGATTGCCCCCTAAAGTGCGAAGTCTGTAGTAGATGAGGATTTCATTTATTATTTAGGAAGATTGAAGTACTTTATCATTTCGAGGATCATCTTGTGGAGAGCCCGGTTGGAACCTGTAAAAACATTCAATGCAAGATATATATATGAGATCATATCATCGCTGAGGTAGGTGTTCCCATACTCAGATCAAAACTGACTTAGAAAACTAACTACTGCTCTGATACATGAACGATTTTGTAAGACATCACAAGTATAGACTCATGTGGACACAGTATGGACGCAACCATCTGTTTATGAATAGTCCATTATATAATGAATACAAAATTCCTCGCAGCCTGGATTGTGGAAACTAGATCCAGGGTCTTCATTTCTACTTCCCGAAACAGTACAATTCTATCCATGCGAATGAATGTGTTGGAGTCGAACATGGTAGAAACCACTTGATTACCAGTCAATGATGTAAACTGTTAACAAGTGTGAGAGAAACCACCAGTGATGTCAATGGCTCTCAAAGTACCCAGTACAATCCATGAGGTGTGAATAAATGTGTTGATATCGAACATGTCACGGAATCCTTTGATCGAAGGTCAATGATGCAACCTGTTGTCAAAGGCGAGAAACCTGCCATTGAGGCATGCAGATCCCAAGGTATTGACCATTTCTAGATCGTCTTTCTAGATAATGAGCTGAAGTCGATAGAAAGCGATCCGTCGCAGGCAAGCCCACAACATGAAATCATAGATCAAGTTGAAGAAATTTAGTTGCAAGGACTGACTCAGGGATGGTCAAGATGGATGACAGATATTTTGCAGATGAATGGCTTATTGGCAGTGACCTCTTGAACACATAATGACACGACAGATGGCTTGGTGACAATTGACCCAAAGTTAATACCCAGAAACCGGCTGAAGACTTTCAATGTGGTTTGATCAACTGTTAGGCAAAGGATTTCCCAACCCAGGTGAATAAAAGTGTCGTGTCCAAGAGTGGTTACAAAGTATGACAAACAGGCTCATTTTTCTCTCTTTTCCCCCACCATTTTTGGCAAGTACCTCTTTATTTTTTAACAAGCTTGAGGATGATAACATTTGCTTGAATATAAGCTCATCCTTCGGATGAGTCCAACTTAGTTTAAATTCGAACCCTAAGAAGGAGTGATTCGTTCATGTTTTTAATTGAACAGGTCCTTTACTGTGAAATTTTAACGAGTCCAGTATAGGAGAAACTCGGTGTTTTTCAATTTTAGAGAGTTTGAAAAAACTTAAGAAGACTCCAAGGTTGACCTTTTTTGTAAATTTGTGTCTCCCAAGCCCGAAAAAGTATAAAATAATACTTGAGAGAACCGCTTGATCTTTTACGACCAAGGAGTACTTTTCGTAATTAGTGCTCTTGATCCGAAAAAGTAAAAAAGGGATCAACGACACGTCGTTTTATAACCAATATCGAATTTGAAACGACAAAAATCCGGCAATCTTTTCGTGTTTTTACGGTCAGTAAAGAGTTGTAAGTGGACCTTCTTTTAGTTTCGTTTTAACGAGTTTAAAAGAAAAACTTAGCAATCTTTTCATATTTCAGGAGTCAGAAAAGAGCTTAAAGGTGACTCTAAATGTTTTTTCGTCGAAAATGATAAATTTCGCCTGAATAATCCGTTATCCTGAACAAAACGCAAACATTACTCATACCTGTTTGAAATGGATAAAAATGTTGCAAAAATACCTTTCCAAAGTGAAACATAAACAAATTTGCAATTTATTTACTCAAAAAACTTATAAAAAGGGCTTTTGTCAATTCATTTTTACTGTTTGAGTTTTGGGTGAGAAAATAGTGCTTTTGTTCAGAAAACTTCCCGTGAATATTGCGGAAAATCCAACTGTCGGAATCGAACGTCGTCTTCTCCAGGTAATCCACATCATCCTATTCTTCATTTTTAACCGTTTCATTTCTTGTTTTAGGTTTTCATTTCATTTTTTGGAGGGTTTTTAGGCTTAAAACCCGCGCACGGGGGCCCGCAGGTGTACCACTTCCAGCCCGCGGACTCCGACTTTTTCTCAATTGGGAAAAAGTCAGGGGTCCGCACCTTCTACGTAGGCAAGGTGCGGACCCACGCACTGTGTCTAACCCAGAGGGTGCGTTCCCCGCCGCAAGGGTTTTTAACCCAAAAATTCTCAAAATTGACCCAAACAAATTAATTTCTAGCATTCTAATTTGTCTTTTAACTTGATGCAGAGAGTACATCATGCTAGATTGGCGTGAACGAGAGCATGAGTACGTGGATGCTGCGGCATTGAATCACCAACCTTCAATCGATGCATTGAAGGCCTGCAGCTTGTACAAATTCTGGGCCATTCCTGGCATGAGGGCCCAGGTGGATTTCTTACAGTGGTTGGTTGACAGATGGAGCATACAGGACCAGTGCTTCTTCATTGGTGGCCACCAGCTCGAAATCAAGCCGGCAGATATATATTTCTTGACTGGTTTGCCTAAGAGAGGCGAAGACTTGACTCTATTCGGGGCTAGGTCAGGTGGCCAGTCTGTCGATAGCCTCCGGATAGAGTTCTGCAACAGCGAGGCTAGAGACAAAGGGATAGACATAAAAACCATATCCCTTCCTGAACTCATGGTGATCACGTTTACTGTCACCAGACTTTGCGGCAGTGCCGCATTACATGTTTCCACCAGATCCCAGATGCGTATGGCAGTTGATTGCTTTCGAGGCACCATCTTCAACTTGTGCGATGCTGTGTTGGCCAATGTGAAAGGCCAACTGACCAGAGCCAAGAACGGACAACTAAAGACCTTTGGTTATGGGGCTTTGGTTGTGAGCTTTGGTCTGGAGAGGGTTCCCATGTTGATCCCGCAGCACCTTACTGTTGGAGCTGGGCTTCCTCGAGAGTCCAAACTGATGCGATGGGTCGCAGTTATGGCTCGTCATCCGGATGAGGGGACAGAGGTTGTTCGATTCAAACCTGAGTATTTCCAATGGTTGGAAAACCAGGTTTTTTCTATTCAGGACTTCCCTTACGCTAGGGTAGATTTTCGTGGTGACCCAGACATGGTTCTTCCACTAGGAGAGCAATGGGATGACTCAGGTAAAATCGTTTTCAACATTTTCCTATTTTAATTTTTTTTATTATTTTTCCATCGTCCCAAAACTGATAGTAAAAGTTTCAAATGCAGATGTGAGTCCACAGCGACCAGCCGCTCTCCGGCCTTACGAAAGGAAACAACAAGTTGCAGCCGCGCCAGCCCCACATGACAAATCAACAGAGGTTTTGGCTGAGTTGGAGGGTCATCTCGAACGCTTGACATGAGATATTCCGGAGACCACTATAGACGACATTCCTCATCGGCTTCAGCGCTATGTGATTGGGGTCCCAGGACCTTTTAGGAGGTTCCTTTGCAAGGTGGCCTGTGCAGTGGTTTCTTATCGAGATCATCACCAGTGATAGGATGATTGCCTATTGTGGGCACATATGACATTTTTGTTTTTTGTACTTATCATTTTTTCTGATCATAAGGTGTTTTTCAACCTATGATCGAGGACGATGTATTTTTTGACACACTCCTATATATATATATATATATATATATATATATATCACTATTACCGGCTTATCTTGTAAATCATGTTATGGAATGGTTTTAAATTTACATGTATGATTATTGCAAATGTCTACTTAACATTCGAGAAGCAATTGCATCTGCTAATGTATTTAAAGATCTTGGAATATGCTGATATTCAATATAATCAAATTCATGTTTCAAGAGACGCACTCTAAAAAATAATCTTAATAACACTGGATTTCTAATGGCATACACTCTATTAAGCTGTAATACAATGAGTTCAGAATCTAACATCA
Source organism: Pinus tabuliformis (assembly GCA_031772625.1). NCBI lineage: Eukaryota > Viridiplantae > Streptophyta > Pinopsida > Pinales > Pinaceae > Pinus > Pinus tabuliformis. Next base: position 89,803,100 of record CM062819.1, on the reverse strand, counting down.
CTATCAAACTCCGAATCCCAAATGAAATAGATTCAGATAATAACTCAATCACTGCACTATACTCGGCAATGTTGTTCGTTGTTTGACCGAGGCTTACCCCATGCATAGATACTAACTCGTCAGAGGGTGAATAGATAACCCAAGCCGCGGAAGAAATATTCCATGTATTACGACAAACACCATCAGTGAAACCAATGTATGTTTGGAGAGGCATCGACATCTGTAATATCAAGAGTAAAACCAAGATAAGCAGGAATAATGACGAAAAAACACTCTCTAAGCTAAGCACACTGTTTAAACTAAAACACACCAGCTAGAAAGAAAAGCTATCCTAACTAAAAATCTCGATACTCATTCTTTAAGCATAATACCTCTTCAGGTAAAGACCATTTCTGGGTTTACCCAAAGAGTCCCCGTCAAAGTCTACTAATTCATAGGCCCCTTTTGCTAGCTTTCGCTTGACAACATAGGGACCATGCCACATAGGAACGAATTTTCCAGCGCCTAATTTATCATTAGCTTGATCGTAAACTAAGACTAGATCTCCTTCCGAAAAATTCCGAGGGGTCACATTTCGATCATACTGAGCTTTCGTACGTTTTGTGTGAGTCTCGATCACCAATGCAGCATCACGTCGATTCTCATCTAATTGAGCCAAGTATAACAAACGCTTTTCCTCTTCGGAAGTGGCTGGAAGTAACTCGATGGCCATTTTCAATGACGAGATTTCACATTCAATGGGCAACACAGCTTCTAGACCATAAACTAGTTGGAAAGGAGTGAACCTTGTTGATGTTTTTATTGAAGTTCGGTACGCCCAAAGTGCTGAAAATAGCATGTTATGCCAATTCGAACGATGAATCCCAATGATTCGTCGGATCATGATGACTAAAACTTTGTTGATGGATTCAACCAGACCATTAGCTTGTGGAAAATAAGGAGTTGAACTATCGTGACGCAAACCAAGCTTGCCTGTAAGTTCGGTCATCATAACGTTTCGAGAATGACGCACATGATCAGTGATTATTGCTTGTGGGACACCAAACAGTCTTCGATCCGATACGCACGCAAGGGCAGAGTAGCAAGCTCAATCCCCTTGAAGGCTCCTTGACATAAACCAAGGTTTACCAACAAGTGACCCCAGGCTCCTCGACAATGGTTAATCTGAGGTTTACCGTTTTTAATACGTGAATATCTGGCGTCGTTCCCAATGAGGAAGGGTTGATTCCCACACTGGTTCGGACACGATCTCGTGCTTCTCCTTTAAAAGGAGCTTTCCCAGATCATAAATGCAACAATTGGATTTCTTCCCTACCACAAGATACAACTACTTGTTTGTTTTTACTGTCTTGGAGAGTTAATTACTCTACTACTCCAAGACACTAGCCTAAGCTAAGTTGGTGTATCAGAGCCCTAGAAATAAAAATGTTGCTAGATGAATTTTACTTTAAGCGTTATTTTTTATTGGTTTTTGTGTAAGTCAAAAGGTGCGGAGATGAAACTCGTGGTATGAAGACTCGACTCAAAATCACTAAAAATGCACCTAAGATGATTTAAACAATCTTTTCTCTTCGATGAACTTCTAGCTAGGAAAGAGTTTGAGAATGCAAAGTACTTTGTAAACACAAATCTTTTTTAACAATCAAATTAAAAGAAGATCTTTTGTCCTTTCCAATGCACTCAAAACGAGACAACTAGTTATTTCACAAAAATTTCCTTTTTCTTTTCAAAGCACTCAACCACTACAAAAAAAAAACTTTTTCCTAAACAGATTTTTTTTAATTTTTAAAAAACACTCAAAACTATGGAAATGACTAACTTTGAGATCTATAAATTATAAAAACCTATTTGAAGTCAAAGCCTACAAGATGTATTTTTAAGGATGTTTTACTTAGCTAGATGTAAGCTAAGGACCAATTTATGCAAAATCACAAATCAGTAAAAAACAATCAATTTTGTTTTCTTTTTAAAAATGAAAATCCAAACTTTAAACACAAGCTTTTCGAAGTTTTGTAAAGAGAAAACACAAAGCGGATTCCTCAACAAGGGTAGATTTCATAAATGGTCAGACTCATAAGAAGGCTGGTAGACACCAAGGTGATCTGAGGTCCCTACAGCTTCTAAGCTCAGAGCTACTACAAGACCAAAACGAAAAACAAACCCAACAAGCAAAACTCCTAGGAATTTCACCTAAAACCCTAACACCAATGAAATCAACCTAAGGAAAGCTTCTGACAGGTTATATGCAGGTCTGGGCAGTGGATAATAACTTCTAAACAAAAACTAAGCTAACTAACAGAGGAAATCTTAGGTTTTTCAAAATTTTGACAGGGTCCGCAGGCCCACAGTTAACACAGGTGTGGTACTGCTCTGTGCTAAAAGCAAAAGTGCGGATAAGTACGCACTGTATCAAAAGGCTAGGGTGCGGTCCTCTCCCAAAGCTATGAAAAACGAAAAATAACCCTGGATTTACAATCTCTACCCAATTTCACACACAACAAGCCAAAAACAGAAACAAAAACACAGTTTCTCAGGTCAAAGTAAAAACAAGGAGAAAATCAAGTCCCCAGTGGAGTCGCCATTTTGTCACACGGAATAAGTCGATCTTGCGGACAAGATAGACCTTCCTAGAATCTAAAGAAGACCTAATGAAAAGAAAACCAATCACACACTATCTTTCCCTAAATATGCTTTTGTAAACAAAGGCAAACAAGTGTTTCAGGCCTATCTTGGGTCCAACACAAGTTTGTGGAAGCCTTCGCTCCTTCGATTCCAAATGAGCTCCCTTGTCGCGAATCTGCAAACACAAACAAGCAAACAAATTAAATAGCACCTGAAAAGCCAATATCATAAAACATATTTAACATGAAAGTCAAGGAATTCATGAAACAAATGACATGAGACAATTTGTTGAGAAAAATGAGTTTGATTGCATTAATTAAAATCAAGAAGAACTTTACAACTTGTGCCTTGACGCTGTACAAGCTCCTCCCAGGGTCCAGCAAGAAGTCTCCTCTACTTTGACAAGTTTCACTCTCTTCCCAATGAAGCCAAAAAGGTATGTGATCTCTCCTCTTTAGCTCAACTAGGAAGTCTTAATTTCACCAGCATTTACCCTTAAAAATGTTCAGCTTCTAACCTCCCCAACAACCAGCTCAATGCTTGAATTTATAGTGCAATGGAGGGAAGTTAGTAGGTCCTCCTTCAAAGGGATAAAGCCCTCCTTCAAAGGGATAACTCCTCTCATCAAGGGATTAGCTCCTTCTCTTTTGGGATGCATGAACCACCTAAGAGCGGCCAATCCACGTCAAAATTCCTTCTAGAATCATCTAGAATTAACCCAAAGTGAGTTTTTTATAATAAACTTGCGCCTTTTTGACTTTCACAGGGGTCCACACCCACACCTTTAGGGACAGAGCGGGCAGGTCCGCAGTTTTTATAAACAGAAGGTGCGGGACCGCAGGCAACAGTGAGAGAAAGTGCGGAACCAGAGTTTTATTGATTTTCAATGTCTTTCTCTCATTTTCAAAGCTTGACTTGAAGAGTTGAGGTCTGAGACTTGTAGAAATTTTGAATAATTTAACACATATTCAACAGAGATTATCCTGATCATACAATTTAAGCGGAACATGTATAATACATAATCTCCTCTACGTTGATCATCAATTTACAGAAGCAGAAACATTCACAGGCACACATAGAAGCATCAATCAAACTCATAAACACAGTATGTATCCCGGGGAAAGCATCTCGCTAAAAACCCCACACTATCTGTATATTATATTGATTGAATCATGTAACAATACAAAGCATAATACTTCTCACAAGTATCTCCACCTGTTACACACAATACAGCTCAGATTTGATCTCCAAATCTCTCCCGCTGCTTGCCTGCCTCCACTGCTCAAACCTGCTCGAGAACTGATGAGAATAGCTTCCCAAACTCGATTTTACACTGCAAAATAGTCACCCACACTATGTTGGACGTGAGCAACAGCTATAATATCATGAAGATACGTGAGCAAACTCATTGGCATACTCAATCCTTTGATTGTGCAAATCATCATGCACAGCTATAGTCACAACTGATAGCAATCTGATCCTCTAACACCTGTCCCTGCTGAACTGAACATGCACTGACATGCAACTGAGTTAACTGATGTATTCTATAGTTGCATTATGAGTTAATAACTTGTGAATTAATTAATAACTAATTCACCCAACTCATCTTTAGTCTATTGATCAGTTAGACTAAATACAACTAGTTTAACAAAGCTAAACTGAACACAACTCCATCAACTGTACCTCCAGTCCACTAAACTCAACTCACTTGAGTTCTAACTGAAGTCATGCATGCAACAACTCAACTGACTCATAAGAAAAACGAATTTCCTTCTGACAGCTGCATGTGCCACTTCCGTAGCTCAAACTGAAGTGCTCCAAGAGAATAAGATTAAGTTTATAGTCCAAATATTATTGTGAGATAATAATATTTGACTTTTCTATTTTTGACTTTGATCACTCACACTGTGATCACTCACACTTTCATCAAAAATAGAAGTCCATCTATTTTTCCCAACTTGATCAATCATCCATAGACATGATCCATATGTCTAAAAATAGACATAGTCTAAAAATAGACTTGCGCCAAAAATAGCCTGCGGGCCCACTTAGTGAAGGCGACTCTTTTCACTAAGCTCCATCATCTTGTTGCACTCTCAACAAGCATTTCTTGTTGCACACTTTTCAACACTCCCTCTCAACAAGAAAGGCTTCCTCTCAAACCCGATCCTGTAACTCTGGAATGTTCTCCATGCAACACATTTGGCCGGTCCACTTGCTCTGTCATCAAAGTCTCTGACTGCTATTGCCTCTGTCGACTGAAACTCTGCATCTCTGTTCTCTTCAGTATCTGACTGCTCTAGCCTCTGTCACTTTGATCTCTGACTGCATCCGTGCTGCTGCTGGTTCTATCTCCCAGCATTGCATCCGCACTGCACCTCCCAACTGACCTCCCTGTTGGGATAGAAACATCCTCTGATGCTGAAGCTCTACCTGCTGCTGACAAGTGCTCCCTCTCTGACATCTACGCTACTGCAACATCTCCATGCATCTCGCACCATTGCACACCTCTCTGTGCCACCTAACACTGTGCAAAACACTTGTGCCTCTCGCATTGCTACAGCCTGCTAGCTATGCGCTGTCCTGGGATTCCCTGCACTGTCGCTCTCTCTGCCGCTCCATCCGCATCTGTCTCTACCCAATCAGTCAGTTCCTGCTACTACACATCGGGGCTCCCGTAGCAAGGTCTCATCCAAGAGGTTGGGTACCTCAAGGATCTTGCCCCTCCTCCTTGGGACAATCAATCCACATCACCCCACCTCCTACCTGGAGGTATGGATGCATGCGATCCCTCAGCCCACCTGGCTTGAAGTTTCCCCCTACTGGAGGTCTCTGGATGAGTAGATGTCTCTACTCGATCTCCTCTCAGCTTCCCTTGTTGTGGCTGCTCCACAACCTCCTGAAGCTGCTGCACCAATCGTGGCTCCTCCACAATCGTCTGAGACTTCTTCTGGCTCTGCATATTGAGAGGTAATATACGCTCCCTCTCAACCACCAAGTCTCCATCAGTTGCCTTGCTGCTCAAGGCTTTGCATGCATCTTGAACCTCAAGATCATACAGGTTCTTGACCCGTGAACCAATCTGCTTCACCTGTCTAGTGATGATGTGTCTAAGGAAAACCTTTCCCTTAGTAAAGACCACATCATATCCTCTGTCTTCCAACATCGCGATCGACACCAAGTTTCTCTTCAGTCCTGGTACATACTTGACATCGGTCAAGGTAAGGCGAGCTCCATGATCCCTCTGAAAAATAACCGTGCCTACACCTGAGACACTATACTTCTCATCATTACCCATCCCTATGAGTATCTGGAGATCTTTCTCCTCCAAAGTACTGAACAAACTTTTTGTCACCGGTCATGTGGAAAGAAGCTCCACTGTCAAGAAACCAACCACTTCCCATCATGGATGAAACCATGCATGCGAAGAGTGTGAAGTCCAACTCAAACTGTGAAGCAAGTGAGGCTGCCTCACCTTCAGATCCTTCCCCGGATCCCTTCTTGGACTTCTTCTTTGGGCAATTAGTAGCATAATGACCCAACTCATGACAACGAAAGCATCTCACCTTCGCCTTGTCAACCTTCTTCCCATCATTGGAAGAATTGGATTCGGAAAGAGAAACCTTCCCCTTCCCCTTCCTCGCCTTACTCGCTAAGGCACAGTTCTCCTCATCCTGCATGGATGAAGAACCGTCTCTGGTGCTCCGCCTGATCTCCTCCTGCACAAGATCCGACCAAAGTCTCTCCCATCCTGGCAATTTCTCCCGACCATTGACAGAGTCCTGATAGGAATGCCAACTTTTCGGAAGACCAAGGAGAGCCAAGCTCACCAAGTCCTCATCATCGACAGTAACCCCCACACTTCCCAGCTCATCTCGACACTGAGTGAACTTCGTGAGATACTTGGGAATACTGTCTCCCTTCTCGCATTTGATGTTTCTGAGTTTATCTTTGAGCGCCAGCTTCCTCTGATCGCTCTTGCTTTGGAATAATTCTGTTAGTGATTTCCACATCAAATATGGAGTAGCCTTTCCATGGAGGCTGGACACAATGTGATCCTTCACGCCCTCCAACAGAATTCTTCGACATTTTGCGATCTTCTTTTGCCAAGCATCAGCTTGAGTAGCATCAGTAGGCTTTGGGATATCCATATCTATGAACTCCTTCAGCCCGTTATCATCCAATACTGCCTCCATCCTGTCCTTCCATGCAATATAGTTTGAGCTGCCCTCAAGAGCATACTCCAATCGCAATCCGTTGAAAGACATTGCTGCGTTGTCACCAAGAAAACACTACTGCAAATTCGAATTCCACCAGCAACCAACTCAACTGCTTCCGATCTAGAATTCGTGACTGAATAGTAGATCTGATGATCAATCCTCGCTTGATATCCTGTAAAAATCTCTTCTACAAATCAAGCTGCTCCGATACCATGTAGAAACTTTTTCTACAATTATCTAGCTCTGATACCATGTAGAAATTTTGAATAATTTAACACATATTCAACAGAGATTATCCTGATCATACAATTTAAGCGGAACATGTATAATACATAATCTCCTCTACGTTGATCATCAATTTACAGAAGCAGAAACATTCACAGGCACACATAGAAGCATCAATCAAACTCATAAACACAGTATGTATCCCGGGGAAAGCATCTCGCTAAAAACCCCACACTATCTGTATATTATATTGATTGAATCATGTAACAATACAAAGAATAATACTTCTCACAAGTATCTCCACCTGTTACACACAATACAGCTCAGATTTGATCTCCAAATCTCTCCCGCTGCTTGCCTGCCTCCACTGCTCAAACCTGCTCGAGAACTGATGAGAATAGCTTCCCAAACTCGATTTTACACTGCAAAATAGTCACCCACACTATGTTGGACGTGAGCAACAACTATAATATCATGAAGATACGTGAGCAAACTCATTGGCATACTCAATCCTTTGATTGTGCAAATCATCATGCACAACTATAGTCACAACTGATAGCAATCTGATCCTCTAACACCTGTCCCTGCTGAACTGAACATGCACTGACATGCAACTGAGTTAACTGATGTATTCTATAGTTGCATTATGAGTTAATAACTTGTGAATTAATTAATAACTAATTCACCCAACTCATCTTTAGTCTATTGATCAGTTAGACTAAATACAACCAGTTTAACAAAGCTAAACTGAACACAACTCCATCAACTGTACCTCCAGTCCACTAAACTCAACTCACTTGAGTTCTAACTGAAGTCATGCATGCAACAACTCAACTGACTCATAAGAAAAACGAATTTCCTTCTGACAGCTGCATGTGCCACTTCCGTAGCTCAAACTGAAGTGCTCCAAGAGAATAAGATTAAGTTTATAGTCCAAATATTATTGTGAGATAATAATATTTGACTTTTCTATTTTTGACTTTGATCACTCACACTGTGATCACTCACACTGTAATCACTCACACTGTGATCACTCACACTTTCATCAAAAATAGAAGTCCATCTATTTTTCCCAACTTGATCAATCATCCATAGACATGATCCATATGTCTAAAAATAGACATAGTCTAAAAATAGACTTGCGCCAAAAATAGCCTGCGGGCCCACTTAGTGAAGGCGACTCTTTTCACTAAGCTCCATCATCTTGTTGCACTCTCAACAAGCATTTCTTGTTGCACACTTTTCAACAAGACTTGCTTAGGAGGACAATACAAGTGATGATAGACCCATACTGACTGTAAATAATCATGGTGACGATATTTTTGTGTAACACATCTACTTAAAGAATTGTCAATAATAAAGAGTCCACTTGTCAATATATGCAAAAATTAGAATCCAAATTAAAATGAGGAAATATTGGGACAAAAAGAAAGAATCCATCTTCACATACGAAGCTCATGGTGCCTTCTTGAGGCCATACAAAGATTTCCACATTCTACATACAAAACATGAATTTTATATACACTCCTTTGGTTGTTCCATATACCTCTCCTTCTCAAAATCTTGATGAAGAAATGCATTCTTCACATCCATAGAATGAACCTTCCAACAATGAGTAGCTATAATGGCAAGCATAAGTTCAATGGAATCCATCTTTGTGATATGTGCGAAGGTCACATTGTAGTCTATGCCTTAGACATGTGAGAATCATTTTATACAAATTGTGTTTTGTACTCACCCACAAGTCCATTTATTGCCATGTTTGTTTGATAAATCCATTTACATTAAACAAGTTTCCTAATAAGAGGTAGGGGAGCCAACTCCCAGGCTTGGTTCTTCATTAGATATTGATACTCCTCCTCCATGACAACCTCCCAATATGGATTACCTGCAACTTCTACTTAAGACTATGGATATATAGCAATGACCATGGATCAATGGATGGACATCAAAGGTTCTATAGTGGTGAATTCTTCTAGACTACCTTGAAAGTCTGAGCAAATTCCCCATATATTTGTTGGATCCCCAACTAGAGCACCTACAACTCGAAGAATTTTCTATGCCCAAAGTGTTTTGGAAATTGGATCTTCAACAAGCCTTAATCCCTAGATATTGAATGATTACATTTATATTATTATATTTTTCAAGGAAAAAAATCGTAATTTTCTATTATATGAGAACATCGTGACATTTCACAAGTATCAATTTTGTTTAGTGAAGTTGTAAAGAGAGACTTAAAATGTAGACGCGAGACTTCAAAAGGATAGTGGAGGACTTAAAAATTAGACAGAAGCCTCTAAAAAGATGGTGGAAGACTTAAAAAATAGACGCAAGACTCTAAAAAGATAGTGGAAGACTTAAAATGGTAGACGCGAGACTTTAAAAAGATAGTGGAGGACTTCAAAAGGATAGTGGAGAACTTAAAAAATAGACGCTAGACTTTAAAAAGATAGTGGAAGACTTAAAAAGGTAGACGCGAGACTTTAAAAAGATAGTGGAGGACTTAAAAAGGTGGAGGACTTCAAAAGGATGGTGGAGGACTTAAAAAGGATAGTGGAGGACTTCAAAAGGTGGAGGACTTCAAAAGGATAGTGGAGGACTTCAAAAGTGGAGGACTTCAAAAGGATAGTGGAGGACTTAAAAAATAGACGCTAGACTTTAAAAAGATAGTGGAAGACTTAAAAAGGTAGACGCGAGACTTAAAAAGGTAGTGGAGGAATGATAATCGCTGTGATTACATATATATTTCTATATCCACATATCCAGAATACAATTCATCCTAGTTGTTGAAGACGTTGTATTGGAAAGGGGAGAAATGGATTATAGCGCTATTTTTCTCATGCTGCTGTGCTTTGTGCTGATTGCAGGGACCTCTGTTGCTGTAGACGATCATCAATATCTGTATCATCACTTCAATTCACTTCAACCTCATCCTTCTCATTATGTTATGAATGAACCCATGTCAATGTTGCAGGAATTTGGAAGCTCCATGGCCCGCCACGAGAAAAGGGATGTGGAAGCTCTTCTCTCCTTCAGAAACGCCATAACGGCCGACCCACAGGGATTGTTGTCCAAATGGACGGCCCACAACTCTGCCAACATATGCTCGTGGAATGGGATCGGCTACAGAGAACAGAGCAGAAGAGTTGTTTCCATAGACCTTCGTCACTCAGGCCTAAAAGGGACGCTTTCGCCTTCTCTGGGTAATATCTCTTTTCTGCGCACGTTGGAACTAAATGGCAATAAATTGAGAGGGAGAATTCCGCCAGAGTTCGGGCAACTTAAAGCCCTCCAAACGCTTGGCTTGGCATTTAATTATTTATCAGGTTCTGTTCCAGGAGAATTGGGGTTGCTTCAGAAACTTGAGTACTTGGGCTTATACAGCAACAATTTGGAGAATATTATTCCTCCGTCTCTTGGAAACTGCTCTTCCCTTACGGCACTGTGGATGGGTGGGTCTTCTAGTAAAATTGCGGGTTCTATTCCTGCAGAGCTAGGAAACTGCAGCCATCTTAGAACTTTAAGATTAGTTAGATTTAGATTAAAAGGTTTTGTACCGGATATCATATGCCGCCTTCCCCTTTCCGGTCTGCATCTTAGATTCAATAACCTTACAGGGAAGTTACCTAAAGCTATTGCTAATTTGAGTCACTTAAGAGCACTCGATCTTAGTTCGAATAACTTTATAGGAAGTATTCCCGAATTCATTGTCAATTTGACTCAATTAACTTACATCAATCTTGGTTCTAATAACTTTAGAGGAAGTATTCCCGAATTCATTAGTAATATGAGCCAATTAACTTCTTTACACCTTTATAGGGATAATTTTATAGGAAGTATCCCTAGAGCCATTACCAATTTAAAAAGATTGCATGTTCTTGATTTATAAAATAACTATTTAACCGGTATAATTCCAAAAGGTGTAGGAAAACTTCATTCCTTGGAATACTTACATTTGGAATCCAATAATTTAACTGGAAGTATACCTTATAGTATAAATGGTTTGTTTTCACTTCAGGTTTTGGATCTATCACAAAATAATCTGGAAGGACCAATCCCTAAAGGTATTGGCAATTGCACTTCTATGAAAGTTTTTTCTGCTCACTCCAATAAAATTTCTGGGACTTTGCTCACATCATTGACCAATTGTACCCAACTTAGACTTTTGGATTTAAGAAAAAATAGATTGATGGACGAACTTCCTTCCTACCTTGCATATTTTCATGACTTGAAAATTTTAAGTGTTGCTCATAATAATCTTAGTGGTGCTATTCCTCAATGTATTACAAATCTCACGAAGTTGCATGTGTTGGATTTATCCAACAATAGATTCAATGGAAAAATACCATCTCAACTTGAGAGACTCTCTGGATTTACAATCAATGAATCTGCTCCCATGGATGGAGTATTTTCAACTCAATTCGGATTTGTGTACTATGCAAATATTTCAGATGAAACACTATTTTATGAGAAAATGGTATTTGATATAAAAGCAGGTGAATACACACTATCATATGTGTTACCCATAGAAACTATATTTGATTTGTCTAGCAATGATCTCAATGGAGAAATACCCGCAAGCATTGGAGGTATGAGCAGCTTGCGATTATTGAATCTATCAAGGAATCAACTGGAAGGGTTAATCCCTGCATCTCTTAGTAACATCTCTGCTTTGGAGCAGTTAGATTTGGCTAAGAATAATTTAAGTGGAGAGATTCCTCAAGAGCTCTCTAAATTGTATGAGTTGGGTGTTTTTGATGTTTCCTCTAACAACCTCTGTGGCCCAATCCCATTAGGGACACAATTTTCCACTTTTAATGTTACTTCATTTCAAAGAAATAAGTGCTTGTATGGGTGTCCTTTAGATACATGCAATAAAAATAAAGGACCAAAGAGAGAAGAAAATAGTAGTACTATGAGTGGTAAGCCTGTAGTGGGATGGCTTAGTAGAGTGGATGAAAAGATGTCATTGATGGCTTTGGTAATAGGTCTGGGAATTGGATTTGTAGGAGTGGTTTTTGTTTTTGTAATGTGGGAGAAAGCCAGGCATTGGCTTTTGTCTCCGAAAAGGCCACAACCCTTTTACGGAGTGTATCGATTCCCTAATTAATGGGACTTTGTAAATCAGAAATTCTATCCATAAAATGTATGGTGAATAAAACAAATTGTTATATTAACAAATATTTTTTTCATTTACAAAGAAACAAAGAAATATTGATAAAAATTATGTCAATATCATTGTATAATAATGGTAAACATAAATAATAGCTAGTAATGTTTAATTGTATATGATATTGATATTACTTATAGTAATAAGTTATTTTTTTCAAATAATGTTTATAGTTATTTATACATCTTCATATGTACTATTGTTTTATATAAAATAAAATATAAATGTAGATAAAATTAGATGAAATAAATAAATATTGTTTATGAAAAAATGTAATTTCAAAATTTTTCAATTATATATATACATATATATATATTATCAATAATATTAATATATTATTTAATGAATAAATAATTAATTTTATATTTATGAAAATATGTATATCTTTAATATTCGCAAAATAAAGTTATCAATTTTTAGTTTTTAATATTTGTAAAATAAATTTGGTTGTTGAGGAAAATGCATATATTCATGAGTAAAAATTTAGATAAATGAATGATATGAATAACTAATGCAATGAGGTATTATCTTTTCACCACTGGTATGAAAATGTAATCAACGCTAATTTGTTCACAACTCACATCAAAAAAAATATAAGACATTATTTTCCTAGCCTACTCTTTTTCAACTCACATCAAAAAAATATAAGACATTATTTTCCTAGCCTGCTCTTTTTCAATCAGTGCACGGGATAAAGCATTACCCATACATAAAGCATTACCTATATATATATATATAGATGAATATATATATGATTTCATTCACGCATCTACTACCAATATGGTTCAAGCAAATATAAACATTGTACATTAAATCTAGTCTATGAACCAATTATGTGGTAATATTTAATTTTGGCAATTTGATATTAAAACAATTTGTAGTCAAAAGTTTTTCTAGACTCTTCCTTGGATGGCAAGATAGCTAAATTATTTGAAAATAATAATAATAAATAAATTTATTTAATATATATCAAATGATTATGGGTGTATTTTATTAGAATATATGTTGATTTTTAAAGAGTTAAAAGTTAAATTTAAAATTTCTTAGAGTAAAATTTTCATTTAATAATTATTGAATCTTATTTATTGTAATTGATATTTCACTTATACTGAATGAGATTTTACTATTTCCAATTGTACTTAATTTTTTGGCAAAAAATATATTCATCATTATTTTGAATTTAACTTTGTTTAAATAATTTAACATGTAATATTGGTCTTTATAGCCAATATTGTTTGATAAACATTGTAACACTGTTAAGTGAATAGATTAATAATAATGCTTAAAGGGGAGCTCTGACCTACTACGGATGCCTGCGCGCCTGCAGCCATTCTCTGCACCCTGCAACCCTAATCGCACCTGACGAATCACGCTTCGCAGCCAGACCTCTGCTGAAGGTCTTCCATGACGCAGCCAGGGGGAGGGGTGGGCGCTGCCCCCCCTCCTTTGAATGCCCACAAGGCCGGCGAGAAGACAATCAAAACCCCTCTGACTCCTCCTGGTACAAATCTCGAAAAAGAGCAAGAAGGCCGAAGGACCAATGACAACGAGATCCATGCAGATCAGCCTGCAGCCACCGACTCAGAAACTGAAACGCGCCAAAACGCCTCTTCGTCACAGCCAAAGGCGACTTCGGCTACTTGCATTCCAAAGGCGGCAGAACGCATCAAGATAGAACTGCCCAGTCATCGAATCAATGGAGAAATACAATACATGCAGGACCATGCCTTGATCGGAAAATTTCTGGGCTTCTGGCCGACAGAAAAAGCCCTGAACGGATGGATCGCCTCAAAGTGGAAACCTAAGGGACAAGTTACACTGCAACTGGGTCCAAAAGGCTTCTTCACAGCCATATTTAACTGTCTAGAGGACAAATCTAAGGTATTCGAGGGTGGCCCTTACTTCTTCAACTCATCAGGACTGTACCTCACAGAATGGAAGCCACAATTTAACCCTGATAAAGAAGATTTCAGTTGGGCTCCAGTATGGATCAGAATGTACTCCCTCCCTGTGGAATATTGGAAGGAAGAAACGCTTGCAGATATTGGCAACAGACTGGGGACCTTCATTAAAGTCGCTGAGGAAACAAAGAAGCGCAAATACACATCCTATGCTCGGATCTGCGTCAAGATGCACCTCACCAAGACTCTGGCAGACTCGGTAAGTCTCTTTCACGATGATTTTGAATGGAACCAAACTCTTGATTATGAACACATCCCTTTTCGGTGCCGCAAATGCCATGCGCATGGGCACCTGTTCAGGGACTGCCCTCTCAATCTGCATTCCAAAGCATCTCCCTCTGAAACCCTGACAGATTCGGAAGGCTTCACCATCATCCCCAACCGCCGCAGGCACACCAAGAAGAGTCAGGCAGCCCCAGAAATTACTACCAGATCAGACTCCAGGAACAAATTTTCTCCCCTGGCCAATCAAGATCCTCCCAGTGGGGAGCCTTTGGCTTCTGACTCTCAGCCCTCATCATCTTTCAATCCCCAAACCCACGAGCATACGGTTAATCTAAGCTCCTTGCAATCTCCGCTCCCACCTTTTGAAGACATCTCAAAGGCAGCCTCAGATCCCATCGACCCATTTGATGGCAAAGGGAAATCAGTATTAGCATCCAAACAACCTGCCTCTGACATGGATGTAGATGCAGCATTAGCGCTAAGCCTTCAGAATACCCCAGAGGAACAGGAGCAAAATACCCCTAGCAACATGGAACAGGATCCGGAGAATATTATCCTAGAAGGAATTGATATCCTAAAACTTGAAACAGCCTGTAAGCAAAAGGAATACAATACCATTCCTCCCTGGCAAATAGATCGGCTAGAAGGAGTCCTAGCCAGGGTACAGCACAACAAAAATCTAGGCATACAGGGAGGAAGTCCATGGGATATAAAAAAGAATCTCAAAGAAAACAAGAAGAGGGGACGCAAAACGGATCTGCAGCGAACCATTGCAGTGGGAGAATTGCTTATGGAATCAGGGAGATTCCCTAAGCTGACCAAGTTTTACAAACCTACAACACAGTTACCATGAAACTTATCTCCTGGAATGTGAGAGGACTCAACAGCCCCTCAAAAATCAGGATGATCAAGAACTTGATTCAACAAGAAAAACCTTCTATAGTTTTTCTTCAAGAAACAAAAGGCAGCACCATCGCCATGGATAAAGCACGAAACAAGATTTGGGCCGGCAGCAGCTCAATGTCAGTAGATGCCTCAGGGGCTTCGGGTGGATTAGCCATATTATGGAATCCACAGATTCTTACTCTCTACGACTTCCATGCCACCCATTTTCTCATTCAAGCATCCTTTCATCTAATAGGAACAAATATCCACGGGCATCTTTCAAATGTATACTTTCCGCAAAGCATACAGCAGAAATTGGATCTGTTGAACACGCTCTCCAGTTTAAATGAGCACAGACAGTTCCCGCTCTGGATCTGTGGAGGAGACTACAACATCATACAATCGCTAGAGGAGAAGACAGGTGGAAGAACAAGATTAGAAAATGATAGCAAAGGACTCAGAGATTTTATACAGGACAACCACTTAATGGACATTCCCACCACCAATGGGATCTATACGTGGACTAACAAGCGCAGCGGCATCAATCATATCGCCTCTAGGCTAGACAGGTTCATTCTCTCCGATAACGCAATCCATCTAGGAGGAGATTTCAATGCCTCTATCTTACCACACGGAGGTTCGGACCACTGGCCCATAATGCTTCAATGGTCCAGGCCGGGTACACGATGCAACAGGCCTTTTCGCTTTGAAGCCTTCTGGTTCACAAACCCAAATTTCAGGCAAATAGTGGAAGAGGCATGGAAGTCCTATAAGCCACCAGAAGGAGCCAAAATGTATCAATTCCAGCAAAAGTTAAAAAACTTAAAGCAAGTCCTCAAGAATTGGAATAGAACACAATTTGGCAACATACAGGAGAATCGACAAAGGTTGGAAAAGCAAATGGAAGCACTACAGCAAGACATCATCAGAGAAGGCCGAACAGAGGAACAGTCCCAACAAGAGCAAATCCTCTGGCATCAAATAGAAGAACGGAGGAAACAAGAAGAAACACTCTGGCGGCAAAAATCACGAATCAGCTGGCTAAAAGATGGAGAAAAGAACACAAATTTTTTTCATAGGACAGCTATACAAAGGCGCATGCACAATAACATCACCTTCATCAACAATCAGCAAGGAGAGCGAGTGGAAGCCCACGAGGACATGGAGAAGGAATTAACAAATTACTTTCAAGACATCCTTAAAGAGCCGGAAGGAAACAGGGACGCAGAAATTAGAGCCATCACTCAGCATATTCCTCGAATAATAACTGAAGAGCACAACAACAAATTGCTTCAGCCCACATCTCTAAAAGAAATTGAAGAGGCAATGAACCAGCTCAAGGACGGCAAAGCCCCTGGACCAGACGGATTCACTGCCAATTTTTACCATGAATTTTGGGAGCTAATCAAAGAAGAGGTTTGGGAACTGGTGGAAGAATCAAGAAGCATGCATTGGATTCTTCCAGCCCTCAATACTACCTTTATAGCATTGGTCCCCAAATGCGCTGAACCAAGTAAGCCTGAAAGCTACAGACCCATCGCTTTATGCAATGTCATATACAAACTCATCACCAAGGTCATCGCAAATCGGCTCAAACCTCTCTTGCCATTACTCATTTCGCCGGAACAAACAGGTTATGTCGAAGGGCGGCAGATCATGGATGGCATCATCTTATCAAATGAGGTGATTCACTCTCTCAAAATTCTAAAAAAGCCAGGTATGCTTCTAAAATTAGATTTATCTAAAGCATTTGACAAGCTCAGTTGGAACTATATACAAAAAATGCTTATAGCTTTTGGCTTCAGTCACACTTGGACAAGATGGATCACCAATCTTATCTCCTCTCCAAGCTTTTCAGTTCTGTTAAATGGTTCTCCTTCCTATCCTTTTCGGCCTTCGAGGGGCATAAGACAAGGGGACCCTTTGTCGCCTTTCCTCTTTGTCCTCATGGCAGAAGGGTTGGGTAGACTGCTAAAGGCAGCTGTCTCCTCTCAAATGCTCAAAGGCATATCTGTTCATGGCCTTCCACCTCAATCCCACCAGCAGTTTGTGGACGATACTATGCTATTTGGGCACCCATCCTCGCAAGAAGCCTCTGTCTTTAAATCTCTGCTCTCCATTTTTTCCAAAGCTTCAGGTACATCCATCAATGCCACGAAATCCCAGCTCTACTTCTTTAACACTCCACCCTCCACTCAAAGGAACATTGCCCGAATTTTGCAGTTCACTATTTCCAAGCTTCCGTCGACCTACTTAGGGGCTCCCCTGGCCGCTGCCGCTATAAAACATTCCTCCTGGCAGACTCTTCTTGATAAGCTAGAATCCAAACTTTCCCTTTGGACATTCCGAGCTCTTAATATTGCCAGCAGGCTGGTTCTGATAAAATCGGTCCTTCAAGCCATGCCTTTGTACCTCTTTTCTCTTTTGGCGGCCCCAAAATGGGTTCTAAAATATATTCGCAATCTTCAGCGTAATTTCCTTTGGGGGTCATCTGGCTTGAATAGGAAATGGGCGCTTGTAAATTGGCAGGAAGTCTGCAAACCAAAATCAGAAGGGGGCTTGGGCCTGCGGGACCCTATACAGAGCAACAATATTATGGGTGCTCGTATGTGGTGGAACTGGATCACCAAGCCCAATTCACCTTGGGCCAAACTATGGCAGGCCAAATATGCACCAGGCAGTCAATGGAATGATTTAATCAGAATCAACTCTACTACTCCAGGATCACCTATATGGAATGCAGCCAAACCCCACAGCAAGTTCATCCAAGAACATAGTTTCTGGGAAATACATTCCGGCAATACGGCAAGATTTTGGGAGGACTCGTGGCAGCAACTCCCCAAGCTCGCTACAGTATTTCACAAGCCTCTCTGGCAAGAGCAGATGCAGCAAGCACACCTCACTCATGTACATCAATTTTGGCAACATTCAGCAAGTCCTGACTTCAGAATCTGGAAGAAGGCCAGTCTCTGGCAGAGAGATTGGCTAGGAGAAACATATGAGGACATAGATCAAGAATTATCATACAGAAGAATTAGACACTCCACTCATCAGGATCGACTCAGATGGGGCCACAAGCCTAAAGGTACATTCTCCACCAAAGAGGCCCACCAGCTCAGATACACAGACAATCAGATCAATAAGGACCACATATGGGAAAAGATCTGGCAACCAGGATTATGGCCTAAAATCTCTACCTTCCTATGGCTGCTCAGCAAAAGAAGAATTCTCACATGGGACAACCTGGTAAAGCGTGGATTCGTGGGGCCATCAAGATGCCCAAATTGCAACACTCACTCTGAGACAATCGGTCATCTCATGGAAACCTGTCCACTAGCAGCGCAATTATGGAGGCAAGTTGAAACTCGCAATATGAGAACAGAAGCCAGGACAGAAGATATAACAGAGAATTTAAGGAATTGGGCCAAAACCCCCTTCAAGAGTCAGCTTCTCAACACTCTGTGGAACCTCTTACCAGGATTCATATATTGGACTCTTTGGAAGGAAAGAAACAATCGAATTTTCAACAACTCTTCCCGGTCCATTGAGGCCTTGTGGCTAGTCTTAACCAAACACCTGCAAGAAACACTTGCCATCAAATCCTGGTCAGATGCAGATATGCCAGACTCCCCAACGGAATGCCGGATTCTGAAGGCATGGAACATAAACCTCTCAGCAACACCGAAGGAAAGTACCCGAACCTCTATCAGCAGCGCCTCTCCTACCAGCTGGTCCCCTCCAGCCTATGCTACATACAAGTTAAACTTCGATGGTGCAGCCAAAGGCAATCCTGGGCTTGCGGGCTATGGAGGACTTATCAGAAATCACTCAGGGGAAATAATACAGATCTTCTATGGCTCGCTAGGCAAAGATACCAACAATGTAGCTGAATTAGAAGGATTATGGAGGGGCTTATGCCTTGCAGAACAGAACAGATACTTCCCTTTGGAAGTAGAGGGAGATTCCTTTATTCTTATCAATGCGGCTCAAAGAATTCAGGCAGGCACGCCAGCCGTCAAGGTAGCCACGAGCTGGAGGCTACTTAGCAGGCTGGAATCTCTGGAGGAAAAGCTACAAACTCCCCATAGTTTAACCTTCAAGCACGTAAGAAGGACAACGAACAAAGTGGCAGACAAACTAGCCAACCAAGGTGCTTCTCAGTGCATTCAGTACTTCGCAGGATCCCTGGATACCTCAGAAGATGACAAGCTTAACCATGACTGCATCTCTCTGGCACAGAAGGATCTCACCCTCCCGGATGCGGGTGTGGCGGAAACGTGTTGATGGCACTGGCCATCACGTGGGCAGATGGCAGGCCCGCGTGGTCAAGGGGCTTCATGCAAAGCGGGATATTAAACCGCATGAGGTTCGGCAGCACAAGGCATTAATGCCTGTCTTCTCAGCTCGCGCGAGGAGCATGGCGATCGAGGCAGTGGAGCGATTAAATGGAGGAGGGCTTGGTCTGCAGCAGAATATGGGAGAGCTATGTCTGGAACCCCTGCTCCGCTCAGAGGGGAATGAGAGTGAGGTTCTGAAGAGCGCTCCGCCGGTTTCAGGGCAAGGAGCCAGCCACTGTACTGAGATAGCGTTTGTTTTCATAGCGGGAGGAGCTCCGAGTGATTGTGTGAAGCTGCAACTGGTTAATTTGGAAATGCCGAGGGAAAGGCCGCGTATGGGCAGCAGAAGAGGAGGAGGCAGAGGCAGGGCCTTTACGCAGCGGCAAGATTACAATTCGCCCTCCTCCTCTATAGAAGTAACGTCAATGCCTCAGAGATATCAGGGCAGCAATGAGGAGGATGGTGGTCATGACAGCAGACGCCCAAGTTCAGAGGAGGGTCAGATGGAGCTCCCCACACTCAGGTATCGGCTCCCCTGCCCTCAAGCTAATTCTACTTTGGTTGTTTCTATTATGATTGAGCCGGGCATTTCTCAAGACGCGGAGGCTGAGCCTTTACCGGAGGGGCAACGCTCCAGCGGAGAGGAGTCCCCCATTGCGTGCCTTCCGGTTGGGGTAGGTACCAGCCGTTTGGCCCCTGGTCGAGAGCTCGCTTCTGACTTCGTGAGCCCAGCCACAAATAGCGTCTATGCAGCCGGCCCTTCAGCGCTCGCAGGTCCAGGTAAGCCTGCACAGGATGGGAGCCCTGACGCGGTCATACAGCTCTCTGATTCTGAAGATCCTCCATGTTTCGGGTGCCGAATCGAAGAAGCGCCCCAGACCACTGATGATGAATGAACTCACTCCCGGTAACTTCAGCAGGTTTTTGGGTTTTCTGTGGATGATTTTGCCAAGCGGCTTCTACAGCTATGTCAACTGTGTCGGTTGTAATTGTTCATGTGTCGGTTGCACTTGTTCAGGTGTCTTTCTGTCTTTGTCCGGGTCATTTTATGGCCCTGGTGTCTGTTTAGTTTATCTGTGTTATGTCAATGTATCTCCAGTGGTCAAGCATCAAATTCCAATTTTGAATCTGCTCAATTTTGGAACTGGAATCAGGGCAAGGCAAGGGCTGATTGGCAAAACTTCATAGCCTTGCCCACTGTACTCTATATGTATCTCTGTTTTGTATGATAATAGAATTAGTCGCATTCAGAAAAAAAAAGACATTGTTAAGTGAATAATAATGATAAACATTGTAACACTCTTAAGTGAATAATAATGTTTAGATATTTTTTAGTAAAACAAATTTTAATGTTTAGTGGATATGTTGTTTTTATTATGAAGTAACTTCAATATTTTCCGGTGTTTTATTGGATGTTAGAATCAAAACATGTAACAATTATTGCAATTATTGATATAAATATGAATTGATTCATTATTATCAAACAGTATTGTTATTATTATGTTGAAATGATGATAAAATTAATTAATGTCTTGCATGCACCCAACAAAAACATAACTTATGCAAGTAAGGAAATCGACCATATAAATAATGAAATGTCATATGTAAAAAAAACAATGAACATGAAACTTTCAAAGTAATGGATAGGTAATGTGGGCTCATTATCTTTCAAAAGGAAGATTATAAATTTATTATTAGTTTTCAATATTTTGACACTTCACATCCCTTTGGGGAGCTTAAGGGAAGCTAAAAGAATGTAATTGTACATGGAAACATAATTATTGAGAAAGAAGCTAAATAGTCACAATTATATACAAGGAATTCTAAGAGTTTACATGGAAATTATGAGAAAAGGTATAAAAATGAATCAATTAGATAAGAAGAGGAACTTTTTTCTATTGGAACTTTATAAAATCTTTTATGAATTTTAATGAAAGTAATCCAGCTCTCAAGATCAATTCTGAATAATAGCTTTGATTGGGGTGATGGGTGTTGAGAACTACTTCTAGTGCCTTGTTATTAGTGCCACTATCAATTTGTATTTGTTTTGTGATAGACCTCTCTCTCTCTCTCTCTCTCTCAAAACGAATAAAAATTGATAGTGGCTCTAATAACAAGGCACTAGAAGTAGCTCATATATATATATATATGATTAATTTACATTCTTGATTTTTCTTTGAAAGATTTGTTTTGAAATGGCGAATGTGAGGTTGTGAAAAATGATTTCATAATGGAATTCTCGACATTTATTTTATGTTCATTTATGTGTGTGTGTGTTGCTACTCTGTCTTGAATAAATTTTCTTTTCTAGAAGCATTAAATAGATTATATATAGTTAACCTTGCATTCACTAATTAACACATGCTATATGAAGAACCCATATTGTTGGGAAGGGCACTTTGCAAATGACAACAAAATTTAGGACTATAAGGAGGGCTTAAATTGTATGGCTAGCAGAGATGCTCAATCCTCACCAATTCATCATTATAAACCTTTAGATTGTATACTCCCATCCTAGCCATGTCACTACCTAAAGTGATAAGTTAGACCCAAAGAATGTGTTTAAGGATAGTGCAACTACTCCTGAAAATATTGAGCCACCTCTTGAACATATTTAAGTGGTTCACTATTGAAGTTAAATTATTTATGTCATCTTACTCAATTATATGACTAGGAGATTGGGTAGTAGCCTATTGTGCTTTTATTTCCCAAACCACAACCAACTTATAAATCATTGTTAAGAATTGGAGTACAAATAAGACAAGACAATATTGGCATAAAAGGCTTAATGTCGTTCTATTTTTTCTTGTATTGATACCACTATATAAATTTTTAGCACATTAAATTTACCATTCTACATCTAGATCTCATTGACAACTCATTAGTGTATTGTGAAAGAACCTCATTAAATATAAGGCTTACAACTTAGAATTTATGATTTTCCATGGACTACAATCTACATTCCCTGATCACCCACCCCCTCCCCCCCCCAAAAAAAAAAATCACTAGGCAAAAATAATTGTACCATTAAATTTTGTCATTTTCAATCTAAAATTTCCTAACTAAGTATCGATGAAGACATCCTAAAAAATGTCAATATATGGATGTATGGAAGTGAATAACTGGCATGTTTGAACATTCCCAATGAATAACTGGAATGATTATTGTTGAGGAAACTAGTTTCTATGCTAGAATTCTCAAAGTTTGATGAATTTTGATTGACTTTGAATCTTGAAGCCTGAGATTTGATATTTCTCCCTGTCAGATGCAAGTTGAGAGGTTTTTCAATGATTATGTATTAGAAGGATCCAAGCTTGAGCTTTGGATTCTTTATGTGGCGATTTTGTTGGTTAACCACTAACCATCTTTACTTAGTTTGGTTGTTTTCTTGGTTATCCACTAATCATCTTCCATTGATATCGATGGTTTATGGTTTACCACTATCCATTTTGACTTGAACAATGTGGCAATTTTGGATGACCATTAACCAATTTGAGTTCAATAATGTGATTATTTGTCCTTGATGCGGTGGTATTGATTGGTTCTTCACATGAATATTCATCTTGCATGTACATATAGGGACTCCAAAATACAACTCCACATACATCAAGTGGAACTACATCCAACTCTACTTCATTAATAAAATCAACACTGATAGAAAATTTGATTCTATAGTGTTTAGTTACATTTATATTTGCTTCCTTGTTAACCCATCCTAATGGATTTGGGCTAGGATGGTCATGAGTCTCTAGTCCTAGTTTCTTGACTAGATTTGTTAATATGAGATTCTCTTGTGATCTTAAGTTTAATAGGAGCATCATTTTTTATCTTCCTAACTTGTATCATATATGGAAGAGTCTAGTCATTTCCTTCTCTTCTTGTTGTTGAAGGCTGGTCAAATTCATCTTTTTACGAACTAATGTATAGATAATCTTCTCATCCATGTCTAAGTTTCTTTTCACTTGGTTTCTCGATTCAGTGGCCATGAAATTTTTCTCTCTAGCATCTTTCTTTCAATTCTTCATGTTGAGCCCTAGATGAAACTTCCAACACTTCTCCTATGTATGACCATAAATATTATAGTGGTTGCAATGGTTGTTGAGATCTTTGCAAGGGCATGTTATGGCTATTATCTATTTTTCTTTTCCTACTTTCTACTTCTTCTTCCCATACTTGGAAGCTTCCTCGTGCTCCTTGTTCTTTGACCCACTTAATTTCCCTTTCTTCTAGCTTATGTTCTCCAAGTATCTTGCCTATACACAAGCCTCATCCATCATTTTAGGTTTGAAAAACACCATTTTCTTTTGCATATGGTTATGTAGACCCCCTAGATCCTAGAGGAGTACATATGGTGGTTTGAGGAGATATCCAACTTATTTCCATATTCCTAAATTTGGTGGTGTACTCTTGCACACTCTACCCTTGTCTCTTCCTAAAGTAATGAAATTGGATCCACTTGTCCTCTACATACCTGATAGGGTATAACTATGAATTTATGATAGGTTTTAAATCCTTCCACTTAGTTATCAAAGGATATCACTCTAGTCTCAAGATTTTTGTGTGGCTTTCCCACCAAGTTAGGGATTGGCCCTCTAATTTTAGACATGCAAATGAAATTTTTTATTCTTCCTTTATGTGGTGAAAACTAAAATGAACCTCTAACTATTGCATTAAATGATTTAAATTAAAAGAATCAATCTCACCTTGATATGGATTGATGTCAACCTTCGCTACCATCTTGAATAGGGAGTATGAATGTTTCGTGACACTCAAATTGGGTTGATCCTTTTTGGGCTATTTCTCTTTGTTGTCGTTGCTACAACACCCTCCAAAAAAAATTTATATACGAATTTTGGAGCCTACCTTTTGTCATGTGAAGTGTCTCTTTTGGTCATCAAGTGTCATTTTATTTTTTTACACATGTTTCGAGTATTTGTGTTCCTTCCTAGGTGTCATTGGATCATCAAGAATATCAATAGTGCACTTTGGAGTCATAATACACTTCCTAGTCACAAAACAACACTTATTGGTCGCAACTGCGCATACTTTATTTGTTGCACTTGGAGATGGTTTGTAAATTGGAATTTTGATGTATATTTCTTAGTTGTGGGTCTTGTATAAGTTTTTCTTATGAGTTGATATGTGTTATGCTTGATTTCTCCCCTAACTCATTGTGTGTTTCCATGTTTCACCATTCTATACTTAGCTAATTTTGTGGCTTTGCAAGCATGCCCTTAGGCTCGGAAGAGTGTACTGTGCACTTCTAAGCCATAATGGAGACACTCCTTTTCAACTAGAATTGTGACCTGCACCAACCTAATTCCTCTCTCTCCCCCTTGCACACAACGCACTTCTAGTTAGTAGACCCTCATTTTTTACTATTTGTCTCTTCTTCCTACGCCAGTCAAGCCACTGTCTCCCAATTGAGTGCACTATGCAATTCTAGTGGGAAGTGATGCCATCCTTTATTCCTTGCAAGTGTGCCATTTTCCCTCATTATGGTCTTGGCTCTCCTCCCTAGGGCATGGCGCAATTTTAGTGCACAATCTCGCTCCCTTGCCTCTTGCAACTGTGACCTGTACCCATAAAGCCTCCTCCTCTTCCATAATTGCGTGTAGCACAGTCTCATTGAGTAGTGAAGCCCAACTTTGTCTCCTATAAGTGTACTCTATGCCCAGTGGACATCTCTCTCTCTCCCCTTTACGTGTCATTGAGGCATAGTTAGAGAATTTGCATGAATCATGAAAGAGTAGGAGATTTTTGAGCTAATGTTTACTTTCCATGAGTGATCTATACCTGTAGTTGTTCAATGAAGCATGGAAAATATCTATGAGGAGATTTGTCAAGAAAGGTTGCCCACATAATCATCTTGAAGAAAAAAGGCACAAAGGAACCTTGTTGCGACAGTTGAAGGAATGATGGATTTGGATGATCAAATTGAATCATGAAGACTCCATGTTTTGTAAATACCCTTTGGATGGTAGAAGGAAATTACAATGCAAGATTTGTTACAAGTATTGAAGACATAGTGGCAGTGTCATCACTTCTCAAAGAACTCCATGTTACAAGTTGCTATGAGTCTAGGTCATCAATGTCTATGACTTGTCATGTTGTAGTCACATGATCATGTAATTTTGGAAAATATTGTAAATGTAAATATGTAGAAGTCCAAGAGCCATATATGAACAAAAGAGTTTGTAGGAAAAGTCCAAAAGTCTCATGAAAGACAAAAGGTCACATTAGAAGTCCAAGAGTCGTGAGGGAAGTCCAAGAGTAATGAGGAATATGAAAGGTCATTCCTCTTGTTATAAAATAAGCCTCATTACTCAAGAAAAGGACTTTTCACCTTGGCTTATCCACCTAGGCATTAGAGAGAAAGATTGTTCTTTTAGAGAGAAAGTACTGGCCTAATGCTCCACTATTGGAGCTAGTGGTGTCTCATTGCATCAATTTATCCTTGGACTTCTGCTTAATATTCAAAGCTCGTTGATGTTGGACATTGGATAAACCAACGCTCCCCATGTGTGTCATGACATGGACTAATTGCCTCTCATGGATCCTTAATTATGGAAATGTGATCATTGTCTAACACCTGCGGGTTTTGGTCTAACGACAATCATGATTCCCAATAAGTTGTATCAGAGCATATGTCATGAGTTCGATACACACCCAGCTCGCATTGGGGGAGAGATTGTTGGAAAATGGATAAACCAATGCTCCCCATGTGTTTCGTGACATGGACTAACCAGCTCTTGTGGATCCTTATCTCTGGCGATGTGATCGTTAACTAACACCTGCGGGTTTTTCTCTAATGGAAATTGTGATTCCCAATAATTGAGCCAACAGACTTTCATGCATATATCATGAATGTAATAAGAATATTCTTTTTATGTTTGTGGTATGTGTGTTGTTCATATGTACTAAGGAAATTGAAATATTTCATTGACTTTGGTGCTCATCTTGTTGAATGTGTGTTGTAATTGTTTTAACTATCATTATGTCCATGTGAACTACTTCGCTAGACAATTAATGATTCTTTCATATGTATGTGTGTGTCTTTATTGGAATAGTACTAATACTTTTCTTCTAAAGGCTCACTTTCTCTTCTCTTCCGGTGAAAGAACCTGGATATTTAAAAGTACATGTGTGTTTCTCTCTCACGCTAACAGCTGCAGCCAAGGAAAATCTTTAAGTATATGGCAACCAAGCCACATTTCCATATGGCACTCCTATACCAAATGGTGTGAGGTCTCATTGGGAATTATATCAGGGAGACCCCCTATATGTTGGAGGGATCCAACACTGTCAACATTATGGTGCTAGAAGGATGGCATACTTTGTTTGGTTGACAATTCACCACATCCTAAAAATGAACCTTCCATGCAAGATAATAACGATCCGAGTTTAACTCCAACTCACATTCCTAATATAGGGGATTACTCTCATCAAAGTCCAGAATAGGATTGTGAAGTCACCTACGATCAACTCTGAACAATCCGACCTATTACACATTAGTTTGTAAGATCTCTCGACTTACTTCATGTCACTTCTATTCTTCCACATAATCCTATAAAGAAAGAAATGACTCGTCACTGTGTATTAGTTTCTTCAATGGAATATTTGGTTATTGCAACCCTTGAAGAATCAGTTGATCCTTCTAAAAGAACAGATCAACAAGGGGAACTTACACCTATTGAGGAGGATTTGGAAGGAGATGGGGAGGATTTTTAATTTTCTAACGAAGAACAATCGAGACAAGAAGAAGAGCCCGATTATAATGAGGATTTGAATGGTGAAGGAAAAGAATATTTAGATTTAGAGGGAGAAGAGGAGGAAGAAGAAGACATGGTTTATGAACAATTGGATTGGATAGCTCAATGACCCTTTTGTCTTCACCTACAATGCACAAAACCATAGGTAGGTCCAAAAACAATTTCCCAGGACCCTGTACAGGGGGGTTACTGTCACCCTGAAACCCCTTGACAAGGGGGGTTGCGCCCCCCATGTGACCCCCTTGCTGCGCCCTATGCAACGAACAGGGGGGTTGTCACCCCCCCTCCCGCACATCCAACTAGTAGTGGAAATAATATAACACACACCCAACACTGAGTAGGGATTGGCCCAAAAAATTACAAGGGTATTTATCAATAGACTTGACACATTTATGGCTTTCTTATAAGGGTAGAAACAATCATATTCAAGTGGAAAATGAGACTTAGCCCCCCATGTGACCCCCTTGTTGCGCCCTATGCAACGAATAGGGGGGTTGTCACCCCCCCCCCCCCCGCACATCCAACTAGTAGTGGAAATAATATAACACACACCCAACACTGGGTAGGGATTGGCCCAAAAAATTACAAGGGTATTTATCGATAGACTTGACACATTTATGGCTTTCTTATAAGGGTAGAAACAATCATATTCAAGTGGAAAATGAGACTTACATGAAATACACCATGACGACACTTGAGGGACATAAGGAGCCAATCATCTTTGCATGTATCATATTTGAAAATTGTTTTCTAAAAGTTGATCATAGGTTCTATCAAGCACAACCTTCACTTGTACCATCTAATACACTGTTGGAGCTCCTTCCTTAAAGTCCAACTGGTGCAAATGAACTTTGTAATATAGATGTACATACTACTAGTATAGGAACTATATCAGTAGCTACTGATATTTGGACCTTATATACTTTGATGGTTCTAGGACCAAGGACGGGTCTAGAGCTGGTTGTATTCTTATTAACCCTTGGAATAAAAGGTATATCTTTTCACGCCACTTGGAATTTGAGTGCATAAATAACATTTTTGAATATGAAGCACTAATTTTGGGGTTAAAGAAGGCCATAGACCTCAAGGTAGAAGAACTTAAGGTAATTGGTGATTCAAATAGTGTTACCTCTCAAATATGGAATACCAGTCACTATGTTTAACCTAAATTGAAAAACTACCAACAAGAGGTATGACGACTTATTTCATATTTTAAAGCATTTAATATTAGTTTTGTTCCTAGATTTCGTATTGTTGCCACAGATACATTAGCCAATGCAGCTACTCGAATGTCACCATTAAATGATGATTTTTCTATTGAAATTACTTATAAGCCATATGTGCCCAACAATGTCACTAAATTTTGTGTATTTAATGATGACCAACATATACTGCAGTCCAATGCAGATGTGTTCACAGATGCTGATATTGAAGAAGATGAGCAAGAGAAGGTTTTGAAGGAAGTAGCTCAAGCATCTAAATGGAATCCAATGCCAAAAGGTATGGGGTCTCTTGAGAAATTATATTACCTATAAAACCATTATAGAGGACCAATGAACACAAAGACTCATAGCTCGACATTATCACATGAACAAGTCAATCTAGGGACGAAAGAAGATCCAAAGTATGTGAGCCTCAATACATGTTTTTTCTGCTCGAGAATGACAGGATTTTATTCTCCTTTTAAAATAGTATTGAGATGCATTTGCATGGATGTATGATGATTTGAAGACATATGATACACATATCATCCAACATGGCATTCCTATTAAATAAGGGGTGCAACTATTTCAACAAAATTTAACGAAATTGCATTCGACGCGTGAACCTTTGATTTAGAAAGAATTAATGAAGTTGTTGGATGCTCGAATCATCTTCAAAGTTTGACATTCTACATGGGTTTCCAACCTATTTCCTATTATAAAATATTTGCTGAGATATGCCTATGGGTTTACTCTTACAACCTCAACCGGGCTTCAGAGAAAGACAATTCCCCCATGCCATGAATAAAGTAGATACTCTATATAGTATCTAGGTTGGAGATGTTCTTGCTACTAGATGGGTTTTTTGGATATAATCAGATGTTAGTAGCAGAACCATATAGACTAAAGACCACCTTCAAGACAAAGTATGGAAATTTTTCTTTTAAGTGCATGTAATTTGGACTTATCGATGTTGGTGCTACATTTAAATGGGCCATGGACATCACATTTTGTGGATTGATTGGATAGAGTGTAGTTGTCTACTTTGATGATGTAACAATATTTTGTATGAAAAGATATGATCATATTCGTCATCTACAGCATATTTTTTAGCGATGTTGCAAGAATGGAAAATCATTGAATCTAAAAATGATCATCTTTAGTGTGTCTGAAGGTAATCTCTTAGGACATATCATTGCTATGAGTGGAATCAAGGTCCATCCAAAAAGGGTCTGAACTATTGCTCAAATTTCTTTTCCTGTGAACAAGAATTTTTGAGATATAAAATAGTCCTACTTAGGAATATTATAAATCAATAGTGGAAATCATAAAATAAGATTACATTACATCATCAAATTTTAGAGTGAAGAAATAAAAAACTACTTTTTCAACTCGTATTTTCAACTTATCTCCCTATGTTTTTACTCACATTTCAAGCGGGAGCACTCGTTAGATGCATAATTTAATTACTCATCCAAGGAGTACCCATGTTGCATACTTTCGATGGACCCTAATACACAAAAAGGTGGGAAATACATGAAAAAGTGTGATTGCAATCACATCTTTTTCATGTATTTCCCACTTTTTGTGTAGTAGGTTCCACCGAAAGTATGTAACATGGCTACCCTTGGATGAGGAATTAAATTTTGCATCTAATGAGTGCTCCTAATTGAGTGCTCCTAACAGATTTTCATGCATATATCATGATTGTAATAAGAATATTCTTTTTATGTTTGTGGTACATGTCTTGTTCATATGTACTAAGGAAATTGAAATATTTCATTGACTTTGGTGCTCATCTTGTTGAACGTGTGTTGTAATTGTTTTAGCTATCATTATGTCCATGTGAACTACTTCACTAGACAGTTAACAATTCTTTCATATGTACGTGCATGCATGTATATTGGAATAGTACTAAGGAAATTGAACTATTTCATTGAATTTGGTGCTCATCTTGTTGAATGTGTGTTGTAATTGTTTTAATGATCGTTATGTCCATGTGAACTACTTCGTTAGACAATTAATGATTCTTTCATATGTATGTGTGTGTCTTTATTGGAATAGTACTAATACTTTTCTTCTAAAGGCTCACTTTCTCTTCTCTTCTGATGAAAGAACCTGGACACATCTTAAAATTAAAAATTTCACAAGGCATACTTACTTGCTCATTCAAAAGTACATGTGTGTTTCTCTCTCAAGCTAACAGCTGTAGCTAAGGCAAATCTTTAAGTATATGGCAGCCAGGCATCATTTCCATATGGCTCTCGTATACCAAATTGTGTGAGGTCTCATTGGGAATTATATCAGGGATACCCCCTATATGTTGGAGGGATCTGTTTAGTCAATTTAGTGTTGTCTAAATTGCTAGTATTAATTGTCAACCCGGGGCTCGTAAGCTGATGAAGTGAAGGTGTACTATATGTACTTAAGTAACCTCTTAGAGTTTTCTTATCGTTGGGGGTGTTGTTGTGGTTAATTATGTTCCTAAGATGGAATGATGATTTATAAACAAGTGAGTGATGGTGTGTGTGTAGTGTGAATCCTAAATGAGTGAGAGTGTGTGATTAGTGATTTCTAACTACTTGCTTGAAAGGAAATCCTTGAAAGAAATAAATGACTTGAAAGATCTTGAAATAACTTTGAAAGCAAATAACCACTTCCAATGGCACTAGACACCATTCATGCAGCTGCAAATAAAAGAAAAGAAAGTCACTTTTAAAACCAAAGATAAAGCTTATCTCTCTCTAACTCGCTGCTTCAAACACATGTACTGTGTAAAGCACGGAAAGAAAGTAGCTTAAGTTGAATTAGAAAAGTGATTAAAAATGGGAAAAATCTGCTTTAAAGACTAGTGATAACGTTTTTCTCTTTCTAACTCTCTACTTCAGCCATATGTACTATGCAAAGTATGATTAGAAAGTAGTGAAAGAATAGTCTAGAAAGCTCTTAAAACCAAAAAATCTACTTTAAAGACTAGTGATAACGTTTTGCTCTTTCTAACTCTCTACTTCAGCCATATGTACTATGCAAAGTATGATTAGAAAGTAGTGAAAGAATAGTCTAAAAAGCACTCAAAGCCAACTGCAAGTTAGTGGTATTCAGATCTTAAAAGATAACCATTTATGATAGAAGATCATTCATGTGTTAGCAGCTCTTTGAGAAATAAGATTAAAAATCAGCTATAAAAACAAAGGAAGCAACTTGAATCTGTCAACTTCAAATACCATTAGTTTGTAAAGCAAACACACACACATAAAAACAAATCCCGGGCTAAAAGAAACCTGCAAAGAAGTAATACTGATCAGCGTGAAAGAAAAGAAATCAAATAAATGAAACTATACATGCTTAAAGGAATGCTGAATGAGAAAATAAGTAAATACTGAACATAAAATACTTTACAGAGGCTAAGATGAACAGGGGCCCTCTATTCATTCAGCCACAAGAAAACTCAGAGATCTGGAAGCTTCAAAATAGCACTATGTCTATTCCTCCATTTGCAAAAGTGTACAAAACAGAGTGCTAGAATAGCACTAAAAAACACAGAGTTCACAACGCTCTTAAAATTAACATAAGTTCAGAAATTACAACTGATCAAAAGTCTATTGAGCGTACGCAGACGCATCTATTTATAGGCATTTCTAGGATAGCCTAACACGTACAGCTACTAACTGAAAAACAACTAACTGTAATGCGTAATTATGGTTCCTGGACACATCATACGGCTGCGTGGATGAGCTGGTGCTTCTGTCGTCATGGGCAATGAATCCCATGTTGGATCATGTCCCCTACCATCTGCAAAACGTGGACAAGTCACCGTTTAAGCTGACGTGACCTAGCAGCTCACAATCACCGTTAAACAGCCTTTAGTTGACCGTATCTTGACCAGCTTTGACCAGGGGTAAAGATGACGTGGACGGCTGGAAAAATGGGACAGGAACCTCGAGCACGTTGATACCTAAGTGCCCATGTGGCTCATCTGGAAAAATGACATGTGGAACCTTGCGTTTAACAAAAAGGCTGCAGGATCATCAGATAGCTGCGGGATCATCAGATAGCTGCGGGATTCCTGCAAGTATGTCAAAATATAAACAAACAGTCATCCATTAGCAAAACTTTCTTGATCATGCTTAATGACACCTAATGTAATGATCTGGGTGGTTTTATAGTGAAAATGAGGCAAAAGTGAAGAAAAGATGAGGAAAAACTGAGGAAAATGGTAGACAAGTAGGTGTAGAGTAGAGGCTCTACATACCCCCACTACGAGGGTATTGCATGTCCTCATGCAATGAAAACACAACTCAATCCACCTGCTGGGATGCCTCTGCTAAGACATCCAATCTCCTCTTCTTCCTTTGTGTGGAAACATTAACTTTTGGTCTCTTGAACATGCATCTGAATTTCAAATTGATTAAGGCTCTGTTTAGCCTTCTGCATTTCTTCTTGAGTCTGCTGTTTTTCTTCTGCCACATGCCCATGTGAAGCATGGTGTTATCTTGGATTGCTTTGGCAATATCAGCTTGCTGCTTCATTTCTTCATTTTTCTGCTTAATGTGGCGGTTTAGCACCTCAAGTTCATAGATCTCTTGTTTGAGTATGTCTATTTGCTGCTCATGAGGTATGATATTACTTGGGCCAGCAGTGTTCTGCTCCAATGTTTCAAAATAGTTGTACACCTCTTGTTGAACTGGGTCAACAATTGGTGACTTCCTTGGACTGTATTCATGCTCAATTTCAGTTTCAAACTCCGGCTGAAATGGACTGTCCTCCCTTGGAGGAGTAGCTGCCTCACATTGTGGACTATCCTCAAGGTCTGTTTTTATAGCACCCTTCTCAGGTGTGCTTAGATCAATGAAAAGTGTCCTTGTGGCTTTCCCTTTATTCTGCAATCTGCTACTCCTTCTTACAGTGGCAACACTCTGTGTTTCTCTTTGTGCCTTTTTCCTTGGTTTTTGTACTTTTACTTTCTTGGAGAGGGCAATTTTCTCATGGAGTTTAGCTAACCTTTGTGCTAAGGGCTGGCTATCTCTTTCTTCATCACTAGAATGCTCTGGAGTCTGATAAGTTTCTTGAACTATGGATTTTCCCTTGTCTTGCTTTTGTTTCTTTTTATCTTCTCTTCTCTTTTTGGCAGCTTCTTTGGCAAGTTCAGAGAGGGTTTCTGAGATAATATCTTGAGCACTGTCCACAGTAGGTTCAAGCTCAATCTCATGTTCAGGATGATGTACTTCTATTTCCTCTACAGTCTGTCCTTGGACAGTTCCCTCTAAGATATCAGTTTCAGAGGTACTTTCTTTTCTTTTCCTTCTACTTTTCCTAGGTACAGAAGTTTCTCCAGGTTCTTCAAAATGATTTCTTACAAGAAATTTCTCCCATGTGTCTCGTTTTGCTTTTAATTGTTCCTCCACTAACAACTTAACAAGACTATGATGACAGAGATATGCTTCAATGTTTCGTGGATTCCGTTGGGCCATGGAACACATTTTCCTAAGGCTTTGGAATAGAAAGTAGGGAAGATTTATATCATGTTCTCCTTGAAATTGCAGCATAATTTTACCATGATAAACGTATAATACCCCAAATCTCCCTTCACACGTGAAAAATTTTTGCACTAACAACAGTAGAATTTTCCATTCTTCCTTAACATGAGAGATAGGAATTCCTTTTGTGAAAACACTTGTATCCATACCTGGGTTTTTAAAAATCCGCTTCCATTGTTGATCCTGGACTGCCCGGTTTTTGAACCACCATTCTCCGGTTTGTGGAAGAGATGTAGCCTTTGCTATGCTTCCCTCACTGATTGCAAATGTTAAATCACCCACCTCCACTTGACTGTCTTTATCTTTGAATGACCTTGCAAAGGCTTTTGTTACTTCTTTGTGGTAGCCTTTAAACTTCTTGATGCACTGTAGCCAATTGGCTTTTTGCAATGCCTCCTCAACTTGAGGATATGCCTCCAAGAATTTCGAACCTTCTGGTTCAGCCCTTAAAAGTTTTCCCATTGACTCTTCAGCTCTGTTTAAAACACGACTTTGATGGTGGCTTTACACAGTAAATCCTCGGTTCTTGTTCAGAATTTTGTGGAACAGAGGATATATGGGTTTAGCAACAGCCTTAGACACAGAGAATTCACGGCTTGAACAGAGTTAAATGGTGGATAAACAGCGTTAACACAGTGAAACGGTGGCTAGCGGTCGTAATACAACCGTAACATACGTTTACTGGCTATACGTATTCACTGTTTCTCAGAATGAGCAGAGAGGAAAAACAGAGTATGGTTTATGGAGGCAATCGTAGTGAGTGAAACGGAATGAGGGAGATGAGAGAATGGAACAGCGTGAAATGGAGTGTTATGAGCGTAGAGGGTTTCGAAATAATGAGTGAAACGGCTAGATTCTCAGATTTCGGTTGTAGGTTAACACATGGCTGTGGGATGAGGACTGAGAGAGTCGTAATACGGTAGGTTACGTCATTAGGGTACGAAAACCTTAATGACAAAAACAGCCATATGTGATTTCAAAAATCGTGGGTATCATGAACTGATAGACGTGGAGGATTCGTGGATATGTGGTCGCGTGGTAGAGAAAATGGGTAATCATTACAATTAGTGGCCAAAAAGACATAACCCATAAAATTCTGCGTAATGAAATAACTATAGGTTTAAGATTTTAAAACATACCTCAGATCCGCATTTGATTTGCCTTCTAATAATTTGCCACTAACCCTTTGTCAACTTTATTCATGACTCTTTCCTCCTTGTTATTGGTGATTTCTGAACTGTGAAAAATTTCTCAAACAGACTGTATTTCTTTGTGCAGGTGCAGAGGGGCTGCAGAAAGGCTAAACGGCTGCAGAATTGCCAAATAGCTGCGGGAACTGCAATAGTGTCCTCCAGCTGCATAAAATAACCTTAGTTGTCTGAAAAAAAACTTTTATTAATGAAATAAGATGGAATGAATGAATGGATGAATGGGTGGAAAACAGTGAGGTGAAGTGAGGATGGTGAGATGGAATGCGAAGTGAGATGAAAGAGAGAGAGAGAGAGAGATTTTTTTTTTTTTTTTTTTTTTTTGGAAAACATGAGGTGTCAGGTGACCCTGATTTTCACCTCATGTTTTCTGCATGAGACTGCCAATCAGAGATTGGTTTTCAGGCTCATACATTTATTATTTTTTCCTCTTTTTTTTTCTTTTTTTTTTTTTTTTTTTAATTTATTGAACTGAAATTGAAAGAAACAGAGATTAGGGTAATGGAGGAGAAGAATTCTTCTCCACCAGCCTTATTTCAGAATCGCCTTGAAACAACTTAACAAACTCCTCTTTTGAAAGTGGCTTGTGGTAAACTTTCAACCGGTGGCCATTCACAATAAAGGGAGTTTGAAGTTCGTCAATAGTCTTCACTCTAACTGCTCCATTATTAAAGACTTCATCAATCTCATATGGCCCAAGCCAATGAGTTTGAAATTTTCCCTTGAAGTCCTTAAATTTGGAATCAAACAGGAGTGCCCAATCACCCTTTTGAAACTTCTTTTCTTTGATATGTCGATCATGCCATTTGATTCTTTGGTGCTGAACTAGATCGGTCCTTAGAATTGCATCTTGTCTCATTTCATCTAGTTCATTTAACTGGTCCATTCTGTGCTTCTGGGCTTCTGATAAGCTCATCCCCAATTGGACTGCTGTCTTGAAGGTCTTGATTTGGAACTCAATGGGGAACAGGACTTCCTTCCCATAAACAAGTTCATAGGGAGAATGTCCTGTGGTGTTCCTCCACGTAGTTCTATAGGCCCATAAGGCTTCAGGAAGCCTTTCTGCCCAATCTCTTCTATGAAGATGAACAGTCTTTGTGATGATGCTCTCAAGAACTTTATTTGTAGATTCTACTTGACCATTCGCTTGCGGATGGTATGGAGTAGATGTTCTATGCTTGATCTTATACTCCTCCATCAGCTTCTCCATCATCCTTGATGTAAATTGGCTCCCCTGATCTGTTACAATTTCTCTTGGGACACCAAAACGAGTGAAAATATCCTTAAAAAGAAATTGAACAACTGAATTTTCAGTAGCAGAAGTCAATGCTATAGCTTCTACCCACTTAGTAACATAATCAGTACAAACCAATATATATCTATTTTGCTTGGATGGCGGATTAATTGGTCCAACAAAATCTAGAGCCCATTTCTCGAAGGGTTCGATGCATACCTGTGGCTGTAGTGGCATTTCATTTGAAAGAGTTGGTCTCCCAACTCTCTGACAACTGTCACACCTTTTAACATATTGCTTTGCATCCTTAAAGAGAGAAGGCCAATAATATCCTAATGAAAGGATTTTATAAGCAGTCCTCTTATCAGCAAAGTGTCCGCCACAAGGTTCGTCATGACATGCCTTAAGGATGTCAGGCATTTCATCCTCCCGTACACATCTTCTGATCATCAAATCTGGCCCTGTTCTGAACAATTCATTAGAAATCCAAGAATAATGTGAACTATCCTGAATGATTTTCCTTTTCTCATTAGGAAATAAATGTAAAGGTAACTTTCCAGTAACTAAATAATTAGCAATATCAGCATACCAAGGGGTTTTGGTAGTTACTACAAACAAATACTCATCTGGAAATTTATCCTCTACAGGAGAGTCCTCATTAGTGTTTTGGATTCTAGACAAGAAATCAGCTACTGTGTTCTGTTTACCTGGTCGATCTAACACAGTTATGTTGAATTCTTGTAAAAGCAAAAGCCATCTTGTAACTCTACCATTAGTGACTGGTTTTTTCATGAGGTATCTAATGGCAGAGTGATCAGTGTGGACAAAGGTTTCATAGCCGGTTATATAGTGTCTAAACTTGTTTATAGCATGAACAACGGCTAGAAATTCCTTTTCAGTAACAGTGTAATTTAACTCAGTAGGAGTCAAATTCTTACTTGTGTAATAAATGGCATAAGGGATCAAATCCTTTTGTCCCAGAACAGCTCCTAAAGTTGTATCTGAAGCATCAGTAGAAATGTGGAAAGGGAGTTTACAATTTGGACCCCTTAGAATGGGTGCTTCAGATATTCTAGTCTTTAAAGCTTCAAAGGCAGATTGACATTCAGAATCCCACTTAAATTCACAATCTTTAGTAAGTAGTTTGAAAAGAGGAGATGTTATCTTAGTGAAGTTTTCAATAAATCTTCTGTAATAACCAGTAAACCCAAGAAAACTTCTAACATCTCTTTGGCAATTTGGAACAGGTAACTTAGAGATGACTTCGACTTTAGATCTATCAACTTTGATTCCATCTCCTGAAATATGATGTCCTAAAACAATCCCTTCAGTAAACATCATAAAACACTTTTCATGACTTAAAGAAAGATTTGTTTCCTTACATCTTACCAGTACTTTTTCCAAATTTGCCAAAGCTTCTTCAAATGTATTACCATAAACTGTGAAATCGTCCATATATACCTCTACACAATCATGAATCAGATCTGAGAAGATTCCTAGTACAGCCCTTTGAAATGTAGCGGGTGCATTGCATAATCCAAAAGGGAGTACTCGGTAGGCAAAAGTTCCCCAAGGACACGTAAAGGTGGTTTTGTCTTGATCTTCAGGTGCTACCTGAATCTGATTGTAACCACTAAAACCATCCAAGAATGAGAAATACTTTTTACCTACTAAAGTGTCTAGTACCTGATCAATAAAAGGTAGAGGAAAATGATCCTTTAAGGTTGCCTTGTTCAATTCTCGATAGTCAATGCAAACTCTCCATTTACCATTCTTTTTGGGCACTATAACCAAGGGAGAAACCCATTGGCTATCTAAAATGGGGTAAATGAAGTTTACCTTGAGCAATTTCTGAAGTTCTTCTTTCACAATTTCCCTAAGATTTGGATTCATCCGTCTTTGTGGCTGCCTAATAGGTCTGCTGTTTTCTTCAATATAAATGTGATGAATACAAGTCTTAGGGTCGATTCCTTTCATGTCAGTATATTCCCATGCAAAGGCAGTGGAATGTTTTTGCAACAGTTTAGTTAATTCTTCTTGTTGTGGTCTTTCCAAGTTCTTGTTAATGTTCAATGTTTTTCCTGGAAAGATTTCAACTGTAGAACTACCAAACTCTTCCATTGAGAAGAGAGACATCTGTCTAGAGGAGAGATATTCAATGTCTGCATCTAACTGAAACTGTGTAGAGTCATATTCTAAAGGTGTTTCAAAATTTTCTAATGTATTTAGAATTTGACTATCCTCACTAATCTCAGAGATGGTTAGAACAGGTTGAAGAGTATCCTCATCATCAATCCACTCATCTTCTCCTATTTCTGTTATTGCCTTTGCGGGAGGATACAAGTTGAATTTCTTGGTAGAATTACCATCTGATATATACATGTCTCCAGACCTACAACTTATGAAAGCATCAGCTGTGGCCAGCCAAGGTCTTCCTAAAATAAGAGGATGTCCTCCTAGATTGTTCTTGGGAGTTAAAATCATAAAATCAACTGGATACTCCCAAGAGTCTAGTGAGACTGGAATGTCTTCTAATACACCATCAGGTTTAATGATTGATCTATCTGCAAGTTGCAGCAAAGTAGGTGTAAAGAGAAGGTTAGGAAGCTTTAACTGATCCATGGTCTGTCTACTCATGATGTTGATAGCGGCTCCTAAGTCAATCAGAGTATTTGGGATTTCAACCCCATTAATATGAGTTTTAACAATAGGGCTACCGGGATCCACATATTTTTGCATGGTAATCTTACCCATCATAATGTCTGCAATTTTTCCAACTAGATGTATCCTTTTGGTATCTCTGGTTCTTTTTATTGTTTTTTTCAAACTCAACTCCTTTATCGTCTTTGCTAGAATGGGAATCTCCTTAATGGCTATTAACAAGGGAATCTTGATACAGACATTTTTCAATTCATCTAGAAAGCTATAGTCAGGCAACCAAATCTGCTTCTCCACTCCTTTGTCAATTTGCAATCTTTCAGGAAAAGGAGGAGTAGCTGAAGATGTGGGTTGCTCAACTAAGGGAGTTGATTCTTTTTCTTTTTCTTGAATGCTTGGGTTTTGAAGGGATGCTTGGTTGTTGAGCACTTGTAGAAGGTTGGTCTAGGATTCTACCTGATCTGAGTTGTACCTCATTGAGAGGAACAACCATATAGGTAGGGAATGGTTGACCTTCCATGAGTGGTTGACCTTCCATCACATAAGCACTTTGAGGATTCCTATTATTGGGGTTTGGTTGAGGCTGAGAAGGAAGTTGATTTGGCCTTTGTTGAGATTGTAGCAAGAGTTGAGAATTTTGATTTTGTGGAGGAGGTTGTTGTTGTTGAGGGAATGGCAATGACAATTGTTGACCTTGATTTGGAAGTTGGGGAGTTTGTTGATTTTGAAAGGATTGAGGATATTGATAGAATTGGGCAAATCTCCCATAAGGATTTTGCATTTGCATGCTTTGCAACCATGCTTGCAAAGGATTTTGTGGTTGTGACCAAGGTTGTTGCCAAGGATTCCAATTTGGTGGGGGTTGGAAATTCATAGAGTTGTTAAACCCTTGACTTTGCTGCCCCTGCCAAGGTCTTCTTGCAACAAAACAAAGAGATTCAAGCGTACTTGGATCTTCTTGAAAGACTGCTTTGAGGCCAGGGATTGAAGGACATTCCTTGGTCTCATGAGTTTCTGAGCAAATTACACAGGTTTCCACAACTTGTGCTTCCAAGGGACATTCCCTTAAAGCATGCTTCTTTCTACACTTCGGGCAAAAGATAGTCATAGCCTCGGCTTCTGCTTTTTGTTTATTTTGAATCTTAAGGGTATCAATTTGTTCACTAAGACTCCCTAAGATGTCAGTTTTAAATTCATCTAGCATATTACCGATTTCAGCCCTACTCACTGATCCTGTTGCAGATTTATTTGCCCTAAGGAGAGAAGGATCTCTAGGCCCTTTTTGAGTTTTTGATTTGCCCCTTGAGAGATGGATACAAAGTTCTGCTATATCATTGAGAGAAAGTTGAGAAATATCCCCCTTCCCCATCATGTTTAAGATATCTATCCATTCATCCCTAATGGCTTTTAATAAGAGGGCTTTTAAGGTCTCTTCATCCAAGGTACTCATTTTTGCTCTTTTTAAATTATATTGAAATCTCTCAAGTAAATCTTCTAAGCTCTCATCTTCTTTTTGCATCATTTTAAAAACCTCGTCCTTGTGATTAGTAGGCATACAATAGTCCAAATACCTATCCAAAAAGGTTTGTTTCATTTCATCCCAGGTCCTAATGGATTGAGTAAGTAACCCCATGAACCATTTCAAAGCTTGATCTTTTAGTGTTGATGGGAACAGTTTGAGTTTCTGAGTATCATCCAGATAGTCATAAGTTCGACACACAACTTCAAATTCAAACAAGAATGTTTCAGGGTCCTCAGTTCTTAACCCATGAAAATTTGGGAGGACGGATGGTGATATATTTTTCATGGTGGCTCGGGAATCCTCATTAACAATGGGAAACCCAAATGAGTTATCCCCATCTCTATTTCCTCCAATGGGACCTCTACCTCCTCCATTATTATTGTTATTTCCTCCTCCTCCTCTACCTCTACCTCTACCTCTACCACCTCCTTCTTCCTCTGCCATGATGATTCTCCTAGGGATTTCAAAATCTTCTGGTTCTTCTACAAAGGGTGAATGAGAAGAGATTTCTCCTTCCTCTTCAGGTGAGTCTATTTCCTCAATTACAATTGGTTTTCTTGTAGGAGAAAGAGAGGAGTCTCTTCCTAGTTCAAACTCAATAGAAGGTGTAGGAGAGTCAACTCTTGGCTCTTGAATTTCAGGAAGTCTAGGACTAGGAGTTTCGGTTGGAGATAAGGGAGGTGTCTCTTGTCTATCTCTTGAAGCAGATGGACTTGTAAAAATTGAACTTCGAGCTCTAGCTAAAAACCTTCCCCTAGAATCTCTAGCTCTATGCATGTCATTTTTTATTTTATCTTCAAGTCAAGTTAAATAGTTCTTTTTCTGATCTTCCAGGTCACTCTAGGTGCAAGAAGAGAGCATACTCAAGAAACTATTAAATCAATAACTTTCTCCTTTCTGATCCTCCAGATCACTTCAAAGTGCAAGAGGAGAGCATACTTAGATAGGCTATTAACTTCTTTTCTTGAAATTTTATGTTTTTTTTTTTTTTTCTTCTAAGAATATGGCTACTTAATTTCACTTCCCCGGCAACAGCGCCAAAATGTTTAGTCAATTTAGTGTTGTCTAAATTGCTAGTATTAATTGTCAACCCGGGGCTCGTAAGCTGATGAAGTGAAGGTGTACTATATGTACTTAAGTAACCTCTTAGAGTTTTCTTATCGTTGGGGGTGTTGTTGTGGTTAATTATGTTCCTAAGATGGAATGATGATTTATAAACAAGTGAGTGATGGTGTGTGTGTAGTGTGAATCCTAAATGAGTGAGAGTGTGTGATTAGTGATTTCTAACTACTTGCTTGAAAGGAAATCCTTGAAAGAAATAAATGACTTGAAAGATCTTGAAATAACTTTGAAAGCAAATAACCACTTCCAATGGCACTAGACACCATTCATGCAGCTGCAAATAAAAGAAAAGAAAGTCACTTTTAAAACCAAAGATAAAGATTATCTCTCTCTAACTCGCTGCTTCAAACACATGTACTGTGTAAAGCACGGAAAGAAAGTAGCTTAAGTTGAATTAGAAAAGTGATTAAAAATGGGAAAAATCTGCTTTAAAGACTAGTGATAACGTTTTGCTCTTTCTAACTCTCTACTTCAGCCATATGTACTATGCAAAGTATGATTAGAAAGTAGTGAAAGAATAGTCTAGAAAGCTCTTAAAACCAAAAAATCTACTTTAAAGACTAGTGATAACGTTTTGCTCTTTCTAACTCTCTACTTCAGCCATATGTACTATGCAAAGTATGATTAGAAAGTAGTGAAAGAATAGTCTAAAAAGCACTCAAAGCCAGCTGCAAGTTAGTGGTATTCAGATCTTAAAAGATAACCATTTATGATAGAAGATCATTCATGTGTTAGCATCTCTTTGAGAAATAAGATTAAAAATCAGCTATAAAAACAAAGGCAGCAACTTGAATCTGTCAACTTCAAATACCATTAGTTTGTAAAGCAAACACACACACATAAAAACAAATCCCGGGCTAAAAGAAACCTGCAAAGAAGTAATACTGATCAGCGTGAAAGAAAAGAAATCAAATAAATGAAACTATACATGCTTAAAGGAATGCTGAATGAGAAAATAAGTAAATACTTAACATAAAATACTTTACAGAGGCTAAGATGAACAGGGGCCCTCTATTCATTCAGCCACAAGAAAACTCAGAGATCTGGAAGCTTCAAAACAGCACTATGTCTATTCCTCCATTTGCAAAAGTGTACAAAACAGAGTGCTAGAATAGCACTAAAAAACACAGAGTTCACAACGCTCTTAAAATTAACATAAGTTCAGAAATTACAACTGATCAAAAGTCTATTGAGCGTACGCAGACGCAGCTATTTATAGGCATTTCTAGGATAGCCTAACACGTACAGCTACTAACTAAAAAACAACTAACTGTAATGCGTAATTATGGTTCCTGGACACATCATACGGCTGTGTGGATGAGCTGGTGCTTCTGTCGTCATGGGCAATGAATCCCATGTTGGATCATGTCCCCTACCATCTGCAAAACGTGGACAAGTCACCGTTTAAGCTGACGTGACCTAGCAGCTCACAATCACCGTTAAACAACCTTTAGTTGACCATATTTTGACCAGCTTTGACCAGGGGTAAAGATGACGTGGACGGCTGGAAAAATGGGACAGGAACCTCGAGCACGTTGATACCTAAGTGCCCATGTG
The DNA here is from genome assembly GCA_031772625.1 of Pinus tabuliformis. Lineage (NCBI taxonomy): Eukaryota > Viridiplantae > Streptophyta > Pinopsida > Pinales > Pinaceae > Pinus > Pinus tabuliformis. The sequence continues at coordinate 89,759,643 of CM062819.1, read as the reverse complement.
GCTCATCTGGCAAACTGACACGTGGAACCTTGCGTTTAACAAAAAGGCTGCAGGATCATCAGATAGCTGCGAGATTCCTGCAAGTATGTCAAAATCTAAACAAACAGTCATCCATTAGCAAAACTTGCATGATCATGCTTAATGACAACTAATGTAATGATCTGGGTGGTTTTATAGTGAAAATGAGGCAAAAGTGAAGAAAAGATGAGGAAAAACTGAGGAAAATGGTAGACAAGTAGGTGTAGAGTAGAGGCTCTACAGGATCCAACACTATCAACATTATGGTGCTAGAAGGAGGGCATACTTTATATGGAAAACAATTCACCACATCCTAAAAATGAACCTTCCATGCAAGATAATAACGATCTAAGTTTAACTCCAACTCACATTCCTAAGATAGGGGATTACTCTCATCGAAGTCCAAAATAGGATTTTGAAGTCACCTACGATCAACTCCGAACAATCTGACCTATTACACATTAGTTTGTAAGATCTCTCGACTTACTTCTTGTCACTTCTATTCTTCCACATAAGCCTATAAAGAAAGAAATGACTCGTCACTGTGTATTGGTTTCTTCAATGGAATATTTGGTTATTGCAACCCTTGAAGAATTAGTTGATCCTACTAAAAGAACACATCAACAAGGGGACCTTACACCTATTGAGGAGGATTTGGAAGGAGATGGGGAGGATTTTTAATTTTCTGACGAAGAACAATCAAGACAACAAGAAGAGCTCGATTATAATGAGGATTTAAATGGTCAAGGAGAAGAATCTTTAGATCCAGAGGGAGAAGAGGAGGAAGAAGAAGACATGGTTTATGAACAGTTGGATTGGATAGCTCAATGACCTCTTTCTCTTCTAGGAAAGTTTCATCGCATGCCTAAACATCTAGAAAAACTACTTTCAAATTTTGATCATGATAAGAGGACGAAAGTTGAGGAACATATTAATGACTTCTACATGCATTTGTGAATGCTTGAGGTACATTTTGATGAAGTTTATTAGAGATTTTTTATGTACACTATAGAAGGTAGAGTATCGTTGTGGTTCCAAAATATTCCGCTTAATTCAATTTATAATTGGAGGGAGTTCAAGAAGTTGTTCTGGGATAAATTTTTTGATGATAAAACTCTTTCTATGTTGCTCAAAGAACTCGGGAATGTTAATATGGGGGAAAGGAAAAAGTGAAAAAATTTCATCAAATATTTACGCGCTTGTTGAATACATTGTCCACATATGTTCAACCACATAATGTATATATTTTGAATAATAAACACATATTCAACAGAGATTATCCTGATCATGCACTATTGCGGAATACATGCACAATACATAAGCTCCTCTACGTTGATCAACAATTTAGCAGCATCAAAAACAATGAAACATCAATTGCATGCACACATTAATACAATATGTATCTCGGGGAAAGCTTACAGCTGAAAACCCCACACTATCTGTATATTAATGATTGAGAACATGTAACATTACATAGTACAATAGTCCTCACAAGTATCCAGCACTATCTCCACCTGTTACACAAAAACCAGCTCAGACCTGAACAAGTCAGAGGTTCAAATCTCCTTTGCTGCTTTCCCTGCCTCTATTGCACAATACTTGCTGAGAATAACTCACACTGGAAATCACGTGAGAATAGGCTATTCTACTGGGCATATGCTGGGCAATACTCATTGGCATACTCAATACATTTCTTGTGCAAAGTCTCATGCACAACTATAGTCACAATTGATAGCAATCTCAATCTCTAACACCTGTCTCTAGTGAACTGTACATGCACTGAGTTAACTGATGTATTCTTCAGTTGCATTATGAGTTAATAATTAATTCACATAACTCATCACTAGTCTATTTGCAATTAGACTAATTACAACTAGTTTAACAAAGTCAAATTGAACACAACTCCATCAACTCCACATCCAACTCCACCAAACTCACATGCATGAGTTATAACTGATGTCCTACATGCAATAGCTCAACTGACTCATAAGAAAAGCGTATTTCTTTCTGACAGCTACATGTGCCACATCTATAGCTCAAATTGAAGTGCTCCAAGAGGATAAGATAAAGTTTATAGTCTAAATATTATTATGAGACAATAATATTTAACTTTTCTATTTTTAACCTGGTAATCTAAAAATAGACTTTGATCACTCCTGTTGTGAACCAGAAATAGAAGTCCATCTATTTTTCCCAACATGACCAATCATCCATAAACAGCATCCTGCAACTCATAGATGTGATCCATATGTCTAAAAATAGACGTTGCGCCATAATTTGCCTGCAGGCCCACTTAGTGAAGGTGACTCCTTTCCACTAAGCTCCATCATCTTGTTGCATTCTCAACACTCCCTCTCAACAAGATATGGATTATCAGCAACCCCTATCCTACCTCGGTGGTATTCGAATTTGCTCTTGGTGAGCGCCTTCGTCAAGATATCAGCATCCTGATCCTCCGTTGGAATGTATGAAAGTAACATGATTCTCTGCCACACACAATCTCTGATATGATGGTACCTGATGTCAATATGCTTAGATATAGCATGAAATACAGGATTAGCCGAGAGTTTAATGCAACTCTGGTTATCACAGTAGGATCCAAGTGAGAACCAAACAAACCAACCAGGATCTTCCTCATCTATATAGCCTCGCATGCACCGAAACATGCTTCCATATACTCGACCTCTGGTGAACTGAGTGCCACGGATCTCTGCTTCCTGCTGTACCAAGAAACTGTTGTCGACCCGATACTGAAGACCTCTCCTGATGTACTCTTTCTGTCCGTTGGGCTCCCTGCCCAATCTGCATCCATGAAGCCACATAGCTTCACCTCATCCTCCTGTCTGTACCACAAACCATATCCCGATGTGCCTCTCAAATAACGCAATACATGCTAGCCCACCTTCCAGAAGAGCTTGGTAGGCTTAACCATAGCTTGTGAAAGCTGGTTAACAACATAGCATATATCAGGTTGTGTATTAACTGTTGGAAATAATACTGAGAGGGGGGGTGAATCAGTATTATCTAGCAATTTAACAAATCTTCCTTATTTGATCTTTTGAATTATTCTTGCATATCAGTACCATAAAATAATGAGCATGAACAAAGAAAATAGACAGTCACACCAAAGAACACAAGATGTAAGGTGGAAACCCAATGTGGGAGAAAACCACCTGCTGCAATATGTCTCTATCTTCTTTCAATTTAGAAATTCTTTTACAATGATTTTGTACTGGTGCAGTCCTTTACCAGTACGCAGGCTGCAACCTGCAGAGAGCTACAACTCTCTCTCGTTTTCCAGTCTCTCCTGGAAGGGAGCTACAACCCCCTACTTCTTTTCATACAAGGACCACTTTTCATAAATTTTCAAACTGGATCCATATTAATTGATCATCAAGTGTAAGAGAATCACCCAATCAACTGTAGTAACCAGATCAACAATAATAGGACCAAAACCCAGAACACAACAATGATAAACAAGGATTTTAAGAGAAGGAAGCACCCTGCTCAACTGCCAGCCTGAGTCCGGACTCACCCTGTTCAACTGCTAGCCTGAGTCCCTGGACTCACCCTGCTCAACTGCTGACCTGAGTCCCTGGACGCACCCTGCTCAACTGCTAGCCTGCGTCCCGGACGCATCCTGCTCAACTGCTAGCCTGCGTCCCTCGCACTGAGTCTATTGAACTGCCTGCGTCCCGGCGCACCAGAACCCTTCCTGCACCTGCATCCGGCGCACCTGAAACGCTTCGCTCCTGCGTCCCGGACGCACCTGAACCCTTACTGCACCTGCGTCCCTCTGGGCAAAGATGATTTCAAGACTTTAGAAGTAACCCAGACAATCAGATCTATAGATCCGAGCAAGAGCCGAAGAGATCTCGGTCCATCAGATTCGCCTTGTTTAGATCTAGACCAGATCTTACCCTCATAAGATGTTCAACCAAAAACATGATTAATCCAAATGAACTCCTTTGCTTTATATAGGCAAGCTCCTCCCCAAAACATGGAACAATACCACGAGCCGACACCATAGAAACATAAAACCGTCGGCTAGAAACCACACAAGAAACCCCCACGTGCTTTTCTCTGTCTTGAAATGTGTGCACTGGGTGGACGCACCCCCTGAACGGCTGGCCTGCGTACCTGGACGCGGGTTCTGCATGGTATACCTGCGGGGACGCACTTTCTGAACAGATTGCCTGCGTCCTTCTTAAAAATAGAGAGCTGATCATCAAGAATAGTGATCTATCACCTGAATGGGTTGCCATCAAGGACAACACCTGAATCATAATGCCAACAATCTCCCCCTTTGGACTTGATGGCAACCTCATGATCTTCAGCTTCATTCTCCCCCTTTGACATCAAGGGCAAAGGGTATGCTCCCCCTACGCTCATGCTCCCCCTATGAACCTGATCTGCAGCAACGTACCACCATGAAAGAGATAGAGACATATTGCAGCTATTTCCAAGATCTCCTTCTCCATAATGCCAACAATGCATTATGTGCTCCCCCTGAGCCTATACCACCAATAAGAAGATGTTCAACAATAAGATGATGCATCAACAACCCCCAGCTTTTGCCTGAGGTATTCAAAAGTGTCCCTGGGCAACGGTTTGGTGAAAATATCAGCAACTTGTTCCTTAGAAGGAACATACTCCAACTTGACCTTCTGTTCAAGTACTTGTTCCCGGAGAAAATGGTACTTGATTGGTATGTGCTTGGTTTTTGAATGCATAACCGGATTCTTTGAGATGCTGATTGCACTTGTGTTGTCACATAAGATAGGGATTGGAGGTGTACAAGTGATTTGATAATCCTGCAAAGTCTGCATCATCCAAAGGAGTTGGGTGCAACAAGATGCAGCAGCAACATATTCTGCTTCAGCTGTAGACAAGGCAATTGAACTCTGTTTCTTGCTGAACCAAGATACCAGTCTGGAACCCATAAAGAACGCACCACCACTTGTGCTTTTCCTGTCATCCACGCTTCCGGCCCAATCTGCATCTGTATAAGCATGAAGAGTGAGATCTGTATCTCTAGGATACCATAAGCCATAATTTTGAGTCCCTTGAAGATATTTGAAAATTCTCTTCACTGCCTGAAGATGAGTTTCCTTCGGATTTGCCTGAAATCTTCCAACTATTCCAACTGCATGCATGATGTCTGGTCGGGTACCTGTCAAATATAGTAAACTTCCAATCATAGATCTGTAGGTTGGTTGATGTACTGCTGCAGATTCATCATTTGCACTGAGACTACATCCTGTGACCATGGGTGTACATACTGGTTTTGCATCTTCCATGCCATATTTCTTCAAAATCTGCTTGAGATACTTGGTTTGAGATAAAAGAATTCCTCCTTCCTTTTGTTGGATTTGCAAACCAAGGAAGTATGTCAGTTCTCCTAGCAAGGACATTTCAAATTCTTTCTGCATGACTGAGGCAAAGCTTTGACTCATAGCTTCTTCATTGCTGCCAAAAATAATGTCATCTACATACACAACAAGTATTAGCAATTTGTCATTTTCAACTTTTATATATAGATTGCTATCTGCTGAACCTTTTGAAAAACCTTGTTGATGAAGATATTTGTCCAACCGGTAGTACCAAGCCCTTGGGGCTTGTTTGAGACCATAGAGAGCCTTTTTCAATCGGCATACAAGATTTGGATCATTTCCAAGAATGAACCCATCTGGCTGTTCAATGTACACTTCTTCTTCCAAGTCTCCATTCAGAAAGGCTGATTTTACGTCCATTTGAAATACTTTGAAGTTCTGAAAACTTGAGAGAGCAAGGAACATTCGGATGGCCTCAAGTCTTGCAACAGGAGCAAAAGTTTCTTCAAAGTCTATTCCTTCTTGCTGTGCATACCCTTTACAAACAAGTCTGGCTTTGTTTCTAATTACTTCTCCATTTTCATTCAATTTATTTTTGAAGACCCATTTTGTTCCGATAACATTCTTATCCTTTGGTCTAGGAACCAGCTCCCAAGTGTTGTTCTTTTCGATTTGCTCAAGTTCTTCATCCATTGCTTTCACCCAACATTCATCTTTGCATGCCTCTTTCACATTTTGTGGTTCAGTAGAGGAGAGTAATGCCAAATAGCTTGAAGCTTCTGCAACTGTTCTTCTAGTTTGTATACCTGCTTCTTTCTGTCCCATGATCTGAGATTCTGGATGGTTCTCCTGAACATATATGGATGGAGTCTTTTCTTCTATTCTTGTTCGTTCTTCTGCGTCTTCGTGAGGTTCTTCTTGAGATTCTTCTTGAGGTTCTTCTTCTTCATCATTCTGTCTTTGAGGGTAGCTTTCATCTTCTTCGATGTCTTCACGATGTATTTGCCTAGGAATGTATCCCTTCTCATCAACCACTACATCAATGCTGTCAACAATTCTGCCAAGTCTTTTATTGTAGCATTTGTATGCTTTGCTATGTGGAGAATAGCCAAGAAGAATGCCTTCATCTGCTCTAGGATCAAGTTTGCCAAGCTGCTCCTCAGTATTCTTGATATAGCATTTGCTCCCAAAGATTTTGAAATGCTTTACTGAAGGAGTTTTACCACTCCAGAGCTCATGAGGAGTTTGAGTGCTGTTCACCCGAACATTTGTCTTGTTGAGAATAATAACCGCAGCATGTGCAGCTTCACCCCAGAAAGTTGCGGGAGTTCCTGATTCATCAAGCATAGCACGAGCCATTTGTTGGATTGTTCTGTTCATTCTTTCAACAACTCCATTTTGCTGAGGAGTTCTAGCTGTAGAGAATTCTCTCCTTATCCCATGTTCATCACAGAAATCGAAAAATTCATTTGAAGTAAATTCCCCACCTCTGTCGGATCTGAGGCACTTAATTTTGTGACCTGATTCATTTTCAACCAAGGCTTTGAAGGATTTGAATTTTTCGAATGCTTCATCTTTGTGCTTCATAAGTCCTAACCAAACAAACCTGGAGAAATCGTCAATAAATAATATCAAGTATTCCTCTCCTCTAGGTGTTCTTTTCCTGAATGGTCCACATACATCTGTATGTACTAGCTCAAGAGGCATGCTAGCTGATCCTTCTTTCTCTGGAAAGTTAGTCCTGGTTTGTTTTCCAAACTGACATGATCTGCATATGGTGTTGTCAGGAATTTTGATATCTGGAAGATCGCGAACTGCCTGATATTTGCATGCTTTCCTTATTTGTGAGAAGCTTAGATGTCCCAACCTTCGATGCCATAACCAGTGCTCTTCATCCTTGCTTAGATAGCATTGTTGTTGTCCTTCTTCAAATATGTATAGATTATTTGGAGTTCTTTTCCCTTTGAGAACTGTTTTACCTGTATCAAGATCACGAACAAGACATCCATTTGATCTGAATATAACCTCGGTTCTTTGATCACACATCTGGCTGACACTTAGTAGATTATGCTTCAATCCATCAACAAACAAAACATTTCCAGCCTTAACATCTTCTTTTAAAGGAGCAATACCTTTTCCTTTTATAGTTGCAGGAGTATCATTTCCAAAAGAGACTTTCTTTCCCTTTTCTAAAATAGAATAAGACTCAAGTTTTTCTTTATCACCTGTCATATGCTTCGAACATCCACTGTCAATGTACCATAGATTTTCCTGTCCTTCTGCATAAAATGCTATCCCACATCTTTCTGTTTGAGGTTCCTTTATTCTCCATGTTTTGGTTCCTGAGGCTTGTTCCTTTTTCCGTTCTTGTTCCTTTCTTTCCTGAAACCTGCTTCTGCATTCAAAGTCTTCATGACCAAAATTATTGCAAATAGAACATTCAACTTCATTTTCAAGAGCCGAAAAGTTGTTATAGGTCCTTTTTGTAATCCCTGTCATACTTCTTTGTTTTTGAGCTTCCCTAGTCATGATTGTTTTATACGCAACACATTGAGCTGCTTTGTGACCAAAGTTATGACAAGAAAAGCATTGTCCATTGAAGAAGCTTCTGCGGTTATTGAATCTACCAGCCAACTGATTGTAATTTCTATTTTCATCTATTTTTGAACCAAACTGGGAAGATTTTACCTGTGGCTGGTTGTGGCTTTTGTTCACCCTTAAGCTGGATTGCCCCTGATAGTTTCTGTTTGAAGTTTGTCCCTGCTTTACCTGATGATCTTCATTGTGCTTTTGCTCATTTCTTCTTGCTGCATCAAGATAACTTTTTGAAGTGGATGCTTGAGAAGTTTCTCCATTATAGCCCAGACCTGTCTTATTTAGTGGAGACCGCTGCACACTGATAATCTCATCCAAAGTTTCAGATCCTTTGACAAACTTGAGATTAATAGCTTTTGTTTTCTCAATTTCTTTTCTAAGACCAACAATTTCACCTTCTAATTTTTCAAGATGTTTTTCCTTTTCATCAATTTGAAATTGTAGAGTATCAATGATCATGTTCTTTTCTTCTATACATCTCTTGAGTCTAGTAATTTCATCATAAAGGTTATCCACATCTACAGCATCCTCATAATCATCATCTTCAAATGCCATTAACAACCTATATTTATTACCTTGTTCATCTTCATCACTGTTTGATAAGCCATCACTATCTTCATGGGTGTAGTAGCTTTTCTTATTTGCACTTTGTTTCTTGTTCCATCTAGCTGGTTCCTTTCCTTTATCCTTATAAGGACATTTTGCAGCATAATGACCTACTCTTCCACAAGCAAAGCATTTGAAAGGTAGCTTACCTCTGAACCTTCCAGAACCCCTTTGAAGATTTCTGACAAAATTTGATTCTTCTTCCTCTTCTTCTGGAACATGGCTTGCTTCATAGTGATCTTCTTTGCCTGATGCCTTAAAAGCAGCCTCCCTTCTGTCTGATGGACCTCCCTTTCTCATTTCATAAGCAGTTAGAATTCCATGTAGCTGAGACATAGTGAGAACACGGAGATTTTCTTTTTCTTCTATTGCAGATACTTTAGATTCAAACTTGGGGGATAATGATCTTAGAATCTTTTGAACTACTATAGACTCTTTTATTTCTTCACCCAAATTTTTCATACAATTAACAATCTCATCTACCCGAAGAAAATAATTAGCCACACTTTCATCATTATACATCTTGAGAGTCTCATATTGAATCCTGAGAGTTTGAAGTTTAGCTTGTTTTACCTGTTCATCTCCTTCATAGCTCGTGATCATTTTGTCCCATATTTCTTTTGCTGATTTGAAGTGCATTACCTTCATGAATTCTGTTTGGGATATACTTCCTAATAGAGTACTGACTGCTTTTGCATTTGTTTCATACTTCTTTTTCTCAGCTGGATCTGTAGGAGTAGCTGAAGGAAAAGCATAGCCTGTTTCTACAATGTCCCAAACTTCTGTACCAAGAGATTGAAGATATGCAGTAACTCTTACCTTCCAATAATTGAAGTTTGTCCCATCAAAAACCGGTGGCCTGATTGATGCTTCTCTCTCGTAGTTGCTCATGATGAACGATCTACCTTCAAGCGATCAAGCTTTTCTGAAGGACCTGCTCTGATACCAATTGTTGGAAATAATACTGAGAGGGGGGGTGAATCAGTATTATCTAGCAATTTAACAAATCTTCCTTATTTGATCTTTTGAATTATTCTTGCATATCAGTACCATAAAATAATGAGCATGAACAAAGAAAATAGACAGTCACACCAAAGAACACAAGATGTAAGGTGGAAACCCAATGTGGGAGAAAACCACCTGCTGCAATATGTCTCTATCTTCTTTCAATTTAGAAATTCTTTTACAATGATTTTGTACTGGTGCAGTCCTTTACCAGTACGCAGGCTGCAACCTGCAGAGAGCTACAACTCTCTCTCGTTTTCCAGTCTCTCCTGGAAGGGAGCTACAACCCCCTACTTCTTTTCATACAAGGACCACTTTTCATAAATTTTCAAACTGGATCCATATTAATTGATCATCAAGTGTAAGAGAATCACCCAATCAACTGTAGTAACCAGATCAACAATAATAGGACCAAAACCCAGAACACAACAATGATAAACAAGGATTTTAAGAGAAGGAAGCACCCTGCTCAACTGCCAGCCTGAGTCCGGACTCACCCTGTTCAACTGCTAGCCTGAGTCCCTGGACTCACCCTGCTCAACTGCTGACCTGAGTCCCTGGACGCACCCTGCTCAACTGCTAGCCTGCGTCCCGGACGCACCCTGCTCAACTGCTAGCCTGCGTCCCTCGCACTGAGTCTATTGAACTGCCTGCGTCCCGGCGCACCAGAACCCTTCCTGCACCTGCGTCCGGCGCACCTGAAACGCTTCGCTCCTGCGTCCCGGACGCACCTGAACCCTTACTGCACCTGCGTCCCTCTGGGCAAAGATGATTTCAAGACTTTAGAAGTAACCCAGACAATCAGATCTACAGATCCGAGCAAGAGCCGAAGAGATCTCGGTCCATCAGATTCGCCTTGTTTAGATCTAGACCAGATCTTACCCTCATAAGATGTTCAACCAAAAACATGATTAATCCAAATGAACTCCTTTGCTTTATATAGGCAAGCTCCTCCCCAAAACATGGAACAATACCACGAGCCGACACCATAGAAACACAAAACCGTCGGCTAGAAACCACACAAGAAACCCCCACGTGCTTTTCTCTGTCTTGAAATGTGTGCACTGGGTGGACGCACCCCCTGAACGGCTGGCCTGCGTCCCTGGACGCGGGTTCTGCATGGTATACCTGCGGGGACGCACTTTCTGAACAGATTGCCTGCGTCCTTCTTAAAAATAGAGAGCTGATCATCAAGAATAGTGATCTATCACCTGAATGGGTTGCCATCAAGGACAACACCTGAATCATAATGCCAACAATCTCCCCCTTTGGACTTGATGGCAACCTCATGATCTTCAGCTTCATTCTCCCCCTTTGACATCAAGGGCAAAGGGTATGCTCCCCCTACGCTCATGCTCCCCCTATGAACCTGATCTGCAGCAACGTACCACCATGAAAGAGATAGAGACATATTGCAGCTATTTCCAAGATCTCCTTCTCCATAATGCCAACAATGCATTATGTGCTCCCCCTGAGCCTATACCACCAATAAGAAGATGTTCAACAATAAGATGATGCATCAACAACCCCCAGCTTTTGCCTGAGGTATTCAAAAGTGTCCCTGGGCAACGGTTTGGTGAAAATATCAGCAACTTGTTCCTTAGAAGGAACATACTCCAACTTGACCTTCTGTTCAAGTACTTGTTCCCGGAGAAAATGGTACTTGATTGGTATGTGCTTGGTTTTTGAATGCATAACCGGATTCTTTGAGATGCTGATTGCACTTGTGTTGTCACATAAGATAGGGATTGGAGGTGTACAAGTGATTTGATAATCCTGCAAAGTCTGCATCATCCAAAGGAGTTGGGTGCAACAAGATGCAGCAGCAACATATTCTGCTTCAGCTGTAGACAAGGCAATTGAACTCTGTTTCTTGCTGAACCAAGATACCAGTCTGGAACCCATAAAGAACGCACCACCACTTGTGCTTTTCCTGTCATCCACGCTTCCGGCCCAATCTGCATCTGTATAAGCATGAAGAGTGAGATCTGTATCTCTAGGATACCATAAGCCATAATTTTGAGTCCCTTGAAGATATTTGAAAATTCTCTTCACTGCCTGAAGATGAGTTTCCTTCGGATTTGCCTGAAATCTTCCAACTATTCCAACTGCATGCATGATGTCTGGTCGGGTACCTGTCAAATATAGTAAACTTCCAATCATAGATCTGTAGGTTGGTTGATGTACTGCTGCAGATTCATCATTTGCACTGAGACTACATCCTGTGACCATGGGTGTACATACTGGTTTTGCATCTTCCATGCCATATTTCTTCAAAATCTGCTTGAGATACTTGGTTTGAGATAAAAGAATTCCTCCTTCCTTTTGTTGGATTTGCAAACCAAGGAAGTATGTCAGTTCTCCTAGCAAGGACATTTCAAATTCTTTCTGCATGACTGAGGCAAAGCTTTGACTCATAGCTTCTTCATTGCTGCCAAAAATAATGTCATCTACATACACAACAAGTATTAGCAATTTGTCATTTTCAACTTTTATATATAGATTGCTATCTGCTGAACCTTTTGAAAAACCTTGTTGATGAAGATATTTGTCCAACCGGTAGTACCAAGCCCTTGGGGCTTGTTTGAGACCATAGAGAGCCTTTTTCAATCGGCATACAAGATTTGGATCATTTCCAAGAATGAACCCATCTGGCTGTTCAATGTACACTTCTTCTTCCAAGTCTCCATTCAGAAAGGCTGATTTTACGTCCATTTGAAATACTTTGAAGTTCTGAAAACTTGAGAGAGCAAGGAACATTCGGATGGCCTCAAGTCTTGCAACAGGAGCAAAAGTTTCTTCAAAGTCTATTCCTTCTTGCTGTGCATACCCTTTACAAACAAGTCTGGCTTTGTTTCTAATTACTTCTCCATTTTCATTCAATTTATTTTTGAAGACCCATTTTGTTCCGATAACATTCTTATCCTTTGGTCTAGGAACCAGCTCCCAAGTGTTGTTCTTTTCGATTTGCTCAAGTTCTTCATCCATTGCTTTCACCCAACATTCATCTTTGCATGCCTCTTTCACATTTTGTGGTTCAGTAGAGGAGAGTAATGCCAAATAGCTTGAAGCTTCTGCAACTGTTCTTCTAGTTTGTATACCTGCTTCTTTCTGTCCCATGATCTGAGATTCTGGATGGTTCTTCTGAACATATCTGGATGGAGTCTTTTCTTCTATTCTTGTTCGTTCTTCTGCGTCTTCGTGAGGTTCTTCTTGAGATTCTTCTTGAGGTTCTTCTTCTTCATCATTCTGTCTTTGAGGGTAGCTTTCATCTTCTTCGATGTCTTCACGATGTATTTGCCTAGGAATGTATCCCTTCTCATCAACCACTACATCAATGCTGTCAACAATTCTGCCAAGTCTTTTATTGTAGCATTTGTATGCTTTGCTATGTGGAGAATAGCCAAGAAGAATGCCTTCATCTGCTCTAGGATCAAGTTTGCCAAGCTGCTCCTCAGTATTCTTGATATAGCATTTGCTCCCAAAGATTTTGAAATGCTTTACTGAAGGAGTTTTACCACTCCAGAGCTCATGAGGAGTTTGAGTGCTGTTCACCCGAACATTTGTCTTGTTGAGAATAATAACCGCAGCATGTGCAGCTTCACCCCAGAAAGTTGCGGGAGTTCCTGATTCATCAAGCATAGCACGAGCCATTTGTTGGATTGTTCTGTTCATTCTTTCAACAACTCCATTTTGCTGAGGAGTTCTAGCTGTAGAGAATTCTCTCCTTATCCCATGTTCATCACAGAAATCGAAAAATTCATTTGAAGTAAATTCCCCACCTCTGTCGGATCTGAGGCACTTAATTTTGTGACCTGATTCATTTTCAACCAAGGCTTTGAAGGATTTGAATTTTTCGAATGCTTCATCTTTGTGCTTCATAAGTCCTAACCAAACAAACCTGGAGAAATCGTCAATAAATAATATCAAGTATTCCTCTCCTCTAGGTGTTCTTTTCCTGAATGGTCCACATACATCTGTATGTACTAGCTCAAGAGGCATGCTAGCTGATCCTTCTTTCTCTGGAAAGTTAGTCCTGGTTTGTTTTCCAAACTGACATGATCTGCATATGGTGTTGTCAGGAATTTTGATATCTGGAAGATCGCGAACTGCCTGATATTTGCATGCTTTCCTTATTTGAGAGAAGCTTAGATGTCCCAACCTTCGATGCCATAACCAGTGCTCTTCATCCTTGCTTAGATAGCATTGTTGTTGTCCTTCTTCAAATATGTATAGATTATTTGGAGTTCTTTTCCCTTTGAGAACTGTTTTACCTGTATCAAGATCACGAACAAGACATCCATTTGATCTGAATATAACCTCGGTTCTTTGATCACACATCTGGCTGACACTTAGTAGATTATGCTTCAATCCATCAACAAACAAAACATTTCCAGCCTTAACATCTTCTTTTAAAGGAGCAATACCTTTTCCTTTTATAGTTGCAGGAGTATCATTTCCAAAAGAGACTTTCTTTCCCTTTTCTAAAATAGAATAAGACTCAAGTTTTTCTTTATCACCTGTCATATGCTTCGAACATCCACTGTCAATGTACCATAGATTTTCCTGTCCTTCTGCATAAAATGCTATCCCACATCTTTCTGTTTGAGGTTCCTTTATTCTCCATGTTTTGGTTCCTGAGGCTTGTTCCTTTTTCCGTTCTTGTTCCTTTCTTTCCTGAAACCTGCTTCTGCATTCAAAGTCTTCATGACCAAAATTATTGCAAATAGAACATTCAACTTCATTTTCAAGAGCCGAAAAGCTGTTATAGGTCATTTTTGTAATCCCTGTCATACTTCTTTGTTTTTGAGCTTCCCTAGTCATGATTGTTTTATACGCAACACATTGAGCTGCTTTGTGACCAAAGTTATGACAAGAAAAGCATTGTCCATTGAAGAATCTTCTGCGGTTATTGAATCTACCAGCCAACTGATTGTAATTTCTATTTTCATCTATTTTTGAACCAAACTGGGAAGATTTTACCTGTGGCTGGTTGTGGCTTTTGTTCACCCTTAAGCTGGATTGCCCCTGATAGTTTCTGTTTGAAGTTTGTCCCTGCTTTACCTGATGATCTTCATTGTGCTTTTGCTCATTTCTTCTTGCTGCATCAAGATAACTTTTTGAAGTGGATGCTTGAGAAGTTTCTCCATTATAGCCCAGACCTGTCTTATTTAGTGGAGACCGCTGCACACTGATAATCTCATCCAAAGTTTCAGATCCTTTGACAAACTTGAGATTAATAGCTTTTGTTTTCTCAATTTCTTTTCTAAGACCAACAATTTCACCTTCTAATTTTTCAAGATGTTTTTCCTTTTCATCAATTTGAAATTGTAGAGTATCAATGATCATGTTCTTTTCTTCTATACATCTCTTGAGTCTAGTAATTTCATCATAAAGGTTATCCACATCTACAGCATCCTCATAATCATCATCTTCAAATGCCATTAACAACCTATATTTATTACCTTGTTCATCTTCATCACTGTTTGATAAACCATCACTATCTTCATGGGTGTAGTAGCTTTTCTTATTTGCACTTTGTTTCTTGTTCCATCTAGCTGGTTCCTTTCCTTTATCCTTATAAGGACATTTTGCAGCATAATGACCTACTCTTCCACAAGCAAAGCATTTGAAAGGTAGCTTACCTCTGAACCTTCCAGAACCCCTTTGAAGATTTCTGACAAAATTTGATTCTTCTTCCTCTTCTTCTGGAACATGGCTTGCTTCATAGTGATCTTCTTTGCCTGATGCCTTAAAAGCAGCCTCCCTTCTGTCTGATGGACCTCCCTTTCTCATTTCATAAGCAGTTAGAATTCCATGTAGCTGAGACATAGTGAGAACACGGAGATTTTCTTTTTCTTCTATTGCAGATACTTTAGATTCAAACTTGGGGGATAATGATCTTAGAATCTTTTGAACTACTATAGACTCTTTTATTTCTTCACCCAAATTTTTCATACAATTAACAATCTCATCTACCCGAAGAAAATAATTAGCCACACTTTCATCATTATACATCTTGAGAGTCTCATATTGAATCCTGAGAGTTTGAAGTTTAGCTTGTTTTACCTGTTCATCTCCTTCATAGCTCGTGATCATTTTGTCCCATATTTCTTTTGCTGATTTGAAGTGCATTACCTTCATGAATTCTGTTTGGGATATACTTCCTAATAGAGTACTGACTGCTTTTGCATTTGTTTCATACTTCTTTTTCTCAGCTGGATCTGTAGGAGTAGCTGAAGGAAAAGCATAGCCTGTTTCTACAATGTCCCAAACTTCTGTACCAAGAGATTGAAGATATGCAGTAACTCTTACCTTCCAATAATTGAAGTTTGTCCCATCAAAAACCGGTGGCCTGATTGATGCTTCTCTCTCGTAGTTGCTCATGATGAACGATCTACCTTCAAGCGATCAAGCTTTTCTGAAGGACCTGCTCTGATACCAATTGTTGGAAATAATACTGAGAGGGGGGGTGAATCAGTATTATCTAGCAATTTAACAAATCTTCCTTATTTGATCTTTTGAATTATTCTTGCATATCAGTACCATAAAATAATGAGCATGAACAAAGAAAATAGACAGTCACACCAAAGAACACAAGATGTAAGGTGGAAACCCAATGTGGGAGAAAACCACCTGCTGCAATATGTCTCTATCTTCTTTCAATTTAGAAATTCTTTTACAATAATTTTGTACTGGTGCAGTCCTTTACCAGTACGCAGGCTGCAACCTGCAGAGAGCTACAACTCTCTCTCGTTTTCCAGTCTCTCCTGGAAGGGAGCTACAACCCCCTACTTCTTTTCATACAAGGACCACTTTTCATAAATTTTCAAACTGGATCCATATTAATTGATCATCAAGTGTAAGAGAATCACCCAATCAACTGTAGTAACCAGATCAACAATAATAGGACCAAAACCCAGAACACAACAATGATAAACAAGGATTTTAAGAGAAGGAAGCACCCTGCTCAACTGCCAGCCTGAGTCCGGACTCACCCTGTTCAACTGCTAGCCTGAGTCCCTGGACTCACCCTGCTCAACTGCTGACCTGAGTCCCTGGACGCACCCTGCTCAACTGCTAGCCTGCGTCCCGGACGCACCCTGCTCAACTGCTAGCCTGCGTCCCTCGCACTGAGTCTATTGAACTGCCTGCGTCCCGGCGCACCAGAACCCTTCCTGCACCTGCGTCCGGCGCACCTGAAACGCTTCTCTCCTGCGTCCCGGACGCACCTGAACCCTTACTGCACCTGCGTCCCTCTGGGCAAAGATGATTTCAAGACTTTAGAAGTAACCCAGACAATCAGATCTACAGATCCGAGCAAGAGCCGAAGAGATCTCGGTCCATCAGATTCGCCTTGTTTAGATCTAGACCAGATCTTACCCTCATAAGATGTTCAACCAAAAACATGATTAATCCAAATGAACTCCTTTGCTTTATATAGGCAAGCTCCTCCCCAAAACATGGAACAATACCACGAGCCGACACCATAGAAACATAAAACCGTCGGCTAGAAACCACACAAGAAACCCCCACGTGATTTTCTCTGTCTTGTAATGTGTGCACTGGGTGGACGCACCCCCTGAACGGCTGGCCTGCGTCCCTGGACGCGGGTTCTGCATGGTATACCTGCGGGGACGCACTTTCTGAACAGATTGCCTGCGTCCTTCTTAAAAATAGAGAGCTGATCATCAAGAATAGTGATCTATCACCTGAATGGGTTGCCATCAAGGACAACACCTGAATCATAATGCCAACATTAACCAGATACATAAGCGACCCCACCAACTGTGGATAAACAGTGGCATCCAGTTCTTCTGCCGAAGTGGCATCCTCCTTCCTCCAACCTCCAGGAAGAGGAATATCAACAAGCTTGCAGCCATGCATGTTGAACTTCTCTAATATCTCCTGAGCATACTTGCCCTGAGAAACAAATAGTCCACCACTGTGCTGCCAAATTTCCAATCCCAGGAAATAATGAAGGAGGCCCAAGTCCTTCATCTCAAACTCCTTATCAAGATCATCCTTGCATGAAAGTATCAACAGCTCATCACCTGTTAGAATCAAATCATCTACATACAGTACAATGATAAGCAACTTACCCTTCACCACAATCTGCTATAGGTTAGGATCTGCCTCACTCTTGGAGAATCCAAGTCCGGTGAAATAACTATCTATCCATGTGTACCAAGCACGTGGTGCTTGTTTCAAACCATACAACACTCTCTTGAGCCTGCACACATGCGACTCGCTGCTGAAGATCTCAAAACCTTTGGGCTGCTCAATGTACACTTCCTCCTCAATGACTTTGTTGAGGAACGCAGTCTTCACATCCATCTGATGAATGTGCCACACCATCTGCGCTGAGAGAGCAAGAATCGTCCGTATGGAAGAATACCTTGCGACAGGTGCAAAGGTCTCCTCATAATCGATCCCCTCTATCTGTGAAAAGCCTCGGGCAACAAATCTTGCCTTGTACTTCTCCACACTCCCGTCAGCTACCTGCTTAACATTGTAGATCCATCTCGAACCTACCACTGATTTCCCTTCCGATCTTGGGACAATCTCCCATGCACTGTTTCTGACAATCGAATCATACTCTTCCACCATGGTGTCTACCCATGCGGGATCCTCCACAACTTCCTCAAAAGACGATGGCTCGGTCACAACACATTTTCTCATAAGAGCCATGTATCCAGTGTACTGATCAGGTGACTGTCTCTGCCTGCATTGGGCTGTAGGTGGTCCTACAACTTTCTCTGCATCTTGAGCCAGTCGCTCAGCTTCTGTCAAGCGCTTTAGCCCTCTGATGGTTGGCGTTGCACGAGTGGTCTCTTCCACTCCATGAACCTCATCCTGTGGCTGATCCACATCCTGAAGCTCATCTTTAGGAACTAATAGCTCCTCATCTACATGCAAGTGTAGCTCCCTCTCAAGCGAACACTTCATGACTTTCTCCTCCTGAAATTTTATATCCCGTCGCACAACAGTTTTACCATTGTTTGGCAAATACACACGATAGTTGTGGGGCGTATCAGTGTACCCCACAAATATCCCAACCTCTACGGTCAGCTCCAACTTCTTCCTGGCATCCTTCGTCACATGCATGTAAACGTTAGCACCAAAAATCCTCAAATGAGAAAGATCAGGCTTCTTACCAGAATAAGCCTCCTCGGGTGTACTCATGCCAAGTATCCTGTGAGGACAACGGTTCTGCACATAAACTGTTGTATTGCATGCTTCCGCCCACAAGTGAAGGGGTAGGCCCTGATCATGTAACATCACCCGTGCAGCACCCACGATCATTCTGTTCTTCCGCTCAACAACCCCGTTCTGCTGTGGGTTATGGGGAGCTATGAGCTCTCTTCGAATCCCTTCTTCTTTGCAGAAATTCTTGAACTCGCCAGAGATGTATTCACCACCATTATCTCTCCTAAGAGCCTTCACCTTCTTCCCTGACTCCTTCTCGACCAGTGCTTTGAACTCATAGAACTTTGAGTATGTCTCACTCTTCTTCTGCATGAAGAAGATCCAACACTTACGAGAGAAATCATCAACAAAAATCACATAATACCTGTGTTTTGTTGTCAAAGATACTGAGAAAGGTACACACACGTCTGTGTGAATTCTCTCAAGGATTGTCGTGGCGTGACTATCCTTCTCATGAAAGGTGGCTTTGACAAACTTTCCCAAGGTACACCCCTTGCACCGATCTGACTGCGCAAGAGTGCCTTTAGGAAGCCCTGTAGTGATCTGCTGTAGTATCTTCAAGGCTCCATGGTGAAGGTGACCCAATCTCCTGTGCCATAGCTCGCCATCATCCCGGCTCACCAATCCTTCTACCTTGCATGCCATTGCTGCGCATCCATCTACATGCAACTGATAAAGGTTCCTCACTCGAACCCCTGTCTTCCGGGTTTCTCCAGTTGTCTTGCTATGCAGGAAAGCCTTTCCCTTGCTGAAAACAACATCATATCCCTTGTCTTCTAACATCGCCACAGAGATAAGATTCTTCTTCAATCTTGGAACATGCATCACTTCCTTCAATACAAAGGGTTTACCAGACTCCCTCTCAAAGGAAATGGTACCGATATCTGTCGCATTGTATCTACCATCATCACCCATCTCGATGTGCACTCCAAGATCTTTGTCCTCCAGATCAGAAAACAAATCTCGATCTCCTGTCATGTGAAAAGACGCACCATTGTCCAAGAACCACACCGATCCCATCACACTTGAAACCAATCATGCGATCAATGAAAAATCAAGCTCAAACTGCGAGGCTAGAGCCTCTCCTGCTGCAAATCCAGCATCTTGCTTGTTCTTCTTCTTCTGCGGACAATTAGTGGCATAGTGTCCATGCTGGTGACAGTGAAATCACTTCACCTTGGACATGTCCTGCTTCTTGCCTTTCACACTAGACTGAGAAGCTTTCTTGCTCTTCCCCTTCTTTTCTTTGGCAGTCAAAGCGCGATTTTCTTCATCAGTTCCCTTTGATGAAGATCCGTCCCTGGTATTCCGCCTGATCTCCTCCTACACAAGATCTGACCAAAGTCTCTCCCATCCTGGAAATTTCTCCCGACCATTGACAGAGTCTTGATAGGAATGCCAACTCTTCGGAAGACCAAGGAGAGCCAAGCTCACCAAGTCCTCATCATCGACAGTCACCTCCACACTTCCCAGTTCATCTCTGCACTGAGTGAACTTCGTGAGTTACTTGGGTATACTGTCACCCTTCTCACATTTGATGTTTCTGAGTTTATCTTTGAGCGCCAGCTTCCTCTGATCACTCTTTATTTGGAATAGATATGTTAACGCTTTCCACATCAAGTATGGAGAAGCCTTTCCATGCAAGCTGGACACAATGTGATCCTTCACGCCCTCCAACAGAATCCTTCAACACTTTGTTGTCTTCTTTTTCTAAGCCTCAGCTACGGCAGCATCAGTAGGCTTTGGGACCTCAGCCTCTATGAACTCCTTCAGCCCATTATCATCTAACACCGCCTCCATCATGTACTTCCATGCAATATAGTTCAAGCTGCCCTCAAGAGCATACTCCAATCGCAATCCGTTGAAAGACATTGCAACGTTGACACCAAGAAAACACTGCTGCAAATTCGAATTCCACCAGCTCCAAACTCAACCGCCTCGGATCTAAGATTCGTGAGAACAAAGTATTTCTCGTACAAAGATTGACTGTATGGGCTTTTACCGGATATCTCACCTTCCAAAGGAAGGATGAATCCAAAGGCTACCTGGCCCGATTACAGACTCTGCCTAAAGAAATAGAATGTAAACACTTTCTGAATAGTAGATCTGATGATCAACAACTCTGATACCATGTAGAAATTTTGAATAATAAACACATATTCAACAGAGATTATCCTAATCATGCACTATTGCGGAATACATGCACAATACATAAGCTCCTCTATGTTGATCAACAATTTAGCAGCATCAAAAACAATGAAACATCAATCGCATGCACACATTAAAACAGTATGTATCCTGGGGAAAGCTTACAGCTGAAAACCCCACACTATCTGTATATTAATGATTGAGAACATGTAACATTACATAGTACAATACTCCTCACAAGCATCCAACACTATCTCCACCTGTTACACACAAACCAGCTCAGACTTGAAAAAGTCACAGGTTCAAATCTCCTCCGCTGCTTTGCCTGCCTCTATTGCACAATACCTGTTGAGAATCACTCACACTGGAAATCACATGAGCACAGGCTATTCTACTGGGCATATGCTGGGCAATACTCATTTGCATACTCAATACATTGCTTGTGCAAAGTCTCATGCACAACTATAGTCACAACTGATAGCAATCTCAACCTCTAACACCTGTCTCCAGTGAACTGTACATGCACTGAGTTAACTGATGTATTCTTCAATTGCATTATGAGTTAATAATTAATTCACATAACTCATCACTAGTCTATTTGCAGTTAGACTAATTACAACTAGTTTAACAAAGTCAAATTGAACACAACTCCATCAACTCCACATCCAACTCCACCAAACTCACATGCATGAGTTCTAACTGATGTCCTGCATGCAATAGCTCAACTAACTCACAAGAAAAGCGTATTTCCTTCTGACAGTTGCATGTGCCACATCTGTAGCTCAAACTGAAGTGCTCCAAGAGGATAAGATAAAGTTTATAGTCTAAATATTATTATGAGACAATAATATTTGACTTTTCTATTTTTAACCTGGCAGTCTAAAAATAGACTTTGATCACTCCTGCTATGAACCAGAAATAGAAGTCCATCTATTTTTCCCAACATGACCAATCATCCATAAACAACATCCTGCAACTCATAGACATGATCCATATGTCTAAAAATAGACATAGTCTAAAAATCGACTTTGCGCCATAATTTGCCTGCGGGCCCACTTAGTGAAGGCGACTCCTTTCCACTAAGCTCCATCATCTTGTTGCATTCTCAACACATAATACTATCACTAAATATTACTACACAACTACCTTGCCTACTAATATTTCTGTGATTGTTAAAAGAGCTGTAAAGGATACATTGGCTTTCAACTTTGCATAAGCGATTGTTATTGAAGAAGACTTGTGTTCTATTGGAGCTATTAATGATCATGAATATTCTAAAGACTCCAAAGGCAACGGTAAGAAAAATCAAACCCCTTCCACTAAAGCCAAAGAGAAATTCCTTTTTACATGGAAAGCTTGGATGAATCTTTGAAGTTGCTCACTAATGAAGTATCTAAACTAAAGATGAAGTCGAGTGAGGCCACTACCAATAGTAAGTATTTAAAGCTTCCTTTCTTTAAGAATAATAACAATTTTCAACCAAATAAATATGCTCAGAGTTCCAATGTTGTGTTTAATGTTGAAATCTTGGGCATGGAAAACAGTTGTACTTTCCATTAGGAGAGGCATTTCAAAGAAAACATGTCCCCAATGGAACCACAACATGATTGCTATGATGACAAACATTATAGATACTTTATTAGTAGAGGAGCAGTCTTAGCAGACATAAGAAAAAAATGAATCTACCATGACCAAGGAAAGTTCACATGTTGGGCATTTAGTAAATACATTTGGTATCATATATAGAACTAATAAACGAAGTGTTGATGAACGACCAGTGACTGAAGCTCCTCCTCAACAAACAAGCTTGCAATATAATTTGAGGAGTAAATTAGGAACAATTTCTAAGAAAGAGTTTAAAAAAAAATTATTGTGAAGGATTCGATCGCCTACTAAATCTACTCAAAGTTTGTGAAATAAGTATCGAAGTGATCATCCTCTTAAGAACACTTCCACAAACAACAAAAGCTTCAAACAAAGCTTCACCACCATATACTTCAACACAACCTGTTAGAAATGAAAGGATTGATTATAATATTGTTGAGAACATGAAAAGAGATCGTGCCAATATTTCAATCTTTGAGCTTGCAAAGATAACAAGGCAGCATGAACTGATCATCCAAGCACTTGCATCACAACCTCCATCAAGTAACGTAGTTTCTGCTTATCAAGTTATGTTCGGCAAGTCTCGTGGCATTCTCGAGTCTGTAGTTAATGTTGTTAATTTGAATACTAACACTCTTCTCCCCCCTTTTCTCTTAGCTTTTGAAATATTTAACTATAATGTTCATAATTGTCTCATTGATTTTGGTGCATCTACAAACCTCATTCCACTATCTATTGCTAAGAAAATTAATGCTAAATGGGAAAATATCGATGCACAGATAATTAGCCCAAGAAATCGGTGAATTTAATAATGTCATCATATGTTTTTCATGAGACCATAGAGTTCACCAATTCATTAATATTGTTATTTTGGACATTCCTAA
The DNA here is from genome assembly GCA_031772625.1 of Pinus tabuliformis. Lineage (NCBI taxonomy): Eukaryota > Viridiplantae > Streptophyta > Pinopsida > Pinales > Pinaceae > Pinus > Pinus tabuliformis. The sequence continues at coordinate 89,736,239 of CM062819.1, read as the reverse complement.
AGCCTATGGTTTGCTTTTGAGTGTAGGTTTTAAGCCTGTACATAAATTACCTGCATATGAATTCTAAAAGTAGAAAACAAACAATGGCAAGAATATAAAAGAAATACACAAAGATTTCCCCTAGATCGCAAAACTGGGACTACCAAATTAATTTTTCATTATATTCCTTTCAATGTTACAATACATATATATACATGTTGAAGCATTCATAAATCGCAATACATTAACCCTAGATTAGAGCATAACCATAGTTCCCTTGACCGGATCTACAAAATACCATGGGTAGAAACCATCATGCCCAAAACCATGTGTGAAACCCCCCGACAGGGAGGGCTATGCCCCCTCTATGACCCCCATGTTGCACCCAGAGCAACAAAAAAGGGGGGGCTTCCACCCCCCCTATGACCCCCCGTGCGTGCAACGAGTCGTGGAAAGAATATAACATGCACCCAACATTCTCCCACTTGTTGTTTTCTTTTCCACACAGGGGGTCACAGGAGACCTTAGTCATTGGTCCAGCCCTACAATGCCCATTTTTTCTCTACACCAAGAAAAATTCTCAGTGATCACAGACTTTTTCAATGCATCTGCAACATTCTTCAAGGTGTCCACCTTTACCAACAACACCTTTTTATCCTCAACCATGTCCCTCACAAAGTGATACTGTACATCAATAAATGATACATCTATGCCTATCAATGTCCTGAGGAACTATATCTATGTATTCCTTGAGAAGTCATATATAAATGATACATAGTACACATACTTACCCAATGATGGAACCAACACAGGTCCAAACACATCATTGTGCACAAGCTCTAATATCCTGTTCACCCTCTTAGAGCTAGAGGGGAAACTCACCTAATTATGCTTCGCATATACACAATGTTCACAGAAATCAAAATCTAGAGAGAAATTAGACATACCTTCTACCATAAATATTCAAATCCCTTCTCTCCAATATGTCCAAGCCTTGATTCCATAACATGCTCTTTTCTAGCAGGACCACTAGTTTCAGCTCCACTTTTAGGAACCACAAAACTGTTGCATCCATCAATAAAAGTACTACCCAGAAGCTTGTACAAAGTTCCAATCTAAACTCCCTACATTAATACCAGTTCTCCCTAAACCATCTTGCATGTCTCTTTCTCAAAACTAGTTTTCCACCTGCATCATCCATCTTTCTTACATAAATTAGGTTTCTGGCAATGCAGGAATATGAAAAACACCCGGAAGTGTTCTAATCTTTCCACCTTGAAACTTCAACTTGAATTTTCCATGTCTAACGATTCCAACCTTCCTGTCATCCCCTAATAATACAACACTGCCATCATATCACTCGCATAACCACTCACTATGAGATTGAAGTGAAAGGATGCACCTGCATCAATCAACCATGCCTTGTGATCTACATGTGTATTTGAAGAAGAAGCCAAGTACACATCCCCACCTTCATCTAAGGTGGTTTTTGCCTCTATAGAAGGAGCATCATCAGATCCCTTTCCTTTCTTAATATCTTTATATCTCAAGTTCTTTTTGTAGTTCCCTTCCTTTCTGCATTTCCAACATAACTTTACAGGTTTTCCAAGAGATTTAGATCTCCCTCTAGATTTATATCTCCCACTCGAGGAATTATTTTTGTTTATGTTCTCGGACCCTCCTTGTACAGACAAAGCATCTCCATTCTAGCTCTCCATATTTTTATGTTTCATCTCCTCCAACAACAAGGATGAGACTATTTCATCAAACTTCAAGGTAGTTGTATTGCTATATATAGAAACAACCAGACTATCTCGTGAATCTGGTAGAGAACACAACAAACTGATGCACTTATCTTCATCTAAAATTTTTATATCAACAGATAAAAAATGTCCTACCACAGTATTAAAGGAATTCATATGCTCTGTCACCAAGTCTCCATCCTTCATCCTCATGTTATACAACGTTTTCCATAGGAACAATTTGTTCACCAGAGACTTAGATTGGTACAAAATCCCTAACTTGACCCACAAATACTTCACCATAGCTTCCCTTCATACATTCAACAATATTGAACCTGAGATACACAACCATATTGTGCTCTTTGCCTTACGATCTAGCTTCACCCAGTTTTCAACTGACTTTGTCATTAGTTATGTACCCAGATCTACTGCGATCCACTGATCTTTAGCCACTAGCAGATCCTCCATCTTGAGCTTCCATAACTCAAAAATTTGACCATTAAATTTTTCTATCTCTATCTTTCCACTACTCACCATCTTCTTTCACCACAAGAATCGATCTCGCAAATCTCCCACTAAACAGGGTCTACCACAGGCCTGAGAAAAACCCCTCAGCAGCAAAGGTATCCCCTTGAAGCCGAAATAGATCTGATACCAAATGTAGGTTTTAGCCCTGTAAATAAATTACTTCCATACGAATTCTAATAGCATAAAATAAGAAATGGAGAGAATATAAAACAAATACATAGATATTTCCTTTGGATCACAAAACCGGGACTACCAGATTGATTTTTCACTATATTCCTTTCAGTTTTACAATACATATATACATTCTGAAGCATTCATAAACCCCAATCCATTAACCCTGAATTAGAACATAATCGTAGTTCCCTTGAACAGATCTACAAAATACCATGGGAAGAAAACCATCATGCCCAAAACCATGTGTGAAACCCATGCACAAAACCATAGGTAGGTCCACCCACCTAATATAGGGTCCAAAAACAATTTCCCAGGGTGTTGCCCAGGACCCCGTACAGGGGGGTTACTGCCCCCCTAAAACCCCTTGACAAGGGGGGTTGCACCCCCCATGTGACCCCCTTGTTGCGCTTGATGCAACGAACAGGGGGGGTTGTCACCCCCCCTCCCGCACATCCAACTAGTAGTGGAAAGAATATAACACACACCCAACACTGAGTAGGGATTGGCCCAAAAAATTACAAGGGTATTTATCGATAGACTTGACACATTTATGGTTTTTTTATAAGGGTAGAAACAATCATATTCAAGTGGAAAATGAGCCTTACATGAAATACACCATGATGACACTTGAGGGACATAAGGAGCCAATCATCTTTGCATGTATCATCTTTGAAAATTGTTTTCTAGAAGTTGATCATAGGTTCTATCAAGCGCAACCTTCACCTATACCATCTAATACACAGTTGGAGCTCCTTCCTTGAAGTCCAATTGGTGCAAATGAACTTTGTAATATAGATGTACATACTACTAGTATAGGAACTATATCAGTAGCTACTGATATTTGGACCTTATATACTTTGATGGTTCTCAGACCAAGGACGGGTCTAGAGTTGGTTGTATTCTTATTAACCCTTGGAATAAAAGGTATATCTTTTCACGCCACCTGGGTTTGAGTGCATAAATAACATTGTTGAATATGAAGCACTAATTTTGGGGTTAAAGAAGGCCATAGACCTCAAGGTAGAAGAACTTAAGGTAATTGGTGATTCAAATAGTGTTACCTCTCAAATATGGAATACCAGTGACTATTTTTAACCTAAATTGAAAAACTACCAACAAGAGGTATGACGACGTGTTTCATATTTTAAGGCATTTAATATTAGTTTTGTTCCTAGATTTCGCATCATTGCCACAGATACATAGCCAATGCAGCTGCTCGAATGTCACCATTAAATGATGATTTTTCTAATGAAATTATTTATAAGCCATATGTGCCCAATAATGTCACTAAATTTTGTGTATTTAATGATGACCAACATATAATGCACTTCATGGCCAATGCAGATGTGTTCACAAATACGGATATTGAAGAATATGAGCATGAGAAGGATTTGAAGGAAGCAACTCAAGCATCTAAATGGAATCCAATGCCAAAAGGTGTGGGGTCCCTTGAGAAATTATATGACCTATAAAACCATTATAGAGGACCAATTAACAAAAAGATTCATAGCTCAACATTATCACATGAACAAGTCAATCTAGGGACCAAAGAAGATCCAAAGTATGTGAGCCTCGATACATGTTTTTCTGCTCAAGAATGACAGGATTTTATTTTCCTTTTCAAATTGTATCGAGATGCATTTGCATGGATGTATGATGATTTGAAGGCATATGATACACATATCATCCAACATGGCATTCCTATTAAACAAGGGGTGAAACTATTTCAACAAAATTTAAGGAAATTGCATTCGACACGTGAACCTTTGATTCAGAAAGAATTAATGAAGTTGTTGGATGCTCGAATCATCTTCAAAGTTTGACATTCTACATGGGTTTCCAACCTATTTCCTATTATAAAATATTTGGTGAGATATCCCTATGGGTTTACTTTTACAACATCAACCGGGCTTCAGAGAAAGACAATTCCCCCATGATCCAGGTGGATATTGGTGGCCACCTGCCAAGCCCACCTGGACCCCCACCATTGTCTTTCTCAGCATTTTCAGTTTCCTTAATTGTAGCCCAACTTACTATTTTTAGCAGTTTTTCGGGTCGTGAACTTCCAGAGCCGTTTTGAGGCCCTAAACGACGTTTTTTGGGGAATCCGGGGGCAACATGGGTCCATGGAATGGACCGATGTTGCCCGTTCCAACAATGATAGTGCTCGGATAGATCTTTCTAATGAGCTATTGTACGCGTCAAACGGAGATCATATGCCAAAGTTACGACCCCGGGAAGTTGATGTACCAATTTACCACAAACGGGGCCCACAGTTTTGGCGTTTCATCTCCTAGGGTTAGGTTTTGGACTGTTAAGGGTTTTCCATTGTTTCTCAACAATAAATAGGCCTTCGAGCCTCATTGTAACATAGTTCAGAGGCATGTAGCCATCACATCTCTTCTCAAAGATAAGCTACCATCGCCCTAGCTGGTTTATTTCCATTTCTGGTTGTAAGCATATTTCAGTATTTTCCATTAATGAAATGAAGTATTATTTCCGCTGCATCTTTGTGTATATGGTTATCTCTGTAATTTGTTGCGTTCCTGTTTAAATCCGGATCAGTGGTATCAGAGCGGTCTGCTTTTTCTCTGTTTTTCTTTGCATGTCCCCAACAAGGTCGGGATATAAGGAGTTAGGGCTTGAACTGGTTGAACCTTTGCAAGACCAGCCTCGCAAATCCCGACGGCCTCCCATGGCAGACGAGAAGAAAGACGAGGGGGCAGGAGATCCCATCAAAATCTTGCTCGAAGAAGCCCTCGAGCGACAACGGAACGCGATGATGGACAACTTCGCTCAGATCCTTCAGCGGCTACCCAGAAGCGATGCATCGGCTTCCAGCAGCTACTCTGGAAACGCCACACCCTTTAAGGTACAAGTTAATTTTGAAATCCCCATATTCGAGGGTCAGATAGACGCATATGCCGTAGATAAATGGTTAAATCTGCTAGAGGTTTATTTTTCTGTTCATGAATTTTCGAGTCGGGAAAAGATTGTTTTTGCTCTTCTCAAAGCAGCCCCCCACGTCAAGGACTGGTGGGAAACCTACTGCGAGCAGAAGGATGAAAGTACTGGCTCACTATTTTCAGCCGCACCCACCTGGGATTCGTTCCGGGATGCCATCAAGGAGCAGTACTACCCTGTCGGAAGCTATGAGGATGAATACATAAAGTGGACCACGCTGCGGCAGGGAAGGGACCAAGACGTGTCGGAGTTCACCAATCTTTTCCATACCCTTTGCACAAAGTTGGGTATCAAGGATTCGGAGCAACATTTGATACTCAAATACCGTGGCTGCCTGCACAAGTACATCCAGGAAGAAATACAATTCCTAAACATCCCCTCGCTCGGCGCAGCATACCGATATGCCGTCAAGGTCGAGCAGAAGTTTAAACAAAAGAAGCGAGACTTTGGATCTGCGAATCCAAAGCAGGGGAAAGGTGCCCCTAAACCACAGAACAAAGGACAAAGCCAAGGCGGGACAGCCCAAGACAACCAGCCGAAGCTGCAAGCAAAGAACAGCACCGCGAAGCCGAGAAAGGACACTGGAAAATGGTGCGAGTTCCATAAGAGCTCCACTCACAACACAAGTGAGTGTCGGGCCAAGCAGTCACTGGTGGCTGAGCTAAAGGTTTCAGAATCAGATGCATGTTCCGACTCTGAGTCAGAACCCGATAAGGGGTATGAAAAAGGGAAGCAGATCATTGATGCGGATCCCAGCGCCACTGTTGCTACCACAAAGATCCAGAAAAATGAACCCGAAGATCCAGAGGAGGAGGAGCGTCTCTTCCACTCCCAGATGTGGGTAAAGGGCTCCCCGATACAGTTCATTGTTGATAGCGGGAGTCAAAAGAACCTCATTTCGGCAGAGGTCGTGAAGCGGTTGGGCTTACCGACCACAGCACATCCACAACCATACACCATTGGGTGGCTTCACCAAGGACGAGATCTTCGCGTGAGCCAGCAGTGTCGCCTTCCATACAACATCAAGCCCTTCACGGATGAGGTATTGTGTGACATTGCTCCCCTTGAAGTTTGTGATGTATTACTAGGACAACCATACTTGTGGAAGCGACATGCTGTGTATGAATCAAGGCCCCGTGCTGTTATTATTACATTGGGAAATAAGTTGTTCAGGATACCAGAGGTAGCACCACCTACCGCCATCTCTTTGATTACTGCAAAACAATGCAGTAAGATCATTTCCAAAACCAGGAAATTTGTTTTCCTGATGATACGCCCTCAAGGAAAGAAGAAGACAGTGGCCGCGACCTCCAAACGGGGTCCCTCTGCACGACAACTACAGATGGACAAGATTGTGGAGGAGTACGAGGACATCTTCACCTCCCCGACAGGGGTTCCTCTGCACTGTCAAGTCAAGCACTCCATCGATCTGACCCCAGGTGCGCCGCTACCCAATGGACCAATTTATCGGCGCTCCGTTCTGGAGAACAATGAAATCAAGAGGCAGATTCAGGAGCTCCTGCAGAAAGGTCACATCCGTCCGAGTTCATCGCCCTGTGGGAGCCCGATCGTGTTGGTACAGAAGAAGGATGGGACGTGGAGACTCTGTATTGACTATCGGGCGCTGAACAAGATCACTGTCCGTAATAGGTACCCGATCCCGCGGATTGATGACCTCCTAGACCAACTAAAGGGGGCGAAATATTTCAGCAAGATCGATCTGAAGTCAGGATATCACCAGGTACCAATCGAACCCTCCGATGTGTGGAAGACTGCCTTCAAATCCAAGGAGGGCCTCTTCGAATGGTTGGTCATGCCTTTCGGATTGACGAATGCTCCTGCAACCTTTATGAGGCTAATGGATGACATCTTGCGGCCATTCACCAACTCCTTTGTAGTAGTATACTTGGATGACATTCTGATCTTCAGCCAGAGTTGGGAAGAGCACCTCCACCACATCCGACAGGTTCTCCAAACACTGCGGCAACACAAGCTATGTGCCAATTTGGAGAAATGCACTTTTGGCATGACCGAGGTTCAGTATCTGGGATACATCATTGATGAACAGGGGGTGCATGTCGATCCAGCCAAGATCCAAGTCATTCGGGATTGGCCCTCTCCAACCACTCTAACAGAGCTCCGCAGCTTTCTAGGTCTTGCCAACTTCTACCGCAGGTTTGTGTTGGGGTTTTCTCATATTTCTTGGCCCTTGAGTCAAGTCACCAAGGGCGGGGCGAAAGCAAAATTCTTTTGGTCTGAATCTCAACAGAAGGCATTCAGGGAGTTGAAGGATCGCCTCTGCACGGCACCAGTGCTCGCGTTACCAAATTTACAACAACCATTTGAGGTCGAGACAGATGCCTCTGACTATGCTATTGGGGCAGTCCTTACTCAACATGGACATCCAGTGGCATATCACAGTGAAACACTTTCAGACACAGTCCGGAAGTACCCCACTTATGATAAAGAGATGTATTCCATTGTACAGGCCTGCCGACAATGGAAGCATTACATTTTGGGGAAGGAAACGGTCATCCACACAGACCACCGACCTCTGCAGTTCATACAGACCCAAGGGAAATTGCAGAATGATCGCCATCAGAAGTGGTCTACATACCTGCAACAGTTTCACTTGAATATCAAGTATAAAAAGGGCAGCACCAATAATGTTGCAGATTGCCTCAGTCGACCACCGATCATGGCGCTAACCACCGTGCTCAACTCTTGTGGGCACGAGACTTCTGATTGGCCACTTCTCTACAAAAGCGACCCAAAATTCGGCCACACATACCAGACACTCTTGGAGGGTCGGCATGTTGCAGATTTTCACCTCCAGGATGCCCTATTATGCCACCTCGGTCACCTTTGTGTTCCTTCAAGCGAGCGTGCCAAGATGATTTGGGAAGCACACTACAGTCGGGCTGCTGGTCATTTCGGGGTCGAGAAAACAGTGGCAGTACTGCAAAATTATTTCTATTGGCCGAATCTTCGACAGGATGTTGGGAAGTACATCCGATCATGTACTGCCTGTGCCATTGCCAAACCGACCATCAAGAAGCACGGCCTCTATACCCCATTGCCTACCCCTAGTCGACCTTGGGAATCCATCTCCATGGATTACATGTCAGGCCTTCCTTCCACTAAGCATGGAAATGACTGTGTTTTTGTGGTTGTCGACAGGTTCTCGAAGATGGCCATTATGATGGCCTGCAAGAAGAATATCACAGCAGAAGCCACTGCTAACTCTTCTTTGAACGAGTGTGGGTGCACTTTGGGATCCCACAGTCTATCATCTCTAATTGGGACAGTCAGTTTCTCAGCACATTTTGGTCCAGTCTCTGGTCAATGCTGGACACCAAACTCACGAAGTCCACAGCCTTCCATCCTCAAACTGATGGCCAGACAGAGGTTGTCAATAGGATGATTGTGCACATTCTGCGCATGTATAACTCAAAGCATCCACGCACATGGGACGAGAGCCTCCCCTATGTTCAGCACAGCTACAACCGAGCTCTTCACAGCTCCACTGGCCATAGCCCTTTTCAGGTGGGTTTGGGATTCCAGCCACTATGCCCCATTGATGTGGCCATGCCACTTGCAGCTACTCACATGAATTCAGCTCATGTCCAGTCCGAAACAGATAAGGCCACCAGCTTCATTGAGCGCATCCAACATATTCACCAGCAGGTCCATGACATTCTTGAGAAATCAAATGCCAAGTACAAGCAGCGACATGATCAACATCGGGTGCCACACAAGTTTCAGGTGGGCGACAAAGTCTGGTTGCATTTGCAAAAGGAACGCCTTACTGGAGCCTATCGGAAATTGAGACCACTCCGATATGGTCCTTACACCATTACTAATGCTATGGGAGACAATGCATTTGAGCTCAGCATTCCCCCATTCCTTGGCCTGCACCCAGTGTTCAATGTGGACCGCCTTCGGCCATACTTTCCACCATTGCTAGACACATCCGACATTGCAGAACAGCTCAAACCCACAGAATTAAATCCAGATTGCATGGAACAAGCTGCAACTGATCGGATCATGGACACACAGATCAAGAACACTCGCCAACAGAATATCCAACTGTATCGAGTTGTCAAAGCAGGCCAACTCCTTCAGCAGGGCAAGTGGCTCACCAGGGAACAAGTTCAGTAGAAGTTTCCTCATCTCATGGAGGAGCTCAACGCAATGGGGACCATTGCTTCCTAAGGGGGGAGGAATGATCCAGGTGGATATTGGTGGCCACCTGCCAAGCCCACCTGGACCCCCACCATTGTCTTTATCAGCATTTTCAGTTTCCTTAATTGTAGCACAACTTACTATTTTTAGCAGTTTTTCGGGTCGTGAACTTCCGGAGCCGTTTTGAGGCCCTAAACGACGTTTTTTGGGGAATCCGAGGGCAACATGGGTCCATGGAATATGGACCGATGTTGCCCGTTCCAACAATGATAGTGCTCGGATAGATCTTTCTAATGAGCTATTGTACACGTCAAACGGAGATCATATGCCAAAGTTACGACCCCGGGAAGTTGATGTACCAATTTACCCCAAACGGGGCCCACAGTTTTGGCGTTTCATCTCCTAGGGTTAGGTTTTGGAATGTTAAGGGTTTTCCATTGTTTCTCAACAATAAATAGGCCTTCGAGCCTCATTGTAACACAGTTCAGAGGCATGTAGCCATCACATCTCTTCTCAGAGATAAGCTACCATTGCCCTAGCTGGTTTATTTCCATTTCTGGTTGTAAGCATATTTCAGTGTTTTCCATTAATGAAATGAAGTATTATTTCCACTGCATCTTTGTGTATATGGTTATCTCTGTAATTTGTTGCGTTCCTGTTTAAATCCGGATCACCCCATGCCATGAATAAAGTAGATACTCTAGATAGTATTTGGGTTGGAGATGTTCTTGCTACTAGATGGGTTTTTTGGATATAATCAGATGCTAATAGCAAAACCATATAGACTAAAGACCACCTTCAAGACAAAGTATGGAAAATTTTCTTTTAAGCGCATGGAATTTGGAATTATCGATGTTGGTGCTACATTTAAATGGGCCATGGACATCACATTTTTGTGGATTGATTGGATAGAGTGTAGTTGTCTACTTTGATGATGTAACAATATTTTGTAAGAAAATATATAATCATATTCGTCATCTAAAGCAGATTTTTTAGCGATGTTGCAAGTATGGAAAATCATTGAATCTAAAAATGATCATCTTTAGTGTGTCTGAAGGTAATCTCTTAGGACATATCATTTCTATGATTGGAATCAAGGTCCATCCAAAAAGGGTCTGAATTATTGCTCAAATTTATTTTCCTGTGAACAAGAATTTTTGAGATATAAAATAGTCCTACTTAGGAATATTATAAATCAATAGTGGAAATCATAAAATAAGATTGCATTACATCATCAAATTTTAGAGTGTAGAAATAAAAAACTAATTTTTCAATTCATACTTTCAACTTATCTCCCTATGTTTTTACTCACATTTCAAGTGAGAGCACTCGTTAGATGCATAATTTAATTACTCGTCCAAGGAGTACCCATGTTGCATACTTTTGATGGACCCTAATACATAAAAAATTGGGAAATACATGAAAAGGTGTGATTGCAATCACATCCTTTTCATGTATTTCCCACTTTTTTGTGTAGTAGGTTCCATCGAAAGTATGTAACATGGCTACCCTTGGATGAGGAATTAAATTTTGCATCCAATGAGTGCTCCTAATTGAAATTTGAGTAAAATTGTAGGGAGATAAGTTGAAAATACGAGTTGAAAAAGTCGTTTTTTTATTTTTATCTTTTAATATTTTTACTTTTTTTAACTCCAAAAGTGGTGAATCATCCCCAATGGTTGAATTCATCATATTCAATTATATTGTTTCTTATAAATTTTATTTTGGTTGTACACTTTTTTTTGGCCTATTTTAGACATCAAAATTCCTCTAATGAAAGTAATGCAATCTTTCATGGGAAGGATTAATTTCCTACTCAAGTTCATCTCTAACTACACATGGATTATCAAATCATTCATCTCTCACTATGCACAAATTAATTTCCTCATTCATCGAAGCAACACTGATGCATGTTAATTGCAACATATTATTTCACTCGTTGGACAGAAGCAATTCCGCTAAGACAACTTAATGATCATGAAGTCATCCAATTTCTTAAACAGAACATCATAACCAGGTTTAGCGTTCCTACATCACTTGTCTTTGATAATGCAAATTATTTTTCCTCGTTAAAGCTTTATGGGTTTGAATTAGAAAATGGTATTGTTTTAATGCATGCATCAAACTACTAGCCACGGGGAAATGATTTGGCTGAGTCCACCAACAAGAACTTAATTCGTATTATCAAGAAAAACTTCTTCTCTAAACAAAAGAACTAGCATAATGCTTTGGGGAATGCATTATGGGTTGACCTTGTCACTCCCAAACCCTCTCTGAAAACCTCCCCTTATTTATTTGTATACATAAAATAGGTTGTCCTTCCACCGAAACTAGACCTTTTGGCCTTGTAGCTTTCTTAGGGATCTCAAGGCAAACCATGTCTCCTTGTTCAGAGTTGGATAAATACTCTTATTAAGCTTGAGGAAGAAAGGATCAAAGAAAAAGAAACTTTTTCCATACATCAAAACTGAATCAAGCACTGGTTTGATAAGAAATCTGCAGGGAACAAAATATTCAGTGTGGGTGACCTAGTATTGAAGTGAGACAAATCCCATGAAGAGAAAGGAAAGAACACCAAATTTCAAGCTCTATGTATTGGATCGTAAACCATCATTGAAAATATTGGTCATCATTATTACAAGTTCAAATATTTAGATGAAAGGACTAACCCTCTTCCCTTCAATAATTGAGATCCTAAACACTACTTTCAGTAACAACCTTGGGCTACGTTCTTTCATGTGTACAATTTCCTTTCTTGATTTTGTGTTGTTTGTTCCTATCAAGTCTTGTTTTTCTTCCTTTTTTTGGTCAATGTACATAAATAAGAGCTTTTGTGAGAGTGTATGCATGACTTGAAAAGACTAAGTAGCGAAATGACAGGGATTGTGACAACCACAATGCTTGGATATCTATTAGTTCTTCTTCCTTGTTTGGGAAAATGAATTAATTCAAGTAATGTCCAAACTAAAAATACAATACATTCAAGAGGAAAACTTGAGTGGAGCCATGATATTTTTATCTATTCTGGCATCTTGATTCCTTCACTTGGTATTAAATTTACTTGGTCTTCTACATGCTCATCCAATCGAGTAGAGAAGGGATAGGGGAAAATCAATAGCGAGAATACCAATATCAAAGGTAAATATAACCTTCTCTGAAGGAAGAACTTCTCCTGCTCTCAATAAGTCGAGATCCCTCTTCTACTCCTATGAAACAATAAGTGTCTAGGCACAGTTATATAAATAAAATAAATAAAGGGTGAAATAAGAGAAAGGATTCTTGCACAGAGAGGTGAAGCAAGTAAGTTCACTGAGGTACTAAACAAGCTTGCTCGCACCGAAGCAATGCTTGTTTTACTATAGTAACTCCATTAGGGTACTAAATGGGCCTGCTGGCAGTGGAAAAACACTAAATATGAAAAATAATACTTTGACTATATTTAACTCGCAGTTACATATTACCCTTCTCCTAGATTGAAAAAAATGTGAAATGGAAAGTTTTGTTGGTGTGTTAAACCAAGGAAGGAAAGGTGGGTACTACATCTATAACTGGGTTAAGTGGGAAATCATAATTAATCCTCTTGATGAATCAATACTTACTGAACATATAACTTTTAAGCGAAAGCTACCCCCGGACAAAGAACCTAAAGTTCACCTAGTGTGTCACCAAGTGTTGTCGTTGCTACAACACCCTCCAAATTTTGCTATATTTAAATTTTGGAGCCTACCTTCTATCATGTGAAGTGTCACATTGGTATTCAAGTTTCGTTTTATGTCTTTACATATATTCAAGTGTATGAGTTCCTTCTTGAGTGTCATCGTATCATCAAGAATAGCAATAGCACACTTTGGAGTCATAATACACTTCATAGTCACAAAACGACACTTATTTGTTGCAACTGCGCATACTTTATTTGTTGCAATTGGAGATGGGTTTTGAACTTGAATTTTAATGTATATTTCTTAGTCATGGGTCCTGTCTAAGTTTTTCTAATTATTTGAGATGTGCTATGCTTGATTTTCTCCCTAACTTATTGTGTTTTTCTATGTTTCACCATTCTATACTTAGCCATTTTTGTGACTTTGCAAGCCTACCCTTAGGCTAAGGAGAGCAGATTGCACACTTCGAAGTCCTACCAGAGACCCTCTTTTTCAACTAGAACTACAAATTGCGCTAGCCTAGGCCCTCTCTCTCCCTCCTATGCACAACACACTTCCAGGTAGAAGTCCCTCTTTTCTGACTTCCTGTCTCTTCTTCCTGCGCCAGTCAAAGCCTCTGCCTCCTAGTTGAGGGAACTGAACACTTACTGTGGGAAGTGATTCCCTACTATTTTTCTTGCAATTGCACCCTGCACCCTCCATGTGGTCCTAGCTCTCCTCCCTAGCACATGGCACAATTTCAGTGGACAATTTTTCACCCTTGCCTCTTGCAACTATGACTTATGCCCATCAACCCTCCTCCTCTTCCAGAGTTGTGCATGACATAGTATTAATGAGTAGTGAAGCCCTCCTCTATCTCCTACAAGTGTAATTTATGCCCAGAAGACCTTTCTCTCTCTCTCCTTTGCATATTGTTGAGCCACAATCAAAATTTTGCATGAATCATAATAGAGTAGGATATTTTTGAGCTATTTTTTTCTTTCCATGAGTGATATATACCTGTAGGTTTTCAATGAAGCATGGAAAAGATCTGTGAGGAGATTTGTCAAGAAAGGCTTCCCACGAAAGCATCTTGAAGACAAAATGCACAAAGGAACCTTGTTACGATAGTTGAAGGAATGATGGATCTAGATGATCAAAGTGACTCATGAAGATTCCATGATTTCTTAAGACCCTTTGGAGGGTAGAAGGAAATGAAAATGCAAAATCTATTAGAAGTATTGAAGACATAGTGGAAGTGTTTTCACTTCTCAAAGAACTCCATGTTACAAGTCACTATGAGTCTAGGTCATCAATATCTATGACTTGTCGTGTTGTCATCACATGATGATGTAATTTTGGAAAATATTGTAAATGTAAATATGTGGAAGTCCAAGATTCATATATGGCAAAAAGAGTCATTAGGAAAAGTCCAAAAGTATCATGAAAGTAAAAAGTTCATATTAGAATTCCAAGAGTCACAAGGAATATGAAAGGTCATTCCTCTTGTTATAAAAGAAGCCTCATTACTCAAGGAAAGGAATTTTCACCTTGGCTTCTCCACCTAGGAATTAGAAAGAAATATTATTCTTTTGTAGAGAAAGTAGTGACTTGATGCTCCACTATTGGAGCTAGTGGTGTTTCATTGTATCAATGTATCTTGGAACTTTCACTTAATATTTGAAACTCATTGAGCCAGCACACTTTCATTCATATATCATGAATGTAATAAGACTATTATTTGTATGTTTGTGGTATGTGTGTTGTTCATATGTACTAAGGAAATTGAACTATTTCATTGAATTTGGTGCTCATCTCATTGAATGTGTGTTGTAATTGTTTTAATGATCGTTATGTCCATGTGAACTACTTAGCTAGACAATTAACGATTATTTCATATGTACGTGTATGCATCTTTATTTGAATAGTACTAATACTTTTCTTCTAAAGGCTCACTTTATCTTGTCTTCCAGTGAAAGAACCAGGATACATATTATAATCGAACATTTCACAAGGTGATCCAAGTGGATCTTCAAGAACACACACATAGGACAAGGAGGACTCAGGGATGCTAAAAAATCAAAGTCATCGGAATGACTTCGACCTAGGACTAGATTGTAGATCTCGTCATCCTGATCACAGAGGGGTGAATGGTTCGTCAAACCAAGCTCGTATGCAAAAGATAGAGCTCTTCAAAGTTTGACATGACAACGGAAATAGTGGGGCCCATAGTGTGCCACATGGCATCCCTATAAGCGAGTGGGACCCACATGGCAGCCCATCAGCCATTGACACATGGCAGCCCGTCATTGGCCTCTGAAACCTACACAAGAAACAAAAATTATTTTTTTAGTTAAAACCATATAACAAAAATTGTTTTAATATAGTTATTAAAATAACTATATAAACAATTAAAACAAAAATCATAAATCCAAAAACTATATATATATATATAACCAAAAATCAGTTAATATATATTAATGAAAGTCAAAAAGTTAATATATATATATATATATATATATATATATATGGTTATATAGAATATGTCATATAACACAACAAAAAAAACCATACATATAAGGGTTATGGTTATAAAGTTTGGCTATTAAAATAAGTCAAACAAAATCAATATGACCAATGCATGGATTTATGGGAAGCCATATTAAATGGTGTGGTTGGTTGATGTAAAAACAAACCAACGTATTGTAAGGAATGGTTGGTTGTGGGTCAACGGATTGGGTGGTGAGCTGGCCTTGGGGCATAGAAAATTTTAGGGGCGAATGTTCGCCCTTTGGCAAAATTAAGGGGTTTTAAATTTTTAGTGGGCGAATATTTTGTATCATAGTACATTTTTACAAATCACCTCAAATAGCCCACCTTATCTTAAGGGAGAGGGTAAAAAAGGTCAATTTAGCCCTTGAAATTAGGAGTTACAACCTTCCATTCACCCATTTTCAAGAATAGGTTTTATTTAAGTGAATCCTATGGGCCAAAGGCCCAAATACCATATTTATAAAAGAGGTATGGTAAATTCATAAAAATATAAATAAATGAGAGGTATGGTAAATAAATAAAACATTTTTTATATTTACTCCATAAGTCACCTTATATACATGCAAGGGTGTAAACAAATAAAAATATAAGTAAAGTGGAGGTATGGTAAATAAATAAAATGCCTTTTTATACTTACTCAAAAGGTATGGTAAATAAATAAAAATATAAATAAACTAGATGCATGGTAAATAAATAAACCTCTTTTTATATTTAGTCCATAACCCTCGTTCTATTAATGAAGGCTCAAGAAAGAGGTTTTATTTAAGTGAATCCTATGGGCCAAATACCATATTTGTAAAAGAGGTATGGTAAATTAATAAAAATATAAATAAACGATAGGTATGGTAAACAAATGAAATATTTTTTTATATTTACTCCATAAGTCACCTTATATTTACGAACACTCAAAAAATGCGTTATATTTAGGTGAAACCTATGGGCAAAATACTATGGGACAAATACCATGGACTAGATTGTTATTAATACCATGAAAAAAACATTATTAACCCTAATATTAGTATTAATAAAAATAAAAATGGCACATGGTATTGACCCATGGTATTCACCAAAATGGCATATGGTATTGACCCATGGTATTCACCTAGAATGTAGCCTATTTAAATGGGGGAATTAAACCATCATAGATCCATCTTTACTTTGGATCTACTAACCCCCAAGAGGTATACAATATCGTGATATGCAAACTAGCATAGAGCGAAAAAATATTCGATCCGATCAAGAGTAAAAATGGATTTTGTAATTTAATGTATGTTAAACATTTTAGCTTGGTTAAAATAAAAATCAACTATTAATTTTATTAATTTTTATAAATTACTAATAGTAATTTTTAAGCTCCAGGTTTATGATAACCCATGGTATTGACCCATGGTAATACCATGGTATTCATGTGAGCATAGACTATTTAAAGGGGAAATTATATCATCTTAGATCCATCTTAATTCTAGGTCTACCAAGTGCTCAAAGGGATAAATAGATTTCATCCCCCTAAGAGTGGTAGATGTGGAGTTAAGATGGATGTAGGTTGGTTTTTATGATAATGAAGATATTAAATAGACTTAGGAAATTATATTGTAAAAACATCTTAAGGTGAATGGTTAAAGCATAGACATTGGACAAGTATATTTGTATACTTCTGTTTTAAACTGAAACAAATCCAGGGCTAAAAGGAATGGATTGATTGCACTAGTCATCCTTCTATAACTTTCCAACATATACTGGAGTAAACAAATTGTAATTTGGGTAATTTTTCTAATTGCAAATAGGGACATACTTGTGTATTGGCAGGGTGGTTACGAGGTCCCTCCCTAGAAGTGATGAATTTGAATTTTTCTTGGTTATATATATAGTATTAGGTTTTTTTTCATGCTTTCTGTGAATGGCATGGGTGAATTTTATCCTACACCCACTAGGTTATTGATATTTAATTTCGGTAATTTTGATTTCAAAAGATATTTTAAAGAAATTCAATGATTTCATTTGTGTATTCAATAAACGCAAGATTTTATAATTGAGTAAAATATTCGCCATGCCTGGTGAGAGATTCGCAAAAAAATTATATATACATATCATATTATTGATAAAATCGCCTTCCATTTTTCCTATATACCATGGAGATTCGCCCATTTATTATACATGTAAATTTGGGGGGGTTCTTAAAATTTTCCCTGCCTTGAGGCACGGCCCAACCACCCCAACACATATGTAACGACACTCCCAACCGCGCAACGAATGTGTAACAACATACGCTGCCTCCCCAAAATGAATATGGTTGAAAATTTTCCGTCACCAAACAAACGGTTAATAATGTATATGCAGTGTATAAAACCATAAAATGATATTAATAAAATTTACCAATGAATCACAATAAATTTCTTAGTAACTTTGCCAATAATTTTAATTAAGAACTCAGTTTTCCCAGAGTTGGGAGGAGAGAAGGGCTGCATGAATTTCGAGACAGGAGCGGGCACGCAAATCGAGGCATTTTAATAATTTTTTAATGCAGGAACCATGAATTTTGTAAGAAGGCAAAATTTTTAACTTCTCAGAAATTGACAAATTTTATATGGTTTTTACACCTCTCGTCGCCACGAGCGCAACGGTGCTGTCCGTTTCTCAATCAGAGTTCTGAATTTTTTAGTCAGTTCTAGAATTCACGTGGAACCATGATTTCAGCGAAACACAGGGAGCGGAACCATGAGCCATGAAATTTTCCTAAGGAGGTAAAATTTTGACATTTCAGAATATAGTCAAGTTTATACTTGTTTTTCATGGTTTTCCGCAGGGATCACAATGGAGTGATCAGATTCGACATCTGAGCTACAGATTTACAGTCCATCCATGGAATAGAATCTTTGAGGAATCCTTAGGGAATCTAGGAGATTCCTTAAGCCCAGAATTCTCAACTTCTTAGAATTTGGATTTTGGACAGTCCATTTAGCACTACTCGATGCAACAAAGCTGATGGTGGCTTTAGATTTCTTATTCTCTCATTTCTTCTTCTCTTCACTTTTCTAAGTGCCAGTGCAGATGTCCACATTCATGAGATCGATGCCTTGAGAGCAATGGCCTGAGCAACTTCAGCAGTGAGACATCCACTTCTTCAGATGGCCCTTGGTTGTGAGGTATATGATGTGTTCATGTATTTATTCTTTCTGCATTATGTTGTACAGATCCATGATTGATGATTGATGTAGGATCTTGTTTATTACATGTTGTCATGATTCCTTGCTTGATTTGATGTGGAATCTTCTATGTGATGTATTTTCTGTCATAACTCTTTATGTTATGCCTTGAGATCCATTGTTGTATGTTGTTGGGATACTCTTGTTGTCGTTATGCATGTGTTTTTTGCTTTGACATCCTTTTTGTGCCATGTTGGCGGGATGCGCACCATGCTTGATTTTGTATCATACTGATAGGAGTCTTTTTTGATTGAGAGTTCTAGCTGTGGGACGTCTCTTAGAGCCACTCCTGCGTGAGGGCATTCTTCCTTGTATGATCGAGACATCATCTATGTGTACATCATCTTTATTGACAAGACATAATGCAGCAGCCTACACCATCTTGACACCCAGGCCCGAAGACATAGTCCCTCCTGGACGAACTCCGTTATCAACGGATTTTGTTCTCATGTGCTGATGATTGTTATGTTCCTATTCTTTATAGTTTGCAGCTGTATTTGTTAATGTTCTTTTAAAAAGCAATTTTAACACATCATGAAAGTAAAAGGTCTTGGAAGGGTCCTTCGTCACACCTGGACCTGGATCAAGTGGTATCAGAGCGGTCTTTACATGTATGTGAATTGCAGTGTGAACAATGGAACCTCTAGTGATAGAGAATGAAAGAGAAATGTATGAGACCATGGTCAACATTTCCAAGAGAGTGGAAATCGTGTATGAAACTCTACAAAAAGAGACAGAGGAAAAGGAGTGATTTTAGCTTCAGTTGCAAGCCACAGAAGAGGCCATGGAAGAACTGAAGAAAAAAAAACATAATCTTCAAACAGAGAACGATGAATTGAAGATGCACCTACATGAAGAGAAAGAGGAGAAACAAAGTTTGCTACGACAGTTGCAAGCAAAGGACGAGGCCTTCGAAAAGTTACAGCGTGACTCATGTGAGATAAAAATTAGTTCTCCAACTTCATGTATGTTTACTGATGATGATTTCGCTGTGTTTGAAAATCACACCACAGGAATTGGCTCCAAACTGTTGAAGAGAATGGGGTATGAAGGAAAAGGCTTGGGCGTTAATGGCCAAGGCATTGTCAACCCCATCAAAGTAGAGGAATTACCCCATCAAGCAGGACTTGGGTATGTCATGAAAGAAGTTGGGGAATGCGCTGAGACAGTTAGCGAACCACCAATGACAGATGATGAGCAGCCCTCATCAGTTCTTTCCAAATCGAAAGAGAAGGTAAAAGATGTTGATTTCCTTTTGATTTCATCTTCTCATAGTATGATGTCTGTTGGAGATGTGGAGATCCTAGTTATAGGGACAAATATGAGGCTGCTTACAAAGACAAGGCAAGAGGAGAAAGAACTTGGTGTTAATAACCAAGGCATCACTCAACCTTTGGAGGTTGTGCATGAGCATCGATTTGCAGGATCAAGATACACTAAATGAGAGTGCTCAAATGTGTCAGAGTCGTCCGAGACATTGTCGAGGAAAGAGAATGATGGGAAAACATCCCCATCATCCCATGGCAGTTTCCATTACAGGGAGAGAGTGGAGGCAAGCTCTCATCGCCATGCTGACATTAGAAACAACAAAGGAAGGTATAACCATTTTTTATCTTTGAATGTTCATTTTGATTATGATCATGTTGTTAATAATGAATGAAGATCAAGGCATCGAAAAACATGTACTTTTTGTGGTTTACCTAACCATACCTTTTCCAAGTGTTAGAAAAGAATGGCAGCACTCATGAGGCGTGAAAGACCCTCTCAACAGAATGAAAGGAAACAGGTTAAGAAGATATGGAGGAAGAAATCCTACTGCAGTCATTGTGACATAAATGGCCATCAAAGAGCCACTTGTTGGAAGCTCCATCTAGAGCAACGCCTTAAAGAGAAAGAGTCGGTGCATGAAGTAGGTGAAGCAATTGTTCAACAATCAAAATCGCCACAAGAAGGAGACCCATTCACCTTGATTAGTGAAAAATGGTTTTTAGACATGTTGTCATTTCATGGTCGTGCTTTTGTAAATCATTTGTTGCATTTTAAAATGTAAAAGTGATGATGTGTTTCCATCACTTGGTCAACAACAATGATGTTTGGTCTTGTTTTGAGTTGCATGTTAAAACTCTGAAAGTGATGCTATGTTTCCATCACGTGTTGAAAGAAAATCGTGTTGGCCTTATTTTTGTAAATCACGTGTTGCAATGATGATGTGTTTTCATTACTTATTGACGCAACAGTGATATGTTGGCCTTGCTATCATAACTGGAGTAATGCACCCATCTTATTGTAAACTTGTCCATCGAGTATGTGTTATAAACTTGTGGCAAGTGTGGGAAATCTAGGTCTTTAGCTAGTCATGTCATTCAAGTATGCAATTTGCGGAACAATGTACTATAGGTTGCAGAAGGCAAGTGTTGGCTCATCGCTTAAGGCTCCGAAAAACAAAGGTGAAGGAGATGGAAGCGGGACCTTTTCAGGATGCTTGTGATGCCGATAGGGTTCAAAGAAAGTTGCAGATTATTTTCCATGCTTTTGGAGGACCAAAAGCTCCTTAGTGGGGAGGATTGATCTAGGTGGATCTTCAGGAACACACACACAGGACAAGGAGGACTTAGGGATGTTAAAAAATCAAAGTCATCAAAATGACTTTGACCCAGGACCAGATCGTAGATCTTGTTGTCATGATCGCAGAGGCTTGAACGGTTCGTCAAACCAATCTCGTATGCAAAAGATAGAGCTCTTCAAAATTTGACATGACAAGGGAAAAAGTGGGGACCACAGTGTGTCACATGGCATCCCAATAAGCGAGTGAGACCTACATGGAAGCCCATCAGCCATTGACACATGGCAACCTGTCATTGACCTCCTAAATCTGCACAAGAAACAAAAATTACTTTTTGATTAAAACCATATAACAAAAATTGTTTTAATATAGTTATTAAAATAACTATATAAACCATTAAAACAAAAATCATAAATCCAAAAACTATATATATATAACTAAAAATCAGTTAATATATATTAATGAAAGTCAAAAAGTTAACATATATATGGTTATATTAAATATGTCGTATAAAACAAGAATAAAAAACCATACATATAAGGGTTATGGTTATAAAGTTTGGTTATTAAAATAGGTCAAACAAAATCAATATGACCAACGCATGGATTTATGGGAAGCCATATTTAATGGCGTGGTTGGTTGATGTAAAAACAAACCAACGTATTGTAAGGAATGGTTGGTTGTGGGTCAACGGATTGGATGGTGGGCCGGCCTTGGGCACGGGCCCAACCATCCCAACGCATATGTAACGACACTCCCAAACCGCGCAATAGATGTGTAACAACATACACCGCCTCTCCAAAACGAATATGGTTGACAACTGTCCGCCACCAAAAAAACGGTAACGACACTCCCGAATCGCGCAATAGATGTGTAACAACATACACCGCCTCTCCAAAACGAATATGGTTGACAACTGTCCGCCACCAAAAAAACGGTTAGTAAAATGTATATGCAGTTTATAAAACCATAAAATGATATTTGTGGAGGGGCAGGATTTGACCAGCTGACCTCCTCCACATTATTTTTAAAA
The DNA here is from genome assembly GCA_031772625.1 of Pinus tabuliformis. Taxonomy (NCBI): domain Eukaryota; kingdom Viridiplantae; phylum Streptophyta; class Pinopsida; order Pinales; family Pinaceae; genus Pinus; species Pinus tabuliformis. The sequence goes on along the minus strand of CM062819.1, from coordinate 89,713,677 downwards.
TTTACCAATGAACAACAGATTTCTTGGTAATTCTGCTAGTAATTTTATTTAAGAATGCAATCTTGCCAACGCTGGGAGGAGAGAAGGACTGCATGAATTTCGAGATAGGAGCGGGCATGCAAATTGAGGCAGTGTAATATTTTTTAACGCAGGGCCATGAATTTTGCAAGAAGGCAAAATTTTTAACTTCTCAAAAATTGACAAATTTTATATGGTTTTTACACTTCTCCTCGCCACGAGCGCAACGGTGCTGTCCGTTTCTCCATCAGAGTTTTGAATTTTTTAGTCAGTTCCAGAATGCACGTGGAACCATGATTTCAGCGAAAAACATGGAGCGAAACCATGAGTTATGAAATTTTCCCAAGGAGGTAAAATTTTGACATTTCATAATATAGTCAAGTTTATACTTGCCTTTCATGGTTTTCCACAGGGATCGCAATGGAGCAATCAGATTTGACATCTGAGCTGCAGATTTACAATCCATCCATGGAACAGAATCTTTGAGGAACCTGGGGGAATCTAGGAGATTCCTTGAGCCCAGAATTCTCAACTTCTCAGAATTCAGATTTTGGACAGTCGATTCAGCACTACTCGATGCCACAAAGCTGATGGTGGCTTTAGATTTCTTATTCTATCATTTATTTTTCTCGTCACTTTTATAAGTGCCAGTGCAGATGTCCACATTCATGTGCGAGCAACCATTTTCATGAGATCGATGCCTTGAGAGCAATGGTCTGAGCAACTTCAGCAGTGAGGCATCCACTTCTTCAGATGGCCCTTGGTTGTGAGGTATATGATGTGTTCATGTACTTCTTCTTTCTGCATTATGTTGTACATATCCATGATTGATGATTGATACAGGATCTTGTTTATTACATGTTGTCATGATTCCTTGCTTGATTTGATGCGGAATATTCTATGTTATGTATGTTCTATCATAACTCTTTATGATATGCTTTGAGATCCCTTGTTGTATGTTGTTGGGGTACTCTTGTTGTCGTTATGCATGTGTTTTTGCTTTGACATCCATTTTGTGCCATGTTGGCAGGGTGCGCACCATGCTTGTTTTGTATCATACTGATAGGAGTCTTTTTTGATTGAGAGTTCTAGCTGTGGAACATCTCTTAGAGCCACTCCTACGTGAGGGAATTCTTCCTTATATGATCGAGACATCATCTCTATGTACATCATCTTTATTGACAACACATAATGTAGCGGCTTACACCATCTTGACACTTGGGCTCATAGACGTAGTCCCTCCTAGACGAACTCTGTTATCAACGTCTTTTGTTCTCATGTGCTGATGATTGTTATGTTCCTCTTCTTTACAATCTGCAGCTATATTTATTAATGTTCTTTTAAAAAGCAATTTTAACACATCACGAAAGTAAAAGGTCTTGGAAGGGTCCTTCGTCACACCCAGACCTGGATCACAAGGCATACTTACTTTCTCATTCAAAAGTACACATGTGTTTCTATCTCATTGATCCGATTTGGATCCTAGAACACTCTCTAAGTTTTCATAAACTCTTTCAAATTATGCCAAAAGATTCAAGTCTTAGAAAGATCAAGCTATTAGAAGGAATCCTCGTAACAATTGCAATTTGTGGTCAGCACGGAGCAATGAGGGCCCTCGGTCAAGCGCGCAGACCATCGGCCCATGGTAAAGCATGCTGGAGAAAATTAGAAAAACCAGGGGTTAATTTAAGAAACGGGGGCAGTTTTTGATACGTGATTATAAAAGGAAAGCCCCGAGCGCCGGGACCCGAAATGATTATAAAATGTAAGAAAGTATCGATTTCGGTTCTGATGGAGCGGATTCCACAAAACTGGCAGGATATCAGAAGGACCTCGAGGCGGTAAGTGGTTTAGACCGAGTCTCACCCAATGCCACACAACGAATGACACGCATCTAGCGGAAAAGAGAGAAAACCGCTCGTATCAGATGGGTAACCGTTGAGCTACTTATCCACCCGATATGCACGATGACCGTAGGATCTGGGGGGTCCAGATCAACGACGTAGGTGTGTTCCAATGAATGACCGGATTTGACAAGTTATGAAGCAATATTACATGGGATTTGAAGTCCGATGGGGACAATGAGTTGGCAAAAGATTCGTGTTTCGCGGGCAATCTTGGAGCAAACGGAAATAATGGTCGTTCAAATGCGTCCAAGGAACCTGACACACTCACCTGTTGCAGAATAGGTGGTCACCTCCCCGTGAAGCGTTATCACAATGAATGATTACACAGAACAGAGGGATTCAGATGGACAGAGGCAGGGGAATCGGAAAGCCGAGAAGCGGAAATGAATAGTCAGAAAGCAGATTGGCTTTAAAGCCACAAACTAACAGAGAGAGAAGTAGAGAGAAGTAAGTAGAAGTAAGCCGAGAGTAGAGAAAGAAGCCAAGCTAACCTACAGAAGCAAAGGCTGCATCGAGCCGAGTTAGGACAGAGATCGAGGGAGTCAGAGAGTCTGTGTACCCCAGCGAAGACTTGAGAGGTTCAAGTGCACTCCTCTGTAATGCCTCTCATGTATGAGTCTCAGATTGGGCTCGTACTGTTGTAACCAACAGAAGTTTGAGAGTTAGAGAGGGAGAGTCTGTGTAATCGACCTAAGACTTGGGGAATCCAAGCATTGTCCCACTAACTGTTTTGTGGTGTGAGACTCTAATTGAGCTTACAATTGTATATCTCTACTTTGAAAACATAATAGAGAGGCCACCACTGAAGGATGGACCAAGAGACGTAGCCCAGGAGTGTGGGTGAACTCCTTATTAAACTTGTTGTGTTTATGTTTTTGCCTGTTATGTTTTCCTTTACTGCTTTCCATGCATGTGTATTTCGCAATCTTATCAATCCGTTGCATAAAATAACATAGGCATATCCATGCACATGAGTCTGTAGTACCTTGTTAATTGTCTTAGACCGATGTTTTCGGATCAAGTGGTATCAGAGCTTAGAGTTGTTAAGGTTAGACAAGCTTGTGCTGGATTTTGTTGAATGCTAACTAGATCAAAGCTTAAATTAGGAGAAGGAGAGTTGGTTGAAGCTAACCCAAAAATTGGAAGAGTTTATTCTCAGAAGAGAATGGCAGAAGAAACTCCAAGAGAGACAGAGGCCCAATTCATGGAAAGCTTTATGACTATGAGAGCCATGGTAGAAGAGATGTATAGAGAGTTTAAGAATGGTAGAGGTGAATATTCTTCGACCTCCAAGCAAGACAAAGGAGCAGAAGAACCTCTTCTGGTTGCCCAACCAGAAGGCAAAGAAAAGGAAGAAAAACCCTTGCCACCGTCTACTCCATCATCACATTCACCATCCTCATCATCTTCCTCCCATAGAGAAAGCCCTGAAAAGAAAAAGAAGAAACCTTCTTTGATTAAATTAGATGTGAAGTTTGACTTGCCAATTTATGACGGAGAATTGAATGCAGAAAAGCTAGATAACTGGATTAGACAAATTGAAGTATGTTGTAGAGTGCAGAACATCTATTCAGAAAGGAGAAAGATTCAGCTGGCTAGCTTGGACCTTGGAGGAACCGCCTTGGTATGGTGGGAAGGCAGGGCACAAGCCGATCTGAAGAAGCATGGTAAGATTCTTTCTGCCTGTAATGAATTTGTTGCTGCCATTAAAAAGCAATTCTATCCACTAGCTTATATGCAGCAAGCTATGATGATTTGGCAAACTCTTCGCCAATTGAAGGGGCAAAGTGTACAAAGCTACACCTAAGAGTTTAGAAAGAGAGCCTTGAATCTAGGCATTTCATTAGACTCACTTGAAACTCTGTTGAAGTATATACGTGGTCTACACAACTATTTAAAGCACACCATTCTCATGTTTAACCCTGCTAGTATAGATGAGGTATTTGTTCTGTAGGTTTTAACCCCGTACAAAAATTACCTGCATATGAATTCTAAAACAAAGAAAATAAACAATGCGAGAGCATAACACATAAAACACATATACACAGAGATTTTCCCCTGGATCCCAAAATCGGGATTACCAGCTTGATTTTTCATTATGTTCCTTTCAATTTTATAATACATATTTATACATGCCGAAGCATCATATACCATGGAATGAAAACCATCGCGTCCAATACCATGGACCGAAAACCATCGCATCCAAAAAACATGTGTGAAAATCATGCACAAAACCATAGGTGGGTCCGCCCAACCTAACATAGGGTCCAAAACCAAAATTTTTCGGGGCGCTGCCCGAGACCCCATAAGGTGGGGTTACGGGTACGCCTCAAACCCCCTGTGACCCCCCCCTCCTCCCCGCTACACAATCACCGCAACAAAGGGGGCCCTCCGTATTTTATTATTCAGAAAGCAATGTTCATTTGCCTCTTCGAGGGGGCAACCTCCAATAGAGCTGGGCTCGATTACAAAATAAGACACGATGCTCCTCGAGGGGAGTCTCTATCCTTTATATAGGATTCATACATGCAATACCATGGGTAAATACCATGGTTCTTATTAATACCATCTATCTAATACCATGGCCCATTTACAACTAATTGTGGTCCCTTCTTTAAATGCGGGTCAACCACTTACAATTATTAATATGGGCTTTATTGACTCTTTACTTAACTATAACTATGACTCGATCCTATTACATAATGGGGGGGTTAGGGTTGGACCCTAACATGCCCTCCCCCATAAGAATAGCCTTGTCCTCAAGGCTAAAGCTGCAGAAACTGCTGAAGGATAGTGGCTGGTTCCCAGGTCGCATCTTCCGGAGAGGTGTCTTTCCACTTGACGAGGACTTCCTTGATCGTGCAGGTGCTGTTCTCGTGTGTCAAGAACTTGTTTAGGTTGGAGCTAGATTGACCCTTCTTCATCCAATTCAGGTAGACTAGTTTGAATTCTGCAATGGTTCCCAATCACTTTCTTGAGGCATGAGACATGGAAGATTGGATGGATTTTTGCAGTGGGTGGCAAAGCTAGCTTGTAGGTGATTTCTCCAATGTGCTGAAGTACTTGATACGGTTCGTATAATTTTGGAGATAATTTCTGACAACCCTTGTCTTTGAGTGATGTTTGCTTATATGGTTGCAACCTCAAAAATACCTGATCCCCTTCTTGAAATTGGCATTCTGAGCGATGTTGATCTGCCTGTTGCTTCATGCGGTTTTGGGCTTGATGAAGATTCTCTCTAAGGTGGGCCAGCATGGTTGTGCAGTTCTGTAGGAGTTGATCCACTACTTGTACCTTCGAGCATCCCTTGATATAAGAAGTAGGTGAAGGAGGGAGTTGACCATAAACTGCTTCATATGGAGTCATTTTGGTGGTGGCATGATAGTTGGTGTTATACCACCATTCGACTAGAGGTAACCACTGTACCCATAGATGTTGCTTTTCTGAAGTGAAACACCTAAGGTAGGTCTCTAGACATTTGTTGACTGCTTCAGTTTGACCATCAATTTGTGGATGATAGGAAGTACTGAGTTGTAGTTGGGTACCTTGTAGCCTGAAGAGTTCCTGCCAAAAGTTACTGGTGAAGATCGGGTCACGATCAGACACAATGGAAGTGGGCATGCCAGGGAATTTGAAGATATGGTCCATGAAAGATTGAGTGACCAAAGTCGGTGTAAAAGGGTGGGGTAGGGCACAAAAATGAGAATACTTAGAAAGTCTGTCCACAGTCACCATGATGACTGACTTATTTCCTGACTTCGGAAGACCCGTAATGAAATCCATAGAAACCTCCGTCGAGATTGAGGCCGGGATGGACAATGGTTGTAATGTGCCTGGGGATTTGATTGTTTCTCCTTTGTGGCACTGCCATATGTCGCACTCAGCTACAAAAGTAAGAATGTCCTTTTTATGATCATCTAGTGCGAGTGTAAGTCTTCTAAAAGTCTGAATGTCCTGCAGTGGGAGATGAGTGCAACTCCGCCAAGATGGGGCTTTTGAGGGTGGATGTTGGTGATATCACGACTCTATCCTTGTAGCGAAGAATCTCATCCTGGAAAGAGTAGCTCGCTGTGGAATTTGGATCCGCCTACAATTGATTAATGAGTTGGGAGAGCCAGGGATGTGAAAACCATTCCTTGTGAGCCTCTTCAATCCATTCTGGAATGGGAAGGGAGATTGCGAGCATGGTGCTTTCCTCCTCAAATTAGCGTGATAATGCATCTGCTACGATATTTCCGTGCCCTTTCTTGTAAATTATCTCATAATCATATCCCAGCATTTTGGTGAGCCATTTATTTTGTTGTGGTGAGGATAGGCGTTGCTCCAAAAAATATTTAAGGCTTTGATGGTCTGTGCGGATTTGGAAACGTCGCCCCAACAAGTATGGTCGCCACGTATCTACTGCATGTAAGATGGTCATCATCTCCTTCTCATAGGTAGATTGTCCCAGATTTTTCCCACTTAGTTGTTGGCTAGTGAAGGCCAAGGGTCGACCTTCCTGCATTAAGACTGCCCCAATACCCGTACCCGAAGCATCACATTCAATCACAAAAGATTTGGTGAAGTTGGGTAGTGCTAATACGGGAGTGGAACACATGGCATGTTTGAGAGCTATAAAGGCTTGTTATGATTCATCATTCCAGAGAAATGAATTTTTCTTGAGGAGTTGAGTGAGGGGTATAGCAATGGGACCATAATTGCGGACAAATTTACGATAGTAGCATATGAGACCCAAAAATCCTCTCAAGCTCTTCAAGGTCATTGGTTGAGGCCAATCCTGCATTGCCTGGATCTTTTTGGGGTCCACCCTGACACCTTCACGCCCCACAATGTGGCCCAAATACTCAACTTCTTCCATGCCAAAAGATCACTTGGACATCTTGACAAATAATTTATGCTTCCGGAGTAGTTGCAAGAGTAGATCTACATGTTGAAGATGTGTGGCCTAGGTGCGGCTGTAGATGAGGATGTCATCAAAGAAAACAAGGACAAATTTTCTGAGATATGGTTTGAGAAGGTGGTTCATAAGGCTCTGAAAAGTGGATGGGGCATTACAAAGACCAAATGGCATGACCAAGAACTCATAATGGCCTTCATGAGTTTGGAAAGTAGTCTTTGGAATGTCTACTTCTTTCATGCGAATTTGGTGATAGCCCGAGTGAAGGTCAAGCTTAGTAAAGAATTGGGCCCCATTTAGTTCATCCAGCAAATCATTGACAACCGGGATGGGAAATTTATCTTTGACCTTCAACTTGTTGAGGGCCCTGAAGTCTAGACACATATGCCATCCCCATCTTTCTTGAGCACCATGACCACAGGCGATGAATAAGGACTAATGTTGGGATGAATGAAGCCTGCTTCCAAGAGTTCCTTGATGATTTTTTCAATTTCATTCTTTTGGGCAAACGGATATCTATATGGGCACACATTTGGTGGTTGGGCCCCTAGGAACAAAGTAATGCTATGATCATGTTCCCCTATCGAGGGTGGAAGCTCATGAGGCTTGTCAAGGACTGGCAGATGGTTGTTTAAGATCTATTACATCTCAGGATGAATATGAAGAGAAGTGGGTTCGAAGGCCTGGATGGCATTAAATTGGGCTATAACTCCATGGTGGCCCTTTTTTAACAATTTTTCCATCCTATGTGAGCTGATGATAGAGGGATCACCTGCCTGGAGTCTGCGGAGGGTATGTGTGTGGTTGTTATGCTTAAAGCTCATATATAACTCCTGGAAATCCATTGTGATTGGGCCAAGTGTGCGAAGCCATTCAGCACCCAGGACAATGGCGCACCCTCCCATGTGTATGGCAAACATGTGGGTCTTTAATTGATAATCCCCCATTTCAAGTTTGACATTTTCACAGCGGCCTTCACATTTCATTGTCCCCCATCAGCAATTTGGACCTGGAAGTTAGAGACTGCTCTGACAAAACAATGCATTGCTTTTGCGACTCTTTGATGGATAAAGTTATGTGTACTGCCACTATCAATCAAGACTACTATTGGGTGATGCTTAATAAAACCTCTGATTTTGAGAGTTTGGGGAGAAGAAATCCCTGCCAGAGCATGCAGCGAGATAACTGGTTCTTCAGGTACATTGTCTGAGTACATGCTACAGGCACACAACCTAGCAAAGATTTTAATTTTACAGGAAAGAAGGAAACCAAGAAACCTAAAGGGTTACTTTCTGCGGGTATCTCCTTATTGCAAGTTCATGGATTGATTCAGAAGGAGAAGATCATTGTGTCTATAAATCCTAGTTGCAAGAAAAATCTCATAAATGACAATTTGGCAAAAAAATTGTAAGTGCCAGCAAAACACATTGAAAACACACAGGTTAATGATGAGGATGTGCAAGTTTATAAAGATTTGAAGCTTTCGATAGATAAGTATGTGTTGCATTGTGATTTTTATACTTCAGATATGGATAGCATGGATGTTGTTTTGGGATATCCTTGGATGGAATCTATGGGCACTGTCAATATTAATGTGTAGAAGAAATTCCTGAAGCTCTGGTATAAAAAGAAGAAAATTACATTGTAGGATATTTCCATTAAGACCCAAGCAGAGACTATGGAGGCAGAAGCACAAAGCTCTAATGACACTTACACATCATATGATGAGCCTTTGATGGTTGACAATCAAACATAAACAGAGGCTGAGGTAGAAAATGTTACAGGTACTGATACATCAGATGAGGACTCAGTGGTTGAAGTAATATTGGAAGATAAGAAACAATAACAAGCACCACAACATGTACCAGATACCAATCAGGCTCCATTAGGTGGTAAATTAAAGAAAGATCCAATGTTGGTTAAAACTTCAGCATATCACCATCCACATCACCCAGTAATAAAACAACCAACAATATGGAAACAAATTAACTACAAGGACAACAACCCCTGCATGGCATATAGAGAGGGGCAATGATCCACCTACTATACATCAACATAGAAGAACAACGAGGATAAACTTCTATCTCAAGCGAGCGAGGCACCAACTAGATCAAGGATTCACCTTTCTCTTGGATGGCTAGATGCACGTGCATGGTACTAGTGGACTACTCTTTTGAGTAGATCTTATTATTTGTGTTCTTCCCATGTTTCGAGGACGAAACATGTTAAGGGGGGTGGAACGTAGTATACCCAGGGGGGATAATATTGGGTATATAGGGAGGTACCCAAGGGAATAATGTAATAATGGGATGGGCCATAGTAATAAATAAGGTGGTTAAGCCGTATCATGTAAGGGACCACAATTAGTTAGCAATAATGTAATAAGCCCATGGTATTAGATATATGGTATTGAGGGAACCATGGTAATGACCCACGATATTGGATGTATGAGGCCTATATAGAGGCTAGAGACTCCCCATTGAGAGATGTCAAGGAATATTGTATGAACAAGCATATGGCTTGTGGAGTGTTCTCCTTCCTTAAGGAGTGAATGTATGGTGTTGCCCTACCTTAAGGGTTTGATCAATAAAGAAACATTTCTATCTTATTGTTTCTAGGTTTATTTATATTATAATATATTTTCATATCAGATCTATAACACTCCGCCCCCACTCTAACCCCTCGGTTAACTACGTGGGCTAGTCGTGGAAAGAATATAACACAACCCAACATTCTCCCACTTGTTGTTTTCTTTCCACAGGGGGCCAAAAGAGAGCTTAGTCATTTATCCAGCCCTGCAATGCCCATTGTTTCAACACCAAGAGAACTTGTCAGAGCTCACATATTTTGTCAATGCATCTGCAATATTCTTCAAAGTGTCCACCTTTACCAGAAACACCCTTTTGTCTTCTATCATATCCCTCACAAAGTGATATTGAACATCAATGTGCTTTGTCTTTGAACGATATGCGGGGTTCTTTGCCAAGAAAATTTCACTTTGGCTGTCACCATCTATCCTTATAGCTTCGTGTACTAACCCCATACTTGAACACAATCTATGCAACCAAACTGCTTCCTTGCTTGCATGAGTGGCTGCCATGTATTCTGCCTCTGTATTTGATAGTGCCACTACAGATTGTTTCTTACTCATCCAACTGAATGAACCTCCAAATAGGTTAAACACATACCCACTTGTAGATCTTCTCTAATCCAGATCTCCAACCCAGTCTGCATCAACAAAGCCATGAATATCCAACATTCTGTCCAATCCTAATCTTCCTTGGTAGCACAAACCATAATCACTAGTGCCACACAAATACCTGAAAACCCACTTCACTGCTGTCCAGTGCTCCTTCCCTGGTTTCGACATAAACCTACTCAAGACTCCCACTGCATGTGCAATGTCTGGTCTAGTATAGACCATTGCATACATCAAGCTACCGACTGCACCTGCATATGGAACACGGGACATGTCCTCTTCCTCTTCTTGTGTCTTGGACACTTTTCAGCAGATAACCTCACACCTATTGGAATAGGAACCTTCACCGGTTTACTATCCTGCATATTAAACCTCTGCAGTATTGTCTCGACATACTTCCTCTGGTTTAACCAGAGCTTCCTCTTTGCCTCATCTCTTTTAATTTCCATGCCAAAAATATAGTTTGCAGCACCAAGATCTTTCCTATCGAATTTGGACGACAATTGGGTCTTCAAATCCTGGATAATTTCTTTGTCATTTCCAACCAGCAACATATAATCCACATATAAGACCAGATAAATAACACGGTCACCAATTAATTTAAAATACACACAGTGATCTGATTTTCTTTTGGTGAAGCCAAGTCCCCATATAAATGTATCAAATTTCTGATACCACAACCTTGGTGATTGTTTTAACCCATATAGGGACTTCTTTAACTTGCATACCAGTTCTTTCTTACCCTTCACCGTAAAGCCTTCAAGTTGCTTCATGTATATTTCCTCTTCCAGATCCCCGTGAAGAAATGATGTCTTCACATCCACCTGTTCTACCTCAAAATCAAAAACAATAGAAACATATAAAAGTAATCTAATAGAAGTTACCTTAGCAACAGGAGGAAAAATATCACCAAAATCAATTCCTGGCACCTGGGAGTAACCTTTTGCTACCAACCGAGCTTTGTATTTCTCCACCTTTCCTGCTGCATTTTTCTTCTTCTTGAACACACATTTGCTGCCAATGGGTTTCCTTCCAGCCGGCAACTCCACCAGATCCGAAGCCTCATTTTTATGCAAAGATGCCATTTCATCAACCATGGCCTCTTTCCAGAGTTTGCCATCCTCTAAATCTACTACTTCCTTCATAGTTCTGGGATCATCGTCAATAATAGATAAAGCAAAATTTGAACAGAAAGCAGATGGACTATACCTTTCTAATTGCCTTCTTTCTCGAACTGATCTTCTCACACCCGAAGTTTGTGGCTCTTCATCTTCTGATTCCTCCTCTGTTGTAGAGTCCGTTTCTTCCCCCTTATGCTCAAAATCTATCTTCTCAGGTTCATTTGGTTGGACTTCATGTTTAATAACATATTTTACCTCTCTGAACACCACATCTCGGTTGTACACAACCTTCCATGTGACTAGGTTCCAAACATTATAACCCTTTAAACCATCCTTATACCCAATAAAGATGCACTTTTCATATTTACTATCCAACTTGGTTCTTTTCTCCTTTGGAACATGTACATATGCATCACATCCAAATACCCTCAGATGTGAAAGAGAGGGTTTCTTACCAGTCCATACCTCTTGTGGAGTTTATCCTCCAACGCTGATGAAGGTGATCTGTTGACCAGGTAACATGTTGTCTCCACCGCCTCTGCCCAGAATTCCTGCCCTAACCCGGCACCACTGAGCATGCTTCTTTCCCTTTCCATCAACATCTTGTTCATTCTTTCTGCAACTCCATTTTGCTGAGGTGTATATGGAGTAGTCTTCTGTCGTGCTATACCACACTTCTTACAGAATTCTTCAAATTCCTTACTGCAAAACTCTCCACCGTTATTTGTCCTCAGCACCTTTATCTTCTTCTCTGTCTGATTTTCCATGAGAGCCTTAAATTATTTAAACTTGTCAAAGGCTTCAAATTTCTTCTTAAGGAAATATATCCATGTATTCCTTGAGAAGTCATCTATAAATGATACATAGTACACAAACTTACCCAGTGATGGAACCTTCACAGGTCCAAACACATCACTGTGCACAAGTTATAATATTTGTTTCGTCCTCTTATTACCAGAGGGGAAGCTCACCCGATTCTGTTTCCCATATACACAATTTTCAAAAAAATCAAAATCCTGAGAGCTATTACTCATACCTTATACCATACCTTTACCATGAAGTATTTGAAGGCCCTTCTCTCCAATATGTCCAAGCCTTTGATGCCACAACATGGTATTCTCTCCAGAGACCACTAGATTTTCTGCTCCACTTTTAGGAACCACAGAACTTCCAATTCGAACTCCCTGCATCAATACCAGTGCTCCCTGAACCATTTTGCACGTATCCTTCTCGAACACTGTTTTTACACCTGCATCATCTAGCTTGCTTACATAAATCAAATTTCTGGCCAATGCAGGAATATGCAGAACACGTGAAAGTGTTCTAACCCTTCCACCTTGCAACTTCAACTTTTCTTTTCCGCGACCAATGATTCTAGCCTTCCTATCATCCCCCAAGAATACATCACCACCATCGTATTTTTCATACTCGCAAAACCACTCTCTATGGGAAGTGAAGTGAAATGATGCCCCTGAGTCAATCAACCATGACTCATGATCTACATGTGTACTTGAAGAAGCCAAGTACACATCCCCACCTTCATCTGAGGTGGTTTTCACCTCTGCAGAAGGAGCATCATCAAATCCGTTTCCTTTATCAGGAGCTCTAGATTTACAGTCCCTTTTGTAGTGCCCTTCCTTTCCGCATTTCTAGCACACCACCTTTACAGGTTTTCCTAGAGATTTAGATCTCCTTCTAGACTTAGATCTCCCACTCGATGACTTATTTTTGTTTCTGTTCTGGGGCTGTCCTCGTACAGACAAGGCATCACCATTCTGGCTCTCCATATTTTTCCGTCTCATCTCCTCCATCAGCAAGGATGAGACTATTTCATCAAATTGCAAAGCAGTTGCATTGCTACCTATTGCAATAACCAGACTATCCCATGAATCTAGTAGAGAACACAACAAACTGATGCAATTATCTTCATTTGAATTTTAATATCAACAAATTCTAACTGACTTACCACAGTATTAAATGCATTCAGATGCTCTGTCACCGAGTCTCCATCTTTCATCCTCAGGTTATATAGATTTTTCTGCAGGAACAATTTATTCACCAGAGACTTAGATTGGTACAAAGTCCCTAACTTGTCCCACAAAGCCTTTGCCGTAGCTTCCCCTGATACATTCAACAATACTAAATCTGAGACACACAATCATGTTATGCTCTTTTCCTTCCAATCCAACTTCTTCCATTCTTCATCGGACACTTTCGTTGGTTTAGTACCCAGATCTACCACGATTCACTGATCTTTATCCATCAATAGATCCTCCACCTTGAGTTTCCACAACTCAAAACTCTGACCATTAAATTTCTCGATCTCTATCTTTCCACTGCTCGCCATCTTCTTTCACCACCAGAATCGATCTCGCAGATCTCCCACTGAACAAGGTCTATCACAAGCCCGAGTGAAACCCCTTAGCAACAAAGGCATCCCCTTGAAGCTAAAACATCTCTGATACCAAATGTAGGTTTTAACCCCGTACAGAAATTACCTGCATATGAATTCTAAAACGAAGAAAATAAACAATGCGAGAGCATAACACATAAAACACATATACACCAAGATTTTCCCCTGGATCCCAAAACCGGGACTACCAGCTTGATTTTTCATTATGTTCTTTTCAATGTTATAATACATATTTATACATGCCGAAGCATCCAATACCATGGACCGAAAACCATCGCGTCCAAAAAACATGTGCGAAAATCATGCACAAAACCATAGGTGGGTCCGCCTAACCTAACATAGGGTCCAAAACCAAAATTTTCTGGGGTGCTGCCCCGGACCCCATAAAGTGGGGTTACAGATATGTCTCAAACCCCCTATGACCCCCCCTGCTACATAATCGCCGCAACGAAGGGGGGGCGGACTAACCCCTCGATTAACTACGTGGGCTAGTCGTGGAAAGAATATAACACAACCCAACATGTTCAGGCTACACATCCAGAGGCTAGAGCCAAGAATGTGAACCTAGAGGTTGGGGGATCATCAAATCCCATTGCAAGCATGAACAAGGAGAAGAAAAAGGAGAAATGGAAAGAGAGCAAGGCAAATGCAGTACAAAAGACCGAACCTTCATGCATTCACTACAAGAAGGATGGGCATGATGAAGAACACTATTGGATTTTGCATCCGAAGCTAAAATCCAATAAGTTTGATGGCAAAAGGAAGAAGGCTGCTGTAGTTATTCAGAAGGATTTGGGGTCAGACCCAGGAGATGAAACAACAATCACAGCTATAGGTATAAAAGGTAAGAATTCTGAAGCATCTACTAGTAATTCTGCACAATCTACTGATAATGAAGAAAATGAGAGGAAAAGACATGAGCTTTTTCATATTAGAGTTAATTCCAAGCATCAAAAGATTGATACTTTATTTGATAGTGGCTCACAAGAAAATTTAATTTCTGAAGCAATTGTAAAGAAACTGGGGTTGCTAACCACATTTCACAAGAAGCCATATCCATTAGGTTGGTTATGTGACAAAACAAAGTTACAGGTGACTAGACAATGTAAACTTAGGTTTTCTATTGGCTCCTCATTTGTATATGAGGTCGAGTTAGATGTCATTCCCTTGGATATATGTGGAATTGTTTTGGGAAGTCCTTATTTGTATGATAGGAAAGCTATTTTCTATAGAGCTGAGAATAAGTATCAACTCACAAAGGAGGGAATAGAATATATTGTAAGAGCTCATCAACTCAAAAATAATTACACTCTCATAAACTCAGGGAAGATGAAAAGAATTGTAAATTCATGCAAGCAATTGTTACTGATGCTTGTAAAGGAAAGAAACCATGATAAAACCAATATATTTGAACACTGTGATGCTAAACAGAAAGTTGATATAGAAAAAGTTGTTTTAGAGTATGATATATTATTTCAAGAACCTAAAAGTCTGCCACCCAAAAAGGAAATAGTACATGATATTATTTTGCAGCAAGATGCTCCATTGCCTAACATTGGAATGTATAGGTTATCCGCTTTAGAGAATGCAGAAATCAAGAAGCAGGAACAAGAGTTGCTTGAAAAGGGGTTCATAAGACCTAGCACATCACCATGTGGATCTCCAATTGTCTTGGTGAGAAAGAAAGATGTCTCATGGAGAATGTGCATTGATTATCAAGCACTGAATAAGATAATGATAAAAAATCATTATCCCCTTCCTCACATAGATGATCTGTTAGATCAGTTGAAAGAAGTTTTTTACTTTTCCAAGTTGGACTTGCATAGTGGCTACCATCAGGTTAGAGTTGCAAAACAAGATGCATGGAAGACTTCTTTCAAAACAAATCAGGGATTGTATGAGTGGTTGGTTATGCCTTATGTCTTAACTAATGCACTTGCTACTTTCATGAGAGTAATGAATGATGTACTCATGCCTTTTATTGATGATTTTTCCATTGTATATTTGGATGACATTCTTGTATTTTGTAAAACATGAGAAGAACATTTGAAGCATGTAAAGCAGACTTTAGATGTTTTGAAAAGAGAGAATATTTATGTTAAGCTATCAAAATGTGAATTTGGAAAAACATCTTTGAATTATTTGGGTCATATTGTAGGGGGTGGTGAATTGAATATCAATCCCTCTAAGGTTTCATTCATTGTTAACTGGCCTAAACCCAAATTTGCTACATAAGTTAGAAGCTTCCTAGGAGCAGCACAGTATTGGAGAAAGTTTATTGCTAACTTTTCCCTGATTACAGCTCCCTTACATGCTTTAATAGGATTGAATAAGGTGTTTCAGTGGGGGGGCAAACAACAGAAATCCCTCGACACCTTGAAAAAAAAGATTAGTACAACACTAATACTGGCATTGCCCGATCTTCAAAGACCATTTGAGATTGAAACTGATGCCAGTGACTATTTCATGGGAGCAGTGTTGATGCAGCACGGTAAACCCATATGTTATCATTCTGAGACATTTAATTATGCAATAGTTAATTATCCCACATATGATAAAGAATTGTATGCACTAGTACAGAGTGTGAAAAAGTGGAAACATTAGCTAATGGTCAAAGAGACAGTTATACATACTGATCATTAACCACTTCAATATTTACAGTCCCAAACTAAGTTGCAGCAATCAAGACACTATAGGTGGATGGGTTTTCTACAATAGTTTCATCTTGTCATCAGATATAAGAAGGGCATACACAATAAAGTTGCTGATATGTTTTCTAGACCAATCATAAATGCATCTACTATACTTAAGCATAACTCAGTATTGCATGAAAGCTACATTGAACAATATGCTGAAGATATAGATTTTAAAGATTTATATGCAACTTTAAGTCATGGAAACAAAGTAGAATAATTCGATTATCATATTAAGGACCAGATCTTATATCATTTGGGAAAGATATGCATTCCTCAAATTGAAAGAGTAAAGATAATTTGAGAAGCACACAATTCTCTAACATTAGGTCACTTTGGTGTAAGTAAAATAGTTGCACAATTGCAAGATTTTGTTATTGGCCGAAAATGCATGATACAATTTCTATATATGTAAGGGGGTGTACCATGTGTGCTAAAAGCAAGCCTAGCAATAGAAAACTAGGCTTGTACACTCCACTACCAGTCTCTTCTCATCCTTGGGAAAGTGTTTCCATGGACTTTGTTGGAGGATTGCCTAAATCTACAAAAGGTCATGATTATTTATATGTTGTTGTGGATCGGTTCAGTAAAATGTGTATTTTAATACCTTGTAACAAACAAATTACAGTTGAAAAAACAACAAAGTTATTCTTCCAGCATGTATGGGTTCATTTTGGATTACCCACTTCCATTGTATCAGATCGAGATTTCCGATTTTTTGGGAAATTTTGGTCGAGTCTATGGGAATTGATGGACACCGGATTGAAGAAGAGCACAACTTTTCATCCACAAACAGATGGCCAAATAGAAGTGGTCAACAAGACAGTGATCCAGTTGCTCAGAGGTTACTGCAACAAGCATCCTAAGCTTTGGGATGAACATTTTTGTTATTTCCAGCATGCTTACAACCATGCTAAACATTCTTCTACACATATATCTCATTTTGAGACATGTTTTGGTTTCATACCCAAGTCGCCTTTGGATTTTGTCTTTGGTAAGGACATCGCAATTTCCAGACATAATGATGTGGACAAAACAACCAAGTTCATTGAAAAAATCCAAGAGATTCACCAAGCAGTGCAGGAATAGCTAGAAAAGAGCCAAGCCAAGTACAAGGCAAGGCATGATAAGCATCAGACCGAGCATAGTTTCGAAGTTGGTGATCAAGTTTGGCTGTATATCAGCAAAGACAGAATGCAGGGTGAAGGAAAGAAGCTGAAGCCAATATGGTATGGGCCTTTCAAGGTACTTGAGAAAATTAGTGAGAATGCTTTTCACCTTGATTTGCCAGCTTACATGCATATCTATTCAGTAGTTAATGCAGAGAACTTGAGATTATTTGAACCTTCATTAATTGAAGATCCCGAAGAGCAGAGTCAGTTGCCTTCTATTGATGACCTGTTTCTTGAATATCTCAGTGAGTTACAGGAAGATACTATTCTGGACAAGAAGGTGAGAACTACGCGCAGAGGGAATGTTGAGTACCTCAAGATTGGACTCAAAGGTTCAAATCCAAGCAATGCAAGATGGATAGAAATTGAGCAGGCCGTGATCCAAATTAGATCCTAGAACACTCTCTAAGTTTTCATAAACTCTTTCAAATTATGCCAAAAGATTCAAGTCTTAGAAAGATCAAGCTATCAGAAAGGATCCTCGTAACAGTTGCAATTTGTGATTAGCACCGAGCAACAAGGGACCTCAGTCAAGTGCATAGACCATCGACCCATGGTAACGCGTGCTGAAGCAAATTGGCAAAGCCAGGGGTTAATTCAAGAAATGGGGGCAGTTTCTGATAATCACATATCTCAGGGCGATCCCCTCAGTGAAGGAAAGCCCCGAGCGCCCGAACTTGAAATGATTATAAAATGTAGAAAAGTATCGGTTTTGGTTCCGATGGAGCAGATTCCATAAAACTAACAGGATATTGGAAGGACCTTGAGGCGGTAAGCGGTTTAGACTGAGTCCCGCCAGGTGCCACACAGTGAATGACATGCGTCTAGCGGAAGAGAGAGAAAACTGCTCGTATCGGATGGGTAACCGTCGAGCTACTTATCCGCCCGATATGCACGATGACCGTAGGATCTGGGGGGTCCAGATCAACATCGGAGGTGTGTTTCGATGAATGACCAGATTTGACAAGTTATGAAGCAAGATTACATGGGATTTGAAGTCCGATGGGGATGATGAGTTGGCAAAAGATTCGTGTTTCGCAGGAAATCTTGGAGCAAACAGAAATAACGGTCGTTCAAACGCGTCTAAGGAACCTGACACACTCACCCATTGCAGAATAGGTGGCCACCTCCCAATGAAGCGTTATCACAGTGAATGATTACGCAGAACAGATGGATTCAGACGGACAGAGGCAGGGTAGTCGGAAAGCCGAGAAGTGGAAATAAACAATCAGAAAGCAAATTGGCTTTAAAGCCACAAACTGACAGAGAGAGAAGCAGAGAGCAGTAAGCAGAAGTAAGCCGAGAGCAGAGAAAGAAGACGAGCTGACCTGCAGAAGCAAAGGCAGCATCGAGCCGAGTTAGGACAGAGATTGAGGGAGTCAGAGAGTCTGTGTACTCCAGCGAAGACTTGAGAGGTTCAAGTGCACTCCTCCATAATGCCTGTAATGTATGAATCTCGGATTGGGCTCGTACTATTGTAACCAACAGAAGTTTGAGAGTTAGAGAGGGAGAGTCTGTGTACTCGACGTAAGACTTGGGGAATCCAAGCATTGTCCCACTGATTGTTCTGTGGTATGAGACTCTGATTGAGTTCATGATTGTATATCTCTGCTTTGAAAACATAATAGAGAGGCCACCAATGAAGGCTGGACCAGGAGACGTAGCCCAGGAGTGTGGGTGAACTCCTTATTAAACTTGTTGTGTTTATGTGTTTGCCTGTTATGTTTTCCTTTACTGGTTTCCACGACTGTGTATTTCGCAATCTTATCGATCCGTTGCATAAAATAACATAGGCATATCCATGCATATGAGTCTGTAATACCTTGTTATTTGTCTTAGACCGATGTTTTTGGATCACTCATGCTAATAACTACAACCAAGGAAAATATTTAAGTATATGGAAGTCAGGCCACATTTCCTTATGGGGCTCCTATACCAGACGATGTAAGGTCTAATTGGGAATTAGTATTGGGGAGACCCCCTGTATGTTGGTGGGATCCAATACCATCAACAGGCTCCCTATTTGGTTCTTCACAATCCCACAATCTCCCCTTTGATTACCTCTATGTTAGAACCTCCATATTCTCCAAATAACCCAAGCTTATTAGTTAGGGTTGACATGAGGAGGATCACATTATGGTCTATATCAGTGACTTGTGCTTATAGCCACAAAAATATCTCCTTTATGGCATCTTAGGGGTTATTCATATATTCATCAACTATGGCTGGAGTTTTATGACTTTCAACTTAACCAATCGAGATCCCTTACAACTCCCCATAATATACACAAAGAAACCCTACTTTTATACCCATACTATCCATAAATTCTTTGGATATTCCTTTGGATAGTTCTTCATATCAAATCTACTAAAATATATTTGAAAATCTGAAATATACACTATGAGGGTTAATTTTTGCTTAGATTTATAGATCCTTATTATTCAATTATTCTTATGCATGAAATAGATCAAACATGGAGAGTAATGAACAATAGAATAAAACTCACAAAACAAAATGATTAAAAGATATGATATAGGAAACCCTTATGGAAGAAAACCTAGCTAGAAGGTGAGGTTGATCTATTGTGTCTTTCTCTGAATGGAAATGGATGAAATTACAAAGGAGTGAGATCAGTGGCCGATGGGTTTATATAGTACATAAACCCTCTCTGTTTTCTCTCTCTCTCTCTCTCTCTCTCTCTCTCTCTACAATATTAGCCTCTCCTCTCTTCTATCGAACAAAATGCAGTCGAATAGCATGGAACCTCTTTTCCTCCTAATGGCTTGGTTATAACATAGTTGAATAGCCATAGAGGGGTTAAATTTGACCCATTCAACTCTCAATATGAGTTACCATTTGAACCTTATAGAGACTTATTCATAGTTACCATGTTGATAACTCACATTCCAAGAGTAATGGGGATTGACATGGTGATGGGCCTCTAAATTAGACATAAGTTAAGGCCCATGCCTCTAAATTAGACATAAATTAAGGCCCATCTGACCATCCTTCAGCACATTAAACCTCTCCTTTTGCATTAGATAATGTATTTTTAACTTTAATATGTTCATTAGGAAGGTTTATGGATAATTGCATATTTTTGCCTAATATTATTTATTTTTGTGGAATATTGTGAGAATATTGGGCAGATTATGAAGATTTGGAGGATGAGATAATTTAGGGACTTTCTCCCTACTAAAGGAGGATCTATATTAAATAATAAATGAACAAGACATTATGGAATTATGGCACAGATTGTGGAGCTCCAATGATTGAGAAAATCTAGGGAAGTGTTCCCTGCCATTTAATGTAGATTCCTAGTATTGGGAGCCAGATCCAGTAATCAAGGGATTTTGGTGGGGAAAGCTTCCTCCTTTCATGGGGAATGATTCATAATAATTTTGTATAAGTGTTATAGATATGACATAGGTAATATATGAGAATACAAATATAACCAGAAATAATAAGATAGAAATAGATAGAAATGCTTCTTTATTGATATCAAACCCTTAAGGTAGGGCAACACCATACATTCACTCCTTAAGAAATGAGAACACTCCACAAGCCATATGCCTATTCATACAGTATTCCTTGACATCTCTCAATGGGGAGTCTCTAGCCTCTATATAGGCCTCATACATACAATACCATGGGTCATTACCATGGTTCCCTCAATACCATCTATCTAATACCATGGGCTTATTACATTATTGCTAACTACTTATGGTCCCTTACATGATACGGGTTAACCACCTTATTTATTACTATGGCCCATCCCATTATTGCATTATTCCCTTGGGTACCTCCCTTTGTACCCCATATTATCCACCCTAGGCATACTACATTCCATCCCCCTTAAACATGTTTCATCCCCGAAACATAAGAAGAACACAAATAATAAGATCTACTCAAAAGAGTAGTCCACTGGTAGCATGCACGTGCATCTAGCCATCCCAGAGAAAGGTGAACCCTCGATCTAGCTAGTGCCTCGCTCGCTTGAGATGGAAGTTGATCCTGACGGCTCTTCTGTGTTGATGTGTAGTTAGTGGATCATCGCCCCTCTCTATCTGTTATGCGGGGGTTGTTGTCCTTGTGGCTAATTTTTTGCCATCTTGTTGGTTTTTTTCTTGTGGGGTGATGTGGGTGGTGATATGCTGAAGTTTTAACCAAAGATGTATTTTTCTTTAATTCACCACCTAATGGAGTCTGATTGGTAGCTGGTACATGTTGTGGTACCTGTTTTTGTTTCTTATCTTCCAATATTATTTCAACTGCTGAGTCCTCATCTAATGTATTCGTACCTGTAACATTTTCTGCTTCAGCCTCCTTGGAATCTACTTGTTTTTCTTGTACCTGGTTTGATGTTTGTATTTGGTTGTCGACCATCAAGGGCTCATCATTTGATGTGTCAGTCCCTGGAACATCTTCTGCTTCAGCCTCTGTGGACTCTACCTGTTTATTGATGGAAATATCCTGTAATGTAATTTTCTTCTTTTTATACCAGAGTTTCAGGAATTTCTTCTGCACATTAATATTGATAGTACCCACAGATTCCATCCAAGGGTATCCTAAAACCACATCCACATTATCCATATCTGAAGCATGAAAATCACAATGTAACACATATTTATCCATAGAAAGCTTCAAATCTTTATAAATTTGAACATCCTCATTATCAACATGTGTGTTTTCAATGTGTTTTGCTGGAACTTGCAAATTTTTTTGCCAAATTGACATTTATAAGATTTTGCTTGCAACTAGGATTTATAGACACAATGATTTTCTCCTTCTGAATACATTCATGAACGTACAATAAGGAGATACCAGCAGCAAATAACCCCTTACATGTCTCATTCCCATGTTGTCTAGCATGAGACCATTTGTCCAAAAGGAGTTTTTCAAATTCTTTATCTGAAAGTTCGGACAACTCTTTGTTGTAAAGTGAGTTCCACCATCTGGCAGCCTCACCTCTAAAATTAGCCACTACCCAAAATTTCCAATGTTTTTCCCATAATGACTTTTGTGCTTTTATGTGTTCTTCAATAGTAGGACCATCATCTTTTCCTGTAAAATCTGGAACCGCCATGAATAGTGTTTTGAAAAAAAATTCACTTACTTGGCTAAAATTTGAAGTGGCCACAAATTAGTCAATATTGCTCATAATCCCTATTAAGACCTGTTTTCTGAAATGGAACAACCCTTCTGCTTCTTCCCATGTGATAAAAATCCTGATCTAGAGACTGGAATTTCAGATTCGCGCTGCACTTGTCCCGCCGTCACAAAAAAATTCTGAAAAAAGTTGTTTTTAAATCAGCGATATATCCATCATCCAAACTCCGATTCGACTTTTTTTTTTAAATTGGGTATTTTTTCATCAACAACTTAGATCTATAATAATATTCTGCAGATTTTCCACCAGAACGTACAAATCTGATCTGCAAATGCGCCGCCCCGTAAAATGTCTGCACACAACTGATTTTTAAATTAGGGATATCTCCCTCATCCAGACTCCGATTTGGCCGAAATTTTTTTCAAATTGGGTATTTTTTCGCAAGAAACCCATATCTGAAATTAGATTTGGCAGATTTTGCACCAGAACGTACAGATCTGATCCGCAAACTCGCCGCCCTAAAAAATATTTGCAACACAGTTGATTTTTAAATTAGCAATATCTCCCTCATCTGGACTCCAATTCGGCGTATTTTTTTTTTCAAATTAGGTATTTTTTCACCAAAAACCCAGACATGCAATTAGATTCTATATATTTTGCACCAGAACATACAAATATGATCTTCAAACTCGCCGCCCCAAAAAGTTCCTACAAAAATAAAATAAAAATTCTCCGCTTTACCCAACAAAGTGCTTCGATACCACTTGTTATATATATGACCTGCAAATATATGATAATACAAATATACCCAAGAAATAACAAGATCTAAATATAGAAATGCTTCTCTTTATTGATCAAAACCCTTAAGGTAGGGAAACACCATACATTCACTCTTTAAGGAAGGAGAACACTTGACAAGCCATATGCTTGTTCATACAATATTCCTTGACATATCTCAATGGGGAGTCTCTGGCCTCTATATAGGCCTAATACATAAAATACCATGGGTCATTACCATGGTTCCCTTAATACCATCTATCTAATACCATGGGCTTATTACATTATTGCTAACTACTTGTGGTCCCTTACATGGTACAGGTTAACCACCTTATTTATTACTATGGCTCATCCCATTATTACATTATTCCCTTGGGTACTTCTCTTTGTACCCCATATTATCCCCCCTAGGTATACTACAATAAATACCAAGTAAAATTTTCCTCTAGGGGTGATTTTTATTAGTTTTCGGGTGGAGAGAACTCATATTTTTGTAGCTCCATTGTCATTTCTTGCAGGGATGTAATTGTATTGATGAAAATAATGAAGATTGGTGACATTTTAATATTCTAAATCTTGGTCTCCTTCATAGGAATCTGAGTTTCCTTGGTCTTGGCCATCCCAGGAGCCTCAGATCCCTTTTGTATCATTTACTTTTCTTCCTTTCACTTCTTATTCACATGCATCTCTTGTTCTTGTCTTTTTTCTATTTTTGCATTTAGTGTTAATGATTTATTGTTGTAGGATTGAGTTAAATGCTTGAAGTAAGTTATTTTGCAGGATCACAAGCATCATTGCATCCTTGGAACAACTTTGGAAGGTCATAGTAATCATTGAGCTACTTGGATTAGTTTTCTTATTCCCAAACCTAGATTTCTGGAAGTCTTTTGTGGCAAATAACAATAAATTTCTGTTATTTTTTAGAGCACTCTAACGGGCTTCAATCGAGTTGATTCTACTTTTATTATATAGAAAAAACATTCTAGTTAATAACAAAAACTACCTCATTTCATTTTCACTTTATTAGGTTAGGCATTTGATAGATTTACTAGCTCACTAGTTCTCAAATTTCTATATTTTAGACTAGTAATTTTCTGCCATTTTTTAGCATGGGTTAACAGAGGTATTGTTGAGTGATTCCACTTGGAATGGAGACCAAAGACATACTAGTTAATAAAAAAAAGAATCCCATCCAATTTGGTTTTGATTTGGTTGGTCATTCGGTGAATTATAACTCCCTATAGCAAATCTGTTGTTTCGTGTAGCAGTACTACAAGAAACCTTGTAGTAGCCTTCCAACATGCATATACTTGCCCAGATTCATTCAAGAAGCTTTTTTATTGTCCCTTAGGGTTGAATAAAGGCCCCTAGGTTCTAAATAAATGATTAGGGATGACTAAATACCACTTAGAACTTGCCTTTTTACCCATGCAAAACATTTCAGCGATTTGGGTTAATGTACAAATTTATGAATTGGATAATACAATGATGATTTTCTTGATTGCCACATCCAATGAACTTTGTTAATGGATCTAAAATCTTTGCATTGTAATGGTTGACATTTAGTTCATGATATTTACTTTATGCAATTATAATAGGTTTCTTTCCTTCTAATTACTTTCTTGCAATAGGTTAAGATTTCATTTTGAGCATTTCATTTTCTGCAATTAGTTTAGAATTTGACTTCAGTACATTCACTCCACTACATCATGACAAAAAAGGAAGGACACATTGTATGTTGCACATATAGTGCTAATACTTCTTCATTTTGTACGAACCTCGGGTTGATAATTAAAGTTGGTAGCCTTGGGAGTTGCAACATTCTTGTTGCAATATTGAGGCTCATCTGTTAGGGTCCAACCCTAACCCCTTTATTTATGTAATAAACAGAATAGGGTGGAGGTAGTAATAGTTAGTTAAAGAGTCAATAAAGCCCGTATTAATAATTGTAAGTGGTTGACCCGCATTTACGAAAGGGACCACAGTTAGTTGCAGCGGGCCATAATTAATAAATAAAGTGGTTAACCCATGTCATGCAAGGGACCACTAGTCGTTAGGTTGTTGAAGGTCATTTAGCTATAAATAGTCGTAGTTAGAAGGGAAATATCATTGAGTCTTATTTTGTAATTGAGCTTTTCTCTGCTGGAGATTTCCCCTTCGAAGAGGCAAGTGAACATTGTTTTATCTCTGAATAATAAAATACTTGCTGTTTTTTTCATTTTATTATGTGTTCTCGGTTGTATTTCTTCGCATATTTGGCATTCTAGAATTTCTTGCAGGTCAGAGCATAACATCATCTTTGGCGCCATTGCTGAGGAGGTGTCAAAGTATGGATTGTTTTCTTCCCTAGTTGATTCATTTCTTTTTACTTTTTGAAAACAAAAAAAAATTGCAATAGGCATATTTCATTTCAAAAATAGAAAAGTGCATTGCATTAGTGTTTCCATTCAATCATAAAAAGAAAAAAATTCTCCAACACCAAACCACCTACCCCCCCTCATTTGATCACGTGGTGCAGTAAGAGCCTCATCACCATTCATTTTTGCAGGTAGAAGAAGAAGAGGTGATAGAAAATGTAGAAAAAATGGGTTGAGATGATGACAATGAAGAAGATCTTCTCGGATTCCCCATTTAAGATAATAATGCCAGCGTGCATATGAAGAACATGCCTCCATTGTTTCTTCCAAACTTTCATGGTCTAAGGTCAGAGGATCCGTAAACCTTTCTCTTTGAATTTGAAATTGTTTGTAGATCTTATGGTTACTTATTAAACACTTAGAAATTGAGGTTGTTTCTAGCAACATTGAAGGATAGAGTTCTTAAATGGTTCATGAGTCTAGGGACTAATTCAATAAGATCATGGAATGATATGCAAAATATATTTCTAGAAAAATATAAAGATCATGGTCTTGAGGAATAAATATTTAGAATGAATCAAATAGAAGATGAGAGCTTTGAGGATCTAATAGAGAGGTTCATGTATAATGTTAAGAGGGAAAAACTACATAATTTAGGATCTGAGACACTAAAAACCCTCTTACTTATAACAATTAGGGATGAATGTATTGATCTCCTTGATCTCATGAGTAGAGGTGATGTATACCAATTATCATTTGAAGAAATTTGTGAAACATGCAAACACATATCAAGAGGAAGGGCAAGATTAAGTAAACCAACATCAAGATAGGTAAGTCAAGCTAAACTTCGAAATTTTCTTGATAACTTTAAAACATAACTTCTTAGCAAACTAAATGAACAAGTAGAAATATTAAGAATACAAAATGAGCAAAACGAGATGCTGATATTTGTGTTTTCCATGCAGAATCACATAATGTTAAATATTTCCCCTCATTACCAAGGTTTAAGGAAGTTTACCAAGAGGACAATGAAGAAAGTCAATTGTTAATGCAACTAGGTTATGTAGCTCCAAGGGGACCATGGTATCCTATCCAAATCCGCCAAAGTAATTACCAAATCATCACTTTAAATGTGCCTAACGGTCGGATTCATTCCTATAACCCTTATGATAATTCACCTGTTCTTCCCTATTCTTACACTCCTCTGAACTTTCATAGCTACTCCATATTTTCGCCACTCAACAAACCCTACCAGCTCCATTTTCTTGTCAAGATAACTAGTCTTCAAGGCAAAGCATCCTTCAGAATGGGGATAATTGTTCAAACTGAGCCAACATGTTATAGACATTTTTGGGCACTGCAACCCCAATCATAAATGTTCATAAAACAAGGGCTCTTAAGTCCCTAAAATTGTTGTTCCAACCCCTAAAAGAACAAGGTCAGCTGATTATATCATCTCCCAGAAGTTCTCCATGAAAAACTACTCAGAACTGGTCAAAACTGGACCATCTCACCTGCTCCATGGTCAAAGTGCGATGCATCCCACCTAATGCACACGGGAGGTGTGATGCATACTGAAAAGCCCTTCTATAGGGTGCGATGGACGAGAATAAACAAGTGGCGGAGATAATTTGCGAGGTGGATGATCATGGAATCTTCCAGAAACTTCTCCTGTGACACTTGCCTCTCAGAATCGCCCAAGGATGAGTAAGAGATCAATGAGATCTCCAAGTGGAATCAAGAACTATCAGAGAGAAGACACTAATAAAAAACCCAGAGCTGACTCACACCTCTGCAAATATCTATATATAGATCTCTCATCCCAGAGATCCAGGGGTGAGGAGGCTGGAATTTTGTATCTTGTAAGGAAGTGCTGCTGGTTTCTTGGTGCAATATCATAGTGTTGGGTGATCTAAGCTTTTCATGAGGTGAAGAAGGGCTTTCTTGCTGAGAGGATGATGTTGGGTCAGAAAAATTGGTTGTAATCCTCTTTGCTATTTCTTGATTATCAATAAAGCTATTCAAGTTTTCCTCCACATTCTTGTATGATTGATGATATATGCATTTGTGTGGTCAATATATATCTGGTCCTATATTGTTTATGATAATAGATCTATGTTCTTGGATAGTGTTATGCTGCTTTGATTCTACAGGTACTCTTTGAAGTTGGGTAGACGAGGAAGCGAGTGGCAAAGATCTATCAGAAGGGAGGGGAATCAAGCAAGGAACCAAGCGCAAGATAGAGGTTGGTCTCCTTTATTCCCCTCTTATCTATTTCTCATAAAGGAAAACAAAAGTAGTTTTAGTTTCTTTATTTCTAAGGTAGCTACCAGCCTTAGTGGGACTAGCAGCTCTACATAGACACTAGATTTCCCGATAAAAAAATGGCGACTCCACTGGGGAGCGAATAGATTGTTTGTTTGTCTATATTTGTTTGCTTTATAAAATTATAGACGGAGCCTGAAGTCAAGCCAGCTAGCCTTCGAACTACATTTGCTATGCAAGTGCAAAGTAGATCAATGCTGCTTCAGTCTATCTCCAGGTTTTGTTTATGAACTGAACAATTGATTTACAAACTCTTTAATTGCCCTTGTGGTGGTTCTGGTAACCTCTTTAGATCTACTCCTGTGATTTATTTACTGATTACCACTTGCTCGGCCTAAATTCCTGAACTATGCTGCAAACTGTGATCAAGAACGGGATCAAAAGTCTCGCACTGTACCATCACACCCTCTCTTCAAGGATATCAGTATGCATCGCACTTCTCGTGTGCTGTAGGTTGGATGCATACTGGAATCCCTGTGTAACAGGTGTGCTGATCAGAAAGGGATAATTTTGCCTCCAGACTTTGGTTTTTTTTTTCACTCTTTTCAGCTGTATTCAGGAGTTTTGTTGTCTGTAGTCAGTATACCTCTGATGGAAACCCCCTTCCTTGCCATTATTCTACCTCCATTGTGCAAAGAACTGTAAATGTTTTTATGTATTGTGAGCCATTTTCAGCTCTCTTTTACAAAGAAGTAGCGTAATTGAACTATCGTTTCTTGATCTGGAAGTGTCACAAGTGTCGTTTTCAGTCATAGAAGAGAATCCGATTGTTCTTGATAGTCGATTACACTGTTACTCTTGTATTTGATTTGAATTAGTAGTTTTTCAAGTGTCAAAAGTAAGTTTTCAATTCCAAATCACAAAGTGTCGTCATTGTCTTCATTTTGTCTTGAAAAGAAACTTGTTAGTAATGTCGCTTTGAAAAATAATTTGGATTTGCGCTTAGCTTTCTTTTTATCATTCACACATTAAGAAGGCTGAAAACAAATACATGCATGTGCATTTTCATTTAGACTGTTTGTTGGTTTGATTTAGGACAGTGCATATAGTGTGCGCTCTCTGCTCTATGTTGAAAGAATATCGTCTCTCTTTCCTTAGTAGCTAGGATTTTCATTGCAAAAAGAAGATTAAACGATTGTTTATTATCTTAGATTGCATTTTAGGAATTGTATATCTACATCACGCGGTGAACCTGAAAGGCAAATTTCTTAAGCAAGATCAACTGTAAAATAAATTTAATGAATCTAAAAACGCATTGGAACCTAACACACAACATTTAGAAGTCTAGGCTAGAGACGTATTCCGGCGTCGTAAAGCCTAGTAACTGTTGTTTTCATTGTTGGTTGGGTGATTCCTCCACTTTGAGACGATAAGTGCCAGTACGGACTTGTGCTCCCACGTACCGTCGAGTATATATTGGGAGACCAAAATAGGCTTTATCCTTTATCCATAGGAAGCCGTGTCTGCTGCCCTATCGATCGCAATGCACTGAAGACAACATTCGGGAAGATTGACTGCCGTACCGTAAAAAGTGTTCTGCAGTTTTGCGATTGGTTTGGTAATCCCTCTGTCTAGACTTCTAGAGTAGTGTCTTTCGTTCCTTTTCAGACTCCTTAAAGGAAAAGGTCCATCTGAGCACTTGTCACTTCAAGCTCATTAAAAATCGAAGGTGATTAGAGTCATCTTTTGTTTTTTCTCGACTCTTAAAAATTGAAAAAACAAGTTGTGTCAAAGCGTCTAAAATTCATTTAATTCAGAATCATTTTCCCCTTTATTTTGAGTTGATTGAGTAATCCGCAATTATGGAAGAAAGTCAATCGAAATCGCTAAAAAATATTTTGGATAGACTACATGTGTCTGAACAACCGTCGACATCCAGGACTGTGTCATCTGACGCAGCAACAACAGAGCCTCCTGCTGCTACTCCAACAATGTTCGCCGGTATACCATCTATCCCGGCAAGTTATCAACAACAGGCCGGAGTCCAATCAGGGACTGTTTCGACGACATGGTCAGTTCCTATTTCTTCATCTGGATTATCATATGGTATTTCTTATGTTGAAACTCAACAAATTGATCCAATGTGTCTTCAAAGGCCAATCTACCCTTTAAGTACTGGATTGCCACCATATGGAGGGCAATATGCCTTTTCATTGTTCCCTCCCGGAGAACAACCATATGGGAGTTTACAACAAAGTTCGTGTCAAACTGGAATTACATCCAGCGGTTGGGTACCAATACTGCCTCAGCAACCAAGGGTTGTATATTCAATGCAACCAGTCCACCCTGTGTCGAATATTCCCACTATACCTGCTATGGTGACTGCATCGCAAGTACAAGCGCTACCTGTTGTATGTCAACCCCAAGTTTCTCAGGTTGCAATACAACAACCTCTTCTCTCAACGACTCAATCACAACCTCAGGTTAGTGCTTCCTTATTTGGAGCGACTCAGGCTCAAATAAGTACTATGACTCCTCATCTTGGTCAATCATCAAGTATTGGAAAACGACAAATGGTCCAACAACCATGGCTGGTTGAATCTCAACAACCGCAATTCCAGCAATCATATCAAGGACCTGAGCAACAAGTCTTTGTAAGTAATGGGCAACCGCATTTACAAGGCGGTTATCAACAACCATACTATAATGGTTATGCCCATCAACCTTATCAAAGTTACCAGCATCAAATACATTATGCTGGTATGTAAAGACCCACTGCTCAGGCGATTCCATCTTATCCCGGGTATGCTTCGCCTAACCTGAATCAACAGTGGCCCTTTGTAGCAACTCTAGAATTACCAGATTTAAACTGAGTGACGAATGATCCAATTGCTTACGCCCCTTGGTGGCTGGCGATTCCGCATAAAATTCCCTTAGATATTCCTAAATTTAATGGAAATCTGGGTGAAGATCCGTCGAATCATGTGATGACATTTCATATGTGGTGTTCATCGAACACCCTAAACGATGATTCGATTAGGCTTCGCCTTTTTCAGAGAACGTTAACTGGTCCGGCAGCAAAATGGTATATCGAATTACCTAGAGCTTCGTTTGATAACTTCAGTACCCTAGCCACAACCTTTTTAACCCATTTTCAGTTACCCATAAGGTACGAAACGGGAACAAAACTTCTTACCAATTTCAAACAAACGACGGCCACTCACATATCCGATCATATTCATGAGTGGCGACATTGCCGTAGAAAGGTAAAAACGTATGTTCCTGATCAGCTTTTAGCTGAATGGTTTATTAAGTCATTATTACCTTCCATTACAGAAGATGTGGCAAAGGGGGGAGTCATCACTGAAGAGCAGGTTATTGCTCGTGCGCAATATCTAGACTTGATATATACTCAGTCTGGCACGCTCTACGATAAAATACCTGATGCTACTAGACCGGAATTTTTCATTCCTCCCCCTCCTAAATCACAAACAAAGACTCTCATGTCGGTGATGGCGTAATAGGTACGACAAGCATGAAATCGACAAAGGCTACATCTAAGAAAGCTCGTAAGATTTCTGATCAAAATGCAAATGAAGAAATTCTCGCCTCAGAGGTAAATGTCGTGTCGACCGACAAGGGCAAACAACTGAAGCAACCAGGGGGCAAGAAGAAAAAGAAAGGGAGAAAAAGGAAGCAGGATGAGTCATCTCCTGAAAAACCTTCTGCAAACCCTTCTGGGCAAAGGAAACCCCCTGCGGGGTGTCAGATATGCGATGAGGATCATCGGACGAGAGATTGTCCACATAAAGCTGAAGTTAAGAAACTCTTTAAGAGTTCAAAAACCTCAGCGGTATTGACAAATCAGTTTCCAAACCCGGGAAACAAACTGGTTGCTAATCAAAATGCTTCCCGATCCCAAGTGCTTATGTTTTCCATTTCAAAACAGCAAAATGATGCTTTGATATCGACAAGGAATAAAGATTACGGGAATCCACAGTTGTCGAACAACAAGGCTACTGATCAACTGAGTAGTTCGACAATAACTTCAACCGAAGTTGTGCCACCCATCATTCCTGAGCTAACAATAAAGCCGCCAAAGGGAGTAGTACACAAATCGACATTTAATCCTCGTGCTAAAGTAGCACAGAATTATAATATAGTAGAGAACCTGGCACAATCGTCGTCTGCTATGTCGACACTTGAGGTACCGCAAAATTGCCCCTCCCAAAAGCAGGCTCTATTGTTAGTAATAGGTGGGATTGAGCCAACGGATTCCAATCTTGTATCATTTAATCACAAAGGATATGACCCTCAGTTACCAGCTCAACTAGCTTTTCTTATTTAAGTGAAAGCCCTCAACAAAACTGTTCATCAAACAATTATTGATGAGGGGGCATCTACATGTATTATGTCGATGAGTTGCTGGAAAAATTTAGGCTCACCACCCTTGTCACGATCGTCAACGATGTTAAAAGCGTTTGATGGACGATCATACACTCCATACGGGATTTTAAGTAACTTGCAAGTTGAATTGGGGGGCAAAACAGTAGAAATTGATGTTGAAGTAATTGACGGAAACCTCGATTACAACATCCTACTGGGAAGGCCCTGGATATATGCCATGGCCGCAGTTGTGTCGACCTACTTTAGGAAGATTGCATTTCCCTTCCAAGGAGGAATTACAATCATCGACCAACAAACATTTCTCCCCAACAGTTCACAAGTTACGGGAAGCATTCCAATGATGCATGGAAGCAATCATTTGCTTCAAAATATTGGAGTAGGCCTCCTAAAAGACCCTGATTTAATGGGTACTTTTGCCCTCCGCCTCCGAGTAATCTGGCAGAAGTGGCCATGGTGGAAACCTGCAATATGAAATCTTCTATATCTAATGGATTCGGAAGATTCCTAAACATTTTGTCAGCATGGATCATTGCCATTTTAGAAATATTGTAGCAATCAATTTTCTTGGCCTGGGGGGCAAACCCAAATCAACGCTCATCGAGTGTTTGGATAGACAGGTCTAAGGAATATGGCACCTCTTCGGATCCTTGGTCGCATGTACATTCTACAGATGAAGGAATCATTCAATCAATGATGATAGGAGAGGCACCATGGGAAGATTACCACCATCGCTCCCATCTTTCGGATTACCACGAAGATTATTCTAACAACCTTAATCATCCTTCAGTTTTTGATTTTCTATCAAATACTGTAAATACGATGGATTCCGAGGATGGTTCTTATCTCGTGTCGACCTCGTTAAAAAATGAAACAAGGAGTCATGAGGATAGTTCTTTTACTGTGTCAACCTCATTAAAAAATGAAACAAATCCCTTTCCAAATCTCAAAAGTAAACCTTCATTCCAACCACCGAGTTGAATGCAATGAAGCTTGGGGGGCATGCACCTCGATTTACATTATTATGCTGGGGGCATGCAAACTTATCATGAGCAGTGTTACTGCAGGGTTCAAGCTCATTAAAAATAAACCCGCCATGAGCAGTGTTACTACAGGGTTCAAGCTCGTTAAAAAATAAACCCGCCTCGAGCAGTTTTAACGCGGAATTCAAGCTCGTTAAAAAATAAACATAAGCAATGAGCAAATTTTCCCCCAGAGTTTAATCTCATTAAAAAATGAACCAATTTCCGGTAAATAGCCATCGTGAATGTATTATCATCAGCCTTTGAAGCCTTGGTCGTGTTCTCATCATCACCTCCACTCTGTATTGGACGATCATTCACCTCCATTTGATTGTTTACCCTTTTTGAGGAATAGATGAGAAGAGTGATCCTGTTAGCCATCCTTGTGACACTGCCGTGATTGGAAAATTCCAAACCTTACTTGGAATTAGCTGCTACCCAAATTTATCAATCGTTCCTCGAAAAACGAGTCTCCTTTAAGCTCTTTTCATCTAACTCGTAAATATGAAAAGATTGTCGAGCAATTGGCCTCTCCAGCTCGTTAAAGTGACCGGAAGTGCTATCCCTCTTTTAAATTTTAATCTTTTTGGACCTGAGGGATTATTACACAAAAATATCGAGCGCTTGTTTTGTTCAGCTCGTTAAAATTACCGAAAATTCATCCCTTTTGTATTATTTTATACTTTTTCGGACTCAAGGGATTATATGATGAAAAAGGATTATTGGAGTTTTCTTTACGTCCCTTTTCAGACTCTCTAAAATTGAAAGGGACTAAGTTATCTTTGTCGTTAAACTCGTTAAAACTGAATAGTGAAAAACTTGTCCATACAGACAAGAACGAGTTTCACTATCGCTAGGCTCGTTAAAACATAGCGATGGGTTTTCCCGAAGGGAAAATTATAGAACAAGCATATGTTATCCTCCTCAAGCTTGACAAAAATAAAGAGGTACTGGTCAGCAATGACTAGGGAAAAATTGGGAAGAAAACTTGAAAAAAACTTTATTGGTAGCAAGTCGCTCTCGAACATGACACTTTCACTCCGCATCCGAGTCGGGTTGGGTTGTTCCGTTCACTGGTCATATCACCATTGGTCCATCACACCATCCATATTTGGGGTTAACGCTACCAATCCATCATGTCAGTGTCACCGATATGTTCAAGAGAAGTCGCTCAGAGAATTCACCTGTGTCTCATCCACTGCAATACATTTACGCTCCATTCTTTCATGACCGCCACCCTGAACCTTATGTCATCAGATCGTTTTCACCTCCATTAAAATCATTTGCTCCATTCCGTGTCATTGATGTGGGATTCACTAAGGCCCTCCTATGACGGATCGCTTCTTGTCGACATCAACTCATTATCCAGGAAGTCGATCTAGGAACAACCCTTTCAGTACTTTGAAGCTTGCATGCCTCAATGGCAAGTTTCTCACTTCCGGCGACAGGTTTACATCAATGGCTTTCAACCGAAAGATTTTGCGTGGTGTTCGACACCAAGTCCCTTATTCACACCACGTGAATTGTACTGTAGTACCTTGAGGGTCATCATCATTATCGGTGATTCCTCTCGCACCTGTTAACAACTTACATCATTAGCTGGTAATCAGGCGATGTCTTTCCATGTTCGACTCCAGAACATCTCTCACATGGACCGACTTGTGCTTTGAGTGAAGATCGAACGAGATTGAAGACCCCAGATCTAGTTTCATCCATCCAGGCTGCGATATATATTCAGGAGAATAAAGACATCAAAAGTACATCATTACTACACAGATAATCATCCAACTTAAGGGATGATGGCTCTACCAGAATCATCAGTCTGCACACAGACGATTGTCTGTCTTATGTACATGAAAATGAATTTATAAAGCTGAGCATGGGAATGCCCGCCTCAACTAGATCATGAAAATATTATGAAGATAATGTGTTGTATTGTATCCTATTATAGGTCGCCTTCCAGCTCGAAAAAACTTCAGATCCTCATGATAAAGCATTTCACCCGACATCAAAAGATTGCTTTAGGGGGAAACTGTTATAGACATTTTTGGGCATTGCAACCCCAATCATAAATGTCCATAAACCAAGGACTCTTAAGTCCCTAAAAGTGTTTTTCCAACCCCTAAAAGAACAAGGTCAGCTGATTACATCATCTCCCAGAAGTTCTCCATGAAAAACTACTCAGAACTGGTCAAAACTGGACCATCTCACCTGCTCCATGGTCAAAGTGCGATGCATCCCACCTAATGCACACGGGAGGTGCGATGCATACTGAAAAGCCCTTCTATAGGGTGCGATGGACGAGAATAGACAAGTGGCGGAGACAATTTGCGAGGTGGATGATCATGGAATCTTCCAGAAACTTCTCCTGTGACACTTGCCTCTCAGAATCGCCCAAGGATGAGTAAGAGATCAATGAGATCTCCAAGTGGAATCAAGAACTATCAGAGAGAAGACACTAATAAAAAACCCAGAGCTGACTCACACCTCTACAAATATCTATATATAGATCTCTCATCCCAGAGATCCAGGGGTGAGGAGGCTGGAATTTTGTATCTTGTAAGGAAGTGTTGTTGGTTTCTTGGTGCAATATCATAGTGTTGGGTGATCTAAGATTTTCATGAGGTGAAGAAGGGCTTTATTGCTGAGAGGATGATGCTAGGTCAGAACAATTGGTTGTAATCCTCTTTGCTATTTCTTGATTATCAATAAAGCTATTCAAGTTTTCCTCCACATTCTTGTATGATTGATGATATATGCATTTGTGTGGTCAATATATATCTGGTCCTATATTGTTTATGATAATAGATCTATGTTCTTGGATAGTGTTATGCTGCTTTGATTCTACATGTGCTCTTTGAAGCTGGGTAGACGAGGAAGCGAGTGGCAAAGATCTATCAGAAGGGAGAGGAATCAAGCAAGGAACCAAGCGCAAGACAGAGGTTGGTCTCCTTTATTCCCCTCTTATCTATTTCTCATAAAGTAAAACGTAAGTAGTTTTAGTTTCTTTGTTTCTAAGGTAGCTACCAGCCTTAGTGGGACTAGCAGCTCTGCATAGACACTAGATTTCCCAATAACACAGCAGGAAAGCAATTCTTAGAGGGGTACCCATAGACTAAGGAACTGCTACAAAAGAAACAATGGCTGTGGTTCATTGAAAAGTTCAATGGTTTTCACAGGGAAGTAACCAAGACATTTGCACACTCATTTAATGGGACTGAGGTCGAAATAGGAGACATTAAGCTCACCATAACAGATTCCATGGTCGTGGAGGCTATTGAGCTACCAAGGAGTGGGGGAAAATGGAAAAATGGTTTAAGAACAGGGGAATTGATGGCGAGGATTGGAAGGTATTCCTCAAAAACCTGAACATGGATACTACTATCTACAAGAATAAATGGAGAAAATTATTACTTGTGCTTCAAAAGTTTGTCAGTTGTGAGGGTAGGTTTGGGAAAATGTATTTTTATCATGTTATGATGATGATGCATTTCCTTAAAGATCACCAGATGAACCTTCCCTACTTCGTCTTAAATAGTCTCAAGAAAATGTCTACAAACGTTCAGAAGAAAATTTAGTGTGTAGAAAACATCATGTATCATCATGGCCCGATAAAAATATTGGTCGAATTTCATCTCCAAAGTTAAAGGGATAACTGGGAGAGTTTCCTAGTGAGGAACCATTTTGAAGAAAATCCCCAGAAAAAGCAAGCAACAGTAGGGCCCCCAGAGGAAGAAAGAGAACAATAGAAATCATAAAGGAGAAGGCAACTCAGACTAAGACAGAAGTATCAGAAGAAGAGCTTCCTATAGAAAATATTTTGCAGAGGATGAAGAGAGGAAACCCTAAAGGAAAGAAAGCCAACAGAAGTAAAGAAGAATTCTCACAAACTAAGTCCCCTCCTCAAGAAGAAAGGTCAGAGACTAAAAGAAGAAAAGTACAGGAAATACAAACCTCGAGATTGAGGAGGAGTACAAGGCTAAGCACAATTCCACAGACAATCTCAAAAATCAGAGAGTACATTGACCTTGAGGGAAATGAGCCAATGGAGAACGAGCCAACAAAGAATGAACCAACAGAGGATGAGCCAATTGGAAACCTTGAAAGTTCTCCAAAAGGGTCACTGAGATCATCCCCGAGAGTATCACCACAACCATACAGCTCACTTCTAAGAAGCCCAGTGCATAGTTTGGGAATTGACCATGTTCAGCGGGAAATACATGACTATATAGAGTCATTGGAAAGGAAAGAGACAGAAACCAAAGAAACAATTCAAAGTCCCGGAGAAGGGAGCAACTAGGTAAATGAACAATCCACCTCAAACATCTTAAAGCAAGAGATCTTTGAATTATAAACATTGAACCGGTATCTCAAAAATGAGAATCAAGCATTGAAGACACAAAGTGAGATCCATATCGCAAAAAGTGACAATCTCATCCTTCATCTGAGCTTATGGTATAAGAAAAAAAAAGTTGAAGAAGGAAAACAGAATTATGCAAAGGGAGATTATCAACCTAAAATACAAAATTCCTATGAGAAAACCTAGAATGCCAATATCTGCCACAAAGAAGAAAACAATGAAACTTGGAGGTGATAAGCAGGAGGCACAAGTGACTGACAAAGAAGAAGTGTATGAGGACATACAAAATCTCCAGTCTGGGGGAATGTAGAGTCCGAAGATTGTCTTACCATGACATCCATTTTTTCTTAATATTCCTCTCATTTCCTATATATCTACCACCTAAATAAAGCCATATCCACTAGGTTTTGATGAAGGTATGCGATAATATGTCTTCTTATTCATGTTTGACTTTATACGCTATTGTTTTGTTAAAGAATGAAATTAGCTACCGAATCGGTCTATTTCCACAGCTAATCCAGATTTCTATAGCTGCCCCCATTGTTTGCTAGGCTCAGAAGCTCCAGGTTAGCAGCGATGGATAGGGAATGGTTTCCTCGTGGATTCCTTCCTATCCCCTTCAAATTGTTCGTTAAGATAAGCGCAGGAGATCACGGTCAAACTCCAAGTCAACTCTAGGATTGTTGCCGAAACAAAATCCAAGTTCAATCGAAATCTTATCAATTTTCTTTCGGAATAGAAAATTGAAGATTTAGCAATATAGTTTAGCTAAGATAAATATATTAGGCTTAAATTACTCGTGTTGTTATGCTAGAGACCTATTATAAAAACTTATGGCCACACTGTGATTTGGGTGCGCGTCGAATGATGTAATTTTGAAATAGTGTGTGAATTTTGTTTGCCAACAATAGAATTGGGTTTGTGTGTATGCGTTACGTTGATTGAAGATTGTGAACTGATCTGTGGAGGGCCCCTATGAATAGTGAAAAGTCTTAACCAATTGCAACTTGATTTTTTTTCATTCCTTGAATACTCTGTTTTGTGTGATAATGCAGCGTAATGAATTTGTTATTTGCATAAGCACTTTCATATACTTCATACCTAGCTTAGTCTATCATTTGAATTGCTTTATACCTGGTACTGCATGGTTACTTCATTTGCTTATTATCTAGCATAGTTCAAGCGTGTTTATTTCATAGTATAGATGTTGTTTGAATGAAAATTGAATAAGTAAAAGTGTGAGAGTTTTCTCTTAAACAATTGAGTTCAGACAATATTTCTTCACAATTAATAGAATAGATTTCTTTTTGCACTTAGTGAATTAGAAGTTGCAGCATAAATATTCAAGACCAAAAATCTCAAAACAATCTAATACAAGTAGGATCACTCTCATATCATCCATAAACTAATTAGATAGAGATTAACTTCCAAGAAATTAGCTAATAACTATAAGGATTATAACTCCAATATAATTAACAAAAACCACCTTCATATTAAGTTTAGATCCTAACAAATACATAATGACATATCAAATGACTTCTAGCACATATTGTGCACCTGTACTTCAACAGTCTATGCACCTTGGTTAACAATTTATGATTGACAATTCAAGGAAATTGAATTAGCCAAACAATGCTCTGCCATTGAACCCTTTTGTTTGAGATTTATCAATTGGCTAAAGAAGGTGTTGCTCTTTGTATCCTCATAATCTATTATCATTTCCTCTATAAAAGTGGACCAAGCGACCGTTTGTTTATGAGAGAAAAGCGATCAATACCATGAAACTGTGTTCTAAATATAAAGTTGCAATACATACCTTTTGTGAGTTTTTCACATTATGGAGATCAAAATATTTCTCCATCTGTAGTATCCATGTTATTGGATCCTTGCCATCAAACTTCCTCATATCTATCTTTGAAATATGGTTAGTCTTCAATCCAATGTTATATTCTATAAAATCATAATTAACATTTATTTTGTTCTCATCATGAGTTTCCTCTACTATCTTTTCGCCATTAGGACGCCTTTCTTGTAGCAGCTTTGGCCCACCTTCCTTCAAACCTTCCATGTTTTTCTTCAAATATTCCATGCCTTTATTCAAATTTGCTTCCATATCATCGATATTATCTTCCATGGAATATATAAAACTATTTATCATAGTTTCGATTTCATTCTTCAAATCATCCATCCAATTTTGCTTACTAGGTGTTTCTATTTTCTTGATTCGAGTCAATTTTTTTCTTGCTTTTAGGAGCTCGATATTTAAATGGATGTAACTTTGTAAATTTGGATCTCCAAGTTCTGAAATTTCGGCCTATGGTAGCCCTCTAAGTCCTCTTTCCAAACCCACAGGTCTCATCACGATTGGATTCTTCAAGAAAGAGTTATGCTCAATCTCCTGCGATGAACTGGTTCTAGACTTGTTCAGTAGAGCGAACTTGTATGAATGCCACGTGTCAATTTATTTACCTTCGGCCTGAAAACGATACCCAACAAACTATAGTCCATCCTTCTTTTTTCACTTTTTATGAAATTGGAATCTGATGCTCAGAAAGAAAGCTATGATGGTTTTC
Source organism: Pinus tabuliformis (assembly GCA_031772625.1). NCBI lineage: Eukaryota > Viridiplantae > Streptophyta > Pinopsida > Pinales > Pinaceae > Pinus > Pinus tabuliformis. Next base: position 89,673,389 of record CM062819.1, on the reverse strand, counting down.
CCAAGGTCACCTATTTGAAATGGAATTCGGGAGCCTACAAAAATCCTAACTTCCTTGGAATCATATCTCCGAAAATATAGTGAACCAAGATCTGAAATTTGTACAAGAGGTGCAACATGATTTCGGCCCAAATGGGTTTTAATTTTAGCTTCTGAAGATTCGTAGAAAAAATGTTATAGTGAACATGACACAATTATCTGTTTGAGATGGAATTATGGAGCCTGGTAACACCCTAACTTCCTAAGATCATATCTGCGAAAAAATAGTTAGATAAGATCTGAAATTCAGACATGAGGCTCAAAAAGATTTTGGCTCAAATGGGTTTTAATTTTAACTTCTGAAACTTCGTAGACAAAACTTTATAGAGAAAATCCCACGATGTCTTGTTTGAAGTGGTGAAACCCTAGAATCCAAATCCCTGATACCAAATGTTATAAAACCAGCTCACAAAATAGAAGAAGAGATAGATCAGAGACTTCAAAATAAGCCTCTTCAAGGGGGAAACCTCCTTTACATTACACAAATGAACAATTCTTGGACGATACAAATGACAATACCTCCTTTCTATATATAGGAGTTTAAGGTGTAACAATATAATCCGAGCCGACATAACAATAATATTGTAAGGCACAACGATAACAATAGTGGGCTTTTATGGGGCACAATAATAACAATATGGGGACTACATGGGCACAAAAATACAATAAGGGGGTTTCATTAATAACAATAAGGGGCTACACTAGTAGTATAGGGTCCTAACAAAATTTAATGTATATTTATTAGTCATGGGTCCTGTCTTTAAGTTTTCCTAATTATTTGAGATGTGTTATGATTGATTTATCCCCTAAATGTTTATGTTTTTCTATGCTTCACCATTCTATACTTAGCCATTTTTTTGACTTTTCAAGCCTACCTTTAGGCTAGGAAAAGTGCATTGCACACTTATAAGGCCTACTGGAGACTGTTGGGCCGTAAATACGACCACTTTTTAAACACTTATTTTATCCATTTTTACTCTTCTTTATCATGTCATTTATTGTAATTTATTATATAAATCCAATTGATAATGATTTATGCTTTTAGGAATAAATATTATTTATTCTCCTTTATTTCTAATAAATTGATGATTATGCATGATTTTATCAATGATAGTTTTAATAAATTGGTTGTAACATTATTCACCATTTTTAGCCTCCAAGACAATTTCCAGATTGAAGATTTGATCATTAAATATTCCAACTCAGAAATTCGCTAGAATAAGAAGTGACAGTTTTGCGGTTGAGATTCTGAGCAAATGAAGAAGAATCTAGAAAATAAGGAACATGGGTTTTGTCCAGAATGGACTAAATTAACTAATGCAAAGAATGGTTTGCTAAAATTCGACTTGTATTGAGAGAAACGCAGGGTTCTTTGAGCACGATTTTCTCAGATTTGTTGTGTGGCCATTTTCCAAATCTCAGCTGCAAAGCCAAATTTGCCTTGCTCTTGTTGAAAGATAGATGGAACTATATTTTCTTGTTGATCAATTGGTTAGAAACAATCCAATTTTGTAATAGAAATCATGTTGTAATTATCTTTGTTGTAACTTCTCTCTGATCTCTCTCTATTTAAATGAAAACAGAGATCAGAGAGGGGGATGGAAAAATGATGGAGAATTGAGGATTCAGAATTGGAAATTCAAGAATGATGATGGGATAGGATAGAATAAGAGGAAAAGGAGATTGTTGCATGTTGTAATTCTCAGAGCTTCAGCTGTTGTAATGATTTCACAGTTTAATGATTAATACCTGATTTGGGAGTTGTTGTTCATTCTTCTCGTCTGAAGTAGCCCAGCAGCATCCGCTGGCAGCTAAGGGCCCAGCCTCTGGTGGATTGTGCTGCTGCTGTATATTATATCTGTAGTTCATGCGTGGTTTGCTCATCAGCTTTATTCGGTAATCTGATATGATCTATTATTTTACATCACAACTTTGTTACGTTTGATCTGTTAAGTGATATTGTTTCCTGAAACAGAGACATTATAACTCTGCAACGCATCGTTGTTTCTTTAAGTGCTGATATAACTGGCTTTTACAGGATACCATTGCTGTTCAATTATAGAATGTCTGTGTTGTAACAATTGACCTTTGGTATTACTGAATTCATTTTAGAAATTATATTTCCTTGTGATTGTTGAATTTATGAACGTTGTTGTTCCATTCTAAAATACAGTCGTATTATTTATAACTAAGACTGACAATTGGATTACCAATATCAGATTACTATTGAGGTGTGCCGTGTGTTAAGTTACTATATATTTATATTTGAACTTTCCAGCGTTGTTCCATATTCCGTCATTAGTTAATGCTATTCTATTTTCGTGTGCTGTCCGATTTATTCTTAGAGTAAAGATGGCTATCTGATTTCTGTAGGATACACTTGCTACACTTATTTTTGTAGATTAAGGTGGTGTTGTTTGTAAGAATTAGTTGTCGTTACATTTCCCAGCTGTTGTTCCATTTCTTGTTATTCGCTTTATCTTTGCTTTGGTGAGAAGAACGATCTGAAACTGTAGTGGGCACTGACATTTGTTGTCTAGTCCCCAGATTGATGATCTATTCCTTGATTACTTTTGGTTGCGTCAGTTTCCAAAGGGATGAGTTATTGTTACTGGACCCTTGACTGATACATTGCTTATTTTTCCGAATGAATGATTTAAGTCTTAAAGTGCTTTGCTATAAGTAGATCTCATTTTGAGCATCCGTTTACTCTTGTATTTTGAGCACTGTACTACATCTTTCATAACATTACTCTTGAGTAAATAGCCGCCTCAGACTGAGTACACTCTTGAAATAAAAAGTCGTCCCTGGGTTGACAATTAATGTGAAGGTAATTAGGAGTTAAAAAGACACCTTTTATCGCTCAACATTTTGGCGCCGTCGTCGGGGAGAGTGTAGCCATTTCTAAGGAGTAGTGTGAATCTGATGAGTGCCTGCTAGGAGAGAATTGGGTATTAAAAACAGAAGGTAAGAACCTGTGTATGGATTATGTAACAGCCCTGCTCCCCCGCCCACTTTCCAGCAGAATTGTTAAAGAACTTAGGGTAGAAATAAATGTTTGAATTTTTGTGTGAATGACTAAAAAAAATAGAAATTTTGAAAAACAAATCTCATGATTTCTCTCAAGTGGTGATGTAAGCACCACCCATTTCACTAATCAATTGACAAGAACATTTGAAGAAGGAGCCTCAAAGAAACACATGAAGAACATCTTATATTATGGTAAGAAATGACTCACATTTCTACTTTTGAATTTCCTATCAAAGATCTAGGAAGAGTGACACAAATGCACATAATTCCCCCATCTTCTCTACCAAATTTTCATGGCTTGACAAATGAAGATCCAGATACATTCTTATTTGAGTTTGAAATACGTTGTAGAAGATATGATTATTGTACTAATGATCAAAGGTTGAAAGTGTTTCCTCTTACTCTAAAAGGAGTAGCTCTCCGATGGTTCATGAGCCTAGGTGGGAACTGCATCCAAACATGGGAGGACATGAAGAACATATTCTTGAAGAAGTATCAGGGCTATTACAAGGACAATGAAGATATTTTCACTATGATACAAGGGGAAGATGAAAGCTTGGAGGACTATGTAGATCGATTTCAATACAACCTTCAAAAATCAAAACATAAGCATTTGGAAAAAGAGATCTTAAAAACACTCATTCTCAAAGGAATCAAAGATGAAATTTTAGAACTCTTAAATCTAATAGGAAAAGGTGATGTTTTTCAGTTATCATATGATGATGTTTGTGAATTGTGCATAAGGTATTCAAGAGGAATCTCCAAGGCTGGTAAGAATTCTAGAGATGTTTGTTCCTTCTTTTCCAAATCTGCTATAAGAACAAGAGACATAAGAGCTGAAATCAATGTTTTATTTGAAAATTTTAAAGTTGATTTTATTAGCTCTCTAAATTCAAAATTGGATGTTTTGCAGGTTCAGAAAAATCAATAATTTGATGAAGTGTTTTGCCCTCATGACCGAAAGGATCATCTCATAGATACTCACTCTTCCTTATCTAGGACGGAAGTAGCATATCAAAGAGATGAGGAAGCTGAAACAAGGTCAAAACCATGGAAATCATGGCCTACAAGTATGGTTCAAAACACTTCTTCTCCACTCTCTTACTTGCATAATCCATTATGGAATACTAATGTGTTAGGGCAGCCATGTCAATCTCAATATAACCACCACCAATCTTGTCTACAAGCTTGGCATGGTTCACCTTATGATTGCATGACTACTCTCCCTCATCTTGTAGCACAAACACATTCTTCACCAGCTCTTCCACAACATCTTGCTTGCCCATCAAAACCATCCACACAACCCAATCATCTACATCATCAAAATGCTCCATTCCGTACACAATTTCCTGCTCAACTAATTCCACACCCTCACCACAATAAACCAGTACAACATGCTTACAATGTTGAACTGCAAAATTTACCTACCCTTCCCACCCATTCTATCTCACATGCACCAATGGAGAAAACTTACAATGAGATTCAGAATGTTTCAAATTCAAAAATTGTAGAAGCTATGGAAGAAAATGAGGTTTCTTTTAGTATGCATCAACAAGTCATTTTAAAAGCTCAAGAACTTCATGGTATGATGGCTATGCGAAATCAAGAAAATAACGAATACATTGAAGATTGGTTTCACTCCATCATTTGTTTGCAACATCACTCCATACTTCAACAATTTTTGACACCATCTTTTGAAGGGAAGTTGGCTTCTCATACCCTAATATTCATTAACATGCATTCTTCAAATTTGGGTATGTACATATTTGAAGCCTTATTTCGAAGATGGCTCCAGTGGAAGTACTCATATACGTAGTCATATTCATTTTTCAAATCAAAATAGCTTAGTGTAGAAAATAAATAAATAAAGGCATAAATAAATGCATTTTGTTTTTTTATGTAAAACTAGTTGTTTTTTGTTGCAACATGCTGTGGAAATCAACATCGGTGATAATTTTTTTAATTCATTTGTGTATGTAGATGAATTATAATGGAAATAATAGTTCTACAAGCACTCATATTCATTTTTATCACCAATTTAAAAAAATGCTTGAATATCACATTTCTTTTGGCTTGCGGGCTTGATGGAATCTTTGAAAACACAGGCGGGACAGTCATGTTTTGAGGGACCAAAATGCGAGATTTTTAAAACCTATTTCTATCCTAAGTATCCCTTGATGTCTACTTTCCAACCCAATTTGGATTTGAAACGAAAAAGTTAGAACCAAAACATTGACAGGGTGTCTAGTGGGCAGCTCAGGAACAGAGTTGGGACAGTCAGTTTTTGGAGGCATAAATGAATGAATTTTTAAAACCTGTTTTTATGGTAGATTCCCCTATGAATCTAGTTTACAAGTCAATTGGAATCACTCATTTTCGATATCGTATGGGGAAGTTATGATCAAAACACTGACTGCCTATCGTAAATCAGCACTCCTAAAACTCTGTCTTTCCGGCTGTTCTTTAAAGTATTTGACCTATCAACTCTTCTTGTCTTCAAAGCCTGTTTCTATTGGAGATAAATAAATGAATATAATTTCATTTCCAATTTGAATCATTCGAATCCGACATCAAACGAAGAATCTATGCTTAAAACATTCACTATTGTTCTAAGTGGGGTAATCGAAAATGACTCTGTTATGCAAGTTGTTCTAAGTAAAATTGACATCATATCATTGAATTTTTAAAACCTATTTCTATTGGAGATAAACCTTTGAATTAACTCTCATTTAGCTTTGGAATCACTAAAATCGGACGAAAAACAAAGAAGTTGTGATTAAAACACTGCAGGTTAGCATGATTGGCCACTGCTCTCCCGCAAGTGACAAATAAATTTTACTTTGTTATTTTCTCCGTGGATTTGTTCTACAAAGTAACTACTTGTTTTTTTTGCATAATTCTTGGATTAGGGGAGCCCGATCACCTCTCTTTCTCCATGATTTAATGTTTTATTGCAGGTAGACACTCGTTTTTTTTGCAGGTCCTAGGAGAAAAAGAAGGTCAATTTATGGATAAGTGATTCTTGAAAGAAATTTTAATGAAACAAGGGAATTTCATCCAACTCATTACCCAATGGATTCATAATAGAAGAAATGAAGAATTGATTTCCATTTTAAGATTCATGTCTTGTCACTACTGCCAAAACATTTTTCAAAGAGATCATTTTTTTATATAACATCGTAGCTGTTGTAACTTAATTTATTTATTTACATACTGTTTTTAAATAAAATGTTGTTTCTTTTCTGATTTCTCTTATATTTTTTTGTTTCAGGTGTTGCTTCATTCAAACTGTAACCCATCCTCAGCATCAATACCCTGAACAACTAATTTGTTCTTTGTGTACTTGCATTTTATGCTTGTGCATTTTGCTGTTCCTTTTCTGAAGGGACAACGTTTGTGTGCATTTTTGTTGCTTTTGCTGTTTCTTTTCCATATGGACAACATTTTCGTTTTGCTGTTCCTTTTTCAAAAGAACAGCACCTTTTGTGTCAGCCGTTCCTTTTTCACTTTCATTTTGCTATTCCTTTTTTCACGGTTCATTTTGTTGTTCCTTTTCCATGGTTCATTTTGCTGTTCCTTTTCCACGGTTCATTTGTTGTTCCTTTTCCATCGCTCATTTCGCTGTTCCTTTTTCACGGTTCATTTTTGCTGTTCCTTTTCCAAAGGGATGACATTTGCATTTTTGCTGTTCCTTTTCCAAAGGAACGACACTTTTGATTTTTGTTGTTCCTTTTCCAAAGGAACAACACTTGCGTTTTTGCTGTTCCTTTTCCAAATGAACGACACTTTTGATTTTTGCTGTTCCTTTTCCAAAGGAGATACTTGCGTTTTTGCTGTTCCTTTTCTAAAGGAACAACACTTTTAGTTTCTGCTGTTCCTTTTTCCAAAAGAACGACATTTGCGTTTTTACACCTTTTTGTGTCTGTATTTTTGCTTTTTGGTGTGCATTTCCTTTGCTGTTCCCTACAAAAAACAACACTTTTTTTGAGCGTTTTTGTTGTTCCTTCAACGAAAAACACTTTGGGAGTATTTTCGAGAGCAACCCTTCCTTCCTCTTGTGAGATTATTCCTAGTTCATCTCAACCACATTTTACTGATTCCCTTTCATGGCATGAAGTACACTACTTTTATGAGGACAAGAATTATGGATTCTTTTGAAGCGAGTTAATATCATTCACGTTATGATCTTTAACAGGAAAACTCCTTGATGATAGATTCTTTTCAAAATGAACACAATTATTTATATATTACTTTACTGCATTGTTTTCTGTTGAACATGATATTGATTGATCATCTTAATACCATGCTGGTTCCACCCTTCCTGGTTATAATCTTCTCCGTCTGTAATAAATGAGATTATGGGTATATTTTTTTTCTATTGACATGTTCAACTTCTTCCACCATCACAGCTCTTAAGGAGTACTGAGCCTCCATCTTTTTATCATAAAAATGTGTAATAACAACAAAATTTTGTTCGCGGATGGAGGATAGCGGGTCTCATTACGAGCTAGCCTACCATGTTCATAAGGCTGTAAAAAAGTGACATTCCCATTATGGAAACCACACCAGGGTTATGATCCATTGGATAGCCAAATTATCTTTAGAACAGGAGGTCTCATCACAAGCCGGCCTGATCACTTTTGCTACATCCCAGTGAATGGCAGTGTGGTTATCTGGTTACCACGCTAGCACATTGATCTCTTCTGTAGAACAACATTGGAACTCTCCATTTATAAATTGAGGATCCTGGCTCATATGGGTTAAAAAGCAACCCTGCCGAGGCTATGGACACTTGCTGGCAGCAGAGGCTCTGTTTATGGTATTGAAGTTATATCTTATCGTCAATTATTACTATAATACCCTTTTCTTATTTATTTTTTTCAGAAAAGTTATTTCCTTAATTTTTTCCCTATTTTGAACCTTTACGCATGAGAAATTATTTTCAAATCAATCGCATCATTTTCAGCTAGAATACCGTCAGCAAAGTATCTTTTTGGCATATTGTTGTCATTTTTCTCTTTTTCATAACTTATCATCAATCCAAAGCGTCCTATCTCTTATTCATAACTATCTTTACACACTCTGCTCTCATTATAACCATAACTCTCGTCGTCCTATCATTGATATGTGTACTCTGCTTCATTCACTGCCGTATTATTCATTCCCTTGCCTTGCCGTTAGCACAACACCTTTCATATGCTTTATGGTCATGGAATCCCTTTTCCAATTGGAGGGGGGAATGTATGCATTATGGGATTGCATGCGATATGATTATTGCACTCTGCCATCACTTGTTGATTTGATAAAATATTAGTATTGCATATATACAAAAAGTTTTTCTGATTGAAATTTTTGCATGCGTCTTAATCTATTACTATTCAAAACTAACACTATGGATTCAAGAGCATTGTATGCAAAATAGTGATTTGTTTACAGGAAAACAACAAGTATGGGCAGAACTCTATTCGCATCATGACCACACTATTGCAATTAACAGAAGAGGCTCGCGAACGTGAACAATTGTTCAGACATGATGTGCTTGCCTGGATTCTACCTTTTGCATCACTTTCAGTGCCAACTCTGCCTACATTAGCTTCAACAAATGCCAGTACATATATGTCATTCCACATTTTTCTTTTTGGAGGTAAAACTTGAGGTAAAATAGCATAATTTTCTGATTTATTACGAATTTAGGAGAATTTAATGAAAATCCATTTTGAGCATTATTTATCATCCTTCATTCCACATCTTTACCACTTCCCCTTTTTCAGCGGCATCTCATCGTCTAGTTTGGGGAAGTGTTGCTTTGATTCATTTCTTTCTTATGACCATGTCATCCATATTCTTTATCATCCATTGCTATTCTTATTCATTCTCAACACCTCCCTTATTCCATGTTGTTTTACACCAAGCATAGCATTCAACAGATGGTAGCAACCACCTCAATTTGTTTTCTAGCATCGCATGAGGGCATGCTAATTCTTCAGAGAGGGGGAGGAATTGCTACGCATGATGGATGTTTTCTACTTTCTTTCTCATTTAAGGCATACAATTTCATTTTTACACAGTGCAGAAATTGATTTCCACATATTTTTAAAACGATGAACTCAATTCTTGTGATCTCTGGAAAACACAGACATATTATTAAAATACACATACCCAGATAATTTCAAGATAAATTGGTGCATAAAATTTTGGAAATCATGCACTCTCACCTACAACCATTTTGTTTATATCTCATGATCCGTGCATCAAAACGATCTGATTTTTGAATCATAGAGGCATTCATATATTATAAATTTACTTGCAACATTTCAACAAAATCTGGTTTGTAGTTTTTGGGAAAATGGTTAATGAAGGTTGATATCACTTATATCATATTTTGCTACAATTTCATATGCACATAACTTGAACGTCAATGTATGAGCTGAGATGAACGAATTTTTTATTGCTTGGTTAACACATGGGTTTTGTCTTTGGGTTGCATGAGGACATGCAATATATTCAGTTTTTGTTGCATGAAGACATGCAATATATTCGGTGTGGGGGTATGTTGGGCCGTGAATACGACCACTTTTTAAACACTTATTTTATCCATTTTTACTCTTCTTTATCATGTCATTTATTATAATTTATTATATAAATCCAATTGATAATGATTTATGCTCTTATGAATGAATATTATTTATTCTCCTTTATTTCTAATAAATTGATGATTATGCATGATTTTATCAATGATAGTTTTAATAAATTGGTTGTAACATTATTCACCATTTTTAGCCTCCAAGACAATTTCCAGATTGAAGATTTGATCATTAAATATTCCAACTCAGAAATTCGTTGGAATAAGAAGTGACAGTTTTGCGGTTGAGATTCTGAGCAAATGAAGAAGAATCTAGAAAATCCGGAACATGGGTTTTGTCCAGAACGGACTAAATTAACTTTTTGAAAAAATGATTTGCTCAAATTCGACTTGTATTGAGAGAAACACAGGGTTCTTTGAGCACGATTTTCTCAGATTTGTTGTGTGGCCGTTTTCCAAATCTCAGCTGCAAAGCCAAATTCGCCTTGCTCTTGTTGAAAGATAGATGGAACTATATTTTCTTGTTGATAAATTGGTTAGAAACAATCCAATTTTGTAATAGAAATCATGTTGTAATTATCTTTGTTGTAACTTCTCTTTGATCTCTCTCCATTTAAATGAAAACAGAGATTAGAGAGGGGGATGGAAAAATGATGGAGAATTGAGGTTTCATAATTGGAAATTCAAGAATGATGATGGGATAGGATAGAATAAGAGGAAAAGGAGATTGTTGCATGTTGTAATTCTCATAGCTTTAGCTATTGTAATGATTTCACAGTTTAATGATTAATACCTGATTTGGGAGTTGCTGTTCATTCTTCTCATCTTAAGCAACCCAGTAGCATCCGCTGGCGGCTAAGGGCTCAGCCTCTGGTGGATTGTGCTACTGTTGTATATTATATATGTATTTCATGCATGGTTTGCTCATCATATTTATTCGGTAATCTGATATGATCTGTTATTTTACATCACAGCTTTGTTACGTTTGATCTGTTAAGTGATATTGTTTCCTGAAACAGAGACATTATAACTCTGCAACGCATCGTTGTTTCTTTAAGTACTGATATAACTGGCTTTTACAGGATACCGTTGCTGTTCAATTATAGAATGTCTGTGTTGTAACACTTGACCTTTGGTATTACTGAATTCATCTTAGAAATTATATTTCCTTGCGATTGTTGAATCTATGAACGTTGTTGTTCCATTCTAAAATACAGTCGTATTATTTATAACTAAGACTGACAATTGGATTACCAAGATCAGATTACTATTGAGGTGTGTCGTGTGTTAAGTTACTATATATTTATATTTGAACTTTCCAGCGTTGTTCCATATTCCATCATTAGTCAATGCTGTTTTATTTCCGTGTGTTGTCCGATTTATTCTTAGAGTAAAGATTGCTATCTGATTTCTGTAGGATACACTTGCTGCACTTATTTTTGTAGATTAAGGTGGTGTTGTTTGTAAGAATTAGTTGTCGTTACATTTCCTAGTTGTTGTTCCATTTCCTGTTATTCGCATTATCTTTGCTTTGGTGTGAAGAACGATCTGAAACTGTAGTAGGCATTGACATTTGTTGTCTAGTCCCCAGATTGATGATTTGTTCCTTGATTACTTTTGGTTACATCAGTTTCCAAAGGAATGAGTTATTGTTACATTGCTTATTTTTCCGAATGAATGATTTAAGTCTTAAAGTGCTTTGCTGTAAGTAGATCTCATTTTGAGCATCCGTTTACTCTTGTATTTTGAGCACTGTACTACATCTTTCATAACATTACTCTTGAGTAAATAGCCGCCTCAGACTAAGTACACTCTTGAAATAAAAAGTCGTCCCTGGGTTGACAATTAATGTGAAGGTAATTAGGAGTTAAAAAGACACCTTTTATCGCTCAACAGAGACCCCCATTTTCAATTAGAACTACAACTTGCGCCAACATAGGCCCTCTCTCTCCCTCCTATACACAATGCACTTCTAGTCACCAGACCCTCCTTTCTGACTTCTTTTCTCTTCTCGTCTATCTCCTATTTGAGGGCACTGCACACTTCTAGTGCGAAGTGATTCCATCCTCTTTTCCTTGCGAGTGCGCCCTGCACCCTCCATGTGGTCCTGGCTCTCCCCCTAGCACATGGCGCAGTTTCAGTGGACAGTTTTGCGCCCTTGCCTCTTGTAACTGTGACTTGTGCCCATCAAGCCACCTCCTCTTCCAGAGTTGTACATGGCATAGTCTTAGTGAGAAGTGAAGCCCTTCTTTGTCTCCTGCAAGTGCACTTTATGCCCATAAGACCTCTCTCTCTCTCTCCTTTGCACATTATTTAGACACACTAAAAAAAATTGCATGAATCATAATAGAGTAGGATATTTTTGAGCTAATGTTTTCTTTCCATGAGTGATATATACCTACATGTTTTCAATGAAGCATGGAAAAGATCTGTGAGGAGATTTGTTAAGAAAGGCTTCCCATGGAATCATCTTGAAGACAAAAGGAACAAAGGAACCTTGTTGTGATAGTTGAAGGAATGATGGATCCGGATGATCAAAGTGACTCATGAAGACTCCATGACTTCTCAAGACCCTTTGGAGGGTAGAAGGAAACAAAAATGTAAAATCTATTACAAGGATTGAATACATAGTGGTAGTGTTTTCACTTCTTAAATAACTCCATGTTAGAAGTCACTATGAGTCCAGGTCATCAATGTCTATGACTTGTCATGTTGTCATCACATGTTGAATGTGTGTTGTAATTATTTTGATGATCCTTATGTCCATGTGAACTACTTCGCTAGACAATTAACAGTTCTTTCATATGTATGTGTGTGCGTCTTTATTTGAATAGTATTAATACTTTTCTTTTAAAGACTCACTTTCTCTTCCCTTCTAGTGAAAGAACCTAGATACATATTACAATTGAACATTTCACAAGGCATACTTACTTGCTCATTCAAAATTACACGCGTGTTTCTCTCTCATGCTAACAACTACAACAAGGAAAATATTTAAGTATATGATAATTGGGCCACATTTCTTGATGGGGCTCCTATACCAGACGATGTGAAGTCTAATTGGGACTTCATATTGGGGAGACCCCCTATATGTTGGTGGGATCTAGCACCATCAACACGCTCCCTATTTTGTTCTTCACAATCCCCCAATATCCCATTTGATCACTTTTGTGTTAGAACCTCCATATTCTCCAAATAACCCAAGCTTAATAGTTAGTGCTAACATGAGGAGGCTCACATTATGGTTTATATCAGGGACTTGCGCTTCTAGCCACAAAAATCTCTCCTTTGTAGCATCTTAGGGGTTATTAATAGATTCATCAGTTATGGTTGGAGTTATATGACTTTCAACTTAACCAATTGAGATCCCTTACAACTCCCCATAATATAAACAAAGAAACCCTACTTTGATACGAGTATTAACCATAAATTTCTTTGGATATACCTTTGGATAGTTCTTTATATCAAATCTACTAAAATATATTTGAGAATCTGAAATATACACTATGAGTGTTAATTTTTCCTTAGATTTTTGGATCCATTTATTATTGAGTTATTCTTATGCATGAAATAGATAAAACATGGAGAATAAAGAAGAACATAATAAAACTCACAACCCAAAATGATTAAAAGATATGATCTAGGAAACCCTTATGGAAGAAAACCTAGCTAGAAATCATAAAGCTCTTTCAATTTTGCTATTGCATTATAAGTTGTTTTACTTTGAATTATGTATCTGCTTACCTCTTTTGAGACTGAAGTGGAAATTAAAGCATAGACCTTCTTATCCTTACTCTCCCAGATTGCTAACTGTTTTTCTTCATCAGGTGTTTCTGGTGCATTACCTCTTTTTCCTTTACAGACTCCATCCCACAGATCATTAAAAATAAGTGTAATTTTTATTTTTCTGTACCACTCTTGGTAATTTTCCTTTCTAGACAGAACAATTCCAACTAAAGATACCAACGAATTCATCTTTTGCAGATAAAATAGCAGTTAAAAACGTAATTGTACATAACTCATTCTTTTTTAACATTTTTGTTTCGACCAAGCACACATTTACTTACAGATCAATATCAATCAACTATAAACCAATCTGACGATGTCTCACAACCTTACAATCACGACAGGTTAGGAATATCACTATCGATGAACCTTGCAATCACGGGACATAGTCATAAATCACAGTGTTCACATCCAACAAACAACATTAAAAAAATTCAATCAAATGGCATTCATTACGGAAGCGGCGATTATCTATCTTGCATATCGTACAAATCTACAGTACCCATCAAAACTTCCTCCACCGAACTTTAACACGACATTGGTCTCAAGGTCCGATAACAGAAAATTAACTGTCACACAAGTTCTCTAATTCAATGGTCCACGAAGTCACTCCACTCGACAAGCTTTAACACGGACAATGGTCCCATATGAATGGTTTCAAAAATTGTTCAGCACAAAACAAAGAGTGGTTGTAGTTGACTACGGGGGCATAAGCTTGGGAGTCAAAACCCGCTAATTGTGGTGGTTTCCAAAACCATCGACTCTTCCGCTACTGTCAAATCAATGTCGTTGCGCCAGCACAGTTCTCTTTGCCTATGGATCCTCTGCTAGGTTAGTCACTCCACACGGCTCTACCAATGCTACTACGCTAGTTCAGGATGAGCACATCTCCTCCACTGGTTTGCAATAATGGAGTTTGTTCCAGACGTTAATTTCGCTTATTTATAATTTATTGATATATGTAATTTATCTACTTGAACACTCAAGGTGCTCCCGCTACTTGGTTTCCAAACGTTAAAGGTGAATTATCGCACAACAGTTGCTAGGTGGTCGTTGTAATTTTCTTTGACTATGACAGATGAAAAATATTCATTTCATGCTATCATATGATAAAGACCCCCAAAAAAAAACAAATATGGGCATTAATTAAGAGATGGAAGAGAAAGAAGGATTATCTGTGGAGTTTGAAGTATACAATATTTATGTAAAAGTTTAAATTATTTTACCTATGGGGCGAAGAATAAATGGTGATAGGGTGTATTGTTAAAACACTTTGTGGTGGAAAGGCCATCTGCTAAAAAACTCATGGGAAAAATTCTAGCCATGCTAAGGGCTGGTGTGGCCCATGCCGAGTGCAATCCCTGGATGATTCTGACCAATTAGATGTCCTTGGATCGTGGCTACTCAAGCCACAAGTTAGGTGTGCCATTCATCTTAGGACTCACATTACCTAACAATACACACACACACAAAATTATTCTATAATAATGGTTATGTTTGTTTAGAGTATTTTAAAATTTAAATTATTTTATGTTAATGATAAAGCATTTTTAAAAATGTATGCACATTCTTACTAGGGTCTTGCCAAAGCAAGACTATAGCGATTAATTTTCCCTTTAGTTGTTATTAGTTTTCTTTTGACTATCCCTTATTTAATGTTTTGAAAATATAAAGATATTTTTTAATATAAGAAAGAAACTACTTTTTTAAATTTCTATTGGAAGATAAATTAATAGTCTTATTGCTATAACCTAAAATATATTGTCATTTGATGTCATTTGCATAAGTGCCTCACATATATGTCTTTTGTCATTGGTGCCAAAATTGGAGGGTGCAAGTAAAGGTTGAGGGACATTTTCAAAAGCCATTTTAAACAATTGGTTAATTCTTGAGTAGAAAAAGTCTTCCATTGGTCATCCATGGTTCTTTTCCCTTTGGAGACTTTCTAAGGTGGTGAAGATGACATCTTGGTAGGTGCTAGTTTTTCTTTTATGGTAAGAGTAATTGAAACCGCATGATAGGGGTTTGTTACTAACAACGGTGTTTTGTGCTTCCACCACATTCTGTGTGAGCATTTTCTTCTTGGAAGTAGTTGCAAGAAGGTCGCACTGCAAATGCATCTTGATGGCTTTGGGTGTTTCAAACAAAGAACCGTCTGCATCTATATTTCCATTTTCATTTATATTCCCAGCAAAAATTTCCCATGGCTTGCGCCACTTTTGTGAGATAACTATTGCAAGCTCATCTGCAATACCATCTGCAGTTATCCCCATCGCGATTGGCCATTAAAACTGACAAAAAAAGGGAGAAACAAGAAATATCCTATAGAATTCTCAATGTTTGCCTTGAAAATATATTTCATGACCTAGTGCAACTTGGTCTTGAATGACTTAGCATTTGATCCACATACCTCAAGCAATAGAAAAATGAAAACAATAGCTATATTAAACATTTAATAAAGGTTTTCTTGGATAAAATTTAAATGTTTACAAAGCTTCATGTGATCTTGAACATGAATTGATACACGCTCCTTCTGATTTTAGGAAAGGAAATATAAATATGACATGTTTCTATCAACCAATGCACCTAGATATCAAACATTCAATTTGAAAAATATATCCAATTCAACTTGAAAAATGTGTCTAATTCAAAGCACAATCTAGAGAGTAAAAATTACAACTTAATGCATATGAAGATATATAGAAGTAAAACAAAAAAACAATGTGATAAATATACCTATGCAACACAATAGGATATAAGATGATCACATGTGGTGAGTGTTATAATGCATAAATTTAAGATAAATATGGCATTAACACTAATAACAACCATATTATTCATGAAACTATTATTATATTCGTATCTAGAGGCATTCTCTAGTATGGGGGAGATGTTGTAATGTTTAACATTTTGACTCAGCGAAAACAAAACAAATTTAAATTAAATTAAAAATAAAAATAAAACTAAATAAAATAAAATAAAAAACACAAAATTTTCTAGTTCATGGTTTTTTCTCATTGTATTCTTAACCCATGGTTTTTTTCCTATGGTATTCTTAACCTATGTTTTTTTTCCCATGGTATTATTCTCTAATATGGCCTATTTAAAGGCTAATAATTAAACTAGCCTAGATCCATCTTAACTCTCGATCTACCCAGTGCCTAGAAAAATCAAATCTCTTACCAATTTGTTCCCTCCTAACACATGTTAAATAAAAACCATAAATCTCATTGGATAATAAATGTGACAAATACTATACATATATATACAAGTAAATATACTTATTAATCTATATCAAAACATAACGATAAGTATGCCACTGTATTTAATTTAATTATCTTATTTCCTTAAAATAATCTAAAAAAATATCAATTTAAAATAATCAAATATTTTTGTAAATAATTAACGCAAGTAATTTATATATATATAAAATTATTTTCCCTTTTTAGATTTTGAGAATCAAACACTATTTAAAATAAAATAATTTTATATTCAAACTTATAGAGAGTCCGCTGAATGCAACACTTATTTTATAATGTTATAAATCGATGCCTTATTTCATAATCATCTTCGATTTAGTCTCATTAAACAACTCAGAAATATAAACTAAACAACTCAGAAATATAAATTGTACGCCCAATAGGAAAGCAAGTGGAAGTTAATGGGGGAGAATTAATGGTTTGACAGTGTTATTTCGCAATTAGTGGAGGAATATGAGAACATTGTGACATTTCACAATTATGAATTTTGTGTAGTGTCATGGGAGTGAAGTTGTAAAGACAGACTTGAAATGTAGACGCGAGACTTCAAAAGGATAGGAGGACTTAAAAAATAGACGCAAGAATCTCAAAAGATAGTGGAAGACTTAAAAAGGTAGACGCAAGACTCTCACAAGATAGTGGAGCACTTAAAAAATAGACGCAAAAAGATAGTGGAGCACTTAAAAAATAGACGCAAGACTCTGAGAAGATAGTGGAGCACTTAAAAAGTAGACGCAAGACTCTGAGAAGATAGTGGAGGAATGATAATCGCTGTGATTACATATATATTTATATATCCACATATCCAGAATACAATTCATGCTCGTTGTTGAAGACGTTGTGTTGGGAAGGGGAGAAATGGATTATAGCGCTGTTTGTCCCATGCTGCTGTGCTTTGTGCTGATTGCAGGGACCTCTGTTGCCGTAGACGATCATCACTTCAATTCACTTCAACCTCATCCTTCTCATTATGTTATGAATGAGCGCATGTCAATGTTGCAGGAATCTGGAAGCTCCATGGCCCGCCACGAGAAAAGGGATGTGGAAGCTCTTCTCTCCTTCAGAAACGCCATAACGGCCGACCCACATGGATTGTTGTCCAACTGGACGGCCCACAACTCTGCCAACATATGCTCGTGGAATGGCATTAGCTGCAGAAAACAGAGCAGAAGAGTTGTTTCCATAGACCTTTCTCTCTCAGGCCTAGAAGGGACGCTTTCGCCTTCTCTGGGTAATCTCTCTTTACTGCGCACGTTGGATCTCTGGGGGAATAAATTGAGAGGGAGAATTCCGCCAGAGTTTGGGCAACTTAAAGCCCTCCAAAGGCTTTACTTGGGATATAATCTTTTATCTGGAAGGACCAATCTGTATTGGCAATTGCACTTTTATGAGAGTTTTCTCTGCTCACTCCAATAAAATTTCTGGGACTTTGCTCACATCATTGGCCAATTGTACCCAACTTAGACGGCTGGATTTAAGAAAAAATAGATTGATGGGCGAACTTCCTTCCTACCTTGCATATTTTCATGACTTGAAAATTTTAAGTGTTGCTTATAATAATCTTAGTGGTGCTATTCCTCAATGTATTACAAATCTCACGAAGTTGCATGTGTTGGATTTATCCAACAATAGATTCAATGGAAAAATACCATCTCAACTTGAGAGACTCTCTGGATTTACAATCAATGAATCTGCTCCCATGGATGGAATAATTTCAACTCAATTCGGATTTCTGTACGATGAAAATACTTCAGATGAAACACTATTTTATGAGGAAATGGTATTTGACATAAAAGGAGGTGAATACACACTATCATATGTGTTGCCCATAAACACTATATTTGATCTGTCTAGCAATGATCTCAATGGCGAAATACCCACAAGCATTGGAGGTATGAGCGGCTTGCGACTATTGAACCTATCAAGGAATCAACTGGAAGGGTTAATCCCTGCATCTCTTAGTAACATCTCTGCTTTGGAGCAGTTAGATTTGGCTAAGAATAATTTAAGTGGAGAGATTCCTCAAGAGCTCTCTAAATTGCATGAGTTGGGTGTTTTTGATGTTTCCTCTAACAACCTCTGTGGCCCAATCCCAATAGGGACACAATTTTCCACTTTTAATGTTACTTCATTTCAAAGAAATAAGTGCTTGTATGGGTGTCCTTTAGATACATGCAATGAAAATAAAAGACCAAAGAGAGAAGAAAATAACACTACTATGAGTGGTAAGCCTGTAGTGGGATGGCTTAGTAGAGTGGATGAGAAGATGTCATTGATGGCTTTGGTAATAGGTCTGGGAATTGGATTTGGAGGAGTGATTTTTGTTTTTGTAGTGTGGGAGAAAGCCAAGCATTGGCTTTTGTCTCCCAAAAGGCCACAAACCTTTTATGGAGTGTATCGATTCCCTAAATAATGGGACTTTGTAAATCAAAAATTGTATCCATAAAATATATGGTGAATAAAACAAATTGTTATAGTAATATAGATAGTTTTTTCCTTTATAAAGAAACAAAAAAATATTAATAAAAATTATGTCAATATCATTGTACAATAATGGTAAACATAAATATTGTTAACTATTAAAGTTTAATTATATATGATATTGATATTACTTATAATAATAAGTTATTTTTTTCAAATAATGTTTATAGATATTCATACATTTTCATATATATTATTGTTTTATATAAAATAAAATGTAAATGTAGATAGAATTGGATGAAATAAATAAATATTGTTTATGAATGAATGTGATTTCAAAATTTTTCATATATATATATATATATATGTCTAAATAAATAATTTTATATTTATAAAAATATGTATATCTTTAATATTCGCAAAATAAGGTTATCGATTTTTAGTTTTTAATATTTGTAAAATAAAATTGGTTGTTGAAGAAAATGCATATATTCATGAGTAAAAATTTAGATAAATGAATGATATGAATAATTGATACAATGAGGTATTATCTTCCCACCACGGGTATGAAAATATAATCAACCCTGATTTGTTCACAACTCACATCAAAAAAATATAAGACATATTGTTTTCCTAGCCTGCTCTTCATCAAAAAAATATAAGACATATTGTTTTCCTAGCCTGCTCTTTTTCAATCAATGCACGGGATAAAGCATTTCCCATACATAAAGCATTATATATATATATATATATATATATATATATATATATTTATTTATTTATTTATTGCTCTGTTTATGATTTCATTTGCACATCCACTGCCAATGTGGTTCATGCAAATATAAACATTGTACATTAAATCTAGTCTATGAATCACCAATTATGTGGTAATATTTAATTTTGGCAATTTGATATTAAAACAATTTGTAGTCAAAAGTTTTTCAAACTCTTCATAGATAAATTATTTGAAAATAATAATAATAAATAAATTTATTTAATATATATCAAAGGATTAGGTGTGTATTTTATTAGAATCTATGTTGATTTTTAAAAAGTTAAAAGTTAAAATTAAAATTTCTTAGAGTAAAATTCTCATTTAATAATTATTGAATCTTATTTATTGTAATTGATATTTCACTTATATTGAATGAGATTTTACTATTTCCAATTATACTTAATTTTTTGGGCAAAAAATCTATTCATCATTATTTTGAATTTAACTTTGCTTAAATAATTTAATATGTAATATTGGTCTTTATAGCCAATATTGTTTGATAAACATTGTAACACTGTTAAGTGAATAATAATGTTTAGATATTTTTTAGTAAAACAAATTTTAATGTTTAGTGGATATGTTGTTTTTATTATGAAGCAACTTCAATATTTTTGGGTGTTTTATTGGATGTTAGAATTAAAACATGTAACTATTATTGCAATTATTGATATAAATATGAATTGATTCATTATTATCAAACATTATTATTATTATGTTGAAATGATGATAAAATTAATTAATGTCTTGCATGCACCCAACAAATACATAACTTATGCAAGTAATGAAATTGACCATATAAATCATGAAATGTCATATTAAAAAAAACAATGAACATGAAACTTTCAAAGTAATGGATAGGTAATGTGGGCTCACTATCTTTCAAAAGGAAGATTATAAATTTATTATTAGTTTTCAATATTTTGACACTTCACATCCCTTTGGGGAGCTTAAGGGAAGCTAAAAGAATGTAATTGTACATGGAAACATAATTATTGAGAAAGAAGCTAAATAGTCATAATTATATACAAGGAATCCTAAGAATTTACATGGAAATTACAAGAGAAGGGATAAAAATGAATCAATTAGATAAGAAGAGGAACTTTTTGCTATTGGAACTTTATAAAATCTTTTATGAATTTTAATGAAAGGAATCCAGCTCTCAAGGCCAATTTTGAATAACAGCTTTGATTGGGGTGATGGGTGTTGAGAAATATTTCTGGTGCCTTGTTATTGTTGCCACTATCAATTTGTATTCGTTTTTGTGATAGACCAACACCTCGAGAGAGAGAGAGGTGTCGGTCTATCACAAAAACGAATACAAATTGATAGTGGCATCAATAATAAGGCACTAGAAGTAGTTCTCATACATATAGATAGATAGATATAGATAAATATATATAGATATATATTTATCTATATATATCTATATATATAGATATATATATATAGATATATATATAGATATATATATATATATCTATATATATCTATATATATAGATATATATAGATATATATATATAGATATATATATATAGATATATATATAGATATATATATATAGATATATATAGATATATATATCGACATTTATTTTATGTTCATTTGTGTTTGTGTGTGTGTTTCTACTCTGTCTTGAATAAATTTTCTTTTCTAGAAGCATTAACTAGATTATATATAGTTAACCTTGCATTCACTAATTAAGACACGCTATACGGAGAACCCATATTGCTGGGAAGGGCACTTTGCAAATGAAAACAGAATTTGGGACTATAAGGAGGGCTTAAATTGTATGGCTAGCAGAGACACTCAATCCTCATCAATTCATCATTCTAAACCTTTAGATTGTGTACTCCCATCCTATCCATGTCACTACCTAAAGTGATAAGTTAGACCCAAAGAATGTGTTTAAGAATAGTGCAACTACTTTTGAAAATATTGAGCCACCTCTTGAACATATTTAAGTGGTTCACTATTGAAGTTAAATTATTTATGTCATCTTACTCAATCATATGACTAGGAGATTGGGTAGTAGCTTATTGTGCTTTTATTTCCCAAACCACAACCAACTTATAAATCATTGTTAAGAATTGGAGTACAAATAAGACAAGACAATATTGGCAGAAAAGGCTTAATGTCGTTCTCTTTTTTCTTGTATTGATACCACTATATAAATTTGTAGCACATTAAATTTACCATTCTACATCTAGATCTCATTGACAACTCATTAGTGTATTGTGAAAGAACCTCATTAAATATAAGGCTTACAACTTAGAATTTATGATTTTCCATGGACTACAATCTACATTCCTTGATCACCCACCCCCTCCCTCCCCAACCCCACACTCCCCCCCCCCCCACAATAACTAGTCAAAATAATTGCACCAGTAAATTTTGTCATCTTCAATCTAAAATTTCCTAACTAAGTATCGATGAAGACATCCTAAAAAATGCCAACATATGGATGTATGGAAGTGAACAACTAGCATGTTTGAACATTCCCAATGAATAACTGGAATGATTATTATTGAGGAAACTAGTTTCTATGCTAGAATTCTCGAAGTTTAATGAAATTTGATTGACTTTGAATCTTGAAGCTTGAGATTTGATATTTCTCCCTGTCATATGCAAGTTGAGAGGTTTTTCAATGATTATGTATTAGAAGGATCCAAGCTTGAGCTTTGGATTCTTTATGTGGCGATTTTGTTGGTTAACCACTAACCATCTTTACTTAATTTGGTTGTTTTCCTGGTTATCCACTAATCATCTTCCATTGATATTGATGGTTTATGGTTTACCACTATCCATTTTGACTTGAACAATGTGGCAGTTTTGGATGACCATTAACTAATTTGAGTTCAATAATGTGATTATTCGTCCTTGATGAGGAGGTATTGATTGGTTCTTCACATGAATATTCATCTTGCATGTAGATATAGGGACTCCAAAATACAACTCCACATACATCAAGTGGAACTACATCCAACTCTACTTCATTAATAAAATCAACACTGATAGAAAATTTGATTCTATAGTGTTTAGTTACATTTATATTTTCTTCCTTGTTAACCCATCCTAATGGATTTGGGCTAGGATGGTCATGAGTCTCTAGTCCTAGTTTATTGACTAGATTTGTTAATATGAGATTCTCTTGTGATATTAAGTTTAATAGGAGAATTATTTTTTATCTTCCTAACTTGTATCATATATGGAAGAGTCTAGTCATTTCCTTCTCTTCTTGTTGTTGAAGGCTGGTCAAATTCATCTTTTTACGAACTAATGTATAGATAATCTTCTCATCCATGTCTGAGTTGCTTTTCACTTGGTTTCTCGATTCAGTGGCCATGAAATTTTTCTTTCTAGCATCTTTCTTTCAATTCTTCATGCTGAGCCCAGGATGAAACTTCCAACACTTCTCCTATGTATGACCATAAATATTATAGTGGTTGCAATGGTTGTTGAGAACTTTGCAAGGGCATGTTTTTTTTTTTTTTTTTCTGAATTGGACTAATTCTATTAATCAAAAATATGGTACACGAAGATACATTCAAGAGAGACAAAAAACCGTCAATCGGAAATGATAGGACTATCAACCTCGGTTCCGGAGAAGAAGTGAAACAAGCAAGAAGCTACAGCATGTGGCTGGAAGCAAAAAAGACTGACTTCTACCCAGAATGGGTAGAAGCCTCAACACGAAGCTTTTTCCCTTTCCTTTTTTTGACTTCGACCCAACCTTCATGGGGTGAGTGAGCAATAACAACTTGAAGATTGGGGTTCTCCACAGGGGAGCCCTCCTTTTCTGAATCAGAGGAGGAGGTCAAATGGACGCGTTTCTGAGCGGTGGCGATATCGGAGGACTGCGTCGGACCATCGGTGGAAGGGACCACAGAATGAGGGGCATGATCCATTTCCACATCACTACCTTCATCTTCAGAGCTGGAGGAATCAAAATCCACAACTGGAGGTGGAGAGCAAGGAGCCCATCATTTGGACTTGGGCTTGGAAAAGTTATCCTTATTCTTTTTTGCCAGGCGAGATGGGCAAGTGTTCTGCAAATGCCCTGATTGGTGGCAATGGCGGCAACGAAATGCAGTATTTTCGTAGTCCAGTGTCTGGGACCAGACAAAGTCATTTATCTTGAGATTGATTTGGTCTGGAAGTCCTTTGCTCAAGTCTAACTCCACACATATTCTGGCATATGAGTAGAGACCTTTGGATTCCCGCCAGGAATCTCCCATCATGAAACTGCCCAAGGTGTTGCCTATAGCTCTATAGACACGAGTATGCCATAAGTGGGCAGGAAAGTTCGGAAGCCTGACCCATACAGGTGTCCTGGTAATGACTGCAGTTGCTGGATCAAAATCTGGAAACCAAGGAGTCAAGAAGAGCCCCGCAGTTCCCATGAACCAAGGGCCTTCTTCTAAGGCCTTTTCATAATGCTTACTGTTATCAAATAGAACAATAAAGTAACCTTTAGAGCAGAAACTGATCTTACAATGATGAGTCCAGTTTGCATGGATCCATGCATAGAGATCCTGAGATCGCGGCCACAGTCCATTAAATCTGCAAATGATGGCTCTTTCTGCAAATTCTTGAAGTTGGGTTGCAAGATCTTCATGGGTGATTTCAACAGAAGGAACTTCTTCTATCTTATCAACCAAAAAGGCCTTAGGTTTGAGGGCCTCCGGGGGTTTGGGGTTCTCAGAGTGTACTGCATCTTTGTATGAGAAAGGACGAGCAGAGGATGACTGACCCGCTGCACCTCCTCTCAGACGTAGGGTTACCACCAAAGAGCTGTTCCTGGTAATGCTGTAAGAAGAGAGGGGAAGAAGGTCTTCAAGTTGCTTACCCTGAAAGAGAAGTCTTTGAAAGCCTGAAGGGATCCCAATCCGCCGCTCTAGATCCAGTTTGAGATCCAGCACCAGATCTGGAGAACTGACCCATTGCAGGGTGGTTCTACCTGAAGGCTGAGAAATTTGGATCTGAAAGGAGTCACAGGAGTGCCTAGACCCAGTGCCAGGGCTTCTTGTGCTTCCTAGAGCAGATCTTCCATGGAAATTTTCCATCTGGGGTGTCAGACCTGTAAGATCTTGGCCGATCTGTCTATTGAGAGTCTGATCTTGCTTACCCTCAAGAATATTAGGCCAACCCCCGCGGCGGATTTCCGGAGCTTGACGCCTTTCTCTGTCATCTTGAATCGACGAATCGTCCTCGGGCCTGTATTTCACTGCCGCCGTTGACAAGCCCCGGCACATTACAGAGGCAGCGGAATCCCCTGGACGGACCGAAGGCAACAGGCTTTTCTTGACGGCTGGAACTATCGATTTCAAGACATTACTCTTTGCAGAAGCTATGTCGGCCTCAGGTGCCGCCTCTGCTCCATTAGGTTTGGCCGGTAACTGCTTCGGCGCTTCGGCTTCAACAGTGACAGCCAGAACTGAATCGGCCTTTGGCATTGTCTGCTTCGACTTAGCACCTCCATCTTTCTCTTTCTTTGGAGTAGGGTTTGCTGCGGCGGCCTTCTTGGCGGGGCGAGGAGCCATTTTTCCAGAATCTTCTTTGCAAGGGCATGTTATGGCTATTATCTATTTTTATTTTCCTACTTTCTACTTCTTCTTCCCGTACTTGGAAGCTTCCTCATGCTCCTTGTTCTTTGACCCACTTAATTTCCCTTTCTTCTAGCTTATGTTCTCCAAGTATCTTACCTATACACAAGCCTCATCCATCATTTTAGGTTTGAAAAACACCATTTTCTTCTGCATATGGTTATGTAGACCCCCTAGATCCTAGAGGAGTACATATGGTGGTTTGAGGAGATATCCAACTTATTTCCATATTCCTAAATTTGGTGGTGTACTCTTGCACACTCTACCCTTGTCTCTTCAAATTGGATCCACTTGTCCTCTACATACCTGATAGGCTATAGCTATGAATTTATGATAGGTTTTAAATCCTTCCACTTAGTTATCAAAGGATATCACTCTAGTCTCAAGATTTTTGTGTGGCTTTCCCACCAAGTTAGGGATTGGCCCTCTAATTTTAGACATGCAAATGAAATTTTTTATTCTTCCTTTATGTGGTGAAAACTAAAATGAACCTCTAACTATTGCATTAAATGATTTAAATTAAAAGAATCAATCTCACCTTGATATGGATTGATGTCAACCTTTGCTACCATCTTGAATAGGGAATATGAATGGTTCATGGCACTCAAATTGGGTTGATCCTTTTTGGGTTATTTCTTAGTCTTTGTTGTCGTTGCTACAACACCCTCCAAAAAAAATTTATATACGAATTTTGGAGCCTACCTTTTGCCATGTGAAGTGTCTCTTTTGGTCAGCAAGTGTCATTTTATTTTTTTACACATGTTTCAAGTATTTGTGTTCCTTCCTAGGTGTCATTGGATCATCAAGAATAGAAATAGTGCACTTTTGAGTCATAATACACTTCCTAGTCACAAAACAACACTTATTGGTTGCAACTGGGCATACTTTATTTGTTGCACTTGGAGATGGTTTGTAAATTGGAATTTTGATGTATATTTCTTAGTTGTGGGTCTTGTATAAGTTTTACTTATGAGTTGATATGTGTTATGCTTGATTTCTCCCCTAACTCATTGTGTTTTTCCATGTTTCACCATTCTGTACTTAGCTAATTTTGTGGCTTTGCAAGCGTGCCCTTAGGCTAGGAAGAGTGTACTACGCACTTCTAAGGCATAATGGAGACACTCCTTTTCAACTAGAACTGTGACCTGCACCAACCTAAGTCCTCTCTCTCCCTCCTGCACACAACGCACTTCTAGTCAGTAGACCCTCCTTTTTTACTATTTGTCTCTTCTTCCTGCGCCAGTCAAGCCACTGTCTCCCAATTGAGTGCACTATGCAATTCCAGTGGGAAGTGATTCCCTCCTTTATGCCTTACAAGTGTGCCTTGTTCCCTCATTATGGTCTTGGCTCTCCTCCCTAGGGCATGGCGCAATTTTAGTGGACAATCTCGCTCCCTTGCCTCTTGCAACTATGACCTGTACCCATCAAACCTCCTCCTCTTCCATAGTTGTGTGTAGCACAGTCTCACTGAGTAGTGAAGCCCTCCTTTGTCTCCTATAAGTGTGCTCTATGCCCAGAGGACATCTCTCTCTCTCCTTTGCGTGTTATTGAGGAATAGTTAGAGAATTTGCATGAATCATGAAAGAGTAGGAGATTTTTGAGCTAATGTTTACTTTCCATTAGCTCAAAAGGCACAAAGGTTTCCCACATAATCATCTTGAAGACAAAAGGCACAAAGGAACCTTGTTGCGACAGTTGAAGGAATGATGGATTTGGATGATCAAATTGAGTCATGAAGACTCCATGTTTTGTAAATACCCTTTGGATGGTAGAAGGAAATTACAATGCAAGGTTTGTTACAAGAATTGAAGGCATAGTGGCAGTGTCATCACTTCTCAAAGAACTACATGTTACAAGTCGCTATGAGTCTAGGTCATCAATTTCTATGACTTGTCATGTTGTAGTCACTTGATCATGTAATTTTGGAAAATATTGTAAATGTAAATATGTGGAAGTCCAAGAGTCATATATGAACAAAAGAGTCTGTAGCAAAAGTCCAAAAGTCTCATGAAAGACAAAATGTCACATTAGAAGTCCAAGAGTCGTGAGGGAAGTCCAAGAGTAATGAGGAATATGAAAGGCCATTCCTCTTGTTATAAAATAAGTCTCATTAGTCAAGAAAAGGACTTTTCACCTTGGCTTATCCACCTAGGCATTAGAGAGAAAGATTGTTCTTTTAGAGAGAAAGTATTGGCCTGATGCTCCACTATTGGAGCTAGTGGTGTCTCATTGCATCAATTTATCCTTGAACTTCCGCTTAATATTCAAAGCTCATTGATGTTGGACATTGGATAAACCAACACTCCCCACGTGTTTCATGACATGGACTAATCACCTCTAATGGATCCTTAATTATGGCAATGTGATCATTGTCTAACACCTGCGGGTTTTGATCTAACAACAATCATGATTCCAAATAAGTTGTATCAGAGCACAAGTCACGAGTTCAATACACACCCAACTCACATTGGGGGAGAGATTGTTGGAAAATGGATAAACCAATGCTCCCCATGTGTTTCATGACATCGACTAGCCAGCTCTTGTGGATCCTTATCTCTAGCGATGTGATTGTTAACTAATACCTGTAGGTTTTTCTATAATGGAAATTATGATTCCCAATAATTGAGCAAACAGATTTTCATGCATATATCATGAATGTAATAAGAATATTCTTTTTATGTTTGTGGTACGTGTCTTGTTCATATGTACTAAGGAAATTGAAATATTTCATTGACTTTGGTGCTCATCTTGTTGAACGTGTGTTGTAATTGTTTTAGCTATCATTATGTCCATGTGAACTACTTCACTAGACAATTAACAATTCTTTCATATGTATGTGCATGCATGTATATTGGAATAGTACTAAGGAAATTGAACTATTTCATTGAATTTGGTGCTCATCTTGTTGAATGTGTGTTGTAATTGTTTTAATGATCGTTATGTCCATGTGAACTACTTCGTTAGACAATTAATGATTCTTTCATATGTATGTGTGTGTCTTTATTGGAATAGTACTAATACTTTTCTTCTAAAGACTCACTTTCTCTTCTCTTCTAGTGAAAGAACCTGGACACATCTTAAAATTAAAAATTTCACAAGGCATACTTACTTGCTCATTCAAAAGTACATGTGTGTTTCTCTCTCAAGCTAACAGCTGCAACCAAGGCAAATCTTTAAGTGTATGGTAGCCAGGCGTCATTTCCATATGGCTCTCGTATACCAAATGGTGTGAGGTCTCATTGGGAATTATATCAGGGATACCCCCTATATGTTGGAGGGATCCAACACTGTCAACATTATGGTGCTAGAAGGAGGGCATACTTTATATGGCAAACAATTCACCACATCCTAAAAATGAACCTTCCATGCAAGATAATAATGATCTGAGTTTAACTCCAACTCACATTCCTAAGATAGGGGATTACTCTCATTGAAGTCCAAAATAGGATTTTGAAGTCACCTACGATCAACTCCGAACAATCCGACCTATTACACATTAGTTTGTAAGATCTCTTGACTTACTTCTTGTCACTTCTATTCTTCCACATAAGCCTATAAAGAAAGAAATGACTCGTCACTGTGTATTGGTTTCTTCAATGGAATATTTGGTTATTGCAACCCTTGAAGAATTAGTTGATCCTACTAAAAGAACACATCAACAAGGGGACCTTACACCTATTGAGGAGGATTTGGACGGAGATGGGGAGGATTTTTAATTTTCTGACGAAGAACAATCGAGACAAGAAGAAGAGCTCGATTATAAGGAGGATTTAAATGGTCAAGGAGAAGAATCTTTAGATCCAGAGGGAGACGAGGAGGAAGAAGAAGACATGGTTTATGAACAGTTGGATTGGATAGCTCAATGACCTCTTTCTCTTCTAGGAAAGTTTCATCGCATGCCTAAACATATAGAAAAACTAGTTTCAAATTTTGATCCTTATAAGAGGATGAAAGTTGAGGAACATATTAATGACTTATACATGCATTTGTGAATGCTTGAGGTACATTTTGATGAAGTTTACTAGAGATATTTTCTGTACACTATAGAAGGTAGAGTATCGTTGTGGTTCCAAAATCTTCCGCTTAATTCAATCTATAATTGGAGGGAGTTCAAGAAGTTGTTCTGGGATAAATTTTTTGATGATAAAACTCTTTCTATGTTGCTCAAAGAACTCGGGAATGTTAAGATGGGGAAAAGGAAAAAGTGAAGAATTTTAATCAAAGATTTACGCGCTTGTTGAATAAATTGTCCACATATGTTCAACCACATAATGTAGAAATTTTGAATAATAAACACATATTCAACAGAGATTATCCTGATCATGCACTATTGCAAAATACATGCACAATACATAAGCTCCTCTACGTTGATTAACAATTTAGCAGCATCAAAAACAATGAAACATCAATCGCATGCACACATTAACATAGTATGTATCTCGGGGAAAGCTTACAGCTGAAAACCCCACACTATCTGTATATTAATGATTGAGAACATGTAACATTACATAGTACAATACTCCTCACAAGTATCCAACACTATCTCCACCTGTTACACACAAACCAGCTCAGACCTGAACAAGTCACAGGTTCAAATCTCCTCCGCTGCTTTCCCTGCCTCTATTGCACAATACTTGCTGAGAATCACTCACACTGGAAATCACGTGAGCACAGGCTATTCTACTGGGCATATGATGGGCAATACTCATTGGCATACTCAATACATTGCTTGTGCAAAGTCTCATGCACAACTATAGTCACAACTGATAGCAATCTCAACCTCTAACACCTGTCTCCACTGAACTGTACATGCACTGAGTTAACTGATGTATTCTTCAGTTGCATTATGAGTTAATAATTAATTCACATAACTCATCACTAGTCTATTTGCAGTTAGACTAATTACAACTAGTTTAACAAAGTCAAACTGAACACAACTCCATCAACTCCACATCCAACTCCACCAAACTCACATGCATGAGTTCTAACTGATGTCCTGCATGCAATAGCTCAACTGACTCATAAGAAAAGCGTATTTCCTTCTGACAGCTACATGTGCCACATTTGTAGCTCAAATTGAAGTGCTCCAAGAGGATAAGATAAAGTTTATAGTCTAAATATTATTATGAGACAATAATATTTGACTTTTCTATTTTTAACCTAGTAGTCTAAAAATAGACTTTGATCACTCCTGTTGTGAACCAGAAATAGAAGTCCATCTATTTTTCCCAACATGACCAATCATCCATAAACAGCATCCTGCAACTCATAGACATGATCCATATGTCTAAAAATAGACAATCTAAAAATAGACTTTGCACCATAATTTGCCTGCGGGCCCACTTAGTGAAGGCAACTCCTTTCCACTAAGCTTCATCATCTTGTTGCATTCTCAACACTCCCTCTCAACAAGATATGGATTATCGGCAACCCCTATCCTGCCTCGGTGGTATTTGAATTTGCTCCCGGTGAGCGCCTTCGTCAAGATATCAGCATCCTGATCCTCTGTTGGAATGTATGAAAGTAACATGATTCTCCGCCACACACAATCTCTGATATGATGGTACCTGATGTCAATATGCTTAGATCTATCATGAAATACAGGATTAGCCGAGAATTTAATGCAACTCTGGTTATCACAGTAAATCACAGTAGGATCCAAGTGAGAACCGAACAAACCGACCAGGATCTTCCTCATCCATATAGCCTCGCATGCAGCCAAACTTGCTGCCATATACTCGACCTCTGCTGATCTGAGTGCCACGGATCTCTGCTTCCTGCTGTACCAAGAAACTATTGTTGACCCGATAATGAAGACCCCTCCTGATGTACTCTTTCTGTCCATTGGGCTCCCTGCCCAATCTGCATCCATGAAGCCACATAGCTTCACCTCATCCTCCTGTCTGTACCACAAACCATCTCCCGATGTGCCTCTCAAATAACGCAATACATGCTTGCCCGCCTTCCATAAGAGCTTGGTAGGCTTAACCATAGCTTGTGAAAGCTGGTTAACAGCATAGCATATATCGGGTCGTGTATTGACCAGATACATAAGCGACCCCACCAACTGTCGATAAACAGTGGCATCCACTTCTTCTGCCGAAGTGGCATCCTCCTTCCTCCAACCTCCAGGAAGAGGAGTATCAACAGGCTTGCAGCCATGCATGTTGAACTTCTCCAGTATCTCCCGAGCATACTTACCCTGAGAAACAAATAGTCCACCACTGCGCTGCCAAATTTCCAATCCCGGGAAATAATGAAGGAGGCCCAAGTCCTTCATCTCAAACTCCTTAGCAAGATCATCCTTGCATGAAAGTATCAACAGCTCATCACCCGTTAGAATCAAATCATCTACATACAGTACAATGATAAGCAACTTACCCTCCACCACAATCTGGTATAGGTTAGGATCCGCCTCACTCTTAGAGAATCCAAGTCCGGTGAAATAACTGTCTATCCGTGTGTACCAAGCACGTGGTGCTTGTTTCAACCCATACAGCGCTCTCTTTAGCCTGCACACATGCGACTCGCTGCTGAATATCTCAAAACCTTCGGGCTGCTCAATGTACACTTCCTCCTCAATGACTCCGTTGAGGAACGTAGTCTTCACATCCATCTGATGAATGTGCCACCCCATCTGCGCTAAGAGAGCAAGAATCATCCGTATGGAAGAATACCTTGCGACAGGTGCAAAGGTCTCCTCATAGTCGATCCCCTCTATCTGTGAAAAGCCTCGGGCAACAAATCTTGCCTTGTACTTCTCCACACTCCCGTTAGCTGCCTGCTTAACTTTGTAGATCCATCTCGAACCTACCACTGATTTCCCTTCCGGTCTTGGGACAATCTCCCATGCACTGTTTCTGACAATCGAATCATACTCTTCCACCATGGCGTCTACCCATGCGGGATCCTCCATAGCTTCCTCGAAAGAGGATGGCTCAGTCACAACACATTTGCTCATAAGAGCCATGTATCCAGTGTACCGATTAGGTGACTGTCTCTCCCTGCATTGGGCTGTAGGTGGTCCTACAACATTCTCTGCATCTTGAGCCAGTCGCTCATCTTCTGTCAAGAGCTTTCGCCCTCTGATGGTTGGTGCTGCATGAGTGGTCTCTTCCACTCCATGAACCTTGTCCTGTGGCTGATCCACGTCCTGAAGCTCATCTTTAGGAACTAATAGCTCCTCATCTACATGCAAGTGTAGCTCCCTCTCAAGCGAACACTTCATGGCTTTCTCCTCCTGAAATTTTATATCCCGTTGCACAATCGTTTTACCACTGTCTGGAAAATACACACGATAGTTGTGGGGCGTATCAGTGTACCCCACAAATATCCCAACCTCTGCGATCGGCTCCAACTTCTTCCTAGCATCCTTCGTCGCATGCATGTAAACGTTAGCACCAAAAATCCTCAAATGAGAAAGATCAGGTTTCTTACCAGAATAAGCCTCCTCAGGTGTACTCATGCCAAGTATCCTGTGAGGACAACGGTTCTGCACATAAACTGTTGTATTGCATGCTTCCACCCACAAGTGAAGGGGTAGGCCCTAATCATGCAACATCGCCCGTGCAGCACCCATGATCATTCTGTTCTTTCGCTCAACAACCCCGTTCTGCTGTGGGTTATGGGGAGCTATGAACTCTCTTCGAATCCCTTCTGCTTTGCAGAAATCCTTGAACTCGCCAGAGATGTATTCACCACCATTATCGCTCCTAAGAGCCTTCACCTTCTTCCCTGACTCCTTCTCGACCAGTGCTTTGAACTCACAGAACTTTGAGTACGTCTCACTCTTCTTCTGCATGAAGAAGATCCAGCACTTACGAGAGAAATCATCAACAAAAATCACATAATACCTGTGTTTTGTTTTCGAAGCTACTGAGAAAGGTCCACACATGTCTGTGTGAATTCTCTCAAGGATTGTCGTGGCACAACTATCCTTCTCGTGAAAGGTGGCTTTCACAAACTTTCCCAAGGTACACCCTTTGCACTGATCTAACTGCACAAGAGTGCCTTTAGGAATCCCTGTAGTGATCTGCTGCAGTATCTTCAAGGCTCCATGGTGAAGGTGACCCAATCTCCTGTGCCACAACTCGCCATCATCCCGGCTCACCAATCCTTCTGCCTTGCATGCCATTGCTGCGCATCCATCTACATGCAACTGATAAAGGTTCCTCACTCGAACCCCTATCTTTCGAGTTTCTCCAGTTGTCTTGCTGCGCAGGAAAGCCTTTCCCTCGCTGAAAACAACATCATATCCCTTGTCTTCTAACATCGCCACAGAGATAAGATTCTTCTTAAATCCTAGAACATGCATCACTTCCTTCAATACAAAGGGTTTACCAGACTCCCTCTCAAAGGAAATGGTACCGATACCGATTTCACTGTATCTACCATCATCGCCCATCTCGATGTGCACTCCAAGATCTTTGTCCTCCAGATCAGAAAACAAATCTCGATCTCCTGTCATGTGAAAAGACGCACCATTGTCCAAGAACCACACCGATCCCATCACACTTGAAACCAAGCATGTGATCAATGAAAAATCAAGCTCAAACTGTGAGGCTAGACCCTCTCCTGCTGCAAATCCAGCAGCTTGCTTGTTCTTCTTCTTCTGCGGACAATTAGTGGCATAGTGTCCATGCTGGTGACAGTGAAAGCACTTCACCTTGGACATGTCCTGCTTCTTGCCTTTCGCACCAGACTGAGAAGCTTTCTTGCTCTTCCCTTTCTTTGCTTTAGTAGCCAAAGCGCAATTTTCTTCATCAGTTCCCTTTGATGAAGATTCGTCCCTGGTATTCCACCTG
The DNA here is from genome assembly GCA_031772625.1 of Pinus tabuliformis. Classification (NCBI taxonomy): domain Eukaryota; kingdom Viridiplantae; phylum Streptophyta; class Pinopsida; order Pinales; family Pinaceae; genus Pinus; species Pinus tabuliformis. Next base: position 89,639,087 of record CM062819.1, on the reverse strand, counting down.
ATCTCCTCCTGCACAAGATCTGACCAAAGTCTCTCCCATCCTGGCAATTTCTCTCGACCATTGACAGAGTCCTAATAGGAATGCCAACTCTTCGGAAGACCAAGGAGAGCCAAGCTCACCAAGTCCTCATCATCGACAGTCACCCCCACACTTCCCAGTTCATCTCTGCACTGAGTGAACTTCGTGAGATACTTGGGCATACTGTCACCCTTCTCACATTTGATGTTTCTGAGTTTATCTTTGAGCGCCAGCTTCCTCTGATCGCTCTTGCTTTGGAATAGATCTGTTAACACTTTCCACATCAAGTATGGAGAAGCCTTTCCATGCAGGTTGGACACAATGTGATCCTTCACGCCCTCCAACAGAATCCTTCGACACTTCGTTGTCTTCTTTTGCCAAGCCTTAGTTGCGGCAGCATCAGTAGGCTTTGGGACCTCAGCCTCTATGAACTCCTTCAGCCCATTATCATCTAACACCACCTCCATCCTGTACTTCCATGCAATATAGTTCGAGCTGCCCTCAAGAGCATACTCCAATCGCAATCTGTTAAAAGACATTGCAACATTGACACCAAGAAAACACTGCTACAAATTCGAATTCCACCAGCTCCAAACTCAACCGCCTCGGATCTAAGATTCGTGAGAACAAATTATTTCTCGTACAGAGATTGACTATATGGGCTTTTACCGGATATCTCACCTTCCAAAGGAAGGATGAATCCAGAGGCTACCTGGCCCGATTACAGACTCTGCCTGAAGAAATAGAATGTAAACACTTTCTGAAGAGTAGATCTGATGATCAATAGCTCTAATACCATGTAGAAATTTTGAATAATAAACACATATTCAACAAAGATTATCCTGATAATGCACTATTGCAGAATACATGCACAATACATAAGCTCCTCTACGTTGATCAACAATTTAGCAATATCAAAAACAATGAAACATCAATCGTATGCACACATTAACACAGTATGTATCCCGGGGAAAGATTACAGCTGAAAACCCCACACTATCTATATATTAATGATTGAGAACATGTAACATTACATAGTACAATACTCCTCACAAGTATCCAACACTATCTCCACCTATTACACACAAACCAGCTCAGACCTGAACATGTCACAGGTTCAAATCTCCTCCGCTGCTTTCCCTGCCTCTATTGCACAATACCTGTTGAGAATCACTCACACTGGAAATCACGTGAGCACAGGCTATTCTACTGGGCATATGCTGGGCAATACTCATTGGCATACTCAATACATTGCTTGTGCAAAGTCTCATGCACAACTATAGTCACAACTGATAGCAATCTCAACCTCTAACACCTGTCTCCACTGAACTGTACATGCACTGAGTTAACTGATGTATTCTTCAGTTGCATTATGAGTTAATAATTAATTCACATAACTCATCACTAGTCTATTTGCAGTTATACTAATTACAACTAGTTTAACAAAGTCAAATTGAACATAACTCCATCAACTCCACATCCAACTCCACCAAACTCACATGCATGAGTTCTAACTGATGTCCTGCATGCAATAGCTCAACTGACTCATAAGAAAAGTGTATTTCCTTCTGACAGCTGCATGTGCCACATCTGTAGCTCAAATTGAAGTGCTCCAAGAGGATAAGATAAAGTTTATAGTCTAAATATTATTATGAGACAATAATATTTGACTTTTCTATTTTTAACCTGGCAGTCTAAAATAGAATTTGATCACTCCTGCTGTGAACCAGAAATAGAAGTCCATCTATTTTTCCCAACATGACCAATCATCCATAAACAACATCCTGCAACTCATAGACATGATCCATATGTCTAAAAATAGACATAGTCTAAAAATAGACTTTGCACCATAATTTGCTTGCGGGCCCATTTAGTGAAGGCGACTCCTTTCCACTAACCTCCATCATCTTGTTGCACTCTCAACACATAATACTATCACTAAATATTACTACACAACTACCTTGCCTACTAATATTTCTGTGATTGTTAAAAGAGCTGCAAAGGATACATTGGCTTTCAACTTTGCATAAGTGATTGTTATTGAAGAAGACTTGTGTTCTATTGGAGCTATTAATGATCATGAATATTCTAAAGACTCCAAAGGCAATGGTAAGAAGAATCAAACCCCTTCCACTAAAGCCAAAGAGAAATTCCTTTTTACATGGAAAGCTTGGATGAATCTTTGAAGTTGCTCACTAATGGAGTATCTAAACTAAAGATGAAGTCGAGTGAGGCCACTACCAATAGTAAGTATTTAAAGCTTCCTTTCTTTAAGAATAATAAAAATTTTCAACCAAATAAATATGCTCAGATTTCCAATGTTGTGTTTAATGTTGAAATCTTGGGCATGGGAAACAGTTGTACTTTCCATTAGGAGAGGCATTTCAGAGAAAACATGTCCCCAATGGAACCACAACATGATTGCTATGATGACAAACATTATAGATACTTTATTAGTAGAGGAGCAGTCTTAGCAGACATAAGAAAAAAATGAATCTACCATGACCAAGGAAAGTTCACGTGTTGGGCATTTAGTAAATACATTTGGTATCATATATAGCACTAATAAACAAAGTGTTGATGAACGACCAGTGAGTGAAGCTCCTCCTCAACAAACAATTAAGCAATATAATTTGAGGAGTAAATTAGGAACAATTTCTAAGAAAGAGTTTAAAAAACAATTATTGTGAAGGATTCGATTGCCTACTAAATCTACTCAAAGTTTGTGAAATAAGTATGGAAGTGCTCGTCCTCCTAAGAACACTTCCACAAACAACAAAAGCTTCAAACAAAGCTTCACCACCATATACTTCAACACAACCTATTAGAAATGAAAGGATTGATTATAATATTGTTGAGGATATGAAAAGAGATCGTGCCAATATTTCAATCTTTGAGCTTGCAAAGATAACAAGGCAGCATGAACTGATCATCCAAGCACTTGCATCACAACCTCCATCAAGTAACGTAGTTTCTGCTTATCAAGTTATGTTCGGCAAGTCTCATGGCATTCTTGAGTCTGTAGTTAATGTTGTTAATTTGAATACTAACACTCTTCTCCCCCCTTTTCTCTTAGCTTTTGAAATATTTAACTATAATGTTCATAATTGTCTCATTGATTTTGGTGCATCTACAAACTTCATGCCACTATCTGTTGCTAAGAAAATTAATGCTAAATGGGAAAATATCGATGCACAGATCATTAGCCCAGGAAATCGGTGAATTTAATAATGTCATCATATGTTTGTCATGAGACCATAGAGTTCACCAATTCATTAATATTGTTATTTTGGACATTCCTAAAGCCTATGGTTTGCTTTTGAGTGTAGGTTTTAACCCTGTACATAAATTACCTGCATACGAATTCTAAAAGTAGAAAACAAACAATGGCAAGAATATAAAAGAAATACACAAATATTTCCCCTAGATCGCAAAACTAGGACTGCCAAATTAATTTTTCATTATATTCCTTTCAATGTTACAATACATATATATACATGTTGAAGCATTCATAAATCGCAATACATTAACCCTAGATTAGAGCATAACCATAGTTCCCTTGACCGGATCTACAAAATACCATGGGTAGAAACCATCATGCCTAAAACCCTGTGTGAAACCCCCTGACAAGGAGGGCTATGCCCCCCCTATGACCCCCATGTTGCGCCCACAACAACAAAAAAGGGGGGGCGGAATACCCCCCGCGCGTGCAACGAGTCGTGGAAGGAATATAACATGCACCCAACATTCTCCCACTTGTTGTTTTCTTTTCCACACAGGGGGTCACATGAGACCTTAGTCATTGGTCCAGCCCTACAATGCCCATTTTTTCTTTACACCAAGAAAAATTCTCAGTGATCATAGACTTTTTCAATGCATCTGCAACATTCTTCAAGGTGTCCACCTTTACCAACAACACCTTTTTATCCTCAACCATGTCCCTCACAAAGTGATACTGTACATCAATAAATGATACATCTATGCCTATCAATGTCCTGAGGAAACATATCTATGTATTCCTTGAGAAGTCATATATAAATGATACATAGTACACATACTTACCCAATGATGGAACCAACACAGGTCCAAACACATCATTGTGCACAAGCTCTAATATCCTGTTCACCCTCTTAGAACTAGAGGGGAAACTCACCAAATTATGCTTCCCATATACACGATGTTCACAGAAATCAAAATCTAGAGAGAAATTAGACATACCTTCTACCATAAATATTCAAATCCCTTCTCTCCAATATGTCCAAGCCTTTGATTCCATAACATGCTCTTTTCTCGCAGGACCACTAGTTTCAGCTCCACTTTCAGGAACCACAAAACTGTTGCATCCATCAATAAAAGTACTACCCAGAAGCTTGTACAGAGTTCCAATCTGAACTCCCTACATTAATACCAGTTCTCCCTAAACCATCTTGCAGGTATCTTTCTCAAAAACTAGTTTTCCACCTGCATCATCCATCTTTCTTACATAAATCAGGTTTCTGGCAATGCAGGAATATGAAAAACACCCGGAAGTGTTCTAATCTTTCCACCTTGAAACTTCAACTTGAATTTTCCATGTCTAACGATTCCAACCTTCCTGTCATCCCCTAATAATACAACACTGCCATCATATTTCTCATACTCACATAACCACTCCCTATGAGATTGAAGTGAAAGGATGCACCTGCATCAATCAACCATGCCTTGTGATCTACATGTGTATTTGAAGAAGAAGCCAAGTACACATCCCCACCTTCATCTAAGGTGGTTTTTGCCTCTACAGAAGGAGCATCATCAGATCCCTTTCCTTTCTCAATATCTTTATATCTCAAGTTCTTTTTGTAGTTCCCTTCCTTTCTGCATTTCCAACATAACTTTACAGGTTTTCCAAGAGATTTAGATCTCCCTTTAGATTTATATCTCCCACTCGAGGAATTATTTTTGTTTATGTTCTCGGACCGTCCTTGTACAGACAAAGCATCTCCATTCTAGCTCTCCATATTTTTCTGTTTCATCTCCTCCGACAACAAGGATGAGACTATTTCATCAAACTTCAAGGTAGTTGTATTGCTATATATAGAAACAACTAGACTATCTCATGAATCTGGTAGAGAACACAACAAACTGATGCACTTATCTTCAACTAAACTTTTTATATCAATAGATAAAAAATGTCCTACCACAGTATTAAAGGAATTCATATGCTCTGTCACCGAGTCTCCATCCTTCATCCTCATGTTATACAACGTTTTCCGTAGGAACAATTTGTTCACCAGAGACTTAGATTGGTACAAAATCCCTAACTTGACCCACAAATACTTCACCATAGCTTCCCTTCATACATTCAACAATACTGAACCTGAGATACACAACCATATTGTGCTCTTTGCCTTACGATCTAGCTTCACCCAGTTTTCAACTGACATTGTCATTAGTTAAGTACCCAGATCTACTGCGATCCACTGATCTTTAGCCACTAGCAGATCCTCCATCTTGAGCTTCCATAACTCAAAAATTTGACCATTAAATTTTGCCGTAGTCTTTAACGCGACTTTTTGAAAGCCTTTCCGGCGATTTTTTCCGGTGAAAATCGGGCAGTGATTTATGGAAATCCAAGTTTGATAACTAATTTCTGCACAATGAAACTGTCCCAGGGGTTTTTCAGGGTGCTGAATCCGAATATGCAGTTAAAAAACCATTTTAACTGCAACAAATCATGATTTCAGCTCAATTTCTTCCGCCGGATTCCGTCACCGGAATCTCAAAAAGTCGCATTATAGACAACTCCTTAAATTTTTCTATCTCTATCTTTCCACTGCTCACCATCTTCTTTCACCACAAGAATCGATCTCACAAATCTCCCACTAAACAAGGTCTACCACAGGCCTGAGAAAAACCCCTCAGCAGCAAAGGTATCCCCTTGAAGCCGAAATAGCTCTGATACCAAATGTAGGTTTTAACCCTGTATATAAATTACTTCCATATGAATTCTAAAAGCAGAAAATAAGCAATGGAGAGAATATAAAACAAATACATAGAGATTTCCCTTGGATCCCGAAACCGGGACTACCAGATTGATTTTTCATTATATTCCTTTCAATTTTACAATACATATATATACATTCTGAAGCATTCATAAACCCCAATCCATTAACCCTGAATTAGAACATAATTGTAGTTCCCTTGAACAGATCTACAAAATACCATGGGAAGAAAACCATCATGCCCAAAACCATGTGCGAAACCCATGCACAAAACCATAGGTAGGTCCACCCACCTAATATAGGGTCCAAAAACAATTTCCCAGGGTGTTGCCCAGGACCCCATACAGGGGGGTTACTGCCCCCCTAAAACCCCTTGACAAGGGGGGCTGCGCCCCCCATGTGACCCCCTTGTTGCACTTGATGCAACGAACAGGGGGGGTTGTCACCCCCCCTCCCGCACATCCAACTAGTAGTGGAAAGAATATAACACACACCCAACACTGAGTAGGGATTGGCCCAAAAAATTACAAGGGTATTTATCGATAGACTTGACACATTTATGGATTTTTTATAAGGGCAGAAACAATCATATTCAAGTGGAAAATGAGCCTTACATGAAATACACCATGATGACACTTGAGGGACATAAGGAGCCAATCATCTTTGCATGTATCATCTTTGAAAATTGTTTTCTAGAAGTTGATCATAGGTTCTATCAAGTGCAACCTTCACCTATACCATCTAATACACAGTTGGAGCTCTTTCCTTAAAGTCCAATTGGTGCAAATGAACTTTGTAATATAGATGTACATACTACTAGTATAGGAAATATATCAATAGCTATTGATATTTGGACCTTATATACTTTGATGGTTCTCGGACCAAGGACGGGTCTAGAGCTGGTTGTATTCTTATTAACCCTTGGAATAAAAGGTATATCTTTTCACGCCACCTGGATTTTGAGTGCATAAATAACATTGTTGAATATGAAGCACTAATTTTGGGGTTAAAGAAGGCCATAGACCTCAAGGTAGAAGAACTTAAGGTAATTGGTGATTCAAATAGTGTTACCTCTCAAATATGGAATACCAGTGACTATTTTTAACCTAAATTGAAAAACTACCAACAAGAGGTATGAGACTTGTTTCATATTTTAAGGCATTTAATATTAGTTTTGTTCCTAGATTTCGTATCATTGCCATAGATACATTAGCCAATGCAGCTGCTCGAATGTCACCATTAAATGATGATTTTTCTATTGAAATTATTTATAAGCCATATGTGCCCAACAATGTCACTAATTTTTGTGTATTTAATGATGACCAACATATACTGCACTTCATGGCCAATGCAGATGTGTTCACAAATGCGGATATTGAAGAAGATAAGCATGAGAAGGCTTTGAAGGAAGCAACTCAAGCATCTAAATGGAATCCAATGCCAAAAGGTGTAGGGTCTCTTGAGAAATTATATGACCTATAAAACCATTATAGAGGACCAATTAACACAAAGATTCATAGCTCAACATTATCACATGAACAAGTCAATCTAGGGACCAAAGAAGATCCAAAGTATGTGAGCCTTGATACATGTTTTTCTGCTCAAGAATGATAGGATTTTATTCTCCTTTTCAAATTGTATCGAGATGCATTTGCATGGATGGATGATGATTTGAAGACATATGATACACATATCATCCAACATGGCATTCCTATTAAACAAGGGGTGAAACTATTTCAACAAAATTTAAGGAAATTGCATTCGACACGTGAACCTTTGATTCAGAAAGAATTAATGAAGTTGTTGGATGCTCGAATCATCTTCAAATTTTGACATTCTACATGGGTTTCCAACCTATTTCCTATTATAAAATATTTGGTGAGATATCCCTATGGGTTTACTTTTACAACATCAACCGGGCTTCAGAGAAAGACAATTCCCCCATGCCATGAATAAAGTAGATACTCTAGATAGTATTTGGGTTGGAGATGTTCTTGCTACTAGATGGGTTTTTTGGATATAATCAGATGCTAGTAGCAAAACCATATAGACTAAAGACCACCTTCAAGACAAAGTATGGAAAATTTTCTTTTAAGCGCATGGAATTTGGACTTATCGATGTTGGTGCTACATTTAAATGGGCCATGGACTTCACATTTTTGTGGATTGATTGGATAGAGCGTAGTTGTCTACTTTGATGATGTAACAATATTTTGTAAGAAAAGATATAATCATATTCGTCATCTAAAGCAGATTTTTTAGCGATGTTGCAAGTATGGAAAATCATTGAATCTAAAAATGATCATCTTTAGTGTGTATGAAGGTAATCTCTTAGGACATATCATTTCTATGATTGGAATCAAGGTCCATCCAAAAAGGGTCTGAATTATTGCTCAAAGTTCTTTTCCTGTGAACAAGAATTTTTGAGATATAAAATAGTCCTACTTAGGAATATTATAAATCAATAGTGGAAATCATAAAATAAGATTGCATTACATCATCAAATTTTAGAGTGAAGAAATAAAAAACTAGTTACCCTGCACGGAGGGGAGACTTGGAAAGAGATTCGTAATCTCGAAAAAGCGAGGGTAAAAATAAGGAGAAAAGAAGCTGATCTAAACTTTCTCCTCACATTATTGTCCTGATGATGAGTCTAGTTGCAGACTCGAAACGTCGACTACAAAACATGAACACTGTGGAAAATCCGAACTCCTTTCAAATAAAAAACTACTTTTTCAATTCGTACTTTCAACTTATCTCCCTATGTTTTTACTCACATTTCAAGTGGGAGCACTCGTTAGATGCATAATTTAATTACTCGTCCAAGGAGTACCCATGTTGCATACTTTTGATGGACCCTAATACATAAAAAAGTGGGAAATACATGAAAACGTGTGATTGCAATCACATCTTTTTCATGTATTTCCCATTTTTTTTATGTAGTAGGTTCCATCAAAAGTATGTAACATGGCTACCCTTGGATAAGGAATTAAATTTTGCATCCAATGAGTGCTCCTAATTGAAATTTGAGTAAAATTGTAGGGAGATAAGTTGAAAATACGAGTTGAAAAAGTCGTTTTTTTTATTTTTATCTTTTAATATTTTTACTTTTTTAACTCCAAAAGTGGTGAATCATCCCCAATGGTTGAATTCATCATATTCAATCCTATTGTTTCTTATAAATTTTATTTTGGTTGTACACTTTTTTTTGGCCTATTTTAGACATCAAAATTCCTCTAATGAAAGTAATGCAATCTTTCTTGGGAAGGATTAATTTCCTACTCAAGTTCATCTCTAACTACACACAGATTATCAAACCGTTCATCTCTCACTATGCACAAATTAATTTCCTCATTCATCGAAGCAACACTGATGCATGTTAATTGCAACATATTATTTCACTTGTTGGACTGAAGCAATTCCGCTAAGACAACTTAATGATCATGAAGTCATCCAATTTCTTAAACAGAACATCATAACCAGGTTTAGCGTTCCTACATCACTTGTCTTTGATAATGCAAATTATTTTTCCTCGTTAAAGCTTTATGGGTTTGAATTAGAAAATAGTATTGTTTTAATGCATGCATCAAACTACTAGCCACGGGGAAATGATTTGGCTGAGTTCACCAACAAGAACTTAATTCGTATTATCAAGAAAAACTTCTTCTCTAAAGAAAATAAATAGCATAATGCTTTGGGGAATGCATTATGGGTTGACCTTGTCACTCCCAAACCCTCTCTGAAAACCTCCCCTTATTTATTTGTATACATAAAATAGGTTGTCCTTCCATCGAAACTAGACCTTTTGGCCTTATAGCTTTCTTAGGGATCTCAAGGCAAACCATGTCTCCTTGTTCAGAGTTGGATAAATACTCTTATTAAGCTTGAGGAAGAAAGGATCAGAGAAAAAGAAACTTTTTCCATACATCAAAACTGAATCAAGTATTGGTTTGATAAGAAATCTGCAAGGAACAAAATATTCAGTTTGGGTGACCTAGTATTGAAGTGAGACAAATCCCATGAAGAGAAGGGAAAGAACACCAAATTTCAAGCTCTATGTATTGGATCGTAAACCATCATTGAAAATATTGGTCATCATTATTACAAGTTCAAATATTTAGATGAAAGGACTAACCCTCTTCCCTTCAATAATTGAGATCCTAAACACTACTTTCAGTAACAACCCTGGGCTACGTTCTTTCATGTGTACAATTTTCTTTCTTGATTTTGTGTTGTTTGTTCCTATCAAGTCTTGTTTTTCTTCCTTTTTTGGTCAATGTACATAAATAAGACCTTTTGTGAGAGTGTATGCATGACTTGAAAAGACTAAGTAGCGAAATGACAGGGATTGTGACAACCACAATGCTTGGATATCTATTAGTTCTTCTTCCTTATTTGGAAAAATGAATTAACTCAAGTAATGTCTAGACTGAAAATACAATACATTCAAGAGGAAAACTTGAGTGGAGAAATGATATGTTTATCTATTATGGCATCTTGATTCCTTCACTTGGTATTAAATTTACTTGGTCTTCTACATGCTCATCCAATCGAGTAGAGAAGGGATAGGGGAAAATCAATAGCGAGAATACCAATATCAAAGGTAATTATAACCTTCTCTGAAGGAAGAGCCTCTCCTGCTCTCAATAAGTTGAGATCCCTCTTCTACTCCTATGAAACAATAAGTGTCTAAGCACAGTTATATAAATAAAATAAATAAAGGGTGAAATAAGAGAAAGGATTCTTGCACAGAGAGGTGAAGCAAGTAAGTTCACCGAGGTACTAAACAAGCTTGCTCGCACCGAAGCAATGCTTGTTTTACTATAGTAACTCCATTAGGGTACTAAACGGGCCTGCTGGCAGTGGAAGAACACTAAATATGAAAAATAATACTTTGACTATATTTAACTCGCAGTTACATATTACCCATCTCCTAGATTGAAAAATTGTGAAATGGCAAGTTTTGTTGGTGTGTTAAACCAAGGAAGGAAAGGTGGGTACTACATCTATAACTGGGTTAAGTGGGAAATCATAATTAATCCTCTTTATGAATCAATACTTACTGAACATATAACTTTTAACCGAAAGCTACCCCCAGACAAAGAACCTGAAGTTCACCTAGTGTGTCACCAAGTGTTGTCGTTGCTACAACACCCTCCAAATTTTGCTATATTTAAATTTTGGAGCCTACCTTTTATCATGTGAAGTGTCACATTGGTATTCAAGTTTCGTTTTATGTCTTTACATATATTCAAGTGTATGAGTTCCTTCTTGAGTGTCATCGTATCATCAAGAATAGCAATAGCACACTTTGGAGTCATAATACACTTCCTAGTCACAAAACGACACTTATTTGTTGCAACTGCACATACTTTATTTGTTGCAATTGGAGATGGGTTTTGAACTTGAATTTTAATGTATATTTCTTAGTCATGGGTCCTGTCTAATTTTTTCTAATTATTTGAGATGTGCTATGCTTGATTTCCCCCTAACTTATTGTGTTTTTCTATGTTTCACCATTCTATACTTAGCCATTTTTGTGACTTTGCAAGCCTACCCTTAGGCTAGGGAGAGCAGATTGCACACTTCAAAGTCCTACCAGAGACCCTCTTTTTCAACTAGAACTACAAATTGCGCTAGCCTAGGCCCTCTCTCTCCCTCCTATGCACAACACACTTCCAAGTAGAAGTCCCTCTTTTCTGACTTCTTGTCTCTTCTTCCTGTGCCAGTCAAAGCCTCTGCCTCCTAGTTGAGGGAACTGAACACTTACTGTGGGAAGTGATTCCCTACTATTTTTCTTGCAATTGCACCCTGCACCCTCCCTGTGGTCCTAGTTCTCCTCCCTAGCACATGGCACAATTTCAATGGACAGTTTTGCGCCCTTGCCTCTTGCAACTGTGACTTATGCCCATCAACCCTCCTCCTCTTCCAGAGTTGTGCATGACATAGTATTAGTGAGTAGTGAAGCCCTCCTCTATCTCCTACAAGTGTAATTTACGCCCAAAAGACCTCTCTCTCTCTCTCCTTTGCATATTGTTGAGCCACAATCAAAATTTTGCATGAATCATAATAGAGTAGGATATTTTTGAGCTATTTTTTTCTTTCCATGAGTGATATATACCTGTAGGTTTTCAATGAAGCATGGAAAAGATCTGTGAGGAGATTTGTCAAGAAAGGCTTCCCACGAAAGCATCTTGAAGACAAAATGCACAAAGGAACCTTGTTACGATAGTTGAAGGAATGATGGATCCAGATGATCAAAGTGACTCATGAAGATTCCATGATTTCTTAAGACCCTTTGGAGGGTAGAAGGAAATATGCAAAATCTATTAGAAGTATTGAAGACATAGTGGAAGTGTTTTCACTTCTCAAAGAACTCCATGTTACAAGTCACTATGAGTCTAGGTCATCAATATCTATGACTTGTCGTGTTGTCATCACATGATGATGTAATTTTGGAAAATATTGTAAATGTAAATATGTGGAAGTCCAAGATTCATATATGGCAAAAAGAGTCATTAGGAAAAGTCCAAAAGTATCATGAAAGTAAAAAGTTCATATTAGAATTCCAAGAGTCACAAGGAATATGAAAGGTCATTCCTCTTGTTATAAAAGAAGCCTCATTACTCAAGCAAAGGAATTTTCACCTTGGCTTCTCCACCTAGGAATTAGAAAGAAATATTATTCTTTTGTAGAGCAAGTAGTGACTTGATGCTCCACTATTGGAGCTAGTGGTGTTTCATTGTATCAATGTATCTTGGAACTTTCACTTAATATTTGAAACTCATTGAGCCAACACACTTTCATTCATATATCATGAATGTAATAAGACTATTCTTTGTATGTTTGTGGTATGTGTGTTGTTCATATGTACTAAGGAAATTGAACTATTTCATTGACTTTGGTGCGTGTTGTAATTGTTTTAATGATCGTTATGTCCATGTGAACTACTTAGCTAGACAATTAACGATTATTTCATATGTACGTGTATGCATCTTTATTTGAATAGTACTAATAATTTTCTTCTAAAGGCTCACTTTATCTTGTCTTCCAGTGAAAGAACCAGGATACATATTATAATTGAACATTTCACAAGGTGATCCAGGTGGATCTTCAGGAACACACACATAGGACAAGGAGGACTTAGGGATGCTAAAAAATCAAAGTCATCGGAATGACTTCGACCCAGGACTAGATTGTAGATCTCGTCGTCCTGATCACAGAGGGGTGAACGGTTCGTCAAACCAAGCTCGTATGCAAAAGATAGAGCTCTTCAAAGTTTGACATGACAAGGGAAATAGTAGGGCCCATAGTGTGCCACATGGCATCCCAGTAAGCGAGTGGGACCCACATGGCAGCCCGTCATTGGCCTCCTAAACCTACACAAGAAACAAAAATTATTTTTTTGGTTAAAACCATATAACAAAAATTGTTTTAATATAGTTATTAAAATAACTATATAAACAATTAAAACAAAAATCATAAACCCAAAAACTATATATATATAACCAAAAATCAGTTAATATATATTAATGAAAGTCAAAAAGTTAATATATATATATGGTTATATAGAATATGTCATATAAAACAACAACAAAAAACCATACATATCAGGGTTATGGTTATAAAGTTTGGTTATTAAAATAAGTCAAACAAAATCAATATGACCAACGCATGGATTTATGGGAAGCCATATTAAATGGCGTGGTTGGTTGATGTAAAAACAAACCACTTATTGTAAGGAATGGTTGGTTGTGGGTCAACGGATTGGGTGGTGGGCCGGCCTTGGGGCACGGGCAAAACCACCCCAAACCGCGCAACGGATGTGTAACAACATACACTGCCTCCCCAAAACGAATATGGTTGAAAATTGTCCGTCACCAAACAAACGGTTAATAATGTATATGCAGTTTATAAAACCATAAAATGATATTAATAAAATTTACCAATGAATCACAATAAATTTTTTAGTAACTGTGCCAATAATTTTAATTAAGAACTCAGTTTTCCCAGAGGTGGGAGGAGAGAAGGACGGCATGAATTTCGAGAAAAGAGTGGGCACGCAAATCGAGACATTTTAATAATTTTTTAACGCAGGGACCATGAATTTAAATTTTTAACTTCTCAAAAATTGACAAATTTTATATGGTTTTTACACCTCTCATCGCCACGAGCGCAAAAGTGCTGTCTGTTTCTCCATCAGATCCATACATAAGGCGTAAAGCAATTGAAGTGGTCATTCACTCACTAATTAACGGACGACAGGTATTCATCACTGCTTGGACGGGACCGAACCCCAAAGCACACTGTTATGAATGGAATGAGGGAGAGGGATAATCAAAGGCGAAGGCTGACTTACTTTCTTTCCTTACGGCCCCCTACCTACAACGCTTTGCTCTAAGTTTGGAGCATAATGAAGTAAGAAAGTAAACCACTCCGTACCTCCCTCGTCTAGCCCCATATTTTCCGAAACATCTTTGCTCAAAGCTCTGGGTAAAAGGCATTTCTATAAGCCCATTCTCCTAAAAGAAAGTTTGGTATGTTGGGGTTCTAGCATTTTTCAGTCAATTCCAGAATGCACGTGGAACCATGATTTCAGCGAAAGACATGTAGCGGAACCATGAGCCATGAAATTTTCCTAAGGAGGTAAAATTTTGACATTTCAGAATATAGTCAAGTTTATACTTGTTTTTCATGGTTTTCCGCAGAGATCGCAATGGAGCGATCAGATTCGACATCTGAGCTATAGATTTACAGTCCATCCATGGAATATAATCTTTGAGGAATCTTGAGGGAATCTAGGAGATTCCTTCAGCCCAGAATTCTCAACTTCTCAGAATTCGGATTTTGGACAGTCCATTTAACACTACTCGATGCAACAAAGCTGATGGTGGCTTTAGATTTCTTATTCTCTCATTTCTTCTTCTCTTCACTTTTCTAAGTGCCAGTGCAGATGTCCACATTCATGTGCGAGCAGCGATTTTCATGAGATCGATGCCTTAAGAGCAATGGTCTGAGCAGCGTCAGCAGTGAGACATCCACCTCTTCAGATGGCCCTTGGTTGTGAGGTATATGATGTGTTCATGTATTTATTCTTTCTGCATTATGTTGTACAGATCCATGATTGATGATTGATGCAGGATCTTGTTTATTACATGTTGTCATGATTCCTTGCTTGATTTGATGCGGAATCTTCTATGTGATGTATTTTCTGTCATAACTCTTTATGTTATTCTTTGAGATCCCTTGTTGTATGTTGTTTGGATACTCTTGTTGTCGTTATGCATGTGTTTTTTGCTTTGACATCCCTTTTGTGCCATGTTGGCGGGATGCGCACCATGCTTGCTTTTGTATCATACTGATAGGAGTCTTTTTTGATTGAGAGTCCTAGCTGTGGAACATCTCTTAGAGCCACTCCTGTGTGACGGCATTCTTCCTTGTATGATCGAGACATCATCTCTGTGTACATCATCTTTATTGACAAGACATAATGCAGCGGCCTACACCATCTTGACACCCAGGCCCGAAGACATAATCCCTCCTGGACGAACTCCGTTATCAATGGATTTTGTTCTCATGTGCTGATGATTGTTATGTTCCTATTCTTTATAGTTTGCAGCGGTATTTGTTAATGTTCTTTTAAAAAGCAATTTTAACACATCACGAAAGTAAAAGGTCTTGGAAGGGTCCTTCGTCACACCTGGACTTGGATCAAGTGGTATCAGAGCGGTCTTTACGTGTATGTGAATTGCAGTGTGAACAATGGAACCTCTAGCGACAGAGAATGAAAGAGCAATGTACGAGACCATGGTCAACATTTCCAACAGAGTGGAAATCGTGGATGAAACTCTACAAAAAGAGACAGAGGAAAAGGAGTGATTTCAACTTCAGTTGCAAGCCACAAAAGAGGCCATGGAAGAACTAAAGTAAAAAAAACATAATCTTCAAACAGAGAACGATGAATTGAAGATGCACCTACATGAAGAGAAAGAGGAGAAACAAAGTTTGCTACGACAGCTGCAAGCAAAGGACGAGGCCTTCGAAAAGCTGCAGCGTGACTCATGTGAGGTAAAAATTAGTTCTCCAACTTCATGTATGTTTACTGATGATGATTTCGCTGTGTTTGAAAATCACACCACAGGAATTGGCTCCAAACTGTTGAAGAGAATGAGGTATGAAGGAAAAGGCTTGGGCGTTAATGGCCAAGGCATTGTCAACCCCATCAAAGTAGAGGAATTACCCCATCAAGCAGGACTTGGGTATGTCATGAAAGAAGTTGGGGAATGCGTTGAGACAGTTAGTGAACCACCAACGACAGATGATGAGCAGCCCTCATCAGTTCTTTCCAAATCGGAAGAGAAGGTAAAAGATGTTGATTTCCTTTTGATTTCATCTTCTCATAGTATGATGTTTGTTGGAGATGTGGAGATCCTAGTTACAGGGACAAATATGAGGCTCCTTACAAAGACAAGGCACGAGGAGAAAGAACTTGGTGTTAATAACCAAGGCATCACTCAACCTTTGGAGGTTGTGCATGAGCATCGATTTGCAGGATCGAGATACACTAAAGGAGAGTGCTCAAAGGTGTCAGAGTCGTCCGAGACATCGTCAAGGAAAGAGAATGATGGGAAAACATCCCCATCATCCCATGGCAGTTTCCATTACAGGGAGAGAGCGGAGGCAAGCTCTCATCGCCATGCTGACATCAGAAACAGCAAAGGAAGGTATAACCATTTTCGATCTTTGAATGTTCATTTTGATTATGATCATGTTGTTAATAATGAACGAAGATCAAGGCATCGAAAAACATGTACTTTTTGTGGTTTACCTAACCATACCTTTTCCAAGTGTTGGAAAAGAATGGCAGCACTCATGAGGTGTGAAAGACCCTCTCAACAGCATGAAAAGAAACAGGTTAAGCAGATATGGAGGAAGAAAGCCTACTGCAATCATTGTGACAGAAATGGCCATCAAAGAGCCACTTGCTGGAAGCTCCATCTAGAGCAACGCCTTAAAGACAAAGAGTCGGTGCATGAAGTAGGTGAAGCAATTGTTCGACAATCAAAATCAAGCAATTGTGAAACCTGTCATTGGCCTCCTAAACCTGCACAAGAAACAAAAATTATTTTTTTGATTAAAACCATATAACAAAAATTGTTTTAATATAGTTATTAAAATAACTATATAAACAATTAAAACAAAAATCATAAATCCAAAAGCTATATATATAACCAAAAATCAGTTAATATATATTAATGAAAGTCAAAAAGTTTATATATATATATATATATATATTTGTGGTTATATTTAAATATGTCATATAAAACAAGGAAAAAAAACCATACATATAAGGGTTATGGTTATAAAGTTTGGTTATTAAAATAGGTCAAACAAAATCAATATGACCAACGCATGGATTTATGGGAAGCCATATTTAAAGGCGTGGTTGGTTGATGTAAATACAAACCAACGTATTGTAAGGAATGGTTGGTTGTGGGTAAACGGATTGGATGGTGGGGCACGGGCCCAACCATCCCAACGCATATGTAACGACACTCCCAAACCTCGCAATAGATATGTAACAACATACACCGCCTCCCCAAAACGAACCAAAAAAACGGTTAGTAAAATGTATATGCAGTTTATAAAACCATAAATTGATATTTGTGGAGGCGCAGGATTTGAACAGCGCACCTCCTTCACAATATTTTTAAACTTTACCAATGAACAACAGATTTTTTGGTAATCTCTGCTGGTAATTTTATTTAAGAAGGCAATTTTGCCAGCGCTGGGAGGAGAGAAGGAATGCATGAATTTTGAGATAGGAGTGGGCACGCAAATCGAGGCAGTTTAATAATTTTTTAACGCAGGGCCATGAATTTTGCAGTTTGGCAAAATTTTTAACTTCTCAGAAATTGACAAATTTTATATGGTTTTTACACCTCTCATCGCCACGAGCGCAACAGTGCTGTCCGTTTCTCCATCAGAGTTTTGCATTTTTTAGTCAGTTCCAGAATGCACGTGGAACCATGATTTTAGCGAAAAACAGAGAGCGAAACCATGAGCCATGAAATTTTCCCAAAGAGGTAAAATTTTGACATTTCAGAATATAGTCAAGTTTATACTTGTCTTTCATGGTTTTCCACAGGGATCGCAATGGAGCAATTAGATTTGACATCTGAGCTGCAGATTTACAGTCCATCCATGGCACAGAATCTTTGAGGAACCCGGGGGAATCTAGGAGATTCCTTGAGCCCAGAATTCTTAACTTCTCAGAATTCGGATTTTGGACAGTCGATTCAGCACTACTTGACGCCACAAAGCTGATGGTGGCTTTAGATTTCTTATTCTATCATTTAGTATTCTCGTCACTTTTCTAAGTGCCAGTGCAGATGTCCACATTCATGTGCGAGCAACTATTTTCATGAGATTGATGCCTTGAGAGCAATGGTCTGAGCAGCTTTAGCAGTGAGACATCCACTTCTTCAGATGGCCCTTGGTTGTGAGGTATATGATGTGTTCATGTACTTCTTCTTTCTGCGTTATGTTGTACAGATCCTGATTGATGATTGATGCAAGATCTTATTTATTACATGTTGTCATGATTCCTTGCTTGATTTGATGCGGAATCTTCTATGTGATGTACATTCTATCATAACTCTTTATGTTATGCTTTGAGATCCCTTGTTGTATGTTGTTGGGATACTCTTGTTGTCGTTATGCACGTGTTTTTGCTTTGACATCCCTTTTGTGCCATGTTGGCAGGATGCGCACCATGATTGTTTTTGTATCATACTGATAGGAGTCTTTTTTGATTGAGAGTTCTAGCTATGAAACATCTCTTAGAGCCACTCATACGTTAGGGCATTCTTCCTTGTATGATCGAGACATCATCTCTGTGTACATCATCTTTATTGACAACACATAATGCAACGACCTACACCATCTTGACAGCTGGGCCCGGAGACATAGTCCCTCCTAGATGAACTCCGTTATCAACGTATTTTGTTCTCACGTGCTGATGATTATTATGTTCCTCTTATTTATAGTCTACAGCTATATTTATTAATGTTATTTTAAAAAGCAATTGTAACACATCACGAAAGTAAAAGGTCTTGGAATGGTCCTTCATCAAACCTAGACCTGGATCAGAAGGCATACTTACTTTCTCATTCAAAAGTACACGTGTTTCTATCTCATTGATCCAAATTGGATCCTAGAACACTCTCTAATTTTTCACAAACTCTTTCAAATTATGCCAAAAGATTCAAGTCTTAGAAAGATCAAGCTATCAGAAGGAATCCTCGTAACAGTTGCAATTTGTGATCAACACGGAGCAACAAGGGCCCTCGGTCAAGCGCGCAGACCGTCGGCCCATGGTAACGTGTGTTGGAGCAAATTGGCAAAGCCAGGGGTTAATTCAAGAAATGGGGGCAGTTTCTGATACGTGATTAACGCTAAGCACTAATCGCGTATCGCAGGGCATTCCCCTCAGTGAAGAAAAGCGCCGAGCGCCCGGACCCTAAATGATTATAAAATGTAGGAAAGTATCGATTTCGGTTCTGATGGAGCGGATTCCACAAAACTGGCAGGATATTGGAAGGACCTCGAGGGGTAAGCGGTTTAGACCGAGTCTCGCCCGATGCCACACAGTGAATGAAACGCGTCTAGCGGAAGAGAGAGAAAACCGCTCGTATCGGATGGGTAACCGTTGAGCTACTTATCCGCCCGATATGCACGATGACCGTAGGATCTAGGGGGTCCATATCAATGGCGTAGGCATGTTCCGATGAATGACCGGATTTGACAAGTTATGAAGCAATATTACATGGGATTTGAAGTCTAATGGGGACGATGAGTTGGCAAAAGATTCGTGTTTCGAAGGCAATCTTGGAGCAAACGGAAATAACGGTCGTTCAAACCCGTCCAAGGAACCTGACACACTCACCCATTGCAGAATAGGTGGCCACCTCCCTGTGAAGCGTTATCATAGTGAATGATTACGCAGAACAGAGGGATTCGGATGGACAGAGGCAGGGGAATCGGAAAGCCGAGAAGCGGAAATGACCAGTCAGAAAGTAGATTGGCTTTAAAGCCACAAACTGACAGAGAGAGAAGTAGAGAGCAGTAAGTAGAAGTAAGCCGAGAGTAGAGAAAGAAGCTGAGCTGACCTACAGAAGCAAAGGCAGCATCGAGCCGAGTTAGGACAAAGAATGAGGGAGTCAGAGAGTCTGTGTACTCCAGCGAAGACTTGAGAGGTTCAAGTGCACTCCTCTGTAATGCCTGTCATGTATGAGTCTCAGATTGGGCTCGTATTGTTGTAACCAACAGAAGTTTAAGAGTCAGAGAGGGAGAGTCTGTGTACTCGACGTAAGACTTGGGGAATCTAAGCATTGTCCCACTGACTGTATAGTGGTGTGAGACTCTGATTGAGCTTACGACTGTATATCTCTACTTTGAAAACATAATAGAGAGGCCACCACTGAAGGCTGGACCAGGAGACGTAGCCCAGGAGGATTGGGTGAACTCCTTATTAAACTTGTTGTGTTTATGTGTTTGCATGTTATGTTTTCCTTTACTGCTTTCCATGCCTGTGTATTTCGCAATCTTATCGATCCGTTGCATAAAATGACATAGGCATATCCATGCACATGAGTCTGTAATACCTTGTTAATTGTCTTAGACCGATGTTTTCGGATCAAGTGGTATCAAAGTTTAGAGTTGTTAAGGTTAGACAAGCTTGTGTTGGATTTTGTTGAATGCTAACTAGATCAAAGCTTAAATTAGGAGAAGGAGAGTTGGTTGAAGCTAACCCAAAAATTGGAAGAGTCTATTCTCAGAAGAGAATGGCAGAAGAAACTCCAAGAGAGACAGAAGCCCAATTCATGGAAAGCCTTATGACTATGAGAGCCATGGTAGAAGATATGTATAGAGAGTTTAAGAAAGGTAGAGGTGAAGATTCTTCGACCTCCAAGCAAGACAAAGGAGCAGAAGAACCTCTTCTGGTTGCCCAACCAGAAGGCAAAGAAAAGGAAGAAAAACCCTTGCCACCATCTACTCCATCATCACGTTCACCATCCTCATCATCTTCCTCCCATAGAGAAAGCCCTGAAAAGAAAAATAAGAAACCTTCTTTGATTAAATTAGATGTGAAGTTTGATTTGCCAATTTATGATAGAGAATTGAATGCAGAAAATCTAGATAACTGGATTAGACAAATTGATGTATATTGTAGAGTGCAGAACATCTATTCAGAAAGAATAAAGATTCAGTTGGCTAGCCTGCGCCTTGGAGGAATTCCCTTGGTATGGTGGGAAGGCAGGACACAAGCCGATCTGAAGAAGCATGGTAAGATTCTTTCTGCCTGGAATGCATTTGCTGCTACCATTAAAAAGCAATTCTATCCACTAGCTTATATGCAGCAAGCTATGATGAGTTGGAAAACTCTTTGCCAATTGAAGGGGCAACGTGTACAAAGCTACACCCAAGAGTTTAGAAAGAGAGCCTTGAATCTAGGCATTTCATTAGACTCACCTGAAACTCTGTTGAAGTATATAGGTGGTCTACACAACTATTTAAAGCACACCATTCTCATGTCTAACCCTATTAGTATAGATGAGGTATTTGTTCTGTAGGTTTTAACCCCGTACAGAAATTACCTGCATACAAATTCTAAAACAAAGAAAATAAACAATGCGAGAGCATAACACATAAAACACATATACACAGAGATTTTTCCCTAGATCCCAAAACCAGGACTACCAACTTGATTTTTCATTATGTTCCTTTCAATGTTATAATACATATTTATACATGCCGAAGCATCCAATACCATGGAACAAAAACCATCACGTCCAATACCATGGACTGAAAACCATCGCGTCCAAAAAACATGTGCGAAAATCATGCATAAAACCATAGGTGGGTCCGCCCAACCTGACATAGGGTCCAAAACCAAAATTTTCTGGGGCGCTGCCCCAGACCCCATAAAGTGGGGTTATGGGTATGCCTCAAACCCCTTATGATCCCCCCCCTCCCTCACTACACAATCACCACAACAAAGGGGGGGCTCCGTATTTTATTATTCAGAAAGCAATGTTCACTTGCCTCTTCGAGGGGGCAACCTCCAATAGATTTGGGCTCGATTACAAAATAAGACATGATGCTCCTCGAGGGGAGTCTATATCCTTTATATAGGATTCATACATGTAATACCATGGGTCAATACCATGGTTCTTATTAATACCATCTATCTAATACCATGGCCCATTTACAACTAACTGTGGTCCCTTCTTTAAATGCGGGTCAACCACTTACATAAATAAGGGGGTTAGGGTTGGACCCTAACATGCCCTCCCCCATAAGAATAGCCTTGTCCTCAAGGCTGAAGCTGCGGAAACTGCTGAAGGATAGTGGCTGGTTCCCAGGTCACATCTTCCGGAGAGGTGTCTTTCCACTTAACAAGGACTTCCTTTATCATGCGGCCGCGCAGGTGCCATTCTCGTGTGTCAAGAACCTATTCAGGTTGGAGCCAGATTGACCCTTCTTCATCCAATTCAAGTAGACTGGTTTGAATTCTGCAATGGTTCCCAATCACTTTCTTGAGGCATGAGACATGGAAAACTGGATGAATTTTTGCAGTGGGTGGCAAAGCTAGCTTGTAGACGACTTCTCCAATGTGCTGAAGTACTTGATACGGTCTGTAGAATTTTGGAGATAATTTCTAACAACTCTTGTCTTTGATTGACCCTTGCTTATATGGTTGCAACCTCAAAAATACCTGATCCCCTTCTTGAAATTGGCGTTCTCTGCGATGTTTATCTACCTGTTTCTTCATGTGCTTTTGGGCTTCATGAAGATTCTATCTAAGGTGGGCCAGCATGGTTGTGCGGTTATGTTGTGGCCACCAACAACCCCCCTCCTTCTTTAGTATTAGCAATAACACTAAATAAGTGGGGACCCTTAGTAAAAAATTCAAAAAAAAATTATAATTTTTTTTTGTATTATACTCCTTAAAAATACATCGCACGGAGAAGAGTAAAACATTTCTTTATGAGCACAATAAAAAACTGCGAAGAAGCGACGCGAAATTCATTGCATCGCATACATTAAAAAGCGCCCATAAATGAAGATCTTAAGAAATCTCCGATGGCCGATATGCGACATCGCATATCGCAACATCGCATAAACAGCACACAATAACTTAACAAATTGCAACGATCTGCGATCTTGCGATAAGCGCGATGCTGCGATCTTGCGACAACACGATAAACGCGATGCTGCGATAAACTGATCAGGAAACTCTGTGATGACACATCTTGATAATGCGATCCGCGATGCTGCGGTGCGAGTCGCAGAAATCACCCATCGCAAATTTTCCTCGGCTCAGCATTCAAGAAAAGCTGTCCCTAAACCAAAAATTGGGCATGTGCCTTAAAGGAAATTAATGAATGTACGCCAAAGTATTCATGAAGGACAGTTTTGTGTTTTTCGAAGAGTCAGTTCACTATGGGTGTCATGATTTTATACATTCATAGAGCTTAAAGCTTTCGTGTCAAAATTTATTATCATTACTCTTTTCCTTTGCGTGAACTGCAGGAATGAAAAACAGGAAACAACATGAAGCAATGTGCAAGAAACATCTAAGGAAAAAGGGAAAGCGTCAATGCTCGGAGAACAGAGAAGAGATGTCCTCATAAACGCATACCGCATGCAACAGAAACGCAGATTTCAGAGTATTACTAAACAGATGCTGATATCAATAGGCGATTCGACACTCAAGGTCAAAAGCTCACAAAAGCAGCATGTTTACAAAATTTTGAAGCTTATGCCTAGTAAAGGAAAAAGCGCTAAAGACGGAAAACGCACCAGAAAGGCCCGGATCAAAGAACGGAGGCAGTTTTCGATGCGCGCGCATCGCTAAGAAAATTGTTAAGAAAGAAAAGTCCCTAACTTGCTTAGTCATCCACGAGTCTGGAAACCGAGATAGTAAAAGCAGAAGCAATTTGAGAGAAATTTGGGTTGTTACCAAGTATATACGCAGTAAATTCGCCTAGCCAGAGGATGATTCCCAAAAATATCTTCTAGTTTACTAAAAAGTGGTGCCAGCGCTTGCCATTTCTATTTGCATAGCCCAAGAAAAAGCAGAAAACAACCAGCGGACTCTTCTCAGGCAAATGTTGCATACTCGCAACATTAAGGAGCAAATGCAGAAATAGTTAGGAATTAGATTCAATTTTTAGAAATAAGTTTGCTTAGATAAAGGGCGGTCATTTAAACCGTATCCTAAATTTATGTAATTAAGTTATTTAGTTAGCAGTATTTAAACCCTTCTCATGCATTTAGAGAAGGGTCCAGAAATTTGTCAAAAACTTGTCCTCAGAACATGCAATTTTGCACCCTCAGAGGAGGTTTTGATGAATGAATGGATCAAGATTTATTAATGTTTGCATTTGATATCTGCTACTGATGTTGCACTTCTGTACTCTCGGCAGATATTAGAACAAGGAGAGATAAATCATTGTTGCTTGAAGCTTATGAGTAGGACCAGTCATAAATGATACTTTTATCTCTTGGCCATTTCTGCTTATATTCTTAAAGTGATATACAGTTTTTAGTTGTTTATATGTTATTGCATGAATGTTTGAGTTACCATTTGGCACTTTTGTACGGTGGAGCCATTTATTTATGTTTGATATATGAATAACTTATTATGCGATATGTTGTTCACAACTGTTTTGCCTAACTTTTTATGCAAAGTGGTTCATCTTAATTGATTTCCATTCTTATGATAGCTGAATGATCTTTATTACCAGTTATTATTTGAAATCTCTTTAGATCGCATAATAGAAGAAATACATCCTGGGTTAGCATAGATTAGATGTGCTGTTTTCATTAGATTACAATAGCATAGAATTAGATTAAAGTAGCTTAGATTAGAACTCTTAGATCAACATCATCCAACTCTGCACACACACACACCCTTAGATTGGGAAACTGGTCCCATTATCCCCAGTCGGACCCTCTATACCAAATGAATAAGGAGCTGCCAACCAAGGTCCGGACCGGGCAGGTATCCCCCTTGTTGTTGACCCGATTTTCGGGGCTTCAACATATTTGGCGCTAGAAGGAGGGCCTGAACTATGAATGGCACCTAAATCAAAATCTAAATACCATTCTGAGAGTAAATCGCCCTCATCATCTCCCCCAACTTCTCCAGTATATTTAAATCCAGAGTCAGAAGTCGCTCGAGTATTAATCGCTGCTACACACCCTGATATTTCAGACCAATTTACCATTAAACCTCCTGGAGTTGAATCTATGATTCACAAACTTCAGGGATTTTCCATTTCTCCTCAGAGGTCTGATAAATCTCAAAGCAGTGTAACTTCGCAGTACAATCCTGCTCATCCCCTAACCAGGTTAAAGAGTGAAAAATTTGGCATCCAGCCAACTGAGTTGCCTCTTCCCACCAGGAAAAGAGCGAGGAAAACACCACAAGAGTCTGACAGTGAGACTCTTTTGTCTACATCGCCCATTTCAACTACCTCACCACGAAGTCAACCACCCACACCTCCATTCCAAACCATCATCCATCCGTCTACCGGAACTCCCACAACCCCTCTTCAATCCTCTACGATCATAGTATCCTCATCTTCCCAGCCACAGAGATCATCTTCTGCAATTTTCTCTACTAGCAGCTCAACGATGGCCTAGTCTCCATGGAACAACCCTGGGGCAGTTTTAATGCCCACGCCCTTGAGTCAAATACCGGCCCATCCTGAGAAATGGCTACCCAAATTCAATCCAGAAGCAGGCATGCTAGCAGAAGAACACATAAACAATTTCATGCTTTCTATCAATCTCAACGGAGTTACTAACGAAGATGTTGTTGTTCGGCTTTTTCCCTATACACTGCAAGGGACAGCCGGGTCATGGTATTTTTCATTACCCTCCGGGTCTATCACAAGTTGGGATATCTTCCAGAATCAATTCCTTATCAAGTTTGGTGATGACAGATCAACGGCAACGTTAATCAATGACCTATCCAATCTTAAGGCCCAAGCTAAAGAACCTATCAAAGATTTCGATTTACGGTTCAATAAAATTCTCAACAAAATTCCCACTGCTTCCCAACCCAGCGAAGAAGTACGATGTGAATGGTATATTACTGCTTTACCATCAAACATAGCAATCTTCGTGGATAGAGCAAATAAAACAACCTTAGTTGAAAACATGACAGAGGCGATAGCAGTAGAGAAACGCGTAATAGCCCTGGAAAAGAGATCCGCGATAGAGGAACGCAAGTCTAAAAAAGTCACCTTCAAGGAAGACTCCAAGAAGAAACAAACAAAAGACCCTTTCGATTTGGAAGGATTGCAGAAAGTATTAAAGACCATGTCTAATGAGATGGTTGACATAAAAAAACAAGTAGCAGAAACTTCTTTAAAAAATCCCTACAGAGCTTTTAAAAGAGGTCCTTCAACGGATGCAAAACCACCCAATGCCATCTCCAATGCTGAAACTGAGGAAGAGGAAGAAGAAGAAAGTGCCACTGAAGGGCAGACCGATGACGAAGAAGTTGTGGAATTACAAGGAATGTGGGATTTCATCCTCCCACAAGAAGAAGATCAAGAAGTATTTCCGGTTAGCACACGAAGCAGAAATCAGCTTGATCCTCCCCAAACTACCCCTAAGCAGAAGAGCGCAAGCCCTACAACAAAAGATAAAGTCGCAACAAAGAAAACAACCACTAAAGCGACTCAATCTAGCCCAGTCAAAGCAGATCAAACAACTACATCAAAAACACTGATAGTGTCGGATGAAATGGAGTACAATATTATTGATGACATGAAAAAGACTAGGGCTAATATTACCCTTTATGAATTGAGCAAATTGAAGCATCAATAGAAGATAATGATGAAAGAATTATATGCTGTGCCTATTGTACCTTTGCCTACCGTTGTACTCTCTCAAGCTTCCCACGACATGGGAAGACCTCCAACTAAAGCGATCAATAAGATTGATCCAAATCATATCGCCTTGATTGGAGGAAGATCAAGATCTCACACTCCCCCGTTTCTTCTCACTTATGAAATTTTCAATAAAAATGTGCACAATTGTTTGGTATATTCCGGTGCTTCATCAAATATTTTACCTCGATCAACATGTGCTAAGTTAAATGTTCAACCACAAAAATCCGCAGTGTGCATAGTTCAGCTTGATCGATCTCAAGTCGAAGTGATTAGTGAAATTAATCAAGTAACCATAAGATTGTCATCTAACCCGAAGGTATGTCAGGTTATTGACATTCTAGTGGCTGATATTCCAGAATTCTATGGCTTAATTCTTAGCAGGGATTGGTCCGAGAAACTCCATGGATACTTTGCAACTGACTGGTCACACATGTGGTTACCCTACAACGGTAAACCAAATCAAATAAAGGTTGAACGAGAGTTACACCAGAAGTACATAGTAACGGAATTAGAGGGAGAAAATGAAGCAGTATCGTATAACAGCAGTATCATAGGCAATTACTTGGTAGATTCTTTTCTCGGTAATTTCAATGCTCACACATCACCTTACTTAGAAAATTCAGTTTTGTCCCAAGTCGAAATTTTTTCCCAAACTGATAGTTCAAAGTGTGTTAATTTTGTAGATGAACCTGTAAATACATCTTTGTTTTGGAAATTATATTTCGATGGCTCTAAATCTAACGAAGGAGCAGGAGCAGGATGTGTTCTGATTAGTCCAGAAGGAAACAAGACCATGCTTACGTGCAGACTCGAATTCAATTGCACAAACAATACAGCAGAATATGAGGCCTTGGTGCAAGGCCTATACAAAGCAATCGGGTTAAACGTCAAGTATCTTCAAGTCTTCGGAGACTCTGAGATTATCGTCAAACAAGTACGTAACACTATACATTGCCTATTAGGTCATTTAAAACACTATCAATCTTTAGTACAAGATCTGACTGAGCATTTCATAGGATTTAATATTTCTTCAATCCCAAGACTCCAAAACGCAAGCACAAACCTTTTGGCTAACATAGCCTCTAGGCTTATTCCCTCCGAAGATTTCAGTCCAGATAGATTCTCAATAGAATTAATCTTTAGACCGTCCATCCCTGACAACATTACAAATTGGAGAGTATTCAATGACGATCCTGATATTGTAAATTTCCTCACTTCTGAAGGATCCTACTCCAATCAGATAATTGACGAAGACCATCATGATCGACAAATACAACAAAATAGCACTGATAATGCTATACCTAAATCGGTGGTTAAGTTAGAAGACTTATACGATTTGAAAAATCGGTTTAAAGGTCTACCAATTCAAAGCTCTACAGTCCAACTCTGAATTACGAATTAGTAAACCTAGGAACCGATGATAAACCACAAAACGTTAATCTAGGCATCGGCCTAGTCCCTGAAGAAAAACTAGCGTATATTCGTCTTTTGAGACAATATAAAAATGTTTTTGCCTGGAATTACGATGAGCTGAAAACGTACGACACTTCTATCATTCAGCATACTATTCCTATGATTGACAATGAAAAACCTGTCCAACCGAAACTGAAAAAGATCCACCCCAATTTAGAAAATCAGATAAAAACTGAGCTAAATAAGTTATTAAAAGCCAGAATAATTTTCCCCGTCAGACATTCCAAATGGGTCTCCAATATGGTACCCATTAGAAAGAAAAACGGAGATATTAGAATCTGTATCGATTTTCGGAATCTCAACAAAGCCTGTCAAAAAGACAATTTTCCTCTTCCACCTATGGAACAGATATTACAGGCAGTAGTAGGCTCAGAACTGATGTCTTTCTTGGACGGATTTTCAGGATATAATCAAGTGTTGGTGCATCCCGATGATCAGTTGAAAACCACATTCAGAACTAAATGGGGCACATACGCATATCGGAAGATGCCATTTGGTTTGATTAATGCCGGCGCTACATTTCAAAGAGCCATGGACATCGCATTTAAGGGTTTAGTCAATAAATCTGTAGTAATTTATTTCGATGATATAACAGTGTACTCCAAGAAGCGAAGCGACCATCTCAAAGATTTAAAACAAATTTTTCAACGATGTTTAAGGTATGGGATTTCACTTAACCCAAAGAAATCTTTTTTCGCATTAAGTGAAGGAAAACTCCTAGGATTCATAGTGTCAAAATCCGGTATTCACATTGATCCTGACAGAATCAAAGAAATATCTGAAATATCTCTACCTCATAATAAAAAAGCCATGCAATCTTTCCTTGGTCAAATCAATTTTGTAAAGAGATTTGTCCTAGAATTTTCACAAATTGTGTCTCCTTTGCAAACCATGATTAAAAAGAATTCAAATTTCAAATGGGGTCAAGATGAACATGAAGCATTCAACCTGATCAAACAAGCTATTATTAATGCTCCATCTTTAGCAACCCTGAATTTTTTAGAATCTTTTGTTTTATACACATTTGCCTCAGAGAAATCATATGCTGCGATTCTAACTCAAGCAAATCAAGAAAAAGCGAAAGCTCCAATTGCGTTTTTTAGCTCAAATTTACAAGGTGTTGAACTCAATTATTCAGACGTGGAAAAACAGGCCTATACTGTTTTCAAAGCGGTCAAATATTTCAGACCTTTCTTACTTAAAACCCATACTAAGATCATAGTACCGTTTCCAGCGGTAAGAAATCTTCTAGTACAGAAGGATATGGGCGAGAAAAGAGCAAATTGGATCACTGCTTTATAGGAATACGACCTTGAGATCAAACCAGAAAACATTGTAAGAGGTCAAGGCTTCTGCAAAATGTTGGCTGGAGCATCGCAAATCTCTGAAATTTCATCCGAAGAGATACAAATGTATGAGGTAAGCCTAAACGATGCAGAATCATTGTATGCTAATATCATTTATTATCTTAAGAACGGTTATGCTCCATCACACCTGGATCACACTAAGAAAAGAGCTCTGAGATTGAAAGCTAAACAATATCAGCTCATAAATGATATTCTTTTTAGAAAGAATTATGATTCTGTTTTTCCTAGATGTCTTGAAAAAACTGAAGCTGAAAAAGTTTTGCAGGAACTCCACGATGGACCAGCAGCCGGACACTATGCTGGAGATGCTACTGCACATAAAATTTTACGCGCAGGATATTACTGGCCTACGTTGTTCAAAGATTCACACAGTTATGTGAGGAAATGTCAAGTCTGCCAAACTACTGCTGGAAGACAAAAGAAGTCGTCCCTGCCACTACAACCGGTAAACATCGAGCAACCATTCAGTCAGTGGGGCTTGGACATAATAGGTGAGATCATTCCTCACTCTTCTAAGTAGCATAGATACATCCTCATGGCAACAAATTATTTTACTAAATGGGTAGAAGCAGTTCCTCTCAAGACAGCTAATTCTGGAAAAATTATCGAATTCATAGATCAATTTATAATCACTAGGTTTGGATTGCCAACGGCTTTAATGTTTGATAACGCATCATACTTTTTTGGAAATGCAATGACTGAGTTTGCACTTAAAAGAGGGTTCAAACTAAAATATTCGGCCAATTACTATCCGCAAGGTAATGGGTTAGCTGAGTCAACAAATAAAAACCTAATCAAGATTATTAAAAGAACAGTTGACCAAAACCAAAAGAATTAGCATAAAGCTTTGGTAAATTCTCTATGGGCAGATAGAATAACGAAAAAATCTTCGATCGGCACTTCCCCCTTTAATTTAGTTTATGGGAAAGAAGTGGTTCTTCCAACTCACCTAGCCATTCCCTCTTTGTCTTTAATACAATACATTGATGAAGTACCTACTTCCTCCATACAACTAAGACAAATGGAAATAATTGAATTAGAAGAGCAACGAGAACAAGCTAAGAAAACCCATGCTATCATCAAGCGCTAATAAAATCCTCTTTTGATTCAAACATAATGACCAGAAAATTTTTTCAGATGGGAGATTTAGTTTTAAAATGGGATAAGGCTCATGAAGAAAAGGGCAAACATACAAAATTTCAAAAGGTGTGGCTTGGTCCTTTTCAGATTGTTGAAGTCATAGGTCCATCAACGTTTGTCTTATAGGATTTAGCAGGTAGAAGGGATTCTTTGCCTGTTAATGGACAAATCCTTAAAATATATTTTCCATAGAAGATTATTCTTCTATTTTGTAGAATAGTTTTATTTTTCTTTTCTTTTTCATAATAAAACCAGTTGTAAATGGTTGCTACCAGTATTCACGAAAAGACACCAATTCTCTTTCAGATTTTGAGCTTTTTGCTTGTATAAATAGAAATTTTTTGAAAATCTGATCTTTATTATTGACAGATACAGTAAAAAACTTTAGCCTAGATATGATACTAGTTTCAACTTCAAAAAAATTTGATGAAAACAACCTTTAGCGAAGAAATTGTTTTATATCAGCATAATGAAAGGTATCAATAACAAAATAAAGATTCTATGTAAAATTGCTGTTTTCAAACTCTATTATTGTCGTCCAGAGATTTCTTAAGGAAAACAATGATTTCCTCCCTGTTAAAGAAAATCGCAGCATTCAGAGGGACAATCCAAGAAACACTATATCTCAAAGAATAAGAGGTCTCATCACGAGCCGGCTTATCATGATCACAGATATTATAACTTTGTTGACTTTGCCAAACACTGTCCATCAAAACAGGGCAATGACTCAAGATTGTTGAAATCAAAATACAAGGGGTCTCATCACGAGCCAGCTTGTTCAGCAAAAGTGTAAATCAAGTGAATGACTGTGTCATAATTTGGCTACCAAACCAAGACATTGTTCTTTAAGAATAAAAAAGGAAAAAGTGTCAAGGTGGATTTTTCTTTGAAGGTTGTAGATAACCTTAAGCAGGATAAAGGATCATTGCTGGGTAACAGGTAACCCTGTCGAGGCTATGGATGCCTGCTGGCAGCAGAGGCTCTACCTACGACAAACGAGCATATTTTAAAGCTAGCACACAGAGAAGACTTTATTTTATCTTTACAAGACCAAGTAATGGCTGATATAAATACAAGGACAAGCCTGAGGAAGCAAACAATTAGGATAGAAAGAGGTTGAAACAAAATATCATTGATAGAATAAGGCATAATGTACTCTATCTATCCAAAAAAAAGTTTTGATTTATGAAAATTTTTCCGTTTTGGAAGTTTAAAAAATTCAATAGAAAAGCAGAGATAACTGGTTCTTCCAAGTGAATGCCATTGTTGTGGCCACCAACAACCCCACTCCTTCTTTAGTATTAGCAATAACACTAAACAAGTGGGGACCCTAAGTAAAAAATTTATAATTTTTTTTTTGTATTATACTCCTTAAAAATACATCGCACGGAGAAGAGTAAAACATTTCTTTATGAGCACAATAAAAAACTGCGAAGAAGCGACGCGAAATTCATCGCATCGCATACATTAAAAAGCGCCCATAAATGAAGATCTTAAGAAATCTCCGATGGCCGATATGCAACATCGCATAAATAGCACACAATAACTTAACAAATTGCAACGATCTGCGATCTACGATCTTGCGATAAGCGTGATGCTGCGATCTTGCGACAACGCGATAAACGCGATGCTGCGATAAACTGATCAGGAAACTCTGCGATGACACATCTTGATAATGCGATCCGCAATGCTGCGATGCGAGTCGCAGAAATCACCCATCGCAAATTTTCCTCGGCTCAGCATTCAAGAAAAGCTATCCCTAAACCAAAAATTGGGCGCACACCTTAAAGGAAATTAATGAATGTACGCCAAAGTATTCATGAAGGACAGTTTTGTGTTTTTCGAAGAGTCAGTTCACTATGGATGTCATGATTTTATACATTCGTAGAGCTTAGAGCTTTCGTGTCAAAATTTATTATCATTACTCTTTTCCTTTGCGTGAACTGCAGGAATGAAAAACAGGAAACAACATGAAGCAATGTGCAAGAAACATCTAAGGAAAAAGGGAAAGCGTCAATGCTCGGAGAATAGAGAAGAGATGTCCTCATAAACGGATATCGCATGCAACAGAAACGCAGATTTTAGAGTATTACTGAATAGATGCTGATACCAATAGGCGATTCGACACTCAAGGTCAAAAGCTCACAAAAGCAACAAGTTTACAAAATTCCGAAGCTTATGCCCGGTAAAGGAAAAAGCGCTAAAGACGGAAAACGCACCAGAAAGGCCCGGATCAAAGAACGGAGGCAGTTTTCGATGCACAATTAGCGCCTAGCGCTAATCGCGCATCGCTAAGAAAATTGTTCAGAAAGCAAAGTCCCTAACTTGCTTAGTCATCCACGAGTCTGGAAACCGAGATAGTAAAAGCAGAAGCAATTTGAGAGAAATTTGGGTTGTTACCAATTATATACGCAGTAAATTCGCCCAGCGAGAGGATGATTCCCAAAAATATCTTCTAGTTTACTAAAAAGTGGTGCCAGCGCTTGCCATTTCTATTTGCGTAGCCCAAGCAAAAGCAGAAAACAACCAGCGGATTCTTCCCAGGCAAATGTTGCACACTTCCAACATTAAGGAGCAAATGCAGAAATAGTTAGGAATTAGATTCAATTTTTAGAAATAAGTTTGCTTAGATAAAGGGCGGTCATTTAAACCGTATCCTAAATTTATGTAATTAAGTTATTTAGTTAGCAGTATTTAAACCCTTCTCATGCATTTAAAGAAAGGTCCAAAAATTTGTCAAAAGGTTGTCCTCAGAACATGCACTTTTGCACCCTCAGAGGAGGTTTTGATGAATGAATGGATCAAGGTTTATTAATGTTTGCATTTGATATCTGCTACTAATGTTGCACTTCTGTACTCTTGGTAGATATTAGAACAAGGAGAGATAAATCATTGTTGCTTGAAGCTTATGAGTAGGACCAGTCATAAATGGTACTTTTATCTCTTGGCCATTTCTGCTTATATTCTTAAAGTGATATACAATTTTTAGTTGTTTATATGTTATTACATGAATGTTTGAGTTACCATTTGGCACTTTTGTACGGTGGAGCCATTTATTTATGTTTGATATATGAATAACTTATTATGTGATATGTTGTTCACCACTGTTTTGCCTAACTTTTTATGCAAAGTGGTTCATCTTAATTGATTTCCATTCTTATGATAGCTGAATGATCTTTATTACCAGTTATTATTTGAAATCTCTTTAGATCGCATAATAGAAGAAATACATCCCTGGTTAGCATAGATCAGATGTGTTGTTTTCATTATATTACAATAGCATAGAATTAGATTAAAGTAACTTAGATTAGAACTCTTAGATCAGCATCATCCAACTCTGCACACACACACACCCTTAGATTGGGAAACTGGTCCCATTATCCCCAGTCGGACCCGCTATACCAAACGGATAAGGAGCTGCCAACCAAGGTCCGAACTGGGCGGGTATTCCCCTTGTTGTCGACCCGATTTTCGAGGCTTCAACAGGTTATGTAGGAGTTGATCCATTTCTTGTACCTTCGAGCATCCCTTGATATAAGAAGTAGGTGAAGGAGGGAGTTGACCATAGACTGCTTCATATGGAGCCATTTTGGTGGTGGCATGATAGTTGGTGTTATACCACCATTCGGCTAGAGGTAACCACTGTACCCATAGATGTTGCTTTTCTAAAGTGAAACACCTAAGGTAGGTCTCCAGACATTTGTTGACTGCTTCAGGTTGAACATCAGTTTGTGGATGATAGGAAGTATTGAGTTGTAGTTGGGTACCTTGTAGCCTGAAGAGTTCTTGCCAAAAGTTATTGGTGAAGATCGGATCACGATCAGACACAATGGAAGTGGGCATGCCATGTAATTTGAATATTTGGCCCATGAAAGATTGAGCGACCAAAGTCAGTGTAAAAGGGTGGGGTAGGGCACAAAAATGAGAATACTTAGAAATTGTGTCCACAACCACCATGAGGATTGACTTGTTTCCTGACTTTGGAAGACCCGTAATGAAATCCATAGAAACCTCCGTCCAGATTGAGGCCGGGATGGGCAATGGCTGTAATGTGCCTAGGGATTTGATTGTTTCTCCTTTGTGGCACTGACATACATCGCACTTAGCTACAAAAGTAAGAATGTCCTTTTTCATGCCCGTCCAAAAGAATGATCGTCTAGTGCGAGCATAAGTCTTCTGAAAGCCTGAATGTCCTGCAATGGGAGATGAGTGCAACTCCGTGAAAATGCAGCTTTTGAGGGTGGATGTTGATGATATCACGACTCTGTCTTTGTAGCGAAGAATCTCATCTTGCCAAGAGTAGCCCGCTGTGGAATTTGGATCCACCTACAATTGATTAATGAGTTGGGAGAGCCAGGGATGTGAAAACCATTCCTTGCGAGCCTCTTCAATCCATTCTGGAATGGGAAGGGAGATTGCGAGCAAGGTGCTTTCCTCCTCAAATTGGCGTGATAATGTATCTGTTACGATATTTTTTCCCCCTTTCTTGTAAATTATCTCATAATCATATCCCAACATTTTGGCAAGCCATTTATTTTGTTGTGGTGAAGATAGGCATTGCTCCAAAAAATATTTAAGGCTTTGATGGTCTGTGCGGATTTGGAAATGCCGCCCCAATAAGTATGGTTGCCAGGTATCTACTGCATGTAAGATGGCCATCATCTCCTTCTCATAGGTAGATTGTCCCAGATTTTTCCCACTTAGTTGTTGGCTAGTGAAGGCCAAGGGTCAACCTTCCTGCATTAAGACTGCCCCAATACCCATACCTGAAGCATCACATTCAATCACAAAATATTTGGTGAATTCGGGTAGTGCTAATACGGGAATGGAACACATGGCATGTTTGAGAGCTATAAAGGCCTGTTGTGATTCATCATTCTAGAGAAATGCATTTTTCTTGAGGAATTGAGTGAGGGGTCTAGCAATGCGACCATAATTGAGGACAAATTTGCGATAGTAGCCTGTGAGACCCAAAAATCCTGTCAAGCTCTTCAAGGTCATTGGTTGAGGCCAATCCTGCAATGCCTGGATCTTTTCGGGGTCCACCCTGACACCTTCATGCCCCACAATGTGGCCCAAATACTCAACTTCTTCCATGCCAAAAGAGAACTTGGACATCTTGACAAATAATTTATGCTTCTAGAGCAGTTGCAAGAGCAGATCTACATGTTGAAGATGTGTGGCCCAGGTGCGGCTATAGATGAGGATGTCATCAATGAAAACAAGGACAAATTTTCTGAGATATGGTTTGAGCAAGTGGTTCATAAGGCTCTGAAAAGTGGATGGGGCATTACAAAGACCAAATAGCATGACTAGGAACTCATAATGGCCTTCATGAGTTCGGAAAGCAGTCTTTGGAATGTCTACTTCTTTCATGCGAATTTGGTGATAACCGGAGCGAAGGTCGAGCTTAGTAAAGAATTGGGCCCCATTTAGTTCATCCAACAAATCATCGGCAACTGGGATGGGAAATTTATCTTTGACCATCAACTTGTTGAGGGCCCTGAAATCTGGACACATACACCATCCCCATCTTTCTTGAGCACCATGACCACAGGCGATGAATAAGGACTAATGATGGGACAAATGAAGCCTACTTCCAAGAGTTCCTTGATGATTTTTTCAATTTCATTCTTTTGGGTGAACGGATATCTATATGGGAGCACATTTGGTGGCTGGGCCCCTGGGACCAAAGTAATGCTATGATCATGTTCCCCTCTCGAGGGTGGAAGCTCATGAGGCTTGTCAAATACTGGCAAATGGTTGTTTAAGATCTGTTGCATCTCAGCATGAATATGAAGAGAAGTGGGTTCAAAGGCCTGGATGGCATTAAATTGGGATATAACTCCATGGTGGCCCTTTTTTAACAATTTTTCCATCCTATGTGAGCTGATGATAGAGGGATCACCCGCCTGGAGTCTGCGGAGGGTATGTGTGTGGTTGTTCTGCTTAAAGCTCATATATAACTCCTGGAAATCCATTGTGATTAGGCCAAGCGTGCGAAGCCATTCAGCACCCAGGACAATGTTGCACCCTCCCATGTGTATGGCAAGCATGTGGGTCTTTAATTGATAATCCCCCATTTGAAGTTTGACATTTTCACAGCGGCCTTCACATTTCATTGTCCCCCCATCAACAATTTGGACCTGGAAGTTAGAGACTGCTCTGACAAAATAATACACTACTTCTGCGACTCTTTGATGGATAAAGTTATGTGTACTGCCACTATCAATCAAGACTACTACCGAGCGATGCTTAATAAAACCTCTGATTTTGAGAGTTTGGGGAGAAGAAATACCTGCCAAAGCAAGCAGCGAGATAACTGGTTCTTCACATACATTGTCCAAGTACATGCTACCAGAGGAGGAAGACGAGGACAACCAGCCGGAAAATGTACCTGAAGAACCAGTTATCTCGCTGCATGCTTTGGCAGGGATTTCTTCTCCCCAAACTCTCAAAATCAGAGGTTTTATCAAGCATCGCCCGGTAGTAGTCTTGATTGATAGTGGCAGTACACATAACTTTATCCATCAAAGAGTCGTGGAAGCAGTGCATTGTTTTGTCAGAGCAGTCTCTAACTTCCAGGTCCAAATTGTTGATGGGGGGACAATGAAATGTGAAGGCCACTGTGAAAATGTCAAACTTCAAATGGGGGATTATCAGCTAAAGACCCACATGTTTGCCATACGCATGGGAGGGTGTGACATTGTCCTGGGTGCTGAATGGCTTCGCACACTTGGCCCAATCACAATGGATTTCCAGGAGTTATATATGAGCTTTAAGCAGAACAACCACACACATACCCTTCGCGGACTCCAGGCAGGTGATCCCTCTATCATCAGCTCACATAGGATTGAAAACTGTTAAAAAAGGGACACCAGGGAGTTATAGCCCAATTTAATGCCATCCAGGCCTTTGAACCCACTTCTCTTCATATTCATCCTAAGATGCAATAGATCTTAAACAACTTTCTGCCAGTCTTTGACAAGCCTCATGAGATTCCACCCTCGAAAGGGGAACATGATCATAGCATTACTTTGGTCCCAAGGGCCCAACCACCAAATGTGTGCCCATATAGATATCCATTCGCCCAAAAGAATGAAATTGAAAAAATCATCAAGGAACTCTTGGAAGCAGGCTTCCTTCGTCCCAGCATTAGTCCTTATTCATCGCCTGTGGTCATGGTGCTCAATAAAGATGGGGAATGGCATATGTGTCCAGACTTCAAGGCCCTCAACAAGTTGATGGTCAAAGATAAATTTCCCATCCCAGTTGTCGATGATTTGCTGGATGAACTAAATGGGGTCCAATTCTTTACTAAGCTCGACCTTCGCTCGGGCTATCACCAAATTCGCATGAAAGAAGTAGACATTCCAAAGACTGCTTTCCGAACTCATGAAGGCCATTATGAGTTCCTGGTCATGCCATTTGGTCTTTGTAATGCCCCATCCACTTTTCAGAGCCTTATGAACCACCTGCTCAAACCATATCTCAGAAAATTTGTCCTTGTTTTCTTTGATGACATCCTCATCTACAGCCGCACCTGGGCCACACATCTTCAGCATGTAGATTTGCTCTTGCAACTACTCTGGAAGCATAAATTATTTGTCAAGATGTCCAAGTGCTCTTTTGGCATGGAAGAAGTTGAGTATTTGGGCCACATTGTGGGGCATGAAGGTGTCAGGGTGGACCCCAAAAAGATCCAGGCAATGCAGGATTGGCCTCAACCAAAGACCTTGAAGAGCTTGAGAGGATTTTTGGGTCTCACAAGCTACTATCACAAATTTGTCCGCAATTATGGTCACATTGCTAGACCCCTCACTCAACTCCTCAAGAAAAATTCATTTCTTTGGAATGATGAATCACAACAGGCCTTTATAGCTCTCAAACATGCCATGTGTTCCACTCTCGTATTAGCACTACTCGACTTCACCAAATCTTTTGTGATTGAATGTGATGCTTCAGGTACAGGTATTGGGGCGGTCTTAATGCAGGAAGGTCAACCCTTGGCCTTCACTAGCCAACAACTAAGTTGGAAAAATCTAGGACAATCTACCTATGAGAAGGAGATGATGGCCATCTTACATGCGGTAGATACCTAGTGACCATACTTATTGGGGCGGCATTTCCAAATCCGCACAGACCATCAAAGCCTTAAATATTTTTTGGAGCAATGCCTATCGTCGCCACAACAAAATAAATGGCTCGCCAAAATGCTAGGATATGATTATGAGATAATTTACAAGAAAGGGCGCAAAAATATCGTAGCAGATGCATTATCACACCAATTTGAGGAGGAAAGCACCCTGCTCACAATCTCCCTTCCCATTCTAGAATGGATTGAAGAAGCTCGCAAGGAATGGTTTTCACATCCTTGGCTCTCCCAACTCATTAATCAATTGCAGGCGGATCCAAAATCCACAGCGGGATACTCTTGGCAGGATGAGATTCTTCGCTACAAGGACAGAGTCGTGATATCACCAACATCCACCCTCAAAAGCCGCACTTTGGTGGAGTTGCACTCATCTCCCACTACAGGACATTCAGGCTTTTAGAAGACTTATGCTTGCACTCAACAATCATTCTTTTGGACAAGCATGAAAAAGGACATTCTTACTTTTGTAGCTAAATGCGACGTATGTCAGTGCCACAAAGGAGAAACAGTCAAATCCCTAAGCACATTACAACCATTGCCCATCCCGGCCTCAATCTGGACGGAGGTTTCCATGGATTTCATTAGGAGTCTTCCAAAGTCAGGAAACAAGTCGGTCATCATGGTGGTTGTGGACAAACTTTCTAAGGATGCTCATTTTTGCGCCCTACCCCATGCTTTTACACCGAGTTTGGTCGCTCAATCTTTCATGGACCAGATATTCAAATTGCATGGCATGCCCACTTCCATTGTGTCTGATCGTGAGACGATATTCACTAGTAACTTTTGGCAGGAACTCTTTAGGCTACAAGGTACCCAACTACAACTTAGTACTTCCTATCATTCACAAACTGATGGTCAAACTGAAGCAGTCAACAAATGTCTAGAGACCTACCTTAGGTGTTTCACTTCAGAAAAGCAACATCTATGGGTACAGTGGTTACCTCTAGCCGAATGATGGTATAACACCAACTATCATGCCACCACCAAAATTAGCCGAATCGGAGTCCGAATGAGGGAGATATTGCTGATTTAAAAATCAGTTGGGTTGCAAACATTTTTCGGGGCGATGAGCTTGCGGAGCAGATCTGTACGTTATGGTGAAAAATATGAAGAATATAATTGCATATCTGGATTGTTTGTGAAAAAATACCCAAGTTCAAAACAAAAATCAGTCGAATCAAAGTCCGGATGAGGGAGATATCGCTGATTTAAAATCAGCCTTTTTTTTCATAATTTTTTGCGATGGCGGGACAATTGCAGCGCGGATCTGAAATTCCAGTGCCTAGATCGAGATTTCTATCACATGGGAAGATGCAAAATGGTTGTTCCATTTCCGAAAATAGGTCATAATAGGGATTCTGAGCAATATTGATGGAATTATGGCCATTTCAAATTTTCGCCAATTTTTTTTGTGATGGCGGGCCTAGATCAGAATTTGAGGGACTTGTATAAATTTGATGGCTCTCATCTGGCCACATGGCTAGCACAAATGGAGCAATATTTCACATTGAATCACATCAGAGATGATGCGACTCAGCTGAGTGTGGGAAGCATGTACTTGGACCACGCAACATGGCAATGGTGGCAAGGGCATTCTAAACGCTATCCAAGGACAATTACTTGGCAGATGTTCGCAAAATCCATTTGTGACCACTTTAACCCTAAATCTAATTTTGGGGGACCTCTTACTAAGCTCAGATAGACAGGCACACAACCTAGCAAAGATTTTAATTTTACAGGAAAGAAGGAAACCAAGAAACCTAAAGGGTTACTTTCTATGGGTATCTCCTTATTGCAAGTTCATGGATTGATTCAGAAGGAGAAGATCATTGTGTCTATAAATCCTAGTTGCAAGAAAAATCTCATAAATGTCAATTTGGCAAAAAAATTGCAAGTGCCAGCAAAACACATTGAAAACACACAGGTTAATGATGAGGATGTGCAAGTTTATAAAGATTTGAAGCTTTCGATGGATAAGTATGTGTTGCATTGTGATTTTTATACTTCAAATATGGATAGCATGGATGTTGTTTTAGGATATCCTTGGATGGAATCTGTGGGTAGTGTCAATATTAATGTGCAGAAGAAATTTCTGAAGCTCTCGTATAAAAAGAAGAAAATTACGTTGCAGCATATTTCCATTAAGACCCAAGCAGAGGCTATGGAGGCAGAAGCACAAAGCTCTAATGACACTTACATCAGATGATGAGCCTTTGATGGTCGACAATCAAACACAAATAGAGGCTGAAGCAGAAAATGTTACAGGTACTGATACATCAGATGAGGACTCAATGGTTGAAGTAATATTGGAAGATAAGAAACAACAGCGGGCACCACAACATGTACCAGATACCAATCAGGCTCCATTATGTGGTAAATTAAAGAAAGATCCACTGTTGGTTAAAATTTCAGCATATC
Organism: Pinus tabuliformis; assembly: GCA_031772625.1. Taxonomy (NCBI): domain Eukaryota; kingdom Viridiplantae; phylum Streptophyta; class Pinopsida; order Pinales; family Pinaceae; genus Pinus; species Pinus tabuliformis. The sequence continues at coordinate 89,597,560 of CM062819.1, read as the reverse complement.
ACCACCCACATCACCCAGCAAGAAAACAACCAACAAGATGGCAACAAATTAGCTACAAGGACAACAACCCCTGCATGGCATATAGAGAGGGGTGACGATCCACCTACTATACATCAACACAGAAGAGCTACGAGGATCAACTTCCATCTCAAGCGAGCGAGGCACCAGCTAGATCGAGGATTCACCTTTCTCTTGGATGGCTAGATGCACATGCATGGTACCAGTGGACTACTCTTTTGAGTAGATCTTATTATTTGTGTTCGTCCCATGTTTCAGGGACGAAACATGTTAAGGGGGATGGAATGTAGTATACCTAGGGGGGATAATATGGGGTACAAAGGGAGGTACCCAAGGGAATAATGTAATAATGGCATGGGCCATAGTAATAAATAAGCTGGTTAACCCGTATCATGTAAGGGACCACAAGTAGCTAGCAATAATGTAATAATCCCATGGTATTAGGTAGATGATATTGAGGGAACCATGGTAATGACCCATGGTATTATATGTATGAGGCCTATATAGAGGCTAGAGACACCCCATTAAGAGATGTCAAGGAATATTATATGAACATGCATATGGCTTGTGGAGTGTTCTCCTTCCTTAAGGAGTGAATGTATGGTGTTGCCCTACCTTAAGGGTTTGATCAATAAAGAAGCATTTCTATCTATTTCAATCTTATTTTTTCTGGGTTTATTTCTATTATAATATATTTTCATATCAGATCTATAACACTCCGCCCCCCCTCTAACCCCTCAGTTAACTACGTGGGCTAGTCGTGGAAAGAATATAACACAACCCAACATTCTCCCACTTGTTGTTTTCTTTCCACGGGGGGCCACAAGAGAGCTTAGTCATTTATCCAGCCCTGCAACGCCCATTGTTTCTCTACACCAAGAGAACTTGTTAGAGCTCATAGATTTTGTCAATGCATCTACAGTTTCTTCAAAGTGTCCACTTTACCAGCAACACCATTTTTTCTTCTATCATATCCCTCACAAAGTGATACTAAACATCAATGTGCTTTGTCTTTGAATGATATGCGGGGTTCTTTTCCAAAAAAATTGCACTTTGGCTGTCACAGTCTATCCTTATAGCTCCATGTACTAACCCCATACTTGAACACAATCTTTGCAACCAAACTGCTTCCTTGCTTGCATGAGTGGCTGCCATGTATTCTGCCTCTGTAGTTGATAGTGCCGCTACAGATTGTTTCTTACTCATCCAACTGAATGCACCTCCAAATAGGTTAAACACATACCCACTTGTAGATCTTCTATGATCCAGATCTCCAGCCCAGTGTGCATCAGCAAAGCCATGAATATCCAACATTCTGTCCAATCCTGATCTTCCTTGGTAGCACAAACCATAATCACTAGTGCCACGCAAATACCTGAAAACCCGCTTCACTGCTGTCCAGTGCTCCTTCCCTGGTTTTGACGTAAACCTGCTCAAGACTCCCACTGCATGTGCAATGTCTGGTCTAGTACAGACCATTGCATACATTAGGCTACCGACTGCACCTGCATATGGAACATGGGACATGTCCTCTTCCTCTTCTTGTGTCTTGGAACATTGTTCAGCAGATAACCTCACTCCTACAGGAATAGGAACCTTCACCGGTTTACTATCCTGCATATTAAACCTTTGCAGTATTGTCTCGACATACTTCCTCTGGTTTAACCAGAGCTTCCTCTTTGCCCAATCTCTTTTAATTTCCATGCCCAAAATATAGTTTGCAGCACCAAGATCTTTCATGTCAAATTTGAAGGACAATTGGGTCTTCAAATCTTGGATAATTTCTTTGTCATTTCCAACCAGCAACATATCATCCACATACAAGACCAGATAAATAACATGGTCACCAATTAATTTAAAATACACATAGTGATCTGCTTTGCTTTTGGTGAAGCCAAGTCCCCGTATAAATGTATCAAATTTCTAATACCACATCCTTGGTGATTGTTTTAACCCATACAGAGACTTCTTTAACTTGCATACCAGTTCTTTCTTACCCTTCACCGCAAAGCCTTCAGATCGCTTCATGTATATTTCCTCTTCCAGATCCCCGTGAAGAAATTATGTCTTCACATCCACCTATTCTACCTCAAAATAAAAATCAGCAGCAACATATAAAAGTAATATAATAGAAGTTACCTTAGCAACAAGAGAAAAAATATCACAAAAATCAATTCCTGACACCTAGGAATAACCTTTTTCTACCAACCGAGCTTTGTATTTCTCCACCTTTCCTTCTGCATTTGTCTTCTTCTTGAACACCCATTTGCTACCAATGGGTTTCCTTCCAGCCGGCAACTCCACCAGATCCCAAGCCTCATTTTTGTGCAAAGATGCCATTTCATCAACCATGGCCTCTTTCCAGAGTTTGCCATCCTCTGAATCTAATGCTTCCTTCACAGTTCTGGGATCATCGTCAGTAATAGATAAAGAAAAATTTGAATAGAAAGCAGATGGAATATACCTTTCTGGTTGCCTTATTTCTCGAACTAATCTTATCACACCCAGAGTTTGTGGTTCTTCATCTTCTGATTCCTCCTCTGTTGTAGAGTCTGATTCTTCCTCCTTAAGATCAAACTCTATCTTCTCAGGTTCCTTTGGTTGGACTTCATGTTGAATAAAATCTTTTACCTCTCTGAACACCACATTTTGGTTGTACACAACCTTCCATGTGACTGGGTTCCAAAGCTTATAACCCTTTAAACCATCCTTATACCCAATAAAGATGCACTTTTTAGATTTACTATCCAACTTGGTTCTTTTCTCCTTTGGAACATGTACATATGCATCACATCCAAATACCCTCAGATGTGAAAGAGAGGGTTTCTTACCAGTCCATACCTCTTGTGGAGTCTTATCCTCCAACGCTGATGAAGGTGATCTGTTGAACAGGTAACATGCTGTCTCCACCACCTCTGCCCAGAATTCCTGTCCTAACCTGGCACCACTGAGCATGCTTCTTGCCCTTTCCATCAACGTCTTGTTCATTCTTTCTGCAACTCCATTTTGCTGAGGTGCATATGGAGTAGTCTTCTGCCATGCTATACCACACTTCTTACAGAATTCTTAAAATTCCTTACTACAAAACTCTCCACCGTTATCTGTCCTCAGTACCTTTATCTTCTTCTCTGTCTGATTTTCCACGAGAGCCTTAAATTCTTTAAACCTGTCAAAGGCTTCAGATTTCTTCTTAAGGAAATATATCCATGTATTCCTTGAGAAGTCATCTATAAATGATACACAGTACACAAACTTACCCAGTGATGGAACCTTCATAGGTCCAAACACATCACTGTGCACAAGTTCTAATATTTGTTTCGCCCTCTTACTAACAGAGGGGAAACTCACCCGATTCTACTTCCCATATACACAATTTTCACAGAAATCAAAATCCAGAGAGCTATTACTCATATCTTCTACCATACATTTACCATGAAGTATTTGAAGGCCCTTCTCTCCAATATGTCCAAGCCTTTGATGCCACAACATGGCCTTCTCTCCAGAGACCACTAGATTTTCTGCTCCACTTTTAGGAACCACAAAACTATTGCACCCATCAATAACAGTGCTACCTTGCAGCTTGTACTTCCAATTCGAACTCCCCGCATCAATACCAGTGCTCCCCGAACCATTTTGCAGGTATCCTTCTCAAACACTGTTTTTACACCTGCATCATCCAGCTTGCTTACAGAAATCAGATTTCTGGCCAATGCAGGAATATGCAGAACACCCAAAAGTGTTCTAACCCTTCTACCTTGCAACTTCAACTTTACTTTTCCGCGACCAATGATTCTAGCCTTCCTATCATCCCCCAAGAAGATATCACCAACATCATATTTCTCATACTCCCAGAACCGCTCTCTGTGGGGAGGAAAGTGAAAGGATGCACCTGAGTCAATCAACCATGACTCATGATCTACATGTGTACTTGAAGAAGCCAAGTACACATCCCCACATTCATCTGAGGTGGTTTTCGCCTCTGCAGAAGGAGCATCATCAGATCCCTTTCCTTTATCAAGAGATTTAGATTTATAGTCCCTTTTGTAGTGCCCTTCCTTTCCGCATTTCCAGCACACCACCTTTACAGGTTTTCCTAGATATTTAGATCTCCCTCTAGATTTAGATCTCCCACTCGATGAATTATTTTTGTTTCTATTATGGGACCATCCTTATACATACAAGGCATCACCATTCTGGATCTCCATATTTTTCCGTCTCATCTCCTCCGTCAGCAAGGATGAGACTATTTAATCAAACTACAAGGCAGTTACATTGCTGCCTATTGCAATAACCAGACTATCCCACGAAGCTGGTAGAGAACACAACAAACTAATGCACTTATCTTCATCTGAATTTTTAATATCAACAGATGATAACTGACTTACCACAGTATTAAATGCATTCAGATGCTCTATCACCGAGTCTCCATCTTTCATCCTCAGGTTATACATCTTTTTCCGTAGGAACAATTTATTCACCAGAGACTTAGATTGGTACAAAGTCCCTAACTTGTCCCACAAAGCCTTTGCCGTAGCTTCCCCTGATACATTCAACAACACTAAATCTGAGACACACAATCGTATTGTGCTATTTTCCTTCTGATCCAACTTCTTCCATTCTTCATCAGACACTCTTGTTGGTTTAGTACCCGGATCTACCGCGATCCACTGATCTTTATCCACCAACAGATCCTCCATCTTGAGTTTACACAACTCAAAACTCTGACCATTAAATTTCTCGATCTTTATCTTTCCACTGCTCGCCATCTTCTTTCACCACCAGAATCGATCTCGTAGATCTCCCACTGAACAGGGTCTACCACAAGCCTGAGTGAAACCCCTCAGCAACAAAGGCGCCCCCTTGAAGCCAAAACAGCTCTGATACCAAATGTAGGTTTTAACCGAGTACATAAATTACCTGCATACGAATTTTAAAACAAAGAAAATAAACAATGCGAGAGCATAACACATAAAACACATATACATAGAGATTTTCCCCTGGATCCCAAAACCAGGACTACCAGCTTGATTTTTCATTATGTTCCTTTCAATGTTATAATACATATTTATACATGCCAAAGCATCAAATACCATGGACTGAAAACCATTGCATCCAATACCATGGACTGAAAACCATCGCGTCCAAAAAACATTTGCAAAAATCATGCAAAAAACCATAGGTGGGTCTGCCCAACCTAACATAGGGTTCAAAACCAAAATTTTCTGGGGCGCTGCCCCGAACCCCATAAAGTGGGGTTACAAATGCGCCTCAAACCCCCTATGACCGCCCCGCTACACAATCACCGCAACAAAGGGGGGGCTTCGCCCCCCCTCTAACCCCTCGGTTAACTACGTGGGCTAGTCGTGGAAAGAATATAAACAACCCAACATGTTCAGGCTACACATCTAGAGGCTAGAGCCAAGAATGTGAACCTAGAGGTTGGGGGATCATCAAAACCCACTGCAAGCAAGAACAAGGAGAAGAAAAAGCAGAAATGGAAAGAGAGGAAGGCAAATGCAGTACAAAAGACCGAACCTTCATGCATTCACTGCAAGAAGGATGGGCATGATGAAGAAAACTATTGGATTTTGCATCCAGAGCTAAAACCCAATAAGTTTGATGGAAAAAGGAAGAAGGCTGCTGCAGTTATTCAGAAGGATTTGGGGTCAGACTCAGGAGATGAAACAACAATCATAGCTACAGGTATAAAAGGTAAGAATTCTGAAGCATCTACTAGTAATTCTGCACAATCTACTGATAATGAAGAAAATGAGAGGAAAAGACATGAGCTTTTTCATATTAGAGTTATTTCCAAGCATCAAAAGATTGATACTTTATTTGATAGTGGCTCACAAGTAAATTTAATTTCTGAAGCAATTGTAAAGAAACTGGGATTGCTAACCACACCTCACAAGAAGCCATATCCATTAGGTTGGTTATGTGACAAAAAAAAGTTACAGGTGGCTAGACAATGTAAACTTAGGTTTTCTATTGGCTCCTCATTTGTAGATGAGGTTGAGTTAGATGTCATTCCCTTGGATATATGTGGAATTGTTTTGGGAAGTCCTTACTTGTATGATAGGAAAGCTATTTTCTATAGAGACGAGAATAAGTATCAACTCACAAAGGAGGAATAAAATATATTGTAAGAGCTCATCAACTCAAAAATAATTACACTCTCATAAACTCAGGGCAGATGAAAAGAATTGTAAATTCATGCAAGCAATTTTTATTGGTGCTTGTAAAGGAAAGAAACCCTAATAAAACCAATATATTTGAAGACTGTGATGCTAAACAGAATGCTGATTTAGAAAAATTTGTTTCAGAGTATGATATATTATTTCAAGAACCTAAAAGTCTGACACCCAAAAAGGAAATAGTAAATGATATTATTTTGCAGCAAGATGCTCCATTTCCTAACATCGGAATGTACAGGTTAGTCGCTTTAGAGAATGCAGAAATCAAGAAGCTGGTACAAGAGTTGCTTGAAAAGGGGTTCATAAGACCTAGCACATCACCATGTGGATCTCCAATTGTCTTGGTGAGAAAGAAAGATGGTTCATGGAGAATGTGCATTGATTACTGAGCAATGAATAAGATAACGATAAAAAATCGTTATCCCCTTCCTCGCATAGATGATCTGTTAGATTAGTTGAAAGAAGTTGTTTACTTTTCAAAGTTGGACTTGCATAGTGGCTACCATCAGGTTAGAGTTGCAGAACAAGATGCATGGAAGACTTCTTTCAAAAGAAAGCAGGGATTGTATGAGTGGTTGGTTATGCCTTTTGACTTAACTAATGCACATGCTACTTTCATGAGAGTAATGAATGATGTACTTATGCCTTTTATTGATGATTTTGTCATTGTATATTTGGATGACATTCTTGTATTTAGTAAAACATGGGAAGAACATTTGAAGCATGTAAAGCAGACTTTAGATGTTTTGAAAAGAGAGAATCTTTATGTTAAGCTATCAAAATGTGAATTTGGCAAAACATCTTTGAATTATTTGGGTCATATTGTAGGGGGTGGTGAATTGAAGATCGATCACTCTAAGGTTTCAGTCATTGTTAACTGGCCTAAACCCAAATCTGCTACAGAAGTTAGAAGCTTCCTAGGAGCAGCACAGTATTGGAGAAAGTTTATTGCTAACTTTTCCCTGATTGCAGCTCCCTTACATGCTTTAACAGGATTGAATAAGGTGTTTCAGGGGGAAGGCAATCAGCAGAAAGCCTTCGACACCTTGAAAGAAAATATTAGTACAACACCAGTACTGGCATTTCCCAATATTCAAATACCATTTGAGATTGAAACCGATGCCAGTGATTATGCCATGGGAGCAGTGTTGATGCAGCACGATAAACCCATATGTTATCATTCTGAGACATTTAATTCTGCAGTAGTTAATTATCCCACATATGATAAAGAATTGTATGCACTAGTACAGTGTGTGAAAAAGTGGAAACATTATCTAATGGGCAAAGAGACAGTTATACACACTGATCATCAACCACTTCAATATTTACAGTCCCAAACTAAGTTGCAACAATCAAGACACTATAGGTGGTTTGGTTTTCTACAATAGTTTCATCTTGTCATCAGATATAAGAAAGGCATACACAATAAAGTTCCTGATATGTTGTCCAGACCAATCATAAATGCATCTACTATACTTAAGCATAACTCAGTATTGCATGAAAGCTACATTGAACAATATGCTGAAGATATAGATTTTAAAGATGTATATGCAACTTTAAGTCATGGAAACAAAGTAGAAGAATTGGATTATCATATTAAGGACCAGCTCTTGTATCATTTGGGAAAGCTATGCATTCCTCAAACTGAAAGAGTAAATATAATTCAAGAAGCACACACTTCTCTAATATCACGTCACTTTGGTGTAAGTAAAACAGTTGCATAGCTGCAAAGATTTTGTTATTGGCCGAAAATGCATGAGACAGTTTCTAGATATGTAAGGGGGTGTACCATGTGTGCTAAAAGCAAGCCTAGCAATAGAAAACTAGGCTTGTACACTCCACTACCAGTCCCTTCTCATCCTTGGGAAAGTGTTTCCATGGAATTTGTTGGAGGGTTGACTAAATCTAGAAAAGCTCATGATTATTTATATGTTGTTGTGGATCGGTTCAGTAAAATGTGTATTTTAATACCTTGTAACAAACAGATTACAGTTGAACAAACAACAAAGTTGTTCTTCCAGCATGTATGGGTTCATTTTGGATTACCCACTTCCATTGTATCAGATTGAGATTCCTGATTTGTTGGGAAATTTTGGTCGAGTGTATGGGAATTGATGGAAACCAGACTGAAGAAGAGCACAACTTTTCATCCGTAAACAGATGGCCAAACAGACGTGGTCAACAGGACAATGATCCAGTTGCTCAGAGGTTATTGTAGCAAGCATCCTAAGCTTTGAGATGAACATTTGTGTTATGTGCAGCATGCTTACAACCGTGATAAACATTCTTCTACACAGATATCTCCTTTTTAGACATGTTTTGGTTTCATACCTAGGTCACCTTTGGATTTTGTCTTTGGTAAGGACATAGCAGCTTCTGGACACAATGATGTGGACAAAGCAACCAAGTTCATTGAACAAATTTAAGAGATTCACCAAGCAGTGCAGGAACAGCTAGAAAAGAGCCAAGCCAAGCACAAGGCAAGGCATGATAAGCATCGGTCTGAGCATAGTTTCCAAGTTGGTGATCAAGTCTGGCTGTATATCAGCAAAGACAGAATGCAAGGTGAAGGAAAGAAGCTGAAGCCAATACGATATGGACCTTTCAATGTACTTGAGAAAATTGGTGAGAATGATTTTCGCCTTGATTTGCCAGTTTACATGCATATCTATTCAGTTGTTAATGCAGGGAACTTGAGATTATTTGAACCTTCATTAATTGAAGATCTTGAAGAGCAGAGTCAATTTCCTTCTATTGATGACCTGTTGCCTGAATATCTCAGTGAGTTATAGGAAGATACAATTCTGGACAAGAAGGTGAGAACTACGCGCAGAGGGAATGTTGAGTACCTTAGGATTGGACTCAAAGGTTCAAATCCAAGAAATGCAAATGGATAGAAATTGAGCAGGTGAGGAAACTGTGTCCTCATTTGGTTGGTGCTTAAACCAACTTTTGGTGGTCCAAAATCTTTTTCAGTGGGAAGGCCATGATCCAAATTAGATCCTAGAACACTCTCTAAGTTTTCATAAAATCTTTCAAATTATGCCAAAAGATTCAAGTCTTAGAAAGTTCAAGCTATCATAAGGAATCCTCATAACAGTTGCAATTTGTGATCTGCACAGAGCAACGAGGGCCCTCGATCAAGTGCGCAGACCGTCGACCCATGGTAATGCGTGCTGGAGCAAATTGGCAAAACTAGGGGTTAATGCAAGAAACGAGGGCAGTTTCTGATAATCGCGTATCTTAGGGCATTCCCCTCAGTGAAGGAAAGCCCCGAGTGCTCGAACCCGAAATGATTATAAAATGTAGAAAAGTATCGATTTCGGTTCCAATGGAGCGGATTCCACAAAAACGATAGGATATCAGAAGGACCTCAAGGCAGTAATCCGTTTAGACCGAGTCTCGCCCGATGCCACACAGCGAACAACATGCGTCTAGTGGAGGAGAGAGAAATCATTTGTATCGGATCGGTAACCATCGAGCTACTTATCCGCCCGATATGCACGATGACCGTAGGATTTGGGGGGTCCAGATCAACGACGAAGGCGTGTTCCGATGAATGACCATATTTGACAAGTTATGAAGCAAGATTACATGGGATTTGAAGTCCGATGGGGATGATGAGTTGGCAAAAGATTCGTGTTTCGCGGAAAATATTGGAGAAAACAGAAATAACGGTCATTAAAACGCGTCTAAGGAACCTGACACACTCACTCGTTGCAGAACAGGTGGCCACCTCCCTGTGAAGCATTATCACAGTGAATGATTACGCAGAACAGAGGGATTTGGATGGACAGAGGCAGGGTAATCAGAAAGCCGAGAAGCGGAAACGAAAAATCAGAAAGTAGATTGGCTTTAAAGCCATAAACTAACAGAGAGAGAAGCAGAGAGCAGTAAGCAGAAGTAAGCCGAGAGCAGAGAAAGAAGTTGAGCTGACCTGCAAAAGCAAAGGTAGCATTGAGCCGAGTTAGGACAGAGACTGAAGGAGTCAGAGAGTCTGTGTACTCCAGCGAAGACTTGAGAGGTTCAAGTGCACTCCTCCGTAATTCCTGTCATGTATGAGTCTCAGATTGGGCTCGTACTATTGTAACCAATAGAAGTTTGAGAGTTAGAGAGGGAGATTCTGTGTACTTGTCATAAGACTTGGGGAATCCAAGCATTGTCCCACTGATTGTTCTGTGGTGTGAGACTTTGATTGAGCTCACGATTGTATATCTCTGCTTTGAAAACATAATAGAGAGGCCACCACTGAAGGCTGGACCAGGAGACATAGCCCAGGAGGATTGGGTGAACTCCTTATTAAACTTGTTTTTTTTATGTGTTTGCCTGTTATGTTTTCCTTTACTGCTTTCCATGATTGTGTATTTCGCAATCTTATCGATCCGTTGCATAAAATAACATAGGCATATCCATGCACATGAGTCTGTAATACCTTGTTATTTGTCTTAGACCGATGTTTTCGGATCACTCATGCTAATAACTACAACCAAGGAAAATATTTAAGTATATGGAAGTCGGGCCACATTTCCTTATGGGGCTCCTATACCAGACGATGTGAGATCTAATTAGGAATTATTATTGGGGAGGCCACCTGTATGTTGGTGGGATCTAGTACCATCAACAGGCTCCCTATTTGGTTCTTCACAATCCCAAAATCTCCCCTTTGATCACCTCTATGTTAGAACCTCCATATTCTCAAAATAGCCCAAGCTTATTAGTTAGGGTTGACATGAGGATCACATTATGGTTTATATCAGTGACTTGTGCTTATAGCCATAAAAATATCTCCCTTATGGCATCTTAGGGATTATTCATATATTCATCAACTATGGCTGGAGTTTTATGACTTTCAACTTAACCAATCGAGATCCCTCACAACTCCCCATAATATACACAAAGAAACCCTACTTTTATACCAATACTATCCATAAATTCTTTGGATAGTTCTTTATATCAAATCTACTAAAATATATTTGAAAATATGAAATATACACTATGAGGGTTAATTTTTGCTTAGATTTATAGATCCTTATTATTCAATTATTATTATGCATGAAATAGATCAAACATGGAGAGTAAAGAACAACAAAATAAAACTCACAAAACAAAATGATTAAAAGATATGATATAGGAAACCCTTATGGAAGAAAACCTAGCTAGAAGGTGAGGTTGATCTATTGTGTCTTTCTCTGAATGGAAATGGATGAAATTAGAAAGGAGTGAGACCAGTGGCTGATGGGTTTATATAGTACATAAACCCTCTCTGTTTTCTCTCTCTCTCTCTCTCTCTCTCTCTCTCTCTCTCTCTCTCTACAATATTAACCTCTCTTCTCTTTTATCGAACAAAATGCAGTCGAATAGCATGGAACCTCTTTTCCTCCTAATGACTTGGTTATAACATAGCTCAATAGCCATAGAGGGGTTAAATTTGACCCATTCAACTCTCAATATGAGTTACCATTTGAACCTTATAGAGACTTATTCATAGTTACCATGTTGATAACTCACATTCCAAGAGTAATGGGGATTAGCATGGTGATGGGCCTCTAAATTAGACATAAGTTAAGGCCCATGCCTTTAAATTAGACATAAATTAAGGCCCATCTGACCATCCTTCAGCACATTAAACCTCTCCGTTTGCATTAGGTAATGTATTTTTAACTTTAATATGTTCATTAGGAATGTTTATGGATAATTGCATATTTTTGCCTAATATTATTTATTTTTGTGGAATATTGTGAGAATATTGGGCAGATTATGAAGATTTGGAGGATGAGATAATTTAGGGACTTTCTCCCTACTAAAGGAGGATCTATATTAAATAATAAATGAACAAGACATTATGGAATTATGGCACAGATTGTGGAGCTCCAATGACTGAGAAAATCTAGGGAAGTGTTTCCTGTGATTTAATTTAGATTCCTAGTATTGGGAGCCAGATCCAGTAATCAAGGGATTTTGGTGGGGAAAGCTTCCTCCTTTCATGGGGAATGATTCATAATAATTTTGTATAAGTGTTATAGATCTGACCTAAAAATATATGAGAATACAAATATAACCAAAAATAACAAGATAGAAATAGATAGAAATGCTTCTTTATTGATATCAAACCCTTAAGGTAGGGCAACACCATACATTCACTCCTTAAGGAATGAGAACACTCCACAAGCCATATTCCTATTCATACAGTATTCCTTGACATCTCTCAATGGGGAGTCTCTAGCCTCTATATAGGCCTCATACATACAATACCATGGGTCATTAACATGGTTCCCTAAATACCATCTATCTAATACCATGGGCTTATTACATTATTGCTAACTACTTGTGGTCCCTTACATGATACAGGTTAACCACCTTATTTATTACTATAGCCCATCCCATTATTACATTATTCCCTTGGGTACCTCCCTTTGTACCCCATATTATCCCCCCTAGGTATACTACATTCCACCCCCTTAAACATGTTTCGTCCCCAAAACATAAGAAAAACACAAATAATAAGATCTACTTAAAAGAGTAGTCCACTCATACCATGCACGTGCATCTAGCCATCCCAGAGAAAGGTGAACCCTCGATCTAGCTGGTGCCTCACTCGCTTGAGATGGAAGTTGATCTTGGCGGCTCTTCTGTGTTGATGTGTAGTAAGTGGATCGTCGCCCCTCTCTATCTGTCATGTGGGGGTTGTTGTCCTTGTGGCTAATTTGTTGCCATCTTGTTGGTTGTTTTCTTGCGGGGTGATGTGGGTGGTGATATGCTGAAGTTTTAACCAAAGATGTCTTTTTCTTTAATTCACCACCTAATGGAGTCTGATTGGTAGCTGGTACATGTTGTGGTGCCTGTTGTTGTTTCTTATCTTCCAATATTACTTCAACCACTGAGTCCTCATCTGATGTATCCGTACCTGTAACATTTTCTGCTTCAGCCTCCTTGGAATCTACTTGTTTTTCTTGTACCTAGTTTGATGTTTGTGTTTGGTTGTCGACCATCAAGGGCTCATCATCTGATGTGTCAGTCCCTGGAACATCTTCTGCTTCAGCCTCTGTGGACTCTACCTGTTTATTGATGGAAATATCCTGTAATGTAATTTTCTTCTTTTTATACCAGAGTTTCAGGAATTTCTTCTGCACATTAATATTGATAGTACTCACAGATTCCATCCAAGGGTATCCTAAAACCACATCCACATTAGCCATATATGAAGCATGATAATCACAATGCAGCACATACTTATCCATAGATAGCTTCAAATCTTTATAAACTTGAACATCCTAATTATCAACATCTGTGTTTTCAATGTGTTTTGCTGGAGCTTGCAATTTTTTTTTCCAAATTGACATTTATAAGATTTTGCTTGCAACTAGGTTTTATAGACACAATGATTTTCTCCTTCTGAATACATCCATGAACCTGCAATAAGGAGATACCAATAGCAAATAACCCCTTACATGTCTCATTCCTATGTTGTCTAGCATGAGACCATTTGTCCAAAAGGAGTTTTTCAAATTCTTTATCTGAAAGTTCAGACAACTCTTTGTTGTAAAGTGAGTTCCACCATTTGGCAGCCTCACCTCTAAAATTAGCCACTACCCAAAATTTCCAATGTTTTTCCCATAGTGAATTTTGTGTTTTATGTGTTCTTCAATAGTAGGACCATCATATTTTCCTATAAAATCTAAAACCACCATGAATAGTGTTTTGAAAAAAAAATTCACTTACTTGGCTAAAATTTGAAGTGGCCACAAATTAGTCAATATTACTCAAAATCCCTATTATGACCTGTTTTCTGAAATGGAACAACCCTTCTGCTTCTTCCCATGTGATAAAAATCTTGATCTAGGCACTGGAATTTCAGATTCGCGCTGCACTTGTCTCGCCGTCACAAAAAATTTCTAAAAAAAGAGTTGTTTTTAAATCAGCGATATCTCCATCATCCAGACTCCGATTCGACTGTTTTTTTTTTAATTGGGTATTTTTTCGCCAACAACTTAGATCTATACTAAGATTCTTTAGATTTTGCACCAGAACGTACAAATTTGATCTGCAAATGCGTCACCCAGAAAAAATGTCTGCACACAGCTGATTTTTAAATCAGCGATATCTCCCTCATCTGGACTCCGATTCGGCCAATTTTTTTGTCAAATTGGGTATATTTTCACAAAAAAAACCATATCTGAAATTAGATTTGGCAGATTTTTCACCAGAACGTACAGATCTGATCCGCAAACTCGCCACCCCGAAAAATGTCTACATCACAGCTAATTTTTAAATTAGCAATATCTCCCTCATTTGGACTCCGATTCGGCTGATTTTTTTTTCAAATTGGGTATTTTTTCACCAAAAACCTAGATCAACAATTAGATTCTACAGATTTTTCACCAGAATGTACGATATGATCTTCAAACTTGCCGCCCCAAAAAGTTCTTGCAAAAATAAAATAAAAATTCTCCGCTTTGCCCAACAAAGTGCTCCAATACCACTTGTTATATATCTGACCTGCAAATATATGATAATACAAATATACCCAAGAAATAACAAGATCTAAATATAGAAATTCTTCTCTTTATTGATCAAAACCCTTAAGGTAGGGAAAGACCATACATTCACTCCTTAAGGAAGGAGAACACTCCACAAGCCATATGCCTGTTGATACAGTATTCCTTGACATCTCTCAATGGGGAGTCTCTAGCCTCTATATAGGCCTCATACATACAATACCATGGGTCATTACCATGGTTCCCTCAATACCATCTATCTAATACCATGGGCTTATTATATTATTGCTAACTACTTGTGGTCCGTTACATGATACATGTTAACCACCTTATTTATTACTATGGCCCATCCCATTATTACATTATTCCCTAGGGTACCTCCCTTTATACCCCATATTATCCCCCCTAGGTATGCTACAATAAATACTAAGTAAAGTTTTCCTCTAGGGGTTGATTTTTATTAGTTTTTGGGTGGAGAGAACTCGTATTTTTGCAGCTCCATTGGCATTTCTTGCATGGATGTAATTGTATTGATGAAAATAATGAAGATTGGTGAAATTTTAATATTCTAAATCTTGGTCTCCTTCATAGGAATCTGAGTTTCCTTGGTCTTGGCCATCTTGTTAGCTCTACTACACAATTTGGCTTTTTCCAGGTCAAAGATACTGTGACCGTATGTTTTTTGCAAAAAGGAGGCTTGTAGCAGTTTATTGTATTCTTCCCTCTTCATTTGCTTTATACCCTTATAACTCCTGCCACCTCTGTTTCCTCCTTCCCCTTCATTTTCCTTACCCTCCCTTAACCCCATTATTTCCATTTTCCTCTATAATCCTTTGAAACCCCGTATAAACCCATTTTTCGTTTAGCCCCAGGCGCTAAGGTTTAAAGCGCATATAACTACGCGCCTTCGCAAATTACATAACCCTCCGGGGCCTACACCTGTCACATCACCCGGAGCACGTGTTTATTACCTTGGCTGTCCGATTGTCTGTCACCGCAATCCAACGACATACGCTGCTCCCTCCGTCGAAAGCCACACATCCGATAGCCCGCGGGGAAAGCGGTTTCCTGCCGGACCCTTCAGCCACGCATCTCATTCTCATTGCATCGCGCCCCATGGTACGATTACCACCCATTCCTGTGAGCAGTGTGGAGAAAACCATTTACTGCCCATCTCGCTTGTTCTCGCGCATTATTGCTCGTGCAATTCCCGCGCCCGTCAGCCGTTGGATCTGCCGCCCGTGATCCAACGGTCGTCATTCATTCGCTCCCGTTTTCTCCCGATAGCCGCTCCAAATTGATCTCCGCCATCCAATCCGTCAGATCCGACGGCTTATAATCAATTGTGCCTCTGTGTCTTCGATCGCCACTCGCCATCAGATCTCGGCCATCCGTCTGAGCCATCCAACGGCTAGTGTTTGTTCTTAGCTCCTCGTTTGTTTTCAATGCAATTTTCATGTTTTTGACAGTCCTGTGCACCTGAAGGAGAAAGGAGCCCATGTTTCAATACTCTGCGCATTAAATCCTCAACTACCACATTCAAAGAACATCACGGCCAAGGATGAGAAGGACATCCTTGAGTAGATAAACACGGCATTTCACCTGTTCGTGAAGTATAGCAGAGCAGCAGAAAGGTCATTTTGTCCATTAAAATAATCAAATTGTATCAAAGACCATATCTGATAGTAAATGTGGTTGGTGGTCAGTTATGACCCCTCCATGCATAGGTTAGCAGAGATTTTTGTAAAAAAACTCTATATATACCCAAATGCAAGAATGTAATAGGGTTGATGAATGTTATTTTGTTGTAAGGTTCAACTTCTGGAGACTGTAACTACTGTGATAATTGCAGCGTCTGGTCTTCATTTTCAGCTAATGCAAGCTTCTTTTGCTGTCAATTGCTCACTTTCCACTTCTTCTTTGTTCCAGGTTGTGCCTGTTATGCATTTTTTATTTGCTCTTGATGTTTAGTATTAGAGGGGATGTCATCCCACTTCTGTGTTAGAATCTAGTTGTTATTGAATGTGTATGCAGGTTTCTATTGTTTTAATGCCAGAGAGCTGTCATCCTGTCTGTGCATTAGGAGATATATTTACAGACCTTTTAACTAGTTGCAGTTGGCCATCACAGGGTCCTGTGCATCTGCTGGTGTGATCAGTATTCTCCATCCTCACCTATTCCTCAAACTGTGAGTAAGTGGTGGTCTAAAGCCTTGTAGTCTGGGGGTGTTCACCCATGTCTGGGGTTAAGCATAGTAGAAGTGGTTATCTGTCTTGAATATGCATCATATTTTCCATTCATCCTCCATTTTCCAACATTTTATGTTGAGTTTGTAATGTTCCCGAGCATCTCTGATATACAACCTAGGAGAGTTTCTTGGGGTAATAACATTAATTGGCGCCGTTGCCGAGGAGAGGAGAATTGAAGCTCAGCTTCCCTGGGAGAACGACACAGTTCCAGATTTTGATGATAGTCAAGGTCTGGGCACATTTCTGGTTGTAATCATCTATCTGGCGACTCCACTGGAGGAAGACCATCCTTTGGCGACTCCACATTGAAGTTCTGGCTCGGTTTGTGAGACATACTCGAAGAAATCCTCAGAAATCACCAGCTGAACCAGTGCCTGACCCTGAGAGGACTGTCAAATTGAAGAAAGCATCATAGAAAGGGGCATCAGGATCAGGTAAGCCTAAGAAGTCTCATTCATCTCTGAAAGATAAAATTTTAGCTGAAGATATACAGTTTGAAGATATAGAGACCAACACTGTTAATAAGGAAATTCCTTCAGAGATTAATACAACCCCTTGTTTAGTTAGTTCCCCTTTGAACCTAAGTCCAAAGAAAGCTTCCCATTCAGTCCAAAACATCCCTTTGTCTCTACCATTCATCACATTACTTCCTACTGCTCAATCTGCTACTGTTCTTCCACATATCCCAATCATGGCAGGCCAGCAAGCACCCACGAAGATAGAAAGAATTGTTGCTGCTAGATATGGACCTTTAGTCTTGCCTGTTCCTTTAAATCCTATGCCTATGGGAGAATATCAGAAATATATGCCTAAATTCACTGGCACAGAGGGAGTAATAGCAGAAGAACACCTAGAAGCTTTTTACAATTATGCTGATAATTTAGATATAAGTGAAAATGATGTGTGGATGAGAGTTTTTGTCCAGAGCCTTGATGGAGAGGCTAGGAAGTGGTTCAGAGAATTACCCCAGAGATCTATAACTGATATTGAAGCATTAGATGATGCATTTTTGAAGCACTGGGAAGATAAAAAAGACTTGCTATATTATTATACTGAGTTTGGTAATCCGAAGAGGGAAAATGGGGAATCATGATTTTAATAAAAGATTCAACCGTATGTATAGTAAGATACCAGCTGAAGTAAAGCCTACCCCCACCTCTGCCAAACTCACTTATGCCAATGCTTTTGACTCTGATTTCTGCTTATTGTTGAGAGAAAGGAGATGTGCTACGCTGGCAGACATGCATGATGTAGCCCTAGAAGTAGAGTCTAATGTCATGGTTGCAGAAAAGCTAAAAAGTCAAGCTGACAGAAGGAGGTAGAGATGTCAGGCCTCTACCTCCTCTACATCATCTTCAGAGCCTAAATTAGATAAAATGACTAAGATGATAGAGTCATTGGCTGTTGAAATTTCTAAGCTGAAGGTTGAGCAAAATTCAGGGAAAACAAGGCAGCATAACACATTTTCTCCAAGAAATCCGGATCCATTCAGAAGAGCAAATGAACAGTTGCAAATAATTCAGAGGGGTAAAGAAACAAATGAAGAATAGAAATTTAAAGCTCCTTTCCAAAATGTAGTCATGGAGGAGGAACAATTAGAAGATGAGGATGAAATTCACTGTATGGAAGATAAAGTCAGCACTGCATTTTTGACATTGGCTGCTTATGAAGAATCTTTGCTGTAGGAACAAGACAGTCAGCACTGGGACAGAGAGGCTATTATGCAGACTGGTGAACAGCGGAGATATAACCTGAGGTTGAATGCAAAAAATGTCAAGGAAAATCCTGCCCAAAGAGCTGCTGTCCAAACAGAGTCACATAATATCAGGGAGAGAAGACCAGCAGATGATCCAGTCATCCTCAAAGCTCCAGTTCAAGAGTTAAGAGGTACTGATAAGTTACCTTCCTCTTTCAGCTTAGAGTCAGAAGTTCAGAAGTTGAAAATATCTGTCCCTCTGATAGAGTTGGTAAAGAGTGAAATATTTAGAAAGCCTATCCTTGAAGCTCTTGAGCTGGAAACCACACAAACCTCCACTGACTCTATCAATTTGCAAGATGATAAGCCTTCCATTGTGCTTAGCCCCATGATTGAACCTGCTAATAATAATTCTCCATCTTTTTATGTCTCCTTGACCATTCATAACAAAATTCTCCACAATTGCCTGCTAGACACAAGGGCCAGCCACAATTTAATGCCTAAAGCCGTCATGGAAGAGTTAGGCATTGATATCACCAGACCCTATCATGATTTATTTTCTTTTGATTCAAGGAAAGTGAAATGCCTAGGATTAATCAAAGACCTGGCCATTACCTTAACTCAGCTGCCCATGAAGAGTATGATGATGGATATTGTGGTAGCAGATGTCCCTCCTAAGTTTGGCATGCTGCTGTCTAGAGGATGGATTAAGAGACTAGGTGGGACATTACAGAATGATCTATCTTATGCTACTGTCCCAGTGTTTGGAGGAGAAAGCAGGAGACTATATAGAGAGGCACAGTTGGCATACATAATCAGTGATGAGAAGAACCCTACTAATCATCCTATATATGCTATGGACACTGATTTTGGAACATGTATTCTCCAAATAGAAGAATCTCAGAAGGCCTCAACGCAGATTAGGAAACTAGTTCAGGCCGAAGAAGAGCAAGGAAGTCAGGTTTGGGAGATGTTCTTTGATGGAGCATGTTCCAGGGAGACTGTAGGAGTAGGGGTGGTGCTGATATCTCCACAACATAAAAGCATTCAACTGTCTTTTAAGTTGGTTTTTCAAGTCAAACAATATAGCAGAGTATGAGGCTCTGCTGTTGGGCCTTAATGCAGCAAAAGACAAAGGGATCAAGAATTTGAAGGTATTTAGAGATGCTGATTTGATCATTCAGCAAGTAAATAAAACATTTCAGGAAAAACACCCAAGGCTAAAAGCATACAGAGATGAGGTATGGAGACTCAAATATTTCTTTTATAATTTCTGTATTTCATATATCCCTAGAGCCAAAAATCAGTTTGATGATTCCCTTGCTGTGCCTGCTAGTCTATTCATTCCTCCCATGCCTCCTAGACTAGTTTATGAAGTCCAAATGAAATACAGACCATCCTTACCTGATAATGTCCAGCATTGGAAATTTTTTATGATGATGATGAGATAAATAGGTTTATACAAGTCATTGATGAGCTTTCTGAAATGCAAATTGACCAAGAGAATGATGCCTTGGAAGAAAACACCCAATCCCAGCTTAGAAATAAATTTGGTAAAGATAACATTCTCCAACTTCCCAACAATCATATTCCTAAGGGTTTAATTCCTCTTGAAACACTATTTGAACAAAATGATGTGCCTTACAAGGCTGCCCAAAAAGAAGACCAATCTGTAGTCTGTAAGCATGATATAGGAAGTCCAAGTCAACCCAGATATATAAATTTTTCCACCTATCTGTCTGCTGATCAAAGTGATGAATACTGCAATTTAATGAGGAAATTTGCTAATGTGTTTGCCTGGGAGTATAGTGATCTGAAAACGTATGATAAAAACATAATCTAGCATAAAATCCATCTGAAGAAAGACACTATTCCTTTCAGTAGAAGTTGAGACCAATAAATCGTATGCTTCTTCCTCTAATTGAAAAAGAAATTAAAAATTGTTGGTTGCCAAGATTATAGTTCCTCTCAGATATTCAAAATGGGTAGCCAATTTGGTGGTGGTGAGGAAGAAAAGTGGTGAAATCAGACTGTGTGTTGATTTTTGAAACTTGAACAAGTGCTCAAAGAAAGACAATTACCCTCTACCCAAGATGGAGCATTTGCTGCAGAAGGTCTCAGGAGAAAAAGTGATGTCTTTCCTGGATGGATTTTTAGGGTTTAATCAGATTGCTATGCATCCAGATGATCAAGAGAAGACTGCGTTCACCACTCATTGGGGCACTTTTATGTATGCCAAGATGCCTTTGGGTTGATGAATGCTGGAGCAACTTTTCAGAGAGCTATGGATATAGCATTTGTGGGAGAGAAGGATAAATTTGTCCTTATCTACCTTGATGACATAACAGTATACTCCAGCAGCCATCAAAATCATTTGCAGCATTTGAAAAAAGTGTTTCTAAAGTGCAGAAGGTTTGGGATTTCAGTCAATCCTAAAAAATCTCAATTTGCTTTAGAAGAAGGCAAGCTGTTAGGACATGTTGTTTCAGCTGCAAGTGTCCAAATTGACCCAGAAAGAGTAAATGCAATTCAGACTTTGTCTGTCCCGAGATCAAAGAAGGATATTCAGTCCTTTCTGGGCAAGATTAACTTTGTAAGGAGGTTTATCCCGAATTTTGTTGAATATGTGAAGCATATTACCTCCATGTTGAAGAAAGGGGAAGAAATCAAATGGACTGATATAGCAAGAAAATCATTTGAGTCTATTAAAAAGGCTACTATGGAAGCTCCCACTTTAATAAGTCCAGATTATGGCAAGGAGTTCCATATATTCTCATTTGCCTCTGAAGACACCATTGCAGTAGTTTTATTGCAAGAAGATGAAGAAGGTTCAGAACATCCAGTAGCATTTTTCAGCAAGAACTTGAGGGATGTTGAACTGAGGTATGATATTATTGAAAAACATGCATATGCCCTTATCAAATCCTTGAAAGCTTTCAGAGTTTACATTCTCCATTCCGAGATAATTACATATGTACCTTCTGCTGCAATAAAAGATGTTTTGACACAACTTGATGCTGATGGAAGAAGGGCCAAATGGATTGCAAAATTGATTGAATTTAATATAGAACTGAAGCCCACCAAGCTAGTCAGAGGTCAGGGTCTTGCCAGGTTGTTAGATGAAGAAAATTGCAGATCATTGGATATTGATTTCCTATGCACAATTGCAGAAAATGGTCAAACAGAAGAAAGGGAAGCAGTTGAACCAGAGAAAGAGTAGCCAGTGGCCGAGAATCTAGCTTCATGTGTTTGGTATTCTGAAATAATCAATTTCTTGTTGAAGCTAGAAATCCCTTCAGAACTTACTCAAAGTCAAGCCAGAATTATAAAGCTTAGGGCAGCTAAATATTGCATTAATCAAAATCTGCTCTACTGGAGGGATCCATCTGGAGTGCTTTTAAGGTGTCTGGACAAAGAACAGTCAAAAGAAGTCATGCAGCAATTTCATTCCAGCATGTGTGGAGGGCATCATTATTGGAAAACTACAGCCCACAAAATTCTCAGAGTTGGGTACTATTGGCCCACCCTATTTTTTGATGTATTTTCTTTTGTTAAATCTTGTGACAGGTGCCAAATATTTGAAGGAAAATAGTAGTTGAAGTCCCTGCCCCTAAAACCAATACATGCAAAAGGACCTTTTCAGCAGTGGGGCTTGGATTTCACTGGAGAGATCAATCCACATTCCAGTGGCCAGCACAGATGGATATTAGTAGCCACTGATTATTTTACTAAGTAGATTGAAGCAATTCCTACCAGAAAGGCTGATCATAATGTGGTCATGAAATTTTTAATTGAAAATATCTATACCAGATTTGGTTGTCCACATAAATTAGTCATAGACAATGCAATAGTCTTCAGGGCAAAAGATTTGGTGGAAATGTGTGATTCAATGGGGATTAAACTTGTTCATTCCACCTCATATTATCTTCAAGGAAATGGTCTAGTAGAATCCTCTAATAAAAGCCTGATAAGGATAATTAAGAAGCTGTTAGAGGACAACAAAAAGAATTTGGATTCAAAGCTCAAGTATGCACTGTGGGCTGACAGAGTGACCATTAAAAGATCTACAGGCAATTCTCCTTTCAAGCTGGTATATGGCACTGATGCTGTATTCCCAATTTAGTTAATTCTCCCTGTGGCAAAATTCCTTCAAATTGAACAAAATGAAGAAGAAATGGCAAAGAGGATCACTGATTTAGCAGAAGTACATCAGATTAGAGAACAGTTGGTAGAAAATGCTGCAGCACATCAGAAGAAGATCAAGGAAGCCTTTGACAAGAAGGCAAAAACAAATAATTTTCAGGTTGGTGACTTGGTTCTGAAATGGGATGCATTTAAGGAAAAGAAAGGCAATCATGGGAAGTTTGATGCTTTCTGGACAGGGCCTTTCATTATTTCACAGATTCAAGAGAACAACACCTTCATACTGAAAAGTATGGGAGGAGAAGCAGTTTTTGATGGCCTAGTTAATGGGCATTTTCTGAAAAATTATGTTGTTTAAGGTCTCTAGCCTTAAAATTTGTAAATATTATGTTTTTATCAGTTTTGTATAGGTAAAGTAGACTCCATGCCCAATGGAACACTAGGAATTTTGGCTAATTTGTTTTCAGCTGGAAAGGCAATGGTCTGCAAGTTCTTGAGACCTCACAGGGAGGATCTCATCCCCAGAAGGAGCCAATGTTAGCTCTGCTACACAATTTGGGTTTTTCCGGGTCAAAGATATTGTGACCATATGTTTTTTGCAAAAAGGAAGCTTGCAGCAGTTTATTGTATTCTTCCCTCTTCATTTTCTTTATACCCTTATAACTCCCGCCACCTCTGTTTCCTCCTTCCCCTTCATTTTCCTTACCCTCCCTTAACCCCATTATTACCATTTTCCTCTATAATCTTTTGAAGCCCCATATAAACCCATTTTTTGTTTAGCCCTAGGCGCTAAGGTTCAAAACGCATATAACTATGCGCCCTCGCAAATTACATAACCCGTTGGGGCCTGCACCTGTCACAT
Organism: Pinus tabuliformis; assembly: GCA_031772625.1. NCBI lineage: Eukaryota > Viridiplantae > Streptophyta > Pinopsida > Pinales > Pinaceae > Pinus > Pinus tabuliformis. The sequence goes on along the minus strand of CM062819.1, from coordinate 89,573,900 downwards.
CACCCGGAGCACGTGTTTATTACCTTGGCCGTCCAATTGTCCATCGCCACAATCCAACGACAGACGCTGCTCCCTCTGCCGAAAGCCGCACGTCTGATAGCCCGCGGGGAAAGCGGTTTCCTGCCGGATAATACAAACACGCATCTCATTCTCATTGCATCGCACCCCATGGTACGATTACCACCCATTCCCGTGTGCGGTGCGGGGAAAAACATTTACCGCCCGTCCTGCCTGTTCCCTCGCATTATTGCTCGTGCAGTTCTCGTGCCTGTCAGCCGTTGGATCTGCCGCCCATGATCCAACGGCCCTCGTTCATCCGCTCCCATTTGCTCCCGATAGCCGCTCCAAATTGATCTCTGCCATCCAATCTGTCAGATCCGATGGCTTATAATCAATTGCGCCTCTGTGTCTTCCATCAGCTCCCACCATCAGATCTCGGGCATCCGTCTGAGCCATCCAATAGCTAGTGTTCGTTCTTAGCTCCTTGTTCGTTTTCAATGCAATTTTCGTGTTTTTGGTAGTCCTGTGCACCCGAAGGAGAAAGGAGCCCATGATTCAATACTCTGCGCATTAAATCCTCAGCTACCACATTCAAAGAACAACACGACCAAGGACGAGAAGGACAACGTTGAGCAGATAAACATGACATTTCATTTGTTCGTGAAGTACAGAAAAGCAGCAGAAAGGTCATTTTTTCCATTAAAACAATAAAATTGTATCAAAGACTATATCTGATAGTAAATGTGGTTGGTGGTCAGTTATGACCCCTCCACGCATAGGTTAGCAGAGATTTTTGTAAACAAACTCTATATATACCCAAATGCAAGAATGTAATAGGGTTGATGAATTTTATTTTGTTGTAAGGTTCAACTTTTGGAGACTGTAACTACTGTGATACCTGTAGCATCTGGTCTTCATTTTCATCTAATACAAGCTTCTTTTTCTGTCAATTGCTCACTTTCCACTTCTTCTTTGTTCCAGGTTGTGCTTGTTATGCATTTTTTATTTTCTCTTGATGTTTAGCATTAGAGGGGCTGTCATCCCACCTCTATGTTAGAATCTAGTATGTTATTGAATGTGTATGCAGGTTTCTATTGTTTTAATGCCAGAGAGCTGTCATCCTGTTTGTGCATTAGGAGATAGATTTAAAGACCTTTTAACTGGTTGCAACTGGCCATCACAGGGTCCTGTGCATCTGTTGGTGTGATCAATATTCTCCATCCTCACCTGTTCCTCAAACTGTGAGTAATTGGTGGTCTAAAGCCTTGTAGTCTGGGGGTGTTCACCCATGTCTGGGGTTAAGCATAGTAGAAGTGGTTATCTGGCTTGAATATGAATCATCTCTTCCATTCATCCTCCATTTTCCAAAATTTTATGTTGAGTTTGTAATGTTCCTGAGCATCTCTGATATACAACCTAGGAGAGTTTCTTGGGGTGATAACACATCCCAGGAGCCTCAGATCCCTTTTGTATCATTTACTTTTCTTCCTTTCACTTCTTATTCACATGCATCTCTTGTTCTTGTCTTTTTTCTATTTCTGCATTTAGTGTTAATGATTTATTGTTGTAGGATTGAATTAAATGGTTGAAGTAAGTTATTTTGCAGGATCACAAGCATCATTTCATCCTTGGAACAGCTTTGGAAGGTCATAGTAATCATTGAGCTACTTGGATTAGTTTTCTTATTCCCAAATCTAGATTTCTGGAAGTCTTTTGTGGAAAATAATAGTAATTTTCTGTAATTTTTTAGAGCACTCTAACGATCTTCAATTGAGTTGATTCTACTTTTATTAGATAAAAAAAAAACATTCTAGTTAATAACAAAAACTACCCCATTTCATTTTCACTTTATTAGGTTAGGCATTTGATAGATTTACTAGCTCACTAGTTCTCGAATTTCTAGATTTTAGACTAATAATTTTCTGCCTTTTTTTAGCATAAGTTAACAGAGGTATTGTTGAGTGATTCCACTTGGAATGTAGACCAAAGACATCCTAGTTAATAAAAAAAAATTCCATCCAATTTGGTTTTGATTTGGTTGGTCATTGGTTTACAAAAAACCCTGTAGTAGCCTTCCAACATGCATATACTTGCCTAGATTCATTCAAGAAGCTTGTTATTGTTCCTTAGGGTTGAATAAAGGCCCCTAGGCTCTAAATAAATGATTAGGGATGACTAAATACCACTTAGAACTTTCCTCTTTACCCATGCAAAACATTTCAACGATTTAGGTTAATGTACAAATTTATGAATTGGATAATATAATGATGATTTTCTTGATTGCCACATCTAATGAACTTTGTTAATGGATCTAAACTCTTTGAAATGTAATGGTTGACATTTAGTTCATGATATTTACTTTATGCAATTATAATAGGTTTCTTTCCTTCTAATTACTTTCTTGCAATAGGTTAAGATTTCCATTTTGAGAATTTCATTTTCTGCAATTAGTTTATGATTTGACTTCAGTACATTCACTCCACTACATCATGACAACAAAGGAAGGACACATTGTATGCTGCACATATAGTGCTAATACTTTTTCATTTTGTACGAACCTCAGGTTGATAATTAAAGTTGGTAGCCTGGGGAGTTGCAACATTCTTGTTGCAATATTGAGGCTCATTTGTTAGGGTCCAAACCTAACCCCTTTATTTATGTAATAGACATAATAGGGTCGAGGTAGTGATAGTTAGTTAAAGAGTCAATAAAGCCCATATTAATAATTGTAAGTGGTTGACCCGCATTTACAAAAGGGACCACAATTAGTTGCAACAGGCCACAATTAATAAATAAAGTGGTTAACCCACGTCATGCAAGGGACCACTAGTCGTTAGGTTGTTGAAGGTCATTTAGCTATAAATAGTCATAGTTAGAAGAGAAATATAATTGAGTCTTATTTTTTAATCGAGCTTTGCTCTGCTGGAGATTTCCCCTTCGAAGAGGCAAGTGAACATTGCTTTTATCTCTGAATAATAAAATACTCATTGTTTTTCTCATTTTATTATGTGTTCTCGGTTGTATTTCTTCGCATATTTGGCATTTTGGAATTTCTTGCAGGTCAGAGCATAACATCATCACTTTTTGGCACCGTTGCTGAGGAGGTGTCAAAGTAGCATTGTTTTCTTCCCTAGTTGATTCATTTCTTTTTACTTTTTGAAAACAAAAAAAAAATGCAATAGGCATATTTCATTTCAAAAATAGAAAAGTGCATTGCATTAGTGTTTCCATTCAATCATAAAAGGAAAAAAAATGCTCCAACACCAAACCACCTGCCCCCCCCGCATTTGATCACGTGGCGCAGTAAGAGCCACATCACCATTCATTTTTGCAGGTAGAAGAAGAAGAGGTGACAAAAAATGTAGAAAAAATGGGTTGAGATGATGACAATGAAGAAGATCTTCTCGGATTCCCCATTCAAGATAATAATGTTAGCGTGCATATGAAGAACATGCCTCCATCGTTTCTTCCAAAATTTCATGGTCTAAGATTAGAGGATCCGTAAACCTTTCTCTTTGAATTTGAAATTGTTTGTAGATCTTATGGTTACTTATTAAACACTTAGAAATTTAGGTTGTTTCTAGCAACATTGAAGGATAGAGCTCTTAAATGGTTCATGAGTTTAGGGACTAATTCAATAAGATCATGGAATGATATGAAAAATATATTTCTAGAAAAATATAAAGATCATGGTCTTAAGGAATAAATCTTTAGAATGAATCAAATAGAAGATGAGAGCTTTGAGGATCTAATAGAGAGGTTCATGTATAATGTTAAGAGGGAAAAACTACATAATTTAGGATCCGACACACTAAAAACCCTCTTACTTAGAACAATTAGGGATGAATGTATTGATCTCCTTGATCTCATGAGTAGAGGTGATATATACCAATTATAATTTGAAGAAATTTGTGAAACATGCAAACACATATCAAGAGGAAGGGCAAGATTAAGTAAACCAACATCAAGATAGGTACGTCAAGCTAAACTTGGAAATTTGCTTGATAACTTTAAAACATAAATTCTTAGCAAACTAAATGAACAAGTAGAAATATTAAGAATACAAAATGAGCAAAACGAAGATGTTGATTTTTGTGTTTTCCATGCAGAATCACATAATGTTAAATATTGCCCCTCATTACCAAGGTTTAAGGAAGTTTACCAAGAGGACAATGAAGAAAGTCAATTGTCAATGCAACTATGTTATGTAGCTCCAAGAGGACCATGGTAGCCTATCCAAATCCGCAAAAGTAATTACCAAATCATCACTTTAAATGTGCCTAACAGTCGGATTCATTCCTATAAACCTTATGCTAATTCACCTGTTCTTCCCTTTTATTACACTCCTCTAAACTTTCATAGCTACTCCATCTTTCCGCCACTTAGCAAACCCTACTAGCTCCATTTTCTTGTCAAGATAACCAGTCTTCGAGGCAAAGCATCCTTCAGAATGGGGATAATTGTTCGAACTTAGCCAGTAGGAAAGCAATTCTCAAAGGGGTACCCACAAACTAAGGAGCTGCTACAAAAGAAACAATGGTTGCGGTTCATTGAAAAATTTAATGGTTTTCACAGGGAAGTAACCAAGACATTTGAGCGCTCATTTGATGGGACTGAGGTCGAAATAGGAGACATTAAGCTCACCATAACAGAGTCCATGGTCGTGTAGGCTACTGAGCTACCAAGGAGTGGGGAAAAATGGAAAAATGGTTTAAGAACAGGGGAATTGATGGTGAGGATTGGAAGGTATTCCTAAAAAATCCAAACATGGATACTATTGTCTACAAGAATAAATGGAGAAACTTATTACTTGTGCTTCAAAAGTTTGTTAGTTGTGAGGGTAGGTTTGGGAAAATGTATTTTTATCATGTTAGGATGATGATGCATTTCCTTGAAGATCACCAGATGAACCTTCCCTACTTCGTCTTAAATAGTCTCAAGAAAATGTTTACAAAGGTTCAGAAGAAAATTCAGTGTATAGAAAACATCATGTATCATCATGGCCTAATAAAAATATTGGTCGAATTTCATCTCCAAAGTTAAAGGGATAACTGGGAGAGTTTCCTAGTGAGGAACCATTTTGAAGAAAATCCCCAGAAAAAGCAGGCAATAGCAGGGTCCCCAGAGGAAGAAAGAGAACCATAGAAATCATAAAGGAGCAGGCACCTCAGACTCAGACAGAAGTATCAGAAGAAGAGCTGCCTATAGTGAAGATTTTGCAGAGAATGAAGAGGGGAAACCCTAAAGGAAAGAAAGCCAGCAGAAGTAAAGAAGAATTCTCACAAACTAAGCCCCCTCCTCAAGAAGAAAGGTCAGAGACTAAAAGAAGAAAAGTACAAGAAATACAAACCTCAGGATTGAGGAGGAGTACAAGGCTAAGCACAATTCCACAGACAATCTCAAAAATCAGAGAGTACATTGACCTTGAGGGAAATGAGCCAATGGAGAACGAGCCAACAAAGAATGAACCAACAGAGGATGAGCCAATTGGAAACCTTGAAAGTTCTCCAAAAGGGTCACCGAGATCATCACCGAGAGTATCACCACAACCATACAACTCACCTCTAAGAAGCCCAGTGCATAGTCTAGGAATTAACCATGTTCAGCGGGAAATATATGACTATATAGAGTCATTGGAAAGGAAAGAGACAACAACCAAAGAAACAATTCAGAGTCCTGGAGAAGGGAGCAACTAGGTAAATGAACAATCCACCTCAAACATCTTAAAGCAGGAGATCTTTGAATTATAAACATTGAACTGGTATCTCAAAAATGAGAATCAAGCATTGAAGACACAAAGTGAGATCTAGATCGCAAAAAGTGACAATCTCATCCTTCATCTGAGCTTATGGTATAAGAAAAAAAAAAGTTGAAGAAGGAAAACAGAATTATGCAAAGGGAAATTATCAACCTAAAATACAAAGTTCTTATGAGAAAACCTAGAATGCCAATAACTGCCAAAAAGAAGAAAATGGTGAAACTTGGAGGTGATAAGCAGGAGGCACAAGTGATTGACAAAGAAGAAGTGTATGAGGACATACAAAATCTCCAGTATGGGGGAATGTAGAGTCTGAAGATTTTCTTACCATGACATCCCTTTTTTTCTTAATATTCATCTCATTTCCTATATATCTACCTCCTAAATAAAGCCATATCCACTAGATTTTGATGAAGGTATGCAATAATATGTCTTCTTATTCATGTTTGACTTTATACCCTACTTTTTTGTTAAAGAATGAAATTAGCTACTGAATCGGTCTATTTCCATAGCTAATCCAGATTTCTATAGCTGCCCCCATTGTTTGCTAGGTTCAGAAGCTCCAGGTTAGCAGCGAAGGATGTGGATGGATAGGGAATGGTTTCCTCGTGGATTCCTTCCTATCCCCTTGAAATTGTTCGTTAAGATAAGCGCAGGAGATCACGGTCAAACTCCAAGTCAACTGCAGGATTGTTGCCGAAACAAAATCCGAGTTCAATCGAAATCTTATCAATTTGCTTTCAGAATAGAAAATTGAATATTTAGCGATATAGTTTAGCTAAGATAAAGATATTAGGCTTAAATTACTCGTGTTGATATGCCTGAGACCTATTATAAAAACTTATGGCCACACTGTGATTTGGGTGCGTGTCGGATGATGTAATTTTGAAATAATGTGTGAATTTTGTTTGCCAACAATAGAATTGGGTTTGTGTGTATGCGTTACGTTGATTGAAGATTGTGAACTGATCTGTGGAGGGCCCCTATGAATAGTGAAAAGTCTTAACCCATTGCAACTTGATTTTTTTTCATTCCTTGAATACTCTGTTTTGTGTGATAATGCAGCATAATGAATTTGTTAATGAATTTGTTATTTGCATAAGTACTTTCATCTGCTTCATACCTAGCTTAGTCTGTCATTTGAATTTCTTTATACTTGGTACCGCATGGTTACTTCATTTGCTTATTATCTAGCATAGTTCAAGGATGTTTATTTCATAGTATAGATGTTGTTTGAATGAAAATTGAATAAGTAAAAGTGTGAGAGTTTTCTCCTAAGCAATTGAGTTCAGACAATATTTCTTCACAATTGATAGAATAGATTTCTTTTTTCACTTAGTGAATTATAAGCTACAGCATAAATATTCAAGACCAAAAATCTCAAAACAATCTAATACAAGTAGGATCACTCTCATATCATCCATAAACTAATTAGATAGAGATTAACTTCCAAGAAATCAGCTAATAACTATAAGGATTGTAACTCCAATATAATTAACAAAAACCAGCTTCATATTAAGTTTAGATCCTAACAAATACATAATGACATATCAAATAACTTCTAGCACATATTGTGCACCTGTACTTCAACAGTGTATGCACCCAGGTTAACAATTTATGATTGATAAATCAAGGAAATTGAATTGGCCAAACAATGCTTTGCCATTGAACCCTTTTGTTTGAGATTTATCAATTTGCTAAAGAAGGTGTTGCTTTTTGTATCCTCATAATCTATTATCATTTCCTCTATAAAAATGGACCAAGTGACCATTTGTTTATGAGAGAAAAGCGATCAATACCATGAAACTATGTTCTAAATATAAAGTTGCAATACATACCTTTTGTGTGTTTTTCACATTATGGAGATCAAAATATTTCTCCATCTGTAGTTTCCATGTTATTGGATCCTTGCCATCAAACTTCCTCATATCGATCTTTGAAATATGGTTAGTCTTCAATCCAATGTTATATTCTATAAAATCATGATTAACATTTATTTTGTTCTCATCATGAGTTTCCTCTACTATCTTTTCGCCATTAGGACGCCTTTCTTGTAGCAGCTTTGGCCCACCTTCCTTCAAAGCTTCCGTGTCTTTCTTCAAATATTCCACACCTTTATTCAAATTTGCTTCCATATCATCGATATTATCTTCCATGGAATATATAAAACTATTTATCATAACTTCGATTTCATTCTTCAAATCATCCATCCAATTTTTCTTACTAGGTGTTTCTATTTTCTTGATTCGAGTCATTCTTTTTCTTGCTTTTAGGAGCTCGATATTTAAATGATTGTAACTCTGTAAATTCGGATCTCCAAGTTCTGAAATTTCAGCCTATGGTAGCCCTCTAAGTCCTCTTTCCAAACCCACAGGTCTCATCACGATTGGATTCTTCAAGAAAGAGTTATGCTCAATCTCTTGCGATGAATTGATTCTAGACTTGTTTAGTAGAGCGAACTTGTATGAATGCCACGTGTCAATTTGTTTACCTTCGGCCCTGAAAACGATACCCAACAAATTATAGTCCATCCTCCTTTTTTCACTTTTTATGAAATTGGAATCTGATGCTCAGAAAGAAAGTTGTGATGGTTTTCCCAAGGTCACCTGTTTGAAATGGAGTTCGGGAGCCTACAAAAATCCTAACTTCCTTGGAAGCATATCTCCGAAAATATATTGAACGAACATCTGACATTAGTATAAGAGGTGCAACATGATTTCGGCTCAAATGGGTTTTAATTTTAGCATTCGAAGATTCATAGAAAAAATGTTATAGTGAACATGACACGATTTTCTGTTTGAGATGGAATTATGGAGCCTGCAAACACCCTAACTTCCTAAGATCATATCTCCGAAAAAATAGTTAGATAAGATCTAAAATTCGGACATGAGGCTCAAAATGCTTTTGGCTCAAATGGGTTTTAATTTTAACTTCTGAAACTTCATAGACAAAACTTTATAGAGAAAACCCCACGATGACTTGTTTGAAGTGGTGAAACCCTAGAATCCAAATCTCTAATACCAAATGTTATAAAACCAACTCACAAATTAGAAGAAGAGATAGATCAACAACTTCAAAATAAGCCTCTTCAAGGGGGAAACCTCCTTTACATTACACAAATGAACAATTCTTGGACGATACAAATGACAAGACCTCCTTTCTATATATAGGAGTCTAAGGTGTAACAATATAATCTGAGCCGACATAACAATAACATTGTAAGGGCACAACGATAACAATATGGGGACTACATGGGCACAAAAATACAATAAGTGGGTTTCATTAATAACAATAAGGGGCTACACTAGTAGTATAGGGTCCTAACAAATTTTAATGTATATTTCTTAGTCATGGGTCCTGTCTAAGTTTTCCTAATTATTTGAGATGTGTTATGATTGATTTATCCCCTAAATGTTTATGTTTTTCTATGTTTCACCATTCTATACTTAGCCATTTTTTTGACTTTGCAAGCCTGCCCTTAGGCTAGGAAAAGTGCATTTCACACTTATAAGGCCTACTAGAAACCCCCATTGTCAACTAGAACTACAACTTGCGCCAACATAGGCCCTGTCTCTCCCTCCTATGCACAATGCACTTCTAGTCACCAGACCCTCCTTTCTGACTTCTTTTCTCTTCTCGTCTATCTCCTATTTGAGGGCACTGCACACTTCTAGTGCAAAGTGATTCTATCCTCTTTTCCTTGCGAGTGTGCCCTGCACCCTCCATGTGGTCCTGGCTCTCCCCCTAGCACATGGCACAGTTTCAGTGGACAGTTTTGCGCCCTTGCCTCTTGCAACTGTGACTTGTGCCCATCAAGGCACCTCCTCTTCCAGAGTTGTACATGGCATAGTCTTAGTGAGAAGTGAAGCCCTTCTTTGTCTCCTACAAGTGCACTTTATGCCCATAAGACCTCTCTCTCTCTCTCTCCTTTGCACATTATTGAGACACAATAAAAAAACTTGCATGAAACATAATAAAGTAGGATATTTTTGAGCTAATGTTTTCTTTCCATGAGTGATATATACCTACAGGTTTTCAATGAAGCATGGAAAAGATCTGTGAGGAGATTTGTTAAGAAAGGCTTCCCATGGAATCATCTTGAAGACAAAAGGAACAAAGGAACCTTGTTGTGATAGTTGAAGGAATGATGGATCTAGATGAACAAAGTGACTCATGAAGACTCCATGATTTCTCAAGGCCCTTTGGAGGGTAGAAGGAAACGACAATGTAAAATCTATTACAAGGATTGAATACATAGTGGCAGTGTTTTCACTTCTCAAATAACTCCATGTTAGAAGTCACTATGAGTCCAGGTCATCAATGTCTATGACTTGTCATGTTGTCATCACATGTTGAACGTGTGTTGTAATTATTTTGATGATCGTTATGTCCATGTGAACTACTTCGCTAGACAATTAACGATTCTTTCATATGTATTTGTGTACGTCTTTATTTGAATAGTATTAATACTTTCCTTCTAAAGACTCACTATCTCTTCCCTTCTAGTGAAAGAACCTAGATACATATTACAATTGAACATTTCACAAGGCATACTTACTTTCTCATTCAAAAGTACACTTGTATTTCTCTCTCATGCTAATAACTACAACCAAGGAAATTATTTAAGTATATGATAGTTGGGCCACATTTCTTGATGGGGCTCCTATACCAGACGACGTGAGGTCTAATTGGGACTTCATATTGGGGAGACCCCCTGTATGTTGGTGGGATCTAGCACCATCAACACGCTCCCTATTTTGTTCTTCACAATCCCCCAATATCTCAATTGATCACTTTTGTGTTAGAACCTCCATATTCTCCAAATAACCCAAGCTTAATAATTAGTGCTAACATGAGGAGGCTCACATTATGGTTTATATCAGGGATTTGCGCTTCTAGCCACAAAAATCTCTCCTTTGTAGCATCGTAGGGTTTATTAATATATTCATCAGTTATGGTTGGTGTTATATGAATTTCAACTTAACCAATTGAGATCCCTTACAACTCCCCATAATATACACAAAGAAACCCTAATTTGATACGAGTATTGTCCATAAATTTCTTTGGATATCCTTTGGATAGTTCTTTATATCAAATCTACTAAAATATATTTGAGAATCTGAAATATACACTATGAGGGTTAATTTTTCCTTAGATTTTTGGATCCATTTATTATTGAGTTATTCTTATGCATGAAATAGATAAAACATGGAGAATAAAGAAGAACATAATAAAACTCACAAACCAAAATGATTAAAAGATATGATCTAGGAAACCCTTATGGAAGAAAACATTGCTAGAAATCATAATCTCTTTCAATTTTTCTATTGCATCATATGTTGTTTTACTTTGAATTATGTATCTGCTTACCTCTTTTGAGACTTAAGTCGAAATTAAAGCATAGACCTTCTTATCCTTACTCTCCCAGATTGCTAACTGTTTTTCTTCATCAGGTGTTTCTGGTGCATTACCTCCTTTTCCTTTACAGACTCCATCCCATAGATCATAAAAAATAAGTGTAATTTTTATTTTTCTGTACCACTCCTGGTAATTTTCCTTTCCAGACAAAACAATTCCAACTAAAGATACCAACGAGTTCATCTTTTGCAAATAAAATAGCAGTTAAAAATGTAATTGTACATAACTCATTCCTTTTTTAACATTTTTGTTTCGACCAATCACACATTTACTTACATATCAATATCAATCAACTATAAACCAATCTGACGACATCTCACAACCTTATACTCACGACAGGTTAAGAATATCACTATCGATGAACCTTGCAATCACAGGACATAGTCATAAATCACAGTGTTCACATCCAACAAACAACATTAAAAAAATTCAATCAAATGGCATTCATTACAGTAGTGATGATTATCTATCTTTCATATCGCACAAACATACAGTACCCATCAACACTTCCTCCACCAAACTTTAACACGAAATTGGTCTCAAGGTCCGATAACAGACAGTTAACTGTCGCACAAGTTCTCTGATTCAATGGTCCACGGAGTCACTCCACTCGACAAGCTTTAACACGGACAATGGTCCCATATGACTGGTTTCAAAAATTGTCCAGCACAAAACAAAGATTGGTTGTAGTTGACTACAGGGGCACAAGCCCGGGTTTCAAAACCCGCTAATTGTGGTGGTTTCCAAAACCATCGACTCTTCTGCTACTATCAAATCAATGTCGTTGCGCCACCACAGTTCGCTTTACCTATGGATCCTCTGCTAGGTCAGTCACTCCACACGGCTCTACCAACGCTACTATGCCAAGTCAGGACGAGCACGTCTCGTCTGCTGGTTTGCAATGGAGTTGTCTATAATGCGACTTTTTGAGATTCCGGTGATGGAATCCGGGGGAAGAAATTGAGATGAAATCATGATTTGTTGCAGTTAAAATGGTTTTTTAACTGCATATTCGGATTCAGCACCCTGAAAAACCCCTGGGACGGTTTCATTGTGCAGAAATTAGCTATCAAACTTGGATTCCAATAAATTACTGCCGAATTTTCACCGGAAAAAATCGCCGGAAAGGCTTTCAAAAAGTCGCGTTAAAGACTACGTCGTTTGCAATAATGGAGTTTGATCCAGACACGTTAATTCGCTTATTTATAATTTATTGATATATGTAATTTATCTACTTGAACACTCAAGGTGCTCCCACTACTTGGTTTCCAAACGTTAAAGGTGACTAGTGGACGATTCTCACTATGTGGAAATTGTAAAAGTTGCTTGGCATTTGAATGGTGCATTTTAGCAGTGCACAATAGTTGCTAGGTGGTCGTTGTAATTTTCTTTGACTATGACAGACGAAAAATATTCATGTCATGCTATCATATGATAAAGACCCAAAAAAAAAAACGAATATGGGAATTAATTAAGAGATGGAAGAGAAAGAAGGATTATCTGTGGAGTTTGAAGTATACAATATTTCTGTAAAAATTTAAATTATTTTACCTATGGGGAGAAGAATAAATGGTGATAGGGTGTATTGTTAAAACACTTTGTGGTGGAAAGGTCATTTGTTAAAAAACTCATGGGAAAAATTCTAGCCATGCTAAGGGCTGGTGTGGCCCATGCCGGGTGCAATCCCCGGATGATTCTGACCAATTAGATGTCCTTGGATCGTGGCTACTCAAGCCACAGGTTAGGTGTGCCATTCATCTTAGGACTCACATTACCTAACAATACACACACACACACACACAAAGTTATTCTATAATAATGGTTATGTGTGTTTAGAGTATTTTAAAATTTAAATTATTTTATGTTAATGATAAAGCGTTTTTAAAAATGTATGCACATTCTTACTAGGGTCTTGCCAAAGCAAGACTATAGCGATTAATTTTCGCTTTAGTTGTTATTAGTTTTCTTTTGACTATCCCTTATTTAATGTTTTGAAAATATAAAGATATTTTTTAATATAAGAAAGAAACTATTTTTTTTAATTTCTATTGGAAGGTGAATTAATAGTCTTATTGTTGTAACCTAAAATATATTGTCATTTGATGTCATTTGTATAAGTGCCTCACATATATGTCTTTTGTCATTGGTGCCAAAATTGGAGGGTGCAAGTAAAGGTTAAGGGACATTTTCAAAAGCCATTTTAAACAATTGGTTTAATTCTTGAGTAGAAAAAGTCTTCCATTGGTCATCCATGATTCTTTTCCCTTTGGAGAATTTCTGAGGTGGTGAAGATGGCATCTTGGTACAGGTGCTAGTTTTTCTTTTATGGTAAGAGGAATTGAAACCGCATGACAGGGGTTTGTTACTAACACCGGTGTTTTATGCTTCCACCACATTCTGTGTGAGCATTCTCTTCTTGGAAGTAGTTGCAAGAAGCTTGCACTACAAATCAAATCTGTGTATGTTGATCACATGGCTGGTTCATTAAATTCACTGCAACCTCATTCTCATTATGTTATGAATGAGCGCATGTCAATGTTGTAGGAATCTGGAAGATCCATGGCCTGCCACAAGAAAAGGGATGTGGAAGCTCTTCTCTCCTTCAGAAACGCCATTACGGCCGACCCACATGGATTGTTGTCCCACAACTTTGCCAACATATGCTCGTGGACACAATTTTCCACTTTTAATGTTACTTCATTTCAAAGAAATAAGTGCTTGTATGGGTGTCCTTTAGATACATGCAATGAAAAGAAAAGACCAAAGAGAGAAGAAAATAGTACTACTATGAGTGGTAAGCCTATAGTGGGATGGCTTAGTGGATGAGAAGATGTCATTGATGGCTTTGGTAATAGGTCTGGGAATTGGATTTGGAGGAGTGGTTTTTGTTTTTGTAGTGTGGGAGAAAGCCAGGCATTGGCTTTTGTCTCCCAAAATGCCACAACCCTTTTATGGAGTGTATTGTTTCCCTAAATAATGGGACTTTGTAAATCAGAAATTGTATCCATAAAATGTATGGTGAATAAAACAAATTGTTATATTAACAAATATTTCTTTCCTTTATAAAGAAACAAAGAAATATTGATAAAAATATACAAATATGTCAATACCATTCCATAATATTGTGAACATAAATAATATTAACTGTTAATATTTAGTTATATATTGAGATTGATATTACTTATAATAATAAGTTAATTTTTTCAAATAATGTTTATAGCTATTTATACATTTTTATATATATTATTGTTTTATATAAAAATATCATATAAATGTATATGCAATAAATAAATAAGTAAATAATGTTTATGAAAAAATTTAATTTCAAAAAATTGAATTATATATTTAATATAATATATGAATATTATATTTTCAATTACATTTGAATAAATAATTAATTTTACATTTATAAAAATATGTATATCTTTAATATTTGCAAAATAAGGTTATCTATTTTTGGTTTTTAATATTTGTAAAATAAAATTGCTTGTTGAGGAGAATACATCTCTTGAAAAGTAAAAATTTAAATAAATAAATGATATAAATAACTAATACAATGAGGCATTATCTTTCCACCACAGGTATGAAAAAATAATCAACTAATCCAACACACGAAACAAATTATATAATTTATATTAAAAAAATATAAAAGAATATAAAGGGCATATTATTTTCCTAGCTTGCTCTTTTTCAATCAGTACATGGGATAAAGCATTAGCCATATATATATATATATATATTAATTGTCCTATTTATGATTCCGTTCACGCATCTACCAATATGGTTCTTGCAAATATAAACACGTACATTAAATCTAGTTTCAGAAACCAGATATAAACATTCCATAAATCTGTTATGTGGTAATATTTAATTTTGGCAATTTGATATTAAAATAATTTGTAATCAAATGTTTTTTTTAGATTCTCATTGGATGTTTAGATTCTCAGTGGATGATAAGATAGATAAAATATTTAAAAATAATAATAATAAATGAATTTATTTAATATATATAAAATAATTAAGGGTGTATTTTATTAGAATATATGTTGATTTTCAAGGAGTTAAAAGTTAAATTTAAAATTTCTCAAAGTGGAATTCTCATTTAATAATCGTTGAATCAATTTTATTTATTGCAATTAATATTTTACCTATATTGAATGAGATTTTACTATTTCCAATTGTACTTAATTTTTTAGGCAAAAAAATATATTCATCATTATTTTGAATTTAACTTTGTTTAAATAATTTAATATGCAATGTTGGTTTTCATAGTTGATACTGTTTGATAAACATTGTAATAGTATTAAGTGAATAATAATGTTTGAATTTCTTTTAGCAAAGCAAATTTTAAAGTTTAGTGGATGTATTGGTTTTATTATGAAGTAGCCTCAATACTTTCACGTATTTTATTATTTTATTGGACGTTAGAATCAAAACACGTAACAATTATTGATATAAATATGAATTGATTCATTATTATCAAACATTATTATTATTATTATGTTGAAATGATGATAAAATTAATTAATGTCTTGAATGCACACAATAAGAACATAACTTATTCAAGGAAATCGACCATATAAATAATGAAGTGTCATATTCAAAAAGACAATGAGCATGAAACTTTCAAAGTAATGGATAGGTGATGTGGGTTCACTATATTTAAAAACGAAGATTATAAATTTATGATTAGTTTTCAATATTTTGAATCTTCACATCCTTTTGGGGAGCTTAAGGTGCTAAAAGAATGTAATTGTACATTGAAACATAATTATTGAGCAATAAGCTAAAGAGTCACAATTATATAGAAGGAATTCAAAGAGTTTACAAGGAAATTATGAGAAAAAAGTATAAAAATGAATTAGTTAGACAAGAAGAGGAATTTTTTGCTATTGGAGCTTTAATGAAAAGAAGCCATCCCTCAAGGCCAATTTTGAAGAACAACTTTGAGTGGGGTGATGGGTGTTGAGAACTACTTCTAGTGCCTTGTTATTAGTGCCACTATCAATTTGTATTCGTTTTGTGATAGACTTATATATATATATATATATATATATATATATATATATATATATATATATATATATATATATATATATATATGCTTGAATTTTTCTGAAAGATTTTCTTTGAAATCTTGAATGTGAGGTTGTGAAAAATCATTTCATAATAAAAGTCTCGACATTTATTTTATATTCATGTGTGTGTGTTTATACTCTTTGTCTTGAATAAATTTTCTTTTCTAAAAGCATTAGCTAGATTATATATAGTTAACCTTCCATTCACTAATTGAGACGCACTCTAGGGAGAACCCGTATTGCTAGGCAAGGCATTTTGCAAATGACAACAAAATTTGGGATTATAAGGGGGGTTTAAATTGTATTGCTAGTAGATACATTCACTCCTCATCAATTCATCATTTTGAATCTTCAAATTGTGTACTCCCGTCATAGCCATGTCACTACCTAAAGTGATAAGTTAGACCCAAAGAATGTGTTTAAGGATAGTGCAACTACTTTTGAAGATACCGAGCCACTTCCTAAACATATTTAAGTGGTTCATTATTGAAGTTAAATTATTTATTTCATCTTACTCAATCATATGTCTAGGATATTGGGTAGTAGCCTATTGTGCTTTTATTTCCCAAACCACAACCAACTTAGAAATCATTGTTAACAATTGGATCACAAACAAGACAAGACAATATTGGCAGAAAAGGCTTAATGTTGTTCTCTTTTTTCTTGTATTGATACCACTATATACATTTGTAGTACATTAAATTTACCATTCTACATCCAGATCTCATTGATAACTAGTTAGTGTATTGTGAAAACACCTCATTAAAGATAAGTTTTACAACTTAGAATTTACGATTTTCCAGGGAATACAATCTAACATTCCTTGATCACCCACCCACCGCCTCCCCGCCCCGCACCCCCCAACCCCACCTGTAATCACTGGTCAAAATAATTGCACCAGTAATTTTTTTCATCTTCAATCTAAAATTTCCTAACTAAGTATCAATGAAGACATCCTAAAAAATGCCAATATATGGATGTATGGAAGTGAACAACTAGTATGTTTCAACATTCCTAATGAATAACTGGAATGATTATTATTGAGGAAACTAGTTGCTATGTTAGAATTCTCAAACCATGATGAATTTTGATTAACTTTGAATCTTGAAGTCTGAGCTTTGATATTTCTCCCTGTCAGGTGCAAGTTGAGAGGTTTCTCAATGATTAAGTATTAGAAGGATCCAAGCTTGAGCTTTGGATTCTTTATGTGGTGATTTTGTTGGTTAAGCACTAACCATATTTACTTAATTTGGTTGTTTTCCTGGTTATCCACTAATCATATTCCATTGATATTGGTGTTTTATGGTTTACCACTATCTATTTTGACTTGAACAATGTGGCAGTTTTGGATGACCATTAACCAATTTGAGTTCAATAATGTGATTATTCGTCCTTAATGAGGTGGTATTGGTTGGTTCTTCACATGAATATTCATCTTTCATGTACATATAGGGACTCCCAAATACAACTCCACTTACATCAAGTGGAACTACATCCAACTCTACTTCATCAATAAAATCAACACTCATAACAAATTTGATTATATAGTGTTTAGTTACATTTATATTTGATTCCTTGTTAACCCATCCAAATGGATTTGGGCTAGGTTTTTCATGAGTCTCTAGTCCTAGTTTCTTGACCAGATTTGTTAATATGAGATTCTCCTATAATCTTAAGTATAATAGGAGCATCATTTTTTATCTTCCTAACTTGTATCATATATGGAAGAGCCTAGTCATTTCCTTCTCTTCCTGTTGTTGAAGGCCGGTCAAATTCATCTTTTTATGAACTAATGTATATATAATCTTCTCATCCATGTCTGAGTTGCTTTTCACTTGGTTTCTCGATTCAGTGGCCATGAAAATTTTCTTTTTAGCGTCTTTCTTTCAATTCTTCATGTTGAGCCCTAGATGAAACTCCCAACACTTCTCCTATTTATGAACATAAATATTATAGTGGTTGCAATGGTTGTTGAGATATTTGCAAGGACATGTTATGGCTATTATCTATTTTTATTTTCCTACTTTCTAGTTCTTCTTCCCATACTTGGAAGCTTACTGGTGCTCCTTGTTCTTTGACCCACTTAATTTCCCTTTTTTTTGGCCTATTTTCTCCAATTATTGTGCTTATACACAAGCCTCATCAATCATTTTAGGTTTGAAAAACACCATTTTCTTCTGCATATGGTTATGTAGACCCCCTAGATCCTAGAGGAGTACATATGGTGGTTTGAGGAGATATGCAACATTATTTCCATCTTCCTAAATTTGGTGGTACACTCTTGCACACTCTACCCTTCTCTCTTCCTAAAGTAATGAAACCGGATCCACTTGTCCTCTACATACTTGATGGGGTATAACTGTGAATTTATGATCGGTTTGAAGTCCTTCCACTTAGTTATCAAAGGATGTCACTCTAGTCTCAAGATGTTTGTGTGGCTTTCCCACCAAGTTAGGGATTGGCCCTCTAATTTTAGACATGCAAATGATTTTTTTTTTCTTCCTTTATGTGGTGAAAACTAAAATTAACCTCTAACTATTGCATTAAATGATTTAAATTCAAAGAATCAATCTCACCTTGATATGGATTGATGTAAACTTTTGCTACCATCTTGAATAAGGACTATGAATGGTTCATGGCACTCAAATTAGGTTGATCCTTTTTGGGTTATTTTTTAGGCTCTGTTGTCGTTGCTACAACACCCTCCAAAATTTTGTTATATTCAAATTTTGGAGCCTACCTTTTGTCATGTGAAGTGTCTCTTTTGGTCATCAAGTGTCATTTTATTTTTTTAAACATGTTTCAAGTATTTTTGTTCCTTCCTAGGTGTCATTGGATCATCAAGACTAGAAATAGCACACTTTGGAGTCATAATACACTTCCTAGTCACAAAACAACACTTATTGGTCACAATTATGCATACTTTATTTGTTGCACTTGGAGATGGTTTGTGAATTGCCATTTTAATGTATATTTCTTATTCATGGGTGTTTTCTAAGTTCTTTCTGATGAGTTGAGATGTGTTATGCTTGATTTTCCCCCTAACTTATTGTCTTTTTCTATGTTTCACCATTCTATACTTAGCAATTTTTGTGACTTTTCAAGCCTACCCTTAGGCTAGGGAGAGCGGATTGCGCACTTCGAAGTCCTACTAGAGACCCTCTTTTTGCAACTAGAACTACAAATTGTGTTAGCATAGGCCCTCTCTCTCCCTCCTGTGCACAACACACTTCCAGGCAGAAGTCCCTCTTTTCTGACTTCCTGTCTTTTCTTCCTGCACCAGTCAAAGCCTCTATCTCCTAGTTGAGGGAATTGAACACTTACTGTGGGAATTGATTCCCTACTATTTTTCTTGTAATTTCACCATGCACCCTCCATGTGGTCCTATCTCTCCTCCCTATCACATGGCACAATTTCAGTGGACATTTTTGTGCCCTTGCCTCTTGCAACTGCGACTTGTGCCCATCAACCCTCCTCCTCTTCCAGAGTTGTGCATGACATAGTATTAGTGAGTAGTGAAGCCCTCCTCTATCTCCTACAAGTGTAATTTATGCCCAGAATACCTCTCTCTCTCCTTTGCATATTGTTGAGCCACAATCAAAATTTTGCATGAATCATAATAGAGTAGGATATTTTTGAGCTATTTTTTTCTTTCCATGAGTGATATATACCTGCGGGTTTTCAATGAAGAAAGGAAAAGATCTGTGAGGATATTTTTCAAGAAAGGCTTCCCACGAAAGCATCTTGAAGACAAAATGCACAAAGGAACCTTGTTGTGATAGTTGAAGGAATGATGGATCCAGATGATCAAAGTGACTCATGAAGACTCCATGATTTCTCAAGACCCTTTGGAGGGTAGAAGGAAATGACAATGAAAAATCTATTAGAAGTATTGAATACATAGTGGAAGTGTTTTCACTTCTCAAAGAACTCCATGTTACAAGTCATTATGAGTCTAGGTCATCAATATCTATGACTTGTCATGTTGTCATCACATGATGAAGCACTTTTGGAAAATATTGTAAATGTAAATATGTGGAAGTCCAAGAGTCATATATGGCAAAAAGAGTCATTAGGAAAAGTCCAAAAGTATCAAGAATGTAAAAAGTTCATATTAGAATTCCAAGAGTCACAAGGAATATGAAAGATCATTCCTCTTGTTATAAAAGAAACCTCATTACTCAAGCAAAGGAATTTTCACCTTGGCTTCTCCACCTAGGAATTAGAAAGAAATATTATTCTTTTGTAGAGAAAGTAGTGACTTGATGCTCCACTATTGGAGCTAGTGGTGTTTCATTGTATCAATGTATCTTGGAACTTTCACTTAATATTTGAAACTCATTGAGCCAACGCACTTTCATTCATATATCATGAATGTAATAAGACTATTCTTTGTATGTTTGTGGTATTTGTGTTGTTCATATGTACTAAGGAAATTGAACTGTTTCATTGAGTTTGGTGCTCATCTCGTTCAATGTGTGTTGTAATTGTTTTAATGCTCGTTATGTCCATGTGAACTACTTAGCTAGACAATTAACGATTATTTCATATGTACGTGTATGCATCTTTATTGGAATAGTACTAATACTTTTCTTCTAAAGGCTGACTTTATCTTGCCTTCCACTGAAAGAACCAGGATACATATTATAATTGAACATTTCACAAGGCATACTTACTTTCTCATTCAAAAGTACACATGTGTTTCTATCTCATGCTAATAACTACAACCAAGGAAAATATTTAAGTATATGGAAGTCTGGCCACATTTCCTTATGGGGCTCCTATACCAGACGATGTGAGGTCTAATTGGGAATTAGTATTGGGGAGACCCCTTGTATGTTGGTGGGATCTAGTACCATCAACAGGCTCCCTACTTGGTTCTTCACAATCCCACAATCTCCCCTTTGATCACCTCTGTGTTAGAACGTCCATATTCTCCAAATAGCCCAATATTATTAGTTAGGGTTGACATGAGGAGGATCACATTATGGTTTATATCAATGACTTGTGCTTATAGCCACAAAAATATCTCCTTTATGGCATCTTATTTCAACTTAACCGATCGAGATCCCCTACAACTCCCCATAATATACACAAAGAAACCCTACTTTTATACCAATATTATCCATAAATTCCTTGGATATTCCTTTGGGTTGTTCTTCATATCAAATGTACTAAAATATATTTTAAAATCTGAAATATACACTATGAGGGTTAATTTTTGCTTAGATTTATAGATCCATTTATTATTCAGTTATTCTTATGCATGAAATAGATCAAACATAGAGAGTAAAGAATAATAGTAATCATTGAGCTACTTGGATTAGTTTTCTTATTCCCAAATTTAGATTTCTGGAAGTCTTTTGTGGAAAATAACAGTAAATTTATGTTGTTTGTTATAGCACTCTAGCGAGCTTCAATCGAGTTGATTCTACTTTTATTAGATAAAAAAAAAACATTCTAGTTAATAACAAAAACTACTCCATTGCATTTTCACTTTATTAGGTTTGGCATTTGATAGATTTACTAGCTCACTAGTTCTCGAATTTCTAGATTTTAGACTAGTAATTTTCTGCCATTTTTTAGCATGGGTTAACAGAGGTATTGTTGAGTGATTCCACTTGGAATGGAGACCGAAGACATCCTAGTTAATTAAAAAAAGTCCCATCCAATTTGGTTTTGATTTGGTTGGTCATTCGGTGAATTATAACTCCCTATAGCAAATTTGTTGTTTCGTGTAGCAGTACTACAAGAAACCCTGTAGTAGCATTCCAACATGCATATACTTGCCCAGATTCATTCAAGAAGATTGGTTATTGTCCCCTAGGTTGAATCAAGGCCCCTAGGCTCTAAATAAATTATTAGGGATGACTAAATACCACTTAGAACTTGCCTCTTTACCCATGCAAAACATTTCAGCGATTTGGGTTAATGTACAAATTTATGAATTGGATAATACAATGATGATTTTCTTGATTGCCACATCCAATGAACTCTGTTAATGGATCTAAACTCTTTGAAATGTAATGGTTGACATTTAGTTCATGATATTTACTTTATGCAATTATAATAGGATTCTTTCATTCTAATCACTTTCTTGCAATACGTTGAGATTTCCATTTTGAGCATTTCATTTTTTGGAATTAGTTTAGGATTTGACATCAGTACATGCACTCCATTACATCATGACAACAAAGGAAGGACACATTGTATGTTGCACATATAGTGGTAATACTTCTTAATTTTGTACGAACCTCGGGTTGATAATTAAAGTTGATAGCCTTGGGAGTTGCAACATTCTTTTTGCAATACTGAGGCTCATCTGTTAGGGTCCAAACCTAACCCCTTTATTTATGTAATAAATCGAATAGGGGCAAGGCATAGTCATAGTTAGTTAAAGAGTCAATAAAGCCCGTATTAATAATTGTAAGTGGTTGACCCGAATTTACGAAAGGGACCACAGTTAGTTGCAATGGGCCATAATTAATAAATAAAGTGGTTAACCCATGTCATGCAAGGGGCCACTAGTCGTTAGGTTGTTGAAGGTCATTTAGCTATAAATAGTCGTAGTTAGAAGGGAAATGTCATCTAGTCTTATTTTGTAATCGAGCTTTGCTCTGTTGGATATTTCCCCTTTGAAGACGCAAGTGAACATTGCTTTTATCTCTGAATAATAAAATACTTGTTGTTTTTCTCATTTTATTATGTGTTCTCAGTTGTATTTCTTCGCATATTTGGAATTCTGGAATTTCTCGCAAGTGAGAGCATAACATCATCACTTTTTGGCGCCGTAGCTGAGGAGGTATCAAAGTATGCATTGTTTTCTTCCCTAGTTGATTCTTTTCTTTTTACTTTTTGAAAACAAAAAAATATTCGCAATAGGCATATTTCATTTCAAAAATAGAAAAGTGCATTGCATTGATGTTTCCATTCAATCATAAAAAGAAAAAAAATCTCCAACACCAAACCACCCCCCGCATTTGATCACGTGGTGCAGTAAGAGCCACATCACCTTTCATTTTTGCAGGTAGAAGAAGAAGAGGTGACAGAAAATGCATATGAAGAACATCCCTCCATCTTTTCTTCCAAACTTTCATGGTCTAAGGTTAGAGGATCCGTAAACCTTTCTCTTTGAATTTGAAACTGTTTGTAGATCTTATGGTTACTTATTAAACACTTAGAAATTGAGGTTGTTTTTGGCAACATTGAAGGATAGAGCTCTTAAATGGTTCATGAGTTTAGGGACTAATTCAATAAGATCATGGAATGATATGCAAAAGATATTTCTAGAAAAATATAAAGATCATGGTCTTAAGGAAGAAATATTTAGAATGAATCAAATAGAAGATGAGAGCCTTGAGGATCTAATAGAGAGGTTCATGTATAATGTTAAGAGCAAAAAACTACATCATTTAGGATTCGACACACTAAAAACCCTCTTACTTAGAACAATTAGGGATGAATGTATTGATCTCCTTGATCTCATGAGTAGAGGTGATGTATACCAATTATCATTTGAAGAAATTTGTGAAACATGCAAACACATATCAAAAGGAAGGGCAAGAGTAAGTAAACCAACATCAAGATAGGTAAGTCAAGCTAAACTTGGAAATTTGCTTGATAACTTTAAAACATAAATTCTTAGCAAACTAAATGAACAAGTAGAAATATTAAGAATACAAAATGAGCAAAACGAAGATGCTGATATTTGTGTTTTCTATGCAGAATCACATAATGTTAAATATTGCCCCTCATTACCAAGGTTTAAGGAAGTTTATCAAGAGGACAATGAAGAAACTCAGTTGTCAATGCAACTATGTTATGTAGCTCCAAGAGGACCATGGTAGCCTATCCAAGTCCGCCAAAGTAATTACAAAATCATCACTTTAAATGCACCTAATGGTCGGATTCATTCCTATAACCCTTATGATAATTCACCTGTTCTTCCCTATTCTTACACTCCTCTGAACTTTCATAGCTACTCCATCTTTCCGCCACTTAGCAAACCCTACCAGCTCCATTTTCTTGTCAAGATAACCAGTCTTCGAGGCAAAGCATCCTTCAGAATGGGGATAATTGTTCGAACTGAGCTAGAAGGAAAGCAATTCTTGGAGGGGTACCCACAGACTAAGGAGCTACTGCAAAAGAAACAATGGCTACGGTTCATTGAAAAATTCAATGGTTTTCACAGGGAAGTAACCAAGACATTTGCATGCTCATTTGATGGGACTGAGGTCTAAATAGGAGACATTAAGCTCACCATAACAGAGTCCATGATCGCGGAGGCTACTAAGCTAAGAAGAAGTGGGGAAAAATGGTTTAAGAACAGGGGAATTGATGGCGAGGATTGGAAGGTATTCCTCAAAAATCCGAACATGGATACTATTGTCTACAAGAATAAATGGAGAAACTTATTACTTGTGCTTCAACAGTTTGTTAGTTGTGAGGGTAAGTTTGGGTAAATGTATTTTTATCATGTTAGGGTGATGATGCATTTCCTTGAAGATCACCAGATGAACCTTCCCTACTTCGTCTTAAATATTCTCAAGAAAATGTCTACAAACATTCAGAAGAAAATTCAGTGTATAGAAAACATCATGTATCATCATGGCCTGATAAAAATATTGGTCGAATTTCATCTCCAAAGTATAAGGGATAACTGGGAGAGTTTCCTAGTGAGGAACCATTTTGAAGAAAAATCTCCAGAAAAAGCAAGCAGCAGCAGGGCCCCTAGAGGAAGAAAGAGAACAATAGAAATCATAAAGGAGTAGGAAACTCAGACTCAGATAGAGGTATCAGAAGAAGAGCTTCCTATAGTGAAGATTTTGCAGAGAATGAAGAGTGGAAACGGTTGAAATAGCAACAAGAAATGCTAAAAATAGAAGTGATAAATTTAACACTGCTATAAATAACATTTCGGGATACCTTCCTATTTTAGTTAGTCCCTGAACTAAAATAGAGATGTAAAATTCGAATTTGATCTTAGCAGCTGTTTGTAAGATAATTAATTAATTCATCTTGAGTTAATTAGTTGTAGAAAATCAAACATGAAGTCTATGTGAAGACATGCAACAATTTCTCCATTGATTGAGGAATTTATCTATCAGTTAAAGAAATAAGGATGAGTTGTAATTAGTTAGCTCAGTTAATTGAGTTAAGTCCAGTTAGATTAGTTCAAATAGTTTGTTGAACTAATTGTGAGTTCAGTGAGTTAATGCATGCATGCATGTAACTGCTACACTTCAGATAACTGAATATTCTCTCATAAATAACTCATGCATGTCAGTTCATTCAGAGACCCAGTTGAGATCATATGGAGGGACAATGTACTATTAGTTACAGGAATATTCCATTGTGAATATCTCTTGCATGTAGAAGGAATTCATTCCTTAGATCTTGCGCAGTTACTTCTTCAGTTTAGTGAGTGTGTGATGAGGCCAATTCACACAGGTGGCATCACTGGACCCCAAGGAAAAATGCGCAAGGAAATAGGAGGCTTGGTGGGCTGAGGGAAGGCATATCTTGTGTCTATTCAGTATGTGAGTTGTATTGTTTGACTGCAAATAGAGCAGGATAGCTTGTGAGCTGATTCATTTTGTAATCTGAACATATTTCCACTTGTATGATAATACAAAGATCAGGGTTTTTAGCTGAGGCTTTCCCCAGAGTATTCTTCTGTGTTCATGTGTGACTAATTTCTCATTCTCAGTTATATGTGTTCTATTTGATCTTGCTCATATTCGATTAAGCTTCTGCAAAGTTTGTTGTAGAAGTAGATCTTGTATTTTGCTTTAGTATATTGCATAATTTGTTGATCTACAGTGGGAATTTCTACATGGTATCAGAGCCAATTTTATCAGAGAAAAGGTGATCAAAGCGAAGAACAGTATACAAATAAGGGAGAAGTTTCAAGTTTCAAGTTCCTGATTATAGAATTCGAATTCTTATCACATCTCAAATTTCACAAATGGCGTTCAACGGTTTAAGACTTGAGTATGCCCTTGATGGTAGCTCAAATTATATAGCCTAGAAGGATCACATGGAAGCAGTATTAGAGGACAATGGCCTAAAGGACTTCATTGATCAAGAAGTCCCCAAGCCGGCAACAGCTAATGCTACAGAATTAGCGGAATGGAAGAAATGTGTGGCTAGAGCGAGGAGAATCCTTCTGGAGGGAGTTCGAGACCACATAGTCTTGAGTCTCCATGGGAAGGAGACACCATTTTCAATGTGGAAAACATTGAATGATCTATATCAGAACAGTAGCGATTAGAGGAAGTTGGCGATGAAACAAGCTTCGGAAAATCAAGTGTGAAAAGGGCGACACGATCTCTACATATCTGAACAAGCTCACCACCTGCAGGTATGAGCTTGGAAGTGTAGGGATCACGACAACCGATGATGACATGGTGAGTCTTGCGCTCCTCGATGTTCCTAAGAGTTGGCACAGCTACCAAGACTTGGTAAATGGAAGAGAAAAACTACCAGATTGGGAACGAATTTGGTTGGATCTTATGCAGGAGGAGATAAGAAGAAGCACCAGAGTTGGATCCTCATCAAAGCAAGATGATGAGGAAAATTTAGCCTTGGCGATTAAGGCGAGGAAGGGTAAAGGGAAGGCGTCCCATTCCAAATCTAGCTCTTCCCATGGTGGGAAAAATTTTGACAAATCGAAAGTGCGATGCTTACATTGTCATGAAGTGGGCCATTATGCTACAAATTGTCCACAGAAGAAATCCAAGAGGGGATCCTCGAAGGGATCTGATGGTGAGGCACTGGCCTCACAGTTTGAGTTGGATTTCTCTCTTATCACATGCATGGTTTCATCCATGGTGGGATGTGTTTGGTACCTAGATAGTGGAGCTTCATTCCACATGTCAGGTGACAAGAATCTTTTCAGTACTTTGGAGGACAAGGATCTCCAGATGCAAATCGAGATGGGTGATGATGGAAAGTACCATGTTTCAGGTGAAGGTACGGTCGTGTTTCAGAGGGAACAAGAAGCTCCTCTCACCCTGACTAATGTAAAGTATGTACCAGGTCTGAAGAAGAATCTTGTGTCCATCACTATGCTAGAAGATAAAGGCTACGATGTAGTGTTTAGTAAAGGAAAGGTATTCCTAAGGCATATCGGCACTAGACAGACCAATCAAATTGGGATTCGAGTAAAGAATCTCTACAAGCTGGAGGTAGACGACTGTGCTGCATTGAGTTCCAAAGCTAAGATGGTGCAGAGCCAAGATGTTGGCAAGCTATGGCATAGAAGATTAGGACACTTGCACCATGGAGCCTTGAAGATCATGCAGCAGATTTCTACCGGACTTCCCAAGGGAAAACTGGAGCAGACGAATACATGGAAAGGTTGTACCTTGGGTAAGTATTCGAAATTTTCCTTTCTAGATCGAGACAGTAGAGCTGGAGCAATCCTGGAGCGATTTCGCTCAGATGTTTGTGGACCATTCTCTACAGCCTCCACCACTAAACAAAGGTATTATGTTATTTTTATTGATGATTTTTCTCGTAGATGCTGGATCTACTTTATGCAAAAGAAGGATCAGACATTCTTGAGGTTTTGTGAGTTTAAAGCCTTGGCAGAGAAAGAATCTGGAAAGAAAATAAAAGCCTTGCATAGCGACAATGGTGGAGAGTCTAACTATGAATGAAATTGAGAGTGTCATGAAAGAATTTCATGCAGGGGACTGTGGAGGGCACTTATATTGGAAGTCCACTGCTGATAAGATACTAAAGGCTAGTTTCTATTGGCCCTCTCTGTTTGCTGATGTGAGAAAGTTTGTTGTTTCATGCCACAAATGCCAAATCTTTGAAGGCAAAAGAAAGCTTCTGCCCTTTCCCCTTAAGCCCATTTCAATCGAGAAGCCTTTTCAACAATGGGGTCTTGACTTCATTGGAGAAATCCATCCATCCTCTTCTGGCCAACATAAGTGGATTCTAACAGCCACAGATTACTTTACCAAGTGAATTGAAGCCATCCCATGTAAGCAAGCCAATGACTCCACCATCATCCAATTCCTTGAAACCAACATTTTGTCCAGATTTGGCTGTCCTGAGAAGATCATTACAGATAACACTGCTGCCTTCAAATCCAAGAAAATGATCAGTTTTTGCAACAAATTCCACATTACCTTAGGTCACTCCACAGCTTGTTACCCTCAAGGTAATGGCTTGGCCGAATCATCCAACAAGAGTCTGATTAACATCATTAAGAAAGTCTTGGAGGAGAATAAGAAGAACTGGAAAGAAAAGCTGGTAAATGCCTTATGGGCAGACAGATTGTCAACCAAGAGATCCATTGGGATCAACCCATATGAGTTAGTCTATGGCATGGAGGCCAAGTTCCCCTCTTCTTTGGGAATCCCTGTTATCAAATTGCTGCAAGAGATTCAGGCAGAGCCAAATGATATCCAAAGAAGAATAAACCAAACCATCCACTTGCAGCAAACAAGAGAGCAAGTGTACGACAGAGCTCAGATTTTACAAGACAAACTCAAGAAAATGTTTGACAAAAGAACCAAGGCTGAAGATTTCTACATAGGGAACAAAGTCTTAAGATGGGATTCAAGAAGAGAGGACAAAGGAAAGCATGGCAAGTTTGATTTCCTGTGGAAAGGCCCCTTTATTATTTTTGTTGTTCAAGGCAACAACACATATTTTCTGAGGAATTTGGATGGCAGCACAGCTGAAGAAGGCCCTGTCAATGGCCGAATGCTAAAGCACTATCATGATCCCTTTTGTTGAACGCAACACAACTCTGTATACTATCTGTACATTAATATTTGTATTTTCAGCACTTTTTCTTATAGCAGGCCAATAAGAGGGAACAACGCAGCAAATTTTGAAGGAAAGATCAAAGAAAGCTCTATTTCAGATCTCTGTTTTTGAAATAATCCCAAAGAAGTGCTCAAGCAGATTTCAATATGTTTACAAGCACCCAAAGGGCAAGAAGCAGAGCTGTAATGTTTCTGCAATTCAACTCAAAAAGATACTGCATATCAGCTTATAAGAATTCAGTCAAAGGCATTGAGAAGAAGGAGAATTTCAGTTTACAGCAACAAGTGAAGATCAAGGCATTCTGACTTGCTGTTCTTGTCTTTTCATCCTGAAAAACCATCCCCAAGTGGAGCCACTGTTAGCCTCCTATTGCAATAGGTTTCATATTTCATGATTGACTGTTTTACATGCCAAATATGTCATCTTGTCATGCTGCAAGGTTCCATATTTCCAAGAAGTTCCATTTTTGAAGAATCATACCATTTTTGAAGAGTTTTACAGATAAGGGAAAGCCAAACAACTTAATCTTGGCTTCCCTAGGTTTAAATTGCTTGTTTTAGAAGATAGAGAATGAATATCTGTCCAAACAGCTTAAGCTTGGCAGATCAGTAGCTAGGTAGAGAAATGAAGGAGCCCAACTGCTTAATCTGGGCCCTTGGAAGAGATAAGGGTTGATTTTAGATAGGAGGGCAGTCAGAAGAAAAGAATGAAAAGTTGGGTTTGCTAGTTCAAGTGCACCCAAACCAAAAAGAAGAAAAAATGCTAGGTGAGTAGGCTGGGTAAGTAGTTTTGTGGTTGCAGAATCAAGCTATGTGATCCATTTCATTTTTTCAAGTGTTATATCTATTCAGATCACAATTATGAGGCAGTTTTTCATTTGGAGGAGCTCAAGCGAGGCATGTCTAACTCCCCCTTCTTCTTATTTCCCCAAATCATTCACTAATCTCCCCAAAGAGGTCAAGATTTTCTTGATATCTCTTAAGTTTCATCATTTGTCATATCATTGGCCTAAGTAAAGGTTTGCTTTGCTTAGGAGTACTCTTATTCACTCTATAAGTCATTTTCCCCTTTTGAGTGGCATAAGATCTCTAAACTTAGCGCTTTCTTGTCATTTTCATATTAACTTCTAACATTATTATGTAAATCCCCATCTATTTCCCCTTCCCCTTACTAAAAAGCACTAAATAGCTCCCCTATGTACATATTCCCATCCCCTGGCACTATAGCCCTATAACATCAGTTTGGGGAAATGCCAAGTTCATTTGGGGCTTGGCATTAGCCCTTCCGCGTTTTAACCTGGAGTTATTTTAACCTTTGGTTAAATTAATAACCATACCCCCTCCCCCCTCTCTCACACATAAACCTTATAGCAGTATCCCCCGCGCATACATTTTATTTGGGATTAATTTGATATTCGGTTAAATTAATAACCATCGGCGCCCACATAAAACCCATATAACCCACAAACCCAAAGTTTTGACCCCCCCGCCACATAAATAAATGATAAAATATTCAGTGGGCCCCGCGCACAAACCTGCCGTCAGCTCCGCGCTCCGTCAGCCCTCTGATCTGCCCTCCCAGATCCAATGGCCCAGGTGCATTTCGGAGCCGTCTCGACGTCCGACGCTTAGCCTCCGATAGGCTAACGGTTTCCCCACCGTACAAAAGACGCATGTCTCCACGTGATTGTATCGGAGCCCCTCTGACACATACCGCCCTCTTACAGAAGGCGGTCCGATAAAACCACAAATCGCCTTCTGTCTCTCCACCCCCTGATGTCAGCACCACGTCAGCGCTACGTCACCTCTGCATCAACCCGCCACTGCTACGTGTCACTACCACCGCATCTGCCTTCGTCCCTACTCCGCCACCGTGTCCTGTGCCACGTCACCCTGTCATACTGCCACGTCACCCTGCCGTAGCGGGACCCACCGCTGATGTCATGCCGACGTCATCACCGAAAAGGCGCGAAGGGCAAAAATCGCAGCAAAGGATGCCCAGAATGAGAAACTGAGGCAGTTTTTGATAATCGCGCATCGCTAAGAAAAATTGATCAAAATGGAGGGCTTCTCATGGCTCGGCTACCTGCAAAACCCAAAAATTTGCGGGAGGCAACAGGATTTCTTCATGTATGTTCATATTCAATCGGCCAGCGCCGATAGCATTCTAGAGGCCACGAAAAGCATTTGCAACAGCTATTTTTGCCTTGAAAGGGCAGAAAAGGGGCGATTTGACAGTTTCAAGCATATCAAGGGAGAGAAAGTGGCCCGATTCAACTGTAAAAGAGTATCAGAGGAAAGATAAAGCCCAGATTAAATTGAAGAGTATCAGTGAAGCGGCAAAGAGTATCAGATCGGAAATATCAAAGCAGGTGAACATTAAAGGCCTCCATCCAAGTCAAAGAAGCAGTAAAGGCCATTCAAAGCTTATCAGATCGGGATTAGTGCACATTAAAGCCACCTAAAAGCAGCATAACCGCCTTAGAGGTGCAGATAAAAGACAAGACACAGTTATTGCAGAAACACTGTACCGAGCCACCAAGGACACCATATTAACTCATTTTGATACAGCTGCCTCCAGCTCAGCTCAAATAAATATCTTCTTGCATTAATTTCAGGACAAGATTAGGTTAAAGAACTCATTTCCCTCAGATCTGTTTAAGATCTGCTGTAATAGATATTTTTGGATATTTTCTCTATATAAACCACCCTAATTCATTGTTTAAAGGTTTGGTTGGTTGATAACCCTCATTCGAGACTTGCGATGTATATTTTGAGAGCTCTATAATCAAAGACTGCTGGAATGCTTTGGATGAAGAACTGACTGTTGTGTTAATTAATGGCCAAAGAGTGACTGTGGAATTCCTGTGCTACTACATGGCTCAATAAGTGTTTTCCTAACTCTGTTTACAGTTTACATATGTTTATACCACCATTGTGTTACCATCTAAATAGCAAGAAAGAAGAATAGCTTAGGTTTTGCTTGACTGCACCCTATGCTCAGTTCTTGTTATTTCTATATGTTTTCTTCAGAAATGGTTATGAATATGCATACTTAAATGATCATGTTTACCCTGTTTCTTTCACATATGACTGTTATTTAGGAATTCTTGACTGCTCCTAGACAAACTTTCATTCACCCTCCCTCTCTGTTAGCTAATGAAAGATTCTTAGTTGCCTTTCATCTCTGACCTTCATTCCATCTTTACTCCAGCCTGATATTGTTCTATGTGTAGCTATCCTGCTCCGTATTCCTCTTATGACAAAGAAAACGCAACAGCAATCCCTAATCCATGACTCCATGCCCAATGGTTTGAACTTCTCACTATATGCATCCCAACTCTGCTTGAAAACATCATCCTTCCCACCAAAATCAAAACAAAACCCATGTACACCATAACTAGCCTAAAATCAACCCAAAACAAACTTAAATCATAAAGAGAGAGCCCTCTCTGACTGCAGGTAGGCTAGGACTTGCAGCCCAAAGATTGGTTTGTGGTTACCTCGGCCGTATCCCTTAAGGAGCCAAGGGACAACTTGAGTGATAACACCTTCAACATTATTTTCTAGCCTAGACAGAAAATCGGCAACCACATTGTCCTTTCCTGGTTTATCTACTATGGTAATGTCAAATTCTTGAAGTAACAAAAGCCATCTTGTAATACAACCAAGAGTAATGGGTTTATTCATCAGGTACCTGATTGTTGCGTGATTAGTATGTACGAAGGTGGGACACTTGGTAATATAATGCTGGAAATTTTTGATGGCGTAGATGACAGCAAGGAATTATTTTTCATTCACTCTGTAGTTTAACTCAACAAGAGCCAAGTTCCTACTAACATAGTAAAATGCATATGGTACCTTATCCACTTTCTTCCCCAAAATTGCCCCAACTGCTGTTTGAGAGGCATCAACATGAATATGGAATGGTAATGTCCAGTCCGGCACTCGAAGGATTAGAGCGCTACAGATAAGTTCCTTGGTCTTCACAAAGGCTGCATCACAATCATTTGTCCACACAAAATCTACATCTTTTGTCAGCAATTGAAAAAGTGGATGTGTTATTTTAGCAAAGTTTTCTATAAAGCACCTGTAATAACCAACACAACCAATAAAGCTACGTACCTGTGTGGGTGTTTTAGGTATCAGGAAGTGCAATATTACCTTTATCTTAGCTGGATCCATTCGAATTCCAGCAGTGGAAAGTAAATGTCCCAAGACTATTCCTTCCTCCATCATCATGTGGCATTTTACTGTACTCAAAGAGACATGCGCCTATTTGCATCTTTCAAGAAATTTTTCCAGATTTTCCAACCCCTCCTCGAATGAATCCCCATATGGAGTGAAATCATCCATATAAATCTCAACATTTTCATCTACCAGATCAGAGAAAATCCCCAAAATTTCCCTTTGGAATGTCGCAGGTGCATTACAGAGACCAAATGGGAGGACCCGGTATGCGAAAGTTCCCCAAGGGCATGTAAAAGTGGTTTTATCCTGATCTTCAGGAGCTATCTGGATCTGGTTGTACCCACTAAATCCGTCTAGGAAGGAGAAGAACTTCTTCCTAGCCATCCAAGACTTAGTCAATGAATGGTAACGGAAAATGGACTTTTTGCGTTGCCTTATTCAATTCTCTGTAATCCATGCATATTCGCCATTTACCATTTTTCTTGGGGACAATCACCAATGGGGAAACCCATTGGCTGTCCAAAATGGGGTAGATAAATCCCACATCCAACAGCTTTTAAATTTCTTCCTTGACAATGTTTTTCAGAGCAGAGTTCATCCTTCTTTGGGGTTGTCTCATAGGATGAAAATCCTCCTTGATGTATATATGATGGGTACATAGATTAGCAGGAATCCCTTTCATGTCTGTGTAGTCCCAAGCGAAGGCTTCCTTATGTTTTCGAAGAACATCCAAGAGCTGTTTTGTTTGGGATTCTGATAGATCTGGATTAATATTCAAGGTCTTTCCTGGCTCTATTTCCACATAAATGTTGTCATGGGATGCAATTGTAGGTATCTCATCGAACCCATCTGCTGTTCCAATATTTTCTTGCATTTCACAGCTCAAGACGGACTCTAGGATTCATTGATTTGAATCTCAAACAGAATAGGGATCACTAATAAAAGTAGTAATTGTGTCATCTTTTGTTTCTGTTTTCAACTGAAGGGCCTATCCAATAGTAAGGACTAGTCTTAATTCCTCATTTTCAGATTCAGATTCTTCCTTTGGTAAAGGTTTCTTGTGGCCAACTGGTTTCACTGATGGGCTAGGTTCTGTAGGAGGATATAACACCAGATTTTTAGTAACCTACCCATTTGAGATAACCATATGCCCAGAACGACACCCAATGTAAGTGTCTATGGTTTCCAGCCATGGTCTTCCCAGAATCATGGGATGGCCACCAGCTGGGGACTGTGTTTGCAGTACCAGGAAATCCACAGGGTAGTGCCATGAATCAACTGAGATTGTGATATCTTCTAACTTCCCTACTAGCTTAACTGTAGATCGATCTGCCAGCTCTAACACGGTAGGTGTATGTTTCAGGTTTCAAAGACCCAATGCATGCATAGTCTCAGCAGTAATGACATTTATGGCAGCGCCCAAATCTACCAGCACATTTGGAATTTCTACTCCATTAATTTTCACAGTTAAAATTGGGTTCCCGGGATCCCCATATTTCACAGGCATGACCTTCCCCATCATAAAATCTGATAGCTTTCCCATCACATGAATGGTGAGTGGGTCCCTTGATTTCTTTTTAGGCTTCTTAGCACAATATTCCCTGAGAGTTTTTGCATATATAGGTACATCCCTCATAGCTTGTAATAGGGGGATCTTAACAAACAAATTTTGTAACTCCCCTAACAAGTCAAACTCAGCTTGAGGGATCTGCTTACTCAAAGCCAATATTTCTGGATAGGGCGGTTCAGCTTGGTGTTTTTGAGTAATTAGCAGCTGAGGAGGTGTCTGATTTTTACTAACTCGGTTTGATTCCTCTTCAACTATTTCTAGTTCCTTTGCCTCGTTGTCAACTTGTTCAATGATAACAGGTGAGGGTTGAGCATCTACTACCCGCCCCGATCTCAGATTCATATCATAAAGTTTCGCAGTGGAGATGCTGTAAGAAGGTAGGTTGAGGGTGTCAGCTTGTTGAGCCCCTTTATTGTTAGGATTCGGATTGGGTTGGATCAAAAGTTGAGGATGAACAGGCTGATTACCAGGAGGCATATTAGAGGGAAACTGGAGTTGTTGTTGTGGCATTGACTGGGGAAACTGTCTAGGAGGAGAAGGTCCACGCCAGTTTGAAGCCCAGGAAGAACTCGAACTAGCTTGAGGAGCCCATTGCTGCCAGGGTGGAAGCTAGTATTGGGGCCACATAGGTGGATAAGGCATGGACTGAGGACCCATATTAAAATTACTGAAATATTGAGATGGATCTGGAAACATACCTTGATTTCCCATTGGTGGCCGAGGTTTCCATGGCTTTTTAGGTCCCATAAAGTACAACTGCTCCATTTCTTCACCTATCCCTTGAAAAACCACTTTCAATCCTGGCAAGGAGGGGCATGAACTTGTTGCATGATTCAACTCACATATTGCACATTCCTCTACAGAGTTCAATGGGCATTCTCTCTATGGAAGCTTCTTCCTGCACTTTAGGCAAAATATAGCCATAATTCTTTCCAATTCCAGTTGTTTTTGTTTTACTTGCAGCATGTCCGTTTGTGTATACAGGGTACTTAGGATGTCAATCCTCAAGTTATCCAACAAATTTCCAATTTCTTCTTTTCTGACACCTCCACCAGATACTTTCGTTGACTGAATCCCTTGTTTATTCCTTGCAACTTCTCTTGAGAACTAGATGCACATCTCACAAATGGTGTCGAAGTTCTCTTTTGATATATCTCCCTTTCCGACTATGTTTAACAATTCCAAAGAGTCCTCTCGAAAGGCCCGGAGAAGGATAATTTTTAAAATATCCTTATCCAGGTCAGAGTGACCTGATCTCTGCAATGTGTATTTAAAACATTCCACATAGTCTTCCATATTTTCGTCCTCTTTCTATATAAATTTGAAAAGTTCTTCCTTAATATCCCGTGATTTACAGTAGTCTTGATACTTCTCCAGGAAAGTGGTTTTCATCTCCTCCCATGTGGAAATAGTCTTTCCTCCAAGACCCATAAACCATCGCAGGGTTGTCCCCTTTAGTGTAGCAGGGAATATTTTCAATTTCTAAGCATCTGTTATATAATCATATCCCTGACACACAATGTCAAATTCAAACAGGAACGTGTCGGGATCTTCCGAAGTAAGCCCATGAAAGCTAGGTAAAGTTGTTAAAGGAATGGGCTTTGTTGGTGCACCAGTCCCAAGATCCCCAATTGGGAAGTCAATAGTGGAGGTTGTAGGTGCCATGAATATCCTCCAATAATCACTGGGGATTTCAGTGGGCTCTGCAGGAAATGATGGAAGGGCTCTTATCACAGGGGTTTGAGTTGCTTTAACAGCACTCCCTCTATCCCTTGGTGATAGAAGTGCCCCTACAACTTCTTCCTCTCTGTCACAGTGGCTTGACCCTTTAGACCCCTTCTCTGCAACTTCTTCTTCCCTACTAGAATGGGTTGGTCCCTTGAATGTTTTTCTTGCAACTTCTTCTCCTTCTATTACCAGCAACAATACCCCTTCATTAGGTATACTGCTACTTGTCTCTTCAGCTGCTGGAAGGGTCTGTTGTATTAAATCAATAGGGGTACTGTGGACAACAATGGTTGATCTAAAGATTGTCCCTCGTATCTCGTTTACGCACCTGGCCTCACAATAGCACGAGAAGATGCCTCTTATTCAGCTTTTGCGATGATTTGCTGGATATAAGTATTCCTTCCCAAATCCTGTCCTCCCTTCTTTGGGGCTCTTCCTCTGCCCCTTTTATTCGAATCTTTGTTCATGCAAATTGGTGTAGTGAAAATGTCGATATTTGGTCACAATGCTCAGGACCTGGAGCAGGGTGTCAAAAGACCATTCCCTCCCCAGGACGAGAGATCACTTTTTTTTTTTTAACAACAAAAAGGAAAACAGCTAAAGAAAAAGGAACCTAGGGTTCAGGGCCTGGAGCAGGGTGTCAAAAGACCCTTCCCTCCCCAGGACAAGAAACCAAAAAAGAAAAGAATAAGCATACAAGAAAATCTAAAGCTCGGGACCTGGATCAGGGCGTCAAAGGACCATTCCCTCCCTAGGATGAGATATTGGGTTCTGATAATTAAGGAAAATCCAAAACAGCTAATTAAACAAACCTCATGGCCCAAAAACAATAAAAGCAACAAAAATCAAAATACTATGCTTAGGACTTAGAGTAGGGTAGCACTTCCCTCCCTAAGATGAGAGATTTACCCTCTGGTCGATACAAATCGTGTCTTGCACCTTGTTAGCCTTCCTCGGAAATGGTGCCAAAATGTTGGTGTCCGAGTATGAACAAATTATTCAACCCCATTTCCTACATTAATTCATCAATCTGGGTGCGTACACTTTTCAAGGTAACGCGCAAGGTATATGTAGGAGCAAGGTTACAATCTTACATCAACCAAGGGTTCGCGACTAAGAAACTAAAGCATCGATGTAACAATAATAGAGATTAAATTGCAGAAATCAGAAAGACATTCACAACGATCTATGGAAACCTGTAACAACAATAAGAAAATAAATACAAAGAATAAACAACATACATAAAAAGGAAAACACGCAGAACCTAATTAGAAGAGCGGGCCCAGCTCTCTGATTAGGGCTGTGTTAACTCACAACGAAAGATAGAATAGTAAGGTACTTATACTTTATTAATCTGTAGAAGAGTTGTTACAATACATATCTCTACACAAATAACCCTTTGCACAGGAATGAAACCTCTTTTATACAATACAGGGGTAATAACATCTTCCCCAAAACCTGGCAACTAAATGCCCAAAAATATACAACAGTTCTAAACAGTATTAGTGCCGAGAGAGATAGAGAACAGAAATGATCCAAAATGGATTAAAACGACCGCGAGTCGGTTATACTGTTTTATCATTGCTAAACAATTGCTGTGAGTCACGAAACTGCTGCTACACACTATGATATCAACACCTATTCCTCATAATCTACGGACATAACAAGTTTTAGTAGTTCGCATTGGCAAAACCCTCATGACTTTACTTCATTAATTAAATATTCCAAGAGACAGAGAAATGGGTTTACCTCATAGGTTTATCATAATAAATGTATGTTAATGAGTGAAAAAAGGATAAAAGGATGGGTGGAAATGTAAGGAAAAGTTAAGAAGATTTGGTGCCCAACACACATGAAGATCCATCTTGCATGTATGTATTGGGACTCCCAAATAAAACTCCATATACATCAAGTGTAACTACATCCAACTCTACTTCATCAATAAAATCAACACCAATAGCAAATTTTATTTTATAGTGTTTAGTTACATCTATATTTTCTTCCTTGTTAACCCATCCTAATGCATTTGGGCTAGGATGGTTATGACTTTCTAGTCCTAGTTTCTTGACCAAGTTTGTTAATATGAGATTATCCTATGATCTTAAGTTAATAGGAGCATCATTTTTTATCTTCCTAACTTTTATAATATATGGAAGAGTCTAGTCGTTTCCTTCTCTTCGTGTTGTTTAAGGCTAGTCGAAGTCACCATTTTATGGACTAATGTATAGACAATCTTCTCATCCATGTCTGAGTTTCCTTTCACTTGGTTGCTCGATTCAGTGGCCGTGAAAATTTTTCATTTTAGCATCTTTATTTTAATTCTTCATGTTGAGCCCTGAATGAAACTTCCAACACTTGTCCTATGTATGACCATAAATATTATAGTGGTTGCAATGGTTGTTGAGATCTTTTCAAGGGCATGTTATGGCTATTACTTATTTTTCTTTTCCTACTTTCTACTTTTTCTTCCCATCCTTGGAAGCTTCTTGGTGCTCCTTGTTCTTTGAGCCACTTAATTTCCCTTTCTTCTGGTGTATGTTCTCTAAGTATCATGCCTACACACAAGCCTCATCCATCATTTTAGGTTTGAAAAACACATTTTTATTTTTCATATGGTTATGTCGACCCCCTATATCCTAGAGGAGTATGTATGGTGGTTTGAGGAGATATCCAACAATATTTCCATCTTCCTAAATTGTTGGCCCTTTCGGCAACAACCTACATAGGACAGGTTGCAGTATCACCAGAAGCAGTATTGGGGGATGTTAGAACCAAGTTTCTGCATCCATAGACTGTGTGATAACTGATCTTAAGCCCTTGTAGCTCAGATCTGCCTTCCCGCAGACCTGTATCTTTATATGTTCCGCTATTGCAACTCTAAGAAAATGGCTTCTAGACCTTTGTGAAGGTCTATGATAAGACTTTATAGACCTAAAAGAAGCAAACTATCCACTTTTGCGCACTAAATAGTAACCCTAGATCTACCTTCACACAGATTTACTTGATTCAACATAAATCATAATAGATTTAACCATTACCTTTGCGAAAATGGATTATTACTTAGTTCATGCATAAATATTAAATTTTCAGTAGATTCGCGTCGAAATTATACATTATTCCACAAAAAACAGATCATTAAGCCATAATGCATAGCTTGAACAGAATTAAGAATAATACACAAAGGCAAGATATTTGTTCCAAAATCAGTCTTTATTAGGTTTCAGCATTTAATTTACAAACTCTTCCAGCTTGCACACTCAACTGTAGGGGCCCGCACACTCTGCTGTGGACTTTCCAAAGTCTCTACGCACTTAGCTACGAGAGCCTTCCCCTTTCGCCTATGTACATGAAATAGAGCTTTCCTTCCTTAGCACTTTCCCAAATCAATCATCTTTTGTCTTAGATTGTTACTTAGACTCGCTATGACTCAACTATATATAGATTTTTCAATACAATACCATGGTCCATGGACCATGGGTGAGTCTCAAAACCAACCTATCACTTACCCAAACAAGGGGCTAAAGCCCCTTTGACTCCTACCTAGCTACATGCTCCACTTCCACATTTCGCAGAGACTTTACATTCTTTTACAAAATATTTCTCAAAAATTGGTTAAACTAACCCAAAATTGACCCTAGGGACCCTATCCCAATAGGCCCCCAACACAAATATGGTGACTCGCCCTCGATTCATTCTACTAGCACCTCGATCTTGTTGTAGAGGTCACTGAACTCGACCTGCAATGCTGCTAAATCAGCAAAACTCTATATCATGGCCTGCTACATTTCCTCTACCTGATTTTCTTTCATCGGGCCTTCTACTGCTAGGCACATCGTTCTCTATGTCTGTTGCAGTGTCTTTAACTTTTCCTAAAGTGACAGAGTAAGCTGACAGGATTCCTCTGTCCATGGTTGTAGTATGGCCTTGAGAAGGGCCTCTTTCCTCTGTAGCTCTTCAATTTATGATTGCAGCTGGATATCTGTGTTAAGCTTCTGTAGGTTTGGGTCCTCCTGCAGAGTCGTCCATAGCTCCATGGCTTGTTCGAATATCAATTGGCAGCCTGTGACTTCTATATCCAAAGTGCCCATGCTTTCCCTGATAGCTACTCCACGTTGCTCCCGGACCTCTGGCGGAGTGGTTGGCTGTAACTTCAGCTAAAGCTCTGAGATCTTCATCTGAAAGTCAAACGTGACTTTACCTATCTCATCCTTGGATGCGTGGACCGTAGCAAACAATTTCCTAATTTTTGTTGTAG
Source organism: Pinus tabuliformis (assembly GCA_031772625.1). NCBI lineage: Eukaryota > Viridiplantae > Streptophyta > Pinopsida > Pinales > Pinaceae > Pinus > Pinus tabuliformis. Next base: position 89,533,114 of record CM062819.1, on the reverse strand, counting down.
TTGCAACATCCTCCAAAATGTTTAACTCTAGAAGTGAATGGCATGCCTTTGTGATTGTTGTTGATCCAAGTGGCTCCAAACACAGGAAGAAGTTCCAGAGGACTCAGGAAGGTTCAAAAATAAAATTGGTTGGATTATGCTCGAACCAGGTTCCTATTAAAGATCTCGTCATCGTGATCGTGGTGGTGTGAATGGTTCGTCAATCCGAGCCTGTATGAGGAATATAGAGGCAATCAAAGTTTTGGTTGACTTTTGCTGACTGGGTAGGTTAATGGAGACACAATTTGGACTTTTTCCAACAAACATAATCTAGCCAACTCCAGCCACATTCTGGGCGAAATTGTCACCTGTTTAGTTTGACTCCTTCGGCCAAATTTTGAAATTGTAAAAAATGTACCATTATTATTAAAAATTATAAAAATATATATAAAAAAGGAGGTGGTGGGCCACCACCCCCACCAACCCATGCCTCTCCACTCTCCATATCAATAACTTAACATAACACATTGCCATTTTATGTGAGGCTGGCGGGGATTGAACCCGCCCAGCCCACATGGGCTGGCCCCCACCAGGCGGCCCCATGTGATACGTACCACCTCCTTGCGCCAAATAAATGCGACAACCCATGAACCCTCATATAACGCAACCTCCACCCAAAAAATTTCATGCACACTCCAAAACTGCTAACCCCACACAATTTTAAAAATATTCTTACGTGTTAATTTTGGTTCTGCGGGGATTCAAACCCGGAACCACCTCCAACAAAGTGCGCCAAATTTAGACACTGGCCCAACGAATTTTTCTTTGTAACTTCCACCCTCGAATTTTACATAAACCTTCATGGAGGAGCAGAGGAGAATGGGCATGGAAGCAGAGGAGAGCATGCATGCAAATCGAGATATAATATTTTTTAATGGTTTTGCAGGTGGAACCATGAGCCTGAGAAAAACACAAGTGGAACCATGATTGGGGGAAATTTCCAAGAGGGTGAAATTTTTGCAGTGTCCAAATTGGACAAACTTTATGTTGATCTTACACATCTCAGTGACACGAATGCAATGATGCATTCAGTTTCCTGATTTGAGCAGCAGATTTGCAGAGGACCCAGAGGAGGGAATATTTGAGGAATCTAGGGGGATCTAAAAGATTCCTTGAGCCCAAGATTCTCACTTTCTCATAATTCAAAAATTTAACAGTCGATTTTTCACTATTCGACACCATAAATCTAATGGTGCATTCAGATTTTTCAATTGCTCATTTCATTTTCCAACCACTTTTGTAAGTGGAGTACAGATGTCAGCATTCATGTGCGAGCAGCCATTTCCATGAGATTCGACGCCGTGAGATTCGACGTGCGACCAACTTCAGCAACTTGACATCCTTCTTCAGATGGCCCTTGGATGTGAGGTATATGTAGTTTATTCATGTACTTCTTTTGCTATGCATCATGCTGCACAGATCCCTATTTGATGCTTGATGTGATGCGAAATCATCTGTGTGATGTACTTGTTGTCATGATTCATCATGTTGTGTTTTGAGATCCCTTTGTTGTATGTTGATGGGATACTCATGTTGTCATCATGTATGTTTGCATTGAGATTCCTTTTATGCCATGTCGGCGAGATGCTCATTTTCATCATGAATGAGTTTTATGTCATACTGATAGGAGTCCTTTTTTACTGAGAGCTCCTATAGTGGAACATATCTTGGAGCCACTCCTGCGTGAAGGAATTTTCCTTGTATGATAGCGACATCACCTCTTATGTACATCATCACTATTGACAGCACTTAATGTAGCGGCCTACACAATCTTGACACCAGGGCCCGGAGACATAGTCCCTCCTGAACGAACTCTGTTATCAACATCTTGTTATTTGATGTGTTAATGATTGACATGTTCCTGTTCTTTACAACATGCAGATGCATTCGTTTATGTTCTTTTTAAAAATGCAATTTAACACATCACGAAAGTAAAAGGCCTTGGAAGGATCCTTCCTCACACCCGGACCTGGATCAAGTGGTATCAGAGTAGTCTTTGCATGAATGTGAATTGAAAGCGTGAACAATGGAACGTGCAGTGACAGAGGATGAAAAAGTGATGTACGAGACCATGCTCAAAATTTCAAAAAGGGTGGAAATAATGTATGAAACTCTATAGAAAGAGACAGAGGAAAACGAGCGATTGCAGCTTCAGTTGCAAGCCACGGAAGAGGCCCTGGAAGAACTGAAGCACAACAAACATAATCTTCAAATAGAGAACGCTGAATTGAAGATGCTTCTATATGAAGAGAAAGAGGAAAAACATGGTTTGCTACGACAGCTGCAAGCAAAGGAAGAGGCCTTGGAAAAGCTGTTGCGTGACCCGTGTGAGGTAAAAAGTAGTTCTCCATCTTCATGTATATTTCTTGATGATGATTTCGTTGTTTTTGAAAATCGTACCACAGGAATTGGCCCTAAACTATTGAAGAAACTCGTGTATGAAGGAAAAGGCTTGGGCATTAATGGCCATGGCATTGTCAATCCCATCAAAGTAGAAGAATTGCCTTGTTGAATAGGACTTGGGTATGTCAGAAAAGAAGTTGGGGAATGCCTCGAGACAGCTAGTGAACCACCAACAACAAATGATGAGAAGCGCTCATCAGTTCTTTCCAAATCAACAGAGGAGGTAAAAGATGTTGACTTCCTTTCGGTTTCATCTTCACATAGTATGATTTCTGTTGGAGATTTGGAGATACCAATTATAGGGACAAACATGAGGCCCCTTACAAGGATGAGGCACGAGGAGGAAGAACAACTTGGTGTTAATAACTAAGGCATAACTCAACCATTGGAGGTTGTGTAGAGACCTCAATTTGTAGGCTTGAGACACACCGAAGGAGAATGCTCAAAGGTGTCATATTCTTCTGAGACATCATCAAAATCGTCGAGGAAAGAGAATGTTGGGAACACATCCCCATCATCCCATGGCAATTTACATTGTAGGGAAAGAGCTGATGCAAGCTCTCAATGCCATACTTACATCAGGCAACCATTTCCATGAGATTCGATGCCACGAGATTCGACATGTGACCAAGTTCAACAGCTTGACATCCTTCTTCAGATGGCCCTTGGATGTGAGGTATATGCAGTTTATTCATGTACTTCTTTTGCTATGCATCATGTTGCACAGATCCCTGTTTGATGCTTGATGTGATGAGGAATCATCTGTGTGATGTACTTGTTGTCATGATTCGTCATGTTGTGTTTTGAGATCCCTTTGTTGTATGTTGATGGGATACTCATGTTGTCATCATGTGTGTTTGCATTGAGATACCTTTTATGCCATGTCAGTGGGATGCTCATTTTCATCATGAATGAGTTTTATGTCATACTGATAGGAGTCCTTTTTTACTGAGAGCTCCTGTAGTGGAACATATCTTGGAGCCACTCCTACGTGAGGGCATTTTCCTTGTATGATAGTGACATCACCTCTTATGTACATCATCACTATTGACAGCGCTTAATGTAGCGGCCTACACAATCTTGACACCAGGGCCCGGAGACGTAGTCCCTCCTGAACGAACTCCGTTATCAATGTCTTGTTATTTATGTGTTGATGATTGACATGTCCCTTTTCTTTACAACATGCAGATGTATTCGTTTATGTTCTTTTGAAAAATGCAATTTAACACATCACAAAATTAAAAGGTCTTAGAAGCATCCTTCCTCACACCCAGAATTGGATCAAGTCGTATCAGAGCAGTCTTTGCATGAATGTGAATTGCAAGCGGAACAATGGAGCGTGCAGCGACAGCGTATGAAAAAGTGATGTACGATACCATGCTCAAAATTTCCAGCAGGGTGGAAATAATGTATGAAACTCTACAGAAAGAGACAAAGGAAAAGGAGCGATTGCAGCTTCAATTACAAGCCACGTAAGAGACCCTGGAAGAACTGAAGCACAACAAACATAATCTTCAAACAGAGAACGTTGAATTGAAGATGCTTCTACATGAAGAGAAAGAGGAAAAACATAGTTTGCTACGACAGCTACAAGCAAAGGAAGATACCTTGGAAAAGATGTAGCATGACCCATGTGAGGTAAAAAGTAGTTCTCCATATTCATGTATATTGCCTGATGATGATTTCGTTGTTTTTGAAAATCATACCACAAGAATTGGCTCCAAATTGTTGAAGAAAATGGGGTATGAATGAAAAAGCTTGGGCATTAATGGCCAAGGTATTGTCAATCCCATCAAAGTAGAATAATTGCATTATTGAACAGGACTTGGGTATGTCAGAAAGGAAGTTGGGGAATGCGCCAAGACAGCTAGTGAACCACCAACAATAGATGATGAGAAGCCCTCATCAGCTCTTTCCAAATCAACAGACGAGGTAAAAGATGTTGATTTCCTTTCAGTTTCATCTTCACATAGTATGATTTATATTGCATATTTGCAGATACCAATTATAGGGACAAACATGAGGCTCCTTACAAGGATGAGGCACGAGGAGGAAGAACAACTTGGTGTTAATAACCAAGGCATAGCTCAACCATTGGAGGTTGTAAAGAGACCTCAATTTGTAGGCTTGAGATACACTGAAGGAGAATGCTCGAAGGTGTCGTACGCTTCTGAGACATCGTCAAAATCATTGAGGAAAGAGAATGATGGGAACACATCCCCATCATCCCATGGCAGTTTACATTGCAGGGAAAGAATTGAGGCAAGCTCTCATTGCCATACTTACACCAGAGATGGCAAGGAAAGGTATAACCACTCTCGAAATTCAAATTTTCATTTTGATTATAATCATGTTTTTAATGATCAACGTAAAACATGGCATCGAAAAACATGTACCTTTTGTGGATTACATAACCATACATTTTCTAAGTGTTGGAAAATAATGGCGTCACAAACAGAAAGAGGCATGAAAGACCCTCTCAATAGTAGGTAAAGAAACATGTTAAGAAGATCTAGAGGAAGAAGACCTATGCAGTCATTGCGACAGATGTGGTCATCAAAGAGCCACTTGTTGGAGGCTCCATCTAGAGCAGCGCCTTAAAGACAAAGCATCGGTGCGTGAACCAGGTGAAGCAGTTGTTTGACAAGAAAAACCGCCACAAGGAAGCGACCCATTCACCTTGATATGTGAAAACTGGTTTCTAGATATGTTAGCGTTTCATGGCCGTGCTTTTGTAAATCATTTGTTACATTTTAAAATGTAAAAGTGATGATGTGTTTTCCATCACTGATGTCTGGTATTATTTGGAGTCACATTTTAAAATCTGAAAGTGATGTTGTGTTTCCATCACTTATCAAAGCAAAAATAGTGTTTGGCCTTATCTTTGTAAATCATGTGTTGCAGTGATGATGTGTTTTCCATCACTTGTTGGAGCACCAATGATATGTTGGCCTTGTTTTCATAGCAGGGGGATTGTTTCCATTTTGATTTAAACTTGACCATCGAGTATGTGTTATAAACTCGTGGCAAGTGTGGGATGCTTGGTTCATTAGTCAGTCATGAAATTCAAGCATGTAATTTTCAAAAAAAAGTACTATAGGTTGCAGAGGTTGTAGGTGTCGGCTCATCTCTTAAGGCTCTGAAGAACAAAGGTGAAGGAGATGGAAGCGAGACCTTTTAGGATGCTTGTTATGCAGACAAGGTACAAAGAAGTTGCATATTATTGTTAATGCTTTTGGAGGAACAAAAGCTCCTCAATGGGGAGCATTGATCCAGGTGGCTCCAAACACAGGCAGAAGTCCTAGAGGACTCAGGAAGGTTCAAAAATAAAAGTGGTTGGATTATGCTTGAATTAGATTCATATTAAAGATCTCGTCGACATGATTGCGGTGGTGTGAATAGTTCATTAATTCAAGTCTGGATGAGGAAGATAGAGGCAGTCAAAGTTTTGGTTGACTTTTGCTGACTGGGCATGTTAATGGAGACACAATTTGGACTTTTTCCGACAGACAAAATCTGGGCAACTCCGGCCATATTCCGGGTGAAATTGTCCCCTGTTTAATTTGACTCCTCCGGCCAAATTTTGAAATTTTCGAAAATGTACCATTATTAAAAATTATAAAAAATATATATAAAAAAAAGAAGGCGTTGGGCCACCACCCCCACCACCCCATGCCTCTCCACTCTCCATATCAATAATGTAACATAACACATTGCCATTTTATGTGAGGCCGGCGGGGATCGAACCGCTCGGCCCATGTGGGTCGGCCCCCACCAGGCGGCCCCATGTGTTACGTACCACCTCCCTACACCAAATAAATGCGCCAACCCATGAACCCTCATATAATGCAACCTCTGCCCAAAAAATTTAATGCGCACTCCAAAACTACTAACCGCACACTATTTAAAAACATTTTTACGTGTTAATTTTGGTTTTGTGGGGATTCAAACTCGGAACCACCTCCAACATAGTGCGCCAAATTTAGCCACTGGCCCAATGAATTTTTCTTTGTAACTTCCACCCTCGAATTTTAGATAAACCTTCATGGAGGAGCAAAGGAGAATTGACACGGAAACCAAGGAGAGAGTGCACGCAGATCGAGATATAATATTTTTAATGGTTTTGCAGGTGGAACATTGAGCTTGAGAAAAAGACTGGCGAAACCATGATTGGGCGAAATTTCTAGGAGTGTGAAATTTTTGTAGTGTCCAAATTGGACAAAATTTATGTCGACCTTACACCGCTCAGCGACAAGAACCTGATGGCGCAGTCAGTTTCCTGATCTGAGCAGCAGATTTGCAGAGGACCCGAAGGAGGGAATCTTTGAGAAATTTAGGGGGAATCTAAAAGATTCCTTGAGCCCCAGATTCATACTTTCTCAGAATTTAGAAATTTGACAATCGATTTTGCACTATTCAATGCCACAAATCTAATGGTGCATTCATATTTTTCATTTTCTCATTTCATTTTCCAACCACTTTTCTGAGTGGAGTGCAGGTGTTAGCATTCATGTGCGAGTAGCCATTTCCATGAGATTCGACCCAGCGAGATTCGACGTGCGACTAGCTTTAGCAGCTTGACATTCTTCTTCAGATGGCCCTTGGATGTGAGGTATATGCAGTTTATTCATGTACTTCTTTTGCTATGCATCGTGTTGCACGGATCCCTGTTTGATGCTTGATGTGACGCGGAATCATTTGTGTGATGTACTTTTTTTCATGATTCATCATGTTGTGTTTTGATATCCCTTTGTTGTATGTTGATGGGATACTCATGTTGTCATCATGTATGTTTGCATTGAGATCCATTTTATGCCATGTCAGCGGGATGCTCATTTTCATCATGCATGAGTTTTATGTCATACTGATAGGAGTCCTTTTTTACTAAGATTTCCTGTAGTAGAACATCTCTTGGAGCCACTCCTGTGTGAGGGAATTTTCCTTGTATGATAGCGACATCACCTCTTATGTTCATCATCACTATTGATAGCACTTAATGCAGCAATCTACACCATCTTGACACTAGAGCCCAGAGACGTAGTCCCTCCTGGACGAACTCCGTTATCAACGTCTTGTTATTTGATGTGTTGATGATTGACATGTTCCTCTTCTTTACAGCATTTAGATGTATTCGTTTATTTTCTTTTTAAAAATGCAATTTAACACATCATGAAAGTAAAAGGTCTTGGAAGGGTCCTTCGTCACACCCGGAGCTAGATCAAGTGGTATCAGAGCGTTCTTTGTGTGAATATGAATTGCAAGCGTGAACAATGGAACATGCAGTAACAGAGGATGAAAAAGCGATGTATGAGACCATGCTCAAAATTTCCAAAAGGGTGTAAATAATGTATGAAACTCTACAAAAAGAGAAAAAGGAAAAGGAGCGATTGCAGCTTCAGTTGCAAGCCACGGAAGAGGCCCTGGAAGAACTGAAGCACAACAAACATAATCTTCAAACAAAGAATGCTGAATTGAAGATGCTTCTACATGAAGAGAAAGAGGAAAAACATAGTTGCTACGACAGCTGCAACCGAAGGAAGAGGCCTTGGAAAAGCTGTAGCATGACCCATGTGAGGTAAAAAGTAGTTCTCCATCTTCATGTATATTTCCTGATGATGATTTCGCTGTTTTTGAAAATCATACCATAGGAATTGGCTCCAAACTGTTGAAGAAAATGGGGTATGAAAGAAAATGCTTGGGCATTATGGCCAAGGCATTTTCAATCCCATCAAAGTAGAAGAATTGCCTTGTCGAACTGGACTTGGATATGTCAGAAAGGAAGTTGGGGAATGCACCGAGACAGGTAGTGAACCACCAACAACAGATGGTGAGAAGCCCTCATTAGTTCTTTCCAAATCAACATAGGAGGTAAAAGATGTTGATTTACTTTCAGTTTCATCTTCACATAGTATGATTTCTATTGGATATTTGGAGATCCCAATTACAGGGACAAACATGAGGCTCCTTACAAGGATGACACATGAGGAGGAAGAACAACTTGGTGTTAATAACCAAGGCATAACTCAACCATTGGAGGTTGTGAAGAGACCTCAATTTGTAGGCTTGAGATACAGCGAAGGAGAATGCTCGAAGGTGTCATATGCTTCTGAGACATCGTCAAAATCATCGAGGAAAGAGAATGATGCGAACACATCCCCATTATCCAATGGCAGTTTACATTACAGGGAAAGAGCTGAGGCAAGCTCTCATTGCCATGCTTACACCAGTGATGGCAAGGAAAGGTATAACCACTCTCGACATTCAAATGTTCATTTCGATTATAATCATGTTTTTAATGATGAGCATAAAACATGGCATCAAAAAACATGTACCTTTTGTGGATTACATAACCATACATTTTCTAAGTGTTGGAAAAGAATGGCATCAAAAACAAAGAAGAGGCGTGAAAGACCCTCTCAATAGCGGGTAAAGAAACATGTTAAGAAGATCTGGAGGAAGAATGTTATGAAACCAGCTCAAGAAAATATAGAAAAGATAGATCAACACCTTAGAATTCAGCCTCTTCGAGGGGGCAACCTCCTTTACATTACATAAATGAACAATTCTTGGATGATACAAATGAAAAGACCTCCTTTCTATATATAGGAGTCTAAGGGGTCATAACATAATCAAAGCCGACATAAAAATAATAATGTAAGGGCACAATAATAACAATAGTGGGCTTCTATGGGGCACAATAGTAACAATATGGGCACTACATGGGTACATCAATATAATAAGTGGGTTGTACTAATAACAATAAAGGGTTACACTAGTAGTATAGGGGCCTAACATGCCCCTCTCCTTCAAAAAGCGTTGTCCTCAACGCTTGAGTAGTTCTTGATGCTTCTGTATAAAATTCTTGTCCTCCCATGTGGAATCTTCAGCAGGTAAGTTCTTCCACTTGATGAGATACTCTGAAATTGATCGATTTCGTAGCTGTCGGGTTCTTGTTTCTGTGACTGCTCCAGGTTCCAATATGATTTTTCCTTCCTCTTCAATTTTTGGCAATATTGTTTGAATTGGGATCTTTTTCAACTTTTGAATAAGTGGCCATACTTCTTCGTCCTTCTTTCATTCATCCCTTTCTTCGTTTATCCAATCTGGTTGGATAATAGAAATATCACAAAAAAATGCTTCCACATCCTCATCATTGAAGAGTCTTCCCGTTCGGTAAGGTCGCCATTTTTTAAGTTCATGTAGTATTGCCAACATTTCCTTCTCATAAATAGCTTGCTTGAGATGTAGTAGTAAAAATACCCAATCCCCTACATCAAAACATTTTTCACTACGATGTTGATCTACATGTTGTTTCGTTTGATTTGGCACCGAAGTGGCGTTATCCTTTAAAATTTGGAGAACTTGTTGTTGATGCTCGATGTGATCTTTCATTGCTTGAACCTTTTTCTTCTTGATATGTCCTTCTATCTCTAGAGTTTGAGGAGTGGTAATTTCTTCCAATCCTTTACAAGATATGGTCGGATTCATTTCTTGATGCTCGATGTGATCTTGCACTTCTTGAACATTTTTCTTCTTTATATGTGCTTCTATCTTGATAGTTTGAGTAGTGGTAATTTCGACCAATGAATTACAAGATATGGTTGGATTCATTTCTTCTTTCTTGATGTGATCTTTCACTTCTTGCACCTTTTTCTTCTTAATATGTCCTTTTATCTTGAGAGTTTGAGGAGTGGTAATTCTTGCCAATGCTTAACAAGATATGGTCTGATTCATTTCTTCTTTCTCTGGGGCGGGGTCCCGACGTATAGCTTCTTCTTTTGATGTTTCTTGATCCTTTTCTTCCTCCTCTTCATATTCTATGTAAAATAATTTCTTCTCAGCACACTTATGACCTTTAGTGCATTTGCTATCACAATTGTAACAAAGCCCTTTTTCTCTTTTTTCTTCCAATTATTGTGGTGTAACCCTTGTAGGTTGTGGAAGGCTAGGAGAAACAACATTTCCATCTTTATAGTTGTGAGGGGTATGCTTCCTGGTTTCCATAATTTTGCTTTCCACTATGTCACAAATCCATTTTACTCTTTCCAATTGTTGCGGTGTTGCTCTAAAGAAGGTGTTGCTCTTTGTATCCTCATAATGTGCTATCATTTCCTCCGTGAAAATTGACCACATAACAAGTTGTTTACGAGAACAAAGTCCTTCATACCATAAAAATTGATCCGGTTCTAAATATGAAGATGCAATACATACCTTTTGTAACAGTTGTACACCATGTAGATCAAAATATTGCTCCATCTGAAGTATCCAATTTACCAGATCCTTGCCATCAAACTTCCTCATCTTGCTTTTTCTTGATTTTAGGAGCTCGATCTTGAAACGACTGTAACTCTGTAATTTCATATCTTTAAGTTCTGAAATTGTGATCTGTAGTAGCCCTATGTGTCCTTTTCCAATGCCACCAGTCTGATCCAAATTGGATTCTCCAAGAAAGAGTTATGCACAATCTCCCAAGATGACCTGATTATAGACCTTTCCAGAAGAGCTAACTTGTATGAAGTGCCATGTGTCACTGTTTTGACCTTTGGATCTGAAAAATGCATACAAGAAACTACAGTCCGTCCTATTTCTGTATCCTCTTATGAAATTTCAATCCGATCCCCAGAGAGAAAGTTATGACGATTTTCCCCAGGTCACCTGTTTGGAATGTAATTCAGGAGTCTGCAAAAAGACTAAATTCCTCAGATCATATCTCCGCAAATATAGTGTGAAAAGCTCTGAAATTCGGACCCGAGGTTCAGCGTGATTTCTTCTCAAATGGGTTTTTTTTTGCAACTTCTGAAACGTCGCAGAAAAAATTTATAGTGAAAATTCCACGATGACCTGTTTGGAGCAGCGAAACCCTAGAATCCAAAGCTCTGATACCAAATGTTATGAAACCAGCTCAAGAAAAGATAGAAAAGATAGTTCAATGCCTTAGAATTCAGCCTCTTCGAGGGGGAAACCTCCTTTACATTACATAAATGAACAATTCTTGGATGATACAAATGAAAAGACCTCCTTTCTATATATAGGAGTCTAAGGGGTCATAACATAATCAAAGACGACATAACAATAATAATGTAAGGGCACAATAATAACAATAGTGGGCTTCTATGGGGCACAATAGTAACAATATGGGCACTACATGGGTACATCAATATAATAAGTGGGTTGTACTAATAACAATAAGGGGTTACACTAGTAGTATAGGGGCCTAACAAAGAATACCTATTGAAGTCATTGCGACAGAAGTGGCCATCAAAGAGCCACTTTTTGGAGGCTCCATCCAGTGCAGCACCTTAAAGACAAAGCGTTGGTGCGTGAACCAGGTGAAACAGTTATTCGACAATAAAAAACGCCACAAGTAGGTGACCCATTCACCTTGATAAGTGAAATAGGGTTTCTAGATATGTTAGCATTTCTTGGTTGTGCTTTTGTAAATCATTTATTGCATTTTAAAATGTCAAAGTGATGATGTGGTTTCCATCACTTGTTCGGCAACAATGATGTCTGGTATTATATGGAGTCACATTTTAAACTCTGAAAGTGATGTTGTGTTTCCATCACTTGTCAAAGCAAAAATAGTGTTTGGCCTTATCTTTGTAAATCATGTGTTGCAGTGATGATGTGTTTTCCATCACTTGTTGGAGCAACAATGATATGTTGGCCTTGTTTTCATAGCTAGGGGATTGTTTCCATTTTGATGTAAACTTGACCATCGAGTATGTGTTATAAACTCGTGGCAAGTGTGGGATGCTTGGGTCATTAGTTAATCATGAAATTCAAGAATGTAATTTTCAAAACAAAGTACTATAGGTTGCAGAGGTTGCAGGTGTCTGCTCATCGCTTAAGGCTCCGAAGAACAAAGGTGAAGGAGATGGAAGCGAGACCTTTTAGGACGTTTTTGATGAAGACAAGGTACAGAGAAGTTGCAGATTATTTTTCATGCTTTTGGAGGACCAAAAGCTCCTCAGTGGGGAGGATGATCCAGGTGGCTCTAGACACAGGCAGAAGTCCCAGAGGACTCGGGAAGGGTCAAAAATAAAAGTGGTTGGATTATGCTTGAACCAAGTTCATATTAGATATCTCGTCGTCGTGATCGCGGTGGTGTGAACGGTTCACCAATCCTAGTCTAGATGAGGAAGATACAGGCAGTCAAAGTTTTGGTTGACTTTTGCTGACTGGGCAGGTTAATGGAGACACAATTTGGAATTTTTCCGGTAGATGGAACTCGGCCAACTCTGGCTAGATTCCGAGCAAAATTGTCGCCTGTTTAATTTGACTCCTTCGACCAAATTTTGAAATTTTCAAAAATGTACCATTATTATTAAAAATTATAAAAAATATATATAAAAAAAGGAGGTGGTGGGCCACCACCCCCACCACCCCACGCCTCTCCACTCTCCATATCAATAACATAACATAACACATTGCCATTTTATGTGAGGTCGACGGGGATCGAACCCGCCCGGCCCACGTGGGTTGGCCCCCACCAAGCGACCCCATGTGATACGTAGCACCTCCCTCCGCCAAATAAATGCGCCAACCCATGAACCCTCATATAACGCAACCTCCGCCCAGAAACTGTAATGTGAACTCAAAAACTACTAACCACACACTATTTAAAAAATATTTTTACGTGTTAATTTTGGTTCCACAGGGATTCGAACCCTGAACCACCTCCAACAAAGTGCGCCAAATTTTAGCCACTAGCCCAAAGAATTTTTCTTTGTAACTTCCAGCCTCAAATTTTACATAAACCTTCATGGAGGAGCAAAGGAGAACAGGAACGGAAATCGAGGAGAGCATGCATATCAATCGAGATATAATATTTTTTAATGGTTTTGCAGGTGGAACCATGATCTTGAGAAAAACGCAGGCGGAACCATGATTGGGCGAAATTTCCGGGAGGGTGAAATTTTTGCAGTGTCCAAATTGGACAAACTTTATGTCGATCTTACACCTCTCATTGACACAAACCTGATGGCGTAGTCAGTTTCCTGATCTGAGGAGTAGATTTGCAGAGGACCCGGAGAAGGGAATCTTTGAGGAATCTAGGGGGAATCTAAAAGATTCCTTGAGCCCTAGATTTTCACTTTCTCAAAATTCAGAAATTTGACAGTTGATTTTGCACTATTCGATGCCACAAATCTAATGGTGCATTCATATTTTTCATTTGCTCATTTCATTTTCCAGCCACTTTTCTAAGTGGAGTGAAGGTGTCAGCATTCATGTGCGAGCAACCATTTCCATGAGATTCGGTGCCGCGAGATTCGACGTGCGACCAGCGTCAGCAGCTTGACATCCCTCTTCAGATGGCCCTTGGATGTGAGGTATATACAGTATATTCATATACTTCTTTTTCTATGCATCATGCTACACATATCCCTGTTTGATGCTTGATGTAATGCGGAATCATCTGTGTGATGTACTTGTTGTCATGATTCGTCATGTTGTGTTTTGAGATCCCTTTGTTGTATGTTGATGGGATACTCATGTTGTCATCATGTATGTTTGCATTGAGATCCCTTTTATGCCATGTCAGTGGGATGCTCATTTTCATCATGCATGAGTTTTATGTCATACTGATAGGAGTCCTTTTTTACTGAGAGTTCCTATAGTGGAACATCTCTTGGACCCACTCCTGCGTGAGGGAAATTTCCTTGTATGATAATGACATCACCTCTTATGTACATCATCACTATTGACAGCACTTAATGTAGTGGCCTACACCATCTTGACACCAGGGCCCAAAGACGTAGTCCTTCCTGGATGAACTCCGTTATCAACGTCTTGTTATTTGATGTGTTGATGATTGACATGTTCCTCTTCTTTACAACATGCAGATGTATTCGTTTATGTTCTTTTTAAAAATTAAATGTAACACAACACGAAAGTAAAAGGTCTTGGAAGGGTCCTTCATCACACCCGGACCTGGATCAGCGGTCTCGAGGCTCTGACTTCGTTCTTGCAGCTCTTCCTTTTCTTTCAGAGCTTGAGCTTTCTCTGAGAACATCTGCTCATTAATTACATTGAATTCACTAATCATTGTAAACGTGCGCTACTCTCTGATCCTAAGTTCGTCTGACACCCCCTGATGCAACGCATGGAGAGTTTGAAGCAGCAGCACATCCAAGTTCAACCCAATGTATTTGACTGTGCTCAACATGGCACAGTCTGCCTTTGATTCTGCGCAAATTGATCCTTCTAGTAAGGGAATGACTTTGACATCTAGAGTCTGTTCCAACTCTACTACTTTCTCACTCCCTTGCACCAGGATCGCTTGCACCCCACTCGCTTACCTAATGCTCGTTTGAATTTGGCCTGTTTGGATCTGCAACTCGCACAGATCCTTCTGGACGTTCCCTAGCTTCTGCATATATTGTTGTTCAAATTGTTGCCACAACTCTGTGGTGGTGTCTCTTACTTTGTCTCCAATCTCATCTTGATCCCCTTTTGTGAGGATCATCGGGTATATTTGCGCTTGTTTGTCATATTTGTGCTTCTTCCTCGACCTGACAGTTGTCTCTTTACCATGCTTCCTCAATGTGAAGGGAGTGCTCTTCTCCTCTCCACCATATTCACCCTATCCTAATAGTTCTTACTTAGAATGTTGGGAAGTTGAAGCTTCAGCTTCCTCTATGCCAGTGCGCTCTGCCTCAGCATCTAACTCTTCCACTCCCTGGAATTCTTCTTCCTCCAGGCCCACAATTTTCTCTGGCTACTTATCCTTCTTCTCCTTCTGTTGAACCTCTAGATTCTTCCTCGATGAATGTATCACCGGCATAGGTTCTTCTATTTCTCTTTTATAGCAAATTACTTTAGCCTAAGCGACCTTGACACCATAGGCACATCAGGTGTAGCTTCCATGCTCACTATTTCAGGAGCCACCACATCAAAGACGGAAGCTTTAGAACTAACAGCCTCATCGAGATTTGTGGCAGTCATTCAGTCAAAAATAATTTCACGGGTTGCTACAGATACGTTTACGAATGATTGTCGTGAAAAGAGTTCTTCCCATCCTTCATGCTTCATAAACTTAAAATAGAAAGGCTCACAGACAATTCTCAGAATGCAAAGTGTTCTTTGGCAGACCAACATGCCCAATTTATAGGAGGCTTTTAATTCAAATCCAACCGTTCCCTCCAATTTTTTATCATAAATGCATCTTTGGCGGTAGATCTCCAAATATTTTTGCCATAAATAGCGCCTACCCACTCCTCTTAACAAAATTCTTTCCATCAAATCATGAATAGTAGCTCCAATGACTAATTTTGGACCTGTCTACGTGTTACCACCAACCATAGCGCAGCTCATCTTGTCGCACTCTTGTCTTCTGTCGCACAACCTTCCTACTATGTTTTTCTCTTCTTCGGGTAGCGTAGGTTATAGTCCTGCAATCCCTTGTAGCTGCCTGGATTACCAAGACTGACATGATAGAATGTAATCATTACATAGGGGTAGGATCCCCTGTATACAACTTTAGCCTACTTTCATTTACTTTTCCAGGGAATGGTTCCCCATTCAGCTTTGCAAGCTAAACTGCACCACCATCCATGATCTCCTTAACAACATATGGCCCCAAACAATGCATTTGAAATTTCGCTGGAAATTTTGTGAACTTGTTATCATATATCATCACTAAATCATTTATCTTAAAAGTGTGCAGCTTAAAATGCCTATCATGTCATGCTTTCTCACGTTCCTTTTGCATTTGCTGGTCAAATCCTACAAGAAGGCAGTCCTCTTCTAACTCCATTACCTGCGTGACTTGTTCCTCCAAGGTCTCGCAATCTGTCATCTCTACAAAGCTGCAATATGTAAACTTGGCATAATATACTCCATAAGCATCACTTCTTCAATCCCATAGACCAACCTAAACAATGTTTGGCCTGTCAATTTCTTACAAGTCAACCTATATGCCCACAACACTGCTGGTACGCGCATATCCCAGTCATTTCTCTGCATGTTGTATACCTTTGTCAATGCATCCTCCAAAATTTTGTTAAATGCTTCCACCATTCCATTCGCTTGCAGGTGATAGGACCTGCTTTTTTGATGATACACCTGGAATTCCTCAAGCATCACACTGATCATTTCATTCAATAAATGTGTACCCCTATCACTCATCAATATCTTAGGGCATCCAAACTGTGTTAAGACATATTCAAACAAAAACTTCACGGTGGTGGCAGCTGTACAATCCTTCACTGTCTGCGCTTCCACCCATTTGGTTAAATACTCAGTTGCAGTAATGATATACCGCGTGCCCGTCTTCTTACCTGGTGGTTGTATTGGACCTATGAAATCAATGGCCCACTTATCAAATACCTGCAGCGAAACCTGAGGATTTAAAGGAAATTCATCTCTTTACAAAGGCTTCCCCATCCTTTGGCAAGCATTGCACGCCTTGCAGTATGCCTTAGAATCCTTGTGTAATGTCAGCCACCATAACCCAATGTGAAAAATCTTCTATGCGGTCGCTTTTCCTACGTAGTGACCTCCTGCCACTCCTCCATGTGGCAGAAATGAACAAGAAGACCTTCCTGTGACTCTCCATTGCTCCGCTACAAAAGACTTGTTATTCAGACAGTTGTTGAAAAAAATAACTTATTATTATAAGTAATATCAATATCAATATATAACTAAATATTAATAGTTAAGATTATTTATGTTCACAATATTATGCAATGGTATTGACATATTTATATATTCTGTCAATATTTTTTTTTTCTTTGTAGAGAGAAAATATCTATTAATATAACAATTTGTTTTATTCACTATAAATTTTATGGATACAATTTCTGAAAGTCTCATTATTTAGGGAATCGATACACTCCATAAAAAGGTTGTGGCTTTTTGGGAGACAACAACCAATGCTTGGCTTTCTCCCACACTACAAAAGCAAAAACAACTCCTCCAAATCCAATTCCTAGACCTATTTCCAAAGCCATCAATGACATATTTTCATCCACTCTACTAAGCCACACCGCCGAAGGCATACCGCTCATAGTACTACTATTTTCTTCTCTCTTTGGTATTTTATTTTCATTGCATGTATCTAAGGGACACCCATACAAGCACTTATTCCTTTGAAATGAAGTTAAATGAAACATAAAAAACACCCAACTCATACAATTTAGAGAGCTCTTGAGGAATCTCTCCACTTAAATCATTCTTTGCCAGATCTAGCTGCTCCAAAGCAGATATGTTACTAACAGGTGCAAGGATTAACCCTTCTAGTTGATTCCTTGATAGATTCAATAATCGCAAGTTACTCATACCTCCAATTCTTGTGGGTATTTCTCCATTAAGAGCATTGCTAGACCGATCAAATATAGTGTCTATGGAAACATATATGACAATGTGTATTCACCTCCTTTTATGTCAAATAACATTTTCTCAAAAAGTAGTGTTTCATATGAAAAATTTGAATTGAACACAATTTTGAACTGAGTTATTGAAATTACTCCATCAACGAGCGTAGATTCATTGATTGTAAATCTAGAGAGTCTCCCAAAATGAGATGGCATTTTTCAACTGAATCTATTGTTGGATAAATCCAACACATGCAACTTCGTGAGATTTGTAATACATTGAGGAATATCACCATGAAGATTATTATAAGCAACACTTAAAATTTTCAAGTTATGAAAATATGAAAGGTATGAAGGAAGTTCACCCATCAATCTATTTTTTCTTAAATCCAAAAGTCTAAGTTAGGTACAATTGGCCAATGATGTTGTAATGTCCCGTAATAATAATAAAAATAAAAATAATATAATATAATATTAAAATATAAGAAAATAAATGATAAATGATAAAGAAAATATAATAATAGTAAATAAATAATAAATAATGAAGAAAATATAATAATAATAAATAAAATAGTAAATAACAATACTAGAGTTCTAAATAAATATAAATAAAAATAAACTATAAAAATAGTAAAAATAAGTAAAGTTATCAAAAAGTAAAAAGGAATAAAATAAGAAAGAATTATATTAAGAGAATTACTAAATTAAGTTAAACTTAAAATAAAGAAATAAAAGTTGCATGTTGACACATGGAATGTGTGCATGCGGTTCCCCTTCCAATGTTTGCTCTATTTAATAGACGGTGAGGAAGATGAGAGATCATTCCATGATTCCATCATCCATTCTCTTGGGAGAAAAGTGTTGTGAGACAAAGGATTCTCTGGCAGTAGTACGTTGATTGAGGGCTCGGGGGTGGCTAGTTGTAGAAAAATTATATGCAACTGAGCCTACGGTTGGGTGGAGAGTCGTCTCCAAAACTTTGTTGCCGTTAGCAGGATTCAAATAGTGTTCAACTCTGAAATCACAAGTAAGGAATATCATCGGCACGGGTAAGTTGTTTCTGCGCATATTTCCGAAATTTGATGTTAAATCATTGATAAATTGTGTGTTGATTATAAATCACATAATTAATTTAATTAGTTGCCTGTTTTAAAATCAGGATTGTTACATATGGTATCAGAGCAGGTTTCAACTCTAAGTAGCCTCTAGATAAAAGTTTGAGAAAAATACCTAATTAATGTATCTGAAAAGAAATATATATCATTATCATTAAAATTGGCTTGTTTAAATAAATTTCCTATATTATTAGGCTTTTCAAATTTCCAATTTTTTTTTTACTAATTTTTTTTAATGCTACAAAGCTACGGTTATAAACCTTACGCAAAAATTATTAAACATTAATAAAAACTCTGAAATCCTTATGATATACATAGTAAAATATTTAATAATTTTACATGATAATTCCAAAATTTTAAAATAAAGAATAATAGTTTCTAGGAAGAACTATTCAAATACTAACGAGTTCCACTCAAAATCCCCTCACGCGAATTTGCATTGCAGCTATCTAAACGGCTTGAAAACTTCATCGAATTTATGAATATTCACCAATATTTATCTAAGATTGGCAAACCCTTGTGCTCCCCAAAGAAACGACAACTATTAAAAAAAAAAATTGGTGCCCACCGTAGAGAGTAGCAGGTTATCATTATAAAAGTTCTCGGGAATTTGGACTGTTTTGTTTTAACCGACGTCCTCAAATTCTAATGGAAAACGTAAAGCCCTATGTCTGAGGGATTAGAGTGGAATGATGTGGATTTTCGTCGGAATTATATATGCTTACGGTTGGACTTCACGTGGGTCACGTTTTTGAGTTTTGAGCTCTTATGTTTTTGAGTTATTCTCTGTATCTAAACAAGTTTAGACTACCTATGTTATGATTTGATTTATTTTTTTTTGAATTTAGGATAATCGGTAATTGGTGAGAGTTATCCTGAACAGATCCAGGATCAAATTTAAGTGGCTGCCACTATAAACCTAGACTACGAGTAACCGCCTGCAAGCCGCACAATAGCAGGTAACTTATGCCTTAACAAAAGCCGAGACGTCCGCTATGGGGTCGCCTACTCTTCTAGCCAAGACACAACAGGTCTATATATATACTCAATGAGATTTAAACCCTCATCTCGTGGGTTTCACCCAACAAGACTCACCATTAAACCCCATATCACTGTATTACCCATATTATGATTCTATTACGATAAAATTGCTCAAAATTAAATTAAGTTAGATTTGTTGTAACCAACATGCCAAGCAATAGTTAATAGTTAGATTTGTTGTAAGCAACATGCCATGCAATAGTTATTTTCGGTTTACAAAGCGTGAATGGAAATCTACGAGTTGACCCTATAAACGCGGGCACCTACACCATAAGCAATTTATATCGATGAAGCGTGAGCTAAGGGAAAGCATTGATAAAGCTTTTAGAAAGACCAATACAATTTTTTATAATATCATTTTTTTTTTTTTTTTTTTATTTATTTAAAAGGTGGAAAAACCTATCAAACTCAGTTTGTCAAACCAACAGTGAGGACAGCCATCTCTGGCTGCTATCCGCGAATGTCAGTTGACACATCACTGTTATCAAGGAAAACCACGCCACCTGAAATAACCCGCTGGTGGTCCGTAAGGGAGCAGGCTTTCACTCCTGCCAGATGCCTCTGGGTCTTGGGCCGTTAACCTGTTTCCTTACGTCCGAGGAAGACGAGCTCTTAGCCAAGCAGAAGCAGTTTTAGGGCATACTCCAGGCCCGATAATATCATTTTTTAATGCTTCATCTATAGCAATATTGTAAAAAATGGTCGAAATATCAAATTGTTTAATGTTTTAATGTTTTTTTTAATAGTAATTTTGGATAAAATTTAAATTACGTTACATAACGTCTTAATAATTTTTATTTATTTAATTGGTAGTAAAATATTTGTGTATTTTTTATTATTATTATTATGCAGGGTGGTTATATTAAAATTGTCTTTGCTTTGTTGTTTATGAATCACTTTTTATGATAGGAAAGGAATATATTGAATATTTTTAAAAGTCAGGTATATTATAATAATAAAAGTATGTCATTATTTTGTGTATCAATTAAGTTAATTGGTTAAGTAAGAAGTATATTAATTTAGCATTATATTTAATAAAAATAATAATATAGCAACATTGATGTAATTTAATGAATTAGATTTAATGTGGATGATTGAAGATATAAATGATGAATTTGTGATTGCCTTGAAATACATTGAAAGATTATTTGTTTGACCTTTCTCCAAGTATGCTTGCTCTTGAAGATTTTTGCTATATGCAACAACTATTTATTTCTAGGTTAGTTAGTGACACCAAGTCATGTTCTAAAGACAATTGTTGCACCAAAATAATATAAGTACTTAGATTATAGTATTTAGGAGTTCCATTAGCTTTATTTTCTATTTGCATACATTATCATAGATAGGGGAAATATAAGTAATAGAGAAGCAAATATTATGATGAATATAGTATAGTAGGATTTAGAATAAAATTTAAAAGAACTGTAAAATAAAATCTACGGTAAGAATTGTTGTGGGCAAGATTTAAATTCTCATATTATGTAAATTTAGATGTAAGTTAGATATATAAATTAGAATAAGGTTTAATTTTAGTTAAGGGAAGTAGTTTCTCATAGAAGTGGAAACTGGTAATCAAAAGAATTTGGCCAATTAAAAACAAAGTGTTATTTATTAATTATTATTATTATTTATTTTTAGTATACTACCTTTAATGTGAGGGGAATGAGTTAGAGGTCACCATTTAAGCTAAAAAAAATTTAAGAAAAGGTATACATTGATTGTAGTTTAAAATTAGGTGGTGGTTTATGTTCACTATGGTTTAAGTCTTGATCATGTCTAATTGCTAAATTTTATTGATACATTATGGTACTATGTATGAGGTTATGGTTTCAATTTTTTTATTTTTTTTTTGTCAACATGGAAATGTAGAAGTATAATGTTGTGATGATGTTTCATGATATGATGGTACGTGGTAATTGGACATAGTTCTGATAAGGGCATAAGGATGTACATGTGGTTCTTATTTATTTATTTTGTTATGATAATGATGTTGTATGCTCATGTTGGATATGATATGTATAATGTGGCATATGGATTATGATGTTATGATATGAGCTTATATTGACACGTGGTTCATTTATTATGTGATGATATGTCTTTGATGTTGATATGTTGATATTATGATGAGAAGCACGTGGTAATTATATGTAGATTTATGACATGCATAATTTTGTGATAACAATGATGTTATGTTCTCATGATGACATACAAGACTTGACATGTGGATTGATTTCTATGATACTATGGTTATTGCTAATTCATTGGATGCATGTTGAGATGTGGTGATGGACAGGAAATCCACAAATGGGCCGAGAGGGCCGGTTTATTTGATGATCTTGTAGGAGCCCATACTTACGAGGGAAATATGTAACACCATATGGGCTGGGGACAAACTCAATCAACACTACATATGCCAGTGGTTCCTTTGTCTTGTATAGCTCTAAAGGGATAGCTCTTGAGGAGCTATGGGACCATCTTGAGGAGGCCAAGTGCTTGATAATGTAGGCTAGGTGCCTAGTATTGGATTGGGATGCCGAAGTCTGGTGGGGGTGTAAGGACTTTGATGCCTGGGGTTGTGTGCCTTAGTAGTTGTGGTGGGAGTGGGCCAACCTTGTGAGATGTCTGAAGTCAGTACCGTACCAGATGCATGCCTTGGGGTAGATGAGGTCTGAGTTAGGCGCGAGCCTTGGGGCCAGCATTGAACTAGGATACAGACCGGGGAGGCTTATGCTTGGTTCCGAAAGTGGGAAAAAGGACAGAGATTCCTTGAGATTTCCCGGGTGTTGTGAAAACTTTTGATGCCTGTTGGTTATACTAGTTCAACAGAGGGTGTAGGGAAAACATGAAGTAATAAATAAATAAATAAAATGTTAAATAATTCAACTTAACTTCAAGACGAAGTTAAAGAGGAGGAGTACGTAATGTTCCCTAATAATAAAAAAAATAATAAATAATATAATATGATATTAAAATATAAGAAAATAAATGATAAATGATAAATAAAATATAATAATAGTAAATAAATAATAAATAATGAAGAAAATATAATAATAATAAATAAAATAGTAAATAACAATACTAGAGTTTTAATAAATATAAATAAACTATAAAAAAAATAGTGAAAATAGGTAAAATTAACGAAAAGTAAGATAAAATAAGAAAGAATTAAATTAAGAGAACTATAAAAATAGTAAAAATAAGTAAAGTTATCAAAAAGTAAAAATGAATAAAATAAGAAAGAATTATATTAAAAGAATTACTAAATTAAGTTAAATTTAAAATAAAGAAATAAAAGTTGCATGTTGACACATGGAATGTGTGCATGCGGTTCGGTTCCCCATCCAATGTTTGTTAGAAAATTATATATTACGGAGCAATGGAACACATATAATATTGCAGAAATATAAACACAGAAAACACACAAAATAAGAGAGACACAGATATACGTGGTTCACCTAGTTTGGGCTACGTCCACCTCGAACAGCCAGTCCTTCCTTTCTATTATCCAGCAAAATGAAGAGATACAACCTACAGCAAAACCGCTGTAATATCCTATGTTTTCTCTCACAGTCTCACCTCTATGTTTCTCGCTCACCAAATACACATCTATTATATATCAGCCTCAAATACAATGCCCTCATATAAAGAGAGGGGTTGCCTTCTAGGGCAAAAAACCCTAAACTAAACATAAGTTCTACCGTCAGATCATCCGCCTAATGAACGGCTCAGATTGACTAGAAATTACTATACTTTTACAAGGCAATTTTACAGCTGTTTTTAGCTTCGGGGGCGCTGCCCCCGAAACCCCCCGCCAGGGGGGGGCTCCATAAAGTCGCTGCCGCCCCCCCCTGGACCCCCCACGGCAGCGATTATTTTACGGGCGGCGTTGCCGCCCCATTTTGAACTGGGGGTCCAATATGCCGGTACTATAGAAGATAATCAGGCTCCACACCCAACAATCTCCCACTTGGAGACTGATTGTAGCAACTCCACCGCTGCTCCATTTGCTGGACAATGACTCCTCTTTGGATATGGCTGTTTCTCATCTTCATCGTCATCCTTGAAGACCAACTGAAACTGAGCATATTCTCAGTTTCTCCCTTGTTACAACTTTTGTTAGCATATCTGCAGGGTTCTGGCTAGTCTATATCTTTTCCAGCTTCAACTCTCCATCTTCCAACACTGATCGTATGAAATGGTACTTGAGCTGTATGTGTTTTGTCCTGGAATGAAATGCTGAGTTCTTTGCAAGATGAATGGCACTTTGACTATCACTGTATAACGTGCCCATATCATGCTCCTTACCCAATTCACCCATAAACCTTTGTAACCAAATCATTTCTTTGCTAGCCTCTGTAGCAGCAACATACTCTGCTTCTGTTGTTGAAAGTGCAACAACACTTTGGATTTTTGAAACCCAACTGACAGTTGTTCCTCCGACAGTAAATACATATCCTGTAGTGCTCCTCCTATTATCTCTGTCACCTGCCATATCTGCATCAACGTATCCTTGTAGGGATATGTTTGAACCACCAAAGCATAATGCCTGATTTGTGGTACCTCTCAAATATCTGAGAATCCATTTCACTGCCATCCAATGTTCCTTTCCCGGATTGTTCATGTACCTGCTTACAACTCCCACTGCATGTGCAATATCAGGCCTTGTGCAGACCATTGCATACATTAAACTTCCAACTGCTGATGCATATGGAACTTTAGACATATAATCCATGTCTTCTTGGGTCTTTGGGCACATTTCTTTGCTAAGTTTGAAATGGCTAGCAAAAGGTGTACTAACTGGTTTTGCATTTTCCATGTTAAATCTTTTCAACACCTTTTGTATGTACTCATTCTGAGACAATGTTAATTTTCTATTTTTCCTGTCTCTAGTTATTCTCATACCAAGGATTTGTTTTGCAGCACCCAAATCCTTCATTGCAAATGAATTTGCCAATTTTCTTTTGAGCACATTTATTTCCTGCATGTTAGATCCTGCAACAAGCATGTCATCTACATACAATAACAATATAATATAGCTGCCATCATTTTGCTTTTTCAGATAAACACAATGATCAGAGTGACATCTAGTATAACCTTGTTCAGACATAAACTTGTCAAATTTTAGATACCACTGCCTTGGAGCCTGTTTTAAACCATACAAGCTCTTCTTCAACCTGCACACAAGTTTCTCCTTCCCTTTCACCTCATATCCTTGTGGCTGCTGCATATATATCTCTTCCTCCAAATCCCCATGGAGAAAGGCTGTCTTTACATCTAACTGCTCAAGATGCAAATCTTCAGCTGCTACAAGACTTAAAATAGTTCTGATTGAAGTCATTTTAACAACAGGAGAAAATATTTCATCAAAATCAATACCTTTCTTCTGTGCAAACCCCTTCACCACAAGTCTAGCTTTGTACCTTTGCTTTCCTCCATCTTCTTCCTTCAGCCTGTAAACCCATTTATTCTTCAATGTAGTTTTTCCTGCAGGAAACCTGACTAAATCCCAAGTCTGGTTATGCATTAAGGAGTCCATCTCTTCTTCCATGGCTACCTCCCACTTCTTCTTGCTTTCAACCTGCATTTCTTCTTCATAACATTCAGGTTCACCAGAATCAGTCAACAATAAATAATATAATGAAGGAGAGTATCGTTCAGGAGGTCTACCTATCCTGGTAGATCTTCTAACACCACTTTCAGGTGTTTGGGGTGCCTGTTGCTGTTGTGGTGGTTGTTGTTGTTGTGGTTGTTGATTATTATTATTTTCAGGCACCTTTACTTTTTCAATGATTTCATCAAGGACTGCGTATTCCTTGTTTTCCTTTTCCTGTTTCTTTTCCTGCAATTGATTCTTATACAAGACCTTTTCATTGAATATTACATCTCTGCTCCTAATGATTTTGTGATTTTCGTAATCATATAAGCGATAACCAAAATCATTAACGCCATATCCAATAAAGGTACATTTCTTTGACTTTGCCTCAAGCTTTGTTCTATTTTCTTTATCAATATGGACAAAAGCCTCACAACCAAAAGGTTTTAAAATAGAGTAGTTTACCTTTTTTCCTGTCCATGCTTCCTCTGGAACACCACCATCCAAGGAACTTGAAGGTCCTCTGTTTATTAAATAAACAGCAGTATCTACAGCATCTGCCCAAAACTGTAAAGGCAATCTTGCATGCAATCTCATGCACCTTGCACGCTCCATGATTGTTCTGTTCATCCTTTCTGACACACCATTTTCTTGTGGTGTTCTTGGAACTGTCTTCTCTCTGCGAATTCCATGCTCTGAACAGTACCTATCAAACTCTTTGCTGCAATATTCACCTCCATTGTCTGATCTAAGACACTTCAATTTCTTTCCTGTCTCAATCTCAACCAAAGCTTTCCATTTCTTGAAAGTATCAAATACATCAGATTTATTCTTAATACAATAAATCCAAGTTTTTCTAGTTGCATCATCAATAAAAGTAACATAATAACGAGAGCCACCGAGAGATGATACCTGAGCAGGTCCCCATACGTCTGTATGCACAAGCTCTAATTTTTCGTTCTTCTTTTCTTTCCCAACTCTGAGAAATCTGACTCTCTTTTGTTTTCCATAAATGCAGTTCTCACAGAAATCCAAATCAACATTCTTCAAACCTGGCAACAAATTCCTTGAGTGAAGAATCTTCATCCCTTTTTCACTCATGTGTCCGAGCCTATGATGCCATAATGCTGCATCTGCTCCTTTGGAAGTCAAAGCATTAACAGAGTTAGAAATAGCATTGCATAAATACAATGTACCAACCTTTTCACCTTTTGCTATTACCAGGGCTCCTTTTGTGACCTTCCAAGCTTTATCTGTGAAAGTTGTCACACAACCTTCACTGCCTAACTGCCCTGTTGAAATCAGATTTTTCTTTAGATCTGGAACATGCCTTACCTCCTTTAGTAGCCATTGGTTTCCATTCTGCTGTTTTACAAGAACCTTACCCATTCCAACAATTTTACAGGGTTTGTCATCACCCAGACGAACTTGTCCAAAATCTCCTTGAACATAGTCATAGAAGTATTTCTTTTCAGGTGTGGCATGGAATGAGGCCCCTGAATCTACCACCCAGGAATCAGTAATATTTTCGAAAGAAAGAATCAAAGCATCTTGTAACACCTCACCTGTCACATTTGCTTCATGATTGTTTTCTTGTTGTGCATCTCCTTCTTTTCCCTTCCGAGATCTACAGTCTTTCTTTAGGTGTCCTTTCTTTCCACATTTCCAGCACACTATCCCCGATCTGGACTTGGATCTGCCTTTCCTTGATTTACCGCGATACCCTGAGCTCTTTCCTCTTTCCATTTTTCTTCCTCTAGACTCTGCACTCAAAGCATTTCCCGATGTCTCACCGGAGCTTTTCCGTCGCATTTCCTCGCTAAGGATAGCACCGACAACATCATCAAACTTTAAAGTACTAGATCCAGAAACGGAGTTACTAATGGCCATTACCAAACCATTCCAACTTTCTGGTAATGAGCACAAGAATAACAGAGCTCTAACTTCATCATCAAAGTTTACCCCTACAGAACTTAACTGGCTTGTAACTGTATTAAAATCATTTAAATGGTTTGCAACAGATCCACCTTCCGACATATTCATATTAAATAACCGTTTCATAAGAAATACCTTGTTTGAGGCCGAGGGTTTTTCATATAGTTTCGACAACGTCTGCATCAAACCCTCTGTCGTGGTTTCCTTCGAAATGTTGAAGGCGACTGACGCAGCAAGGCACAGCCGTATTGTTCCGAGTGCCTTTCTATCGAGAAGGTTCCATTCTTCGTCTTTCATACCCGTCGGCATCTTTGTTTTTCCGCCCAATGGTAGGTATAGATCTTTCTGATACAGATAATCTTCCATCTGCATCTTCCACAGCGAGAAGTTTTGGCCGTTAAATTTCTCGACCCTAAACTTACCATCTTCTGCCATTGCTCCCACTCGAACCAGGAACCCTTCTTTCCTGCGAGTTTATCAGCCAAATAGACCTTCGGCTCTGATACCAGTTGTTAGAAAATTATATATTACGGAGCAATGGAACACATATAATATTGCAGAAATATAAACACAGAAAACACACAAAATAAGAGAGACACAGATATACGTGGTTCACCCAGTTTGGGCTACGTCCACCTCGAACAGCCAGTCCTTCCTTTCTATTATCCAGCAAAATGAAGAGATACAACCTACAGCAAAACCGTTGTAATATCCTCTGTTTTCTCTCACAGTCTCACCTCTATGTTTCTCGCTCACCAAATACACATCTATTATATATCAGCCTCAAATACAATGCCCTCATATAAAGAGAGGGGTTGCCTTCTAGGGCGAAAAACCCTGAACTAAACATAAGTTCTACCATCAGATCATCCGCCTAATGAACGGCTCAGATTGACTAGAAATTACTATACTTTTACAAGGCAATTTTACAGTTGTTTTTAGCTTCGGGGGCGCTGCCCCCGAAACCCCCCGCCAGGGGGGGGCCGGCAGCGATTCTTTTACAGGCGGCGTTGCCGTCCCATTTTGAACTGGGGGTCCAATATGCTGGTACTATAGAAGATAATCAGGCTCCACACCCAACAATGTTTGCTCTATTTAATAGACGATGAGGAAGATGAGAGATCATTCCATGATTCCATCATCCATTCTCTTGGGAGAAAAGTGTTGTGAGACAAATGATTCTCTGGCAGTAGTACGTTGATTGAGGGATCGGGGGTGGCCATTTGTTGAAATATTATATGCAACTGAGCCTATGGTTGGGTGGAGAGTCATACCCAAAACTTTGTTGCTGTTAGCAAGATTCAAATAGCGTTCAACTCTGAAATCACAAGTAAGGAATATCATCGGCACAGGTAAGTTGTTTCTGCTCATATTTCCAAAATTCGATGTTAAATCATTGATAAATTGTGTGTTGATTATAAATCACATTATTAATCTAATTAGTTGTTTGTTTTAAAATCGGGGTTGTTATAGATGTGAGAAAAGTCCCAGAAATTTTATTGGAGTGAGTGGAGAAAACTTTCATAGAAGTGAAATTGCCAATATCTTTAGGAATTGGTCCCTCCAGATTATTTTGTGATAGATCCAAAACTTGAAGTGAAAACAAACCATTTATACTATAAGGTATACTTCCGGTTAAATTATTGGATTCCAAATATAAGTGTTTCAAGGAATGAAGTTTTCTAACCCTTTTGGAACTATACATGTTAAATAGTTATCTGATAAATCAATGGATTGTAATCTTTTTAAATGGGTAATGGCTTTAGGGATACTTCCTATAAAATTATCACTATAAAGCCATAAATAATATAATTGACTCATATTTCTAATGAATTCGGGAATACTTCCTATAAAGTTATTTGAACTAAGATCCAGTGAAGTTAAGTGACTCAAATTAGCAATAGATTTAGGTAACTTACTTGTAAGGTTATTGAATCTAAGCTCTAGATAGGAAAGGGCAAGGCGGAATAAGATATCTGGTACAAAACCTTTTAATCTAAATTTAACTAATCTTAAAGTTCTAATATGGTTGCAGTTTCCTAACTCTGCAGGAATAGAACTCACTATTTTACTAGAATACCCACCCATGAACAATTTCGTAAGGGAAGAGTAGTTTCCAAGAGATGAAGGAATAATACTCTCCAAATTGTTGGGGTATATGTACAAGTACTCAAGTTTCTATAGCAACCCCAATTCGCCTGGAACAAAACCTGATAAAATATTTCCTTCCAAGTTAGGTTTTTGGAGGGCTCTAAGTTGCCCAAACTCTGGCAGAATTATCCCTCACAATTTATTTCCATTGAGGTCCAACTTTTGCAGTAAAGAGAGATTACCCAAAGAAGGAAAAAGGGTCCCTTTGAGGCCTGAGAAACAAAGGTCTACGGAAACAACTCTTCTGCTATGTTTTGTGCAACAGATACCATTCCACGAAGATACGGTTGATAAGGTAGTTGAGATGTTGCACGAATATCAAGATCTCTTCCCCACTAAGTTTTCAGATTTTAAAGGGATTGTCAGAGATTTAGGTGTCATGAAGATTCCGTTGAAGCCATATGTGAAGCCTATTAAGTAGAGACCTTATCACCTAAATCAAAAGTATAAAGAAAATTTGTGCCAAGACCTGGATAAGATGTTGGATGCCGGTATTATCGAACTAGTAGAGGAATTCGATTGGGTATGCCCAATGGTGGTCCAAGAGAAGAAACAGAAAAGCGAAATCCGGATATGCGTAGATCTAAGGAAGTTGAATGATGCATGCATGCACGATCCGTTTCCAACTCCATTTACAGATGAAGTATTAGAGAATGTTGGCGAAAATGAGGCTTATTCATTTACTGATGGATTTTCAGGATATCATCAAATAAGGATCATGCCAGAAGATCGAAGCAAGATAACCTTCGCGACAGAGAGGGGTGCGCCTGCAATCTTTTCCCAGGTAGTGATTACGGCGTTCAAGGAGATTATCCATAAATTTTTGGAAGTCTATTTTGATGATTGGAATGTGTTGGGTTGGTGAAGCGCCATGTTACGAGCCTACGCCTTATGCTGGATACATGTCGAAGGTATCCGATTGCACTAAATTTGAAGAAGTGCATATTCTGTGTGCCCTTTGGAATTTTTGCTCGGTCGTATCATATGTAAGCATGGATTGATGGTAGACCCTGCGAAGATCACTATGATTGTGAATTTGGAAGCTCCTAGGAATGTAAAACAGCTACGCGCGACATTGGGGCACACTGGATATTATAGAAAATTTATTAAGGCATATGCTTAGATAACCGCGCCAATGGAAAAATTATTGAAGAAAGATGCGATGTTTTTCTGGGATGAAGATTGTCAACACAGTCTGGATGTCTTAAAGGAAAAGATGGTAATTGCGCCTATTTTGGTGTTCCCAGACTGGAATAAATAATTCCATGTGCATGTAGATCCCTCTCGCATTGCGCAAGGTGCGATATTAACATAGGCAGGAGAAGGCGAAATTGATCATCCGATAGACTTCGCGAGCAGAAAGTTATTTAAGGATGAGAAGAATTATTCCACTACAGAGAACCAAGGGCTGGAGATGGTCTACGCGCTGCAACTATTTAGGCATTATTTGTTGATTCGATACTTTAAAATGTATACTAATCATTCCGTGCTGACATACTTGTTCAATAAGCTTGTGTTGGGGGTAAGATCTATCGTTGGTTACTGTTGTTTCAAGAATATGACTTTGGAGTAATTGTGAAGCCTGGAAGGCTGAATGCAGGACCAAACCATCTGTCAAGGATTGAAACGGGTGAAGAACTAAATAGTTTGGAGGAAGGACTTCCGGATGCACAACTCTTTGTGGTGCGCGTCGTGGATGACCATTTTTCTTATATCATTAAGCTTTTAACCATGGGTACAACTCTAGAAGGATATTCTACTCAGCAAAAGAATGAATTAGTAGTACACGCTGCAGATTTTTCAGTAATTATGGGTCACTTGTATAAGATGGGAACGGATGAGATACTGCGAAGATATGTTCCTGAGTTTGAATGCGCTAGCATCCTCGCTAAAGCACATTTGTATCCACCGACATGCATGAGGCTTCTCCTTTGTGGCTTATGTCTTTGCATGCGACTTTAAAGAGTTTTCACAAGCTCGCACTGCAGGATTCGTACGAATTTTGACACATTTGGGGGATTATCACTTGCAATGCCTTTGTGAGAAGCTCGTAGAAAATGGAAAATGCAAGATCAAAGAAATGGGTTTCCCAAGCTTTGCAGACACACCTTGGATATTTCGATGCCTCTTCTTCGAATCAAGATACCCTGCTACTTTGGATAATTCCAGGCCATGGAAGATCCGAAAAATCTCGCAAAGAGCCATGGTCTCACCTTACACTCCTGTGCATACAACTTCCGGTGGTCCCAAAAACCAGAAGCTTGGCTCCACTTGGTTTATTATGGTCTGCTTTGTGACATTGAGAGTAGGAACCTCCTATCCTTTGCTGAAACTAGGGTTTCAAAGAAGATCGGAGATGGAAACCCAATCAGATCTATTGCATGCAGGTTTTCCTCAGTCAAAGTTCTCAGATGGAAAATATCTGATTGGATTGAATGGGTTGACTCTGCCATTGAGGTGCTGGAGAATCTCTATGGCAGCGACGGATGGAGAAGAAAACGCTGCCTTTTTGGGGTTAGAAAAGACGTTTGCAGGTTTTTGCGGGGAGATATTCTAGTTTAATTATCAGTTTATCATATCTATTCAATTTTATTCTCAATATTTTGAACAGGAAGATGTTAAACAGGGACAAAAGTCCAGAGGAGGCAGTAGAGGGGCAGATCCAAATCTGAAGGATTCATATTAGATTTTTATCAAGACGGGAAGATCCAAATTTTGATGATTCATATCATATTTTTATCAAGACTATCTCTGGGAAATCGATAGTGTTATGAGTCGGAGTATGGATCAAGTGACAGATCTGAAGCAAAACGTTCAGAATATTACATGTATTTCTGCTTCATTAAAAAGTCTAATCTTTTCTGGGAAAGTTTTATAGGAAGAGATCTCTTTGAAAAACTATGGAATTCAAAGGAACTCTACTATTATCCAGAATGTACGGCTAAAAGGAAGAGCCCCAAGAGTACAACACTTAAGGGCCGTGCTTCTTTTAAAGATGTATTAAGAGGGAAAGTTGGTACTCAAAACAAAAAAAATCCAAATTTAACAATTCCAGGGCCGTACATAGTAGAAAAAATAGATCATGCTCTAGATCTAACCATAGAATTATCAGAAGTAAGTGGCATTTTCGAAACTTTACAAGAAAAAGCTATCATTTGTCGTTTTAATGGTTTTTGGCCTGAAGCTAAAGATCTGACTGAATGGATCCATCCCAACT
Organism: Pinus tabuliformis; assembly: GCA_031772625.1. Taxonomy (NCBI): domain Eukaryota; kingdom Viridiplantae; phylum Streptophyta; class Pinopsida; order Pinales; family Pinaceae; genus Pinus; species Pinus tabuliformis. The sequence continues at coordinate 89,500,303 of CM062819.1, read as the reverse complement.
GGACCACAGACTGTGATATATATATGTGCGCAAAAGGTTATTTTGTGGTACAACTTGATAATGAAAAAGACTACAATCATGTCAGAAACGACGGACCATGGTTCTTGGGAAGGGCAGGGCTCTTTGTAACCCCATGGTTCCCTAGTTTTGATGAAATTTCAATGGTGGGCTCTAAAATTCCGGTTTGTTAGACTCGACAATCTCCCACTACCTTTTTAGCATCATCTAGCCTTAGAAGGCATAGGAAACTCCTTGGGAAGATTCCTAAAGCTCGATCAAGAAATAATGGAAAAAAGGGTCTTCACCTTTGTTCATATCTATGTAGAGATTCCTGATTGTGTTCATATGACACACAAAGATTTCAAGTGGACACAATGGTTAGATTTTGAAAAAACTGCATTTAGATGCAGGGTGTGCCACCAAACAAGGCACTTGCAAAACACATGCATCCAAGCAAAGAAAAAACCAAAAAAGAGACAGTAGAAACCAAAAGGATGACAATTTCCAAAACCCCCATCGTTAGATGAGGATGATGAAGAAATGAAGGGAACTTAGATGAGGATGATGAAGAAATGAAGGGAACTTAGATGAGGATGATGAAGAAATGGAGGGAACTCAACAACAACGAGAGATTGAAAAACACCAAGCATCTCAAGAGAAGGGAGAAGAAGATGAGGAATAATAGAAAGACCAAGCAAAGAATTCAAATAGATTTACAACTGATCAAACCCTTGAAAACCCATTAGAGGAAAAAAACAACAATCAAGGCACATGTGGAGTTAAGCGAACTCATGTATTTGAAATTTCTGATTCAGATAAAGAAGTCCCAAACATTTCTAGAAATAATGAATTGGGAATTGTCACTATTACCCCATCACCTAGGGTTTGGCAAAAAGTTCAAAAGAAAAAAAGGAAAAAAAGAAAAGTCGAGTACATCTGGCAATCTGTAATTTTATTTTTGTTTTTTCATTTTTATTTTCTTGGTAGCTCAGCTACGATGTGTGCGTATGGTTCACACACGGGTCCCTCGGGACTAATCTGAATGCTTTATGCATATACTCAATATAACTTTTCATTTTTACTAATAGAAAGTTACTGATTTTTTCTTTGGAATTTTTTTTTTTTTTTCAAATAATGTTTATAAATTTTTATACATTTTCATATATATTTTTGTTTTATATAAAATATCATATAAATAAATATTTTTTATGAAAGAATGTAATTTCAAAAAAATTCAATTTTATATTTAATATAATATATAAATATTAATGTGAGTGTGGAGATTGAGTGGGCTGATTGGAAAAAATTCGTCCGATGGCTCTGCAATCCTTGTCCTCCAACTGCTTGTTACAGGCGGAAAGGGTGTGGAATGTCGGTGAAATGGAAGTTTCTCAGACTACTCAGGGAACCCTAAGCTCTCTGATGGTTCATTTCGGCTTCACTGCTTCTCGCAGAGGGATCCGCCCTTCACCTCCGAATCAGATGGGAAGGCCATCCTCCAGGACTGCTGGCTCCTCCACACTACTTCGAAACGCTGGATATTCATCTCCAGCGGTTTATACAAACATAGACCTGCCATGTCTGGAGACTGTGGGTATACTATGTAAGGAAGGACGGTTGAAGGAAGCGTTGGAAATCCTTCATTTGATGGACCAACGAGCGATTCAGCCTAGCATCAGGACAAATGCCTTGTTTTTTCAAGGTTGTACGAATATGAAAGCGCTAGCAGAAGGAAAAGTTATGCAGGCCCACTTGATCCAATGCGGATTGGAGACAAAAATTATTCTGGGTAACCTTGTTTTCAACATGTATGCAAAAAGCCAAAGCATGGAGGATGCGCGGCAAGTGTTTGACGAAATACCCCTGGCAACTACCGCACTCTTCCACATGCAGCAGCAGTATTGCCAGGATCTGGAGCTGGCTCTGCAGTCCCGCAATCTCACTGTTTCAACCTCGATTCCTCATTCAGGCAGCCGAGATCCTATTCATCTCCAGCAAGCGAATTTTCAGATTCAAATAATTCTTCTGACAGGCAAAACCCTGCTCCTTGGGGTCCAGCCGTCTTTCACAGTGCGCCATCTCTTAAAGATACTCGAACAGAGGTTGGGGATCCCTTCCTCCCTTCTGCGGCTCCTCTTTGCAGGTAAGCAGCTTGATAAAAATCTGCCTCTTTCCTTTTATAATATTGAAAGAAATGCCACAGTGATCCTATCACTTCGACTAAGGGGAGGTGCAGTTGGGCAATCCTTTGCCTCCAAAGGTTTTTCCTACAAATATGCAGTACATGCACAACCTACCAAGAAGTCTGCCCAATCTGCCGAGGCTCCCAAACCTTTCTTGGTGGACAAAATGGAGGAAACCCCTGCCATTGAAATCTCTCATCCATCTCTGGATGATCAATACCAGACATTTGTAGAAACAGCCCTCATTTGCAGATTTAATGGCCTATGGCCCCGCACTGCTGATCTATACCAGTGGATCCATTCCAATTGGACCAACAACTGCAAAGTCTTCCTCTGCTCGAAAGGCTTCTTTATTGTAGCCTTTGCCTTCAACGAAGATTACCAGAAAGCCTTAACGGGAGGCCCCTAGTTCTGGGGATCAGCTGGACTCTTCCTCTCCCCCTGGTTCCCAGACTTTGACCCCTCCACTGCGGTCATCACCAAGCTTCCTATCTGGGTCAGGCTTCCAAATCTCCCTGCGCATCTTTGGCATTTTGCTGCCTTTCAAGGAATTGAGGACACCCTAGGCCGCTTCCTGGCTATAGATACCTCAAGGGCGGAGAAAGGAATAATACCTTTGGGAGAATTTGTGCAGAAATAGACATTAGTAAAGGGTTCCCAGATCAGATCATCCTTAAAGTCGGGGACTTCCATTGGACGCAAACTTTGGACTATGAGAACACAACCTTCAGGTGTCGCCATTGCCATCAGACGGGGCATCTCCAGAACTCATGTGCATCGTTCTTCGACAAAAAGAAGAATATCACTCGCAAATCCAAATCCAAGAGTTGGAAACCTTGTGATATACCCCCTATGGATGACATAGAGTCCTCTAGCTCTGATGAGGAGGACATTGAAGTGGAAGAGGAGAATTTGGAGCAACTGAAGGACGCGCCCTCAGCCCGCGCCGAGGATCCTTCTGCGCCTCTGTTCTCGCAGAAACGTTCTCATGAGTCTTCGCCTTCTGATTCAGACAAGGAGTCTCCTCCTTTAGCACAGAACAATCTGCAAGTAGTTTCGGTCCAGCCAGATCAAAATGGTTGGGTCAAAGTCAGTAAAAAGAAAGGTAAAAAATGTAGATTGGAAGATTCTGCCCATGCTGGGTAGACTCCCTAGACCAGCTCGTTCCTTCTGTCCTCTTTGTCATATTTTGCTTATGCCGTGGTTGCTCTTTGGGACCGAGGTTGATATCATATCATTTTTGGCTCCCTTGCTCTTTAGCTTCGCTTCTCTGAAAGCTCTGATTGTACCATATGTCTTTTCTTAATAGAATTAGTCTTATTCAGAAAAAAAAAATATATATATATATATATATTATATTATCAACCAGCGTAGATCTATCTTAAGTACGGATCTAACATAAGCCGAGAGGGATCAAATTTCTTCATGTGTAAACCTCTTTAGAGTGCAAAATACAGTGTTTTATTTTTCGTTATATAAATTGTATTTTTAAATGCTAAATAGAATATGTATAAGACCAAATAAATGTTTTAACCATAAAAGGTTAATTTTTCATGATATATACACAACTTTTTAAAAATGATCTATAATATATACATAATTTACAATAAATATTTTACATTACATGTAAATCAAGCAATTTTATCACACAAATTAAAATAGTTTTTATTATTAATATATTTTTAATTATATGTCAATATTAATTCTTATTAAAATATTTTATTGATAACCCACATTGAATAATTCTTTATATACAACATTAAAATGTTTTATTTTAACAATTTTTAGTACATGAAGATCGAAACTCGTTACATTTTTCAACAATGTTTTTTTCTTGCTTGATTGTTTGTACTTGGTTTCTCTAACATTTAGACTTACCTATTACAATATTCCAAAAGGATTGACCCGCATTTTTAGTTTGATTCAATTAAAGCTCATGTCCAGCAAAATGGAGAGTATGTAAGACTTTCCATTGATGAAAACAAATTGTTCCAGGGTTGCCAGATATTTGAGTTGTCTTCTCCCATCATCATCCTATCATGGAAGAATCAAGATGGATTGATTCAGTACACATCATCATGTCATTATTCATCTTGTCATTAATGTAAATGGATTGATTCGGTACCCATCATCATGTCATTAATGTAAATTTGGTTCATGTGTTTGAGTCTATGTCATGACTGGCCATTCTGACAATAGATTGCGAGAATTATTGAGTACTAGATATGATGAAGACATGAAGATGGAATTAGAGGATAGTGGTTGGAGTTGCATCAGAGATTAAAGGATGATGGACAACTAAGTGTGAGTTTGTGAATAGACTCACGGGCATGGTGTATTATGTGTCACATACATGTATTAGCAAGCAAGTCTATGATGTTCTGTAGTGATCCTTGATAAAATTCTATAATAAAGAACCAATCAATGGATAGATTAGCATAATTTAAATTAGTGTTTCTCGATGTTCTTCAGTGCCAAAAGAACATATTGTTAACTCGGTTATGTGAGTCTATAATATGTTGATGGGTATTGTTGTTCTTCGGTGCTTCAAGAGAATCAACTACAAGTGATTTTGTAAGTATGTAAGTGTGTATGTCAAAAGAGGTCATATCGTATGATTGACTACTTAATACACTCAGTATCCAAAAAGCTTACCTATATAACTGTCAAAAGTGTAGTTCGTTGCATTTTGATAGATGGAAGCTAGTCCATAGAGTTGTTTAGTATTGAGATTTTCCTTTGAGAGGTCAAGAAGCATGAATTTTGCAAGTTTGGCAATGATGGTCAGAGGCAGTTGTGTTTTAAATGAAGGTAAAGTGCTAGCTTAAAGTTGTGGTGGTGAAGAAAGAGTGATGTCTATGAGATTCCAGAGTGAGTGTAAGTGTTGATGAGGACCAGCCAAACAAAAGCTCAATATTTTAATTTGTGTTATTTTTATATTTGGCATGTAAGCATTAAGGGAGGGACTTGGAAGATAATGGTTCCGTGTTGAGTTTGGAGTTCGTTTGAGATTTGTAGGTGGTTGTTAAGAGATCTTCTTAACCCCTATCTCTAATGTTAAAATTAGTTGATCTCAATCCGACCATATATATGTATCATATTTGTGAATGAATGATTAAAAAAAAATTATGTGCGTAAATTAATTTCCTTTTATAGGAAAGATGGTCAAAGTTTATGGTGAGAATTAATGATGTAAATTTTTGAGGGTTTAATTGTTAATAATAAGGGTTTTACAACACCATTTCGCAATTACTGGAGGAATCAGAATATCATGAATCGTGATATTTAACAATTATCAATTTTCTTTAGTTTAAAGACCATGGTGGCATTGACCGTGACCTTTAATTTTTCTTTGTGGAATACCTCCTAGGAGTGAAGTTGTAAAGAGAGTGGAAGTTTACGAAAGACTTAAAAAGTAGAGGGAAGACTTTAAAATATAGTGGAGGAATGAAGAAATTGTGATATTTCACAATTGTCATTTTTCTTTAGTTTGAAAAATCATATTACCACTAATCATGACTTTTATTTTGTCATGTGAAATATCTTCTAGAAGTAGAGTTGTAAAGAAAGTGAAAGTTAACACAAACTTTAAAAGATAGAAAGTAGAGAGAAGACTTTAAAAGATAGCGGAGTCATAAGAACATCGTGATATTTCACAATTGTCATTTTTCTTTAGTTTGAAAGATAATATTGACACCAATAATGATTTTTATTTTGTTATTTGAAATGCATCCTAATTGTGATAGTTTGAAAGATTATATTGTCTCGAGCCGCGATTTTATTTTTTCTTTTGAAATACCTTCCAAAAATAGAGTTGTAAAGAGAGTGAAAATGTACAGAAACTTCAAAAGATAGAATGTGAAGAGAAGACTTTAAAAGATAGTGGAGTCATAAGATCGTTGTGATATTTCACAATTGACATTTTTCTTTAGTTTGAAAGATCATATTGACACTAACCATGAATTTTATTTTGTCTCATGAAATATATCTTAATTGTGATAGTTTGAAAGATCATATTGTCACCAATGGTGACTTTTATTTTGTCTTGTGAATTACCTTCTAAAAGTAGAGTTGTAAAGAGAGTGAAAGTTTACATGAACTTCAAAAGATAGAAAGTGAAGGGAAGACTTTAAAAGATAGCGGAGTCATAAGAACATCGCGATATTTCACGATCTTCATTTCTCTTTATTTTGAAAGATCATATTCACACCAACCATGACTTTTATTTTGTCTAGTGAAATTCATCCTAATTGTGATAGTTTGAAAGATCATATTGTCACCAACCGTGACTTTTATTTTGTCTTGTGAAAGCTTTAAAAGTAGAGTTTTAAAGAGAGTGAAAGTTTACAGAAACTTCAAAAGATAGAAAGTGGAGGTAAGAATTTAGAAGATAGTGAGATAAAAAGTGGAGCGAAGACTTTAAAATATAGTGGAGCCATAAGAACATCGTGATATTTCACAATCCTCATTTTTCTTTAGTTTGAAAGACCATATTGATGCCAACCACGACTTTTATTTTGTCTAATGAAATACATCCTAATTTTGATAGTTTGAAAGATCATATTGTCAGCGGCCATGACTTTTATTTTGTCCTGTGAAATACCTTCTAAAATTAGAATTTTAAAGAGAGTGAAAATTTGAAAGATCATATTGTCACCAACCATGACTTTTTTGTTGTCTTATGAAATACCTTCTAAAAATAGAGTTGTAAAGAGAATATGTATTAATACCTTCTGAAACTTATGGTAAATAAAACATTTTATTATAGTAATAGGGATTTTTTCTCTTAAAAAAATATTGATAAAAATATATAAATATCATTGTATAATGATTGTAAACATAAATATGCTTAACTTTTAATGTTTAATTATATATAATATTGATATCACTTATATGGTGCATTTTTTTAATAATATTTATAATTATTAATACCAATATATATATATATATATATATATTAAATATGAATATAATTAAATAATTATATACTATTCGTTTTATATTTATTAGAAAATGTAATTTTAATATTTTTAAATTAAGTGAATATTTTTTTATATATTTAATATTAAAATTTAAATAAAAATATATAATAGATAAATATTATATTGTATTATCAATTATATTATTAAAAATATTAATGAATTTTGTGTTTATAAAAATATGTATACTTTTAATATTTGCAAAATAAAGTCGTTGATTCTTGATTTCTAATATTTATAAAGTAAAGTTTTTAATTGTTCACAAAAATTATATGTTTATGAGTAAAAATTTAAAGAAATAAATAATATCAACAACTGATCCAACGAGTATGAAAGTTTTTAATGGTTGACAGGAATGTATATGTTTATGAGTAAAAATTTAAAGAAATAAATGATATCGACAAATGATCGAATGAGTATGAAAATATAAAAGGCACATTTTTTACCACCAACTAATCCATTGTGTATAAACATATAAAAGTATATTTTTTCCCAACTCATATGAAAATATAAAGTTTATTGTTTTTCAATTTGCCTTTCTTCAGTCTTTATATAGAATAAAGTATTATCAACATATAGCTTGAGTGGGCCTAATAGTTAAGAGTATTTGTTTCTTCCTAAGAGATCACAGGTTCAAAACTAGAAGAGTTAGAGTATGTATGCCTTCGTAAACTTAGTAGTCAAATCGCTGTGTGGAAGTAGGTCCCTTCTCCCACAAACAAGAAAATCTCATACACAAATTTGATGTCTGACTTGACTATAACCTTAAAAATAATTATTATTATTATTCTTATGATAAAAAGAGATTTTCACAATTTCCTTTTATGATTTTTCATAAAATAAAACATTATCAATATTATCAATATCGTTCGAGCAAACATAAACATAGTACATTTACCAATATCGTTCACACAAACATACCCGTGAAGCAATTATGTAACTCGTATTTAATTTTTGCAATTTGATATTAAAAGAATTTTAGTGAAACGTTTTTCCAAACTCTTCATTGGACTTGTCGCTGGTAATGCTAACTCTATAATCTTTTATGAAAGATAATTATTAAAGAAAGATAAAATATTTGTAGAGAAAATTGAGATAAATAAAATATTTAAAAAATGCCATGTACAACATAACATATATAAATCTATTATATATATACACACAATATGATTAAGAGGGCATTTTACTATGGAAAAAATGGGAAACATGGGAAAGATGTCATATTGATTTTCAAAAATTAAAGGTTCAATTTAAAAGTTATTTAAAATGAAATTTTTACTTGTTTATTTGGGGTAGCTTAATTGGTAATTATTGTAGAAATGAAATATCGTCAAATTGAAAGTTTTAGGTTCAAATCTTGTGCTATCTCCCGAGCGAGGTGAGAAGTTGGACACGATGAAGATGTAGCTCTACCAAGCTTACAAAAAAAAAGGAAATTCTCACTTAATAATAATTGAATGACATCCATTTTACCTGATATTTCATCTAACATGAAAAATATTGTCTTATTTCCAATTTTATTTAATATTTTGTAAAAAAACAACTATCATTATTTTGAATTAAATTTTGTTTAAATAACTTAATATGTAATGTAATGTTTATTTTTATAGGCAATATTATTTGATAAACATTATAATATTGTTAACTGAACAATAATGTTTTGTTTTTATTGAGGAAGACAACTTGAGTTTAGTGGATGTGTTGTTTTTATTATGGAGTAACTTCAATACTTTCGGGTATTTCAGCCCAATATGTTGAGCAACTGAAGAATCTATTCATAATATTTTCCCAAAATGTGAATTCCCAATGCAGGCATAGCAATTAGCTTTTGCAGATCTAGGATTCCCCCTCCAAATGCCAAAGGACTGGAGAGATATGTTCCTAATCTGGCATCACTTTTTCTTCTTTTTCGGATTTGAGTTCAAGGTTGAAAGCTTCGTAGCTTTGATTTGATTCTATATCTAGTTACCAAATAGCCAAATGTCACCATTATATCCTTAAATAGGTCGGCAAGACAGAGCTATTATTTGTGATAAAAGCATCTGCCCTCATATCTGTTAGAGAGAGATATGCCCCTATGTGTGTCTTTCGATCAAACCACATTACATATGTGCATCTTGTACATTGAGAAATGTGTCGCGATTTCTTTAGTTGCTCAACTATTATTGGGGGCCGCAACAATTAATGCAATTATATAAATATGGATTGATTCATTATTATCAAACATTATTACTATTACGGTGAAATGATGGTAAAATTAATTAATGTATTGAATGCATGCAAGAAAAACATAACTTATGCAAGCAAGGAAATTGATCATAGAAATTATGAGACATCAAATTCAAGGAAACAATGAACTTGAAACTTTCAAAGTAATCTAAGATCACAATGAAGAATGATTTACAAATATAATGACAAAGGGATAGGTAATTATTATGGAGGACAAATCGCTCTTGCAGACAAGAGCGATCTCCCTAGATTCAAAAGAGATCTAGAAACAAATAGACAAATAACTGCTACCTTTCCTTAATTTATCACTGAAGTATGATGTATGAAGTATGCAAGAACCTCTTACCTTTCTATGAAATGCTTGTGGAAGTCCTTCTGGTGCTTTCAAAATCCTTTCCTCGTTGCTTCAAGAGAAGATCTGCATAAACAGAAAAGAATAAGGAATAAAAGCATAACATAGGTAAAGAGTGAAACACAAAGTGAATGAAAATTGCAACATACCATATGTCACAATATTGATCCATTATTAAACTATGCAAAAGATCAAGGAGCTTTGCAAAGAGCATCATAACAAGTACAAATAGGAAAGAAATAATTGCTTGTATTAATCTTGAATAAGAAGGAGCACTACACCCTTAGCTTTGATGATGAAAGCCTCCTTCCAATGGTCTCCAATCCTCCCCTTATGTGACATGCTTCCAGCCCTAATCCAACATCATAAATTTACATTTAAAAGTCCACCATTTATCCTCTAGTCTGTGTTGAATTTATAAGCCAAGAGGAGGAGGTTTGAGATCATCTTCTTGTTGAAAAATGCAGCAATAAATTCTTAATTTGATTTTGCCTTAGTCAAATTTCAAAAATTCGAAATTCCACATGAAAAGAAAACATGGATGAGTTACATGAGGTGGCATGGTTGTTGTCACTCATTTAGCTTAGTTAATTCGAGTTAGGGGCATGAACTTCAGTTGTGTGCAGTCATTTCTAAATTTTAGGAGCCTAGGTTGAATTCATTTGAGATGTAGCAATTTACTTCGGTTACATTAAGTTATGGCCAATTAAACTAGTTCTAACTGTTGGAGGAACTAGTGGAAGGTCAAGTTGCGCATTATGACTTCAGTCACACTTAGTGATCATTCAGTTAACTAATCAATCAACCTAAATTAGCTTATGCATGCAGAGAACTCGAGTTACCCAGTTGAGATAGTGATTCAAGGGTAGTGTACTATTAGTTGTAGATTATTCCAAGTTGTACAGGTTTTGCATGCAGTCAGAGGATGAGCCTAGAAGGATTACGCAATTCCAATTGAGGAATTTCCTAATTCATAGGGGCATGATTCCTCAAGGAACAATGCAAGGAAATATGAGCTTGGAGGACTTGAAAATTTTCTAAGTGTTGGCCAGAGTCAATCAGTCAGACAAAGGGATAGAATGTACACTTCCAGGTTGTGCTCAGGCTTGAGCAACATATGTATTTCATATTTATGCTTGGACTAATGTAATAAAAATAGGAAGGGGTTTTGAGTAGTTTATTTTCCCTAGATAAATATCTGTGTATGTGTGATAAATCCTCATGTATGCTTATGATTTGTGTTCTCAGTCGTGAACTAACTTCTGTAAATGAGTATAGTAGATTTGAGTCTTGTGTTTTAGTAAATTACATGAGCATTTTCATATCTGCACATAATTTCTACATGGTATCAGAGCATGATTCACAGTAAAGAAGAGATTTAGAGGTTATTATTGCAGGAGGATCGAATTTGTAGAATCAACTCTTCAGAGCTAGAAGGATGGCTTTCTGTGGACTAAGACTCGATTATTCCCTTGAGGGAACCTCAAATTATGTTGCTTAAAAGGATTGCATGGAGTTAGTGTTGGAAGATAATGGATTCAAGGAATTTGTTGATAATGATATCCAGAAACCGACAGTAGCTGATACTCAAAATCTAAGAGAATGGTAAAGGTGTGTGACCAAGGCAAGGAGAATCATATTAGAGGGAGTACAAGACCATATTGTCTCAAATATCCATGGGAAAGAGACTATGTATGCAATGTGTAGAGAATTGATAGATTTTTTCCAGAACAGTAGTGAACATAGGAAGTTGTCGCTCAAGGATAAACTTTGAAATATCAAGATGTAGAAGAACGACACCATCCTGCAGTACCCAAGCAGGTTCGCACAATTTCATGATGAACTTGGTAGTGCTGGGGTTACTATTTTATAAGATGATCTAGTAATCCTACCCCTACTAGGCCTTCCCAAGAGCTGGCACAGCTACCAAGATTCGGTGAATGGGAGGGAGAAAATACCAAATTGGGAAGGCTTATGCTCTGATTTAGTACAAGTGGAAATAAGGCAGAATACCAAAGATGGGACCTCATCCAAAGAAGAAGAAGAGGAATTAGCATTAGTCGGCAAAGGAATGAAGGCCAAGGGAAAGAAGTCCCAAGGAGAGGTTGAATCCAGCCAAGAGGGAAAGAAGAAAGACTTGTCCAAAATCAATTGCTTTCACTGTCATGAATTTGAGCACTATGTTACGAAGTGTCCACACAAGAAGGAAAGCAAGAAGGAGCCTGCATTAGTAGTAGCAGGTAAATCCTTGGCTTCACAATTCGAGATTGACTTCACTCTCATCACATGCATGGAGAGCATAGTGATGGGGAGTATGTGGTACTTGGATTTGGGTGCCTCATTCCACGTGACAGGGAATAGAGAATTTTTTAATGACTTGGAGGAGAAAGATCTCAAGATGAACATTGAGTTTGGAGACGACGAAAGGTACAATGCTACTAGGATCTGTACACTAACCGTTAAGAGGGAGTCAAGATCCCCTCTCTAACTCAAAGATGTTATGTTCACGTCGGGTCTAAAGAAGAATCTCATCTTTGTAGCAGTGTTGGCAGACCATGGTTATGATGTGATCTTCAGCAAAGGGAAGCCTTATTGAGACACATAGCCACAGGGTAGGTGAACCAAATATGTGCTCAATTCAACAACCTATATGCACGTGAGGTAGAAGATTCATTCAAAGCCTTGAGGAGAAAGGCATGGGTTAGAGACATGGTGTTTGAGAGGGAGAATAATTTACCTCTCAAAATGGAGCCCCAGAAACAACCTCAGGAAGTTGTGGAGCAACCACAAATGGAGAAGCAAATAGAAGACAAAGTTGAGACATCCACTCAAGTAGATACCTCTAGTAGGGGAGAATGAGAGGTAAGTGGGCAGAAGGGGCACATGCAACCATACCTCCAGGTGTGAGGTGGTGCGATGTGAAGCCCTAATCCAAGAGTTTCATAAATTTGGGTAGGGTCCATTGAGGTGTTTTTGTCTCATGGATCATTACCCTTGCTACAGGGTCCCACAGTATTCAGTAGGAGGAGGATAAATGTTAGTCAGATACTAAGGAGTGTGTAGGAGTGGGCACAGCATAGTAGTAGGCTCAGTAGCAGAGTCAACAACATCATCGTTTTCCCATTCGACAGTTGCAAACAAAATTGTTTTAGTTTGTTTTTCTTTATCCTTCTTAGTTGCAGATGTTGTATTAGCAGCAACAATAGAGAAAATTGTTTCATGTAGTACATTCCAAAGGTGTTGGATCAGGGTAGTTTTGAATCCTTTTCGTGCTGAGAGGGAGTGTTGAAAAATGCAACAAGAAATTATTAATTTGATTTTTCCTTAGTCAAATTGAGAAAAATCAGCATTCCACATCAACAAACAAATTGGATGAGTTAATTGAGGTGGCATGGTTGTTGTCACTCAATTAGCTTATCTAATTCGAGTTAGGGCATGAACTTCAGTTGTGTGCAACGATTCCTAAATTTTAGGAGCCTAAGCTGACTTAATTTGAGTTGTAGTAATTTAATTCAGTTAAATTGAGTTATGGTCAGTTAAACTATTTCTAACTGTTGGAGGACCTAGTGGAAGGTCAAGTTGTGTAGTGTGACTTCAGTCACACTCAATGATAATTCATGAAGTCACACTTAATGATAATTCATTTAATTGACCAATGAACCTAAATTAGCTCATGCATGCATAGAAATCAAGTTACCCAGTTGAGATAGAGATTCAAGGTTAGTGTTCTATTAGTTGTAGACTATTCTAAGTTGTACAGGTGGTGCATGCAGTTAGAGGATTAGCCTAGAAGGATTGCGCAATTCCAATTGAGGAATTTCCTAATTCATAGGGGCATAATTACTCAAGGAAAAATGAAAGGAAATAGGAGCTTGGAGGACTTAAAAATTGGCTAAGTGTTGGCCAGAGTCAATCAGTCAGGAAGAGGGAAAAACTATACACTTGCAGGTTGTCCTCAGGCTTGAGCGGCATATGTATTTCATCTCTATTCTTTGACTAATGCAATACATATAGGAAGGGGGTTTGAGCAGTTGCTTTCCCGTAGATAAATATTTGTGTATGTGTGATAAATATTCGTGCATGTTTATGATTTGTGTTCTCGATTGTGAATTAACTTCCTTAGATGGTGTTGGGTAGCAGAGGCCCCGCGTAACGGTTTTGGGGCTCAAAGCCCAATTTTGGGTAAAAGTATGGAAAATGCTCCATGAGGTGCGCAGAGCGTGAATTGTAATGAGTCAAGTCACAGGGTTGTCTGCCCAAAAATAATGTAAGAAAATAGAAAGTGAGTCGGCCTGCCCATGGTCCACAGACCATGGAAATGTATAAATAAAGCAAGGCTCTATGATTAGAAGCCAATTTTTTAGTTTTTGGTTTTGATCTTGAATGTAATGGGTTTATGAAGAAAAAAGTCTCTGAGCGTCTATAAGTCCGAGTCAAGGGTGTTGGGAGATATATAGAGGCTCTGCAGCTGTGTGCGCAGAGGCCTTATAGAGTCCGCAGCTGTGTGCGCAGAGGCCTGATAGAGCCCGCAGCTGTGTGCGCGGACCCTTGCCGCTGAGTGCGCAAGGCGGATCTGGTTGTATTGACAGAAGATAAATAAAGATAAGAATTTCTGAATTATTGTGTGCTTTATCGTAAATCCATCTGTTGCCTATGTTCTAAATTTATGCACTGCCTTTAAGAATTATGATTGCGCGCACTGGGTTTTATTGTTAAATGTTTGCTTAAAGACGGTAAGACATAGATCAAATATGTAATAAATTCCTTAGTAAAATAAAGCATCTGCGCGGATCTACGCAGAGCCCAGTAGCAATACAGAGTGGCACAAGGCCACAGATGGTTCGCAACCCCTCCAGACCACATTAAGACATCCCAAGGGTGCGGAAACCTAGTTCCAGCAACCTCCCATCCCAAGGGTGCGGAAACACTTCTGAAACCTGGGTCAGGCCCCAACAAGCCAACAAATGGTTCCGTTGCCGGGACCGAGATCTGCCTAAGGGATGTCTAATGTCAGAACGCTGGAACCCTACGAAGAAAGAACTTGAAGATTGGTTGGATCAGAAGCTTCACAAGTTCGTGGTTCAAGAAAACAGAAATCTGCGGATATCATAGGAAAGGTGGTTGGATCGTTACATATACACAGAGATCCACGAGATCTTTTTAACGTCCTTCTCAACAGAGCTGTATGAGTGGATCGCGTGGCTAGATGACAGTCAGGGAAGGTGCAGACTGGATCAGCCCATCGTGTGGACTCCAGAGTTGGTGCGTAGGCTGGAAGGGTCTAAAGACAAAATCGCACGAGCAGTAGATCACTGGTTGGATTGGATAATAGGAGGGTTTATAACCGAGTTCGCGATAGACACAACTCTGAGTTACAGTGAGGCAGAAAGGCGCTTTCTCCATGGACCGCGGGGTAAGTACATCAAATCGTTGAATACTTGGATTAAAATGTTGTTATGTGAAAAACAGGTTATGCACATCCATTGATGTCTGGGGTAACAAGGAGCCGAAGAGGCTATCGAAGGACCGAGGGATTAGAAAATATTCCTCTGATGTCACTCTCGTGAGAAAGTGAGGAGGAACTCGCAGGGTTCTCTCCGAGAAGCGCAGTCCGATTGATAAAGCAACACATTTCATTGATACCACCACCGTCCACGCCATCACCTACTTCACCTACATCAAATCCATTTTCACCTACCCCACCTCCGCCACCACCAAAGGTTGGGATGGCGAGTGTAGTCAAGTTTCTGGTATTTAGAAGCATAAGAAATGAGGAACCAGATCAATTCTGGTTCATGGTAAAGGTTGTATGGGAAGCCCAAGGCGTAACGGATGATAACATCAAAAAGGCTACTTTGGTTAGCGCGCTGCAGGACTGCGCGTTGACGTGGTATATAAAGTACTCTAGCGATCACTCGAATGCGGGGATAGCAGCGATTCAGGACGCATTGAACAAAGAATTTAGCTGACCAAAATCAGAAACTCAGTCAATCATCGAGTTCAAGGAGATCGCAATGATTCCTGGTGAAACCCCATGGGATCTGGATCAGAGATTGAAGAGTACAATCCGCGAGGCTAACATGATGTTGATGGATGCGCAACACTGCACGTGGTTTGTGGCATCTTTGACGCCAAATTTGAGGATGGTGCTATCACAGCAAAAGATCTCAACCCAAGCTGAAGCATTAGAGACAGCGATGAGGTTGCATGAAACTCCAATACAGGATTCAGGGTTGGGAGTTCAGCAAATCCACGTGCAACTACAAAACCTGTGCTTAGAAATGAAAAGTTTGAAGCAAGAAAGGGTGCCCTGACTGGAGGTGCGTACAGAAGTGGGATGTATCAAATGCAAAGGTCAAGGTCACGACAAGGACCACTGCCCCGTATTCGTGAACTATCTGGTGGGAGGGGGGTCGATACCATTAAGGCTGGAGGTACAAGCAGGGCCAAGTGCGGCGCCTACACTCTGGTGCACGATTTGTCAAGTAGGAGGAAAGCACGCAACAGACAACTGCCACCTGTTGCAGAAGTATACCCAGACTCCGCAGCAGCTGTATTGCAACTTTTGTCGATCAGTAGGTCACGACGAGCGAACGTATCGAAGCTATGAACTAATGATGGAGAGGACTCCAACCTATCCAATGTAGACTGAGGCGTAGGGTTTCGACCTAGCTGGAGGGCCACGCGGGGGATTCCAAGGACACAGACGAGGAAGAGGGATGGGGCCTGGGCAAGGGTGCGAACAGCTGATCTGTTATAATTGTGGAGGGTCGGGGCACTACGCTCATGCCTATACTAACCCGAAGAGATATCATGTCCATACTGTGAGCAGTTTGACCATGAAATGGTAGACTGTCTAACGCTAATTGCCCAGATGCGCGAAAAGGGGGTACTGGAGCCCACTCCAACTCAAAATGTACAAATGATGAGGTTAGAACCGCGCAAAGAGGACCCCAGCGTAAACATGGTACTGAGGAGCGGTGAAACTACAGGGGGAGATGCGAGGAAACGACTTAGAGAATATGGGAATGGTCACAGTGATCCTATAAGGGAACCTGACTTTGAGATGGAATAGGACAAGGGGACATCTAAAGAAGCTCAGAAGAGCTTCACGGAAGTCTCTACTCCAGGTAGTAGGGATCCAATTGAGCCGGGAATGGATCCCTCTATGCTTACCACCTTTTTAGAGACATGTATGAAGTTGCTACGCGAGAATAGAGCAGTTAGAGGACTGCAAGAGCTGATAACTAGGTGCTCAGGATCAAGGGAGCCGCGCGTAGCCCGGAAGCTAGGAAAACATGCTTTGCGCACCGAACGAGAGATGCGAATGACGACGCAAATCGGTGAGTACGAGATGGACCAGGTCATTCTGGACTTAGGGTCGGATGCGAACGTGTTGCCTAAGCAAACGTGGGAGCGCATGGGTAGGCCCACACTATAGTGGTCTCCTATTCAACTATGGATGGCCAACCAACAAAAGATCTTACCGATGGGACGACTGCAAGGGGTGGCACTGGAAATTACCGACTTTGAGGTAATAGAAAGTGTTGATGGTAGTAATCCATACCCTTCATTGCTAGGAATAGATTGGGCCACGGACATGAATGGGGTCATCAACTTAAAAAGACGAAAAATGACATTTGAGAAAAAGTCACTCCATGTAATAGTTTTGTTGGACCTAGCTGAAGGAGCGCGCTACACCGAACCGGTGCGCGACGAGGACAGTGACGATGAACTAGACTGCATCTACCAGATAACAGCGCAAAACCAAGATCAGGTGAATCCCTCAGCAGACGGAAGACTCTCATGGGAGCGTGATAGTTCCTACACATCGGATTCAGATGAGGAGATTGAACGATGGTAGAACTGATTGCATGAAGTCACAACACTCAACTATAATATGATGATTAGATCACTGCAACGCGTAACCATCGAAGTAAGGCAACGACCAGCGGACGACGGCGCAACAAATGAGGAGGAGTTCGTCAACCTTGGCACTTCAATCATAGAGCAGAAGCGGCATGGTGCAACGGAAGAAGTGTCGCGCGCAACAGTATGGCGTGCACATAGGAAGATGAGGTGGAGTGAGCATGGAGGTAGAAGGCGGTTGCGGGTATGGGTTGGAGGACTTCCGCGGCGAACAGGGCAGCCACGATATAGCAGTTCGGGCACCCATCTACAATGGAGGGCATGACTATATGTTGTGCAACCATCGACCCAATGGAATCCATGCGTAACAAGGGATCGTTGGGCCAAGAAAACCATAAACCAAGTAGGGTGTGTGCAGAGAACTCTACCCATGAATAAATGCGTTGAAACCAGGGGGTCGAAGAGAATTTCCCCAGCCACTGCAATGCGACCTGAACAAGAAGACCGGGATGAAGGGATCTGGCAACTGCAGGAAGCCATTCGGCGGGGCAGCATGAGACTTCGCGAACTAGAAGTGGCAGCAAGCCTAAGGAGGAAAAGCACGAGGCTGGACAACGAAATCGACAAACTAAAAGCAGGAGTCACACAACCGGGCTACGTAAATGTGTGAATAAGAAGATCGAACCTGGCCGGCCCTCCTACGATGCTGAAACAAGCTGTGACCCTGCGATCATGGTTGCAAATGCACCCCATTGAACAAGGGAGCCCAGACCGCGATGCGCTACATGATTCAAAGGTACGTGAAGGGTGCCCGCAGCCTGGGCTAGCAGGGAAGAGGAAGGCTTGCACAAAGGGTGCGACCACCTAACTATCTGTAGGAGGTCCAGTCTCAGCACTCCCCGTAGTTGAAAGAGGGCACAAGACTAAAAAAAAGTCTATAGGAAGGTTGCGCGAGTCAGACGTGGTGCGCTGGCCCAGTAAAAAGCATAGAACGCATCTGTGTAGCAGGGACTGCGCTGCCACGTGGGAAGCATGGAAGGTGACCATTGCAGCTACTGTTCATGACAAGATGTCCCATTTAAAACACCGAGGAGCGGGCGGCGGGCCATTAAGACACATGGCTGACTGTATTTGCTGCAAAAATCGCATTAATAAGCCATGAACAAGGAGCACGACCGAATTTGAAGTTGAAAGGGTATATAAAGCACAGGTGGCTTGTTACCACACACCATTTGGCCCCTTGCATAGTAAACTATTTAGGGTTCAAATAGAGCGGCACAGGATGGATGAAGTAGTCGTAAGAGAAAGTTCATGGTTTAAAGCCCTGCCGAAGGTAATACAGGAGTCCCTACTCAGGTCAATATCCACACCCAAGGATGATACAGCCGAAATCCCTAAATCACCTAGGACGCCACGGACCAAGAAGAACCCCCAAGTAGCAGGACCGGTCCGAACGTCTCTGTGAAATCCGCGATTTGGTAAATTATCGATGGAGGAAAAAGGAAAAACCATGACAATTGAGAGTGATGAAGAGGTCGAGGATCCTCCGAACTGTATCGAAGAAATAGAACCAGACGAAGAGATGGAAGAAGATCTCCAACCAGTAAGACGACCCAAGTATGTGCCTCCCAGGAAAGGGAAGGCCAAGGTACCTAATGATCTGGATGCCTGTTGACAACATACTCATCACCCCGTCTCTCCCTAAAGGGGTTCCACTCGAAGGAACGACGACTGGCCACATCTCTACTATGAAATTTGAAGATTGGGACCTTGCAGACACTTACAAGTTTCCCCATTTGGCAACCAGTGAACTCATGGAGCAAAGCACAGAGGGGACTGTTACGACACTTTAGCCAAAGGAATGGCTGTGAAAGGTGGAGGAAGTCGGGTTACTCTGTCTCCTGTCCATTCCACATTTTCACCGGCCCCCCATTACAATATTGGTCATCAGAAAACTACTTTGTCTGGTACACGATGGATACTTATGGATAGACAAACGTGTCCCCATGATGCGAAACTCATTCACAGGATCTCACGGCTCCCCTTTGAAGGAAGGGACCCCATGGAAATAGTTGATATGAGTGGCGATGTGACAAGGACGGAAACCCTGAAAAATAAATACAAATTGGAGAAAAAGCAGCGAGGTTATTTTATTGACAGTATTTCGAACAAAGGGTTCCATGTTGCTACCCAGTTACTGGCAGGAAAAGTGATGCAGAAATGTCGCGGCAACGAGGTCCCAACAATAGTCGTCGCGCTAGCTGAGCAATGCATAGCAGGGGAACGGTTCAATTGGGCGCAGTTCCTCTGTGACGAATTCCTGACCAACTGCAGGGAGGTCCAATAGGAGGGTAAGACCTTCCACTATGCATGGTTGTTGTTATCCATCATGTTGGTTACAAGTGAATTACTCGAAGATAGTCAGTTTCCTTCCTTGGACTAGGATTGGCCAGAAGCCACCAAATACGCATCGCTCTGGGCAACAAAGGACGCTGCAAGAATTCGGGACGTCAAGATTTTATGGATACTAATGGAAGCGAACGTCCGACAGTGGATCAACCAGCAACCCCGTTTGTCCACCGAGATATATGAAAGTGTGAAGAACGTAGCCAATTTTAAGGGCGATATGCACCATGTCTACATCCAGGCGCGCAAGGACCCAAACCAAACGTGGTCCACACTTCCCTTCATTGCCATTGACGAGGCTATCTTTGTGGTATTAGATACCTAGCCACCGGAGTGGCGCGGACCAGATGCATGGGGCGCGACGAGACCACTATCCAAAAACAGAAGCCTGAAGCTAAGTGCGCAACACAACAAAAGTGGAACGAATAGCACTCTGTGGAAGTACGGGAGGCCCGAGAGGCAGCGCAAGCTTCTGCAGGTAAGGTGATAGTAGGAGGGGCTGCGACAACAAAGGACGAAAGCGGTCCGTAGGTGACCACAGAGCCGACCACGGATACAGGGATGGAAGGAACGACGCCAACCACCACGGGTTCGCCCTTAAAACTGTTGAAAAATGTGTAACAAGAAATGTAAAAATAGAAATTGCTAAAAATAGCAGTTTGGCCAGTGTGGAATTTTGGCCACCTTGAGTGAGAGGTGAAACTGCTAAAAGTAACATCTTCTAAAAATAACAGTTTGGCCAATGAGCAATTTGGCCACCTTGGGTGAAAGGTGAAATTGCTAAAAATAGAAACTTCTAAAAATAGCATTTCTGGATCCCTTCCTATTTTTAGCAGTCTCTGGTCTAACTATAGGAAGTAAAAACGAATTTGGTCTTACCAACAGTTTAAAATATTAATTAATCTCCATGAGTTAATTAGTTATGGAAAATTAAACTTGAAGTCTTTGTGAAATCATGCAATTATTTTCTCTCTTGATTTAGGAATTTATCCCTTGATTAAAGGAGATAAGGTTCAGTTCTATATTGAGAGGATCGGTTGACTTAGTTTAACTTAGTCAAGTCCAGTTAGATTAAGTTAAAGGAGATATGGTTCAGTTCTATCTTGAGAGGATCAGTTGACTTAGTTTAACTTAGTCAAGTCCAATTAGATTAATTTAACAAGCTGTTAAATTAATGAGATATAGTTTGTTGATGCTTGCATGCATGTGACAACTATTATTTTCAGATAACTGAATATCCTCTCATGAATAACTGATGCATGGCAGTTTAGACAGAGACCCAGTTGAGATCAGATAAGGGACAGTGTACTATCAGATGCTTGGATATTTCTAGTAAGTATTCGTTGCATGAGGAAGGAATCTATTTTCTTCTATGACTACGTAGGTTGACCTGAGGTGACAGAAGGTACGACTATGCCAATTTACAGCCTATATATTGAGGCCTAGGCAGTCCATCATTTTCATCTTCTGATTGAACATCATCAGAGTACAGAGAGAGCAGGATAACATTTGAGCTGATTCTTTTTGTATGTTATAGAGGATTTCCACTTGATTGATAATACAAAGATGGGGTTTTAGGCTGGTGCTTTCCCCATGTTATATCTTCTGTGTTATGGTTGATTACTTCTCATTCTCAGTTATATATGTTTATGCTTGATGTTGCTCATGTTCATAAGCTTCCGCTAAGTTTATGGTAGATGTAAATCTAGTATTATTCTTTAGTACATTGCATATATCAGGTGGATCTGCAGGTGAAATTTATACATGATATCAGTGAGCTAGCTGATTTGTAGAGAAAATTCTACATGGTATCAAAGCACAAGTGATCAAGGAAGAACAATATACAAGAAGAGGAGATTTCAAAGTTTTGAGTTTTGGGCCGAGATTTTGCAAAGCAGATCTAAAATTTTCTGTACAAAATTTTCAGAAATAAATAGCAGATTTGGATTCCTTGCGGAAAAATACCCAAAATCAAAAAAAAAATCGGTTGAATCGGAGTTCGGATGAGGGAGATATCGCTGATTTAAAATAAGCTCTTTTTCTAGAAAATTTCGTGACGGCGGGAAAGTGGAAATAGATTGGTGTGCTAGCCAAGAACCTGTATGCACTTGAGGTACAAGATGCATGCAAAGCCTTGAGGAGCAAGGCAAAGGTTAGAGACTTAGTGGTTGAGAGGGAGGGTATGTTACCTCTCAACATGCAGCGCCAGAAGAAGTCTCAGACAATTGTGGAGGAGCCATGATTGGTTCAACAACTTCAGGAGGTTGTGGAGCAGCCACAACAAGGGAAGTTGAGTGGAGATCAAGTAGAGACATATACTCATGGAGAGACCTCTAGTAGGGGGAAACTTTGAGCCAGGTGAGCAGAGGTATCACATGCAACCATACCTCTAGGTAGGAGGTGGGGCGATATAGAGTGATCGTCCCAAGGAGGAGGGGCAGGATCCTTGAGGTACCCAACCTCTTGGATGAGACCTTGCTATGGGAGCCCCCATGTGGAGTAGCAAGAACTGACAGATTGGGTAGAGATAGATGTGGATGGAGCGGCAGAGAGAGCTACAGTGCAGGGAATCCCATGACAGTGCAGAGCATGCAGGCTGCAGCAATGCGAGAGGCACAAGTGTGTTGCACAGTGCAAGGTAGCACAGAGAAGGGTGCAATGGTGCGAGATGCATGGAGATGTTGCAGTAGTGCAGAGGTCAGAGAGGGAGCACTTGTGAATAGCAGGTAGAGCTTTAGCATCAGAGTATGTTTCTAGCCCAATAGAGTGGTCAGTTGGGAGTTTTTTTTGTTCTGAGTGTTGCTGGAGCAACCGCACTTGGTAAATGTGTTGCATGCAGAACATTCCAGAGTTACAGGATCGGGTTCGAGAGGAAGCCTTTCTTGTTGAGAGGGAGTGTTGAAAAATGTGCAACAAGAAATGTAAAAATAGAAATTGCTAAAATTAACAGTTTGGCCAGTGTGGAATTTTGGCCACCTTGAGTGAGAGGTGAAACTACTAAAAATAGCATCTTCTAAAAATAACAGTTTGGCCAATGAGAATTTTGGCCACCTTGGGTGAGAGGTGAAACTGCAAAAAATAGAAACTTCTAAAAATAACATTTTTGGATCCCTTCCTATTTTTAGCACTCCCTGGTCTAACTATAGGAAGTAAAAACGAATTTGGTCTTACCAGCAGTTTAAAATATTAATTAATTAATCTCCATGAGTTAATTAATTATGGAAAATTAAACTTGAAGTCTTTGTGAGATCATGCAATTATTTTCTCTCTTGATTTAGGAATTTATCCCTTGATTAAAGGAGATAAGGTTTAGTTCTATATTGAGAGGATCATTTGACTTAGTTTAACTTAGTCAAGTCCAGTTAGATTAATTTAACAAGTTGTTAAATTAATTAGATATAGTTTGTTGATGCTTGCAAGCATGTGACAACTATTATTTTCAGATAACTAAGTATTCTATCATGAATGACTTATGCATGGTAGTTCAGACAGAGACCTAGTTGAGATCAGATGAGGGACAGTGTACTATCAAATGCTTGGATATTTCTAGTAAGTATTCCTTGCATGAGGAAGGAATCGATTTTCTTCTATGACTATGTAGTTGGACCTGAGGTGACAGCAGGTATGATTATGCCAATTTACAGCCTATATATTGAGGCCTAGGTAGTCCATGATTTTCATCTTCTGATTGAACATCATCAGAGTACAAAGAGAGCGGGATAGCTTTTGAGCTGATTATTTTTGTATGTTGTTGAGGATTTCCACTTGATTGATAATACAGAGATGGGGTTTTAGGTTGGTGCTTTCCCCAGGTTATATCTTATGTGTTATGGTTGATTACTTCTCATTCTCAGTTATATCTGTTCATGGTTGATGTTGCTCATGTTCAATTAAGCTTCCGTTAAGTTTATGGTAGATGTAGATCTAGTATTATGCTTTAGTACATTGCATATATCAGTTGGATCTGTAGGTGAAATTTCTACATGATATCAGCGAGCTAGCTGATTTGTAGAGAAAATTCTACAAAAACGACCACGGCCGATAGAACGAACGAATCCGCGGAAGAAGGCCAAGGCGTCTAAATGGGATGGGGAACTTATCACATTGACCGAGGGTGACCTAGGTGACATAGGGGATACAGTTCATGAAGTCACCCGGGAGGCAATCGATGACGCCATGTCGGAGCAACAGACTGTGTTGGGGGCGCTCCGCGCGCAGCTGCAGGAACTTGGGGCACGAGACTCGCAGCCGGGAACCATCGCTACTCGTGGCACTACGGGTATGTCAGCCACTGAGCAGCTGCTTCAGGCCAAAATGGCTAATACTATCGCACTCCCGACAGGAGCATTGACAACAGAAAATGCGGTGAACAGAGTTGTGGTGGGCTGGCTTACGGGGCTTGGATTAAATTTGGCTACCCTCCCGCGCGAAAGCTTGTACTAGCTCCAGGACAACGCAACGATGGAGCTCCGCGCTAGGGAAGGACGTGCGGTACAGGTACTCAGCGAGCAGCGAATTAATATAGAACAGTTGAGCCTCCAACGGGACGAAGCGGTAGCACAAAATCGGCAGTTGGAGAAAATTGTAGGGGAAGCATGTTCTCGTGCCCCTGAGCTGGAGATTGCGGCTGAGTTACCTGTCGGCATACGAATCCACAAGTTTTCTAGTGGGTTCCACGAATCGAAGGAAGAAGCTACGAGGGTCCAGTTGGCCCTCAACTTACAGATCGTAGAACTGAAACTAAATGCACAACCTTCTACACCACCGGAGGTCACCGAGCAGCGCAGAGGCATCATTCAATCTGGGCGGGAAACAATAACACGTGCCATGCAAGAGTGCGCCAACTTGTTGGATCAGTCGCTTATTACGCTCACTTCACTACAGGAAGACCCAACCTTACAACGGTTGGAAACAGAGGCAAGGGAGTTACAAGAAGCTTATGATAATGTCAGAGGGACTGCGCACACAGTTGCTATTACGCAACGCTTGGCCAAGATGAAGGAGGCCTAGGCTCTGAAGACACAAGTTGACGCCGCTCTGCAGAAGGAAGCAGTGATTAAAGAACGTATCCAGCCTTGGCTTGATGAGGCATTCGCGGTTTCCACCACCATCGAGGACAGGCACCTGAAACAGATACTGATGCATCGGTAGCCCGCATAGAACAGGTACAGCAGATGGCGTAAGATTTTGTTGTAAGTGTAAGCGAAGCGTAGAAGTTGTTGCACGACCTCCGCGCGAAGATTACCGCACCAGCCGAGTGACTCGGGATGAGTCACGATGTTTGTGTTGGGGGTCTGTTGGGTAGCGGAGGCCCCGTGTAACGGTTTTGGGGCTCAAAGCCCGCAATTTTGGGTAAAAGTATGGAAAAGGCTCCGCGAGGTGCACGGAGCGCGATTTGTAATGAGTCAATTCAAAGGGTTGTTTGCCCAAAAATAGTGTAAGAAAATAGAAAGTGAGTCGGTTTGCCGCAGACCATGGAAATGTATAAATAGAGCAAGGCTCTATGATTAGAAGTCAGTTTTTTAGTTTTTGGTTTTGATCTTGAATGTAATGGGTTTATGAAGAAAAAAGTCTCTGAGCGTCTGTAAGTCCGAGTCAAGGGTGTTGGGAGATAGATAGAGGCTTTGCAGCTATGTACGCAGAGGCCTGATAGAGTTTGCAGCTGTGTGCACGGACCCCTGCAGCTGAGTGCGCAGGGCGGATCTGGTTGTATTGACGGAAGATAAATAAAGATAAGAATTTATGAATCATTGTGTGCTTTATCGTAAATCTATCTGTTGCCTATGTTCTAAATTTATGCACTGTCTTTAAGAATTATGATTGCATGCACTGGGTTTTATTGTTAAATGTTTGCTTAAAGACCGTAAGATGAAGATCAGATATGTAATAAATTCCTTAGTAAAATAGCGGATCTACGTGGAGCCCAGTAGCAATATAGAGTGGCGCAAAGACGCAGACAGTTCATGACCCCTCCAGACCACATAAAGACATCCCAAGGGTGAGGAAACCTGGTTCCAGCACCCTCCCATACTACCTCGGGTGATACTTCAGTCCGCGCTTCGCGGATTGTTGCTGAAAGGGCCGGTAGTGCGGGATTTGTTCGGCTAAAACACTTCTAAAACTTGGGTCAGGCCCCTACAAGACAACAGATGGGTAGAGTAGATTTGATTCTTACGTTTTATTAAATTACATGAGCAGTTTCAAATCTACACATAATTTCTACACTTCTCAAGGGATGAGATCCATAAAGAGAGGGATTAGGGTTCCACAAATAGAGGGAGTTTGCTCCATGAACGAAGGGATCAGACCCAAGTATGCAGGGGCTCGAGGCCTTCAGTTGAGAAATATTCCTCTAACAAAGTTTCTATAAATCACTTTTTTATTTTTACCTTCGTTAAAAGATTTACATAGTTTTTAGTGGAAGATAGAGCGCAAGATTGTGCAAGACACAATGGTCAAAACTACGCTTTCATAGGTAATGGCTAGGGAAATTGTGCAAGTGCTTAAAAATAGGTTTTTGGGAATTGTAATCTAGGATACTTATTGTCTTTGTGATTTTTTTTCTTCTAACATTGTAGGGGACTGCTGGGAAAACTTCATCGAATAGTGAGAGATCCAGATTGATGGTCATTTTCCTAATGGTGACAAAATGACGTGTAATAGATTTCCCCCTAAAATGCAAAGTCAGAAAATATGTTTGAGGACTAAAGTGATTTATCATGAAAAAGTTTGGATTAGAGACCAATTGGTTAGAGACCTGAAACAAACAATCAAGGATTACGATACAATATCTTCATATAATCATCATTGAGGTAGGCATTCCCATACTCAGAGTAAAATTATATCAAAGAATTAGTATGGAAATATAAAAAAATCCATGTTAATAGTAGATATAGTATGGACGCAACCATCATATATGGATCTATCTTTACAATCATGAATATATTGAAAATCCATGCAGCCTAGATGTATGAAACTAGATCTAGGGTCTTGGTCTTCACCTCTATCGATCCATAGTAGGAGTCTAGCCATGTGAGTGAATGTCTCGAAGTCGAACATGGTAGAAACTCCCTAATTACCAGTCAATGATGTGAATCAGTAACAGGTGCGAGAGAAACCACCAATAATGAAAATGATTTTGAAGGTACCCTAGTACAATCTATGAAGTGCGATTGAATGTCTTGAAGTTGAAAACTCATAGAATCATACGATCGAAGGTCAATGATGAGAACCTATCATCAAAGACGAGAAACCTGCCATTGAGGCATGCAGGTTCTAAGGTACTAAAGGAGGTTTCTAGATCAACTACCTAGATAATAAGCTGAATTTGATAGGAAGGATCCGTCGTAGGATGGCCTATGACATGAAACTCATGTCAAGTTTTGAAGAAAAAAATTGTAGTGATTCAAGATTGACTCAAGTATGCCAACACAATTGAGGGCTATGAATTGTACGATAATTTCGATTGAGGTTAAACTTCTCTTGAACATATCGACGACATGACATTTTGACTTGACAACATTTCACTCAAAATAAGACCAAAAAATGATCTAAAGACTTTCATTGAGGTATGATCATCTGAGAGACAAATGGATTTCCCAACCTAGACACAAAAATGACAGAGTGCCATGTTCAAGAGCGACATACTGCCTTTTTACAATACAAAAACAAATGTTTCATGCCAATTTTCCCCCACTATTACTGGCAAGTACCTCTTTATTTTTACACAAGATTGAGGAGGATAACATATGCTTGTCATGTAAGCTCCTCCTTTGAATGAGTCCTTTGGAGTATTTTTAACGAACCCTAAGAAGGATTGGTTTGGCCTCATCATGATTGACGAGTCCTACACTGTTCACATTTTACGAGTCCAGCAAAGGGGTAACTCGATGTCGTTTTCATATTTAAAACTCAGTTTGAAAAGACACAAAAATAAAACTGATATAGTTCTTTCAATGTAAAGTTTTAACGAGCCCAGAGAAAGTAAAGCTCAATGTTTTTCACGTTTAAGAAGTCAGGAGAAAAACATAAGTAAACTCTAAAATGTCATTTTCATAGATTTAGTCTCTCGTGCCTGGAAAAGGGTAAAATAATGCAAGAGAGAACTCTTTTAACCATGATTAGTCGAAGTATACATTTTTCGTAAATAGTCTACTTGTTCCGTAAAAGGGGTAAACTTATATGAGGTAGGCGTCCTTCATTTACTTTAATGAGTTCGAAATAAAAAAGCATACTCAACAATCTTTTCATATTTCAGGAGTCAAAAAAGAGCTTAAAGGTGACTCTAAGATATGGAACTGAAAGCTCCTTAGGATGAGAGTACTAAGCCAACACATTCCCTGTCAACAGATAGGAGGGTAGTATAAGGAGTTGTGAGCTAAGTGGAGTTGGATGGATGAGTATTTTGGTGGGAATGCGATCGTCAATTATAGAGCTTTTGTACGCTCTAGGGTTTGCAATGGTGGGAATCAAAATAAATAAAGATGGTGTTGAAACTAGAATTTTTGTGCTCGACGGGTGAACTAGCGAAGAGGTTGGGGTTACAACATGTTGGATGGTGAAGTGCTTGTCTCTAATGTGAATGTTGTTGATGAGTGTAATGTAAACAACAATTTGGCATGTGTTTTTATTGTTGATAAGGTGGATAGGATTCTCGAGAAAATCCCATGTGGAAGCTGGTCAAAATGTTTAAGCATTGTAATGATTATTCCAATGAAAGTTTTCATTTAGGGTGTTCTTATCTCATAAAAACACCCAACTCAAACTTTTTATCATTCTACTCTAAGAAGTTGCATGTGATCAGTAGAATTGGTGTGGGATCAGTATGCCAATGGTGAGTTGTTGGAAGCATCTGATCCATAGTTGGGAGAAATTCTATGTTCAATGTGATGTTATGTTGGGTCAAAGGTGCTAGGGCTCATGATGAAGGAGTGACTAGATGCACTGGAATAGGTATCAGTGGTCTGTTGGACGTTAGTTTGCTTTGATATTGAGTGTTCATTTCTGCATTTGCAATAGGATGGCACGCAGGCGGAGGCATCAATGGTATGTTGGACATTAGGTTTCTTTGATTTTGAGTGTTTTGTGTTTGCATCAGCCAAAAAAATGGCCCAGGAGATGAGATGATTATTACTAATATTGTTCTCTAGATAATGATAGTGGGTGCCAGCGCTACAGATCATAGCTTCCCCATGTTCAATGTATAGTGATAAGGATTTTATGGAGGATCCAATACAAGTTGTGTTGCACACGAAATATAACATGCATGGATTCTAGAAAATACATTTTGATGTACTTCCATGTGACCATGAAAGAGAAGATATGGAGGCACATGCTAGAAGCAATGGTGTGTAGGTCAACAAGGAGAGTAACCTCATATGTTGGTTATATAAAAGTATATGCCATGGAAATGTATGTCAATGATGCTCATAAAGTGTTATGTTACAATGAAGTGGTGGTTTCATTGGTGAGATGCAGCCATGGGAGTCATCTTTGGAGAGGAGAGAATGAAGCTTAGAGCATGTCAAGACAAGAGGATGGTAGCATAAACGTTGGAGAAAAAAACAAATGTTATAATGTAGTCAAATTTTTAAATTACATGTAAATGGGCATACTAAGACCTAGTAAGGCATGTGTACCCCTACGTAATCACTGGTAAAGTATGGGTTAGACCTAGGTGATAGGGGGATGGTAATTTTCCCATGGTATTCATGTAATGTAGCCTTTAAAAGACTGGGAGGACTTCATTGTAATGTAAGGCCAGGGAGGTGAGTGGTGAAGGCTCACTTGGTTGGGTTGGCCAGGGTTTTGGCCAAGGCTAATGAAATTTCATTGGGTTGGGTTTTTCCCCGGAGTTGGGATTTTCCAAGGGAAAATATTTTGTGCATTATCTATTTAATGTATATGCTTGTTGCTGCTTAGTTTTATTATTACTCTCCATAAATATTCGTAAATAATTTATGTCTCTTGTGGTAATATTTTTCTTCATTGATGTGATTATTGTTACTTGATGCAATATTTTGTTCATTGTTATGATGCATGTTACCTACTAATGCATTGATATGTATATATAGTTATTGGTAAAATGGTTTTGTAATGCTAAAATATTTTGTGCATTATCTATTTAATGTATATGCTTGTTGCTGCTTACTTTTATTATTACTCTCCATAAATATTCATAAATAATTTATGTCTCTCATGGTAATATTTTTCTTCATTGATGTGATTATTGTTACTTGATGCAATATTTTGTTCATTGTTATGATGCATGTTACCTACTAATGCATTGATATGTATATATAGTTATTGGTAAAATGGTTTTGTAATGCTAAATTGTCCATCACACTGATTCACCCCCCACCCTTCCCCACCCGCTCTCTCAGTGTAACATTTAGTTTAGGAAATGGTATCAAAGCAAGTTCCTTCAAGAACAGTTAAGTGTTGCAAGTAGATCAAAGGAGCTATAGCCAATAAAGGTAAGAGTAAGAAGAATTTGTCTCAAATGAGGAAGGGTTTTCATTATTTGAGCAATACATCAGATCCCAAAGAAGACATCTTCTTCACGATCATGAATGTTGAAAACTATAAAAAATGGGAATCAATTATTGCATATTGTTTCAATTGTGGTAATGAAGGTCACTATACTTCTATGTGTCCATGTATTGTTACAAATATTGAAGATGATGCTTCTCAACTAATTGAGGTTAACTGATCAGAGGAAGTAGAAGAAGATTTTGAAGTAGAGGGGGATTATGAAGGAGAACATAGAAGTGCCTTAAAGGATTTAAAAGCTTCAAAAAGAAGGGTTAGTCAATTAGAAGAGAAACTACAAAATTATAAAGGTAAATATGAACTCATAGAGAATCTTTGAGAAGAAGACAAAAACCGAAAGGATCTTTTGAAGAAATATAAAATTTAGGACCATGATGTTGTTAATTTGAAGGCCCAATAATAAGAAGCAAGAATGATGGAAGAAGTGAGGTGGAACCAACTAAAATATTATTATTATTATTATTATTATCCAATTTTAAGGTCACGACCAAGTCAAACACCAAATTGATGTATGAGACCCCCTCGTTTGTGGGACAAGGGACCCACCTCCATGCATCGATTTGACTACTAAGTCTACGAAGGCATACATACTCTAACCCCCTCTGGTTTTGAACCTGTGACCTCTTAGGAGGAAACACATGCTCTTAATCATTAGGCCCACTCAAGTTGTATTCCTTGAGAAATGTGCTATAAAATTAAAATAATTCAAAAGATGAAGAACAAAATGATGGAACAGAAATAAAACCTAATAATTCATAATATGAACGTGTCATCCCCCTATACGTGATAAAGGAAGAACCTATTATAATTTTGAGGGTTGAATCAATTGAAGATGCATCGAGGGGTCAACTGCAAGACTTGAAATTTTTTAAAGATGAGCTCACTACTACTCTACAAGAACTAAGGATACTCACATCTCTTAAAGAAGAACAAAAGGAGTGATCCAGGAGGCTCCAAAGAGACACACAGGACAAAGATGGCTAAAAAACCAAAGCATTTGGATTGTTCTCAAACTAGGACCAGATCGAAGGTCTCGTCGTCCTGATCGTAGAGGTGTGAACGGTTCGTCAAACCGAGCTTGTATGCAAAAGATAGAGCTCTTCAAAATTTGACATAACAAGGAAAGAGTGAAGCCCACAGTGTGCCACATGGCAGCCCCTCAGCCATTGGCACATGGCAATCTGTCATTGGCCACCTAAACCTGCACCAGAAACAGAAATAATTTTAATATAGTTATTAAATTAACTATATAAAAATACAAACAAAAATATATTAACTAAATTCAAAAAAAGTTAATATATCAACCAACCATATGATAAAATTAGTAGATATGGATTTCAAAAATCAAAGTCAAAATCCATATAGGTACGGATTGGTTTTATATTTAAAAAGTTATGGTGGTTATTAAAAACAAACTTTATTTTGATTTATGATTTAAAAAGGGGTCATATTATGATTTATGAAAACTAACATAATCAACCAACTCCACGGAATATGCAAAATCCAGCCACGTGACTTTCTTGGGAGCTGAGTCACATGAATGTTAAAAGGAGTATGGGTATATAAAGTTTAAATATAACTAAAGGGTGATGTCACATGAATGTTAAAAGGAGTATGGGTATATAAAGTTTGGTTATATATATATGAAAACCAACCATCACCTGAACCAAACTCCATATTATTTTAAAGAGTGCTGGGTTAATACGGTTTAATGGACATGGTCAACGAAAAATCCAAACAACCTTCACGCGAATCGAGAATCGAGATTAAAGTTGGAATGGTTTGTTTTAAAACAAAAATATATATATATGGTGTATATTGGTTGGGTTATAAAACAAAAATGAGATTTGTGGAAGGCCCAGATTTGACCACATAACCTTCTACACACAAAATTAACCAGATTTCTTGGTAACTCACCTAGTGAAATTATTTAAGAACTCAGTTTTGTCAGAGCTAGGAGAAGGATGGCACGAATTTCGAGACAGGAGCGGGCACAGATTTCAAGGCAGTTTAATAATATTTTAATGCAAGGACCATGAATTTTGCAGGAGGGCAAAATTTTTAACTTCTCAGAAATTGATATATTTTATATGAATTTTACACCTCTTGTTGCCACAAACACTATGGCGCTGTCCGTTTTTCAATCTGAGTTCTGCATCTTCCAGTCAATTCCAAAATGCACGCGGAACCATGATTTCAACAAAAACAGGGAGCGGAACCATGAGCCATGAAATTTTCCCGAGGTAAAATTTCACTTTGTCAAACTATGGTCAAGTTTATACTTGTTTTTCATGGTTTTCCATAGGGATCCTAATGGTGAAATCAGATTTGACATCTGAGCAGCGGATTTTCAACTCATCCCTGAAACATAATCTTTGAGGAACCTTGAGGGAATCTAAAAGATTCCTTGAGCTCTGAATTTTCAAATTCTCAGAATTCATATTTTGGACAGTCGTTTCAGCACTACTCAACGCCGAAAACCTGATGGTGTATTCAAATTTGTCTTTCTCTCATTTCTTCTTTCAGTCACTTTTCTAAGTGCCAGTGCAGATGTCCATCTACATGTGTGAACAATCTTCTTCTTGCAATTGATGTGTGAGATCGATGTTTTAGCAAGCTTTAGCACTTTGATAGCCTTTTCTTCAGATGGCCCTTGGTGGTGAGGTATATGATGTGTTCATGTACTTCTTCTTTCTGCATTATGTTGTATAGATCCATGATTGATGTTGATGTGGGATCTTGTTTATTACATGTTGTCATGATTCCTTGCTTGATTTGATGCGGAATCTTTCTATGTGATGTACTTTTTTCATAACTCTTTATGTTATGCTTTGAGATCCCTTGTTGTATGTTGTTGGGATACTCTTGTTGTCGTCATGCATGTGTTTTTCTTTGACATCCCTTTTGTGCCATGTTGGCGGGATGCGCACCATGCTTGTTTTTGTGTCATACTGATAGGAAGCTTTTGATTGAGAGTTCTAGATGTGGAACATCTCTTAGATCCACTCCTGCATGAGGGCATTCATCCTTGTATGATCGAGACATCATCTCTGTGTACATCATCTTTATTGACAACACATAATGCAGCGGCCTACACCATCTTGACATCGAGGCCTGGAGACATAGTCCCTCCTGGACGAACTCCATTATCAATGACTTATGTTTTCATGTGCTGATGATTGTTATTTTCATCTTCTTTTCCGCATGCAGATGTATTCATTAATGTTCTTTTAAAATGAAATTTAACACATCATGAAAGTAAAAGGTCTTGGAAAGGTCCTTCTTCACACCCGGACCTGGATCAAGTGGTATCATAGCGGTCTTTACGTGTATGTGAATTGCAGTGTGAACAATGGAGCCTGCAGTGACAGAGAATGAAAGAGAAATGTATGAGACCATGGTCAACATTTCCAAGAGAGTGGAAATCGTGTATGAAACTCTACAAAAAGAGACAAAGGAAAAGGAGCGATTGCAGCTTCAGTTGCAAGCCACAGAAGAGGCCTTGGAAGAACTGAAGCAAAACAAACATAATATTCAAACAGAGAACAATGAATTGAAGATGCACCTACATGAAGAGAAAGAGGAAAAACAAAGTTTGCTACGACAGCTGCAAGCAAAGGACGAGGCCTTAGAAAAGTTGCAGCGTGACTCATGTGAGATAAAAAGTAGTTCTCCATCTTCATGTATGTTTCCTGATGATGATTTCGCTGTGTTTGAAAATCACACCACAGGAATTGGCTCCAAACTGTTGAAGAGAATGGGGTATGAAGGAAAAGGCTTGGGAGTTAATGGCCAAGGCATTGTCAACCCCATCAAAGTAGAGGAAATACCTCGTCAAGCAGGACTTGGGTATGTCAGGAAAGAAGTTGGGGAATGCGCTAAGACAGTTAGCGAACCACCAACGACGAATGATGAGCAGCCCTCATCAGTTCTTTCCAAATCGAAAGAGAAGGTAAAAGATGTTGGTTTCCTTTCGATTTCATCTTCTCATAGTATGATGTCTGTTGGAGATGTGGAGATCCCAGTTACAGGGAAAAATATGAGGTTTCTTACAAAGCCAAGGCACGAGGAGAAAGAACTTGGTGTTAATAACCAAGGCATCACTCAACTTTTGGAGGTTGTGCATGAGCATCGATTTGCAGGATTGAGATACACTAAAGGAGAGTGCTCAAAGGTGTCAGAGTCGTCTGAGACATCGTCAAGGAAAGAGAATGATAGGAAAACATCCCCATCATCCCATGGAAATTTCCATCACAGGGAGAGAGCTGAGGCAAGCTCTCATCGCCATGCTAACATCAGAAACAACAAAGGAAGGTATAATCACTTTCGATCTTCGAATGTTCATTTTGATTACGATCATGTTTTTAATAATGAACGAAGATCTAAGCATCGGAAAACATGTACTTATTGTGGTTTACCTAACCATACCTTTTCCAAGAGTTGGAAAAGAATGGCAGCATTCGTGAGGCATGAAAGACCCTCTCAATGGCATGAAAAGAAACAGGTTAAGCAGATATGGAGGAAGAAAACCTACTGCAGTCATTGCAACAGAAATGGCCATCAGAGAGCCACTCGCTGGAAGCTCCATCCAGAGCAGTGCCTTAAAGACAAAGTGTCGGTGCGTGAACCAGGAAGAGCGGTTGTTTAACAAGCAAAACAACCTCAAGGAGGTGACCCATTCACATTGATCAGTGAGAAATGGTTTTTTTGACATGATGTCATTTTATGGTCATTTTTTGTAAATCATTTATTGCATCTTAAAGTGTAAAAGTGATGATGTGTTACACTCACTTTGTCAGCATCAATGATGTCTGGTCATGTTTTGAGTTGCATGTTAAAACTTTGAAAGTGATGTTATGTTTCCGTAACTTGTCAAAACAATAGTGTTTGGCCTTATGAATGTAAATCATGTGTTGCAGTGATGATGTGTTTTCCATCACTTTTTGAAGCAACCATGATGAGTTGGCCTTGTTGTCATAGTTGGGGTATTACGTCCATCTTGTTGTAAACTTAACCACCGAGTATGTGTTATAAACTCGTGGCAAGTATGGGACATTTGGGTCTTTAGTTTGGTCATGTTATTCAAAGCATGTGATTTTCAAACAATGTACTACATGTTGCAGAAGTAGCAGGGGTCAGTTCGACGCTTAAGGCTCCGAAGAACAAAGGTGAAGGAGATGAAAGTGAGACCTTTTAGGACTCTTGTGATGCAAACAGGGTACAGAGAGAAAGTGCAGATTATTTTTTCATGCTTTTGGAGGGCCAAATGCTCCTAGTGGGGAGGATTGATCCAGGAGGCTCCAGAGAGACACACAGGACAAAGATGGCTCAAAAACCAAAGTATTTGGATTGTGCTCAAACCAGGACCAGATGGAAGAATTCATCGTCCTGATCGCAGAGGTGCGAATGGTTCGTCAAACCGAGCTTGTATGCAAGAGTTAGAGCTCTTCAAAGTTTGACATAACAAGGAAAAAGTGGGGCCCACAGTGTGCCACATGGCATCCCAGTAAACAAGTGGGACCCACATGGCATCCCCTCAGCGATTAACACATGGCAGTCCGTCATTGGGCACCTAAACCTACACAAGAAACAGAGGTAATTTTAATATAATTATTAAATTAACTATATAAAAATTCAAACAAAAATATATTAACTAAATTCAAAAAAAGTTAACCTATCAACCAAAAATATGATAAAATTAATAGATATGGATTTCAAAAATCAAAGTCAAAATCCATATGGGTATATAACCAACGGATTGGTTTTATATTTAAAAAGTTATGGTGGTTATTAAGAACAAACTTTATTTTGAAAAGGGGTCATATTATGATTTATGAAAACCAACATAATCAACCAACTCCACGGAATATGCAAAATCCAGCCACGTGACTTTCTTGGGAGCTGAGTTATATTAAAAGTTTAAATATAACTAAAGGGTGATGTCACATGAATGTTAAAAGGAGTATGGGTATATAAAGTTTGGTTATATATATATATGAAAACCAATCATCACCTGAACCAAACTCCATATTATTTTAAGGAGTGATGGGTTAATACGGTTTAATGGATATGGTCAAGGAAAAATCCAAACAGCCTTCACGCGAATCGAGAATGGAGATTAAAGTTGAATTATTTAAAATATATATATATATATATATATGTGGTTGGGTTATAAAACAAAAATGAAATTTGTCGAGGGAGCAAGATTTGACCACATAACTTCCTTCACACTAAATTAACTATTTACCAATTATATCATACAAATTTTTGGTAATTACATCATTAAAATTATTTAAGAATTCATTTTTTGCCAGCGTTGGAAGGAGAAGGACTGCATGAATTTTGAGATAGGACTGGGCACGGACTCGACGCAGATTAATAATTTTTTAATGCAGGGATCATGAATTTTGCAAGAGGGCAAAATTTTCAACTTCTCAAAAATTGACAAATTTTATATGGATTTTACACCTCTTGTTGCCACGAACACGATGGCACTATCCATTTTTCAATATGAGTTCTGCATTTTCCAGTCAATTCCAGAATGCATGTGGAACCATGATTTCAACGAACACAGGGAGCGGAACCATGAGCCATGAAATTTTCCCAAGGAGGTAAAATTTCACTTTGTCAGAATATGGTCAAGTTTATACTTGTTTTTCATGGTTTTCCGCAGGGATCCTAATGGTGAAATCAGATTTGACATCTGAGCAGTGGATTTTCAACTCATCCCTGAAATAGAATCTTTGAGGAATCTCGAGGGAATCTAAAAGATTCCTTGAGCTCCGAATTTTCAAATTCTCAGAATTCGGATTTTGGATAGTCGTTTCAGCACTACTCGATGCCACAAATCTGATGGTGTATTCAGATTTGTCTTTCTCTCATTTCTTCTTTCAGTCACTTTTCTAAGTGCCAGTGCAGATGTCCATCTTCATGTGCGAACATTGTTCTTCTTGTGATTGATGCTGTGAGATCAATGTTTCAACAAGCTTCAGCACTTTGACAGCCTTTGCTTCAGATGGCCCTTGGTGGTGAGGTATATGATGTGTTCATGTACTTCTTCTTTTTGCATTATGTTGTATAGATCCATGATTGATGTTGATGCAGGATCTTGTTAATTACATGTTGTCATGATTCCTTACTTAATTTGATGCGAAATACTTCTATGTGGTGTACTTTCTGTCATAACTCTTTATGTTATGCTTTGGGATCCCTTGTTGCATGTTTTTGGGATACTCTTGTTGTCGTCATGCATGTGTTTTGCTTTAACATCCCTTTTGTGCCATGTTGGCGGAATGCGCACCATGCTTGTTTTTGTGTCATACTAATAGGAGGATTGTGATTAAGAGTTCTAGTTGTGGAACATCTCTTAGAGCCACTCCTGCATGAGGGCATCCTTCCTTGTAGGATCGAGACATCATCTCTGTGTACATCATCTTTATTGACAACACATAATGCAGCGACCTAAACCATCTTGACACCGGGGCACAGAGACATAGTCCCTCCTGGACGAACTCTGTTATCAACGGCTTATGTTTTCATGTGCTGATGATTGTTATGTTCCTCTTCTTTTCCGCATGCAGATGTATTCATTAATGTTCTTTTAAAATGCAATTTAACACATCACGAAAGTAAAAGGTCTTGGAAGGGTCCTTCTTCACACCCAGACTTAGATCAAGGAGCTATTAGAAAGTAGGTATCATGATGTTACTATTATATAAACACAATTATCTAAATGGAATGAGGATGAATTGGTGAATAATTTGAAAGAAAAGCTATAGTAATGTGGAAAATTTGAAGAGGAAGTTGTTTCTACAACGAAGAAATTAGAATTAATGAAGGTCCATATAATGAATAAAGAAGAAGAATGTGAGAAGCTTGAAGAAGAAGTTGTTTTATTGAGGGTTGAAGTTGACAAGTTCAATAAAAAGATGAAGAACTCACAAGTATTGGACAACATTCTTAGTTGTTAGATATCACCATGCGACAAAACAGGATTTAGTTATACATGTAAGTCTCCATAAAAAGAGGTACCAGGATGCAAGTCTCCAAAGTTTAAATTTGAAGAAAAACCTAAAACTAAAATTAGTATTATTCAAAACCCAAATCACAGTGAAATCCAAAAGAAGATTGGAAGTGTTGCTAGTCTAAGGAGTTATGTTGACGTTCATAGGAAGCCCCATCAGAAAGAAGACAACAATTTAATCAAGGACAAGCATCAATAAAGGATTGAACTTCCTCCAAGGCAAAATTTCTTCAAAATAACAACTTCATCAAATGAACCCTTCTCATCTGAGTATCAAAGTATATTTCTTGGTTATTGTTTTTCACGTACAAATTTTGGGCATAAGGCTAGGCATTGCAAAGCCTATTACAAGAATGATTATAAAAGTCATTATCAAACATTTAGAAGCAATTTTGCAAGTAGACAAGATCCAAATGGTTTGAATGTATTGACATCATAAAATTAAAAAATAAAACCACAAAGAATTCAAGGAAAGCGTTACATTGGGATCCACTCATGGCTAATTATTTATTGTCTATGGAAATTGGCATTGGCAAGTGGCAAAAGGAAATAAATGATAGTCATACTTGTCATGGAGCTTGTCTTCGGCGGGGAAGAGTGTTGAGGACCCCATAGTTCTTTTAGGATAGCCTTGCAATCTTCTCTTCGGTTATTGCTCTTGCTCTTGCTCGGGCTCTGTCTTCACCTAAGCTCTGATACCATGTTAAGTTATGGTATGTTCTATGCTTAGAGCAGTTTACTTCTTTTTATTATTATTATCCACAGATTAGCAATCACCTGTACAGTAAGTAAAGTGCAGATAGAACATTAAACGATCAACAGAAAACAAGCCAAGACAAGAGACACAAGATGTGGTAGCTAGCCAGGGGTAAACCCGAATATGGGGAAACCCTTTGATAAAATCTTCCTTTATCTTCAATAATTCAGCAGAGAGAAATAGTATATAAATTTGATTTACATCAGCAGCAGCAAACCCTAGATCAGCGACATCAGCGGCATCAGTCAATATCTATTAGATCATCT
Organism: Pinus tabuliformis; assembly: GCA_031772625.1. Taxonomy (NCBI): domain Eukaryota; kingdom Viridiplantae; phylum Streptophyta; class Pinopsida; order Pinales; family Pinaceae; genus Pinus; species Pinus tabuliformis. Next base: position 89,460,688 of record CM062819.1, on the reverse strand, counting down.
AGATCAACGACATTAGTGGCATCAACATCATCGGCATCACGGCATCAGCATCACCAACATCATCGGCATCACTGGCATCACCGGCATCACCGGCATCACCAACATCATCGACATCATCGGCATCACCGGCATCAGCATCATCGGCATCACACACATCACCAACATCATCGACATCATCAACATCATCGGCATCACACACATCACCAACATCATCGACATCATCAACATCATCGGCATCATCAGCATCATCAGCATCACCATCATCACCGACATCATTGGCATCATCGCCATCACTGGCATCATCGACATCACTTGAATCATCGGCATTATCAGCATCACCGGCATCAACATCATCGGCATCACCAGCATCACCAGCATCATCAGCATCACCGACATCATCGGTATCACCAGCATCATCGGAATCAACATCATCGGCATCACCATCATCATCGGCATCATCGACATCACTGGCATCACCAGCATCACCGACATCGGCAGCGTCCTTCCTTCCACACGTGTGAGAGAAGAGTCCCTTTCTGCGCAGTAGGAGAAGAGCCTCTTTTCTGCGCAGGAGAGAGAGAGAGATGTGATGAGATGTGTGTGTCCAAATGAGGAAAATACCTCCTGTATTTATACACAACTGTTGATGATTGAATAGATGCGACTGTTGGGCTTCTGAGCCTACATGAGTTGCTAGTCGGTGTGATAATTATTCCATAATCAAAATAAATTCATATCTCCATAAATACTTATTGGAATTGGATGATCTTTAGAGCAATCCTACGCCTCTTGACGAGAGGAATCTAATAAAAATATTATTAGCCATGAATAAGATGACCCACATGGAGTTTGGTCCTAGTTGCCAATTTTAACAAATATGGCATGAGGGTGATTTGGTGGAAAGAAAGAATTGGTTTAGTCCAATCTATGGTGGGGTGGAATGTGGAATTCCCTAACTTGGTTGGTACTATGGATATGTTAATATGTGTTATTCTTTAATGAAGAACAATGAGCACAAGTTTTGGTTTAATGTGCTGATTATGTGACTAGTTTGTGATGCTGTCATTACTGGTTAAGTGTATGCTGTAGAAATTAGGTTGTAGATTTGTAACTTCTCATAAAGTTTTAATCAAAATCACAAGACACAAATCTACACTACTGCTTTGCGGACATTAATTCACAATTCTAAAAAAAATCTCAAAGATTCAAGAAGAAATAACATACATGCAACAAGTGTTTTTATCTGGGGAAAGAAATTTGCTAAAATCCTCAATGACTGCTTTCATTAATCAAATGGATAGAGATGTATTACAAATCATTTGCTCAACTGAGCTCACCCTGGAAGTGCACAACCTATCTCTATGCTCACTGACAGCCTCTGACCCAGACTTATTCACATTTTACCTCGACTTGAGCTCCTATTTCCTTGCACTATTACTTAAGGAATTAGCCCCTATTATTTAGGAAATTCCCTCAATTGAATTATGCAATTCCTTTAGGATGATAATCTGACTACATGCAACACCTATACACTCAAGAATAGTCTACAACTGATGTTACACTACCTTGGAATCTCCACCTAAACTAGGTAACTCAAATTCTATGCATGCACTAGATATTTTGGGTTGATTGATCAATTAACTGGATGATCATTGAGTTTGACTGAATTCCCACTACTTAGCTAGCTTTCCACTAGTTCCTCCAAAAGTTGGAACTAGTTTCACTGAAAACAACCTTATATAACTAACCTTGATTGCTACATATTAACAATCACACATACATAATTGAACTCTAACTCCTCCAACTCAAATTTACTGAGTAAATTAGGTGACACAAGCCATGTCTCACAAGTTAACATCACCCAAATTGTCTTCTGACGTGGAAATTTAAAATTTCTCAATTTAATCAAAGGCAAAATCAAATTAAGAATTTCTTGTTGCATTTTTCAACACTACCTCTCAGCAAGAAATGGATTATCAACCACCCCTATTATGCACATGTGGAACTCAAACTTCCCTCTTTACAAGGTATGTGTAAAAATATCAGCATCTTGTTCCTCCGTTGGAATCTATTGCAACAACATTATCCACTTCTACAAACAATCTCGTAAATGGTGATACCAGATATCTATATACTTGGATCGATTGTGAAAAACAGGATTCTCATAGAAATTAATGCCACTCTGATGATCACAATAGATCATAGTGGCATCCATCATCTAACCAAACAATCAAACAAGTATCTTTCTCATCCAGATCGCCTCACATGTTGCTTGAATGGCAGCCATCTATTCTACTTTTATTAAGCTGATTGCCACAGATATTTTCTTCTTTCTATACTAAGAAACTGTTGTGGACCCAACATTGAAAATTCCACTTGATGTGCTCTTTCGGTCTTATGGAATCCCTCCCCAATATCCATATATGAAGCCACATGGATTCAATCCCTGTATCCATCTGTACCAGTCCAAATTGGATAGCGCCTCTGAGTTACCATAGAACATGTCGTGCATGTGATGTTCTATGAATGTGGTGTCGTGTACATGTCGTGCATGTGATGTTCTATGAATGTGGTGTCGTGTACATGTCGTGCATGTGGTACTATGTACATGTGGTATTGTGTACATGTTGTACTGATGGTTCGATGTACATGTGGCATTGTGTACACATTGTGCAGGTGGTGCCATGTACATGTGATGTTGTGTACACATTGTGCAGATGGTGTGGTGTACATGTGGTAATGTGTACATGTTGTACATGTGGTATTATGTGCATGTCATACATGTTGTTTTGTGTACATGTGGTACTATGTATGTACATTGTGTAGTTGTGGTATCATGATATGTGTACTCGTTATGTTGTACTCATTATGTGTACTCTATGTAGTGCATATATTGTGTGGCATAGTACATCGGGTATAGATGTATGTATTATGTTGTACACTAGGTGTAGGTGTATGTATTGTGTGGTGGTGTTCACTAGGTGTAGGTGCATATATTATGTTGTGTTGTACACTGGGTGTAGGTGTATATGTTGCATGTCAGGTGTAGATGCATGTATTGCATGGTGTTGTATGTCGTGTGTGGTTGTATGTGTGTGATGGACACTATGTGTATGTACACATGTTTGAGGAGAAAGCACTGGGTGTTTGTTGGGTGTGGCAACTTATCTGGTGTGCGTACAAAATAAGGACAAAGGTAGAAGCTAAGGATTGATTAAAGGACAAGTATCAGTATTTTATTTAAGTTTTATTATGCATGAGATTTATGATTATGGTATATGATTATTACATGTGATCTATGATTCTAGTTTATGATGGTTACATGTTATTTATGATTTTGATCTATGATAGTTGTGTTTTGATCTAACCTAATGTGATATGATTATACATGATGATTTGGTCAAAGATGTTAGTTTGACTTGTTGTGACAGGAAGTAAACAGGATTACAAGTGTACCTTATTGACAAGCTACCAATGAGGTATGATTTGAAGTTATTTCAATTTATTTTGAACGTAATGGAAATTATGTGCTTGGTACAAGAATGCATGAACATGCTCAGTTGGGTGGTTGAAATTGACTGCAAGAAATTGCAACAACAAAAGGAATTGGAAAATGCAATAGTGTGCTGGTAAAGTATCCAGAAGCAGGGCCATTGTGGAATACTAGTGCCCAATAGTGTCCATTGATTTCCATGAACATTCTATGACTGGTATGATGGTTGTAAGGTAGGGATATGCCTTGGTTTTTGTGTCATCTGATGCGAGGAAGCCTTGCCAAGGGATGGATTTCTCGAGATGGGGGTGCCATCGGAACTTGGAAGGTGAGTGATTGCACGGAAATGGGTGACCGAATTTCTCGAGGGAATGTGTAGCAGAGAAGGGAAGGCAGGGGATATATTGGTTTTGGTCATTAGCGTTACTAGATGGAATCAAATGCACATTGGGAATTTTCCCTGGAACAATGAGCCGATAACTGTTCACTGAGAGGAAAATTGGTGCAAGATTATAGTGCTAGACATTGGATGCAAATTTGACCTTGTAGTGGATTCTAGACTTCTTGGGAAGGAGGTGAATCCTGGTACTACTTTTTTGGGTGGAGGGGTGAGCCTTTGGATTCCCTTGTTGCGGATGCAGGCATCATACCCTCTTATTTGCTAGTTGAGAAAATGTGTATATGTGCATATGTGTATATTATTGCAAATATTGTATCGAGTTGGTTTATAGAGCTCCATAGACAGTATGATTATTTTCTGGGTGAAACAAATGTGTATGTGTGGTTATTTTGTAAATACCATAATGAGTTGTGTTATAAAGCTCTAGTAAATGGTATGTTTTTCATGTTTTAGCCGATGCTCATTGTAAATATTGCAACGAGCTATGTTATAAAGATCCATGGGTAGTATGTTTTGTTTTCAATAGTCTTGCTGCTTATAGGTGTCATTGAACATCAAGGATGGTGTTCCTCCAAGGGGGAGGGTTCTGTAATAGCCCTGGTTAAAAATCCATCTAAAAATATATAAGGCCAAGGTGATGGGACACGTATTTCAAGCTGAATGGTGGGGAAAAAATCCTAGTGGGTGTTCATTCGGTTATTATGGCTAAGGAAATTGGAAAAGGTAATGGAAAAGACTTTGGAAAGGCATGAGGCATTTATTGGCATTTTATTTATGAAAATAATGGAAATTAGGAGAAAAAGGAAGGTGAAAAGTAATAGGTTGCATGTGAGGAGGAAAACGAAGGAAAATAAAGAAAATAGAGGCCTTATTAATAAAAAGGCTTCTGAGGATCAGTAGGTAAGATTTTGACAAGTTTTGGTGGAGCTCCCTTCTATTCTCTCTCTCTCATACTCTTGGATACTTAGAGTTTCTTGAAGCACTCTTGGAGGAGTGTGGCATACTTGCAGTTTTGGAGCAAGAAGGCTAAGGAAGAGTATGGAAGCGTAGGAGGACAATGAGATCAACAACAACATCGAGATTTTCTTGTAGGTACCGAGTTGCATGTATGTTTTCCCCACTATTTTTGGCATGCATGGCACATGTATGTGGTTTATTAGTCATGATTTGTCATTGGCATGGAGGATGGTCGATATTGATAGTGGATTTGCCTAGCCTTACCATTTCCTAGATAACTATGGCGTTGTGGGTTCATTTCTTTGTTCTTCTGGTTGGTTCCTATGTTTCCTTTAGCTTGGGTTGAGTTATTAGTTCCTGGACCCTTGGTTGGACAAACGCTCTGGACGCATGTTGTAGCATCGACAACCACCCTCCAAATTTTTTCCTTAGCCTATTTTGGAGCCTCCCTACCAACCTTACACAACACCTTGCCTTGCTTCATAAAGTCATCAAGCTTCAATGTCTTTCTTGCACAAATGCAACCTGTCGATCACATTTTGATCCTTTCCCTTCACACGCTGCTCACCCAGGCTTTGTCCAGCTGCAGGTTGAGCATCTTCCCCTTGAAAATTGCACATTTCTGGAGGGAAACCAGCCTTCCCTCTAGAAATTGCACAATCCTATCTGACAGCCTGCTGGGCTCCAAGATTGCGCAATCCTGTCAGTCAACACTCCCAGCAGGATTTGTGCAGATTTCCCTAGCAGTGCTGTTGGAAATAATACTGAGAGGGGGGGGGGGGGGTGAATCAGTATTATCAGATCAATAAAACTTTTTCATTTCCATACTTAGATACATATACGCTACTTCATTCAAGGGAACCTGCGTGTATACGCAGATGTGTCTAAAGCAACTAGCGTATATCCAAACTACTTATGATTCAGTTAATCCATTAAATGTTGATCTTTGGTTAGTGCATTAACCATATGAACAGTAAGCAGGTGCAGTAAAAATAGAACAGATCATCACACATAAGAAGCACACATGAACACCATGATATAAGGTGGAAACCCAATGTGGGTGAAAACCACCTGCTGCAATTCGTTTCTATCTTCCTTTATTAAGAAACTTCTTTTACAATGTACTGGTGCAGTCCTTTACCAGCACACAGGCTACTACCTGCAGAAGGCTACAACCTTCTCTCGTTCTCCAGACTCTCCTGGAAGGGAGCTCCAACCCCCTTTGCTCTTGTACTAGCTAAGATACTAGTATGTAGGCGCCGGCCTACAATCTTCTCTCCTCTGGGTACCACGTTTCATAAATTTTCAAACTGGATACTCCTGAAGCACAACACATAATCTGAAGGACACGTTTCATCAAATTTTCATACTGGACCCATAACTATCATTGAAGCTCAAAACAATCACTACTAGCATCATCAAACTCTGAATCACTGAAACCCTGTTAACAACACCGTCACCAGAACACAGAGCAGACACAGAACTCTGTAATAACAATCAGACCCAACTGCAACTTCAAATATCATACTTTACAACGTATATGCTAGTATGATGAATCAAACCCGCGTATATATGCGCTTATTCAAAGGCCAACCCGCGTACAGATCTAAAAATATTTTCTTATAACTTTGTAGCTGTACTAGACATCAGTCATACTCATAACATTTATAGAACATTACTTGCGTCAGTATGTAGATCTAGAATACGCATAATCAACCATATAAAGATAGTTCATTTCAAACCATTTGATCCCGATCTATCCTTAGATCTTGTTCTCCATCAACCGGTGAGATTCCTCCTTAGCTTAGATCAAGCAATGCATCATCAACCCATAACCTGTATACTGGATCTCATCCTTCCTTAGATATTCAAGACTTTTTTCTGGATACCATTGCCTAATGATCTTCTTCTCTTTTTATAGTCTTAGGCCTTGCTCAATGCCACAGTCCAAAACCATAATAAATCAATACCAAGAGCCCAATACTTGGGATCAACACACTTGTCGAGATACCATGGTCCAAAACCATAGGTTCAAATACCGAGGACTAACTACCACGGACCAAAAGTAAGCTTTCTGGCATGTACGCGCTTTTCCGGTCATAAAACTGTGCGTATACCCTACTTGGTATATAGAGAACCTGCGTATACGCAACTTGGTATATAGTGAACCTGCTTGTATACCCTACTTGGTATATAGCCAACCTGCGTATACGCGACTTGGTATATAGTGAACCTGCGTGTATACCCTACTTGGTATATAGTGAACCTGCGTATATATATTTTCTCTTCATACTTGTAGTCTGATCATCAATTCCTTGCTGCTATCCTTCTGCACTATGATTTGTCATTAGTGTGATTTGCCATCAATGACAACACTTGTGTCATAATGCCAACAATCTCCCCCTTTGGACTTGATGGCAAAGCTAACTTGTCACACTTAGAACTTGATCTTCTTGTTCCTTTGAGCTGGCCTGCATCCCATGCATTTAGTCACATCTATAGATTGATCTAGTTATATGTAAGTGAGATGTTCTTCTATGAGAGGGTTGCCATCAAGTACAACACATGCATCATAATGCCAACAATCTCCCCCTTTGGACTTGATGGCAACAACACCAAATCACTCTCCCCCTTTGACATCAAGGGCAAAGGTTGGACCAAGATATTCTCTTCCTTTGCTGAACATTCCGCTGTCCATACTCCCCTTGAGTATCTATTGAAATCTCTGAATGAGCTCCCCCTTTGTATATGCCAAGGTGTACCAATCTGTCCATGCTCCCCCTGAGTACAGGCCGAGTCTCTGTACTGCTGAAGTGTGTTGTTCATGCTCTTCCTGACTGTAGGCAAGATCTGCAAAAAAGGTGTTCTTAAAGAAGAACCATGACTTATACATCTTAAAAGACCTTCCTATCACCAAAAGACTCAATACATACATCCATTTCCCAACCAAGTGGGGATATACTAGAATTGACTCATCCACCCAACCAAGTGGGGATACATCAAAAGTTTACACATGATAAAACAAGAACATTACATCTTCATCCCAGGCATAGTGGGGAAACCAATATAGGCCGTTACATGACCTTGATAAAAAAAGATATACATGACATAGAGACAAAATATCAAGACTATGCAAATCACCAATAACTACTATCAGCAGCATCTGACAATCACTGTATATATCAGCAACCATGTTCTCCTTCTGTTCTTCTTTCTGCAGCTGATCAAAACAGCTTGAGTACTTGAACCAAAAGCTTCTAAGGTAATGTCAACAATGCATTATTAGAAGATTATCTGCTCCCCCTGAACCTGTGCCAGATGGTCTCTGTCAGACCCATATCAGAATCTTCTCATTCTGAGTTTGGCCCACTGAATTTATTCAAACCAACATATACGCGACTGTATCCACATAAACTTGCGTATATACGCGGATACTCCTTTTTAAACTCGCATACATCCAATTTGAGATCAGCAACCTGTAAATGTCCTATGACAAGGTATAATCAATTCATCCCTTTGAACAAAATTATGCATATACAGACTCATTCACATTTTATCATATGTGAGAAACACCATAGCCATCCAGATCTGCATGAACCAAGTATCATCAATTGGGAATATCTGCATCAATCAACATATGTACAACCTATCATCATATAGGTAAGAACTCATCATCATGTCTCAACAAAGCGACTTTAAGTAGTCATCCATGTATTAGCACTATGTATCTTGAGCTCAAGCTCTTTTGACAAAACTTCTTGATATCATCAACAACAACAATCCTTATCCACATGAGTGCCTGCATCATAACTGTATGATCTTTATGCATATGACAACAGCAGTATATGAGTGACTGTGTATTCAAGCTTTGTACTTCTCCTTATCCTTATGAAGATCACCATGTAAGCACCTTATATGCATCATCAAAGAATCAACCATAAATCTGATCTGAACATCTAATATGTAACTTCAAGAATTGTATGAGATTTTATCATGGACAACTCATAACCACATCATAGCAAGATATATCATTTAGCCATATAAGCATCATCACCAAGGACTATTAACCATAATGCCAACAATGAATTATTAAAGGCATATGCTCCCCCTCAACCTGTGCCATCTGTTAGATCTGCTCATGCATATATCAACAATAAGCATCAAGACATCATCATCATCAAGTTAGGATCAAAACACTTCTAGACATCTTACAAGTATCAAAACATTTCCACACATCCTCAGCAGACTATAACTATTAACCAATAGAGCAAATAATGGACTGAATCATATCAGACCCTTTTTCTGAGCCTGTCCCCACTACTTTTCCTCAGACTGACATATACGCGACTTTGCAGTGTCTAATTCACATATATATGCGACTTCCCTTTATGGAACTTGCGTATGAGATTCAGGATACTGAATTTTTATACTTTCAGCTCCCTCAGAGTCTGTTATGTCTGTGTTGTGCTGTATCTGAGTACATTGTGCTGTGCCACATCTGTCTGACTGTACTTCCTTCTTCTTCCATATCTTCAAGTGTGATGATGTTTTCTCCTTTTGGTGTGATGTCCGTCCTTTGTTCTTGCATTCCTTTGCTATATGTCCAAGCTTGTTACGTGCATAACATCTTACATGTTTCATATTCCTCCTGTAGCAATCAGCAGCTTTGTGACCAAACATATTGCAAGAAAAACAATATCCATTGAAGTACCTGGAATGTGATGATCTTTCTGTGTGATGATCTTGAACCATCCTTCTTCTGCATCTAGTTGCAACATGTCCAAGATTATGACATTCATAACATTCAATATTATTCATCTGAGTAAATGGTCGACCATAGTTAGGAGTAAGATATTTTCTTTGAGGAGTCTCTTTCCTTGATTGTTGATGGGGTTGACCTTTCATCTCTTTGTTGATCATTTTAGATTTCTCTTTAGAGTTCCTTGCCTCACCTTGTGAACTAGATTCACCTTCAACAGATTCATGAAAACCAAGACCAGTCTTGATAGCAGGAGACCTTTGACTACTAAGAATATCATCCAAGGCTTTAGTACTATCTTGAAATCGTAATAGTTTATCCTTTTCTTCTAATTTACCTTTCAAGATATTTACCTCAACTTGAAGTTGTTCTTCCTTTTCTAGACATTGCTTCTTCATGTCTTCTTCCGCTTTCCTTCCTTCTTCCAACTGATTCCTCAGTTTGAGAATCTCCTTTTCTTGTTCTTCATTCACATTCTGCTGCATTTGAAGAAGGCACATTCCAGCTAAGATTTTAAGCTGATAACTTCATTTTCCTGTTTTTCAATAGCTTGGAGTAGATCATTATTCTGCTTCTTTGATTCTTCAAGATCTTCCTTTAGCGAGCGAATCTTGGCTTCAAGAATTTCATAGTAATTGGATCTATCTCTGAGTTTCTTGATGGTTGTGCTTCTTTCATTGACTTCATCTCTTAATGATGTCACTTCACCCTGCAACTTTTGACATTGATTTTCCTTGTCCTTGAGTAACTCTCGTTGGCCCTTTAGTCTAGTAACAACTTCTTCGAGGGCACCATCCTTTATGTTTAGAAGTGTCTCTTGTTCACTAATTTTGTTTGTCAGTCTGTTAAATTCTGCCTCTATTTGATATCCTTCTTCCTCACCCATAAGAGCACATTCAGTTGTTTCGTTATCACTTCCATCTTTTCCAAATGGATAGATAGCTGGAGCATCAGAGGATAGCAAATTCATACCTGATAGTTCATCTTCATTCTGAAATGATTCCGAATCTGAATCTGAATCTGAAGAGCTTCTTATACCTAATCCCCAATCGATTCTCCCATTGTCATAGTTCTTCTGAGATGTCTTCTTCTTCTTAGGTGCTTTCTTCTTAAGCTTCTTTCCCATCGTTCCACGGATCTCCTTCAAGCGATCAAGCTTCTACCAAAGGACCTGCTCTGATACCAATTGTTGGAAATAATACTGAGAGGGGGGGGTGAATCAGTATTATCAGATCAATAAAACTTTTTCATTTCCATACTTAGATACATATACGCTACTTCATTCAAGGGAACCCGCGTGTATACACAGATTTGTCTAAAGCAACTAGCGTATATCCAAAATACTTATGATTTAGTTAATCCATTAAATGTTGATCTTTAGTTAGTGCAATAACCATATGAATAATAAGAAGGTGCAGTAAAAATAGAAAAGATCATCACACACAAGAAGCACACATGAACACCATGATATAAGGTGGAAACCCAATGTGGGTGAAAACCACCTGCTGCAATTCGTTTCTATCTTCCTTTATTAAGAAACTTCTTTTACAATGTACTGGTGCAGTCCTTTAACAGCACGCAGGCTACTACCTGCAGAAGGCTACAACCTTCTCTCGTTCTCTAGACTCTCCTGGAAGGGAGCTCCAACCCCCTTTGCTCTTGTACTAGCTAAGATACTAGTATGTAGGCGCCGGCCTACAATCTTCTCTCCTCTGGGTACCACGTTTCATAAATTTTCAGACTGGATACTCCTGAAGCACAACACATAATCTGAAGGACACGTTTCATCAAATTTTCATACTAGACCCATAACTATCATTGAAGCTCAAAACAATCACTACTAGCATCATCAAACTCTGAATCACTGAAACCCTGTTAACAACACCGTCACCAGAACACAGAGCAGACACAGAACTCTATAATAACAATCAGACCCAACTGCAACTTCAAATATCATACTTTACAACGTATACGCTAGTACGATGAATCAAACCCGCGTATATACGCGCTTATTCAAAGGCCAACCCGCGTACAGATCTAAAAATATTTTCTTATAACTTTGCAGCTGTACTAGACATCAGTCATACTCATAACATTTATAGAACATTACTTGCGTCAGTATGCAGATCCAGAATACACATAATCAACCATATAAAGATAGTTCATTTCAAACCATTTGATCCCGATCTATCCTTAGATCTTGTTCTCCATCAACCGGTGAGATCCCTCCTTAGCTTAGATCAAGCAATGCATCATCAACCCATAACCTGTATACTGGGTCTCATCCTTCCTTAGATATTCAAGACCTTTTTCTGGATGCCATTGCCTAATGATCTTCTTCTCTTTTTATAGTCTTAGGCCTTGCTCAATACCACAGTCCAAAACCATAATAAATCAATACCAAGAGCCCAATACTTGGGATCAACACACTTGTCGAGATACCATGGTCCAAAACCATAGGTTCAAATACCGAGGACTAACTACCACGGACCAAAAGTAAGCTTTCTGGCATGTACGCGCTTTTCCGGTCATAAAACTGCGTGTATACCCTACTTGGTATATAGCGAACCTGCGTATACGCGACTTGGTATATAGTGAACATGCTTGTATACCCTACTTGGTATATAGCCAACCTGCGTATACGCGACTTGGTATATAGTGAACCTGCGTGTATACCCTACTTGGTATATAGTGAACCTGCGTATATATATTTTCTCTTCATACTTGTAGTCTGATAATCAATTCCTTGCTGCTATCCTTCTGCACTATGATTTGTCATTAGTGTGATTTTCCATCAAGGACAACACTTGTGTCATAATGCCAACAATCTCTCCCTTTGGACTTGATGGCAAAGCTAACTTGTCACACTTAGAACTTGATCTTCTTGTTCCTTTGAGCTGGCCTGCATCCCATGCATTTAGTCACATCTATAGATTGATCTAGTTCTATGTAAGTGAGATGTTCTTCTATGAGAGGGTTGCCATCAAGTACAACACATGCATCATAATTCCAACAAGGGTTGCTCAGCCCATAATTTGCTCAAATCTGTCATTTGCTCTACCTAGAAATTACGCAAATATCCTAGGCAGTCAGCCTAGCTCCTAGCCAGAAATGCGCATTTCCTTCAAGCAGTCGAACAACCTCTTGCATATGCAACTCAGTTGACTGGTTCCCTCGAGGACCGAACAAAACAAACTTGCATGTATAGGTTGCTTCTCCTAAGGTAGCATGCAAAGGCATCCCTTGTCTCAGGGATCTATGATTAGCAGTTGGAGATTACATGCAAGGATAAATTCATAAACCTCCAACCAAGTGTCGCTTCCCCTAGATTTGTCGCATGCGTGTCACAACCTCGATGTTATCAAAACTCATCAACTGGACGTTGCAGAGCTCATTCCTCACATCAACCTTGTAGCTCTAACATCCCACATCACATCTAGGAGAAGTTGGCACATTCAACTCAGCTATTTTGGGGTAAGCCCACTTCCCATGCCTTGTGTTACATATCTGTCGCTTTTTGGGTTGTCGCCTGTATGAGTACTATTTGTTTGATTTCTTTGAATTCTTTCTATCGTTTACATGTATACAAGATTGTTCCAACTTTGTTTTAGTTTTCGTTTCTATCTCACTGTTGTCGCATGCATGAAACTGTTTTGCACGGACATTCGCCCAATCGGCGAACTTCCTCACCTACATGCATGTTGATATGTTTGTTGAATCTTTCATTCATGTTTTGCATGCACTGTTAATCACTTATGCTATCACTTAGTGTCGCCATGCACTACAACAAAACCAGCGATTTGCGCCAGATTTAGCGCCAGATTTTAGTGCATTTTTTTTGTAATTGTGATGAGCAACCTGGCGCTAAATCTGGCCCTATTGTACAATTTTTAAAGCGTCCTTTTTTGCACCTGATTTTGCATCCTTTTTCACGCTAGATTTTCATCATTTTTTACACCAAACTATGCATCATTTTTTGCGTCAAATTTTGAACCAAGATTTGCATCTTATTTTATGACAGGTTTTGCTTCTAGTTTTGTGTCATTTTTTGCATCTATTTTTCATTCTCTTTTGCTTCCTATTTCGTGTCATTCTTTGCTTCCATTTTTGCACCATCATTTGCATCAAGTTTACACTGTATTTTGAATCCAATTTAACGTCTTTTTATGCATCCATTTTGTGTCAGTTTTTGCATCTAGTCTTACGCCAGGTTTTGTATCTAGTCTTACACTAGTTTTTGCTTCTATTTTTGCACCAGCTTTGGTGCTTATCTTTGCACCATGTGTTGAATTTGATTTAGCACCAAATTTTTCATCCATTTTTGTGCCCATTTTTGCATCTTTTTTTGGACCATTTTTTACATCCACATTTACGTTTGATTTGTCTCCATTTTTCCCATCTCATTTTGCACCATATTTTGCGTCATTCGTTTCATCCAATTTTGCATCATTTTTAACACCATCTCTTGCATCTAATGTTACATCATTTTGAGCATCCAAATTTGCATTTATATTTGCATCTTATGTTGAGTCATGTGTTTTGTCCACCTTTGCATCTTATTTTGTGTCTAATGGTACATTCAATTTAGAGCCATTTTTTACGTCTACTTCTGTATTTGTTTTTGCACCAAGTTTTGCATCCAATTTTAAGCTATTTTATGCCCCTTTTTGCACCATTTTTTTGTGTCTACTTGTGTCCAATGTTGCACCATTATTTACACCGACTTTTTCATCCAATTTTGCATTTTTTTGGTGTCTAGTTTTACATCGTTTTCACAATCCAAATTTGCATCTTTTTTTGCCTCATTTTGTGTCCACATTTGCATATAATTTTGTGTCTGAGTTCGAGCCTAAATTTGCATGTGATTAGGAATCATTTTTTACATCCAATATGGCATCCTTGGTTTCACCTTTTTTAAGCCCCATTTTGCATCTTGTTTTATGTCTTTTCTTACATCTTTTTTTTTTCCTTTTTTGCACCCAAGTTTGCATCCCAAATTTACACCATTATTTGCATGATCATTTGGCATATTAATTTGTAACGTTTTTTGCTTCTTTTTAACGCTCAACTTTGCATCTTATTTTACATCTAGTTGTTGTCCTTTTTTGCATCTAATTTGGTGCCCATTTATGTGTCCTTGTTTTTGCCCAATTTGATATCCTTTTGTATGCCATGTTTTGTTCCCTTCTTTGTGTCAACTATTGCACAATTTTTCACTTCTAATTTAAAACACTTTGTATGTCAATTGTTTGCATTTTGTATTAATTCCTAGTTTAACATCCAATTTTACTTTCAATTTTGCATCCATGGTTACATCCGCATTTGATTTCTTATATAGAGTATATTTTTCTTTACATATATGACCCCCTTTATAGATTCATAGTGAAATATATGATAGTTTCTAAATATCATTAAAGCAGATATCACAATTCAAAATCATTTGTAAAGAAATTTAAGAGAAATTGACAACATCCATCCAAAAAAATAACAATGTGTCATTAACAATTTTCAAAACATGTATAAAATAGCAACATAATACTAATAAAATCAGTATTATTTTTAATCAAAACAAGTAAAATTCAAATATGATTAACAAATCAAAATATTTCATGAATATCGTTATTCTACGATAAATTAACAACATACATAAATCAAACTCATCGTATGATTACAAAATCAAAATGTCTCATTGATATAGGGTAAATTCACAACACCCATCTAAACATAACAATGTCATTCTACACAATAATTTCTTCATAAAAAACAATGCATGTGCATGCCTAGCTACCACCACCAAGATCATCCTCATGATCATCTTGACCATCCTCATTACTCTGATCCACATCATCACCAACACCGCAACTATCATCATCATCTCCTCCTTCACCACCATCATCCTCATCCTCATCCTCATCATCTCCTGATATATGTTGAACATAATTTGGATCATCGTCTTGGCAATCATTACCTATAGCATTCTGACAAAAAAAATCAATATTACATGTTAGTATTAATTACATAACACAACGCATGTTTTTGTTATACAATGTTAACCATAAAATGAGGTAAGATATACTAGCATTTGCACCAGATGTTGCAAAGGAAACGTCGTAAGGCATAAATTGAAAAATACAAATACAACAAAAGAATACTTTGATAAAGAATAAAAATATATTGAATGCTCAAATCAATGCCCCATTAACTGGAAGCATTTAGTAGACATATCTATCAACATTAGGATTATACACAGTGATCAAGAAATTTTCCATATACAAACAACAACTTCCAAAACAACCTTTTGTCACATCCACATTTTAAGAAATGCCTTGGAACGTGATCAGAATCTTCCATATTGCCTTTTTCATTATGCAGATAAATCTTCCATATTGCTATTTTCATCATGAATATTGTTAGTTCATTGTTGTAAAGTGTTAGTGTGTTAAATTCAATACTATAAGTTCGACAAGTGAAAAACATTCCTCAATTAGCATAATATACATTTTTCTCTCACCGTGTATTTTTCAGTCAAAGAGCAGAAGTAACATATTAACATGTATTTTCCCTTCATTATTTTCATCATAGAGCCAAGAAATCTACGCCTTATCTATAAAGTAACAAAAACATTTTGAAATAAGTTTAATATTTCAAGCCAGTGTCTAACCTATAAAGTAACAAAAACTTTTTGAAATAAATTTAATATTTTAAGCAATTGACTAACCTACTTTAATAATTGAAAAATTCTCAAAGATGAATTATACTCCATAATAAGAGAGCCAACATTGGAGCCCATACTTTCACTAAAACCAAAAGAAACACAACCACTTGTTAAGAAGAAATTCAAGTAATAATAATAAAACAAAAATAATAAACATTAAAGTATAAAATGGTATTTCCAACACACAAGTATAAATATACATGCTCTATGTCCATTGTTAGATTAAATGGGTGTGGAGAAAATTAGTAGAGAACCCAAAATTGTATTTCTAATTAGGATGGGTGGAGAAATGCTTTAAATGCAGGTTGTTGTCATTCTAATGAAACCCTTTGCAAAGGGGATGTTAAGATTCTAAGAGAAAAGCTAGGCTTGGTAGAGAACACCTTCCTTGTTAAACATTCCCCTATTGTAACCAAAAGGAAAGGGCAAGAGAAACAATAATTAGGTTTTTGTTCACAAGTTGTACAAAATATATAGGTGCTATGGATGTTTGAGTGAATAATGGGAGAGATTATTTATGAAATTGTGATAAGGCGCACCTAGTTTTGTCAGAAAGAGGCATATTAATGACAAGTACATCACATTTAGGTAGCATTTCGTCAAGATTTGTCTCCAATGTTGCTCCAGTTTCCTTTTCCAATTCGGGTCCAATAGAAAGACGGCCGTGGTAAAGAAGCTTACAATTGAAGGGCTGTACAAAGGAACGCAATTCAATTCAACATCATGTAATGTTTATTATTATTAGATTGAAATTTTGAAACAAACAGCATGCATTCGTAAGAATTATGGAGCACTGATTTTTGAAAAGAAGTTTGCAACATCATGAAGTAGTACTAGATCCTAAGAATGAATACCTTCAAACGCTTAAGTAGTTCTTTGCCAATACGCCCTGCACCAATAGAACCAATAGTTTTCCCTTCTAGATCATATGACCTGTAAGAAATTGCTGCCACTTTCCAATCACCCTCAACAATTTGCTTATATCCAGGCACAAAGTTTCGCATCAATATGAGAATGCGCATTAGCTCATCTTCTGCCACGGACACCACATTACTTTCGCTGATCTTCAACCAATGATGATACAAACAAATCAATGGAATTAAAAAATATATCCAATATAAATAAAATGCGTTTAAAAGTAACTCTCTGTTTTATTTACAGGAAAATAAAGAGAGTGTTAGTCTATCTGTGTTTCTCGAGATATAATGCCCCATATCCAAAATATGAAAGCTACAGGAGAACAGTTATTACACAGTACAATCTCACCATTACAAAGGAGTCGATAAAAGACCAAATGCATTAAAGCTTTCCAAGAAATTGCAAAAACATACAATAACACAAGTGAAGATCAAGGTAAATCTGCAATACATGTTGGATTGGGGATAAAGCCAATAGCATAGCATGAGATTGACAATTAAATGAGTTGTAAATAATAATGGAATGATATGGAATTGAATAGCCTACAGGCTGAATATAAACAAGAGAGTTATTATTTCATTGTTATTAATTTATTATAAAATCACATTTTTTAAAACAATAACTATTTTTATTTAAATACCAACCATTAACTAATTTCTAAGAATAATTATAATTATTGTTGTCCACTTCATCTTCTTTCCATTTCTGTACCATGAGGGAAAAACCCAATACCATTCCTATATCTTAAAATTAACACTAAATATGTCAAAATAGCTCAAGCATATTTTTGCAAGCATATTTTGGAAAACAATCATTACAGACGGATTAAACAAAGAAGAGCGCTTTGAGATCTTCCACAAATATTTCAGGAATGTAATAAGAGCAAAATAAAACCCATGGGTAAGTACAGCCAAAAGGATAATGAATCAATCTAGTCACAGTAAATATCAATATGATAATCCAAGTAAGATGTATTGTCACTTTTCCTGATTTCAGCCCTCTTGGCACCGGTAGGTTACCTATATCCTCACCCAAAACCAAAGTAGAAGCAGGCCTGGCTGGGAGACTATCTTTCAAAATTGACAAGGTATTATTTCTATCAATTAGAATGCACATGCTCAGGTGTTCAAGAATAATTAATAGAACAGTCAGCTAGATGAGCAGATCCAATTTAGAGAATTTCACTCAGATCTACTTAACATCACCTCCATGATTTAAATAATGATTGGAGGAGTCTTAATACTCCAGAGTCCAGATCACTTAACATACATAAACTAAGGCAGCCAAAGAACAATATCCCATCACTCCCATGCCACATATATATGTTTAGGTATAGTTGGAAGGACACATACCTTTCCTGTAACTAATTCAGCAAGGTTGTCATTACAAGTTTTGGGCTATGTTCACTGCCCTGGTATTGAAAGGTATACAGGTTGTTCACCTTAATTACACACATCAATGCATATGTATGTTCAGGGTTTAAGCTCATAGGCCTGTAGCTATTACAACAAAACTACAAGTGTAAATATATAATACAGTGAATTCATTTCTGAGCAAATTCCAAGTCCAGCGTTTGTTTAAGCCAAACAGTCATAAGGTTCTGAGTATCTTATGGTCAAGCATCTCATCAAAAATGCATTCCATCACATTTTATCAATACCCATGCACTATCAAAAGACACGACTCTGTTCCTTCTCCTTGTTATCAAAGGACACGACTTTCTATATGTTAATTTGTACAATCTTAATTCTTATTCTATTCTCTATGTACTTTCTAAATCCTAATCCAACATATCCTAGATCCAACTTATGCAATATCCAAGGATCTTCATACTTCCACCTTCATACGTTTCTCACAACAAGACCCAAATATAAACCAAGGCTCTGGAGGAGAAACAAGAAGAGAGGAGTGTAGTGACCAACCTGATCTGATCTGATAATAATACTACAAACTAAAAGATAACTCTCACTTTATTGTTTGTAGCTTCTTGGGGGTGAATGTGACAATGTTATATATATCATAAGGATCTGGAATCTGATATCTCCTCTTTGCTGTGGGCTGCTGGTTCCAGGGTGAGAAAAAGTGGTATAAAAGTCCTCTAAAAACGAAGGTGAAGGGTGTCATAGTGAGGTGGTTTTCCAGTTGCTTGTATCTATATAAACTATAAATGGATCTTTACTATAAAGTATTCTAAAGAGGTTCTTCAACTTACTTTAATATCCTTTTAAATTAACTTGTCCTCTTCTCAAAGACCCATATATAAATAAAGCATTGTTCATCTTTTCAAAGCTCATGTCTTAAGCATTCCATTAATACCAATAATAAAAAGAAGGATGATGATTCCGATGTATGTAATTTGTAGTTCTTGTTGCCTATGAAGTCTAAGGAGCTTAATCCCTCAAGAGTAAAACAGTAAAAGGAATTTAAGTCTCGGTCATATTGTTAGTTCCTAATCTCCTACTAACAAAGACATTCCGCTATCTTTTTTCAGGAGTCAAGACTAAACTGTATGTAATCCAAAACATACTTTCTTTGTCCAAGATTTCCCTACTTGTAATAGATTACTACAACCACATATACTACAAAAAGAAACCAATAACTCCTAATTATTATTCTGATGCCTTTGCGAGTTACTGATTAGATAATATAAACAAAGGAGTTATTCTTTATTCCAAGTGATACTAAACTAATAAGAAGACTAATCATACTATTCTTGTTTGTATTATCTCTGTATCTTTTCTATCTAAAGTAAATCTAAAGAGGAAGAATTGCTTGTCTTAATCAAGTGGGGTGAGGATCTAGGGCGACCAATGGGAGAGGAAGGCCTAAATGAGGCACCCACTTCTTCTGCTGCTAGGGCCTGGGTTTTTAATAGGATAACCACAGGGATATGTTGCAAGGACAGGGGAATAATTGGTTCTATGCAATGCCATGATCTTCTTTACAAGAGTCGCTGCTAATCCCTTGAATGTATCTTGTTTTTTTTTTTTTTGCTTCTAGGATGGACCTACTTAGTCCTTCAACAACTAGAAGAAATAAATAAGGAGACAAGGTACAACCTTGTTTTAAGTTTTAACCCTCTTGAGGGTCTTAAGAAATTAGAGGCTGAACCATTTATAAAAAATGCATAAGAAGCTTAAATTACACATCCCATAATCTAATTTACCAGTGGTAAGTTGAAACTAATATGGATAAAAAGAAGTATCAGAAAGAGCCAAGACACCCTTTATAAGCCTTGGAGAGGTTCAACTTGATCACCATTATTGTAACATTTTTGACTTGAATAATATGGAGGCCCTCTTGTGCTGAAACAATTGCTTCATGGATCTGACGATCCTCTAGAGAACCAAGCGGTTCTGTTATATGAACTTCCAAAGTAGTGCTTTCAATCTGACAGCCAAAACCTTAGCCATTATCTTATAAATACAATTAGACAAAGAAGTGGGTCTAAAAGCATAAAAAGACTCAGGTTGATCCACCTTTGGAATGAATGCAATAGAGGTCCAGATGAAGGAGCCAGGGAGCCTTACTAAAGCTTCTCCTTTCTTCCACTACCTGAAGTAAGTTGTCTCCCAACACTTCAACAAATCCCAGGTAGAACTCCATAGTCCACCCATAGGGATTGGGACTCTTGTCCTTATGGAAAGTGGACAAACACATTCAAAAGTGCTTTTCTGGAAAGATCACCATTGCTGGAACTTTGTTGACTTGAATAGTGTAGAGGCCCTCTTGCGCTGAAACAATTGTGTCATAGATTTGACAAACTATTCTAGTTAGATGAAGTTAGAAAGTAGTGATTTTAATCTCACAGACAAAACCTTAGCCATTATCTTATAAATCCAATTACATAAAGCAGTGGGTCTAAAAGCATAAAAAATGTTCAGTCTCAAAACTCTGAAGTAAATTTGTAAAGAATGTAGCATTAGCTTTCTTGGCTTAGTGAAATCCCTAATTTTCTATCCTATTTGCCTGTCTTAAAAATCTCACGAAAACCTGTAAAGATTGTGCCTTTGTGTACGCTTAGCCTCTAAAAGCCCTAGCTTTCTATCTTCTTCTGTGTAATTTGAATAGAACACCATCAAATACCAGAATTATCAATTCCCATTCTCCAAAACATTTAAATGTGCGGAACTGAGACAGAAATCATTCAATCAAACCACTCGAAATGCATCTGAATGCTGATCCATTAACTTAAAGAACTTCTGTTGGAAATAATACTGAGAGGGGGGGGGTGAATCAGTATTATCACATTAATAAAACTTTTTCAATTCCATAATCAGATTCAAATATGCTACTTCCACAACTTCTTAAGATTAAGTTAATCGATCTTCAATGAGTGCATTAGGACATTATCAACCATATTATCAGTTAACAGATGCAGTAACATAAAGTAGATCATCACACATAAGGCACACATATGAACACAATGATATAAGGTGGAAACCCAATGCGGGAGAAAACCACCTGCTGCAAGTCATCTCAATCTTCTTCTTAATAAGAAAATTCTTTTACAATATTTGTACTGGTGCAACCTTATACCAGTACGGGAGCTACAACCCCCTTTGCTCTTGTACTAGCCGATCCATTTACTAGTACGCAGGCTACTACCTGCTACAATGCTCCAAGATTTCTTTTAGCTCTTGTACTAGCTTAGATACTAGTACGTAGGCGCCGGCCTACAATCTTCTCCCTCTAAGTACCACGTTTCATCAATTTTCATACTGGATACATTGAGGCACAACTCATAATCTTGAAAGGCCACATTTCATCCAATTTTCATACTGGACCCAACAACAACATTGAAGCTCAAACAACCTTCTGAAACACCCAATCAACTGTAGTAACTAGATCAACAATAATAGGACCAAACCCAGGATGCAACAATGATAAACAAAGATTTTAAGAGAAGGAAGCACCCTGCTCAACTGCTAGCCTGAGTCCGGACTCACCCTGCTCAACTGCTAGCCTGAGTCCCGGACTCACCCTGCTCAACTGCTGGCCTGAGTCCCTGGACGCACCCTGTTCAACTGCTAGCCCGCGTCCCGGACGCACTCTGCTCAACTGCTAGCCTGCGTCCCTCGCTCTGAGTCTTTTGAACTGCCTGCGTCTCGGCGCACCTGAACCCTTCTGCGCCTGCGTCCGGCGCACCTGAACCGGTTCGCTCCTGCGTCCCGGACGCACCTGAACCCTTACTGCACCTGCGTCTCTTTAGATATGAAAGATATTAAGACTTCAAGACTAACCCAAACAGTCAGATCTACAGATCTGATCGTGCGCCATAGCGATCATAGTCCATTAGAAGATTCGCCTTCATAGATCTGGACTAGATCTCACCAAAAGATATTCAACAAAGATGGTGCTTAATCCAAATGAACTCCTTTGCTTTATATAGGCAAGCTTCTCCCCAAAACATGGAACAATACCACGAGCCGACACCATAGAAACACAAAACCGTCGGCTAGATACCACGCAAGAAACCCCCACGTGCTTTTCTCTGCCTTGAAATGTGTGCACTGGGCGGACGCACCTCCTGAACGGCTGGCCTGCGTCCCTGGACGCGGGTTCTGCATGGTATGCCTGCGGGGACGCACTTGCTGAACATATTTCCTGCGTCCTTCTTGATTTATCACCTGAATGGGTTTGCCATCAAGGACAACACCTGAATCATAATGGCAACAATCTCCCCCTTTGGACTTGATGGCAACCATATAAACTTCAGCTTCATTCTCCCCCTTTGACATCAAGGGCAAAGGGGTATGCTCCCCCTAAGAACATGCTCCCTTTGACTATGAGCCAGATCTGCTGAAGTCTCTGAATGAGCTCCCCCTTTGTATATGTCATGGTGCTCCAATCTGATAATGGTCTTTTTGAGAACAAGCTGAGATGTCTGCTCTGCTGTATAGTGCTTGTTCATGCTCAAACTCCCCCTGACAATAAGCAAGGTCTGCAAAAAGATGTTCTACAAGAAGAACATGACTCTATATATATCATAAATGACCTTCCCATCACCAAAAGACTCAATACATACATCCATCACCCATCACAATAAGGATCATCCATCCAACCAAGTGGGAATACATCAGAAATATGAAAACCAAATACATTACATCTTCATCCCATGCATAGTGGGGGGGGACAAAGGCCGTTACATGACCTGAAGAGATGACTACAATAGACCATTACAACATGAGTTTTGCTATGACCTTTCAAATGACAAACATCATCAACAACACTGTATAATCTGCTCCATAGTATCTGTCAACATCAACTCACAACCATCCAGATCTACATGAATCAAGAGTCATCAAATGAGAGTATCAACATCAATCAACATATGTATGAATAATCATCCCTGTATCTAGCCAACAATCCTTATCCATTTGTGCCAAGAAAGAAATCATGCATCATGCACATGTCAACAGCTGCATATGAGTGACTCATCATCGTCATGTCTTCAACAATGCGACTTTGAATAATCATCCATGAAATCAGCCAACCTCATCTATGTATGTGCCAAGGAAAATAAAGACTCCATGCAAGCATCATTAGAGAATCAACCATAAATCTGATCATGTGATCAACTCATAACCATAGCAAGATGAATCATAAGCATTGTCACCAAGGACCATAATGCCAACAATGCATTCAGGACATATGCTCCCCCTGAACCAGTGCCATCTGTTAAATCTGATCATGCATATCAA
Organism: Pinus tabuliformis; assembly: GCA_031772625.1. NCBI lineage: Eukaryota > Viridiplantae > Streptophyta > Pinopsida > Pinales > Pinaceae > Pinus > Pinus tabuliformis. Next base: position 89,436,742 of record CM062819.1, on the reverse strand, counting down.
GAAGAATCAGCCAATAAATGCTTTGAGACGGGTACGCACTTCATCTTCTGCTGCGCTGCGTCCTGTTGCTGCAGGGACGCACCCAAAAACACTATCGCGCCGCGTACTTTTACTCAGGGACGCACCCAAAATTACTATTGCGCCGCGTCCTTTTGCTTCAGGGACGCACCTGATCCTCAGTCGCTCTGCGTCCCCACGCAGATTTTCAGTTACTGAACTGCGTCCTGGACGCACCTGGACTTGGTCTGGCCTGCGTCCGCACGCAGGTCTCCTATTACTGCACTGCGTCCTGTACTTTCAGCTTCCTCTGATTCTGGTATGTCTGTACATTGTATTGTGCCATCCTTTTCTGACTGTACTTCCTTTTTCCTCCATATCTTCAAGCGTGATGATGACATTTTCTCCTTTTGATATGGTGCCCAAACTTTGTTCCTGCATTCCTTGGCTATATGTCCAAGCTTGTTACATGCATAACATCTTACATGCTTCATATTCCTCCTGTAACAATCAGTAGCTTTGTGACCAAACATATTGCAAGCAAAGCAATATCCATAAAAGTACCTTGATTGAGATGACCTTTCTGCATAATGGTCTTGAACTCTTCTTCTTCTACATCTAGCTGCAACATGTCCAAGATTATGACATACATAACATTCAACATTATTCATAGGAGGAGTAAAGGATTTTCTTTGAGGAATCTCTTTCCTTGGTTGATGATGAGATTGATCTTTCACTTCTTCGTTGATCACTTTAGATTTCCTTTTAGAGTTTCTTGCCTCACCTTGTGAACTAGATTCACCTTCAACAGATTCATGGAAACCAAGACCAGTCTTTATAGCAGGGGACCTTTGACTACTAAGAATATCATCCAATACTTCAGAGCTATCTTGAAATCGTAAAAGCTTATCCTTTTCTTCTAGTTTACCTTTCAAGATATTTACCTCAACGTGAAGTTGTTCTTCCTTTTCAAGAGATTTCTTTTTCAAAACTTCTTCAGCTTTCCTTCCTTCTTCCATTTGTTCCCTTAGTTTGAGAATTTCTTTTTCATGTTCTTCATACAGATCCTGCTGCATTTGACGAACTTGGAAGGCACATTCCAGTTGAGATTTTAAGCTGGTGACTTCGTTTTCTTGTTTTGCAATAGCTTGGAGTAGATCTGTATTCTGCTTCTTTGATTCTTCAAGATCTCCTTTTAGTGAGAGGATTGTAGCTTCAAGATTTTCATAGTAGCTAGATCTATCTTTGAGTTCCTTGATGGTTGTGCTTCTTTCGTTGACTTCTTTTCTTAATGATGTCACTTCATGCTGCAATTTTTGACATTGGTCTTCCTTGTCCTTGAGTAGCTTTCTTACCTTGTTTCCTTCTTCTAGTTGGGCCCTTAGTTTGGTAGCTTCTTCTTTGAAATCACATTCCCTTTTGTTCAATAGATCTTGTTGATCTCTAATTTTGTCTGTCAGCTTTTTAAATTCTGCCTCTATTTGATATCTTTCTTGTTCACCCATAAGAGCAAATTCAATAGTTTCGCTATCACTTTCATCTCTTTCACAAGGAAATATAGCTGGAACATCAGAGGATAACACATTCATACCTGATACTGATTCTGAATCTGATTCTGAATCTGAAGAGCTTCTTATGCCTAATCCCCAATCGATTCTTCCACTATCATAGTTCTTCTGAGATGACTTCTTTTTCTTATGAGCTTTCTTCTTAAGCTTCTTTCCCATTGTTCCACGGATCTCCTTCAAGCGATCAAGCTTTTCTGAAGGACCTGCTCTGATACCAATTGTTGGAAATAATACTGAGAGGGGGGGGGGTGAATCAGTATTATCACATTAATAAAACTTTTTCAATTCCATAATCAGATTCAAATATGCTACTTCCACAACTTCTTAAGATTAAGTTAATCGATCTTCAATGAGTGCATTAGGACATTATCAACCATATTATCAGTTAACAGATGCAGTAACATAAAGTAGATCATCACACATAAGGCACACATATGGACACAATGATATAAGGTGGAAACCCAATGCGGGAGAAAACCACCTGCTGCAAGTCATCTCAATCTTCTTCTTAATAAGAAAATTCTTTTACAATATTTGTACTGGTGCAGCCTTATACCAGTACGGGAGCTACAACCCCCTTTGCTCTTGTACTAGCCGATCCATTTACTAGTACGCAGGCTACTACCTGCTACAATGCTCCAAGATTTCTTTTAGCTCTTGTACTAGCTTAGATACTAGTACGTAGGCGCCGGCCTACAATCTTCTCCCTCTAAGTACCACGTTTCATCAATTTTCATACTGGATACATTGAGGCACAACTCATAATCTTGAAAGGCCACATTTCATCCAATTTTCATACTGGACCCAACAACAACATTGAAGCTCAAACAACCTTCTGAAACACCCAATCAACTGTAGTAACTAGATCAACAATAATAGGACCAAACCCAGGATGCAACAATGATAAACAAAGATTTTAAGAGAAGGAAGCACCCTGCTCAACTGCTAGCCTGAGTCCGGACTCACCCTGCTCAACTGCTAGCCTGAGTCCCGGACTCACCCTGCTCAACTGCTGGCCTGAGTCCCTGGACGCACCCTGTTCAACTGCTAGCCCGCGTCCCGGACGCACTCTGCTCAACTCCTAGCCTGCGTCCCTCGCTCTGAGTCTTTTGAACTGCCTGCGTCTCGGCGCACCTGAACCCTTCTGCGCCTGCGTCCGGCGCACCTGAACCGGTTCGCTCCTCCGTCCCGGACGCACCTGAACCCTTACTGCACCTGCGTCTCTTTAGATATGAAAGATATTAAGACTTCAAGACTAACCCAAACAGTCAGATCTACAGATCTGATCGTGCGCCATAGCGATCATAGTCCATTAGAAGATTCGCCTTCATAGATCTGGACTAGATCTCACCAAAAGATATTCAACAAAGATGGTGCTTAATCCAAATGAACTCCTTTGCTTTATATAGGCAAGCTTCTCCCCAAAACATGGAACAATACCACGAGCCGACACCATAGAAACACAAAACCATCGGCTAGATACCACGCAAGAAACCCCCACGTGCTTTTCTCTGCCTTGAAATGTGTGCACTGGGCGGACGCACCTCCTGAACGGCTGGCCTGCGTCCCTGGACGCGGGTTCTGCATGGTATGCCTGCGGGGACGCACTTGCTGAACATATTTCCTGCGTCCTTCTTGATTTATCACCTGAATGGGTTTGCCATCAAGGACAACACCTGAATCATAATGCCAACAACTTCTTCCCAAACTCTGCCATTTTTTAAACAAAATTTATCCATACATGCATACATTGTATGTATGTATGTATGTATGGATTGTATACATGTATGTATGGATTGTATACATGTATCTATGGATATGTACTATGCATACATACATGCATACAATCCATACACACATGCATACAATCATACATACATACATGCATCAATTGTGTAAAATGAGAGCTCAAGTGCCAATTGCCAAGGGATATACCTATGCATAGATGACAACATTTTATTTAGCCAACATGTGAAGCTTGCAATTAATTGGATTATGAACCAGATTGCCTTGGGAAAACAAAGAGGGGTCATGATATGTCAAATGGAGTAAAATTATTCTTTCTCTTGCTGAGGATTAAAGCTACATCAACTCTCAACTTGCCCCTGCCAACCATCTCACTTTCATAGATAAGAAGATGATGGTGTTGGTTATGGTTTTTCTTATTGGTGCAACTAGCCAGATAATGCACGTTGCACATTCTGCAATTTTCCTTTGACCCTTATATGATAAGCTGGTATAACCAACTACACACTTGCAAAAGGAATGTGTAGGCAGAGATATATTCAAGAAACCTTACTACTACAATGTTTGTTTGAATGTATCTTGTTCCTCAATCTCATGGGACTAGTAAGGAAGCTTGCTACATAGATTTTGCCTTGATTTAGTTAGGGCCAGAAATGAGACTCTGATCGTATGCAACCAGCAAGTTACCATTTGGGTTGTTGTATATTTCTTCAGCTGGCATATTGGTCACCTCAATTTTTTGGGGTCAACGAGATTTCAAGCAGCTGGATATTGCCATATTGCCCCTACTCACAGTAAAAATTTACCTTGAACATTCTATATAGTATTATCTTGACCTAAATAGGACAAGAACGAGCACTCTTGTCATGTGTCCCTTGAATCTTGAAAGAAAACTTCCATATAAACTACACCTCCATTACCATATCATTGCCTATTCTCAAGGATGTCATTCACATCAGACAGTTGGATCAAGAAGAGGTATCTTGCCAATAAGTTCCACAAGCCATGAAGATAAGTACAAGGCTGCATGCCTACCATTGGGTAAGTTCCCTGGGTTTCTGCACTTCATCAACACATAAACCCTATATTGAACCCTCAAACAAAACCTGAATTTTCCCATCAAAACTACAAGACTTGGCCTTCAAAGTTCAAATTAGGCCTAAGCTCAACCTTCAAACATCGAAATTTGGCCACTAGAACAAACCTGAAACTCAGCCTCAACAACATTGAAGTTCGGCCTTCAACAGGGCTAAAACTCGGCCTCTAGAACAGCGTTGCAACTCACCTTCTAACTAGGACCAAAAACCTTCACAAAGAGTGCCAAAAACCCTTCCCACAAGAAAACTCTCCAACTATGCTTCACTTGGTTCATGAGGTATGAACCTTAGAATTACTCCTTTGCTTGCTTAGACAAACCTGAATTGGCTTGAGCGAGTAAGTCCTAGGTCCCTACACATAACACCTATATATAGTGTGTTTGACCACCAAAAGCAAGGCCGACTTTCCCACTGGCTAGGCTAACTTGGCAGACTATAATATTGAAAAAAATCATCTCTTTAACCAAAAGAAGTTAGGGGGAGTGCCATATAATGTTGCAAAAATCTTGGAATAAGCTTTCCAACCATATATATATATATATCTATATATATATATATATATATATATATATATATATATATATATATATATATATATATATATATATATATATATATATATATATATATATATATATATATATATATATATCATGTTCCATAATTGGAGAAAAATGCATTCAAAGATAGGATACCTAAATGGGACATCAAAAATCCAAAAATAATATTTCAAGAAGGTGTGTCATATATCGTTGGAAAGGTCTCAAAATATGTTATTTTACTATATAACTCTCTTTCATTTGGATAGCCTTTGACATCAATAACAACCATTTTCAACATACATAATTCAAAGGAATCTGTTGCTAAAATTTAGCTACTTTTCACATGGCTACCATCCATCGTCTATCAGTTGAAATGTTAGACAAAAGGAAACAAGCCCAATACAACAAAAAGAGAGAATTAATAGCCTGTAATATGTCAAGCCAACAATCCACAAACAAGAAATAAGTGGCAGAAAATTTATAATAACACTTGCCCTTCTGTGCCTTCCAGGGTGGAAGGAGATGCGAATATAAACAAAGGATTCACGCTCTTAGTTTAATAATAATTAACTACTACCGTTATGTAACCATTCTGTAATTACTAATGGGAAAAAATAATAACATCTTACCCCACACTCACTTTTGGGAAAAAGTGGTGGCTGTGGAAAACTGTATGTAAAAGTACCAAAGGCAAAGGAATGTATTGATGCTCAAAGAATCATCGAAATGAGACCAAAAATCTTCAATTAATGCTCTGTTGTCCAATACAGTGTTGCAAAGATTGGTTATCTATCGTCAATATCATGAGATATCATGATTCTCTCAGCTCAGGGATATTATCAGCAGAAAAAGTTGTGAATTTTACAAATTTTGAACATATCATGATATTTTGAAAATATCCTGATATATCAATAAAATGTCACCAAAAAATGGAAAATATTAGCTGAGTTAGCAGATTATTGGATTTTTTGGCTCAGTTTGAAGTGGTATCAAAGCTTTTTCGAGGTACAAAGTGGAAGAATTTTTATTTTTTTATATAAATTTTTCAAAGGAAAAAGAGGACAGCAAAAAGCAAATCATATTCTAAAATTTTAAAATATGAAGAAACCAGTTGTAGATCCGGGTTCCTCTAGAAAAATACCCAGCTTCAAAAAAATTGTGCAAATCAGAGCCTAGGAAATGGAGTTATTGTTGATAGAAAACCAAAGTTTTAGGGTTTTCCTGATGAAGATCATAGATTCTAGACCAATACATATTGACAGTTTGACCAGATTTTAGTCCATCCAATGCCAATAGATACAAAGTGGTTGTAGCATTTCCTAATTGTGGTCTATCTTTCAATTGCTTGAACCAGGACTATATCACGGATATTGCAGCAATAAAAGAAATAATTCCAGTCTATAGAAAGGTAGCATAGTAATAACATACTTGAGTTTTCGGGGTGCTTCAAACAATCTCGTCCTAAAGATAGGATTCCAAGTTGTTTGCAGATTTTAATTGGTGAGGTTGGCTCTAATTTTGGAACTTTGTTGGCTCTGCTGCAGGTATCATTTTGCCCCAAATCTTCGCCAAGCCTTTTTCATGGACTCACTAAAGGACTCTCATTTTCTGCATCCTTCATATGAGTAAACCTTCGACCCAGCACTGGTTTTCAATACAAACTTTCAAAGAGAGAAACTGGCAGTTTGGAGCAGGTTACAAGACCTCCTTCTATAATGAACAGAGATGACCCCGGAATGTGGCAAAAGTTCTCCCCTTCAGACGGTGCTAAAGAAAACAAAGAGCTTCTCTCTGAAATCTCTAATGGCGTGCTTGGATGGCCTAATCTGACCAAAACTACAAAAATGTACCATGAGTTTTCCTCTACGTTGTTATATTGTGAAGGATAGTGTTTCCCTCAATTACTAACCGTTCCAATAGCCCCTGCTTCCTGATCCATTAGTTTTGACTTCTCCAGACACTAAAGAGCATTAACGATTCTATTCCATTACACAAAGATGAGCTGGAAGGGAAAACCCTTCGGAGCACAGTATTTCATGTTGAGGTATCAAATTCTTGGTTCCATGGAAATAGAAACCGCATGAAGATATCTACGAACCACTTGAACATAAAAAATGTTCAGTCTCAAAACTCTGAAGTAAATTTGTAAAGAATGTAGCATTAGCTTTCTTGGCTTAGTGAAATCCCTAATTTTCTATCCTATTTGCCTGTCTGAAAAATGTCACGAAAACCTGTAAAGATTTGCCATTGTGTACGCTTAGCCTCTAAAAGCCCTAGCTTTCTATCTTCTTCTGTGTAATTTGAATAGAACACCATCAAATACCAGAATTATCAGTTCCCATTCTCCAAAACTTTTAAATGTGCGGAACTGAGACAGAAATCATTCAATCAAACCACTCGAAATGCATCTGAATGCTGATCCATTAACTTAAAGAACTTCTTCCCAAACTCTGCCATTTTTTAAACAAAATTTTCAGCACAACCTTGTCTAGTCCATTTATAGAGAGCGTTAGTTTATGAAATCTTGCTTGTAAGCCAAAATAGAGTCAAAATTTTCCATTGAAAGCTCAGAATAACTGAACCAGAAATAACCCTTGTGAAATTTGCTGCTTAAAACATTGTTTTGAGCACGACCTCTTTCTTCAGATTTATTTTAGATAATACGGTAGCTTATTTAATGAAATATTTCCAGAAAGTTGAAATATGGCAAATTTTTCCAATCAAGAACTCTAAATAATTTCATTAAGACAAGGCGTAGAGGATTCATGACGGCGACAAGAAAATAATGGCGCTTTGCAATTTAAGTACTCTCTTGCAGAGAAATATCTTTTCTGAAATCGTTTTGACCACGAAGAAACGCAGATGAACTGTTGGAAGTCGTGCAGAGAGAGAGATCTGGTGGCTCGTGGATCGATTCTGGGGCAATGTTTATGCGATTGCAAACCATGATTGTTCATATGCGAGCTACTGAGCTCGTTGAGAGGGATACGCGCAATGGCGCCAAACTACCAAGAGGATTTGAATTTAAAGGCGAGATAGAATATCTACCGTCCGATCATGTTCTCGACGGCCATATATTTGTGTTTCAGTGAAACGGATTTTCAAAGAATTTGAAATATTATACATTCTATTATTTAAGCTGAATAATAGTTTTACTTTGGAAAAATAATTGGGCACATCAAATAAAATATTGATGCGACCGACATAGAACTCCGAAACAATAATGCACCCTTCTGTTACTCCAAAACAATAATGCACCCTTCTCTAGCTGATGTGTCAATGCTTTCTTTGAAGTGGAACTTAAAGAATTAAGTAATTATTCATTATTAAATTGGGATTTTATATAAATTAATTGATTATTTATTAATGTTAATTTCATTTTATAATTTTATAGTAATTTTTAATAGATTTTTGTTAAAGATAATTATTTGAGCTATTATTGTATCAAGATTTTTGTTGTGTCTTTTATTATTATATTTTAATCCACTTTAAACATGCTCAAAATATGTTTTCATCTTCATTTGTGGAGATTATCTACTTGCATATTCAAAAAGTTTTGATGTAGTTTTTGCCTTGAAAAATGATTATTGTGATTGTAATGGTGAGAAATTATTCTATAAACAGTGTTAAGTGTTATTTAGAATAAATGAGAAATTCTTTTTGAATATATAAGACTAATCTTTGAGAGAATAGATATATATTCCCTAATTATCACATAAACAAGGGGTTAATCTTGCATTTAGTGCTTTATCTCTGTAGAGTTTCGCTAAACAAAGGGAATACCTCCTCCTGCGTGACTTCGATTGTCCCTCCCTCTTACAGGATTGCAAAGCATTAAGAATTGAATCTTCTTTATTTTAAAGATGTAGTCTTGTCGAATATACCAAAAACATAGTAGGATTCTTTCATTATTGACAAAATCAAGCACATGTGCAAGGGAAGTATTCATCTATGGATGGTTAACAAGTTCATTAATAACTACAAGCAAACGATTCAAACTATGTATTTAATGATCTGTAGTCATCATCTAAAGAGTTCAAGAATCAAATCAATTCCAACCTAAGTTCTAAGTATATGGTAAACCTCTACTCTAGAGGTTCTATTATTGTAAAATTTCACAACTATGGAAGTTGTGGCAAGGTCTCAAAGGAGGGACTTTCTTTTTGGGGCAAAACTAACCTTTTTTCAAAAGATAGTTTCTATAATTGAATCCATCTTCAATATCCATTTCTTCAACCCCACTCTGCCGGATTTGAATATTGAATCCCCCCTACTTATTTTGGGATGAGATGATCTTTCAAAAGCCAACATAAATATATTGGGGACTTACAACAATATACAAACTAAGCAAGGAAGGGTATACACACATGTGTTAGAATTTGAATTGAAGTTGACTTGAGCAAAGGTATAACAATGCATATTTAATTAAATATTGGTGATTTTAACAACCACGTCCATTAGATTAAAATAATGATACTTTATGTGTATCTATATGCAAAGACGAAATACTTGAAAGGCACCTTCCCAACAACAAAGGTCATTATAAGAAAAATGGAAAAATAACAAGTTGATGGGTGGTATGATTGAATGAAGAATCAAAGGGCAAGAAAGAAGAGACATCCAAGTTTAGTCCTAATAAAAGATTTTATGGCCCCTTCCAAGGAGTGCGTTATTAAGAGGGACACAAACATGATCATGGAGTCTGTGCTAAAGTCTTATGGGAGAAATAGGAAGCATGTGAATGAGATATTATGGATTTCAAAAGAGAAATCATGTTATTCAATCCAATAGAAGCAAGGGGATTGGTGCTACTTGAGACTCCATAAGCTCTAAATCAATTGGTGAAAGCAAGAAGTCTAAAAGATAAATGCAAAGAAAGGAATATCCATCTATGTACAAATCTACAATAAATAAATTCAAAATTATACAGTGTTTCCATATAGACAATGTTAGGTCCCTATAACACTAGTGATTCCCCCATTACTAGTGTCATTGTGGCCCTTACTGTTATTGGTGTGCCCTTATTGTCCCCATATTGTTATTATTGTGCCCCATAGAAGCCCACTATTTTTATTTTTGTGCCCTTATATTATTATTGTTATGTTGACTTTGATTATATTGTGACCCCTTAGACTCTTATATATAGAAATGAGGCTTTGTCATTTGTATCATCCAATAATTACTATTTTGTGTAATGTAAAGGAGGTTGCCCCCTCGAAGAGGCTGATTTCTAAGTTGTTGATCTATCTTTTCTATCTTTTTGTGAGTTGGTTTCATAACAGACAACCTAGGTTCGAACCCTAAAAAGTGTAGGGTCTTTGTGAGTGTTTGTGAGGGAATGTGTTTGACATCACATAATTGGATTCCCTTCATCATCAAAGAGACATGTGTCCCAAAAGTCAATTTGGTTTAAGTGGATGCTAGTATGATACATTGTATATTTTCTGAGTGTAGTAGCACAATTGGAAAAAAGCATGTTGGCAAGCCCTTGTGTATCCAAGTGATTGAAAGTTCAATCCCCCAGACATATCTCACCAATTGAACTTAAAAAAAATATGATACAATGTATATTGCAAAGCCATTAAGTTAAGTAATGACCTTGGCTAACCCAAATATTTAATTAGAATTTAAGCTCAAACACAACATTAGAAATGAAACCTTCACTCTAGATCTAAGGATATAGGGGTCAACATTGGATATTGGATACAAGACAAGGTGATCAAATGTATCTTTTGGAATAGCATTTTTTACAAAGGAATACAAATTTTAATGCTTATATTAACATGTATGTATAATATAATAATGAAATAGTCACTCTTTAGTTCATGGATAAAAGTGTTGGTGTGGAAGGAAATCTCGAGGGATGTGTCACTATAGTCATAAAATTTGCATTTATTGTGGCACATGGAGAACTTATTAATTGGGTGTAGCTTTAAAAATGGATAGGAGTGTTATCCTCCCCACCTAACTGCAATTCCTACAAATGACATATTTAGTGATTAATGAGTATATTGTTGTAATAATTTTGAACCCTGTGTTAAGAAATCCCTATGCAATCCAATTTAACTTAGGTACCATCCTCAAAATGAGGAGAATTCATTTGTGGGTTTCCTTAGAATGTGTATTTCAAGGAAGAATGTGTACTTTGTCGATATGTTGAAAGATTTTACGGTCTTTGTGTTTTAGTGTACCATGTCATGTTTGGCATTGAGCGTTGGGTGTGTTGGAAGCCAACTCTTGGTAAACTCAAATACACTTGTCCTAAGGAGGGAGTTGGGGTTTTAAGGTTCTCTAGTTGTAAAAGCTTTCAAAGTCAATGTTTTTCATCCTCTTCTTGCATATTGCAGTCTCAAGGCCATTCGATGAGTTGGTGGTCATGCTTAAGGTTTTCATCCTATTCTTGCATTGTGCTTAAGGTTGATTGGTACCTTGTTCCATGAATTATGATCAACTTTGGGTCCTCTTTCAGTAGACACCTCCTAGCCACAGTATTAAAGGCAACATATTGGTTTCCTTTACTAATTTTAGCTTGTAATAAATTTAGATGTAATGGTTGTCACACGCGTTCATATACAACTACCTCATAACAAAGCTAACACAAGCACTTCTACCCATGCCTACATCACATCACAGAGGAGGAATCAATCAATATTATTCAATATCCCGCATTCGAGTATCCCTCCTTTGAGGATTCAATCCAACATTTATGGAGATCAGGTCATCCATTTACAATAACTAGCTTTGCCATATAACATGTTCATATTCCTATTGTCATGGCCGAAAGTACCACCGACATATATCTTATGCAATACGAATAAATAATTAGAACGCCTCAATGGATTCAATTCATCCTATAATGCATAATGCATATATTAGATAACCCGAACCATAGGCTCTACTGTTTCAAAACAAAATCATTTATCATACATAATCAATAATCCGTCTGCCACAGTTGCATGACACGTTAACATGTGTATCTTAGGGATTATGCACAATTAATCAGAAGTGCAGCATTGGATGCATAACACAAATAACTTGTACCATAGTTTATATAGTCGAGCCTTAACCACAGTTAACAAATTTGCATAGCGGCTCAAGCACGACTATTCACTATCTTAACAAAAGACAGGTTAACACCAATTCTACATAAGATCCACATACTGTGACTGTGATTATAATTTCATTTATGTGCATCCATAAAATCATCTCATTAACTGTTATAGACAATTTTGTGCCTTACAGCAACAAGCATGAATTGTCAATAATCCAAGGGATCCAAAGTTCCCTAAACATGATGTTCCTACCCCTAGAGGAACAAGGTCAGCAAACCAACAGCTCTCAGATCAGTTCTCCACCTGAAAACACTAAAAAACAAGCAATCCTGAAATCAAAGCAGGTGCTCCACTAGGTTTCTGCGCTGAAACTCAGTTGCTCCATGGTGTACCTGCGTTGCAAAGCAAGTGGAACAAAGGCCACCTGCGCTGAGCGAGATGGGACAAGTGGCACAATGAGTCATTGCTTTGGAATCTTCCAAAAATGACACTTGGATCAGGTATTTCGCCTTGTGATGAGTCAGAGGCTCTGTTTCTCCAAGTGGAAGCAAGGCTCTCCAAGTGGACTCAAGAACTGAAGATCAACTAAAGATTAACTGAAGAGAGAGAGGACACAAGGCAGCTACACATCAGTTGCAAGCTGACTCATCCTTTCTCAATTCATCTATATATTGAGCTCTCTCCTATGAGCTCAGGAGGCTGGAATTTTGTGCAAAGTAATGATATGCTATTGGTTTCACTATTGAGCTATTGGGTGATTGTTTGAGAGAGGTGAAGAGGAGCAATTCTTTCTGCTGGGAGGTGTTGCTGGGTTGGAGCCTTCAATGGTTGTAATACTCTCAGAACCTTTACTTCTTCATTAATAAAAGCTATTGAGGTTCTTCTATGTGCTCTTGTTTCAATAATATATTGTGATGATTGCATGTTTGGTTTACACTAATCCATGAACTAGTTATGATTGCATGCCTCTTGTAGTTTCCTTCTTTGTTATTTTGCAGGATCTCATTGTAGCTGGGCAAGCAAAAGAACAAGGAGCTAGGAGCAAGCGGCCAAAGAAAAGAGTTTGGATTCGACATTAAGCGCAAGGCAACGGTTAGTGCATTTCTCCATTCTCTTTTGCTTTCATAAAGAAGTAAACCTTAAGTAGTTTGTTTTACAGTTGTTGCTAAGGAACTATCACCCTTAGAGTGGGATAGGGTCATCCGAGTCGGATACTTTTCCCTACAACAAACTGGCGACTCCGCTGGGGATCGTATCCGTTTGATTGTGTTTGTAGTATTTTGCTATTCATTTCCTGAACAAAAGAGTACCAAATCGAAAAGCTTTTGACTATATCAAAAGCGAAGTAGAGGGCAGCTACTCTAGCTCATTTCTGAGCAAGTTCATGATTTGAAGAGCTGATATACAAGGATCCTTGTAAGCTCTTAGTGATAGCTTTGCACCTTCCTAATCATCCCTTTGAGTGTGCTTGACTGATTGTTTCTGATTTGAGCAAAAACCGTGCATTTTTGAGAAAATTATGACCCAGAAACTGTGAAAACGCAATTCTCGTTTTCCAAAGCAGGTAGTACACAGGCTACCTGCTTTGCAACGCAGGTCCCGAAGGGGCTACCTGCGCTGAGAGCCAGTTTGGCTGTGCAGCACCTGCGTTGGCCCAAATTTGCCTAGTGCATTTGGGGTTTCCTCCCTTTCTCTTGCCTGTTTTCACCATTGATTTGGCTGCCAGTTACCAGTCTTGCACCTGTTCTGAAACCAATATTACTTGCCATCATTCTGCCTCTGTTATATAACGAAATTGTACTTGTTCTTTGTATTTCTTACTCATTTACAATTTCCCATAATGAAGAGTAAACTAGTCTTGCTTTTGGTCTCTTAGATCTGAACCTGTGTTAGGCATTTTGCTGGTCTAAAGAGTTAGCTTGTTTGCTGTCCATAGCTGATTAGTCATTTTACTTTCGTCAGTATGGTTTGATTTCATGTATTTCCAGTGATTAAGCAAGTGAGTCTTAAGGTGTCTTTTGATTTTGGACAAACTTGTGTGTTTTCGCTCTAAATCGAAATCAAAGTTATATAACCACTTTCTTCTTGTAATCCATTGACATTAAGAAAGGGAAAAGAAAATACATGCATTGTGCATTTTGCATTTGAAAAAGTTTGCATGATGATTTAGGAGAAAGTGCATTAGTTTGTGCTGTATGAACTGTGTGAAAAGAATTTGCCTTTCTTCTCCCTCAGTAGTTAAGATTTTCATCAGTCAAAAAGATTTGAAAAAGCTTGCTTCTCATCTTAGGCTGCATTTAGGAATTTGTCATATACATCTCGTGGTGAACCTTGAAAGGCAAACTTTAAAAAGATCAACTTAAAATATACTGAATGAACCTAACAATGCATTGTAACATAACGCAAACATCTAGAGGTCTAGGTAGAGACGTGTTCCGGCGTCGTTAAACATAGTGACTGTCGATCTCTACGAAGGTGGGTGATTCCTCCTGAGAGTCGGTGGCACTAATACGGACTTGTGCTCCCACGTACCGTCGCGTATATATTGGGAGACCCCTATAGGCAATTATCGTTTATCCATAGGAAGCCGTGTCGGCCGCCCTACTGATCGCGATGCAGTGAACATAGCATTCACGAAGATCGACCACCCGTACCGTAAAACGTATTCTGTGGTTTCGCGAAAGGTTTGGCACACCCTCTGCCTAGATCTCCAGAGCAGTTTCTTTTGGCCCTTTTCAAACTCTATAACTGAAAAGGTCCAACCGAGCATTTGTCACTTCGGGCTCGTTAATACATCGAAGGAGACTAGAGTCATCTTTAGCTTTTTCTCGACTCTTAAAACATGAAAAAGCAAAGTTATGTTTAAAAGCGTCTAATAAAATTCATTCAAATCGGAAACACAAATTTTCCCTTTTATATTTTAGTTGATCGAGTAATCCGCAATCGTGGAAGAAAGTCAATTGAATATCCATCGTTCTCGGAGGCTTGCGAGTCAACTGTCTTTGTCTCCGGAATCGAAAACAATCCGGACAAAGCGAGCTCGTCGAACCAGTTCAAAATCTCCTTTAAAAGTTAGAACAAGTGTTCCAACAACATCTGAGATTCTGGTCACTCCAAACATTTCCGGAAACCCTGCCTCCATAGAAGAAGTTCAATCGCCACAGAGGGACAGTAATACTGATCCTAGTCTGGGGGCAAATACTTGTATGACTGAACCAGTTCCATCTGTAACCGGTCCAGAGAGTTTTGTTCCTCAAACATCTGTCGCGGTCGATACAACCCCTTCTTCGGCACCGAAAATCTTTTATGGGCCTAACGGTCTTCCTCTTCCACCTGGTCTGATTGCGATAGAGGAAATTATAGAGGAACCGCAAGTATCCACTCCAATTCAATTTGGAGTAGGGGTCACTCTATTTCCTGCTACAACAGAAGTTTGTCCATCACCAGTGGAAGTTCCTGTAGAATCACTAGGTGATCAATTGGATAGACTAAAAATGACTGAACAACCGTCGACATCTAGGACTGTGTCAAATGACACGGCGACGGCAGAATTACCTGCTGCAAATCCAACAATGTTCGCCGGCATACCATCTGTCCCAACTAGCTCTCAGTCGCTAGAAGGAGTCCACCAAGAGACTATCTCGACAGTATGGTCTGTTCCTGTTTGTTCCGGAGTAATGTCTGGTAACTCTCATGGTGAGACTCATCAAATTGACCCTTTTGGGAATCTAATTAGGCCATCCAGTCCTCCAGGACAATCAATTGCCTTGAGCTCTAGATTCCTACCGTATGGGGGGCAGTATGCTTTTTCACTACCCCCTCCGGGAGGGTACCCATACGGGAGTTCTCAACCTTATTCAAGTTATGGCGGAATTGCAACGAGTAGTTGGGTACCTATGATATCCCAGCCACCGAGAGTTGTATATTCTATGCAACAGTGTGTACCTGTGACAAACATCCCAACTACACCGGCTATTGTGACCGTGTCGCAAGTTCAAACAATGCCTGTTGTATGTCAACCTCAGATTTCTCAGGTTCTCATGCAACAGCCCCTTGACCCAGCGACCCAACCACAATCGCCTACTGGTGGGGCAACACAAGTACAGTCGGGTACAACTACCCCACATCTTGGTCCAATGGTTAGTGTAGCGCAACAACCCATGGTGTCGCAACCGTGGATAGTGCAATACCAACAGCCGCAATTCCAACAAGTGTACCAAGGTTCTGAACAGCAAATATTTGCGAATACTGGACAACCATATATTCAAAATGGTCAAAATCAACCACTTTATAGTGGTCAAGTCCATCAACCGTATTCATCATACCAACATCAACTCCATTATGCTGGTATGCAAAGACCAACTGTTCAGGCGATTCCATCGTATCCTGGTTACGCTTCACCTAACTTGAATCAACAGTTACCATTCGTGGCGACTTTAGAGTTGCCTGATTTACATCGGTTAACCAATGATCCAATTGCTTACGCCCCTTGGTGGCCAGTGATTCCACACAAACTTCCATCCGACATTCCTAAATTCAATGGAAATCCAGGTGACGACCCGTCGAATCATGTGATGATGTTTCATCTATGGTGTTCGTCGAACACTTTAAATGACGATTCGATAAGGCTTCGCCTCTTTCAGAGGACATTGACAGGTCCAGCGGCAAAATGGTATATAGAATTGCCTAGAGCTTCGTTCGACAATTTTGGCTCCCTTGCCACGACATTCTTGACCCACTTTCAATTACCAATAAGGTATGAAACAGGAACAGAGATATTGACTAACTTCAAACAGACAACCGCAACTCAGATATCAGATCATATACATGAGTGGCGACGTCGACGAAGAATGGTTAAAACATACGTTCCTGATCAGCTTTTAGCTGAGTGGTTTATAAAGTCGTTACTTTCGGCCATAACGGAAGATGTAGCAAAGGGAGGAGTCGTAACAGAAGAGCAGGTTATCGCTCGTGCACAATACTTGGATTTAGTATATACTCAATCCGGCACGCTCTATGACAAAATACCAGACGCCCCTAGACCAGAGTTTTCAATCCCTCCTCCTCCTAAATCAAATAGTGACTCTCATGCCGGGGATGGCGTGATTGGCACGGCAAACACAAATCCGAAAAGGACCCATCAAAATAAGGCCCGTAAGGATTCGAATCAAAATGCGCATGAAGAAGTTCTTGCTTCGGAAGTAAATGCCGTATCGACAGATAAAGGCACAGAAACCAATCAACCAGGAAGCAAGAAGAATCAAAACAAAGGGAAGAAGAAGAAACAAGGAGAGTCATCTCCTCGAAAAACTTCCTCAAGCCCTCCTCGAGATAGGAAACCACCTTATGGGTGTCAGATATGTGATGAGGATCACTGGACGAGAGAATGTCCATACAAAGCTGATCTAAAAAGATTCTTAAAGAGTTCGCAAACTCCAGCTGTGTTAACTGATCCGTTTCCCGATCGAGGAAAAAATCTGGTTGGTAGTGGAAATGCTTCACCGTCACAAGTGCTTATGTTATCGATATCGAAGCAACAGAATGATGCTTTGATTTCGACAAGGAACAAAGATTACGGGAATCCACAAGTGTCGAACGATAAAGGTAAAGATCAACCTAGCAGTTCGACAACAACTTCGGCAGAAGTTGTACCCCCCATCACGCATGAATTAACGATAAAACCGCCAAAGGGAGTAGTACACAAGTCGACCTTTAATCCTCGTGCCAGAGCGGCACAGCATTATAATATAGTGGAAGATTTGGCGCAATCGCCGTCTGCTATGTCGACTCTTGAAGTACTACAAAATTGCCCATCCCAAAGGCAGGCGTTGTTATCAGCAATTGGTGGGGTGGATCCTAAAGATTCCAATCTGGTATCTTTTGATCACAAAGGGTATGATCCTCAATTACCAGCTCAACTAGCTTTCCTTGTCCAAGTGAAAGCCCTCAACAAAACAGTTCACAGAACGATTATTGATGAGGGAGCATCGACATGTATTATGTCGATGAGTTGCTGGAAAACTTTAGGATCTCCAACCTTGTCGCGATCATCGACAACATTAAAAGCATTCGACGAAAGGATATATACCCCTTACGGTATCCTTAGTAACCTGAAGGTTGAACTAGGGGGCAAAACAGTAGAAATAGATGTTGAAGTCATCGATGGCAATCTTGACTATAACATCCTACTGGGAAGGCCATGGATTTATGCCATGCAAGCTGTTGTGTCGACTTATTTTAGGAAGATCGCATTCCCCTTTGAAGGAGGGATTACGGTCGTTGATCAACAAAACTTCCTCCCTAATGGTTCACAAGTTACAGGAAGCGTTCCCATGATCCATGGCAGCGACCGGTCGATTCAAGACATTGGAGTAGGTCTGTTGAAAGACCCCACTATGATGGGAACTTTCGCGCTACCACCTCCTATTTGTATAGGAAATGTACCATTTGTAGCAACATGCAACATGGTATCCACCTTGAAAGTCACAGAAGGCAGAGTCGCTATGGATCATGCAATGGTTTTGCCACCAAGCCCCATTGAAATATTGTAGCAATCAATGTTTCATGCATGGGAGGCGAACCCAAATCAACGCTCGTCGAGCGTTTGGGTAGATAGATCTAGAGAATATGGTACCCCATTAGATCCTTGGTCGAGAGTACATGGGACTGACGAAGGAATCTTACAATCAATGATGATTGAGGGGGCACCATGGAATGATCACCACCATCGTTCCCTTCTTCCAGAATACGAAGAAGATACTCAGAAAGATCTTTACCACCCTTCAGTCTTTGAATTCCTAACAAATACTGTAAACATGGTGGATTCCGAGCGAAACTTATCAAATATCGAAGAGACTATAGCCATAAATATCTCGACAAAACCTGATGTTGTAGAGAATATTCATGTTGGCAAAGGTTGTTCCCCTTCAGAATTGAAAATATATAACGCTCTCTTTCGCGAATTTAGAGATGTCTTTGCCTGGTCATATGATGAAATGCCAGGCATCGACTCGAGTATCGTTGAACATGAAATTAAAATGTATCCTGATGTCAAACCAGTAAGACAACGGCTTCGACAGGTGCACCCTAAGAAAGCCGCCGCCATTAAAGCAGAAGTTGAGAAACTTCTCCATGCTGGATTCATCTACCAGGTTCCTCTAACCGATTGGGTATCAAATATTGTCCCTGTTATGAAAAAACAAGGGACGATAAGAGTGTGCGTCGATTATAGGGATGTAAACCAAGCTTGTCCGAAGGACAACTACCCTACGCCCTTCATCGACCAGATAATTGATGAATGCGCTGGATGTGAAATCTTTTCCTTTATGGATGGATTTTCCGGGTATAATCAAATAAATATCCGCCCACAGGACCAGTCAAAGACTGCATTTATATGTCCATGGGGCACGTTCGCTTATCGAAAATTACCCTTTGGCTTGAAGAACGCAGGGGCAACTTTTTAGAGGGCTATGAATTACGCCTTCCATGACATCAAGAGCATTGTTCAACCATATCTCGACGATCTTCCGGCTCATTCGCGAAAGCGAACTGATCATCCGCAGCATTTAAGAGCGATATTTCTACGTTGCCGACACTACAAGATAAGACTCAACCCTCACAAATGTGTGTTTTGCGTCGGTTCTGGTCGTTTACTTGGCTTTGTAGTCTCTAAAGATGGGATTCGTCTCGACCCCTGTAAGGTTCAGGCAATCATTAATTTGCCTCCACCTTCGAATTTGCTTCAGATTCAGAAACTCCAAGGGAAAGCAAACTTTCTGAGGAGGTTCATTCCAAATTACGCAGAACTTGCTAAAGGTTATACACGTCTTTTGAAAAAGGATGTACCCTTCGATTGGGACCAGGTTGCGCAAGCTTCCTTTGACGCTTTGAAAGAGTCTCTAGTAAAAGCATCATTAATGTACGCCCCAGATTATCTTAGGGATTTTAACCTATATCTAGCTGCGGCAGATACAACCATTGCGATGGTTTTAGTACAAGAAGTCGATGGAGTTGAACATCCTGTCTATTATTTAAGTAAAAACTTAAATGATACAGAAATTAAATATTCTTACGTTGAAAAGCTAGCGCTCGCTGCTGTTCAAGCGGTACAGAGATTTCGACATTATATCCTCTTTAGGAAAACTACCATTCTGTCAGATTGCAACCCCATGACTTATATACTGTCGCGACAGTTGCTGGGGGGCAAATATTCCAAATGGATAGCGATCCTTCAAGAGTTTGATCTGGAATTTGTGAAATCCAAGTCAAAGAAAGCTCTGGTATTCGCAGAATTATTATGCGATCTCCCATCATCGTCCAACGACGAAACTTCCAAGGAGTCAATAGTGGACGAGACTTTATTTCTGATATCTGCAAGCGATGAATGGTATGGAGATATAATTATCTATCTCCAAACCCAAAAGTTTCGGCCTGACACCTCTCACTCCGAACAGAAACGTATACGATACCAAGCAAAAGACTACATGATCGTCGGTGATACTCTTTACCGTCGTGGTATCGATACCGTTCTGAGGAGGTGTCTCACCCATGAAGAAGTCGAAAAAGCCCTGAATGAGTGTCATTCAGGCGCGTGTGGGGGGCATCAATCAGGTTTCGCTACAGCCCAAAAGATATTAAGAGCAGGATATTTTTGGCCAACAATGTTCAAAGATTGCATAATCGCAGTTCGAAGTTGTCATTCCTGCCAAATCTTTGATAGCAAAACCAGAAGACCACCCGCACCGCTGCAACCAATAGTTGCGGTTGGGCCTTTCGCCAAATGGGGCATCGATTTCATGCAATGTAACCCCACCTCGACCGGGGGGCATGGGTATATTATAGTCGCAGTTGACTATTTTACCAAATGGGCCGAGGCGATGCCTACATTGGACAATACTGGTGAAACAGCTGCCCTATTCTTTTTCAATCATGTAGTCGCCAGGTTCGGTGTACCCTAGGCTATAGTTACAGATCATGGATCGCACTTCCGCAATCACATGATGGTCGAATTAGCTGCCAAACTAGGGCTATCTCACGACAGCTCTACTCCGTATTATCCACAAGCCAACAGACAAGTTGAAGCAATCAACAAGGTCCTGAAGCGTAAGTTGCAGAGGATGATCGGAGTTCATAAAAGAAGATGGCACCTAATCCTGTATGCAGCCTTGTGGGCCTACCGAACCTCGGTAAGAAACGCGACCGGTTTCACACCTTTCCAATTGGTGTACGGTCTAGAAGCAGTCTTACCGATCCAGTGTGAAATTTCGTCGCTTAAACTCGCAATTGATCTCCTCCCCGGAACTTGGGTATATTATAGTCGCAGTTGACTATTTTACCAAATGGGCCGAGGCGATGCCTACATTGGACAATACTGGTGAAACAGCTGCCCTATTCTTTTTCAATCATGTAGTCGCCAGGTTCGGTGTACCCCAGGCTATAGTTACAGATCATGGATCGCACTTCCGCAATCACATGATGGTCGAATTAGCTGCCAAACTAGGGCTATCTCACGACAGCTCTACTCCGTATTATCCACAAGCCAACGGACAAGTTGAAGCAATCAACAAGGTCCTGAAGCGTATGTTGCGGAGGATGATCGGAGTTCATAAAAGAAGATGGCACCTAATCCTGTATGCAGCCTTGTGGGCCTACCGAACCTCGGTAAGAAATGCGACCGGTTTCACACCTTTCCAATTGGTGTACGGTCTAGAAGCAGTCTTACCGATCCAGTGTGAAATTTCGTCGCTTAAACTCGCAATTGATCTCCTCCCCGGAACTTTGGAAGAAGAGGCTCGTTTCTTGGAATTAATCCAATTGGATGAAACCCGTCGTGATGTCGCTTTGGCTAACGAAGCCCATAAGAAACGAGTCAAGGCTCAGTTCGACAAAAATGTCAAACCCCGTGTCTTCTCAGAAGGTGATTTGGTCTTGCTTTATGACCAAGAATCCGATAAATTAGGAGAAGGTAAATTCAATTCCTTATGGATGGGCCCCTATGTTGTTAAAAGAGTGTTAGCAAAAGGAGCCTACGAGTTAATAGATTACGACGGAATTCCACTGGCGCAGCCCCGGAACGGGCTGTACCTCAAGCGTTACTATGCTTAAATAGTAACCTGCATGCTTTTGTTGTATTTTGTTTTCGCCAAAGTTCTTGTTCTGGTTGCGTGATTCCCCTTTTCATTCGTTGCAGATGTCAAACCTTATGGAGACATGTGTTGGGTATGCCGACGGAGTGAGTCGTAGTTCGCGGAACCTATCCTCCGCAGCATGGGCCATTTTTGATCCGAGTGGCGAGTTAGTAAGTTTCAGAGGTGTATGTATTGGGCAATCAACGAATAACATCGCTGAGTATAGCGCGTTGATAGAACTACTCTCTGATGCCATTACACGAGGCATACGCCGACTAATTGTCAGGCTAGACTCACAACTCGTAATACTACAACTCAATGGTATATATTCTGTCCGTAACCCAGCTATTTATCACATGTTCCTAAGAGTAAAGATCTTGGAAAGACGATTTGATTCAATTCAATATCAACATATTTCAAGAAATCTAAACACATTAACTGACTCATTGGCAAACTATGTGTTAGATAGACATTTGCAACATTTATAAAAAGACACATCATAAAAAGTGTACATATGAATCATCCAAATCAACCATAATAAGACCCGAAAATCAAAATATATATAAGCTGTCCATAAAGTTCGTACATAATGTTCTGTAACCAAGACAAAATTGGTCATATGACCTAAAAAACTCAAAATGCTAGGGGGCACCCTAGCCTAGTGATGCTCCTGATAGTAAGCCATAGTCTGTGCTATCATGCGCAGAAGACGGGTCCATCGTCTAGGCACGCCGATAGTATGCTGCTGCATCGGTAAAGGTAACTCGTTAATCTGTACATCTGGGAGACCACGGGTAAGGTTCTCAACCTGCCCCTGCACAGCTGTAAGAGTCTCAGTATCACTAAGATCACGGATAATAACCCTCCGAGCGGGTTCCTCTGCCGGAGCAGTAACAGGTGGTCTCGGACGAACTGCCGGACGAACAGGACCGACATCTGCAAGCATACATGAGTTCAATTAAAGTCTTGATAGAATAATGCACAAGAACATTATAAATGAAAACAATGAACAGTAATATGGTTGAAGTTCTTACCAGTAGCATCCCACTGAGCACCGTCTGACAGTACCATATCCGGATCACCCCGGAAATCCATACCAACATATGGGTACTCGGAAAAAGACATCTCCTGGCGATCGAACCACCTGAAGAAAGCAGCATTGAAAGAAATCTGGGATTGACCTGCATGTCTGGACATGTGATCGACCCATCGCTTCATACGTGGCTCGGTAGGAGAAGGCACTCCGAGATCAATGTACTGAGGTTGCATCAGAGGGATCTTCTCCAAGGCGAAGGCAGTCAGAATCGAACCAAAACCAAAGTTCTTCAGCTTCCCGTCCTTCACCTTGTTCAATTGGTTTTTCATCTGACTAAGCACTGCATCACTCCAGTTGAAGATCTTCGGTTGGAGACATTCCAAGGCGTGCTGCATATGAGACCTGTTGGCAACATGTAAAGATGCGCTACCGGCCATCCTACCAAGAGTATACAGGATAGACCTGAGAGGCCTGCTAGTAACATCACGGATAACCACCTTGCCGTCTCTGCTCGGCTGGGACCCCTCCCTGCAATACTGGCGGACATAATCTCTCACGGAATCATTCCCCCGAACTGTACCTGATAAAGAAATAGGGGCACCCCGCCTTGACAAGCCAGTCAAGAAGTAAATATCTGTCACAGTCAATGGGATAGGTTTGTTCCTGATCTGGAATACTTGGTTAACAGGATCCCAAGCATCAAGCAAGTACTGCAGTAGTGAAATCTGTGCTCTCATGCTAGAGATACGGAAAAACTTCAGTAAACCACAGTCTCGTAATGCGCCCACCGTAACAGGATCATGAATGGCAATCATATCTTCTTCTTCATGTTCTCGTTCTCGCCATGTTAGGGCCATCTTGTTCAAGAACCCCTGCAAGACAAACAAGAGAATGAGTCAGCTCCTGAAATTGATGAAAAACTGGCGAAAATTTCATCAAAATCTGTAAAAAATTGTTGCTTTTATGCCCCAAAGCAGGTGCCCAGTGTACTACCTGCGTTGGGGGACAAGCTGCCTTCAAGCAGCTTGGATCCCAACGCAGTTTTCGAATGGAGAACCTGCGTTGATCAGAGGGCGCCCTGGCAAAACCCCAGAGGCTCAATAGAACAGCAAAACAGGCATAAAACAGGAAAATGAAGAGATAAGGTTTAGCTCCTACCTGGTCCAAACGGCGCCGAAGATTGTCCGCAGAATCTCCCGGAATCAGCTGATGAAAATCAAGGGGAAAGAGGCTCCTCCAAAGCTCCAACAAGCAAAATGCAAATGAAATGGTAAAATGAGAGGTAAAAACCTTTTTTATTTGCTTTCTTACGTAATTCAAGGTAAATATTAATGTGTTAATCTCATTTTCAAGTAAATATTACTCATTTCTAACTAGTTTGTTGCAGCAATTTGAAAATGCAGTGCTATCAATGAAAAAGAGAAGCTAATTATGGTAAAAAATCAAAAGTAAACCATATAATCGAGCAGTTTTAGCAATGTTCATGCTCGTTAAAAAATAAACGCAAGAATCGAGCAGTTTTTGTATAGAGTTCATGCTCGTTAAAAAATAAACATAAATTGTGAGCAATCTTTCCCTAGCAGTTCAAGCTCATTCAAAAAAAAAAAAAAAAAAAAAAAAGAACCGGTAAATAACCTTGAAGAATGTAACCTTTGAAAGCCATATTAAAGCCCTTGGTCGTTTTCTTGCAATCTCACCTCCATCCGTTCATTTGGCCAATCGTTCACCTCCATGTGTTTATTTACCCATTTTGAGGAACAGCTGCGAAGAGTGATTTCACTTAGCCATCCTTGTGACACTGCCGTGATTGGAGAATTCCAACCTGTACCTGGAATCTGCTGCTATCCCTATTTATCACTCGTTCCTCAAAAGACGAGTCTTCTTTGAGCTCTTTTCACTGACTCGTAAAATATGAAAAGTTTGCCGAGTTTTGGCCTTCCAGCTCGTTAAAAAGGACCGAAAGAGCTATCCCTCCTCTAGATTTTAATCTTTTTGGACCTGAGGGATTATTGCACAAAAAGATCGAGCGCTTGTTTTGTTCGGCTCGTTAAAGAAATCAAAAATTCATCCCTTCTGTATGGTTTTATACTTTTTCGGACTTAAGGGATTAGAAGACGAAAAAGGAATTTTGGAGTTAACTTTTCATACCTTTTCAGACTCTCTAAAAATGAAAAGGACCGAGTTTTCCTTGTCGTTAGACTCGTTAAAATGATTAAATAGCGACAAACTTGTCTTTAGACGAGAACGAGTTTCCCTATCGCTAGGCTCGTTAAAACATAGCGATGGGCTTGCCCGAAGGGCAGGTTATAGAACAAGCATATGTTATCCTCCTCAAGCTTGACAAAAATAAAGAGGTACTGGTGAGCAATGACTGGGGAAAAATTGGGAGAACCTCACAGCATTAATGGTAGCAAGTCGCTCTTGAACATGACACTTTGTCCTCCGTATCACATCGGGTTGGGTTGTTTCATTCACCGGTCTCATAACCATGGTCCTCGCCACACCATCCACAATTGGGGTAATGCTACCAATCCATCACATCAGTGTCGTTATATGTTCAAGAGATGTGGTTCTGTAAAGAGTCAACCGTGTTCCACCCACTACCATACATTATCCTTCATCCACTTCATGACCGCCACCCTGAATCATACATCACAGTTTGTTTTCACCTCATCACAATCACTAGCTCCGTTCCGTGTCACTGATGTGGGATTCATTAAGGCCATCCTTTGACGGATCGCTCCTTGTCGACATCAGCTCATTATCCAAGGAGTTGATCTAGGAACACCCCCTTCAGTACTTTGAAGCTTGCATGCCTCAATGGCAAGTTTCTCACTTCCGGCGACAGGTATACATTAATGACCTTCGACCAGAAGATTTTGCATGGTGGTCGACGCCAAGTCCTTTATTCCCACCATGTGGATTGTACTGCCGTACCTTGAGGGTCATCATCCTTATCGGTGATTCCTCTCGCGCTTGTTAACGGTTTACGTCATTGACTGGTAATCAAGCGATGTCTTTCCATGTTCGACTTCAAGAAATTCTCACATGGATCGACTTGTACATCGAGTGAAGATCGGAAGAGATTGAAGACCCCGGATCTAGTTTCATCCATCCGGGCTGCGATATATATTCAGGACATAAAGACATTTGATATGTACATCATTACAGCAGATGATCATCCTTCTCAAAGGATGATAATTTCAGCAGAGAATTATCAGTCTACAATCAGACGATCGTCTGTTCTATGTACCAAAATGTATTTATAAAGCTGAGCATGGGAATGCCCGCCTCAGCTAGATCATGAAAAATGTATGAAAAATAATGTATTGTATTGTATCTTATTACAGGACACTTCTCAGCAGATTGAATGAACTTCGGATCCTCTCAATAAAGCATTTCACCCGATAAACTACCTCATACTTTAGGGGGCATCTGTTATAGACAATTTTGTGCCTTACAGCAACAAGCATGAATTGTCAATAATCCAAGGGATCCAAAGTTCCCTAAACATGATGTTCCTACCCCTAGAGGAACAAGGTCAGCAAACCAACAGCTCTCAGATCAGTTCTCCACCTGAAAACACTAAAAAACAAGCAATCCTGAAATCAAAGCAGGTGCTCCACTAGGTTTCTGCGCTGAAACTCAGTTGCTCCATGGTGTACCTGCGTTGCAAAGCAAGTGGAACAAAGGCCACCTGCACTGAGCGAGATGGGACAAGTGGCACAATGAGTCATTGCTTTGGAATCTTCCAAAAATGACACTTGGATCAGGTATTTCGCCTTGTGATGAGTCAGAGGCTCTGTTTCTCCAAGTGGAAGCAAGGCTCTCCAAGTGGACTCAAGAACTGAAGATCAACTAAAGATTAACTGAAGAGAGAGAGGACACAAGGCAGCTACACATCAGTTGCAAGCTGACTCATCCTTTCTCAATTCATCTATATATTGAGCTCTCTCCTATGAGCTCAGGAGGCTGGAATTTTGTGCAAAGTAATGATATGTTGTTGGTTTCACTATTGAGCTATTGGGTGATTGTTTGAGAGAGGTGAAGAGGAGAAATTCTTTCTGCTGGGAGGTGTTGCTGGGTTGGAGCCTTCAATGGTTGTAATACTCTCAGAACCTTTACTTCTTCATTAATAAAAGCTATTGAGGTTCTTCTATGTGCTCTTGTTTCAATATATTTTGTGATGATTGCATGTTTGGTTTACACTAATCCATGAACCAGTTATGATTGCATGCCTCTTGTAGTTTCCTTCTTTGTTATTTTGCAGGATCTCATTGTAGCTGGGCAAGCAAAAGAACAAGGAGCTAGGAGCAAGCGGCCAAAGAGAAGAGTTTGGATTCGACATTAAGCGCAAGGCAACGGTTAGTGCATTTCTCCATTCTCTTTTGCTTTCATAAAGAAGTAAACCTTAAGTAGTTTGTTTTACAGTTGTTGCTAAGGAACTATCACCCTTAGAGTGGGATAGGGTCATCCGAGTCGGATACTTTTCCCTACAACATTAACGCCACATGTAGTGCATTTAAAACTCAAGCAAATTCTCTCATATGCTAAGGAATTTATAACATAGAGGGTAAGAAACCAACATACATAACAATCCACGCAAGTGAGTCAAACTAGATCAAAAGAGAGAACGACACTTGGAAAACAGAGCACCACTACCCAACCTAGAAATGACTCTTCAGTTCACCACCAAGTCGAGGTTCTTGCCATGGATCAACCGCCTCCAATTGATCTATGCAATGGGTATTTAATACCTTCTTTCATGATATGGTTTCCATTAGCGGTGTCTCGCTTTTATGGATCTTTTTATCCATTTGCGTAGGCTTATCTCATAAAAGCTCACCTTTCTCTCCCATGAGGATTTTCCTCATAGAAGATTGCCTTTCTCTCCCGCACAACTTTTATGTTTTTCTCAATGGATATTTATCTCCAATCCATCCAACTTATCTAGAATTAAATCGAGAAGCTTTACCATGAAAGAATTATCCTTTCCCATTCACCAATGTGATTTGGCAAGAATCTCATCTCTTGGTGTCTTGCTTTTCCAAGTGATTAATTTATTAATAATGTATTTACTTTTTATATTACACATCATACCTAGCTTTTCTTAGCTTAGGTTTGCAAAGTTTGACACACAAGGGAGGGGTGTTACATTTTGGATCCCTCTCTTTCCTTAAGATCCCTCCAACTGCAGCTAGAGTTCTTAGATGACTGTAAGGAGGAAGCCCCTATTGGAAAGGGACAGACAGTTTGAAGGTGTCTATCTTGTTGGTAATTCCTATATCGAAAAGTTGTATTTTCATAGTCCAGGGGTTGGGAATGCACAATTCCCATCCACTTGAGCTCAATTTTATCTCGCAAAACTTCATTGCGATCTACCTAAACACATATGCAAACATAGGTGAAAATGCCTTTCAAAAGTCTTTCCCTATCTACTTTGACGAATCTTCCAATAAAATTGCCCACTTTTTCTAAGAGATCTAGATGGGTAAAGTGAATGGGAAAACTGGGAATCTTACCCATACTAGAGTAGTCATCGGCAACATAGTGAGAGGATTGAAGTTGGGAAACCATGGCTTCACTAGAAGACCAACTCATCCCCAAAACCATGGACCTTGGTCAAGGATTTTTTTCTTATCCTCAAGACATTTGAAGATCACCACAAAAAAACATGGGTCTACATCCACCCAAACCAGCGTTCATCCAATCCTATCATAATCGAACAGAAAAACGCTACTTTTTCAATAGAAAATGGGGAATAAAAGTATCACCCAAGGATAATGACCATCGTATCAAGCGCTCAATCATAAGGGAGGAGCAATAATTTGACAATCACACGTCCTTGATTTCTGTTGATTTAACTCTGAACACTCACGTAATATTCTCTTGCTTGGCGAATTAAACACCACTGCATGGAATGGACGAGGATTGAGCCGAACCCTGGATGAAGCCCACTTCATTCTCATCTAAACACAAAACTATATATACGTCAAAGCTATTACAATAGATTCTGACTGTCAACACCTCGAGGTTCTGTTTATATGTGGCTACCTTTTATGGTTACTATTGAATGTGTGATTGGCAATATTTATGGCAACTTAGGGCTGCCAAATTTCCTTCGATTCCCTCACTACATCCTAATGCAAATAGTTGTTCAATGCCTTGGTTGTCTTTCAAAACTGGTAGGCAGCATCTTCTTTGATATTTCTCAATGGTTTTAATTCCACTACAATCACAACTTTCATTTACATAAACTTCGTGTTTTCGCACGAGCGACGATTGTTCCAAGGTGAAATGTCACTTGGATGGTTTCAATGTTGTTGACCCATCATAACTAACTAACGGATATGCCCATTAAAATTTTATACCACCCCATTATCAATATCAATTATGCATGGGAACCAATTAAAGCAACTTTTCACATTAATTTTATATGAGCATGAGAACATGTGTTAACAAGCAGCCCATAAAGCCTCATTTTGAATGCCATAGTCACTTAGAAGGAATTCCTCTTGTAGTAGCATCCTCCCTACTAAACTTTGCTAGTGCTAACATTAGAACCACCATTACAACAAGATATCTTTCTAGTGTTGACAACACCATTATAGTAAGATACCTCAAGAGAGACAGAAAATTTAAAAAGTATGATAGTAATACGTATCCAGAAGATGGTATTGAAACTAGTAATTGTTCACGAATCCATAAGATTGTAAGGTCATTCTCATTATCATAATCATTGTCATCATCATCACCATCATCCTTGTCATTGTTATTTCCATCATTACATTATCATCATAATCACCATTCATGCCATCATCATCATCGTTATGGACATTGTTTGCAATTGTTCATAATTGTAGATGTTGTAAGAAATATCATCAACCCAAAAA
This sequence comes from Pinus tabuliformis, assembly GCA_031772625.1. Classification (NCBI taxonomy): domain Eukaryota; kingdom Viridiplantae; phylum Streptophyta; class Pinopsida; order Pinales; family Pinaceae; genus Pinus; species Pinus tabuliformis. Next base: position 89,406,684 of record CM062819.1, on the reverse strand, counting down.
TGTGATCAGTGCTAGAAAAGGGTTGTTTAGGACACATTGATATACGTAAGAGAAATAACAACTCTATTTTTGACAGATGATCGATGATGATCATCATCACCACCATTATCATCGTCATTGTCATTTTTATCATCCCCATCATCATCATTAATGTAATTTCTATCGACATTGTTGTAATCATGCATCATCATCATTCATGCCATTATTGTTTTTGATGATGACCTAGATGAAAATGATGATCATGACACCAAAGATAATGCTTATGATTATGACAATGACAACATCTAAAATTGGGAAGATTCGCCAACGTCAGTAGCATCATCATCATCATAATCATTGCCATCATCATCATTGTCATTGTAACCACTATCATCTTTATCATCATAATCACAATTCATGTCATCGCCATCATCTTCAGTTTCATCATTGTCAATATTATTGACATTGTCATCAATTGTTCATAATTGTAAATGCCATAAGGAATATCATCAATGCAGAAAATATGATGTGTTGGAAAAGGGATGCAAAAGCGAACATAGAAATGGGGGCAACAATAGAAGTAAAATTGGATGAAAAGTGGATACAACATAAGTAGATGCACAACAACATGAAAAACCTGACACAAAAGTGGATCCAAAAGAAGATGCAGTTGTCAATGCAAACTTGGATGCAAACATGAAGGCAAAAGTGGAAGCAAACATGGGTCCAATGGTAGGTGTAAAACTTGGCACAAATTGTGGTGAAACAAATGTGGATGCAACAACGGAAACAAAAGTATATGCAAAAATGGATGAAACAAAAGTGGATGCAATAGGGGATGCAAACGTGGAAGCAAATGTGGTTGCAATGGTAGGCGCAAGATATGGTGCAAAAAAAGTGGATGTAACAATAGACAAAAAATATGCAAAATAAGATGCAAAAATGGATGTAAAAGTGGAAGCAAACATTGATGCAATAGGCAAAACAAAATTGGATGCAAAAAATGGATATAATGTAAGTAGATGCAAAAGTAGATACAAAACAAGATGCAAAACCCAATGCATAAACCTGACATAAAAGTGGATGCAAAAATAGATGCAATATTTGATGCAAAAGAGGATGTGAACATGGATGCAAAATTGGAAGCAAACGTGGATACAACAGTGAGTGCAAAACATGGTGCAAATTGTGGCATAACAAAAGTGGATGTAATGATAGATGCAAAAAAAGAATCAAAGTATGATGCAAATGAAGATGTAAAAAGGGATGCAAAAAGTGAAATTTAAAATGGGTGCAACAGTGGATGCAAAATTGTGTGCAAAAGTGGATGCAATAGAAGTCGATGCAAAAGTATATGCAAAACGAGACACAAAACCCGATGCAAATCCCGGTCCAAAATTGGATACAAAAAGGGATGCAAAAATAGATGTAGTAGTTGATGAAAACCTAGACGCAAATGAGGATGCAAACGTGGATGCAAAATTATAATCAAAAGTGGGTGCAAAAGGAGGTGCCAAAATAGGTGCTAATTGTGGCACAAAAATATTAGATGCAATAGTGGGTACAATAATGGATGCAAAAGAGGATGTAAATATGGATGCCAAACAAGAGGGAAAAGTGGATGCAACAAAAGTAGATGCAAAATTTTATGCAAAACTAGACACAAAACACAATGTAAAACTTGGCGCAAAAGGGATGCACAAATGGATGAAAAAATGGATGCAAAAAATGATTTAAAAAAGGATGCAAAAGTCGATGCAAAAGTTGATGCAAGTGTAGGTGCAAAAAGTGGATGCAAATGAGGATGCAAAAGTATGTCAAACAAAATTAGGTGCCAAACTTGATGCAAAACCTGGAACAAAACCTGGTGTAAAGGATGACACAAAACTTGGCATAAAATTTGGTGCAAAACGTGGTGCAAAACCTATTGCAATACCTGGTGCTAAACTTGGTGTAAGATTTGGTGCAAAACTTGATGCAAATTTTGTGTCAAGTTTTGCACCATATTTGATAAATGGATGCAAATAGCACCAAAAATGGGCTCTAGATGCAAAAAAAGAAGTAAAAAGGGACGCTAATCGCTGGTTTTGTTGTAGTGATGCATTCATTGACTTACTTGCTTTCATTTGCTAGTCAGCGAGTCAGACCAACCTTGGCCTCGGCTCTGCCTTCACCAAGGCTGCATTACGCAATCTGGGAAAGGAAGGCTCACCTTCCTCTCCAGATTTGTGCATTCCTACCCAGCATTGGCCTCCAAGACTGTTTTGCGTATTGCTAGAGGACAGTGGCTGCTTGGCCCAAGAAATTACGCAAATCTGTCCCTAGGCCAGCAGTCCTTCCCAACTGGAATTGCGCATTGCGCAGTCCCAACAGTCAGCAGCCAGAATAGACTGTGCATTGATCCGAATTGGATCCATATAGAGAGATAAATAGAGCCATGGTTGTACCAGGTCGGGATAGAAACACCTCTAAACCAGTGGCAATGGTAGCCAGCGTGGAACGACGAGGACCTCGGTCAAAGTGCGCTGACCGAGGCCCATGGAGACTGCGCGGGAGGCGAATTTAGCCCCTGGGAGGTCCAGATCGAGAAACAGAAGAGTTTTTTGAATCGCGCATCGCTGGGCGAAATATCCCAAATTGGAGAAGCCCTGAGTGCTCGGTCGCATGAGAGCCGAGAAAACCGTGGGATAAAGGCTAAAGGTGGGACCTGCTCCAAAAACTGGTGGTATTGATTGGGGGCATCCATGGGCGGTAAGCTGTCTCGAAGGAAAAGGAGCGATTCCACTCAGCGCCTGATGCGTGGCAAACAGAGGAGAGAGAAAACTGTCGCTCATCACGCGTTACGGTCGAGCTAGTCAACCGCGCGGGACGAGCGAATGGCGTTGGATTTGGAGGCCCCAGATCTAACGATTGAGATCACGCTCGATGGGAAAGCAGAATCGACAGGGGATTAAGCCGCAGTTTGTAAATATTTGACGTCCAATTTGACTGCCAAGGTGGCAGAAGACTCATTCCACGATGTAATGGAAAAACTGAATCGACGAAGCGAATTGGTGCAGCTGCAGGAGGACATGTGGCCACTCCCTGTGAGCCTGATGATGACGCCGAACAGGGAACTCCAAGCGAAGCTGTAGCAGGCAATTCGACGGGAAGTGGAAGAGGAATCAAAGAGCCATGGGTACGAATGGCCTTAAAGCCATGCACAGGAAAAGTAGAAGGGAGACCAGAACCCCGAGAGGAGGACGGAACACAGAAAGGAAGAACAGAGAGAAGAAAGACAGTGAAGCAACAGCAGAACGAAAGACAGAGGGCCGAGCTGACCGAAGGCAGCATCGAGCACCAGAGAGCTTGAGGGATTCAAGCCATCCTAGAGAGGATCTGTCCAGACTGAGCACCACATTGGGCTCTCTCCATTATAGACCAGAAGGTCACAGAGCTGGTAAGGAAAAGAGTCTGTGTACTCTAGTGGCTTGGGGAATCAGGGAACCACCTTGCCAAGAAAATTCCGTTTCAGGAGACTCACATTGAGCTCCTTCATTGTAATTCTCTACTTCAAGACATAATAAAATAAGGCCACCATTGAAAGCTGGACCAGAGATGTAGCCCTGGAAGGATAGGGTGAACTACTTATTAAATTTTTGTGTTCTTGTATTTGCTTACTGTGTTTCTCTGCTGTTTTCCATTTCAAGTGTTTGTGTATTTTCAATCTAATCGATCCGTTGCTTAAATAACATAGACACACACACCAACATATGAGTCTGTAATTAGCTGTTGAATGCTCACTAGATCAAAGCTCAAATTAGGAGAAGGAGAGTTGGTCGAAACTAATCCTGAAATTGGGAGAGTCTATTCTCTGAAGACAATGTCAGAGGAAGGTTCTATGGGGCTAGGCTCTCAATTCATAGAGAGTTTCCTAGTTATAAATTCTATGGTAGAAGAAATGTATAGGGACTTTAGAAAGCATAAGGATGAAGATTCATCAGGTTCTAAACAAGACAAGGAAGAAGATGAGTCTCATTCCCATGACCACTCAAAAGGAAAAGGGAAAGAGGAAAGATTTCTCGCTGTAGAAATTTTGAATAATATGACACTTATTCACAGAGATTATCCCGATTATACACTATTGCGGAATACATGCACAATACATAATCTCCTCCATGTTGATCATCAATTTAGCAGCATAAAAAACAATGAAACATCAATCGCATGCACACATTAACACAGTATGTAACCCAAGGAAAGCATATAGCTAAAAACCCCACACTATCTGTATATTAATGATTGAGAACTTGCAACAATACATAATACAATACTCCTCACAAGTACTCAGCACTATCTCCACCTGTTACACACAAAACTAGCTCAAATCCGAACAAGTCACAGGTTCAAATCTCCTCCGCTGCTTTGACTGCCTCCACTGCACATTCCTGCAAGAGAAATGATCACCCACACTGGAAATCACATGACCACAATCTATATTTCACTTGGTATTGGCCCACACAGCGGAATTCTCATTGGCATAACTCAATCCTATTGATTGTGCAAGATCTCATGCACAACTATAGTCACAACTGATAGCAATCTCAACCTCTAACACCTGTCTCCACTGAACTGTACATGAACTGAGTTAACTGATGTATTCTTCAGTTGATTTATGAGTTAATAATTAGTGAATTAATTAATATTTAATTCACACAATTCATCACTAGTATATTCTTTAGTTATACTAAAATACAACTAGTTCAACCAAGTCAAACTGAACACAACTCCATCAACTCAATCAACTCCACAAAAACTCAACCACATGAGTTCTAAGTGAAGTCTTGCATGCAATAGCTCAACTGACTCATAAGAAAAGCGCATTTCCTTCTGACAGCTGCATGTGCCACATCTGTAGCTCAAAGCGAAGTGCTCCAAGAGAATAAGATAATGTTTATAGTCCAAATATTATTATGAGACAATAATATTTGACTGTTCTATTTTAAGCATGGCAGTCTAAAAATAGAAACTTGCCCATATGTCTAAAAATAGAAGTCCATCTATGTTTACCAACATGACCAATCATCCACAAATAAGATACTGCAACTCATAGACCATGATCCATATGCCTAAAAATAAACATAGTCTGAAAATAGACTTTGCGCCATAATTTGCCTGCGGGCCCACTTAGTGAAGGCGACTCCTTTCCACTAAGCTCCATCATCTTGTTGCATTCTCAACACTCCCTCTCAACAAGATATGGATTATCAGCAACCCCTATCTTGCCTCGGTGGTATTCAAATTTTCTCCTGGTGAGCGCCTTCGTCAAGATATCAGCATCCTGATCCTCCGTTGGAATGTATGAAAGTAACATGACTCTCCACTGCACACAATCTCTCATATGATGGTACCTGATGTCAATGTGCTTAGATCTATCATGAAATACTGGATTAGCCGAGAGTTTAATTCAACTCTAGTTATCACAATAAATCACAGTAGGCTCCAAGTGAGAACTGAACAACCCGACCAGAATCTTCCTCATCCATATAGCCTCGCATGCAGCCAAACTTGCTACCATATACTTAGCCTCTGCTGAACTGAGTGCCACGGATCTCTGCTTCCTGCTGTACCAAGAAACTGTTGTCGACCCGATACTGAATACCCCTCCAGATGTGCTCTTTCTATCCGTTGGGCTCCCTGCCCAATCTGCATCCGTGAAGCCACATAGCTTCACCTCATCCTCTTGTCTATACCACAATCCATATCCCGCTGTGCCTCTCAAATAACGCAATGCATGCTTGCCTGCCTTCCAGAAGAGCTTGGTTGGCTTAACCATAGCTTGTGAAATCTGGTTAACAACATAGCATATATCGAGTCGTGTATTGACCAGATACATAAGCGACCTCACCAACTGTCGATAAACAGTGGCATCCACTTCTTCTACTGAAGTGGAATCTTCCTTCCTCCAACCTCTAGGAATAGGAGTATCAACAGGCTTACAGCCATGCATGTTGAACTTCTCCAATATCTCCCGAGCATACTTACCCTGAGAAACAAACAGTCCACCACTGCGCTGCAAAATTTCCAATCCCAGGAAATAATGAAGGAGGCCCAAGTCCTTCATCTCAAACTCCTTAGCAAGATCATCCTTGCATGAAAGTATCAACAACTCATCTCTCGTTAAAATTAAATCATCTACATAAAGTACAATGATAAGCAACTTACCCTCCACCACAATCTGGTATAGGTTAGGATCCGCCTCACTCTTGGAGAATCCAAGTCCAGTGAAATAGCCGTCTATCCGTGTGTACCAAGCACGTGGTGCTTGTTTTAACCCATACAACGCTCTCTTGAGCCTGCACACATGCGACTCACTGCTGAAGATCTCGAAACCTTCGAGCTACTCAATGTACACCTCCTCCTCAATGACTCCGTTGAGGAACACAGTATTCACATCCATCTAATGAATGTGCCATCCCATCTGTGCTGAGAGAGCAAGAATCGTCCGTATGGAAGAATACCTTGCGATAGGTGCAAAGGTCTCCTCATAATCGATCCCCTCTATCTGTGAAAAGCCTCGGGCAAAAAATCTTGCCTTGTACTTCTCCACACTCCCGTCAGATGCTTGCTTAACTTTGTAGATCCATCTCGAACCTACCACTGATTTCCCTTCCGGTCTTGGGACAATCTCCCATGCACTGTTTCTAACAATTGAATCATACTCTTCCACCATGGCGTCTACCCATGCGGGATCCTCCACAGCTTCCTCGAAAGAGGATGGCTCAGTCACAACACATTTTCTCATAAGAGCTATGTATCCAGTGTACCAATCAGGTGACTGTCTCTGTCTACATTGAGCTGTAGGTGGTCCTACAACCTTCTCTGCATCTTGAGCCAGTCGCTCAGCTTCTGTCAAGTGCTTTTTCCCTCTGATGGTTGGCGCTGCATGAGTTGTCTCTTCCACTCCATGAACTTCGTCCTGTGGCTGATCCACATCCTGAAGCTCATCTTTAGGAACTAATAGCTCCTCATCTACATGCAAGTGTGGCTCCCTCTCGAGCGAACACTTCATGGCTTTCTCCTCCTGAAATTTTATATCCCGTCGCACAACAGTCTTGCGACTGTCTGGCATATACACACGATAGTTGTGGGGTGTATCAGTGTATCCCACAAATATCCCAACCTCTGCGGTCGGTTCCAACTTCTTCCTGGCATCCTTCGTCACATGCATGTAAAAATTAGAACCAAAAATCCTCAAATGAGAAATATCAGGCCTCTTACCAGAATAAGCTTCCTCGGGTGTACTCATGCCAAGTATCCTGTGAGGACAACGATTCTGCACATATACTGCAGTATTGCATGATTCTGCCCACAAGTGAAAGGGTAGGCTCTGATCATGCAACATCGCCCGTGCAGCACCCACGATCGTTCTGTTCTTCCGCTCAGTAACCCCGTTTTGCTGTGGGTTATGGGGAGCTATGAGCTCTCTTCGAATCCCTTCTGCACTGCAGAAATCCTTGAACTCACCAGAGATGTATTCACCACCATTATCGCTCCTAAGAGCCTTCACCTTCTTCTCCAACTCCTTCTCGACCAGTGCTTTGAACTCACAGAACTTTGAGTATGTCTTTCTCTTCTTCTGCATGAAGAAGATCCAGCACTTACGAGAGAACTCATCAACAAAGATCACATAATACCTGTGTTTTGCTGTCGAAGCTACTGAGAAAGGTCCAAACACATCTGTGTGAATTCTCTCAAGGATCGTCATGGCACGACTATCCTTCTCGTGAAAGGTGGCTTTCACAAACTTTCCCAAAGTACACCCCTTGCACTGATCTGACTGCAAAAGAGTGCCTTTAGGAAGCCCAGTAGTGATCTGCTGCAGTATCTTCAAGGCTCCATGGTGAAGGTGGCCCAATCTCCTGTGCCACAGCTCGCCATCATCCCGGCTCACCAATGCTTCTGCCTTGCATGACATTGCTGCGCAGCCATCTACATGCAACTGATAAAGGTTCCTCACTCGAACCCCTATCTTCCAGGTTTCTCTAGTTGTCTTACTGCGCAAGAAAGCCTTTCCCTCGCTGAAAACAACATCATATCCCTTGTCTTCTAACATCACCATAGAGATAATATTCTTCTTCAATCCTAGAACATGCATCACTTCCTTTAATACGAAGGTTTTACCAGACTCCCTCTCAAAGGAAATGGTACCGATACCCGTCGCACTGTATCTACCATCATCGCCCATCTCGATGTGCACTCAAAGATCTTTCTCCTCCAGATCAGAAAACAAATCTCGATCCCTTGTCATGTGAAAAGACGCACCACTGTCCAAGAACCACACCAATCCCATCACACTTGAAACCAAGCATGCGATCAAATGAAAAGTCAAGCTCAAACTGCGAGGTTAGAGCCTCTCCTGCTGCAGATCCAACAGCTTGCTTGTTCTTCTTCCTCTGCGTACAATTTGTGGCATAGTGTCCGTGCTGGTAACAATGAAAGCACTTCACCTTGGACATGTCCTGCTTCTTGCCTTTCGCACCGGAATGAGAAGCTTTCTTGTTCTTCCCCTTATTTGCTTTGGTAGCCAAAGCGCAATTTTCTTCATCAGTTGCCTTTGATGAAGATCCGTCCCTGGTATTCCGCATGATCTCCTCTTGCACAAGATCTAACCAAAGTCTCTCCCATCCTGGAAATTTCTCCCGACCATTGACAGAGTCCTGATAGGAATGCCAACTCTTCGGAAGGCCAAGGAGAGCCGAGCTCACCAAGTCCTCATCATCGACAGTCACCCCCACACTTCCCAGCTCATCCCTGCACTGAGTGAACTTCGTGAGATACTTGGGTATACTGTCGCCTTTATCAAATTTGATGTTTCTAAGTTTGTGTTTGAGCGCCAACTTCCTCTGGTCGCTCTTGCTTTGGAATAACTCTGTCAACGCTTTCCACATCAAGTATGGAGAAGCCTTTCCATGGAGGCTGGACACAATGTGATCCTTCACGCCCTCTAATAGAATCCTTCGACACTTTGCTGTCTTCTTTTGCTAAGCATCAACTTGAGCAGCATCAGTAGGCTTTGGGACCTCAGCCTCTATGAACTCCTTCAGCCCATTATCATCTAACATCACCTCCATCTTGTCCTTCCATGCAATATAATTCGAGTTGCCCTCAAGAGCATACTCCAATCACAATCCGTTGAAAGACATTGCAATGTTGACACCAAGAAAACACTGCTGCAAATTCGAATTCCACCACCTCCAAAACTCAACCGCTTTTGATCTAATATTCGCGAGAACAAGGTATTTCTTGTATAGAGATCGACTGTATGGGCATTCACCGGATATCTCACCTTCCAAAGGAAGGATGAATCTAGAGGCTACCTAGCCCGATTACAGACTCTGCCTGAAGAAATAAAATGTAAACACTTTCTGAATAATATATCTGATGATCAACAGCTCCGATACCATGTAGAAATTTTGAATAATATGATACTTATTCACAGAGATTATCCCGATTATACATTATTGCGAATACATGCACAATAAATAATCTCCTCTACGTTGATCATCAATTTAGTAGCATCAAAAACAATGAAACATCAATCGCATGCACACATTAACACATTATGTAACCCGGGGAAAGCATACAGCTAAAAACCCCACACTATCTGTATATTAATGATTGAGAACATGTAACAATACATAGTACAATACTCCTCACAAGTACTCAGCACTATCTCCACCTGTTACACACAAAACTAGCTCAGATCCGAACAAGTCACAGGTTCAAATCTCCTCCGCTGCTTTGCCTGCCTCCACTGCGCAATCCTGCAAGAGAAATGATCACCCACACTGGAAATCACGTGAGCACAAGCTATATTTCACTTGGTATTGGCCCACACTGCGCAATTCTCATTGGCATAACTCAATCCCATTGATTGTGCAAGATCTCATGCACAACTATAGTCACAACTGATAGCAATCTCAACCTCTAACACCTGTCTCCACTGAACTGTACATGCACTGAGTTAACTGATGTATTCTTCAGTTGCTTTATGAGTTAATAATTAGTGAATTAATTTATATTTAATTCACACAACTCATCACTAGTGTATTCTTTAGTTAGACTAAAATACAACTAGTTCAACCATGTCAAACTGAACACAACTCCATAAACTCCACAATCAACTCCATAGAAACTCAACCACATGAGTTATAACTGAAGTCCTGCATGCAATAGCTCAACTGACTCATAAGAAAAGTGTATTTCCTTCTGACAGCTGCATGTGCCACATCTGTAGCTCAAACTGAAGTGCTCCAAGAGAATAAGATAATGTTTATAGTCCAAATATTATTATGAGACAATAATATTCGACTGTTCTATTTTTAGCCTGGCAGTCTAAAAATAGAAACCTGCCCATATGTCTAAAAATAGAAGTCCATCTATTTTTACCAACATGACCAATCATCCACAAATAAGATACTGCAACTCATAGACCATGATCCATATGCCTAAAAATAAACATAGTCTAAAAATAGACTTTGCGCCATAATTTGCCTACGGGCCCACTTAGTGAAGGCGACTCCTTTCCACTAAGCTCCATCATCTTGTTGCATTCTCAGAACTCCCTCTCAACAAGATATGGATTATCAGCAACCCCTATCATGCCTCGGTGGTATTCGAATTTGCTCCTGGTGAGCGCCTTCGTAAAGATATCAGCATCCTGATCCTCCGTTGGAATGTATGAAAGTAACATGACTCTCCACTGCACACAATCTCTGATATGATGGTACCTGATGTCAATGTGCTTAGATCTATCATGAAATACTGGATTAGCCGAGAGTTTAATGCAACTCTAGTTATCACAATAAATCACAGTAGGCTCCAAGTGAGAATTGAACAACCCGACCAGAATCTTCCTCATCCATATAGCCTCGCATGCAGCCAAACTTGCTGCAATATACTCAGCCTCTGCTGAAATGAGTGCCACGGATCTCTGCTTCCTACTGTACCAAGAAACTGTTGTCAACCCGATACTGAATACCCATCCAGATGTGCTCTTTCTGTCCATTGGGCTCCTTGCCCAATCTGCATCCGTGAAGCCACATAGCTTCACCTCATCCTCCTGTCTGTACCACAATCCATATCCCGATGTGCCTCTCAAATAACACAATACATGCTTGCCTGCCTTCTAGAAGAGCTTGGTTGGCTTAACCATAGCTTGTGAAAGCTGGTTAACAGCATAGCATATATCGGGTCGTGTATTGACCAGATACACAAGCGACCCCACCAACTGTCAATAAACAGTGGCATCCACTTCTTCTACTGAAGTGGCATCCTCCTTCCTCCAACCTCCAGGAAGAGGAGTATCAACAGGCTTGCAGCCATGCATGTTGAACTTCTCCAATATCTCCCGAGCATACTTACCCTGAGAAACAAACAGTCCACCACTACGCTGCCAAATTTCCAATCCCAGGAAATAATGAAGGAGGCCCAAGTCCTTCGTCTCAAACTCTTTAGCAAGATTATCCTTGCATGAAAGTATCAATAGCTCATCTCCCGTTAAAATCAATCATCTACATAAAGTACAATGATAAGCAACTTACCCTCCAGCACAATCTGGTATAGGTTAGGATCCGCCTCACTCTTGGAGAATCCAAATCCGGTGAAATAGCTGTCTATCTGTGTGTACCAAGCACGTGGTGCTTGTTTCAACCCATACAGCGCTCTCTTGAGCCTGCACACATGCGACTCGCTGCTGAAGATCTTGAAACCTTCGGGCTGCTCAATGTACACCTCCTCCTCAATGACTCCGTTGAGGAACGCAGTATTCACATCCATCTAATGAATGTGCCATCCCATCTGTGCTGAGAGAGCAAGAATCGTCCGTATGGAAGAATACCTTGCGACAGGTGCAAAGGTCTCCTCATAATCGATCCCCTCTATCTGTGAAAAGCCTCGGGCAACAAATCTTGCCTTGTACTTCTCCACACTCCCGTCAGCTGCTTGCTTAACTTTGTAGATCCATCTCAAACCCACCACTGATTTCCCTTCCGGTCTTGGGACAATCTCCCATGAACTGTTTCTGACAATTGAATCATACTCTTCCACCATGGCGTTTACCCATGTGGGATCCTCCACAGCTTCCTCGAAAGAGGATGGCTCAGTCACAACACATTTTCTCATAAGAGCCATGTATCCAGTGTACCAATCAGGTGACTGTCTCTGTCTACATTGAGCTGTAGGTGGTCCTACAACCTTCTCATCATCTTGAGCTAGTCGCTCAACTTCTGTCAAGTGCTTTTGCCCATGATGGTTGGCGCTGCATGAGTGGTCTCTTCCACTCCATGAACTTCGTCCTGTGGCTGATCCACGTCCTGAAGCTCATCTTTAGGAACTAATAGCTCCTCATCTGCATGCAAGTGTGGCTCCCTCTCGAGCGAACACTTCATGGCTTTCTCCTCCTGAAATTTTATATCCCGTCGCACAACAGTCTTGCGACTTTCTAGCATATACACACGATAGTTGTGGGGTGTATCAGTGTATCCCACAAATATCCCAACCTCTGCGGTCAGTTCCAACTTCTTCCTGGCATCCTTCGTCACATGCATGTAAAAATTAGAACCAAAAATCCTCAAATGAGAAATATCAGGCCTCTTACCAGAATAAGCTTCCTCGAGTGTACTCATGCCAAGTATCCTGTGAGGACAACGGTTCTGCACATATACTGCAGTATTGCATGCTTCTGCCCACAAGTGAAGGGGTAGGCTCTGATCATGCAACATCGCCCGTGCAACACCCACGATCGTTCTGTTCTTCCGCTCAGTAACCCCGTTCTGCTGTGGGTTATGGGGAGCTATGAGCTCTCTTCGAATCCCTTCTGCACTGCAGAAATCCTTGAACTCATCAGAGATGTATTCACCACCATTATCGCTCCTAAGAGCCTTCACCTTCTTCCCCAACTCCTTCTTGACCAGTGCTTTGAACTCACAGAACTTTGAGTATGTCTTGCTCTTCTTCTGCAGGAAGAAGATCCAGCACTTACGAGAGAACTCATCAACAAAGATCACATAATACCTGTGTTTTGTTGTCGAAGCTACTGAGAAAGGTCAAAACACGTCTGTGTGAATTCTCTCAAGGATCGTCTTGGCGCGACTATCCTTCTCGTGAAAGGTGGCTTTCACAAACTTTCCCAAAGTACACCCCTTGCACTGATCTGACTGCAAAAGAGTGCCTTTAGGAAGCCCAATAGTGATCTGTTGCAGTATCTTCAAGGCTCCATGGTGAAGGTGGCCCAATCTCCTGTGCCACAGCTCACCATCATCCCGGCTCACCAATGCTTCTGCCTTACATGCCATTGCTGCGCAGCCATCTACATGCAACTGATAAAGGTTCCTCACTCGAACCCCTATCTTCCAGGTTTCTCTAGTTCTCTTACTGCACAGGAAAGCCTTTCCCTCGCTGAAAACAACATCATATCCCTTGTCTTCTAACATCGCCATAGAGATAAGATTCTTCTTCAATCCTGGAACATGCATCACTTCCTTCAATAGGAAGGGTTTACCAGACTCCCTCTCAAAGGAAATGGTATCGATACCGATCGCAATGTATCTACCATCATCGCCCATCTCGATGTGCACTCCAAGATCTTTCTCCTCCAGATCAGAAAACAAATCTCGATCTCCTGTCATGTGAAAAGACGCACCACTGTCCAAGAACCACACCGATCCCATCAAACTTGAAACTAAGCATGCGATCAATGCAAATTCAAGCTCAAACTGCGAGGCTAGAGCCTATCCTGTTGCAAATCCAACAGCTTGCTTGTTCTTCTTCTTCTGCAGACAATTTTTGGCATAGTGTCCGTGCTGGAGACAACGAAAGCACTTCACCTTGGACATGTTCTGCTTCTTGCCTTTCGCACCGGAATGAGAAGCTTTCTTGTTCTTCCCCTTCTTTGCTTTGGTAGCCAAAGCGCAATTTTCTTCATCAGTTGCCTTTGATGAAGATCTGTCCCTGGTATTCCGCCTGATCTCCTCTTGCACAAGATCCGACCAAAGTCTCTCCCATCCTGGCAATTTCTCCCGACCATTGACAGAGTCCTGATAGGAATGCCAACTCTTCAGAAGGCCAAGGAGAGCCAAGCTCACCAAGTCCTCATCATCGACAGACACCCCCACACTTCCCAGCTCATCCCTGCACTGAGTGAACTTCATGAGATACTTGGGTATACTGTCGCCTTTCTCACATTTGATGTTTCTGAGTTTATCTTTGAGTGCCAACTTCCTCTGGTCGCTCTTGCTTTGGAATAACTCTGTCAACGCTTTCCACATCAAGCATGGAGAAGTCTTTCCATGGAGGCTGGACACAATGTGATCCTTCACACCCTCCAATAGAATCCTTCGACACTTTGCTGTCTTCTTTTGCTAAGCATCAACTTGAGCAGCATCAGTAGGCTTTGGGACCTCAGCCTCTATGAACTCCTTCAGCCCATTATCACCTAACATCGCCTCCATCTTGTCCTTCCATGCAATATAGTTCGAGCTGCCCTCAAGAGCATACTCCAATCGCAATCCGTTGAAAGACATTGCAACGTTGACACCAAGAAAACACTTCTGCAAATTCGAATTCCACCACCTCCAAAACTCAACCGCTTCTGATCTAATATTCGTGAGAACAAGGTATTTCTTGTATAGAGATCGACTGTATGGGCATTCACCGGTTATCTCACCTTCCAAAGGAAGGATGAATCCAGAGGCTACCTGGCCCGATTACAGACTCTGCCTGAAGAAATAAAATGTAAACACTTTCTGAATAATATATCTGATTATCAACAGCTCCGATACCATGTAGAAATTTTGAATAATATGACACTTATTCACAGAGATTATCTTGATTATACACTATTACAAATACATGCACAATAAATAATCTCCTCTACGTTGATCATCAATTTAGTAGCATCAAAAACAATGAAACATCAATCGCATGCACACATTAACACAGTATGTAACCCGGGGAAAGCATACAGCTAAAAACCCCACACTATCTGTATATTAATGATTGAGAACATGTAAAAATACATAGTACAATACTCCTCACAAGTACTCAGCACTATCTCCACCTGTTACACACAAAACTAGCTCAGATCCGAACAAGTCACAAGTTCAAATCTCCTCCGCTGCTTTGCCTGCCTCCACTGCGCAATCCTGCAAGAGAAGTGATCACCTACACTGGAAATCACGTGAGAACAAGCTATATTTCACTTGGTATTGGCCCACACTGTGCAATTATCATTGGCATAACTCAATCCCATTGATTGTGCAATATCTCATGCACAAATATTGTCACAACTGATAGCAATCTCAACCTCTAACACCTGTCTCCACTGAACTGTACATGCACTGAGTTAACTGATGTATTCTTCAGTTGCTTTATGAGTTAATAATTAGTGAATTAATTAATATTTAATTCACACAACTCATCACTAGTGTATTCTTTAGTTAGACTAAAATACAACTAGTTCAACCAAGTCAAACTGAACACAACTCCATCAACTCCACAATCAACTCCACAGAAACTCAACCACATGAGTTCTAACTGAAGTCCTGCATGAAATAGCTCAACTGACTCATAAGAAAAGCATATTTCCTTCTGACAGCGGCATGTGCCACATCTGTAGCTCAAACTGAAGTGCTCCAAGAGAATAAGATGATAATGTTTAAAGTCCAAATATTATTATGAGACAATAATATTCGATTGTTCTATTTTTAGCTCGGCAGTCTAAAAATAGAAACCTACCCATATGTCTAAAAATAGAAGTCCATCTATTTTTACCAACATGACCAATCATTCAAAAATAACATACTGCAACTCATAGACCATGATCCATATGTCTAAAAATAGACTTTGTGCCATAATTTGCCTGCGGGCCCACTTAGTGAAGGCGACTCCTTTCCACTAAGCTCCATCATCTTGTTGCATTCTCAACACTCACACCTCCTAATAGCCCTGTGCATAATAAGAAAGCATCTTTGATCGAGCTAGATGTTAAATTTGATTTTCCTATATATGGTGGAGAGCTAAATGCTGAAAAATTGGACAATTGGATTAGACAAATTGATGTGTATTGCAGAATGCAAAACATCGACTCAGACAAGAGCAAAATTCAGCTGGCAAGCCTACGCCTAGGAGGCACTGCCTTGGTTTGGTGGGAAGGCAGAACCAAGATGACATGAAAAGACATGGGAAGACTATCTCTGTCTGGAGTGACTTTGTTTCTGCGATCAAGAAGCAGTCCTATCCATTGGCCTACATGCAACAAGCCATGATGAGTTGGAAAACTCTTCGGCAGTTGAAAGGGAAAAGTGTGCAAGGGTACACTCAAGAATTTAGAAAGAGAGCATTGATTCTAGGGATCTCATTAGACTCACCAGAGACTCTTTTCAAGTACATTGGTGGTCTACGCAGCTACATGAGGCATACCATCCTCATGTTTAATCCCACTAGTATAGATGAGGTATCGGTACAAGCTACTCATTTAGAAGCTAGAGGAAAGAATGGAAATCCAGAAGTTGGGGGACGATCCCAACCCACTGCAAGCAAGAGCAAGGAGAAAAGAAAGTAGAAGTGGAAAGCAAGGAAGGCTAACACTTCACAGAAAAACAAGGCTTCATGCACTCATTGTAAAAAGGAGGGGCATGATGATGACCACTGTTAGCTTTTGCATCCAGAGCTGAGACCTAAGAAGTCCAAGGGAAAGAAGAAGAAGACTACTGCAGCTATTCAGAAAGATTTGGGGTCAGTCTCGGGAGATGAACCAATCATTGCAGCCACAGGTATAAAAGGTAAGAATTCTGAAGCATCTACTAGTAATTCTGCTCAAACTATTATTGATGAAGAACATGAGAGAAAAAGACATGAGCTTTTCCATATTCGAGTTATTTCCAAACATCAAACGATTGATAATTTGTTTGATAGT
This sequence comes from Pinus tabuliformis, assembly GCA_031772625.1. Classification (NCBI taxonomy): domain Eukaryota; kingdom Viridiplantae; phylum Streptophyta; class Pinopsida; order Pinales; family Pinaceae; genus Pinus; species Pinus tabuliformis. The sequence continues at coordinate 89,389,748 of CM062819.1, read as the reverse complement.
GGCTCACAAGTAAATTTGACTTCTGAAGAAATTGGGATTAGCAACTACACCTCACAAGAAACCATACCCATTAGGATGGTTGAATGATAAAGCACAACTACAAGTGACTAGACAGTGCAAACTCAAGTTTTCTTTTGGGTCAGCATTTGTAGATGAGGTTGAGTTAGACATAATTCCTTTGGATATATGTGGAATTGTTTTAGGAAGTCCTTACTTGTATGATAGAAAAGCTATTTTCTATAGAGCTGAGAACAAGTATCTACTTGTTAAAGATGGAATCGAATACTTTGTGAGAGCTCACAAGCTCAAGAATAATTATACTCTCATAAATTCTGGGCAGATGAAAAGAATGATAAATTCATGCAAACAATTCTTACTAATGGTTGTAAAGGAAAAGAAACTTGATAAAACCAATGTATTTGAGGGCTGTAATGCTAAGCAGCAAGCTGATATAGAAAATATTGTTTCAGAGTATGATGTTTTGTTTCAGGAACCTAAAGGTCTGCCACCCAAAAAGGAAATAGTACATGATATTATTTTGCAGCAAGATGTTCCATTGCCTAACATTGGAATGTACAGGTTGTCTGCTTTAGAGAATGCTGAAATCAAGAAGCAAGTGCAGGAGTTGCTCGAGAAGGGGTTCATCAGGCCTAGCACATCACCATGTGGGTCACCAATCGTTTTGGTGAGAAAGAAAGATGGCTCGTGGAGAATGTGCATTGACTACTGAGCACTGAATAAGATAACAATAAAAAATCGTTATCCCCTTCCTTGCATAGATGATCTTTTAGATCAATTGAAGGAAGTTGTTTATTTCACCAAGCTAGATTTTCACAGTGGATACCATCAGGTCAGAGTTGCAGAGTAAGATGCATGGAAGATTGCTTTCAAAACAAAGCAGGGATTGTATGAGTGGCTGGTTATGCCTTTTTGCTTGACCAATGCCCTTGCTACTTTCATGAGATTAATGAATGATGTACTCAGGCCTTTTCTTGATGATTTTGTTATTGTGTATTTGGATGACATTATGATTTTTAGTAAAACGTGGGAAGAACACTTAAAGCATGTTAAGCAGACATTAGATGTTTTGAAAAGAGAAAAACTTTATGTTAAACTCTAAAAATGTGAGTTTGGAAAAACATCTCTAAATTATTTGGGTCATATAGTAGGCGGTGGTGAATTGAAAATAGATCCCTCTAAAGTGGCAATCATGGTAAACTGGCCTAAACCCAAGTCTACTACAGAAGTGAGAAGCTTCTTAGGAGCAGCACAATATTGGAGGAAGTTCATTTCTAATTTTTCCTCAATTGCAGCTCCCTTACATGCTTTGACAGGATTGAACAAGGTGTTTTAGTGGGGAGGAAAACATCAGAAAGCCTTCGACACCTTGAAAGAAAATATTAGTACGGCACCTATACTAGCACTGCTTGATCTACAAAGACCATTTGAGATCCAAACAGATGCCAGTGACTATGCCATGGGAGCAGTGTTGACACAGCACGGTAAACCCATATGTTATCATTTTGAGACTTTTAATCCTGCAGTAGTTAACTATCCTACATATGATAAAGAATTGTATGCATTAGTTCAGAGTGTGAAAAAGTGGAAACATTACTTAATGGGAAAAGAGACAGTAATACATATTGATCATCAACCACTTCAATATCTACACTCCCAGACTCAGTTGCAGCAATCAAGACACTACAAATGGATGGGTTTTCTACAATAGTTTCATTTAGTCATAAGATATAAAAATGGCATACATAACAAAGTTGCAGACATGTTATCTAGACCAATTATAAATGCATCTACTATGCTTAAGCATAATTCTGTACTACATGAAAGCTACATTGAACAATATGCTCAAGATATAGACTTTAAATATGTATATGCAACTTTGAGTCGAGGCAAGAGAGTAGAAGAATTAGATTATCATGTAAAGGACCGACTCTTATATCACTGTGGGAAACTTTGCATTCCACAAACTGAGAGAGTAAAGATAATTAGAGAGGCACACACTTCTTTGATATCAGGTCACTTTGGGGTAAGTAAAACAGTTTCACAGCTGCAAAGATTTTGTTATTGGCCGAAAATGAATGAGACAGTTTCTAGATATGTAAGAGGGTGTACTATGTGTGCTAAAAGAAAGCCCAACAATAGAAAACTAGGCTTGTACACTCCCCTACCAGTTCCTTCTCATCCTTGGGAAAGTGTTTCCATGGATTTTGTTGGAGGACTGCCTAAATCTAGGAGAGGTCACTGTATGTGTTTGTGGATAGGTTCAGCAAAATGTGTATTTTGATACCTTGTAATAAACAGATTACAGCTGAAAAAATTGCAAAACTATTCTTTGAACATGTATGGGTTCATTTTGGATTATCCACTTCTATTGTATTTGATCGAGACACCCGATTTGTGGGAAGTTTTGGTCAAGTCTGTGGGAGTTGATGGACACCCAACTGAAGAAAAGCACAGCTTTTCATCCACAAACCAATGGCCAGACAGAAGTAGTTAACAGGACAGTGATCCAATTACTCAGAGGATATTGCAACAAACATCCTAAGCTTTGCGATGAACATTTGTGTTATGTGCAGCATGCTTACAATAGAGCAAAACACTCTTCTACATAGAGATCTCCTTTTGAGACCTCTTTTGGTTTCATGCCAAGATCTCCTTTGGATTTTGTCTTTGGTAAAGATACCACAGTTGATGGACACAGTGATGTGGACAAGGCAACTAGGTTCATTGAACAGATCCAGGAGATCCACCAGGCAGTACAGGAACAGCTGGAAAAGAGCCAAGCCAAATACAAGGCTAGGCATGACAAGCATCGGATGGAGCATAGTTTTCAAGTTGGAGACCAGGTCTGGCTGTATATCAGCAAGGACAGGATGCAAGGTGAAGGTAAAAAGTTAAAGCCTATCAGGTATGGACCTTTTAGGATACTTGAGAAGATTGGTGAAAATGATTTTCGCCTTGATCTACCAGCTTACATGCACATCTACTCAGTCGTAAATGCAGATTGCTTGAGATTGTTTGAACCATCGATGATTGAGGATCCTGAAGAGAAAAGTCAATTGCCTTCTATTGATGACCTGCTACCTGAATATCTTAATGAATTGCAGGAAGACACAGTCTTGGACAAGAAGGTGAGGACGACGTGCAGAGGAGATGTTGAGTACCTCAGAATTGGACTCAAAGGTTCAAAGCCAAGCAGTGAAAAGTGGATTGAGATTGGGCAAGTGAGATAGCAGTACCCTCACTTAGTCGATGCTTGAAAGAAAACCAACTTTTGGTGGTCCAAAAGCTTTTCAGTGGGAAGGCCATGATCCGAATTGGATCCATAAAGAGAGATAAACAGAGCCATGGCTGTACCAGGTCGGGATAGACTTCAAAGAATTTACAACAGCGATAAAAAACACCTCTAAACCAGTGGCAATGGCAGCTAGCGTGGAACAACGAGGACCTCGGTCAAAGCGCGCTGACCAAGGCCCATGGAGACTACGCGGGAGGCGAATTTAGCCCCTGGGAGGCCCAGATCGGGAAACAGAGGAGTTTTTTGAATCATGCATCATTGGGTGAAAAACCCCAAATTGGAGAAGCCCCAAGCGCTTGGTCGCATGAGAGCCAGGAAAACTGTGGGATAAAGGCTAAAGCGCTAAAGGCGAGACCCACTCCAAAAACCGGTGGTATTGATCGGGGGTGTCCATGGGTGGTAAGCTGTTTCGAAGGAAAAGGAGCGATTCCACTCAGCGCCTGATGTGTGGCAAGCGGAGGAGAGAGAAAACTACCGCTCATCGCGCGTTAACGGTCGAGCTAGTCAACCACGCGGGACGAGCGAATGGCATCAGATCTGGAGGCCCTAGATCTAACGGCTGAGATCGCGCCCGATGGGAAAGCAGAATCGACGGGGGATTAAGCCGCAGTTTGTAAATATTTGACGTTCGATTTGACTGCCAAGGTGGCAGAAGACTCATTCCACGACGTAACGGAAAAACTGAACCGACGAAGCGAATTGGCGCAACTACAGGAGGACATGTGGCCACTCCCTGTGAGCCTAATGATGACGTCGAATAGGGAACTCCAAGTGAAGCTGTAGCAGGCGATCTGACGGGAAGTGGAAGAGGAATCGAAGAGCCATGGGTATGAATGGCCTTAAATCCATGCACAGGAAAAGCAGAAGGGGGACCAGAACCCCGAGAGGAGGACGGAACACAAAAGGGAAGAACAGAGAGAAGAAAGACAGTGAAGCAACAGCAGAACGGAAGACAGAGGGCCGAGTTGACCGTAGGCAGCATCGAGCACCAGAGAGCTTGAGGGATTCAAGCCATCCCAGAGAGGATCTGTCCGGATTGAGCACCACATTGAGCTCTCTCCATTATAGACCATAAGGAGGAAAAGAGTCTATGTACTCTAGTGGCTTGGGGAATCCAGGAACCACCCTGCCAAGCAAATTCCGTTTTAGGAGACTCACATTGAGCTCCTTCATTGTAATTCTCTGCTTCAAGACACAATAAAAGAAGGCCACCACTAAAAGCTGGACTGGAGATGTAGCCCTGGAAGGATAGGGTGAACTCCTTATTAAATTTTTGTGTTCTTGTATTTTCTTACTGTGTTTCTCTGTTGTTTTCCATTTCAAGTGTCTGTGTATTTGCAATTTGATCGATCCGTTGCTTAAATAAGATAGACACACACACCAACTATGAGTCTGTAATACCTTCATTTAATAAATCTTAACTGAGGTCACTCATAGGGTGATTATCAGATCATGCATTGTGAATTTCTAGTAGTCAGCCAATCTCCCAGCAGCCTGGACTGTGCCTTGTGCAGTCATGGCAGTTGGTCTCCCGACCTCCTGGCCGAAATTGCGCAACCTTCATGATCATTCACCCAGGTATGTTACAAGTCAGTTCTCATGTTCATTATGGTTTTCAACTGACAGATTGCTTTCCATGAGTGTTGCCATGACTCCAGGTATTGCAGGTGTTCATCTGCCTCTCATCAGTACACGTACAATTATTTCCAGGAGAGCAGAGATGAAGACACCGTTCAGAGCACGCTTGGGGATGCAGTTGATCAAGTGTCCATGGACTTACCTACCCATGAAGACATCAAGTTGTTCATAGACAAGGACATCAAGATATGGCAGCAGCAACATCACAGCGAGTAGCATCATGAACAACAACTGAAGACAACTTACCAAATGCAACGAATGCAAGAGGAGTGTTGTTGACAACACGAAGGCAGAACAATGTTGCAAGATTAAGCAGTTCCATCAATGATGAAAGCAACTTTGGAGACTCAAGCTATGAGGTGACGATGCGACACGAAGATCACGCGAAGGCAGAAGATGGAACAAAGAAGGAGTTGCATGTGCTGAAACAACAACTCAGGAAGAACATGAAGCTGCACAGACATACGAATGAGTTGCAGCGGGAACAGGAACAACAGTGGGCACAACATGCACTCATAGATGAAATTGCACCCGTACAAGTTAAGGATCCATCCCAACAGCTGACACAGAGCAGACATGGTGAGTAATGTTGTTGATCGGATGCAAGGGATTCAACAACATGCATGTCGTTGAGCGCATGCATGCAATCCAACCCATTCAACACACATACCAAGGTGAAGACAGGAAGCAAGTCTAACTGGGGTTGAATGTGTACTTCGGCAAGTTGATGCGCATGACCACTGGAACACACTTGAAGATCAGCACAGACACTATGCATCAATGTGTTGCTAGTTCAATTATACCCAAGAAGCCCATGTGCGTGTTAGAAGACAAGTTGGATGATGGGGCCGAACCAATGCACCGGTTGCAACAGAGGTAAGAGTTCGCTTAAGCAAGGTGTCACCATGAGGTGCATGCACACCATCACGGATGACTAAGCTTGGCATCAGCTCACCACCTTCACCATCACAAGCATGTCAAATAGTTGGTCTCATCATAGTGGACCAACTGTCAATGATGTCTTGCAAGGCTTGCTCAAGCCATGTTGTCTCACATGAGTACATGTGCATTGTAATGTTGAGTCATGTCAAATGTCAATGGTTGGATGTAACAGTCATAGAGTAAGTGAAGAGTCATGAGGGTAGGTGAACCGTCACAAATGGGAATGTCAAGGGTCACCCCACCCTTTGCTATAAATAGTCCCTCATAACTCATTGTATAGGCTTTTGGTCAGCCAAGCTTCTGATAAGACTATCTTGGAAAGAGCTTGGAAAATATTGTAACGCACCTTGGCTTCTCCACTACATGGAGCTAGTTCATCTCTTTGGATAAGTAGGCGGATGTGGCTGTAACATTCCACTGTTGGGGCTAGCAGGTTTACCTGGATGTATTGTATGATTGTGACTTACACTTCTTGATATAATAAAAGCCAACACAAGTTCATGCATATGTTGTTATTGTAGTTGGACTGTTTTGGTTGCCTTAATGATATATGTTGTTTAACTTACGTATTTTTGTATGAACTGATTTGTATGCAATCATATGAATCTTTTTGTTAATGCGTTGTATATGTTGTTAATGTTGTCCCATCCATGTCGACTTCTCTGTCGGACACCAGACATATCTTTCACATGAACCTTGTTGTAACAACTGTTGCACTCGTCTTGGACTGATTCGTGAGTGTTGTATGTGTTATCTTACCTTGTATGATTTGACTGCCGCATCCGAGTGGATTGCTCCGCCAGAAGTTGTGCATGTCCTTTTGGTGTTGTGAATTCCTAGCCGAGTTGGGATTGATCCCTTTCAACTTGGAACTCACCTTCACCCTCAACTCCCATTTTTGTGTTAGAACCTCTCATACATCCTCCTTGACTCACTGCATCAGTCACACTCTTTCTACTGACAAAGTTATCTTACTTGCCTCTATGCGACATCTCGGTCAAGGCATTACCATACGACCCACTATTGGGACTCCTACACCAAACGGTCTGAGGTTTGATTGGGACTTCTTACCGGGGAGATCCCCTTACATGTTGGCGGGTCCAGCATTGTCAACATTTTGGTGCTAGAAGGAGGGCCAAATGACAAGTTGAGTCCTCACATCTATTTTGAATCTCTACACATATATCATGGTTCACTATCGAGCTGCTCTTCCGAGATGTATGTCTTATGGAAACAATTTCATCATCTCGAAACAGCTCTTGGATAACTTGTCTCATAAAACTTTTCATGGTGGAGGCTATGTTGCCTTGGTAAGGCATGCAGTCAGCATTGTAGGCTCATGTGAAAGACATGGATTCTTTGAAGCATACATGAGCCCAGAAAATCAATTCATTCTATTGCTCATCTGGTCGCAAAGATAGACCATGCTTTCAATCACTATGACTGTAAAGCACTCAACAAAGAAATTTTGAAATTATGAAAAGCACCCAATGAATCCATTGAACAATTTCACACACGATTTGGTAATCTTGCATACCGATTCCCAGATGATGATATTGATTGGGAATTTCTTGATGGAATATTTGAGTATCTTCTTCACATATCCGAACCCTGCTCAGCGCACTTCGGTGATGGAGCTTCATAATCACATGCAGGCATAGTTGTTGTCACAATTGACTGTCCACCTTCAACTCATCGAACAAATCCACCACTGCGAAGTGATGTGGGAAATCGTACACACACCTCGGTTGAACTATCACATCCTCGCACCCCACCTGCTCTTGAGATTTATGTAGATTTGGCTAGAAAGCCTATTGGTTGTCACATGGACTCTTTCCCTCAACCTCCATCCTTGCGTTCCGTTGATCCTTTGGATTGTACTATTTTGTGTTCTCCCATTCTGGACTCCTCACCTGTTGTGAATGAGGATCAAGTTGTCGACGAAGTTGGTGTTATGTAGCCAACCTACGCCATCATTCATGATGAGTGTGTGTGGGAATATAAAGAAGAGCCCGTGGTGAAGGATGACTCCCTTCTAGCCACGTCTCATTCGCTTCATCTTGACATCCCTTGTGATTCTGCCACTGCTGATTTCTCTTGTGAAAACTCATTTCCGAATGCTTCTACTTCCGATCATTCACAGGACACCTCAGATGTCAGTCTGTCATTACAGTGTGGAGAGGACACATATTCATCAGAATGTCTATCCAATTTGTCATCTATCTTTCTTGAAAACACGGAGGGTGAACATCTTCGCTTCTCATCTACCCCTCTACCCGATTCATCAAATCATGAGGATTTCAACGAACATCTCGAATTTTGCTGATCTTGGTTGTCGTGATTTATTCACTTCCTCATCCAATCACGATGTTGATTCAATCGTTGTTAATCTATCCAAGGCATTGGTCTATGATGATCTATCTGCCAATGAGGTCGAAACCCCCCAGACTGTCGAGGCACTTCAGCCCGAGTTGATGGTTATGTCAGGCCCTCGCTGTCTTGAGGTTGGTTTCACTTCCGGTCAGGAAATTTTTGAAACACTCAAGGCTCCTCATCACTCTCTACTTTGCATAGAAGATCAACCAAACACCCATATTTCACTTCCTCCACTCGAACTACACAATCCCATCGCTCATGCGTTGGAGGAATCTTACACAGCAAGCACACATGCACAACACAAGTGGTCTACCTTTCTCACGCTTGCTTGCATGTCACAGTCAAGAGAATGCATACACTCAACATCTACACGTGGTGTAGCACAACACCATGGCAGCACCACAAAATGCATGTCATGCACTTTCACTCATCTGTGTTTTGTGGTCACTTGTAAGCTCGGAGTGTGTTTGTCTTCACTGTTACATCTTTCTTGTTTGTTGGTTCGCACAAATGTCTTGTTCACGAATCATGCCTTCACCAACATGGGTCAACCAATGCTCTAATGGCTGCATTGGAATTATCACTTCACGTGAGATGACCCATGCACTGTTAGCTTAGGAGTAGGAGTAGTGTTTGCTTTTGATTTGTTTTCTTGCATGCTTGTTTTCTTACTTGCTTATTTGTTTGTTTGCCCGCTTGCTTGTTTGATTACTTGCTTTGCTTTCATTTTTGCTTCTGCTCTTGCTTTGCTTTGTTGATTGTTAGTTCGTTCGCTTGTTTTTTTCATAGGTTAGTTTTGTATGAAAACATGTATGACTCTTGAAGCAAGCTAGGTAAAGTAAAAGAGGGCTTGTACAACTACCACTACTTGGTTATCTGTCATCTTGCCTCTGTATGATGAACTTGTTACTCTTAGTCCGTGATACGTCAAAGGAAAATACGTACTGTTCGAAGTGAACCTTGGAAAAAACACAACGCTTGCGTGCTAACTAGTGTCACCTTCTCTAGTCGTTTTTCTTTGGGTTAACCCTTGTCAGCTTAGTCAAGTAGAGTAAGGTGAGGGGGAATACCTTAATAGGCACGTTAGATATACAATAAACTACTTCTCTGCTAGAACAACCTCTTCTTCTCTCAATAAGTCAGGATCCCTCTTCCGCCTCTGAAATGAATAAGTGCTATGCATAGTGGAAAATGAAAAAAATGAAAAGCCAAAAAATTCAAATGAAAGATGAATAAGGTGAAAGAAGAGAAAGGCTTCCGCGTAGGGTGGTGGTGCAAGTAACTCCGCTGGGGTACTGACCAAGCTTGCTGGCAGTGAAGCCATGCTTGTGTTCCTATGTGACTCCACCGGGGTACTGTCCAGGCCTACTGGAAATGGAGCAACACCAGAGATGAAACTTAGACTTTGACGACTATACTGCTTGTGCACCTATATACCCCTCAACCCAAATTGAAACAACTATGTTGCCTTGGCTTGTAATGTGTACCAGTTGACCAAGAGTCTAGTAGATGCTACATCTTACAATCAAGCTAGTGTGAAGAGAAGACGAGATGAGAGCTGAACAATACTTCCGGAGGTGTTAGAGTTGCCTTTCACGAACAAGGTCCATTCGGAGAGCTGGAGTTCTACCATTGTGTCACCAAGTGTTGTATCGGCTACAACCACCCTCCAAAATTTTACCTTAGCCTGTTTTGGAGCCTCCCTACCAACCTTACACAACACCTTTCCTTGCTTCGTCAAGTCCTCAAGCTTCAGTGTCTTTCTTGCACAAAGGCAACCTGTCGATCACAGTTTGATCCTTTCCCTTCACAGTCTACTCACCTAAACTTGGTTCAGTTGCAGGCTGAGCAGCTTCCCCTTGAAAATTGTGCATTTCTAGAGGGCAACCAGCCTTCCCTCTAGAAATTGTGCAATCCTGTATGGCAGCCTGCTAGGCTCCAGGATTGTGCAATCTTGCCAGTCAACACTCCCAACAGTATTTGCGCAAACTTCCCAAATAGGGCTGCTCAACCCAAAATTTGCGCAAATTTGGGCAGCAGTCAGCTGCTCTAACTAGAAATTGCACAAATCTCCTGGGCATTCAGTCCAGCTCCGAGCGAGAAATGTGCATTTCCTTCAAGTAGTCAAAAAACCTCTTGCATGTGCAGCTGAGCTGACCAATTCCCTCCAGGACTGAGAAAAACAGACTTTCATGCATAGGCTGCTTCTCCTAAGGCAACATGTAAAGGCATCCCTTCTCTCAGGGATCTATGATTAGTAGTTGGAGGTTACATGCAAGGAGCAATTCAGAAACCTCCCACCAAGTGTCGCTTCCCCTTGATTTGTGGCATGCGCATCACAACCTCGATGTTATCAAAACTCATCAACCAGACACTGCAGAGCTCATTCATCACATCGACCTTGTAGCTCTGACATCCACATCACATCTAGGAGCAGTCGGCACATTCAACTCAGCTGTTTGGGGTAAGCCTGCTTCCCATGCCTTATGTTTCATTTTTGTCGCTTTTTGGGTTTTTGCTTGTAGGATTAGTTTTTTCTTGATTTATTTGAACGCTTGCTGCCTTTTACATGTATACTAGCTTGTTCGAGCTCTATTTCATTTTTTGTTGCTATCTCACTGCTGTCGCGAGCATGAAACTGTTTTGCATGGACATTCGCCCAACCGGCGAACTGCCTCACCAACATGCATGTTCATCGCTTTGTTGAATCTTTCAATCATGTTTTTCATGCACTTTTAATCACTTCTGCTATCACTTAGTGTGGCAATGCCTTCATTGACTTACTTGCTTTCAGTTTCCCATTGGCGAGACGGGCCAACCTTGGCCCGAGCTCTACCTTCACCAAGGCTGCATTGTGCAATCTGGGAAAGGAAGGCTCACCTTCCTCTCCATATTTTTGCATTCCTGCCCAACACTGGCGTCTAGGACTGTTTTGCACATTTTTGGAGGACAGTGGTTGCTTGGCCCAAGAAATTGTGCAAATTTGTCCCTGGGCCAGTAGTCCTTCCCAGCTGGAATTGCGCATTGCACAGTCCCAGTAGTTAGCAACCAGACTGAACTGTGCATTGTGCAGTTCCAACAGTCAGTCAATCTCCTAGTAGCCGAGACTGTGCCTTGTGCAGTCTTGGCAGTCGGTCTCCCGACCTCCCAGCCAAAATTGCACAACGTTCATGATCAATCACCCAGGTATGTTACAAGTCATTTCTCATGTTCATTCTAGTTTTCAACTGACAGATTGCTTTCCATGAGTGTTGCCATGTCTCCAGGTATTGCAGGTGTTCATCTACCTCTCATCAATATAGGTACAATGGTTTCCAGGAGAGCAGAGACGAAGACACTGTTCAGAGCACACCTGGGGATGCAGTCGATCAAGTGTCCATGGACTTGCCTACCCACGAAGACGTCAATTTGTTGAAAATAGCAAAAAGAAATGATAAAAATAGAATCCAGAATATTCCAATTTTAATTTGTCCTTGAATTAAAATTCGAATTTAGTCTCACCAGTTGCTTGAAAAATAATTAATTAATTCATCTTGAGTTAATTAGTTGGAGAAATTCAAGTTAAAAGTCTTTCTGAAGTCATGCAACAATTATCCCTTAAATTAAGGAGACTATCCCATAATTAAGGAGATAAGACTGAGTTATATTGAGTTGTAATTAGTTAGCTCAGTTTACTAAGTTAAGTCCAGTTAAATTAGTTCCAAACTGTTTGAGGAACTAATTGTGAGTTATCTGTCAGTTGATGCATGCATGCACTCAACCAGTGTACTCCAGATAACTGAAGATTCCCTCATCAGAAACTCATGCATGTCTATTCTGAGAAAGACCCAATTGAGCTAAATGTCAAGGACAATGTACTATCAGTTTCATGTTTTCTCCTATAAAGGAAACTCATGCATGCAGAAGGATTAATGCACAGGAGGATTGTGCAGTTTTACAGGGTGTGAGATCAATGTTACACTTGGTAACAGGAGGATCACCAAGGAGAAACTGCACTAGGAAATAGGAGATCAGGAGGGCAGAGGAGAAGGTATTTTGTGTATTTCTGAGATATTTCCAACTTGTAATGATAATACAGATAATGGGGTTTTTAGCTGAGGCTTTCCCCAAAGTATTCTTCTATGTTTCATGTGCATTGTTTCTTCTCTGATTATATGTGTTCCGCTTAATCTTGCTCAAATCTTTTAAGCTTCTGCTAATTGCTTGTAGAAGTATATTAAAGTATTTTTCTTTAGTTATATTGCATTATTAGGTTAATCTACATTCATAATTTCTACATGGTATCAGAGCTAGCTGATTTGTAGAAATTTCTACACAAGTTGTTCATAGAAAAGGACATCAAGATATGACAACAGCAGCATCACATCGAGTAGCATCATGAAAAGCAGCTGAAGACAACATACCAAATGCAATGAATGTAAGAGGAGAGTTGTTGACAACACGGAGGTGGAACAAGGTTGCAAGCTCAAGCAGATCCTTCAATGATGAAAGCAACTTTGGAGACTCAGGCTATGAGGTGATGGCGTGACTTGAAGATCGTGCGAAGGCAGAATATGGAACAACGAAGGATTTGCATGTGCTGAAATAGCAACTCAGAAAGAACATGAAGTTGTACAGACAGACAAATGAGTTGCAGTAGGAACAGGAACAACAGTGGGCGCAACATGCACTCATGGATGAAACTGCGTCCATACAAGTTAAAGATCCATCCCAGCAGTTGACACAGAGTAGACATGGTGAGCAGTGTTGTTGATCGCATGCAAGGGATTCAACAACATGCATGTCATTCAACGCACGCATGCAATCCAACCCATTCAACAGACTCACGAAGGTAAAGACAAGGAGCAAGTCCAACTCGGGCTGAACGTGTACTTCGGCAAGTTGATGCGCATGACCACCAACACACACTTGAAGATCAACACTGACACTATGCATCAATGGGTTACCGTACCCAAGAAGCCCATGCACATGTTAGGAGATGAGTTGGATGAAGGGGCTGAACCAATGCACGGTTGCATCAGAGGCAAAAGTTCGCTTCAACAAGATGTCACCATGAGGTGCATGCACACCATCACGGACGACCAAGCTTGGCATCAGCTCACCACCTTCACCATCACAACCATGTCAAAGAGTTGGTCTCATCATAGCGGACCGAGTGCCAGTGATGTCTTGCAAGGCTTTCTCAAGCCATGTTGTCTCACATGTGTACATGTGCATTGTAATGTTGAGTCATGTCAAGTGTAAGTCAAGTGTCAATGGTTGGATGTAACATTCATAGAGTAGGTGAATAGTCATGAGGGTAGGTGAACCGTCACAAAGGGGAATGTCAAGGGTCACCCCACCCTTTGCTATAAATAGTCCCTTATAACTCATTGTATAGGCTTTTGGTCAGCGAAGATTCAGATAAGACTATCTTGGAAAGAGCTTAGACAATATTGTAATGCACCTTGGCTTCTCCACTGCATGGAGCTAGTTCATCTCTTTAGAGGAGGAGGCAGATGTGGCTATAACGTTCCACTGTTGGGGCTGGCAGGTTTACATGGATGTATTGTATGATTGTGACTTACACTTCTTGATATAATAAGAGCCAACACATTTTCATGCATACGTTGTTATTGTAGTTGGACTATTCTAGTTGCCTTAATGATATATGTTGTTTAACTTACGTATTTGTGTATGAATTGATTTGTATGGAATTATATGAATATTTTTGTTAATATGTTGTATATGTTGTTAATTATGTCTCGTCCGTGTCGACTGCTTTGCCAGACACTAGACAGATCTTTCACATGAACCTTGTTGTAACAACTATTGCACTTGTCTCGGACTGATCTGTGAGTGTTGTATGTGTTATCGTACCTTGTATTATGTGACTTCTACATCTGAGTGGACTACTTCGCCGGAAGCTGTGCATGTCCTTTTGGTGTTGTGTGTTTCTAGCCGAGTTGGGACTGATCCCTTTCAACCTGGAACTAACATTCACCCTCATCTCCCCTTTTTGTGTTAGAACCTCTTATACATCCTCCTTGACTCACTGCATTAGTCACACCCTTGCTACTGACAGAGTTATCTTACTTGCCTTTGTGTGACATTGCAGTCAAGGCATTACCATACAACGCATTACTAAGACTCCTACACCAAACGATCTGAGGTATGACTGGGACTTCTTACCAGGGAGATCCCCTTACATGTTGGCGGGTCTAGCACCGTCAACAACACCTTGTAATAGCTTGGGTTGAGTTACTAGTCCTAGAAGGCTTAGTTAGACAAATGCTCTGGAATCCCTTGGTGGGTTGAGTTAATAGTCTTGGAAGCCCTGGTTGGACAAACACTCTAAAAGCCTAGAATAAGCTCTGGGTTGAGTTACTAGTCCTAGAAGTTGGGTTGGAACAAACACTTTGGAGCCCTCGGAGGCTTGGGAAGAGACCAATTTGATGATGGTTTTGTGATGCCCGATCGTGAGATGGAATCACTTTTGTGTGGGTTGAGGTGGATGGCCTCTGGAAGCCCTGGATGGTTTTGGATTGATGTGTTCTATGAGATCCCACATTCATGCTTGGAATATGGCATGAGGGTGAATGGCTGAAGAGATATTTGGCTTAGTCATTCCACGGTCGGGTGGAACGTGGTAGTCCCATATGGGTTGGATTTTGTATCTTTAATATGAGGTTATTTCTCCTTGTTATCTCATGAGTATTATATTGGTTTTATATGTGGATTCTATGGCTATTGTATCCATGGTATTTCTTTTGTTACTATGATGGTTATGAATATGTATTATGATAGTTGCTATGTATGGATCCCATCATGTTTTTACTTGTATATGAATGAACAATGTATCTATGGCCAAATGGATGAAACTGCAGCTAAAGAGATAAGGAAACAATGCCTCATAGCGAATCTCAGATAATTATGAGACCCATTTGCTTAGATATGTTATTTATACCTGTAGATTACATATTCGTGATATGTTTGACAAAATGTTTGTCACAGCTAGTAGGGTCCAGTGAAGGTCTCATTCAAGTGATTGCAATTATATTGTCATTTCCTTGTTATCTTACTGTTCTGAAGGTGTCGTTTAATTATGGGAAGTGATCTGGGCTCTGGGCCTGAAAATGTGTCTTAAATCCGAGGGACACTAGCACAGAACTAAGAACAATAGTTCATGGATGCTGACTTGCAGGCCTGAGAGAGCGCCCAAAGGTCCCTAAATGCTGGCATACCCATAGCATGGGAGCATCCATATGTCAAGTAGTCCAAAATTTCGGCGGGACCCAAGGGCTGCTTGGCAGAAAGGTTGGGTTGGTTCCTGAGGGTTCTAATGTTGATGTTGGATGTCTGTATGGTGTGTTTCCATCGGTTCCACTTCCTTAATGTGACTTAGGAGGTCGAATCATATCATAGTGGTCTCTTGTCATCTGTTCACCTTGGTTGTCTGGTTGCTTGGGTAGATTTGGAGGAGGGTGTTACAACTTCAAAAGATAGAAAGTGAAGGGAAGACCTTAAAAGATAGTGGAGTCATAAGAACATCGCGATATTTCACGATCTTCGTTTCTCTTTATTTTCAAAGATCATATTGACACCAACCATGATTTTTATTTTGTCTGGTGAAATGCAACCTAATTGTGATAGTTTGAAAGATCATATTGTCACCAACTGTGACTTTTATTTTTTCTTGTGAAAGCTTTAAAAGTAAAGTTGTAAAGAGAGTGAAAGTTTACAGAAACTTCAAAAGATAGAAAGTGGAGGGAAGAATTTAAAAGCCAGTGAGATAGAAATTGGAGGGAAGACTTCAAAAGATAGTGGAGCCATAAGAACTTCGTGATATTTCACAATCCTCATTTTTTTTTAGTTTGAAAGATCATATTGATGCCAACCATGACTTTTACTTTGTCTAGTGAAATACATCCTAATTTTGATAGTTTGAAAGATCATATTGTCACCAACCATGACTTTTATTTTGTCTTGTGAAATACCTTCTAAAAGTAGAGTTGTAAAGAGAGTGAAAGTTTGAAAGATCATATTGTCACCAACCATGACTTTTATTTTGTCTTGTGAAGTACCTTCTAAAGGTAGAGTTGTAAAGAGAGTGAAAGTTTACAAAAAATTCAAAAAATAGAGGAAAGACTTTAAAAGATAGTAGAATCATAAGAACATCGTGAGATTTCACAATCCTCATTTTTCTTTAGTTTGAAATATTGTATTGACACCAACCATGACTTTTATTTTGTCTTGTGAAATACATCCTAATTGTGATAGTTTGAAAGATCACATTATCACCCATCGTGACTTTTATTTTGTCTTGTGAAATGCCTTCTAAAAGTAGAATTGTAAAGATAATGAAAGTTTGAAAGATCATATTGTCACCAACCATGACTTTTATTTTGTCTTGTGAAATACCTTCTAAAAGTAGAGTTGTAAAGAGAGCGAAAGTTTGAAAGATCATATTGTCACCAACCATGACTTTTATTTTGTCTTGTGAAATACCTTCTAAAAATAGAGCTATAAAGAGAGTGAAAGTTTACAAAATTTTCAAAAAATAGAGGAAAGACTTTAAAAGATAGTGGAATCATAAGAACATCGTGAGATTTCACAATACTCATTTTTCTTTAGTTTGAAATATTGTATTGACACCAACCATGACTTTTATTTTGTCTTGTGAAATACATCCTAATTGTGATAGTTTGAAAGATCACATTATCACCAATCGTGACTTTTATTTTGTCTTGTGAAATACCTTGTAAAAGTAGAGTTGTAAAGATAGTGAAAGTTTGAAAGATCATATTGTCACCAACCATGACTTTTATTTTGTCTTGTGCAATACCTTCTAAAAGTAGAGTTGTAAAGAGAGTGAAAGTTTATAAAAATTTCAAAAGATGGAGGAGATCATATTGTCACCAACCATGACTTTTATTTTGTCTTGTGAGATACCTTCCAAAAGTAGAGTTGTAAAGAGAGTGATAGTTTACAGAAACTTCAAAAGATAGAAAGTGGAAGGAAGACTTTAAAAGATAGTAGAGTCATAACAACATTGTGATATTTCACAATCACCATTTTTGTTTAGTTTGAAAGATCATATTGACACCAACCATAACTTCTATTTTATCTAATAAAATATATCCAAATTATGATAGTTTGAAACCATATTGTCACCAACTATAACTTTTTATTTTGTCTTGTGAAGTACCTTTTAAAAATAAAGTTGTAAAGAGAGTGAAAGTTTAGAAAAACTTCCAAACATAGAAAGTGAAAGGAAGACTTTAAAAAATATTATAGCCATCGTGATATTTGACGATCCTCATTTTTCTTGAACCTTTATTATTATTTATTCTTTCGATGCCTCTTCTCCTCGGATAAGATTATACGTGTGAATTCCTCCACACATTTTTTCAACGTGACCATGATTTGTTCAATACCTCCTGTACTCGCTATGAGGTTGCATTTACCAACGCTTTCTTCGTCTCTATGCCCCACTTCATACGCCAATTTCTTACCGTCTTTCAATTTTCCAGCTGGCTGGAATCCTACACGCGGCTTTGTCCGATAATAGAAGTAGTAATATATATATATATATATATATATTCAGAACATAATTCATATCTGGAGTGTAAGAGGGAGAAATGGATCATATCGCTGTTTTCCTAAAGCTGCTGTGCTTTGTAATGGCAGAGGTCTCTGTTGCTGTAGATGACGGTCATCAATATGTGTATGCTGGTCCATTAAATTCACTACAACCTGATCCTTCTCATTATGTTATGAATGAGCGCATGTCAATGTCGCAGGAATCTGGAAGCTCCATGGCCCGCCACGACAAAAGGGATGCGGAAGCTCTTCTCTCCTTCAGAAACGCCATAACGGCCGACCCACATGGATTGTTGTCCAACTGGACGGCCCACAACTCTGCCAACATATGCTCGTGGAATGGCATTCGCTGCAGAAAACAGAGCAGAAGAGTTGTTTACATACGCCTTTCTTTATCAGGCCTAGAAGGGACGCTTTCGCCTTCTCTGGGTAATCTCTCTTTACTGCGCACGTTGGATCTCACGGGGAATAAATTGAGAGGGAGAATTCCGCCAGAGTTTGGGCAACTTAAAGCCCTCCAAGCGCTTGGCTTGCACGATAATCTTTTATCAGGTTCTGTTCCAGGAGAATTGGGGTTGCTACAGAAACTTGAGATCTTGTTCTTATCCGGCAACAATTTGGAGAATATTATTCCTCCGTCTCTTGGAAACTGCTCTTCCCTTACGAAACTGTGGATGCGTGGGTCTTCTAGTAAAATTGCGAGTTCTATTCCCGCAGAGTTAGGAAACTGCAGCCATCTTAGTTCTTTATCTTTAGTTCAATTTGGATTAAAAGATTTTGTACCGGATGTCATATGCCGCCTTCCCCTTTCCTATCTACGCCTTAGTTTCAATAACCTTACAGGGAACTTACCGATAGCTATTGCTAATTTGAGTCGCTTAACTTCACTCCATCTTAGTTCAAATAACTTTATAGGAAGTATTCCCGAATTTATTGCCAATTTGAGTCACTTAACTTCACTCCATCTTGGTTCTAATAACTTTAGAGGAAGTATTCCCGAATTCATTAGCAATATGAGTCAATTAACTTCTTTATCCCTTTATAGTGATAGTTTTATAGGAAGTATCCCTAAAGCTATTATCAATTTAAAAAGATTGCAATATCTTGATTTATCAAATAACTATTTAACCGGTATAATTCCAAAAGGTGTAGGAAAACTTCATTCCTTGGAATATTTATATTTGGAATCCAATAATTTCATTGGAAGTATACCTCATAGTATAAATGGTTTGTTTTCACTTAAGGTTTTGGATCTATCACAAAATAATCTGTAAGGACCAATCCCTAAAGGTATTAGCAATTGCACTTCTATGAGAGTTTTCTCTGCTCACTCCAATAAAATTTATGGGACTTTGCTCACATCATTGGCCAATTGTACCCAACTTAGACTTCTGGATTTAAGAAAAAATAGATTGATGGGTGAACTTCCTTCCTACCTTGCATATTTTGATGACTTGAAAATTTTAAGTGTTGCTTATAATAATCTTAGTGGTGCTATTCCTCAATGTATTACAAATCTCACGAAGTTGCATGTGTTGGATTTATCCAACAATAGATTCAATGGAAAAATACCATCTCAACTTCAGAGACTCTCTGGATTTACAATCAATGAATCTGCTCCCATGGATGGAGTAATTTCAACTCAATTCGGATTTGCGTACTATGTAAATATTTCAGATGAAACACTATTTTTTGAGGAAATGGTATTTGACATAAAAGGAGCTGAATATACACTATCACATGTGTTGCCCATAGAGACTATATTTGATCTGTCTAGCAATGATCTCAATGGAGAAATACCCGCAAGCATTGGAGGTATGAGCAGCTTGCGACTATTGAATCTATCAAGGAATCAACTGGAAGGGTTAATCCCTGCATCTCTTAGTAACATCTCTGCTTTGGAGCAGTTAGATTTGGCTAAGAATAATTTAAGTGGAGAGATTCCTCAAGAGTTCTCTAAATTGCATGAGTTGGCTGTTTTTGATGTTTCCTCTAACAACCTCTGTGGCCCAATCCTAATAGGGACACAATTTTCCACTTTTAATGTTACTTCATTTCAAAGAAATAAGTGCTTGTATGGGTGTCCTTTAGATACATGCAATGAAAATAAAAGACCAAATAGAGAAGAAAATAACACTACTATGAGTGGTAAGCCTGTAGTGGGATGGCTTAGTAGAGTGGATGAGAAGATGTCATTGATGGCTTTGGTAATAGGTCTGGGAATTGGATTTGGAGGAGTGATTTTTGTTTTTGTAGTGTGGGAGAAAGCCAGGCATTGGCTTTTGTCTCCCAAAAGTCCACAAACCTTTTATGGAGTGTATCGATTCCCTAAATAATGGGACTTTGTAAATTAGAAATTGTATCCATAAAATATATGGTGAATAAAACAAATTGTTATAGTAATAGAGAGTTTTTTTTATTTATAAAGAAACAAAAAAATATTAATAAAAATTATGTCAATATCATTGTATAATAATGGTGAACATAAATATTGTTAACTATTAAAATTTAATTATATATGATATTGATATTACTTATAATAATAAGTTATTTTTTTCAAATAATGTTTATAGTTATTTATACATTTTCATATATATTATTGTTTTATATAAAATAAAATATAAATGTAGATAGAACTAGATGAAATAAATAAATATTTTTTATGAAAGAATGTAATTTCAAAAATTTTCATATATATATATATATATATATAATTGTTCTATTTATGATTTCATTCACGCATCTACTAATATTTTCAAAAGCATTACCCCTCTCTCTCTATATATATAGTTAGTTTTGTTTATGATTTCATTAACGCCTCTACCAATATGGTTCATGCAAATATAAACATGGTACATTAAATCTAGTTTCAAATATAAACATTCCATGAACCAATTATGTGGTAATATTTAATTTTGGCAAGTTGATATTAAAACCATTTGTAATCAAACGTTTTTCCAGATTCTTATTGGAGGATAAGATAGTTAAAATATTTAAAAATAATAATAATTTATTTAATATATATAAAATGATTAGGAGTGTGTTTTATTAGAATATATGTTGATTTTCAAGGAGTTAAAAGTTAAATTTAAAATTTCTCAAATTGAAATTCTCATTTAATAATTATTGAATCAATCTTATTTATTGCAATTAATATTTTACCTACATTGAATGAGATTTTACTATTTCTAATTGTACTTAATTTTTTGGGCAAAAATTTTTATTCATCATTATTTTGAATTTAACTTTGTTAAAGTAATTTAATATGTAATGTTGGTTTTTATAGTCAATATTGTTTGATGAACATTGTAATAGTGTTAAGTGAATAATAATGTTTGAATTTTTTTAGCAAAGCAAATTTTAAAGTTTAGTGGACGTGTTGTTTTTATTATGAAGTAACCTCAATACTTTCCAGTGTTTATTCGATGTTAGAATTCAAAACAGGTAACAATTATTGCTATTATTTATATAAATATGAATTGATTCATTATTATCAAACATTATTATTATTATGTTGAAATGATGATAAAATTAATTAATGTCTTGAATGCACACAATAAGAACATAACTTATGCAAGTAAGGAAATCGACTATATAAATAATGAAATGCCATATTCAAAAACACAATGAGCATGAAACTTTCAAAGTAATGGATAGGTAATGTGGGTTTGCTATATTTCAAAATGAAGATTATAAATTTATTATTATTTTTCAATATTTTGAAACTTCACATCCTTTAGGGGAGTTTAAGGTAAGCTAAAAGAATGTAATTGTACATTGAAACATAATTATTGAGAAAGAAGCTAAAGAGTCACAATTATATAGAAGGAATTCTAAGAGTTTACAAGGAAATTATGAGAAAAAGTATAAAAATGAATCAATTAGAAAAGAAGAGGAATTTTTTGCTATTGGAGCTTTATAAAATATTTTATGAAATTTAATGAAAAGAAGCCAGCCTTGAGGCCAATTTTGAAGAACAACTTTGAGTGGAGTGATGGGTGTTGAGAACTACTTCTAGTGCCTTGTTATTAGTGCCACTATCAATTTGTATTCGTTTTGTGATAGACTTATATATATATATATATATATATATATATATATATATATATATATATATATATATATATATATAAGCCTCTAATGGGATGGCTCAGTAGAGTGGATGAAAAGATGTTATTGATGGCTTTGGAATAGGTCTAGGAATTGGATTTGGAGGAGTGGTTTTTTCTTTTGTAGTGTGGGAGAAAGCCAAGCATTGTCTTTTGTCTCCCAAAAAGCCACAACCCTTTTATGGAGTGTATCGATTCCCTAAATAATGGGACTTTGTAAATCATAAATTCTATCCATAAAATGTATGGTGAATAAAACAAATTGTTATATTAACAAATATTTTTTTCCTTTATAAAGAAACAAAGAAATATTGATAAAAATTATGTCAATATCATTGTATAATAATGGTAAACATAAATAATAGCTATTAATGTTTAATTATATATGATATTGATATTAATTATAGTAATAAGTTATTTTTTTCAAATAATGTTTATAGTTATTTATACATTTTCATATATATTATTGTTTTATATAAAATCAAATATAAATGTAGATAGAATTAGATGAAATAAATAAATATTGTTTATGAAAAAAATGTAATTTCAAAAATTTTCAATTATATATATATATTATATTAATATATTATTTTATGCATAAATAATTAATTTTATATTTATAAAAATATGTATATCTTTAATATTCGCAAAATAAAGTTATTGATTTTTAGTTTTTAATATTTGTAAAATAGGAAAATGCATATATTCATGAATAAAAAATTAGATAAATATATGATATGAATAACTGATGCAATGAGGTATTATCTTTCCACCACCGGTTTGAAAATATAATCAACTCTGATTTGTTCACAAGTCACATCAAAAAAAATATAAGACATTATTTTCCTAGCCTGCTCTTTTTCAATCAGTGCACAAAATAAAGCATTACCCCCACATATATATATATATATATATATATATATATATATATATTTATGATTTCATTCACACATCTACTACCGATATGTGGTTAAAGCAAATATAAACATTGTATATTAAATTTAATCTATGAACCAATTATGTGGTAATATTTAATTTTGGCAATTTGATATTAATACAATTTGTAGTCCTAAGTTTTTCCAGACTCTTCCTTGGATGGTAAAATAGATAAATTATTTGAAAACAATAATAATAAATAAATTTATTTAATATATATCAAATGATTAGGGTGTATTTTATTAGAATATATGTTGATTTTTAAAGAGCTAAAAGTTAAATTAAAAAAAAATTAGAGTAAAATTTTAATTTAATAATTATTGAATCTTATTTATTGTAATTGATATTTCACTTATACTGAATGAGATTTTACTATTTCTAATTGTACTTAATTTTTTGGGAAAAAAAATCTATTCATTATTATTTTGAATTTAATTTTGTTTAAATAATTTAATATGTAATAATGGTCTTTATAGCCAATATTGTTTGATAAGCATTATAACACTGTTGAGTGAATAATAATGTTTAGATTTTTTTTAGTAAAACAAATTTTAAAGTTTAGTGGATATGTTGTTTTTATTACAAAGTAACTTCAATACTTTCCGGTGTTTTATTAGATGTTAGAATAAAAAAATGTAACAATTATTGCAATTATTGATATAAATATGAATTGATTCATTATTATCAAACCTTATCTTTATTATGTTGAAATGATGATAAAATTAATTAATGTCTTGCATGCACGCAACAAAAATATAACTTATGCAAGGAAATCGACCATATAAATAATGAAATTTCATATTAAAAAAAACAATGAACATGAAACTTTCAAAGTAATGGATAGGTAATGTGGGCTCAATATCTTTCAAAAGGAAGATTATAAATTTATTATTAGTTTTCAATATTTGACACTTCACATCCCTTTGGAGAGCTTAAGGGAAGCTAAAAGAATGTAATTGTACATGGAAACATAATTATTGAGAAAGAAGCTAAAGAGTCACAATTATATAGAAGGAAATTATGAGAAAAGGTATAAAAATGAATCAATTAGACAAGAAGAGGAACTTTTTAATATTGGAGCTTTATAAATTCTTTTATGAATTTTAATGAAACAAAGCCAGCCCTCAAGACCAATTTTGAAGAACAACTTTGATTTGGGTGATGGGGGTTGAGAACTACTTCTAGTGCCTTGTTATTACTGCCACTATAAATTTGTATTCATTTTGTGATAGACTTATATATATATATATATATATATATATATATAGAGAGAGAGAGAGAGAGAGAGAGAGAGAGAGAGAGAGACACACACACACACATGCTTGATTTTTTTCTGAAAGAATTGCCTTGAAATGGTGAATGTGAGGTTGTGAAAAATGATTTCATAGTAAAATTGTCGATATTTATTTTATATTCTTGTGTGTGTGTGTGTTTCTACTCTTTGTCTTGAATAATTTTTCTTTTCTAGAAGCATTAACTATATTATATATAGTTAACCTTGCATTCACTAATTAAGTCACGCTATACGGAGAACCCATATTGCTGGGCAGGGCACTTTGCAAATGAAAACAAAATTTGGGACTATAAGGAGGGCTTAAATTGTATGGCTAGCAGAGACGCTCAATCCTCATCAATTCATCATTCTGAACCTTCAGATTGTGTACTCCCATCCTAGCCATGTCACTACCTAAAGTGATAAGTTAGACCCAAATAATGTGTTTAAGGATAGTGCAACTACTTTTGAAAATACTAAGCCACCTCTTGAACATATTTAAGTGGTTCACTATTGAAGTTAACTTATTTATGTCATCTTACTCAATCATATGACTAGGAGATTGGGTAGTAGCCTATTGTGATTTTATTTCCCAAACCACAACCAACTTATAAATCATTGTTAAGAATTGGAGTACAAATAAAACAAGACAATATTGGTAGAAAAGGCTTAATGTTGTTCTCTTTTTTCTTGTATTGATACCACTATATAAATTTGTAGCACATTAAATTTACCATTAATGTTGTCTTCACATGCATCTGTTCTACCTCAAAATCAAAAGCAGCAACAATAGATAAAAGTAATCTAATAGAAGTTACCTTGGCAATGGGAGAAAAAATATCACCAAAATCAATTCTCGACACCTGGGAATAACCTTTTGCTACCAACCGAGATTTGTATTTCTCCACCTTTCCTTCTCATTTGTCTTCTTCTTGAACACCCATTTGATACCAATGGGTTTCCTTCCATCCGGAAACTCCACCAGATCCCAAGCCTCATTTTTGTGCAAAGATGCCATTTCATCAACCATGGCCTCTTTCCAGAGTTTTCCATCCTCTGAATCTATTGCTTCCTTCACAGTTCTGGGATCATCATCAATAATAAATAAAGCAAAATTTGAACAGAAAGCAGATGGACTATACCTTTCTGGCTACCTTCTTTCTCGAACTGATCTTCTCACACCTGGAGTTTGTGGCTCTTCATCTTCTGATTCCTCCTCTACTGTAGAGTTTGATTCTTTCTCCTTTAGTTCAAACTCTATCTTCTTAGGTTCCTCTCATTGGACTTCATGTTTAATAACATCTTTTACCTCTCTGAATATCACATCTCGGTTGTACACAACCTTCCTTGTTACTGGGTTCCAAAGCTTATAACCCTTTAAACCATCTGTATACCCAATAAAGATGCACTTTTACGATTTACTATCCAACTTGGTTCGTTTCTCCTTTGGAACATGTACATATGCATCACATCCAAATACCCTCAGATGTGAAAGAGGGGGTTTCTTACCAGTCCATACCTCTTGTGGAGTCTTATCCTCCAACGCTGATGAAGGTGATCTGTTGTCCAGGTAACATGCTGTCTCCACCGCCTCTGCCCATAATTCTTGTCCTAGCCCAGCACCACTGAGCATGCTTCTTGCCCTTTCCATCAACATCTTGTTCATTATTTATGCAACTCCATTTTGTTGAGGTGTATATGGAGTAGTCTTTTGCCATGTTATACCACACTTCTTACAGAATTCTTCAAATTCCTTACCGGAGAACTCTCCACCATTATTTGTCCTCAGCACCTTTATCTTCTTCTCTGTCTAGTTTTCCACCAGAGCCTTAAATTCTTTAAACTTGTCAAAGACTTCAGATTTCTTCTTAAGGAATATATCCATGTATTCCTTGAGAAGTCATCTATAAATGATACATAGGACACAAACTTACCCAGTGATGGAACCTTCACAGGTCCAAACACATCACTGTGCACAAGCTCTAATATATGTTTCGCCCTCTTACCACCAGAGAGGAAACTCACACAATTCTGCTTCCCATATACACAATTTTCACAGAAATCAAAATCCATAGAGCTATTACTCATACCTTCTACCATACTTTTACCATGAAGTATTCGAAGGCCCTTCTCTCCAATATGTCCAAGCCTTTGATGCCAAAGCATGGTCTTCTCTCCAGAGACCACTAGATTTTCTGCTCCACTTTCAAGAACCACAAAATTGTTGCACCTATCAACAACAATGCTACCTTGCAACTTGTACAGAGTTCCAATTTGAACTCCTCGCATCAATACCAATGCTCCCTGAACCATCTTGCAGGTATCCTTCTCGAACATTGTTTTTACACCTGCATCATCCAACTTGCTTACAGAAATCAGATTTCTAGCCAATTCAGAAATATGCAGAACACTCGGAAGTGTTCTAACCCTTCCACCTTGCAACTTCAACTTTACCTTACCACGACTAACGATTCTAGCCTTCCTATCATCCCTTAAGAAGACGTGACCGTGATTTTTCTTCTGTCTTGTTCAATACCTCCTGTACTCGCTATGAGGTTGCATTTACCAACGCTTTCTTCGTCTCTATGCCCCACTTCATACGGCAATTTATTACCGTCTTTCAATTTTCCAGCTGGCTGGAATCCTACACGCGGTTTTGTTCGATAATAGAAGTAGTAAAATATATATATATCCAGAACATAATTCATATGTATCTGGATTGTAAGAGGGAGAAATGGATCATATCGTTGTTTTGTGCTTTGTAATGGCAGAGGTCTCTGTTGCTGTAGATGACGGTCATCAATATGTGTATGCTGGTCCATTAAATTCACTGCAACCTCATTCTCATTATGTTATGAATGAGCGCATGTCAATGTTGCAGGAATCTGGAAGCTCCATGGCCCGCCACGAGAAAAGGGATGCGGAAGCTCTTCTCTCCTTTAGAAACGCCATAACGGCCGACCCACATGGATTGTTGTCCAACTAGACGGCCCACAACTCTGCCAACATATGCTCGTGGAATGGTATCGGCTGCAGAAGAGTTGTTCCCATAGACCTTTTTCTCTCAGGCCTAGAAGGGACGCTTTCGCCTTCTCTGGGTAATATCTCTTTACTGCGCACGTTGACGCTTTCTTTCAATAAATTGAGAGGGAGAATTCCGCCAGAGTTTGGGCAACTTAAAGCCCTCCAATGGCTTGGCTTGGCATTTAATCTTTTATCAGGTTCTGTTCCAGGAGAATTGGGGTTGCTACAGAAACTTGAGTACTTGTACTTATACGGCAACAATTTGGAGAGTATTATTCCTCCGTCTCTTGGAAACTGCTCTTCCCTTAAGGAACTGCAGATGGGCGGGTCTTCTAGTAAAATTGCGGGTTCTATTCCCGCAGAGTTAGGAAACTGCAGCCATCTTAGTTCTTTATCTTTAGCTCAATTTGGATTAAAAGATTTTGTACCGGATGTCATATGCCACCTTCCCCTTTCCTATCTGGACCTTAGTTTCAATAACCTTACAGGGAACTTACCGATAGCTATTGCTAATTTGAGTCGCTTAACTTCACTCGATCTTAGTTCAAATAACTTTATAGGTAGTATTCCCGAATTTATGGTCAATTTGACTAAATTAACTTTCATAGATCTTGGTTCTAATAACTTTAGAGGAAGTATTCCCGAATTCATTAGAAATATGAGTCAATTAACTTCTTTATCCCTTTAAAGTGATAGTTTTATAGGAAGTATCCCTAAAGCTATTACCAATTTAAAAAGATTGCAATATCTTGATCTATCAAATAACTATTTAACCGGTATAATTCCAAAAGGTGTAGGAAAACTTCATTCCTTGGAATACTTATATTTGGAATCCAATAATTTCACTGGAAGTATACCTCATAGTATAAATGGTTTGTTTTCACTTAAGGTTTTGGATCTATCACAAAATAATCTGGAAGGACCAATCCCTAAAGGTATTAGCAATTGCACTTCTATGAGAGTTTTCTCTGCTCACTCCAATAAAATTTCTGGGAATTTGCTCACATCATTGGCCAATTGTACCCAACTTAGACTTCTGGATTTAAGAAAAAATAGATTGATGGGTGAACTTCCTTCCTACCTTGCATATTTTGATGACTTGAAAATTTTAAGTGTTGCTTATAATAATCTTAGTGGTGCTATTCCTCAATGTATTACAAATCTCACGAAGTTGCATGTGTTGGATTTATCCAACAATAGATTCAATGGAAAAATACCATCTCAACTTCAGAGACTCTCTGGATTTAAAATCAATGAATCTGCTCCCATGGATGGAGTAATTTCAACTCAATTCGGATTTGCATACAATGTAAATGTTTCAGATGAAACACTATTTTTTGAGGAAATGGTATTTGACATAAAAGGAGCTCAATATACACTATCACATGTGTTGCCCATAGAGACTATATTTGATCTGTCTAGCAATGATCTCAATGGAGAAATACCCGCAAGCATTGGAGGTATGAGTAGCTTGCGACTATTGAATCTATCAAGGAATCAACTGGAAGGGTTAATCCCTGCATCTCTTAGTAACATCTCTGCTTTGGAGCAGTTAGATTTGGCTAAAAATAATTTAAGTGGAGAGATTCCTCAAGAGCTCTCTAAATTGCATGAGTTGGCTGTTTTTGATGTTTCCTCTAACAATCTCTGTGGCCCAATCCCAATAGGGACACAATTTTCCACTTTTAATGTTACTTCATTTCAAAGAAATAAGTGCTTGTATGGGTGTCCTTTAGATACATGCAATGAAAATAAAAGACCAAATAGAGAAGAAAATAACACTACTATGAGTGGTAAGCCTGTAGTGGGATGGCTTAGTAGAGTGGATGAGAAGATGTCATTGATGGCTTTGGTAATAGGTCTGGGAATTGGATTTGGAGGAGTGATTTTTGTTTTTGTAGTGTGGGAGAAAGCCAGGCATTGGCTTTTGTCTCCCAAAAGTCCACAAACCTTTTATGGAGTGTATCGATTCCCTAAATAATGGGACTTTGTAAATTAGAAATTGTATCCATAAAATATATGGTGAATAAAACAAATTGTTATAGTAATAGAGAGTTTTTTTATTTATAAAGAAACAAAAAAATATTAATAAAAATTATGTCAATATCATTGTATAATAATGGTGAACATAAATATTGTTAACTATTAAAATTTAATTATATATGATATTGATATTACTTATAATAATAAGTTATTTTTTCAAATAATGTTTATAGTTATTTATACATTTTCATATATATTATTGTTTTATATAAAATAAAATATAAATGTAGATAGAACTAGATGAAATAAATAAATATTGTTTATGAAAAAATGTAATTTCAAAAATTTTCATATATATATATATATAATTGTTTTGTTTATGATTTCATTCACGCATCTACCAATATTTTCAAAAGCATTACCCCTCTCTCTCTATATATATATAGTTTTGTTTATGATTTCATTAATGCCTCTACCAATATGGTTCATGCAAATATAAACATGGTACATTAAATCTAGTTTCAAATATAAACATTCCATGAACCAATTATGTGGTAATATTTAATTTTGGCAAGTTGATATTAAAACAATTTGTAATCAAACGTTTTTCCAGATTCTTATTGGAGGATAAGATAGTTAAAATATTTAAAAATAATAATAATAAATAAATTTATTTAATATATATAAAATGATTAGGAGTGTGTTTTATTAGAATATATGTTGATTTTCAAGGAGTTAAAAGTTAAATTTAAAATTTCTCAAATTGGAATTCTCATTTAATAATTATTGAATCAATCTTATTTATTGCAATTGATATTTTACCTACATTGAAAGAAATTTTACTATTTCTAATTGTACTTAATTTTTTGGGCAAAATTTTTTATTCATCATTATTTTGAATTTAAATTTGTTAAAGTAATTTAATATGTAATGTTGGTTTTTATAGTCAATATTGTTTGATGAACATTGTAATAGTGTTAAGTGAATAATAATGTTTGAATTTTTTTAGCAAAGCAAATTTTAAAGTTTAGTGGACGTGTTGTTTTTATTATGAAGTAACCTCAATACTTTCCAGTGTTTATTTGATGTTAGAATTCAAAACAGGTAACAATTATTGCAATTATTGATATAAATATGAATTGATTCATTATTATCAAACATTATTTTTATTATGTTGAAATGATGATAAAATTAATTAATGTCTTGAATGCACACAATAAGAACATAACTTATGCAAGTAAGGAAATCGACTATATAAATAATGAAATGCCATATTCAAAAAGACAATGAGCATGAAACTTTCAAAGTAATGGATAGGTAATGTGGGTTCGCTATATTTCAAAACGAAGATTATAAATTTATTATTAGTTTTCAATATTTTGAAACTTCACATCCTTTAGGGGAGTTTAAGGTAAGCTAAAAGAATGTAATTGTACATTGAAACATAATTATTGAGAAAGAAGCTAAAGAGTCACAATTATATAGAAGGAATTCTAAGAGTTTACAAGGAAATTATGAGAAAAAGTATAAAAATGAATCAATTAGAAAAGAAGAGGAATTTTTTGCTATTGGAGCTTTATAAAATCTTTTATGAAATTTAATGAAAAGAAGCCAGCCCTGAGGCCAATTTTGAAGAACAACTTTGAGTGGGGTGATGGGTGTTGAGAACTACTTCTAGTGCCTTGTTATTAGTGCCACTATCAATTTGTATTCGTTTTGTGATATATATATATATATATATATATATATATATATATATATATATATATATATATATTATATATATATATATATATATATATATATATATATATATATATATATATATATCTATATATATATATATATATATATATATATATATATATATATATATATAATGAGTGTTAAGCCTCTAATGGGATGCTCAGTAGAGTGGATGAAAAGATGTCATTGATGGCTTTGGAATAGGTCTACGAATTGGATTTGGAGGAGTGGTTTTTTCTTTTGTAGTGTGGGAGAAAGCCAAGCATTGTCTTTTGTCTCCCAAAAAGCCACAACCCTTTTATGGAGTGTATCAATTCCCTAAATAATGGGACTTTGTAAATCAGAAATTCTATCCATAAAATGTATGGTGAATAAAACAAATTGTTATATTAACAAATATGTTTTTCCTTTATAAAGAAACAAAGAAATATTGATAAAAATTATGTCAATATCATTGTATAATAATGGTAAACATAAATAATAACTATTAATGTTTAATTATATATGATATTGATATTAATTATAGTAATGAGTTATTTTTTTCAAATAATGTTTATAGTTATTTATACATTTTCAGATATATTATTGTTTTATATAAAATCAAATATAAATGTAGATAGAATTAGATGAAATAAATCAATATTGTTTATGAAAAAATGTAATTTCAAAAATTTTCAATTATATATATATTATATTAATATATTATTTTATATATTATTTTATGCATAAATAATTAATTTTATATTTATAAAAATATGTTTATCTTTAATATTCGCAAAATAAAGTTATTGATTTTTAGTTTTTAATATTTGTAAAATAAAATTGGTTGTTGAGGAAAATGCATATATTCATGAATAAAAAATTAGATAAATGTATGATATGAATAACTGATGCAATGAGGTATTATCTTTCCACCACCGGTTTGAAAATATAATCAACTCTGATTTGTTTACAAGTCACATCAAAAAAAATATAAGACATTATTTTCCTAGCCTGCTAAGATAAAGCATCACACACACACACACACACACATAATTCTGTTTATGATTTCATTCACACATCTACTACCAATATGTGGTTCAAGCAAATATAAACATTGTACATTAAATCCAATCTATGAACCAATTATGTGGTAATATTTAATTTTGTCAATTTGATATTAATACAATTTGTAGTCCTAAGTTTTTCCATACTCTTCCTTGGATGGTAAAATAGATAAATTATTTGAAAATAATAATAATAAATAAATTTATTTAATATATATCAAATGATTAGGGTGTATTTTATTAGAATATATGTTGATTTTTAAAGAACTAAAAGTTAAATTTAAAAAAAAAATAGAGTAAAATTTTCATTTAATAATTATTGAATCTTATTTATTGTAATTGATATTTCACTTATACTGAATGAGATTTTACCATTTCTAATTGTACTTAATTTTTTGGGCAAAAAAATCTATTCATTATTATTTTGAATTTAATTTTGTTTAAATAATTTAATATGTAATAATGGTCTTTATAGCCAATATTGTTTGATAAACATTGTAACACTGTTGAGTGAATAATAATGTTTAGATTTTTTTTAGTAAAACAAATTTTAAAGTTTAGTGGATATGTTGTTTTTATTATGAAGTAACTTCAATACTTTCCGGTGTTTTATTAGATGTTAGAATAAAAAAATGTAACAATTATTGCAATTATTGATATAAATATGAATTGATTCATTATTATCAAACCTTATCTTTATTATGTTGAAATGATGATAAAATTAATTAATGTCTTGCATGCACGCAACAAAAATATAACTTATGCAAGGAAATCGACCCTATAAATAATGAAATTTCATATTAAAAAAAACAATGAACATGAAACTTTCAAAGTAATGGATAGGTAATGTGGGCTCAATATCTTTCAAAAGGAAGATTATAAATTTATTATTAGTTTTCAATATTTGACACTTCACATCCCTTTGGAGAGCTTAAGGGAAGCTAAAAGAATGTAATTGTACATGGAAACATAATTATTGAGAAAGAAGCTAAAGAGTCACAATTATATAGAAGGAAATTATGAGAAAAGGTATAAAAATGAATCAATTAGACAAGAAGAGGAACTTTTTGCTATTGTAGCTTTATAAATTCTTTTATGAATTTTAATGAAACAAAGCCAACCCTCAAGACCAATTTTGAAGAACAACTTTGATTTGGGTGATGGGGGTTGAGAACTACTTCTAGTGCCTTGTTATTACTGCCACTATAAATTTGTATTCATTTTGTGATAGACTTATATATATATATATACAGATATATATATATATATATATATAGAGAGAGAGAGAGAGAGAGAGAGAGAGAGAGAGAGAGACACACATGCTTGATTTTTTTCTGAAAGAATTGCCTTGAAATGGTGAATGTGAGGTTGTGAAAAATGATTTCATAGTAAAATTGTCGATATTTATTTTATATTCGTGTGTGTGTGTGTGTGTTTCTACTCTTTGTCTTGAATAAATTTTCTTTTCTAGAAGCATTAACTATATTATATATAGTTAACCTTGCATTCACTAATTAAGTCACGCTATACGGAGAACCCATATTGTTGGGCAGGGCACTTTGCAAATGAAAACAAAATTTGGGACTATAAGGAGGGCTTAAATTGTATGGCTAGCAGAGACGCTCAATCCTCATCAATTCATCATTCTGAACCTTCAGATTGTGTACTCCCATCCTAGCCATGTCACTACCTAAAGTGATAGTGCAACTACTTTTGAAAATACTGAGCCACCTCTTGAACATATTTAAGTGGTTCACTATTGAAGTTAAATTATTTATGTCATCTTACTCAATCATATGACTAGGAGATTGGGTAGTAGCCTATTGTGATTTTATTTCCCAAACCACAACCAACTTATAAATCATTGTTAAGAATTGGAGTACAAATAAAACAAGACAATATTGGTAGAAAAGGCTTAATGTCGTTCTCTTTTTTCTTGTATTGATACCACTATATAAATTTGTAGCACATTATATTTACCATTAATGTTGTCTTCACATCCATCTGTTCTACCTCAAAATCAAAAGCAGCAACAACAGATAATAGTAATCTAATAGAAGTTACCTTGGCAACAGGAGAAAAAATATCACCAAAATCAATTCTCGACACCTGGGAATAACCTTTTGCTACCAACCGAGATTTGTATTTCTCCACCTTTCCTTCTACATTTATCTTCTTCTTGAACACCCATTTGCTACCAATGGGTTTCCTTCCATCCGGCAACTCCACCAGATCCCAAGCCTCATTTTTGTGCAAAGATGCCATTTCATCAACCATGGCCTCTTTCCAGAGTTTTCCATCCTCTGAATCTATTGCTTCCTTCACAGTTCTGGGATCATCATCAATAATAAATAAAGCAAAATTTGAACAGAAAGCAGATGGACTATACCTTTCTGGCTACCTTCTTTCTCGAACTGATCTTCTCACACCTGGAGTTTGTGGCTCTTCATCTTCTGATTCCTCCTCTACTGTAGAGTTTGATTCTTTCTCCTTTAGTTCAAACTCTATCTTCTTAGGTTCCTTTGGTTGGACTTCATGTTTAATAACATCTTTTACCTTTCTGAATATCACATCTCGGTTGTACACAACCTTCCTTGTTACTGGGTTCCAAAGCTTATAACCCTTTAAACCATCCTTATACCCAATAAAGATGCACTTTTACGATTTACTATCCAACTTGGTTCGTTTCTCCTTTGGAACATGTACATATGCATCACATCCAAATACCCTCAGATGTGAAAGAGGGGGTTTCTTACCAGTCCATACCTCTTGTGGAGTCTTATCCTCCAACGCTGATGAAAGTGATCTGTTGTCCAGGTAACATGCTGTCTCCACCGCCTCTGCCCATAATTCTTGTCCTAGCCCGGCACCACTAAGCATGCTTCTTGCCCTTTCCATCAACATCTTGTTCATTCTTTATGCAACTCCATTTTGCTGAGGTGTATATGGAGTAGTCTTTTGCCATGCTATACCACACTTCTTACAGAATTCTTCAAATTCCTTACCGCAGAACTCTCCACCATTATTTGTCCTCAGCACCTTTATCTTCTTCTCTATCTAGTTTTCCACCAGAGCCTTAAATTCTTTAAACTTGTCAAAGACTTCAGATTTCTTCTTAAGGAATATATCCATGTATTCCTTGAGAAGTCATCTATAAATGATACATAGGACACAAACTTACCCAGTGATGGAACCTTCACAGGTCCAAACACATCACTGTGCACAAGCTCTAATATATGTTTCGCCCTCTTACCACCAGAGAGGAAACTCACACAATTCTGCTTCCCATATACACAATTTTCACAGAAATCAAAATCCATAGAGCTATTACTCATACCTTCTACCATACTTTTACCATGAAGTATTCAAAGGCCCTTCTCTCCAATATGTCCAAGCCTTTGATGCCACAGCATGGTCTTCTCTCCAGAGACCACTAGATTTTCTGCTCCACTTTCAAGAACCACAAAATTGTTGCACCTATCAACAACAGTGCTACCTTGCAACTTGTACAGAGTTCCAATTTGAACTCCTTGCATCAATACCAGTGCTCCTTGAACCATCTTGCAGGTATCCTTCTCTAACACTGTTTTTACACCTGCATCATCCAACTTGCTTACAGAAATCAGAATTCTGGCCAATTCAGAAATATGCAGAACACTCGGAAGTTTTCTAACCCTTCCACCTTGCAACTTCAACTTTACTTTACCACGACTAACGATTCTAGCCTTCCTATCATCCCTTAATAAGACATCACCACCATCGTATTTCTCATACTCGCAAAACCACTCTCTATGGGGAGTGAAGTGAAAGGATGCACCTGAGTCAATCGACCATGCCTCATGATCTACATGTGTACTTGAAGAACCAAGTACACATCCCCACCTTCATCTGAGGTGGTTTTCGCCTCTGTAGAAAGAGCATCATCAGATCCCTTTCCTTTATTAGGAGCTTTAGATTTACAGTCCCTTTTGTAGTGCCCTTCCTTTCCGCATTTCCAGCACACCACCTTTACAGGTTTTCCTAGAGATTTAGATCTCCCACTCGATGACTTATTTTTGTTTCTGTTCTAGGACCGTCCTCGTACAGACAAGGCATCACCATTCTGGCTCTCCATATTTTTCCGTCTCATCTCCTCCGTCAGCAAGGATGAGACTATTTCATCAAACTGTAAGGAAGTTACATTGCTACCTTTTGCAATAACCAGACTATCCCACGAATCTGGTAGAGAACACAACAAACTGATGCACTTATCTTCATCTGAAATTTTAATATCAATAGATGCTAACTGACTTACCACAATATTAAATGCGTTCAGATTCTCTGTCACCGAGTCTCCATCTTTCATCCTCAGG
The DNA here is from genome assembly GCA_031772625.1 of Pinus tabuliformis. NCBI lineage: Eukaryota > Viridiplantae > Streptophyta > Pinopsida > Pinales > Pinaceae > Pinus > Pinus tabuliformis. Next base: position 89,353,425 of record CM062819.1, on the reverse strand, counting down.
TTATACAACTTTTTCCACAAGAACAGTTTATTCACCAGAGACTTAGATTGGTACAAAGTCCCTAACTTGTCCCACAAAGCCTTCGTCGTAGCTTCCCCTGATACATTCGGCAATACTGAATCTGAGATACACAATCGTATTGTGCTCTTTGCCTTCCGATCCAACTTCTTCCATTCTTCATTGAAAACTCCCATTAGTTTAGTACCTGGATCTACCGCGATCCACTGATCTTTATCCACCAACAGATCCTCCATCTTGATTTTCCACAACTCAAAACTCTGACCATTAAATTTCTCAATCTCTATCTTTCCACTGCTCATCATCTTCTTTCACCACCAGAATCAATCTTGCAGATCTCCCACTGAACAGGGTCTACCACAGGCCTGAGCGAAACCCGTCAACAACAAAGGCGTCCCCTTGAAGCCAAAACAACTCTAATACCAAATGTAGGTTTTAACCCTGTACATAAATTACCTACATACGAATTCTCAAACACATAAAATAAACAATGCGAGAGCATAACACATAAAACGCATATACACAAAGATTTTCCCCTGGATCCCAAAACCGGGACTACCAGATTGATTTTTCATTATGCTCCTTTCAATGTTACAATACATATTTATACATGCCGAAGCATCTAATATCATGGACTGAAAAACCATCACGTCCAAACCCATGGAACGAAAACCATCGCATCCAAAACCATGTGCGAAAAACATGCACAAAACCATAGGTAGGTCCACCCAACCTAATATAGGGTCCAAAACCAAAATTTTCTGGGGCGCTGCCTCGAACCTCATAGAGTGGGGTTACCTGCACCCCTCAAACCCCCTGTGACTCCCCCCGCTACGCAATCGGCGCAACGAAGGGGGGGCTTTGCCCCCCTCCTACCCCCCGGTTAACTACATGGGCTAGTAGTGGAAAGAAAATAACACAACCCAACAGAAATTGTGAGCTCGCAAGTTTCCAATTGTTTCCTCCGAGCTAGATCACACTTCTAGACCCAGAAAGTGTGATACGGTCGTGAGCAAGGGAAAGGGTCTCTCAGGGAGATGCCAGGTGCCAAAAATCAGGAAATAAACTATTGAGATTGAAGAGATGAGTAAGGCCAACTACCTGAAAGTCGAAGATCCTGATTCTGATGGTCTATTTATCACTACGGTCTCCACAAGATTTAGGTCCTTTTCCTCATCTCCAAATTCATCACAGCTCACTTAGAAAATGAATCCAAATTGGAGGGAAAACACCCTTTTATAGAAAAATCCCCAATTTTTATATTGCCCATTGCGACTAGACCGTAGCTTAGTTTGATGAATCGTCAGCACCATTGGAAAGCTCTCACCGAGCTCTAAAATGGGTCTTCCTCAGTTTTTGATGATTTGACACTTCACCTGGAAACCATTTTTCCAAGAAGGGTCACTTCGTCGCCTCTCAAAATCGAATTTCATCATAAAGAGACACTTATACTTTGAGGTCCACCTCCTCTTAATACTTGTCATACCATATGTCGATTTTTGTCATGAGTAACCATTATTTACTCATGTTTTCATGGTCCCCACCAGGCCTCATTTGTGTGGCAGCGTCATCGAGTCACCTTGTTCAGAGCATCCACGATGAGTCACCCTTGTAGTCTTGGAGTCTATTTCATGCCCCATCATATCATGTCACAGTATTCCATCCATATTTGCATACCATTCATCCTGTGTTGCCCATTTTGGCCTCTAGTCATACTATCCCCATCCCCTCCGGAGTTGAGTCAGTTGCTGCCAGGTCAACCATGCACTTTATGCTCTGACAAGGGTAGTCGTTTGTTTCTCCCTTAGTCCCTTTTCCCCATTATCCCAGGTGTCATTCCATCAGTCACATTACTATTTCCCCTCGTGCTTTAGTTGAGGACCCTCATTTCCTCATCTATCGCAAGCCCTATTCTATCGACATCAACTCATTTATTCCAGAAGAACAACCTAGAGGGTGGTGTATCTCGGTTCCAGCTTCCATTCTTGTTCGGCACCTTGGATCGAGAAAAGTGTCTCATTATTTCCCTTTGACTTGGTTGTTTCATGTTCGTGATCCATACACTTGATGGTCTAGCGATGCAGCAGATTGTACCAGTGATTCCCAGGTGTGTGTGAGATGTTTCAGACCTCATGAGGGGGTGGCCCTTCAGGTAGCCCCCCACATGCCTGAATGTATATCTACTATGCTACAACCTCAGATGCAGTTCCACAGAGTTGATGGGTTCGGTTCCTGCCGATCACGATGTTCATAGCATGTACGTCTCCTTCAGATGATCCATTCAGTTTTGTAGAGCCCTTCTTTGTTCAACAGGGCTTCTCCAGTTGTTTTACCCTCCCTCCCACCTTTTACCCTCCCTCCTACCCATTTTTTTTTAGAGAAGGGGATTTTTATTTTATGTACTCAAATATTATTGTATCCAGTCCTGGCTCATGTTTTTACCAGGTGCATTATGTATATGGGATGCATTGTATTATTTTCTGGTCTTATTATGCCAACATGTCATGTACCATTCAACATGTACTTCATTTCTCAGTTTTATATTTCTGGGCGAACCATTATTTTTCTACTAAGTTATCTCGGCAAGTATGGGAATGCCTCCCCCGCCTCAGTGAGGTCTGATACCACAACATAAAAGGAGACTTGCATTAGTCTCGCCCCTTCTGTCCCTATCCTCTTTCAAATTCAACTTCATTAGTCTCTCTCTCTCTCTCTCTTTGACTCCCCTATGTTGTCTAGTGATTGTGTCTTTACAACATACTTCGGTAATACGTTTTTCTCCTAACACTTGTACGTTGGGGGGCAATCTGTTATCACCAAAAAATTGATCATCTAGCCTAATTTATTAGATGGATCGAAGTACACCATGTAAAGCCAATTTTACCATAGTAAAATTGCTTTCACTGTGAGAAATTACTTAATAAACCACCTTTGTTAAATAATTTATAGTTAAACCTATGAAGAATAATTAAATAAATCACTATTTATTTGATTTTCTTCTAGGAATAATTAATTAAACCATTGTTTTATTATTATTCCTTGTTTCTCTAAGAATAATTAATTAATCACTAATTAATTATTACTCTTTGTTAAATTTGACTAAATCCCTTGGGAATAATTAAATAAATCCTTATTTGTTTATTATTCCTTAACTAATTCTTTGAGATGATAAATAAATCATTTATTTATTTATTATTTCTAAATAAAAGTTTAAATACTTTTTCCCTCATAAAAAAATATAATAAAATATTCCAGGTGGTTATTCCAAGAATGGGATATGATATATTTTATTATTGCTCATTATTCGAGGATAACTCAATATTTTGTTATAAATAGAAGGGTTTTCCATTCATTATTCACTTTTGATTATTTTTATTGTTGCACTCACTATTGTAACTCTGATTATTTTCATTGTTGCACACCATATTTTTGTTGGATTTATGATTATAAAGGAGAGAGACTCTACATAAGCTGAAGACGTTTGAGGATAGCCAAGAACCCATCCCATAGAGAGGGATTGTTAACATTTATCTGTTCTCTTCACATGTGTTATAATAAAATTATTCTTTACATATCTGGTTTCCATTGGATGATTGGAGTTATTACTCTTTCTTTTCGCCGTTTAACTATGATTGTGGCATAGATTCGAAATTTGGCAGGTTTTGTTTCTACCAGTTGCTACAAATCTACAATGTTTAGAAGCCATTTATATTGTTGAGATTGTTTGTCATCCACAATCTTAAGTGGGTTCTTTTCATACATCTTTGAGAGGAAAACACTACAACAATATACTTTTTATAATTTTAATTATTAATTTATAATAATGTAGCAGATAAAATTGGTCTCTCCAAATAATAAACCACTTGCCACTTCTCTTCATTCTTTACAAAATAAATTGCAACCCCTGTCCTGTGAAATTCTTTCCCACTAATGATTACTCTCTTTTATAAGCCATATAGGGTCGCAGTCTTATTTACAACTTAGAATGCTATCTTGCTCACTTGTAGTCCTCGCATTGAAATCACCCACTATAAGGACTTCACCTAGTTGAGAATATGTTGCAATATTCGCTTTTAAGGTTGCAAAGAGATCTTTGTGGTCAAGCCCTCTACTTTTGTAATTTTTTGAAACTTGTGGCGTAAAATAGCATGCTGCAATTCTCATTTGATTTCCATTTTCTGATATTTTAAAACAAATGAATTGTTTATTTGAGTCACCTTTTTCTAACTGAATGAAATGGCCTTATTTTTCCCTCACTAATACCACGATACCTCGTGACCTTTGCCATTTCTCCAGTACTGATTCGGATTTAGACAGGAATGCAAAAAATTACAGAGATAACCATAAACACATAGATGCAGCGGAAATAATACTTCATTTCAATAATGTAAAATACTGAAATATGCTTACAAATAGAAATGAAAATTAACTAGCTAGGGTGATGGTAGCTTATGTCTGAGAAGAGATGTGGCGGCTACATGCCTCTGAACTGCCTTACAATGAGGCTCAAGGGCCTTTTAATTATTGAACAATAAGAGCAAACCCTAAACAACCAAAACCCTAACCCGAGAAGATGTAACACCAAGAGTTTATGGGTCCCGTTGGGGTGAGTTGGACAACCAACTTCCCGGGGTCGTGACTTGGTCATATTATCTCCATTTGACGTGCATGATAACTCGTTGGAAAGATCTCTCCGAAGACTACGACAAAAAATGACGATTTTAAATTAAAAAATTCTAGCGGTAGATTTCCAAAAAAGCGTTGTTTAGGGCCTCAAAACAACTCTGGAAGTTTAGGACCCGAAAAACTAATAAAAATAGTAAATTGTGCTACAATTAAGGAAACTGAAAAACTGAAAGAAGTAATAGTGGGTCCAAGTGGAATTGGCGGGTGACCACCAATATCCACCTAGAAGCAATGGTCCCCATTGCGTTGAGTTCCTCCATGAGATGAGGAAACTTTTGTTGAACTTGGTCCCTGGTGAGCCACTTGACCTGGTGAAGGAGTTGGCATGCTTTGACAAATCGATACAGTTGGATATTCTGCTAGCGAGTGTACTTGATCTGTGTGTCCATGATACAATTAGTTGCAGCTTGTTCCATGTAATCTGGATTTAACTCTGTGGGTGTGAGTTGTTCTGCAATGTCGAATGTGTCTAGTAATGGTGGAAAGTATGGCCGAAGGCGGTCCACATTGAACACTGGGTGCAGGCCAAGGAATGGGGGAATGCTGAGCTCAAATGCATTGTCTCCCACAGCCTTGGTAATGGTGTAAGGACCATATCGGAGTGGTCTGAGTTTCTGATAGGCTTCGGTAAGGCGTTCCTTTTGCAAATGCAACCAAACTTTGTCACCCACCAGAAACTTGTGTGGCACCCGATGTTGATCATGTCGCTGCTTGTACTTGGCATTTGATTTCTCCAAAATGTCATGGACCCACTGGCGAATATGTTGGATGTGCTCAATGAAGTTGTTTGCCTTATCTTTTTCGGACTGGACATGAGCTAAATCTGCTTGAGTAGCTGCAAATGGCATGGCCACATCAATGGGACATAGTGGCTGAAATCCCAATCCCACTTGAAAAGGGTTGTGGCCAGTTGAGCTGTGGAGAGCCTGGTTGTAGCTATGCTGAACATAGGGTAGGCTCTCATCCCATGTGCGTGGATGTTTTGAGTTGTACATGCACAGAATGTGTATGATCATCCCATTGACAACCTCTGTTTGGCCATCAATCTGAGGATGGAAGGCTGTGGACTTAGTGAGTTTGGTGTCCAGCATCGACCAGAGACTGGACCAAAATGTATTGAGGAACCTGTTGTCCCAATCTAAGACGATAGACTATGGGATCCCAAATTGTGCCCACACTCGTTCAAAGAAGAGTTTAGTAGTGGCTTTAGCTGTGATATTCTTCTTGCAGGCCGCCATAATGGCCATCTTCGAGAACCTGTTGACGACCACAAAAAAAACATTCCTTTCCATGCTTAGTGGAAGGAAGGCCTGACATGTAATCCATGGAGATGGATTCCCAAGGTCGACTAGGGGTAGGCAGCGGGGTATAGAGACCTTGCTTCTTGATGGTCGGTTTGGAAATGGCGCAGGCAACGCATGATCTGATGTACTTCCCGACATCCTGTCAAAGATTCAGCCAATAGAAATACTTTTGCAGTACTTCCACCGTTTTCTCGACCCCGAAATTCCCAGCAGCCCGACTATAGTGTGCTTCCAAAATCATCTTGGCATGCTCACTTGAAGGAACACAAAGGTGAGGGCATCCTGGAGGTGAAAATCTGGAACATGCTGACCCTCCAAGAGTTTCTGGTATGTGTGGCCGAATTCTGGGTCGCTTTTGTAGAGAAGTGGCCAATAAGAAGTCTCATGCCCACAAGAGTTGACCACGGTGGTTAATGCCATGATCGGTGGTCGACTGAGGCAATCTGCAACCTTATTGGTGCTGCCCTTCTTATACTTGATATTCAAATGGAACTGTTGCAGGTATGTGGACCACTTCTGATGGCAATCATTATGCAATTTCCCTTGGGTTTGTATGAACTGCAGGGGTCGGTGGTCTATGTGGATGACCATTTCCTTCCCCAAAATGTAATGCTCCCATTGTCGGTAGGCCTGCACAATGGAATACATCTCTTTTTCATAAGTGGGATACTTTTGGACTATGTCTAAAAGTGCCTCACTGTGATATGTCATTGGATGCGCGTGTTGAGTAAGGACTGCCCCAATAGCATAGTCAGAGGCATCTGTCTCGATCTCAAATGGTTGTTGCAAGCCTGGTAATGCGAGCACTGGTGCCGAGAAGAGGCGATATTTCAACTCTACGAATGTCTTCTGTTGAGATTCAAACCAAAATAATTTTTCTTTCGCTCCTCCCTTGGTGACTTGACTCAAGGGCCAAGTGATATGAGAAAATCCCAATACAAACCTGCGGTAGAAGTTGGCAAGACCTAGAAAGCTGTGGAGCTCTGACAGAGTGGTTGGAGATGGCCAATCCCAAATGACATGGATCTTGGTTGGATCCACATGCACCCCTTTTTCATCAATAATGTATCCCAGATACTGATCCTGGGTCATGCCAAAAGTGCATTTCTCCAAATTGGCACATAACTTGTGTTGCCGCAATGTTTGGAGAACCTGTCGAATGTGGTGGAGGTGCCCTTCCCAACTCCGGCTAAAGATCAGGATGTCGTCCAAGTATACCACTACAAATGAGTTGGTGAATGGCCACAAGATGTCATCCATTAGCCTCTTGAAGGCTGCAAGAGCATTTGTCAATCTGAAAGGCATAACCAACCATTCCCTTCCTTGGGTTTGAAGGCAGTCTTCCACACATTGGAGGGTTCGATTGGTACCTGGTAATATCCTGACTTCAAATTGATCTTGTTGAAATATTTTTCCCCCTTTAGTTGGTCCAGGAGGTCATCAATCCGTGGGATCGGGTACCTATTACGGACAATGATCTTGTTTATCACTCGATAGTCAATATAGAGTCGCCAAGTCCCATCCTTCTTCTGTACCAACACAATCGATCTCCCACATGGCGATGAACTTAGATGGATGTGACCTTTCTGCAGCAGCTCCTGAATCTACCTCTTGATTTCATCCTTCTCCAGAACGGAGCGCTGATAGATTGGTCCATTGGGCAGCGGCGCACCTGGGGTCAGATCGATGGAGTGCTTGACCTGACAGTGCAGAGGAACCCTTGCGGGGGAGGTGAAGATGTCATCGTACTCCTCCACGACCTTGCTCATCTGTATTTTTCGTGCGAAGAGGCCCTGTCTGGAGGTCGTGGCCACCATATTCTTCTTTCCTTGAGGGCGTATCATCAAGAAAACAAATTTCCCGATTTTGGAAATGAGCTTACTGCATTGTTTTGCAGTAACCAAAGAGATGGCAGTAGGCGGTGCTACCTTCAATATCCTGTACAACTTATTTCCCAAAGTAACAATAACAACATGGGGCCTTGATTCATACACAGCATGTCGCTTCCACAAGTATTGTTTTCCTAATAATATATCACAAACTTCAAGGGGAGCAATGTCACACAATACCTCATCCGTGAAGGGCTTGATGCTGTATGGAAGGTGACACTGTTGGCTCACGCGAAGATCCCATCCTTGGTGAAGCCACTTGATGGTGTATGGTTGTGGATGTGTTGTGGTCGGTAAGCCTAGCCGCTTCACGACCTCTGCCGAAATGAGGTTCTTTTGGCTCCCACTATCGATAATGAATTATAGCGGAGAGCCATTTACCCACATCTGGGAGTGGAAGAGATGCTCCTCTTCCTCTGGATCTTCGGGTTCCTCCTTTTGGATATTTGTGGTGGCAACGGTGGCGTTGGGCTCTGCGTCGATAATCTACTTCCCTTTATCATTCCCCTTGTCGGGTTCTAACTCAGAGTCGAAACATGCATCTGATTCTGAAACCTTTAGCTCAGCCACCAATGACTGCTTGGCCCGACACTCACTTGTGTTGTGAGTGGAGCTCTTATGGAACTCACACCACTTTGCCATGTCCTTTTTCGGCTTCGCGACACTGTTCTTTGCTTGCAGCTTTGGCACGTTGTATTGGGCCGCCCCACCTTGGCTTTGTCCTTTGTTCTGCGGTTTGGGGGCACCTTTCCCTTCCTTCGAATTTGCAGATCTAAAGTCTCGCTTCTTTTGTTTTAACTCTTTCTCGACCTTAACGGCATATCGGTATGTCGTGCCGAGTGAGGAGATGTTCAGGAATTCTATTTCTTCCTAGATGTACTTGTTAGGCAGTCACAGTATTTGAGTACCAAATGTTGCTCTGAATCCTTAATACCCAACTTTGTGCGAAGGCTATGGAAGATATTGGTAAACTTCGGCACATCTTGGTCCCTTCCCTGCCGCAACGTGGTCCACTTTATGTATTGATCCTCATAGCTTCCGACAGGGTAGTACTACTCCTTGATGGCATCCCAGAATGAATTCCAAGTGGGTGCAACTGAAAATAGTGAGCCTGTACTTTCATCCTTCTATTCGCAATAGGTTTCCCACCAATCCTTAACGTGGGGGGCTGCTTTGAGAAGAGCGAAAATAATCTTTTCCCGACCAGAAAAATCATGATCAGAAAAATAATCCTCTAGTAGATTTAACCATTTATCGACGGCATCTGCGTCTAGCTGACCCTCAAATATGGGGATTTAAAAATTAAGTTGTACCTTAAACGGTGTGGCATTTCCAGAGTAGCTGTTGGAATCCGATGGGTCGCCCTTGGGTAGCCGTTGAAGGATCTGGGCAAAGCTATCCATCATCGCGTTCGTTTGTCGCTCAAGGGATTCTTCGAGCAAAATTCTTATACGATCTCCTACTCCCTCGTCTTTCTTTTCATTTGCCATGTAAGGCCGTCGGGATTTGCGAGGTTGGTCTTGCAAATGTTAGACCAGTTTAAGCCCTAACTCCTTATATCCCGACCTCGTTGGGGACATGCAAAGAAAAATAGAGAAAAAAAAGCAAGCCCCTCTAATACCACTGATCCGGATTTAAACAGGAATGCAACAAATTACAAAGATAACCATAAACACAGAGATGCAGTGGAAATAATACTTCATTTCATTAATGTAAAATACTGAAATACGCTTACAAACAAAAATGGAAATGAACCAGCTAGGGTGATGGTAGCTTATCTCTGAGAAGAGATGTGGCAACTACATGCCTATGAACTGCCTTAAAATGAGGCTCAAGGGCAAGGAAAATTTTAAGGATGGAAATTTTTCTTGAAGTTTAAAAACATTGGCGAATCTCACTAATCCCTAATATGCAAACTATAAAAAATTTATTGATGTATTTGTAAAACCATTCAAATTTTTAATGATTTTATATATAGCCTCTATATAATTTTGGCGATTTTTAAGGTAAAATAATTTTATATTCTAAAATTTGGGCGAATCGTCTTTTATAAAATTGGAAATTGGCGAATCTTTTTTGTGGAAAAATCATGGAAAATTAGCCCACTGGGCGAACATTAGCCCCTAAAATTTTCCATGCTCAAGGGCCTTTTTATTATTGAACAATAAGAGAAAACCCTAAACAACCAAAACCCTAACTCGAGGAGATGTAACACCAAGAGTTTATGGGCCCCGTTAAGGTGAGTTGGACAACTAACTTCTCGGGGTCGTGACTTGGTCATATTATCTCCGTTTGACGCGCGTGATAACCCGTTGGAAAGATCTCTCTGAGGACTACGATGGAAAAGATGATTTTAAATAGAAAATCGCGGTAGATTTCCAAAAAAGCGTCGTTTAGGGCCTCAAAACAGCTCTCGAAGTTTAGGACTCGAAAAATTGCTAAAATAGTAAATTGTGCTACAATTGAGGAAACTGAAAAACTGAAAGAAGCAATGGTGGGGGTCCAAGTGGAATTGGTGAGTGGCCACCAATATCCACTTGGATCAAGTACCCTTCAAACAAAGGTGTCTTGAACCCTTCATGCTCATGTGTTTCTATGAGTAAAATTATATCTCTATCTTCCGCAATAGGCCCTAACCCATGTCCTTGTTTCCATAGGTAACCTCTGCAACTGTAACAAACTCATATTAAGGAAACTTGGGTATGACTTGATTGCTATTTGTTTTGACATGCATGACTCATAGTTGAGTCTTTGACCTTGCTTCATGATTGACTTGATTGCTATTTGTTTTGACATGCATGATTCACAGTTGAGTCTTTGACCTTGCTTCATGATTTCTTGCTAAAAAGTTTGTTGTCTCCTCTTTGTTACCATCTTGCTGCTATGTTTTGGAAGGAGGTCCAAAAGGCGCTATCACAACTTTATGTTTATATATATCTTGCCACTTCTTTGTTATTTTTGTATTTATTTTCATCAAAATCAGTTGTTATTTATTTATCCATTACTATATCTATGGGTTATTTCTAAATTTTAAATTATATATATATATATATATATATATATATATATATATATATATATATATATATATATATATATATCTTAGGCTGTGGTTCACGGACACCCTGGTCAACGGGTGGTGCTACATCCACGGAAATATCTGGGCTGATCAACCCCGAAGGGAATCTAGCCCTGTGGCCCACTAGCAAGGCCTGACCCCAAGGGCTTCAAGGAGATTGGACCCTGTGACCTCTCGATGGCGAGGCACTGATTTTGACCAACTGAGCTAACCCTTGGGGCTAATATAATTATAATAAGATTGAATGTGATTAATCTGAAAAACAATCTTATTATCAATATGGATCACAAAAGTTTAAGATCTAATAATATAATTATAATTTTTAAAAATTAAATCAATCTAAATTTGTATTCTATTTTTTATAATAAAATATTCTAGTTGGTTATTTCAAGAATGGGATCAATAATATTTTATTATTGCTCATTATTCGAGGATAACTCAATATTTTGTTATAAATAGAAAGGTTTTCCATTCATTATTAACTTTTGATTATTTTCATTGTTGCAATCACTGTTGTAACTCTGATTATTTTCATTGTCGCGCACCATACTTTTGTTGGGTTTATGCATTATAGAGGAGAGAGACTCTACATAAGTTGAAAATGTTTGAGGATAGCCAAGAACCCATCCCATAGAGGAGGACTGGTAACGTTTATATGTTCTCTTCACAGGTGTTATAATAAAATTATTCTTTACATATCTGGTTTCCATTGGATGATTGGAGTTATTACTCTTCCTTTTTGCTGTTTAACTATGGTTGTGGCATAGATCCAGAATTTCGCAGATTTTGTTTCTAATAGTTGCTACAGATCTACAATGTTTAGCAACCATTTATATTGTTGAGATTGTTTGTCATCCACAATCTTAAGCGGGTTCTTTTCGTACATCTTTGAGAGGAAAGCACTACAACAATATACTTTTTAGAATTTTAATTATTAATTTATAATAATGTAGCAGATAAAATTGGTCTCTCCAAATAATAAACCACTTGCCACTTCTCTTCATTGTTCACAAAACAAATTGCAACCCCTGTCCTGTGAAATTCTTTCCCACTAATGATTACTCTCTTCTATAAACCATATAGGGTCGCAGTCTTATTTACAATTTAAAATGCTATCTTGCTCACTTGCAGTCCTAGCATTGAAATCACCCACTATAAGGACTTCACCTAGCTGAGAATATGTTGCAATATCCGCTTTTAAGGTTGCAAAGAGATCTTTGTGGTCAAGCCCTCTACTTTTGTAATTTTTTGAAACTTGTGGCACAAAGTAGCATGCTGCAATTCTAATATGACTTCCATTTTCTGATATTTTAAAACAAATGAATTGTTTATTTGAGTCTTCTTTCTCTATCTGAATGAAATGGCCTTCTTTTTCCCTCACTAATACCACGATACCTCGTGTCCTTTGCCATTCCTCCAGTACCCTTCAAACAAAGGTGTCTTGCACCCTTCATGCTCATTTGTTTCTATGAGTAAAATTATATCTCTATCTTCCGCAATAGGCCCTAACTTAGGTCCTTGTTTCCATAGGTAAGCTTTGCAATTGTAACAAACTCATCTTAAGGAAAACTGGGTATGAATTGATTGCTATTTGTTTTGACATGCATGACTCATAGTTGAGTCTTTGACCTTGCCTCATGATTGACTTGACCGTTATTTGTTTTGACATGCATGACTGACAGTTGAGTCTTTGACCTTGCTTCATGATTTCTTGCTAAAAAATTTGTTGTCTCTTCTTTGTTACCATCTTGCTGCTATGTTTCGAAAGAAGGTCCATAAGGCGCTATCACAACTTTCTTGCCACTTCTTTGTTATTTTTGTATTTGTTTTCACCAAACTCGGTTGTTATTTATTTATCCATTGCTATATATATATATATATATATATATATATATAAAACATCGTTATGGGTTATTTCTAAATTTTAATAATATAATTATAATCAAATTGAATGTGATTAATCTGAAAAACAATCTTATTATCAATATGGATCACAAAAGTCTAAGATCTAACAATATAATTATAATTTTTAAAAATTAAATCAATCTAGATTTGTATTCTATTTTTTATTATTTTAAAAGTGCAAATTATATTATTTTATTTTTTATTATTTTAAAAGTGCAAATTATATTATTTTATAGATCAATTTTATTTTCTCTATTATTATAAATTTTAAAAACTAAAAATATTAAAATTGTTTACACTTTTTTTAATAAATCACTTTCCACTTTGTTATTTTTGTAATTTTTGTATTTATTTACAGCCACTTCTATTTATATACTTTTTCTAAATTTAACATGGTTCTAATTTTATAAATTTTAATAATATAATTTATCATTTTTAAATAATAAATTAATCTAAAGTTTTTATTATCTTAATATATTTCTAAGGTATTATTGTAAAATTTTATTATTATTTCTATATATTTTAAAATTTAATGTAATTCTAAGGTATTTTTAAAATCAATTCAACATTTTTGTTAGGATAATAAAGTTGTTATTTTTATAATCTTCGGTTTAAAAGAGGAGGTAGATGAGGATACTTTAGCCATAGCCCAGACAGAATTACATAATAGATTACAAATTGAAACAACGTGTCTCACAGAAGCAACAAGGTTGGGGAAATTAACTGAGAATAAAGGAAGACTGATCCGAATAAAGGTGAGCTCTATTGATCATAAGTATGATATACTTAGTAAAACCTCAAGTCTAAAAGGAACGAGAATATTTATAAATGAAGATCTCATTCCAGAAGATCAAGCAGAATTAAGAAAGGAGGTTCAAAAGGTAAAAGAAGCTAGGAAGGAAGGAAAATGGGAAATAATCAGAAATAGAAAAGCCTTTATTCGAGATAGAAACCAAAAATATAGTAATAAATAGTAATTCAACATGCTTCAGATTCTTTCTTGGAACTGCCGGGGTTCTCCATGGAACAAAGGTCCCAAGCTAAGTTGGATCTCAAATGATGTTGATATTATTTTGCTTGTTGAAACTTAGGAGCACGAAGAATCTAAGGTCCCTAATATAGATGGCTTTACACTATGGTATACCTGGAACAAGCGATCCTCCCGTAGAGGCATTGGGGGAACAACTTGTTACATTAAGAAGAACATCTCCCCCCCCTGCTAGGATTTATAAAAATGACCCTTACAACGAATATAGTTGGATATAGATCACTGACATTAATAGTAAAAAGACCTACATATCAATATGTTATTTCCCCACCATCAATTCTAACTTCTATAAGAAGAAGAATCTAGATAGAAATAGTCCTTACAATGGTTTAGAGAATGATATTTCTAGCCTAAGGAATGAAGGTAATATCATTTTAATAGGTGAATTTAATGCTCGAAGTTCAAGAAACCAAGCTATTATTCTAAGCAATCATTCCAACCCTAATCCTCTTTGGTTAGACAAAGACCCTACTCTCGCTAGTAGGTACAAAAGGAGCTTTGAAGACCTTAGGGAGAATTTGTTTGGGTCGGAGCTAATCAAGCTCTGTAGTGCTCAGGATCTCATAATTTTCAACGGTCTAAAGAAGTGACCCAATTCTAGCCAGATGACCTGCATCCATGGGCTTGGTAGCAGCGTGGCAGACTATGTTATTTCTGATCTCCCTTTATACAACGAAATAATAAATTTTGACATCTTAAATGACCACGAGCCTGACTCTGATCATAGGCCTTTACTTATAACTCCTCAATTTTGTAATGCATAGAGATCCCATAAAAAATAATCCGTATAGCCAAATGAACTTAATATTTGATAGAAATAAAAACGATCTCTTTCTAAATGAATTAAAAACTAATTTGCTTCCTTTATCTAGTATAGACAACATAGAAGACCTCTATCATAATTTTACTACAACCCTCTCATATTATATTAACAAGTTCTCAGTTGAAGTTTCAAATAATAAAAGAAATAGCAAAACCAACCCATGGTATGACAAAGATTGTAAAAGTGCGAGGAGAGCAATTAAGGAAGTTGTTGACCAATCTCTTAAAATGGGCAAGATAAAAATATACAAAGCCCTAACTAAAAGGAAAAAGAGGCAGTACATTCGTAAAAGACAAGAGAATCTCTTACACCTCTCTATGGTAGCTCCTAAGAAATTTTGGAGGCAGATTCTGACTAGGAAATCTAAAGATAATAATAAAATTGCTTTACATGATTGGAATTCCTATCTTAAAAAGCCTTATGAATCTCTAAATGTCATGGATAACTTTGAAACCCTACTCACAATGAAAGAAGTTTTCTCATTAGAAGACACTGGTTTTGGGGTTAAATGCCTGGCAAATGGGAAAGCTAAGGACATTGAAGGTTTCCAGGTAAAAATCTTAAAAATTGGAGGTCCTATCCTCATCCTCCACATCCACAAGCTTTTCAATCAAGCAGTCAAGCAAGGGTTCCCTAAACCATGGACTGAGAGCCTCATTATCCCTATTTTTAAAAGTGGGGATACAAATAACCCCTCTAATTATCGGACAATTATGATCAGCCCTCTCTTAGCCAAGTTATATGGTATTATTTTGGAAAAGAAGTTGAGCATATGGCTTGAAAGTGAAGGTAAGCGGGCTAAAGGCCAAGCGGGTTTTAGAAGGAATCACTCAACAACGGACCACCTCGTTACGCTTAGGATCATTGTGGAGGAATGTCATAATGATAAATCCAATCTCTTTTGTTGCTTTGTGGACTTTAGAAAGCCTTTAAATACGGTTCCTAGAAACAACCTTTGGAATAGATTAGAAGAGCTAAAGGTTCCTTTCGAGTTGAGAGCTACCACTATAAGGTTACTGGAGAATGTAATTGCTAAGCTAAAAAGCAATGACGGGTGGTCGAAAGATATTAAATGTAATATCAGAGTTAAACAAGGTTTCCCCCTCTCCCCTACCCTATTTGGCATTTACATCGACAAGCTTGAAGGTTATTTATAGGAAGCAGGATGTGCGGGCACGATCTTAGCTGGGATAGTCATCATCCTTCTTCTCTATGTTGACGATATTGTTCTTCTCGCAAGGTGCCCATCTGATCTTGATAAGCAACTTAGGCTTCTTAAGGATTTCTGCTCTACCATGGGTATGACCGTTAACACTGATAAAACAAAAGTTATGATTATCAAATCCAAGAAGGACACTTATGCTAATTTTATGTATGACAATAATAACTTGGAGGAAGTGTATTCTTACAAGTACCTAGGAATTGACATTCATCACAAGCTCAACTAGAACTATAGCATTGAGAAAAGGATTAATGGGGGGTGGAAAGCTTATTTTGGTCTTGAAAATAATTGTAAAATGACAAACCTCATAATGTGGGATAAAAAGAAATTCCTCTTTGAAACTTTAGTCGCTCCTGTTATCTTATATGGATGTGAGATCTGGGGTTGCAGCATCTCTAGAGAGTCCTGGAAAAAGATTGAGCAAATCCAGAAGCGTTTTATAATGTATAGCTTGAAAATTAAAAGCAATACACCCTATCCTATTCTCGTTATAGAAGTAGGTCTTTCCCCTATCGAGAGCCTAGCTATGACTAGGCTTCTGTTGTACAAGCACAAACTCAATAACGTAGGAGATCATAAACTTCATAAGCTAGCTTTAAATTCCAGCCAAAACCACCTAAGGCTCAAGTGTGGGTGGTATAAAGAAATGAGGGCCTGGTTAAACCATTGGGAGATCAACGAGAAAGATGCATTACAAATCATTAATAACATTAAAAATATTGTTACTTCTAAGTTCAAAGAAAAAATGTGGTGTGAGAAAGATTTAGCAGCTAAAAGAAAATTAAGTTATTATAAGAAGGTCATCAACCCCACCCTAGAAGATCAAAAGTATCTCTCTATTTTAACTAGCTCAAAGAAGAAAATTAATATAGCGAAGATTAAAACGAACTCTCATGAGCTCCATAGTGAAACAGGTCATTGGGCAGTTCCTAAAACAACATGGATGGAAAGGATCTTCCATCTCCGTGAGAATAGGAACATCGAGGATGAAAACCACTTCCTTTTAGAGTGCCCCGCGTACAACCACATTAGATCTCAGTTTCATGATCTTTGTCGCAATACTGACTTTCCTAGCCTTTTACGTTGTTAATTATAGTGAGCTTGGGAGGCTTCTCTCCAAGCTTTTTGAGCATAGGAATACAATCTTAAATCAAACTAAATAATTTGTTTCTTTAGGTCCGATAGACCAAAGTTTGGTCTCAATGGACGTTAACCACCACCACCATCATCACCATCATCATCATCATCATCATATTTAAAGTTTAATGTAAATCAAAATTATTTTAGATAAATAATTTTTCTTTTTATTTTAATTTAATATATTTTATTTTTTAAATAAAGTTATTTTAAATTTGATATCAAATATATATATATATTAAATCAAGTATCATTTATATTATATATCAAGTTTATATTTAATCTGCATTTAAATACCATTTATAATATATGTTTAGAAGACCATTTACTCTGAATATTAAGTTTACAATTTAGATAATAAAAAAGTTTATTTTTATTTTAATTTAATCTATATTAATTTTAAAATGTAGTTATTTAAAATATAGTTATTTTAAATTGGATATTAAATTTATGTATCTTTAGCTTGGCAATAGAGTTTGTTGTTTACTTTGAGTTGGATCCAAATCTAGCAGCAGTAGCATAAGTTTATGCCATAAAAGCAAGGGTAGAGATCACAAGTAGCATTTTCCGAGAGAAAATCTATATATGGCCGAAGCCCTCATGATTACAATATGGCCGAAGCCAGTCAGAATACGGCCGAAGCCAGAATACATTAAGGCCGAAGCCAGGCAGAATACGGCCGAAACCGGCAGATACGACAAAGTCGTCATATATCGCCGAAGGGGGGACCTCCGCAGGGTTCGAACTCGGCTGGGGGGAGTGAAAGCCATCCGCCACAGCGATCCTATCATGCACGCTGGGTGCAGAAATCACAAGTAGCATACACATAGTAAAGATATTTTAAATCAAGTATCACTTTTTTTTTTTAACTGAAACGAGTATTTTATTTATTTAAGGCCAAAGCCAAGCAAGTATTACAAATCCCTTTCATTGCTTTTCTCTGTTTTTCTAGTGCTCCTAAGGAATGATTGCCATTTTCGGAGTCTCTGCATTTATGTTGATCATACTTTTTTCAAGATTGCATCCTACATTTGCTAACCTGTCTGCTTCAGTGTTTAAATCTCTGAGGATATGGAAGAGCTGTGCTGATGAGAATTCCTTCAATAATCTGTTTACTCTTGCTAGCTGCTTGTTTAGAACTGGATCTTTGAGACTTTTCTTGTGTATTAGAGACCTTATCAGCAGTTCTGAATCTCCCAAAACTATAATTTCATTTGCATTTCCTTTTCTGGTCAGTTGACAAGCTTTTAATAGACTGAGTGCTTCCGCTTGATTGTTGGTTTTTATCCCAAGTCCCCAACTGAATTCCTCTTTTCTGCCATTCTGAAAGTAAATGACGCCTCCTGCTCCTGATCTGCCTGGGTTTCCTTTCGAAGCCCCATCAAAGAAGATTGTACATTTACCTTGTGACTTCCACAAATTTTGAAAATTGTCCGAATTGTCTCTGTACTGCCAGTTTTCCTTGTGGTTTGGGCGGATGATGGCAAGAGTAGTTGGCATGGGAGTATAACCTTCCAGCCACGCCTTTTCTTCATTTTTGAGGTTGCTGTCTTTGACGCTAGTTTGTCTCATAGTTTCCAGGAGGAGATCCTTGGCCTGCCTTGCTACTGCTTCTGCATTTATGTCTTTGTGGTTGAAGACAGCTTCATTCCTGGAGAGCCACAACTTCCAACAAACGTATTTCGGTGCAGCAATCCATAACTTGTGCCAAAGAGATTTTTCGTTGATGCTGTGGGGGTACCGAGTTTTCCATGTCAAAAACAAGTCTGTGATCTGACAGCGTGTTGGGGGACTCACATTCAGCCCAATTAAGAAGCTGTTCCACACTTTCTGTGCGTACTCACAGTCAATAAACAAATGGACTGTTGTTTCTGAAGCGTTCTTGCAGAGGACACAACGATGCGGGCCTGCAAAGTTCCTTTTGCACAAATTGTCTCCGGTCAAGATTTTGTTGTGGAATAAGGTCCAGCTGAAGAAGTTAATCTTGGGAATGCTGAAGTTTTCCCATATCTGTTTCCAAACTGAATCCGGATACTGTGACTCCTGTTTTCCTTGCATTTGAAAGTAGCCTTGTTTGACCGTATACTCTCCTGTTTTCCCCCATCCCCATTGATCTTCCTCTTCCTTATGCACAGGAGTAAAATCTGTTATTGCCTCTAACAGGATTTTTGACTGTTCTTTTAAGTGGATTGGGATGGTTGGCAACGTCCAGCGCTGCCAGTTGCCATTGAGGTCCCACTCTGCTATGTCCGCTATTTTCCTTACCCCTTTAGAGATTAACCAGGCTCTCAACTCTGCTATTTCGTTGATGGTGGATAGAGGGGAGTGGTTCATGATTCGTTCTTTCCATAGCAGCGAGTTTTTTCCATTCCCACGAATTTTGTATAAATGGTTTCGGAAAAATTCGATCCCTCTGCAACATAGCCTCCAGGCCTGCGTTCCTTTTGGAGATTGCGCTGGATTGAAAGATGATATTGGTTTCTTTTGTAAATATTTGAGGTTCAACAGCTGACTGATTGGGTGCGAAGGTTCTGTAATTAATTGCCACAGGAGTTTGCCTCCCAATGCCAAATTTGCATGTTGGGGATCACGGATCTGAAGTCCGCCTTCAGTTATTGGGCGTTTCAGAGTCTCCCATTTGATGAGGTGGAAGCGTTCCTTGTTACCTTTCCCTCCGCTCCAGAGAAAATTTCGAATGATGCTGGAGATTTGATCAGTAATTTGTTTTGGAGCCAGCAGCAACGAGGCTTGATATGTGGGCAGGGCAGAGAGCACGGATCGGATGAGGGTGAGTTTGCCTCCGGTGGTGAGCCAAACTCCGCCCCACGCTGTTATCTTGTTTTTGAATTTAGATATCACTTCTTCCCACAGTTGGTTTCGATTGGAGCCCCTCGTCAATGGTAAGCCGAGGTATTTGATTTTTTCCCACAAAGCGTATCCTTTGAACCCCAGAACGTTGGAAATTCTGTCTGTGGCGTGCTGGTCGATATTCCAACTGTAAATTGCACTTTTCCTTTCACTGACTAATGCACCGGTGATGTTGCAGTACTGTTGAAGAATGGTTTTGAAAGCGCTTGCAATTCTAGTGGATGCGCCCCCCAACAGAATTGAATCATCTGCGAATAGCGCATGATTCACCGGGGCTATGCCTTGAACTATCCTTATCCCTGGAATGGTACCGACTTGTTTCTCTTGGGTTAGCTTGCGACTTAGAACGTCTGCCATCAAGATGTATAGAAAGGGCGAAAGAGGGCAGCCCTGCCTCAATCCCCTGGTTGCTTGGAAAAAATCCGTCGGTCTGCCATTCACCATTGGGGCGATCCAAACGTTTTCTGTACAAGCCTTGATGAGGTTTATGAAGTCCTGTTTAAAGCCAAATGCTGCTAGAACCCTGTACAAAAAGGAACGATTAACACGATCAAAGGCATTGCACATATCCAATTTAATGATCATACCTTGTTCTTTCCGGGCTAGGCTGGAGTGGAGAGCTTCTTGTATCTGGATGACATTATCCAGAATTTGTCTACCTTTTACGAATCCTCCTTGTGCTTGAGAGATGAGCTTTGGGAGTAGAGGCTTGATTCTGTTGGCCAGCAGCTTGGCCACAATCTTATAGGATACGTTGCAGAGAGAAATCGGCCTATATCTGTCAAAGGTCCTTGGGTTTGTTTCCTTAGGGATTAAGGCTAGGAAGGTAGAGTTGATTCCTCCTCCTACTTTTGCCTTCCTCAGGATTCCTCTTATCATTTTGAATAGGTCATTTTTGATGATTTCCCAACAGATTCTGTAGAAGTGAGCTGAGAACCCATCGGGTCCTGGAGCTTTATCCGGTTCCATGGACCAAACTACATCAGTTATCTCTTCATCCGTGACTGGGGTCAACAGAGAATCGTTGTCCTCCTCTTTGACTAGGTTTGGGATGGTTGAGAGGAATTCCTCTGCATCCTCCTCATTTCCATTTCTTTCCGCACTTAAAAGATTCTGGAAATGAGTGACAGTTGCTTCTTTGATTTGTGAAAATCCATTGTACACCTGTCCGGTTGTGCTTGTTATCTCTGCTATGTGATTACGGGAAACTCGTGCCCTGCACTGTCTATGAAAGTACTTGGTGTTCCTGTCTCCAGATTTGAGCCACAAGCTTCTGGACTTTAAACGCCAGTATTCTTCTTCAGTTCTGAAACAACAATATGCTTTCCTTTGGGCAGTTTTTTCTATGTCTAAATCTGTGGGAGAGGGATCTTTCTCCTCCATTTCGAATTGGACTCTTTCCAGCTGAAGAACTGCTTCTTTCCTTTGGCTAGTTGGAGTTTGCAGAGATTTTTTAATCCAGTCCTTCAGAGCTTTTTTGGTATTTTTTATTTTTTGTTCCCACACATAACTTGGGGATCCGTTAACATCTATCCTCCAGGCCGTTTGAACAGTTTCATAGAATCCGTCTTTGCCTGCCCAGAGAGGGCTGAAGCGAAAAGGGAGAGGGCCGAGATCTTCTTCTTTTTTGATACAGAGTAGAACTGGCTTGTGATCCGATGTAAGCTTGGGGAGAATCTTGGAGAAAACCATTCTATTGTCCAGCATTAATGTGCTACTGATGAGAAACCTGTCCAGCCTAGCAGAGATTTGATTTTCTCCTGATCTGTTGTTGGACCAGGTATATTTACCTCTTATAGGTTTGAAGTCAACTAGATCCCACTGCGTAATCAGATTTCCCACAGTGTTGACGAAGGGGTCTCTAGAGTATGTTCCTCCTCTTTTTTCTTTGGGGTCTAGTATGATATTCAGATCTCCTCCAATGACTATGTTCGTAGGGTTAATCTGTTCTATATAGGCCATTAGTGTCCTCCAACACTCTCTCTTTTCTTCATAGTGGACAGGGACATACAAATTAAAAAGAGCCAAGGAGAGATTGCTTACCGTATGTCGCAGATCTGTGTGGATCCAATGTTGGGTCTCTGTGGATCGTTCGAAAGTGAAAGAGCTTTTTGACCAAAACGTGCCTATTCTGCCGACCGATCCCCTTGCACTAACAGCCTTTCCTAAATCAAATTTCCACTTCAGCATGTTGGTGTTTAGAAGGGTTTCCCCTTCTACTTTGGTCTCTTGGAGCATAAGGATGTCCGCGGACTCCATCTTCAATAAGTCTTTGATAGCATCTCCCTTGTTGGGATTACCCAGACCCCTACAGTTCCAAGAGATCAACTGCATCATTTACTACTTAAAGGGGTAGGCCCTCCTCCTTTGGAGACTCTAGGCCTGATATTCATCCCTAGTGTCATTTCGATGGTAGCTTGACTACCGAGGGTTTTTTGTCTTTCTGACTCCTCTTCTCTGGTTTCCTTATTTGATCTTCGTCCAGCCCTTTTTGTGATCCTTTCAAATGTTTCATCATCTGATGATCCCATATTCTCTATGGTTTTCTTCTTTTTTTTGATTATTTCTGCGTATGAAGGGGAAGAAATATTGCTTGGGGTGTGGATTGGATTATTACCTGGTTCTATGGCTTCAATATTCTCCTGCTGTGGTGGTTCTTCTTCCCCTGCTTCTGGGGGATCTGAAGGAGGCGTAAGGATTTCAAAGGGGTTTTTATCCCCCTCATTGCCTTTTGTTTCACTGCTTCCAGCGTTTTGGTTGCTTGTGCTTCCATTATCCACTTTGTTCTCTGTCCCTTTACCCTTGCTTTTGTTACTCTGTCTACTGAATGTTGTCTTCTTTGCCTGTTTCCATTGATCTTCTTTATCCTTCTCTGTTGCCTCCTCGTTTCTTTTTTTGCAGTATCTTGCAAAGTGCTCGTACTCATGGCAGAATCGACACTTGAAAGGCAGTTGTTCGTAATCGACCTCTTGGATGTGTGTCCAGTTTGCCATCGATAGCTGAATCGCTTCGGGTAATCCTATTTCCAGATCGACCTCCACGCAGATCCGGGCACAAGAGTATTGATCCTTCCTTGGGGCCTGGTCTATGTATTTTTCAAGTGTGTTTCCTATGGATTGAAGAGAGCTTTGATTCCAGCAATGCAGGGGAAGATGCGGGAGGCGCACCCAAACAGGGACTGCCTTGGGCACATCTTGTGCTGGATCGAAATCAGTAGACCATTTGTTCAAGTAGAGTCCTTGAGGCCCCATGAAGTATGGCCCGTTTCTAAAAATCAGGCCTCTATCCTCTGTAGTGTCGAACAAGAAAACGAAATACCCTTTTCCTACAAAGTAGACTTTGATTCCTTCATTTACCAAGGGTAACCAATTCCTTTTGACCCATTCTTCGACTGCTCTCGGGGATGGCCACAAACCGGTGAACTGGCCGATCAGACCTTTTTCTGCTAAATTCAGCGCAGATCTACAGATTTCCTCCTCTGGTAAGGCAACCTTGGGTATACTGTCCAGTTTTTTGACGAATTTTTGCTGCGGGCCTGTGACCTGGCGTTTTCCTGTTGCAGATACAAGAGCCTTAAAGGCTTCGATCTCCGGAGGGAAGGGGGGAGGGGCCGCAGGGCCACCTCCAGGCTCCATGAGGGAGGGCGCTTGCAGGTCGCTCAGAAGGCGCGGCTAGGGTTGCAGCGCGGCAGCTCGGAGCGAACTCTGACTAAAGGACTTAAATCAAGTATCACTTACACTACATATCAAGTCTATATTTAATCTGCATTTAAATACCACTTATAATATATATTTGGAAGACCACTTAAACTGAGTGTTAAGCTTATAATTTAGATAAATAATTTTAGTTTTTATTATTTTATATATATATATATGTATTTTAAATTAGATATTAAATTTTAAATCAAGTATCACTTATATTACTATATTTAATCTGCACTTAAATACCATTTATAACATATATTTATTTAAAAGACTACTTAAACTAAATGTTAAGTCTACCATTTAGATAAATAATCTTACTTTTTGTTTTAAATTAATCTATATTAATTGTTATTTAAATAATAATTTTTATTTTAAATTAGATATTAAATTTATATATATTTTAAATCAAGTATCACTTATACTATATATATATCAAGTCTATATTTATTCAAAATTAAGGACCACTTAAACTAAATGTCAAATCTAAATTAAATTAAACAAAAGAAACATCCATAATCACTATATAAACATCACAAAAATGTGGCCGATCAAACGATCCAGATTTGATTTAATTCCATTCCGCAAACACTCCCTCGTTATTGTGAATTGCCTCCCACTCCAACCATAATATAAATTTCTCCATCAACCAACGTACTGTATATTCTAAAGCTGCTGATTAAATATAATAATAGCCATTCATGGATTTTGGACCTGGTAGATGCAAAATGTCATCTTCTGTTATATTAGGTGTTGGTTTTACTATATTATTAATGGCAATAGTCTCTTTAGGGGCCTTGGCTGCCCCTGAAGCTGATCTGCTGCACGCCTTCCGGAGCCAAACACATGCAAGCAGCACCTTCAAGCAATACAGCGGATATATTACCGTTGATGAACAACATGGCAGAGCATTGTCTTTTTTCAGGAAATGGCCTCTACTGTAAAGCCAGATACACTACATTATTCTTATACAAGAAATATTTGTACCCTATAGTGCAATGCCAGATGCATTTCATCATATGTTAATCTTTAGCACGCATGATATGAATGAGTTTATGAAGTTATTAATGAAGTTTTTCAATCATCAAAAACCATTTTAATCTTACTCTCTTCTGATTGCATTGCAAATCTCAATACTTATTGGAAATGAGTAAAACAGTTTCTTAAAACATGGAGATATGTGAAACGTTTTCTTTATTAAATTGAAACATGGAGATTGATGTTTGACCTAGTCCTCTATTAAGAAATTTCTTGCACTTTCCTGGACAAAGTGGGATCAAGGGCCATGTTTTTCCTTAATCCCATACAAAGTAGGGCATGTTCTTTCTTAATCCCCTACAAACAAAGTATAACGAGCTATGGCCCAAGTGAAATGATTCCCCAAGGGAAAACAACGAACAAATCCCGACCCTTTTTGAACAACTGGAATTGTGAGCACTATGTTATTCCTTAATCCCTGCTATCTAGAGCCATATAATACAAACACGTTAGCCTTTCCCAAACTCCAAAAGGACTATATCATGCCTGAATCCAAATACGTCCATAAAAGGGAAGCATTGCATTCAGTGATTTCCATCAGTTGTGCTTACACTCCAGTTCCTTAAGTTATCTATGGGATGTGACACTAGAACATCTCTGATAGATTATTTCAAGTCGATTTTTATTTTGATAGGATATATTTCATGTCGATAACAGAGTACAATACAATCTATAATCCTTTGTCTTTAGTAAATTAGCTGTTGATTTTAATTCCCGGTAACAGAGTACAATGCAATCTGTTATCCTTTGTCTTTTGTAAATATAACCAATATTTTATATTACTCGCATTTAGATTTTGAATTATGAAACCAGCGAAACTAAATAGTGATATCCATTAATGTTAAGTTATTGCAGATTTTCTTTAATAAATTCAAAATACCAACATAGATAAATCTTTCAGTCCGGTTTAAGTGCAGGTATATATACAACACAAAGAGTGATCAGAGTAACACCACTTGAAAGTTTAAAAACGATTCTAAAATGCGGAATAAACACTTAAAAAGAATCGAAAACTTTAATGCCCAATAAATCATACCTCCAGCTATTGATGATACTCACACTCCGATACCAGACTTTCCGATGCGCTTGAGGCAGACCACTTCCCTCTTTCAAAAAACAATCAAACAAACAAATCACAGAAGCTCCTTATTGTAACTCCAAACTTTCCTGGTTTTCCTTTCTTGCACCTCTATTCCAACATATCCCAAAGGCTGGTTACTATCAACACATCAAGAACAGAATAATTTGATGTGGATATAACTTTTGCGCAGAAGACATGCTCTTTGCCACGTTTTCAATCACGTGTCCTCAAATGGCGAAGAGAAAATATACACTGTTCACTCGGCAAGCAGTAACTGATTTGCTTTACTGCCATATCGAACCTACAACTGAATCGTTATTAGACAAAAATCAACCAGCGGATGCTTACATGAAGTAACATTCCTAATATCTGTAATCTTTTCTCATCCGTGTGGCACTTCCAAGCTCTGCTCACTCAACTTGATGGTGTAAGGCTGAAGGGGATTGAGTTAGTGAGCTTGGGGACCAAACGAAAGTATTTATAGCCAAGCTTCCATCAAGCTTCTGTTGCCTATGTGTCAAGTGTTCCACAGATCATGGTAGAGAAGTGCAGAGGGAGTAATGGACCACTCCAAGAGCTCCCAACAAGAAATTAATTTAACTACAGTTGGTTTTCCTAATTTAAGGAAATAAATGCAATTGGTTTCCATAATTGCAGGAAATAATTGGCAAATTGTTTCCAAATCAACTGCGGCTGTTATGGGAGCTAACATTCTCCCACTTGGTCCATACTTCCAATCTTAATGTCTCATCTTAAAAACCATTGATAATCTGTATTAAGTAATAGATACATGAATCATAGCGATAAGTCCTCTAATGACGAGTATTATCTTCCATGTATTACTATGTATTTATTTCTATTAAAATTTATGTGGCAACAATTTTTTAATGAATAAACTTTATGTTTATTCTTGGTCCTACACAGATGAATTCTCTCAAATCAAATTAAGGTGCACATAAATATGAGGAAAACATCACAATAATTAAGAATTTCATTAAAATAACATTGTCCATACAATGAGAAACTACATAATGGAACCAAGTCCCATATTCATTACATGATCCTTGAATTTAAATGGTGGCATGCCCTTAGTCAAAGGATCAGCGATCATCAAATCAATGCTGACGTGCTCAATGACCACTTTCTTTCCTTTAACATGTTCCCTTATAGCTAAATAATTAATGTCGATGTGTTTATTTCGACTCCCACTTTTGTTGTTTTTAGCCATAAAAACAACAACTGAATTGTCGCAATATATTCTCAATGGCTTAGAGATAGAATCCATAATTCTAAGCCCAGAAATGAAACTCTTAAGCCATACACCATGTAAAGTAGTCTCAAAACAGGAGACGAACTCGGCTTCCATAGTGGAAGTGGCAATCAAGGTCTGCTTGGCACTCCTCCATGATACAACTCCACCAACCATCATAAAATTGTATCCTGATGTTGATTTGCGTGAATCAACACATCCAACAAAGTCAGAATCCGAGTAGCCAATTACTTCCAAATTGTCCGTCCGTCTATACATAAGCATGTAGTTTTTGGTTCCTTGAAGGTACCTCATTACTTTCTTTGCAGCTCTCCAATGGTCTAAGCCTGGATCACTCTGATATCATCCCAACATTCCCACAACAAATGCAATGTCAGGTCTTTGTAGACCTGAGCATACATTAGGCTTCCGACAACAGAAGCATATGGAATGTTCTTCATTTGTTCCCTTTCAAATTCGTTCTTGGGCATTGGTTCAAATTGAACCTATCACCCTTCACAATGGGAGCTACACTTGGTGAACAATCCTTCATCTGAAATCTCTCTAAAATTTTATTAATATAGGTTTCCTGAGACAGATCCAAGATGCCTCGAAATCTGTCTCTATGGATCTTAATGCCAATGACATAAGATGCCTCACCCATATCCTTCATATCGAAATTTTTAGAGAGGAATTGTTTCACCTCATGCAGCAAACCCTTATCATTGGTTGCTAGCAAAATGTCACACATATGTAAAACAAGAAAACTGATTTTACTCCCACTGACTTTCAGGTATATACATTGATCCATAATGTTTTCTACAAAACTGAGTGAAGAAATTACATTATGGAATTTCAAATACCATTGGCGGGATGCTTGTTTTAAACCGTATAATGATTTCTTGAGCTTGCAAACCAATTTCTCACCATCACTAGAGGGGAATCCTTCAGGTTGTTTCATGTAAACCTCCTCCTCTAGATCTCCATTGAGAAATGTCATTTTCACATCCATTTGTTGCAACTCCAAGTCAAAATGGGCTACTAATGCCATAATAACACGCAAGGAATCTTTCTTGGATACAAGAGAAAAAGTCTCCGTGTAGTCGATTCCTTCTTTCTGAATGAATCCCTTAGCAACAAGTCTTGCCTTGTATCTCTCAATGTTGCCCAATGAGTCTTTCTTTGTCTTAAAGACCCATTTACATCCAATTGCTTTTGCACCATTAGGCATCTCAACAAGATCCCAGACTTCGTTACTCTTTATAGAATTCATCTCTTCCTTCATGGCATTGTACCATAATTCTGATTTTTTGCAACTCATGGCTTGTGAAAAGGACTCGGGATCATTTTCAGCTCCAATGTTGTAGTCAGATTCTTTCAAATACACAACATAATCATCAAGAATTGCTGATCTCTTTGGTCTAGTAGATCTTTTTAATGTTGTACCATCATCTTCCTGAGAAGTATGTGGTTCAACTCATTGTTCAAAAGTTCTTGGCAACTCTTGAACTCCCTGATTTACTGGAAAGTTGTCAGCAGCTTGTGGAACTTCAACAATTGGTTGTTCAACACCAGTTTGTACTTGAGGGGTGCTGTGAACAATGACCAATCTATCACTTGAGGTGGAAGGCTGAGATTCTGAATGATCCTTCTCAGAAACTATGTTCCTGGTCTGATCGCTCTCACTGATCAAGTCATTTTCAAGAAACTTTGCATTTCTTGATTCCACAATCCTAGTGCTGTGAGATGGACAATAAAATCTGTAACCTTTAGACCTTTCAGGATATCCAATGAAATACCCACTAACGGTCCTTGGGTCTAGCTTCTTCTCTTGTGGATTATATATTCTTACTTCAGATGGGCATCCCCAAACGCACATATGTCGCAAACTCGGTTTCCAACCTTTCCATAATTCAAATGGCGTTTTAGGAACAACCTTGGTTGGAACTCAGATTAATATATACACTGTCGTCTTAAGTGCTTCAGTCCATAAGGATTTAGGAAGATTGGAGCTGCTAAGCATACTCCACACCATGTCCAATAATGTTCGGTTTCTTCTTTCTGTTACACCATTCTGGTCGGGTGAATCAGGCATGGTGTATTGGGCAACAATCCCACGCTCTTGAAGAAATTTTGCAAATGGCCCAGGTGCTTGTCCATATTTTGTGTATCTACCATAATATTCTCCACCTCTATCTGATCTCACGATCTTAATTTGCTTGCCGTATTGTTTCTCTACTTCAGCCTTAAAGATCTTAAAGGCATCTAATGCTTCGTTCTTTTTATGAAGCATGTAGAGATACATATATTGTGAGTAATCATCTATAAAAGAGATGAAGTATCTCTGACCATGTGAGTCCATGTCTAGACTACATATATCAGTATGTATGATCTCTAATATGTTTGAACTCCTATTGGCACCTTTCTTTGACTTGTTGGTCTGCTTTCCCTTTATGCAGTCCACACAAGTCTCAAAATCAGTAAAATCCAAAGTATTAAGTACCCCTTCATTTACCAATCTTTTAATTCTTTCTATGGAGATATGACCTAATCTTCGGTGCCATAATTTAGAGGAATCCTCATTAATAACACATCTTTTAATGCCAGTGTGAACATGCATTGAATCATAAGTGACATTTTTTTGTAAATTAATGCAGTAAAGACCATTAGACAAAATACCATTCCCAACACAATCAGATTTATAAAATAAACTAAAGGATGTTTCTGAAAAGTTAAAGGATTATCCAAAAGGTACAAGTCTTGAAACTAAAATCAAGTTTTTAGAAAAACTTGGAACATAAAAGGTCTTTTCTAATTCTAAAACAAAGCCACTACGTAAAGTTAAATAGCATGTTCCTATAGCTTCCACATGCGAGCCCATCTTGTTTCCTGATAAGATGTTTTGCTCACTTCCCATTGGCTTCCTTAGGTTTTGCAAACCCTGCAAGGAATTCAAAATGTGAATTGTTGATCCAAAATCAATCCACCAGGTGTTAATATTGACATTAACCATATTAAATTCATAACAAACAAACGAGATTGGATTACCTTTGTCCGCAAGCCAATTTTTAAATTTGGCACATTCCTTCTTCATGTGTCCCTTCTTTTTACAGAAGAAACACTTGGAATCCTTCTTGATATCGGCTTGGGGAGGTACTTTACCTTTCCCTTTCCGATTGGCTTGAGATTTTCCCTTTCCACGCGTTGTCAGCATTGCACTTTCTCCCAGTTCCATCACCAGTCTCCCTTCCTCTTGAACACACATGGTCATGAGTTCATTAATTGACCATTTATCCTTATGTGTGTTGTATAAGATTTTGAAGGGTCTGTATTGGTGCGGAAGGGTTTTCAGGATGTAGTGCACCAAGAAGGACTTCGATATTTCAACATCGAGTTTCTTCAATTGAGCCAATGTGTCCCTCATTTGCATGATGTTCTCGCGTACACCTTGTACACTGGTGAGCCTTAGGGATGAGAACTTCATGATTAGGGTGTTTGCTAGTGCCTTGTCTGAAGTGACAAATTGATCATCAATGGCTTTCAGCAAGTCTCAGACCTTTTCATGCTGATCAACGGAACCACAAATACCAGCTAAAATTTTAGTCTTAATAAACATCATGCTTAGGCGATTTGATCGCTCCCATCATTCATAAAGCATGATGTCCGCTGCAGTGCTGGTGGTTCATTTTCCTAATAGCATAGTCTATGTCCATCCACCCCAAATGAAGGAGAACTCTCTCCTTCCAGACCTTATAGTTATCTCCCTTAAGTTCTGGGATATCACAACGAATATCGGAGAAATTTGCAAGTTGTATAACTGCATAAAATTAAAGATTACATGCTTATGTTAAAATTGAGACCTAAAAAATAAAATTTCATGCTTTACCAATGTAAACCATGCTTAAAATTAAATCTAATGACTTAAAAATTGTCTATGGACTAAATTTTCAATTCAAGCAGATTCAATTATATTTTATGATAGAATTTATCAAATTATTCACTTAATTCATAATTCTAAAAGGTATATTATGATTGTAATTCGATATAAATTCTATCTTAGATTTGAACTTTATGATAAAACTATTAGTTCATAATTCCTGTGGGTAAGTTATGAATATTTTATCCTAATTAATTATATAAATATAATAAAAATTCGTGCGGGATACAATTTATTATATTTAGTATAATTAATTACAGTTAATGTCTAAATATTCTTTATGTGATCCTAATCAATCATAATATATAATATTATTTAGTTAGAGATGTTGTGGCTATTCTCTAATCAATTTAAAATTATATAAATCACTCAGACATTATTTCTTTTATGCATAAAAATTAACTAGATATGAAAATAATTATAAATTGCATAAATAAAACTATAATATTCATGCATAACATTCAACGATGGGTCTCGTATACTCATCCAAAATAGCATGTATTAATTAGAGCGGAAATAATCAATTCATGCAAATTACATATGAGCATAATTAATAAATTGCACAACAACCCAGCAACGAACATACTCAATCCCTAATGTTCAGATTTAGAATTTCATAACTGACACAAACACGTTGTTAATAGTTAATATGTCATAAGCAGTATCAATAAACCTGATTAGCTCAAAGGCAAAGCTTTGCGGTTATGTATGGCAATGTACCAATATATAATATTTTATTCAAGCGGTGTTTCCAATTGTAAACTAATTGTAACCTTTTTGTTTATGACGAGGAGTTCCATATGCGTATTATAATTAGACAGCCACATTAGCATAGCAGCTTAGGTGCTCCACAACAACCACAGATAAGTATTGAGGCATAACACTAGCTTCTAGAGATTATGTTAATTTTATCCAGACATTTGAATAACGATACTGACAACTGTAGGATAAAATATATTCCAGTGGCCTCAAAAAATTACCAAATTTCCAAATAAATGCCTTAATTCAAAAAATCCTCTAAATATGGCATTGAGCCAAAAAAACATGTCTATAAACACCAAGGCAGAGATAAAAATGGCTCTGATACCAAATGAAAGCTTAAAAATGATTCTAAAATGTGGAATAAACACTTAAAAAGAATCGAAAAATTTAATGCCCAATAAATCATACCTCCGGCCATTGATGCTACCCACACTCCGACACCAGACTTTCCGATGTGCTTGAGGCAGACCACTTCCCTCTTTCAAAAAACAATCAAACAAACAAATCACAGAAGCTCCTTATTGTGACTCCAAACTTTCCTAGTTTTCCTTTCTTGCACCTCTATTCCAACATATCCCAAAGGTTGGCTACTATCAGCACATCAAGAACAGAATAATTTGATGTGGATATAACTTTTGCATAGAAGACATGCTCTCTGCCATGTTTTCAATCGCGTGTCCTCAAATGGCAAAGAGAAAATATATATTGTTCACTCGGCAAGCAGTAACTGATTTGCTTTACTGTCGTATCAAACTTACAACTAAATCGTTATTAGACAAAAATCAACTAGCAGATGCTTACATGAAGTAACGTTCCTAGTATTTGTAATCTTTTCTCATCTGTGTGGCACTTCCAAGCTCTGCTCACTCAACTTGATGGTGTAAGGCTGAAGGGGATTAAGTTAGTGAGCTTGGGGACCAAACAGAAGTATTTATAGCCAAGCTTCCATCAAGCTTCTGTTGGCTATGTGTCAAATGTTCCACAGATCATGGTAGAGAACTACAGAGGGAGTAATGGACCACTCCAGGAGCTCCCAACAAGAAATTAATTTAACTGCAGTTGGTTTCCGTAATTTAAGGAAATAACTGCATCTGATTTTCATAATTGCAGGAAATAACTGGCAGATTGTTTCCAAATCAGCAGATTGTTTTCAAATCAACTGCGGCTGTTATGGGAGCTATCGGCGGCTGTTATGGGAGCTAACACCACTATCATATACCATTAGTCTGTTACTGGTGATAGAAGTAACATTATTTAGTAGCTATCAAATTCTATCAGTGTGCAAGTGATAATGATGTTCAGAACATACGGTCTACTTTAAAAATACTAACATTATACACACTAATATTAAATTTTGAAAATTGTTCTACAAATAGTTGTTCAGTTGCTCCACTCGTATGTCAATTTGACACATTGGTATAACAAAATTTCATTAGAAAGAGCTTGCCATGAGGTGTTACGTGTCAGAGAGTGGAGAAACATTAAAAGTGGGGAGGGTGTTAGAGCTTTAAGGCTTGCCGAGCGGTATTTGAAATGAGTTGGTGGCATTTGGACACTTTGGACTGGAAATTATATTAATGTTTGTGACATTAGATGGTACAGGTTTGTGAAATGACAGTGGAAGAGTGGAGGGAAGTTGAGGTGGAGGGATGTGGTGTGGTGTTTGTGGTAGTGGGAATGAGTTGAGAGGTTAATTGGAAAGACAAGGTTGTATTAAGGTTTTGTGAAATTAGAATCTTGGAGGTGGGTGGGGAAATGGTAGTGGAATAATGGAATAGTGGAGGGAGGTTGAGGTGGAGGGATGTGGTGAGGAGTTTCGTGGTGATTTGGTGGCATATTGGGAATGGAAGGAGGTTGAGGTGGAGGCCTGAAGCGAGGAGATGGCTTCACATATGAGGATGGTGGAAGTGGGTAATGAAGCTAAGAACTAGAGGGAGATGGTGGATTTTTGTAGGGTGATGGTGAAGGGTGTCTAATAGGAGTTTCAGAACTTGTTGGTGGTGGTGGTGCAAGCGGTGATGGTGATGGAGGATTTTTGTAGGGTAGCGATGTAGGGTGGCTAATAAGAGTTTCAGGATTTGTTGGTGGTGGTGGTGCAAGCAGTGATGGCCTATTATGAGAATGGGGTCTATGGATTGGATGCTTGTGTGGAGGACTAGGAGGTGAAGGGGTGGTGGGAGAGGGGAGAGTAGGTTTAGACCTAGAAGCAGGTGGTGGGGTGATAGTTGTGGAGCTGGTGGAAGTTTTGGTATTGGAGAGACGCCATAGGAAGGAGAAGTAGGTGGTGGGAGCGATATTGGTGGAAACGACAGAAGTTTTGGTTTTGGAGAACCACCATAGGAAGGGGAGCTAGCCCCTTGGAGGTGCATTACCGACATTAGGTGGACTGGTTGTAGGAGGTAGAAAGGGAGAACCATGCTGTTACAGAGAAAAGTGTCTACACAGAACTGCTTATCCCACTAAGGTGTGGTAGCTACCTTAGAAACAAACAAAGTAAAGCTACTTTCGTTTTTCCTTTATGAAATATAGATGAGAGAAGAACAAAGGAGACCAACCTCTGTCTTGCGCTTAGCTCCTAGTTCGATTCCTCTCTCTTCTGATAGTCCTTTGCTACTTGCTTCCTTATACGCCCAGCTTCACAGAGTACCTGTAGGATCAGAGTAGCATAACACTATACAAGAACATGGATCTATAATCATAAACAATCTAGGATCAGATGTAAATTGACCATACAAATGCATAAAACATAAATGACACAAGAGTATTGAGGAAAACTTGAATAGCTTTTATTGATAATCAAGAAAGAGCTAAGGGAGTTACAACTAGTTGTTCTGACCCAGCATCATCTTCTCAGCAAGTAAGCCCTTCTTCACCTCATACAAATCTTAGATCACCCAACACTATGATGTTGTCTCAAGAAACCAACAGCAATTCCTTACAAGATGCAAAATTCCAGCCTCTGGATCTCTGGGATGAGGGATCCATATATAGATATCTGTAAGGGAGATGAGTCAGCTTGTGATTTAATTAGTGTCTTCCCTCTGATAGTTCTTGCTTCCACTTGGAGATTGATGATCTCTTACTCATCCTTGGTCGAATTCAGAGTGGCAAGTGTCACAGGAGAAGTTTCTGGAAGATTCCATGCCTTTCAACCTTGCAGATTGACACTGCCATTTGTCACTTCTCGCCCATCGCACCCCATAGAAGGGCTTTTTGAAATGAAACACACCCACACAGTGTACTTAGGTGAGATGCAATGCACTTTGCCTATGGAGCAACTGAAATGATCCTGTTTTGACCAGTTCTGAGAAGTTTTTCATGGAGAACTTCTGGGAGAAGCTGTAATCAGTTGACCTTGTTCCTTTAGGGGTTAGAACAACACTTTTAGGGACTTAGGAGCCCTTGGTTTATGGACATTTTATGCTTGGGGTTTCAGTGCCCAAAAATGTCTATAACAGTTGCCCCCTAAAGCATGAGGTCATTAATCTTTTTTGATGTCGGGTGAAATGCTTTATTATGAGGATCTGAAGTTCTTTCAAGCTGGGAGGAGACCTGTAATAAGATACAATACAATACATTATTCATAATATTTTCATGATCTAGCTGAGGCGGGCATTCCCATGCTCAGCTTTATAAATTCATTTTCATGTACATAGGACAGACAATCGTCTGAGTGTAGACTGATGATTCTGGTAGAGCCATCATCCCTTTGATTGGATGATTATCTGTGCAGCAATGATGTACATTTGATGTCTTTATTTCCCTGAATATATATCGCAGCCTAGATGGATGAAACTAGATCCGGGGTCTTCAATCTCGTTCGATCTTCACTCTAAGTACAAGTCGATCCATGTGAGAGATGTTCTGGAGTCGAACATGGAAAGACATCGCCTGATTACCAGCCAATGATGTAAGTTGTTAACAGACGCGAGAGGAGTCACCGATAATGATAATGACCCTCAAGGTACTGCAGTACAATTCACGTGGTGTGAATAAAGGACTTGGCGTCAAACACCACGCAAAATCTTTCGGTCGAAGGTCATTGATGTAAACCTGTCGCCGGAAGTGAGAAACTTGCCATTGAGGCATGCAAGCTTCAAAGTACTGAACGGGGTGTTCCTAGATCGACTTCTTGGATAATGAGCTGATGTCGACAAGAAGCGATCCGTCATAGGAGGGCCTTAATGAATCCCACATCAATGACATGGAATGGAGCAAATGATTTTAATGGAGGTGAAAACGATCTGGTGATATAAGGTTCAGGGTGGTCGTCATGAAAGAATGGAGCGTAAATGTATTGTAGCGGGTGAGACATAGGTGAACCCTCTGAATGAATTCTCTTGAACATATCGACGACACTGACATGATGGATTGGTAGCATAAACCCCAAATGTGGATGGTGTGATGGCACCATGGTGATGTGACCGGTGAATGAAACAACCCAACCCGACTTGGATGCGGAGTGAAAGTGTCATGTTCAAGAGCGACTTGCTACCAACAAAGTTTCTTCAAGTTTTCTTCCCAATTTTTCCCCAGTCATTGCTGACCAGTACCTCTTTATTTTTGTCAAGCTTGAGGAGGATAACATATGCTTGTTCTATAATTTGCCCTTCGGGCAAACCCATCGCTATGTTTTAACGAGCCTAGCGATAGTGAAACTCGTTCTTGTCTGCTATGGACAAGTTTGTCGCTAGTAAGTTTTAACGAGTTTAACGACAAAGATAACTCAGTCCTTTTCAATTTTAGAGAGTTTGAAAAGAGACGTAAAGGAAACTCCAAAATTCCTTTTTCGTCATCTAATCTTAAGTCTGAAAAAGTATAAAACAATACCGAAGGGATGAATTTTCGATCCTTTTAACGAGCCGAACAAAACAAGCGCTCGATCTTTTTGTGTAATAGTCCCTCAGGTTCAAAAAGATTAAAATCTAAAGGAGGGATAGCACTTTCGGTCCCTTTAACGAGCTGGAGAGGCCAATGGCTCGGCAATCTTTTCATATTTTACGAGTCAGTTGAAAAGAGCTTAAAGGAGACTCGTTTTTTGAGGAACGAGTGATAAAATTGGGTAGCAGCTGATTCCAGGTAAGGTTTGGAATTTTCCAATCACGGCAGTGTTACAAGGATGGCTAGTGGGATCACTCTTCGCACCTGTTCCTCAAAAAGGGGTAAACAATCAAATGGAGGTGAATGATGAGAACACGACCAAGGCTTTAAAGGCTGAAGTACTACATTCACAATGGTTATTTACCGGGAAATAGCTCATTTTTTAATGAGCTTAAACGCGGAGAGAAACATTTGCTCATGACTTATGTTTATTTTTTAACGAGCTTGAACTATGTGCTAAAACTGCTCGATTAATCCAGTCGTAAAATAAGAATGTCTCATATATGAAAACAACAATTTTTTTGAGTTTTGCCCCACATCCTTTCTTTGTGCAAGTTAGGAAACGATCAACCCAAAAAACAGATAAATGATCGCTCTTCGCTTGCATGCCAAAAGGTTTGCATGCCCCCAGGTATAAAACAGAGTTTCAAGGTCACCCTTCAAATCTCCAACAAAACATTTTTTTTATCAGGAAAGGTCTACCTCTTTCAGGTTACCAAAGATTGTTCTATTCACACTGCAAACAAAACACTTCTTCGCCGATGTCTACCGAAATAGACAAAGGTGAGACAATCCACTCACATAACTTTGACGAGAGAATCTTATTCCAGTCTAACCCCCTCTTCCAATCACGGACGGGAGTACAGTCTAGTCATATATCTCTCGCGGAAACCTACCCTATACTCGAAGTTTTCATGCCGAAGTAGACCAGGGTGCATGCCCCCTGGGTTTCAGTCATATCCCCCGAATCACTCGCGCTCATCAGGTGGACGGACTGGAGATTGATGAGACATTCCTTGTGTGAAAAGACCATTTAGGGATGGTATATGACTATTTACCATGTGTGAACCGGGAAATGAAAGCTGGTCTACGAGCTTGACCACTCTTCCTTCGTGCGGAAAACACATTACTCTAAAGAGTGAGGAGACAATTGCTCTCATGCAATATATATAGTCTCGTCCAAGGAGTAGATTATAATCCAGGGGTCCTTGGACTACCATTACGTTCATATGAACGGTTTTCCCTCTCAATGTTATGGGCACATTGGAAAGGATCCCTAACGGTCGACTGGTTCCTTTGTCAAAGCCTGTTAGATTTCTCATCTCAAGAAAAAGCGATGGCGAACCAAGCGCTTTCCAAGCAGTCGAGGAAAGGATACTCACAGAAGCCCCTTCATCTATGATGGTACCAGCCATAACCATTCTATATATTTGAGAAATGATTCGGAATGGTACACTAGCCGGTAAGCGGGGTCTGCCTAGTTGATTCCAGTCGAAGGAAACAACTAGGTTGCTTGGAGGTGGGGCCGAATAGACGACCGGGTACGACTCTAACGAACTTCCTTCCTGCGGTAAAGGAATGGGTAAATTGCCCCCATGTTCATCGGAGTTTGTGCTTACGAAAAGAATTTGGACGGTGTCATCCTTATTCTCTTCTGTGACTGTATCATCTGAAGATGGAACCTCTGAAGGCAAGACCGGGTCAACTGCCGCCTCGACCTTTTGACTTTCGTCTGGTATGGGTTCAAATGGTTTGTCTTCAATGATAGATGCTTCGGCCGACCACCTGGGCGGGTCAGCTGAATTTTCAACTAGTGACGAACTCGGCAAGAGTTTTTTATATCTAGGAGGAAGTCGTAATGGTGAAACCGGACGATCGTCCAAAACTCTTTTAGCCTCGTCTAAGAAGGGACAACGGTGGACGACATGATCGCCTTCGCACAGTTTACAAGGAAATCTATATTTTCCTTTTTCTCTAGGGGCTTCACTTTCACTAGTCGACGGTGTGCTTTCAACATGATCATCAGAGGTTGACGACACCAGGTTGTGCAAACGAGGAGACCAGTCCCTTAAGATCCGAGGGATACAGGGACAATCTCGATGATAGTGGTCTCCAATGCAAATGACACATGGTGATTTAGGCCTGGTCGGTGTAGTGTGTGGATTTACGCTAGACGATGTTTGGTTGCCCCCTTTCGATTTTGGCTCCTTCTTCTTCTTCTCTTTCTTCTTCTTTTCCTTCTTCTTCTCAGGTACTTGATTTTTGGCTTTACCAGCCCCATCAAGCGAAGAGGAAGGAGGAGAGGAAGAATTGGAGGAAGTAGAAGGTTGGTGGGTAACTCTGGAATCATCTAGTTGCTGACTTGATTGCTCGAGAATTGCGGTGTTCTGAACGATAGAGGTTGAGAAGAGCCCTACGGGCAAGCCGATTGTCAGTCCTGGAAGCGACAATGTGGCCATATGGGGTGCACCAATATCTCCCCAAGAGGAGAAGGGACTAGGATTTCCTCCAAGGGGAATTCCTTGGTTAGTGGATTCCATTTTCTCAACCTAAGATCAATGTAGGAAATGGTGATGATTATTCCGTTTAAAATAAATTTTAGACGCTTTGACACAACTTGTTTTTTCAATTTTTAAGAGTCGAGAAAAAACAAAAGATGACTCTAGTCGCCTTCGATTTTTAATGAGCCTGAAGTGACAAGTGCTCAGATGGACCTTTTCCGTTAAGGAGTCTGAAAAGGAACGAAAGGGACTGCTCTGGAAATCTAGGTAGAGGGATTACCAAATCAATCGCAGAACTGCAGAATACTTTTTACGGTACGGCAGTCAATCTTCCCGAATGCTGTGTTCAGTGCATTGCGATCGATAGGGCGGTAGGCACGACTTCCAAAATATACTCGACGGTACGTTGGAGCACAAGTCCGTACTGGCACTTATCGTCTCAAAGTGGAGGAATCACCCAACCATCAGTGAGAACAACAGTTACCAGGCTTTACGACGTCGGAATACGTCTCTAGCCTAGACTTCTAGATGTTGTGCGTTAGGTTCCAAAGCGTTGTTAGATTCATTAAATTTATTTTATAGTTGATCTTTCTTAAGAAATTTTCCTTTCAGGTTCACCACGTGATGTATATACACAATTCCTAAAATGCAATCTAAGATGATAAACAGTCTTTTTATCTTATTTGTGCAATGAAAATCCTAGCTACTAAGGAAAGAAAGACAGAATTCTTTCAACAAAGAGCAAAGAACACACACTAAATGCGCTGTCCTAAATCAAACCAATCAAACAGTCTAAATGAAAATGCACATGCATGTATTTGTTTTCGGCTTTCTTAGTATGTGAATGATAAAAAGAAAGCTAATGCACAAATCTGAATTACTTTTCAAGCGACAATTACTAACAAGTTTCTTTTCAAAATAAAAAATGAAGATAATCACAACACTTTATGATTCGGAAATGAATACTTGCTTTCGACACTAGAAAAACTATAAATTCAGACCAAATACAATAGTAACAGGGTAATCGACTATCAAGAGTAATCAGACTCTCTTCTACGACTGAAAACGACACTTACGACACTTTCAAATCGAGAATCGACAGTACAACTACGTTACTTTTTTGCAAAGGAGAACTGAAAATGACTCAACAAATACATAAAAACATTTACAGTTCTTTGCACATTGGAGGCGGAATAACAGCAAGGAAAAGGGGTTTCAAACAGAGATATACTGATTACAGGCAGCAAAATTCATGAATAGAACTGAAAAGAATGAATCACAGAAACCAAAACTGAACAATGCCTAGTCTGATCAACGCACTTGTAACACGGTGAACTTGAAATGCAGTGCACCTACTACACTCGGGAAGTGCGCTGAATTTCAGATTCACAGAATAGAACCTGCGCTGGGCCAGAGAAGAGACTTTGCTTGGGTTCCGGGTCACAGTTTGCAGTTCAGTTCATGGTTTTTGGCCAAGCAAATGGTAATCAGTAAAGCAACAATCAGGGGTAGATCTAAGGAGGTTACTAGAGCTACCACTAGGGCAATCAGAGAGTTTGTAAATTAGTTGTTTAATTCATAAACAAAACCCAGAGATTGACTGAAGCGGCATTTATCTACTTTGCATTTGCATAGCAAATGCAGTTCGAAAGCTACCTGGTTCGACTTCAGGCTCCGTCTGTAAGTTTATAAAATAAACAACAAGGAAGATAAACAAACAACCTAGTCGCTCCCCAGTGGAGTTGCCATTTTGTTACAGGGAAAAGTGTCTACACAAAATTGCTTATCCCACTAAGGTGTGGTAGCTACCTTAGAAACAAACAAAGTAAAGCTACTTTCGTTTTTCCTTTATGAAATATAGAGGAGAGAAGAACAAAGGAGACCAACCTCTGTCTTGCGCTTAGCTCCTAGTTCGATTCCTCTCTCTTCTGATAGTCCTTTGCTACTTGCTTCCTTGTACACCTAGCTTCAAAGAGTACCTGTAGGATCAGAGTAGCATAACACTATACAAGAACATGGATCTATAATCATAAACAATCTAGGATCAGATGTAAATTGACCATACAAATGCATAAAACATAAATGACACAAGAGTATGGAGGAAAACTTAAATAGCTTTTATTGATAATCAAGAAAGAGCCAAGGGAGTTACAACCAGTTGTTCTGACCCAGCATCATCCTCTCAGCAAGTAAGCCCTTCTTCACCTCATACAAAGCTTATATCACCCAACACTATGATGTTGTCTCAAGAAACCAACAGCAATTCCTTACAAGATGCAAAATTCCAGCCTCTGGATCTCTGGGATGAGGGATCCATATATAGATATCTGTAAGGGAGATGAGTCGACTTGTGATTTGATTAGTGTCTTCCCTTTGATAGTTCTTTCTTCCACTTGGAGA
Organism: Pinus tabuliformis; assembly: GCA_031772625.1. NCBI lineage: Eukaryota > Viridiplantae > Streptophyta > Pinopsida > Pinales > Pinaceae > Pinus > Pinus tabuliformis. The sequence continues at coordinate 89,311,896 of CM062819.1, read as the reverse complement.
TTGATGATCTCTTACTCATCTTTGGTTGAATTCAGAGTGGCAAGTGTCACAGGAGAAGTTTTTGGAAGATTCCATGCCTCTCCACCTCGCGGATTGACACTGCCATTTGTCACTTCTCGCCCATCGCACCCCATAGAAGGGCTTTTTGAAATGCAATGCACCCACACAGTGTACTTAGGTGAGATGCAACGCACTTTGCCTATGGAGTAGCTGAAATGCTCCTGTTTTGACCAGTTCTGAGCAGTTTTTCATGGAGAACTTCTGGGAGAAGTTGTAATCAGTTGACCTTGTTCCTTTAGGGGTTAGAACAACACTTTTAGGGACTTAGGAGCCCTTGGTTTATGGACATTTTATGCTTGGGGTTGCAGTGCCCAAAAATGCCTATAGCACATGCCCAATTGGTGAAGGAGCACAAGGAGTCCTAGGAGGGGGTATGGCTCCTCCTTTCATGGGAGGTTCATCCTTGCAAGGTGGGTAATGTGGCTTTGTAATGATCTTAGGATCCAGAGGAATAGGAGGAAGATGAATGCATTTGGTAGGACTATGGTTTTTCCTAGTAGGGAGTCTCCATGAGCTAGTGTATGCCTAGTGATGACCGGAATGCTATAAGATGGGGGTTTTGTTGTAGAATTTGTAGTGACTGGTATTGTGGAAGTACTCGAAGGAATAGTGGGCATTGCTTTTGCAAAGCTTATGCCCACTGCTTTGAGGCCCCAAGATGAAGCTCCTAAAGATTCAACTGGTAACTTAAAGCTCTCCAATATTAGGCCATGCCTACAACCCAATTGCAGTGCTTTACAAATCGACTCATCGTATAACCAAATGGACCAACATAGTACACAACTCTTTCTCTGTAGACTTCTCCAACACTAGAGATAGTGGCACATGAGCCAACATTTTCAATATCAGTTGGGATATATAGCAATTCATGGCAGTGCTTCTGACTAGTTTAACAGTGCATCCCCTATCTCCATGGATTTGGAAGTCATCCTCCTCCACACTGATCGAGAATACAACATTCTCATCAGTGGATGCCCAAAAAGTGGCAGATTATTAAGTTTTTAAAATCTTGTAATTTTAGAGAGCTTAATTGAAAAAGGAAAAGTTAAAGTACCCTTTTCAACAACAATGTTTTATGTAAGGATTATAATATTTATTCTCTTTATTTTATTTTTTTATTTATTCATTCAAAACAAGCTTCATGTATATAATTTCATAAGTTAAATGTTATTATAAATTTGATACTAAGTTGCACGAAATGGCAAAATAGGTACAAGTTTCCGAAATGGGCACGGGTACGAAACACGACCTCCCCAAATTTTGAAAATGGGGAAACACGAATATATGTGTGTGTGTGTGTGTGTGTGTGTGTGTGTGTAATCATAAAGCATACATGATACATTATAATTTATTACATTTAAACATTATGATTAAATTTACATCACATTTACTCATGAATGATCACATAATGAAAATAAAAATATCGAAATATCCAAAAGAAACCTTTATTATATATCCAAATCTCAAAATCAACCTTTATTATATATTAATATATGAGGCTGCAAGTACAATAAATACTATAAGGCTGCAAGAACTATAGAGACAAAAGACTAATCCTCATCATCATAATGCTCATAAAAAATAGAAGCAGAACAATGCTCAATAGTGGATGGTGGTGTTGAAGAAGATGATGGGCCAATTCCACTTCCAGGCTGGACCTCAATATTCAAGGCAGCAAGAGAGAGATCCAAATCAAGACTTTCTGCATCCACATCCCATTCTTTAGAAGGACCAGTGTTGTATTCTGGACCCCTACGAGATGTAAGGTGAAGATTGGAGTGCACATAAACAAGATCCTCTGCCTTATGTGAGCCCAACCTATTGCACTTCACAGAATGAATAAAACCATAAGTGCTCCAATTCCTTTTTGTTGATGAAGAGCTTGCCACTTGTGAAAGAATACGAATGGAAAGGTTTTGCAAATGTACACCATTTGCTCCATGACAAATCCACCACCTAACTAGATGCATGCTGCTTCTCTCCTCCAAAGCTGATATATCTACATAATCATCTATTCCTGCAGCAAAACTGGCAAATTCTTCCTTTACCTCCCTGTGTAGATGAGAATGAAACATTCTCATAAGGGATTTTTTCACCCCATTAGCCACCTCTTTATCCTTATGGGGTGCCTTCCTCTTCCCATTGCTTTAAGAAATAAGCTCCTCATCATAAAATTTGGGGTTCAAGGCATGTGCTAAAGTGTGCAATGGAGTGTTGAAATTGTTCCACCTATCAACAATGATTTTCTTAACTAAACCAGCAAAATGATCATCGACAAACAAAATTTGTGGAGACTCTTGCGAAATGATTTCCATAGTTTTCTCAACCATGGAATCCATGCCATCATATACCTCTCTTAAGAAAGTTTGGTCAATGTCAGCACTCCGAAGAAGCTCAAATGCAGGGGTTGTGAACTTTAGCAAGAAATCTACCTTGCTCCACCAATCCTCATCAAGGCACAATCTACGCACCATATATCCCCGCTCTGAATCTGCTTGTCTCCACTCAACCCAAAGTTGACTCACCACCATAGAAACTAATGCATGCTTAACCTCAACAAGGTGGCGCAACATCAGGAAGTTTGAGGCATATCTTGTCTCAGCAACTTTTAAAAACTCCAATTTGGAGTACTCTCGAAATATGGCCTGAGATTGGTGGTGGTTGGTGATGAATTTGACAATCTCCCTTACTTCCCCCGTGATTTCCTTTATCTAGGAAACTTTTTTGTCGATCTCCTCTAAGATCAGATTCAGATTATAGACAATGCATGGTGTCCAAAAGATGTGGTCATACCTCCCCTCAATAATTAAACCTGCAGCTTTGCAAACTGGTGCATTATCTGTGATAACTTGCACCACCTTGTTAGGCACTATTTGTTCAATAGCTTTTATAATAACATCAGAGATGAACTGTGCATCTTTTACCTCTCTTGAGCAGTCTTCCACCTTCATAAACATTTCTCCTTTGGGGGAAGTCGCAATGATATTTATCAATGGTCTGCGCTTTGTATCTGTCTATCCATTTGCGACTATGGTAACCCCACAGCTACTCCAAGAAGAACGAATTGGTGATAAAATATCCTCCACAAGCTCCTTCTCATTTTTGAGAAGCTGAGTTCTGAATTTCTCATAGTTGGGCCCCTTGTACCCTTGAGGAGCTTTGTTAATTGCCCTTATCATATCTTACCAGTAAGGAGAGCGAACAACATTGGATGGGATACCACATGCATAAATGCACCTAGCCACTCTGGAATCAATTTCTTCTCACGCTTGCACATTCACTAATTTAGCAATTCTGGTATCCTGAACTAAATGGGATGCCCCTATGGTATTTTTGGGTGTTGGTTGTTCATGTTGTTGAGTGGCACCAACTCTCCTCTTTCTTGCTTCAACTACAATCCTTGGCTCAATGTTAGATGGAGCTTGATGAGTAGCTTGAGTAAGCTCATCATGCCTTCTCTTAATAACATCTGCCTCATCTTGCTCTCTTTGATATGCCCTCCTTGCCAATGGATCTGTTGTTTTTGTGCAACCCATAGCCCCCTGTCCTCCTCATGCAAAAGATGTGCCTTCACTCTTGGGTAGGAGCCCTTGTACGAATTATTGCAAAGATTACATCGCCATTCCCATGAGCCACCACCTCCACATTTTTGAAGCTTCTGAACATGCCTCCAAAGAGGATAATATTCAGCCCTTGGGTTGGCCTTAGGGCTTGAATTTGTAGCTGCACTTTGGTTGGAAGCCATTGCTGCAAAAATAAATTTTAAAAAAAATATGTAAATAAAAAACGTTTTTCATATTTTTGGCGGCATAAACCCTCAAAAAATTGAAGAAATAGTAGGAAAAAACTAAGAAAAATGAATGTTGCTTACCCAAATTAATTTTTTGTAGCTGAAGCTACCCCAAAATGCCAGAAACGACAAGAGAAATATGGTTGTAGCTGAGCCAAAAAACCAAGAATGTCGTAGCCGGAAACTCTGCACTCCAAATCTGTTGTTGAAATCTCTTTCTCTTGCTGCTGAAATCTCTTGCTCTTGCTGCTGAAATCTTCTTTTCTCACTGTTGAAAACACCCTAGTTGAAACCACTGCTCTCTTCCTCTCTTCTCCTTTGCTAAAATCGCCAGTCTCCAAGAGAAACGACTTTCTCAATTGTGTGATGAGAGAATGAGGCGAAGGTCACTTTTATAACTTGAGAGAGGCATCTAGAAGCAACTAGAAGCCACTTTAGTCCCTCAATTAAAAAAAAAGGGTCAATCTGCATGGGGAAACTTCGTCGTATAGCCCGGAAACTCGTTTTCGGTCGTACTGGCCACGTTTCCTCCTTGAAAAACAGGCCAGTACGGCCGGAAACGAGTTTCTGGGCCGTACTGTACGAGTTTCCCCGTTTCTGTTTCATTTCCGTACGAAAACGGACCCTCTGCCCACGTTTCCTGCAACTTAGATTTGATGCTATAATAGAAAAGTTTTATTTTTCATCAAAATTATTTTTCATATTATAAGATTTGGCTAATCAATCTACAAAATGATCTAGAATCTAATTGAGAAGCAATACAACTAACACAACCCCCTACTTTTTGGTTGTTGACTACTCAAGATTGGTGTAATCCTTTTTATGAGATTGTGTCAACCATTATAAACTCACGTATTCACATGGTCTCATTTGTTATTTGATAATTTGTATGGTAATTTCATAATTGTATTAAGTTAAATGTGAAAAATAAACATGAATTTAGAGATGCAAGGTAGTTAATATTTGAAATTTCATCTATTGATGTAAATGAGACAGTAAGAATATGCCAACGTCTTTCATTTATGACCCTAAGATAAAGATTTGGATTAAAAGAAAGATTAATCTATGAAGTTAAATAAAGGGATGTTTATTGGTGTGTTTCTCACTAATATGTTGAAAATAAATTATCCAAACATGAGAACGATTACTCAACTAGCTCATGTGCTTTCATTCCTAGAAAATAGGTTCTAACTCCTCATCAAGTGCACACTTATTCCTAGAAAACAAGAATTTACCTAAGATAAAGTGGACTTTACCAACGGTGGTTTATGAAGCCATAGTTTTAGCTACCCATGGTATTTTCCTATGGTATGCACTCTCACAGAGATATAATTATGCATGTGAGGGAAAATGATGCATGTACACTAATACATCGATGTGAATCCATGTTAGGTACCAAATTACCAATGTGAAGCCATGTTAGGTACCAAAGTACCAAAAAAATCCTAAAAAGAAATGAGGAAAAAGGGAAAACCCAATGGAAAGCCCCCAACCTCCCCCTAGATGGATAGTATTACAGATCAATGATCTGATTATGAATCAATACTTGGATGTAATGAAAATCATTGTGCTTGGACCTCAACCACTAAACTAAATCTCTATAAAACTATATGGTAATCTGTCACAAAATATGGTTATAAGATAGTAACACTAAATACCAAACATGGTGAGAATATGTTGTAAACAAATGGGTTGTGTTTATGCATTTGTTGCACCTATATACTCTACCGCTATAATTGATAAAGAAATGGTTAAGTGTTTCTTGCTTGACCAACAGATGGGATCTAAACTAAGATTGAATACATAACCAAAAGTAGAATTATGATTTGTGGCATCACTAACACAATAAAAATATGTGTATCCAATTAGATCGAGAGTGCAATCTACCAAATAATGTATCCCAAAGTTGTAAGTACCCTTAACACAACAAAGACTTCCCTTTTCATCTATCCAATGTATTTCATGAGACTCATGTATGTATCTGGAAACTACTCTAACAACATAATAGATGTCAAGTCTAGCATGGTGAGATAAAGAATACTCCCAACCTGTTGATAGTGTTGGACCCGCCAACATGTTAGGGGATCTCCCTGGTAAGAAGTCCCAACTAGACCTCAGATCGTTTGGTGTAGGAGTCCCAGCAGTGGGTAGTACGATATCGCCTTGATCGTGGTTGCACTCAGAGGTAAGTAAGATGTCCTTGTTGGTAGAAAGGTGTTGAGATTGCAACAAGATGATGGAGCTAAGTGAAAAGACTCGCCTTCACTAAGTGGGCCCGCAGGCAAATTATGGCGCAAGTTCTATTTTTGGATCCCAGCAGGGATGATCACAGCAGGAGTGACCACAGCAGGGATGATCACAGTAGGAGTGACTGTAGAAATTTTGAATAATTTAACACATATTCAATAGAGATTATCCTGATCATGTACTATTGCGGAATACATACACAATACATAAGCTCCTCTACGTTGATCATCAATATAGCAGCATCAATAACAATAAAACATCAAGAGCATTCACACATTAACACAGTATGTAACCCGGGGAAAGCATCTCGCTAAAAACCCCACACTATCTGTATATTAATGATTGAGACCATGTAACATTACAAAGTACAATGCTTATCACAAGCAATCCAGTACCAGCTCCACCTGTTACACACAATACAACTCATATCTGATCTCCAAATCTATTCCACTGCTTGCCTGCCTCCACTGTTCAATACCTGCTCAAGAATGAATGAGAATGGTTTACCAAACTCGTATTTCACCTCCAAAGAATCACTCACACTGTGTTAGACATGAGCAGAGGCTATAATATTGGGCAAATACATGAGCAAACTCATTGGCATACTCAATCCCTTGATTGTGCAAGATCTGATGCACAACTATAGTCACAACTGATAGCAATCTGATTCTCTAACACCTGTCCCTGTTGAACTGAACATGCACTAACATGCAACTGAGTTAACTGATGTATTCTATAGTTGTGTTATGAGTTAATAATTAGTTTAACAACTCATCATTAGTATATTTGCAGTTAGACTAACTACAACTAGTTTAACCAAGTCAAACTGAACACAACTCCATCAACTCCACAATCAACTCCACCAAACTCAACTGATTGAGTTCTAACTGAAGTCATGCATGCAACAACTCAAATGACTCATAAGAAAAGCATACTTCCTTCTGATAGCTGCATGGGCCACATCTGTAGCTCAAACTGAAGTGCTCCAAGAGAATAAGATCAAGTTTATAGTCCAAATATTATTATGAGACAATAATATTTGACTTTTCTATTTTGGACAACCAGTCTAAAAATAGACTTTGATCACTCCTGCTGTGATCACTCCTGCTGTGATCACTCCTGCTGTGGTCACTCATACTGTGATCACTCCTGTTGTGGTCACTCCTACTGTGATCATCCCTGCTGTGGTCACTCTTGCTGTGATCATCCCTGCTGGGATCCAAAAATAGAACTTGCGCCATAATTTGCCTGCGGGCCCACTTAGTGAAGGCGACTCTTTTCACTAAGCTCCATCATCTTGTTGCAATCTCAACACTCCCTCTCGACAAGATATGGATTATCAGCAACCCCTATCCTGCCTCGATGGTATTCGAATTTGCTCCTGGTGAGAGCCTTCGTCAGAATATCAGCATCCTGATCCTCCGTTGGAATGTATGAAAGCAACATGATCCTCCGCTGCACACAATCTCTGATATGATAGTACCTGATGTCGTCCGTTGAGCTCCCTACCCAATCTGCATCCTCCTATCTGTACCAAGATCCATATCCCGATGTGCCTCTCAAGTAGCACAATACATGCTTGCCCGCCTTCCAGAAGAGCTTGGTAGGCTTAACCATAGCTTGTGAAAGCTGGTTAACTACATAGCATATATCGGGTCGTGTATTGACCAAATACATCAGCGACCCCACCAACTGTCGATAAACAGTGGCATCCACTTCTTCTCCCGAAGTGGCATCCTCCTTCCTCCAACCTCCAAGAAGAGGAGTATCAACAGGCTTGCAGCCATGCATGTTGAACTTCTCCAGTATCTCCCGAGCATACTTGCCCTAAGAAACAAACAGTCCACCACTGCGCTGCCATATTTCCAATCATAGGAAATAGTGAAGGAGGCCCAAGTCCTTCATCTCAAACTCTGTAGCAAGATCCTTCTTGCATGACAGTATCAACAACTCATCACCTCTTAGAATCAAATCATCAACATACAGTACAATGATAAGCAACTTACCCTCCACCACAATTTGGTATAGGTTAGGATCCGCCTTGCTCTTGGAGAATCCAAGTCCTGTGAAATAGCTGTCTATCCTTGTGTACCAAGCACGTGGTGCTTGCTTCAACCCATATAGCGCTCTCTTGAGCCTGCACACATGCGACTCACTGCTGAAGACCTCAAAGCCTTTGAGCTACTCAATGTACACCTCCTCCTCAATGACTCCGTTGAGGAATGTAGTCTTCACATCCATCTAATGAATGTGCCATCCCATCTGCGCTGAGAGAGCAAGAATCGTCCGTATGGAAGAATACCTTGCGACAGGTGCAAAGGTCTCCTCATAATCGATCCCCTCTATCTGTGAAAAGCCTCGGGCAACAAATCTTGCCTTGTACTTCTCTACACTCCCATCAGCTACCTGCTTAACTTTGTAGATCCATCTCGAACCCACCACTGATTTCCCTTCCGGTCTAGGAAGAATCTCCCATGCACTGTTTCTGATAATAGAATCATACTCTTCCACCATGGCGTCTACCCATGCGGGATCCTCCACAGCTTCCTCGAAAGAGGATAGCTCAGTCACAACACACTTGCTCATAAGAGCCATGTATCCAGTGTACCCATCAGGTGACTGTCTCTGCCTGCGTTGGGTTGTAGGTGGTCCTACAACTTTCTCTGCATCTTGAGCCAGTCGCTCAACTTCTGTTAAGCGCTTTCACCCTCTGATGGTTGGAACTGCATGAGTGGTCTCTTCCACTCCATGAACCTCGTCCTGTGGCTCATCCTTAGGAACTAATAGCTCCTCATCTGCATGTAAGTGTAGCTCCCTCTCAAGTGAACACTTCATGGCTTTCTCCTCCTGAAATTTTATATCCCGTCGCACGACAGTTTTACCACTGTCTGGAAAATACACACGATAGTTGTGGGGCGTATCAGTGTACCCCACAAATATCCCAACCTCTGCGGTCGGCTCCAACTTCTTCCTGGCATCCTTCGTCACATGCATGTAAACGTTAGCACCAAAAATCCTCAAATGAGAAAGATCAGGCTTCTTACCAGAATAAGCCACCTCGGGTGTACTCATGCCAAGTATCCTATGAGGACAACGGTTCTGCACATAAACTGTTGTATTGCATGCTTCCGCCCACAAGTGAAGGGGTAGGCCCTGATCATGCAACATTTCCCGTGCAACACCCACAATCGTTATGTTCTTCCGCTCAGCTACCCCATTCTGTTGTGGGTTATGGGGAGCTATGAGCTCTCTTCGAATCCCTTCTTCCTTGCAGAAATCCTTGAACTCGTCCGAGATATATTCACCACCATTATCGCTCCTAAGAGCCTTCACCTTCTTCCCAGACTCCTTCTCGACCAGTGCTTTGAATTCACAGAACTTTGAATATGTCTCGCTCTTCTTCTGCATGAAGAAGATCCAGCACTTACGAGAGAAATCATCAACAAAAATCACATAATACATGTGTTTTGTTGTCGAAGCAACTGAGAAAGGTCCACACACGTCTGTGTGAATTTTCTCAAGGATCGTTGTGGCGAGACTATCCTTCTCATGAAAGGTGGCTTTCACAAACTTCCCCAAAGTACACCCCTTGCACTGATCTGACTGCGCAAGTGTGCCTTTAGGAATCCCTGTAGTGATCTACTGTAGTATCTTCAAGGCTCCATGGTGAAGGTGACCCAATCTCCTGTGCCACAACTCGCCATCATCCCGGCTCACCAATCCTTCTGCCTTGCCCGCCATTGTTGCGCATCCATCTACATGCAACTGATAAAGGTTCCTCACTTGAACCACTATCTTCCGGGTCTCACCAGTCGTCTTGCTGCGCAGGAAGGCCTTTCCCTCGCTGAAAACAACATCATACCCCTTGTCTTCTAACATCGCCACTGAGATGAGATTCTTCTTCAATCCTGGAACATGCATGACTTCCTTCAATACGAAGGGTTTACCAGACTCCCTCTCAAAGGAAATGGCACTGATACCGGTCGCACTGTATCTACCATCATCGCCCATATCGATGTGCACTCCAAGATCTTTGTCCTCCAGATCAGAGAACAAATCTCTATCTCCCGTCATGTGAAAATATGCACCACTGTCTAAGAACCACACCGATCCCATCACACTTGAAACCAAGCATGCGATCAATTAAAAATCAAGCTCAAACTGCGAGACTAGAGCCTCTCCTGCTGAAGATCCAGCAGCCTGCTTGTTCTTCTTCTTCTGTGGACAATTAGTGGCATAGTGTCCATGCTGGTGACAGTGAAAACACTTCACCTTGGACATATCCTGCTTCTTTCCTTTCACACCAGACTGAGAAGCTTTCTTGCTCTTCCCTTTCTTTGCTTTGGTAGCCAAAGCGTAATTCTCTTCATCAGCTCCCTCTGACGAAGATCCGTCCTTGGTACTCCGCCTGATCTCCTCCTGCATAAGATCTGACCATAATCTTTCCCATCCTGGCAATTTCTCCCGACCATTGATAGAGTCCTGATAGGAATGCCAACTCTTCGGAAGACCAAGGAGAACCAAGCTCACCAAGTCCTCATCATCGACAGTAACCCCCACACTTCCCAGCTCATCTCGACACTGAGTGAACTTCGTGAGATACTTCGGCATACTATCACCCTTCTCGCATTTGATGTTTCTGAGTTTATCTTTGAGCGCTAGCTTCCTCTGATCGCTCTTGCTTTGGAATAATTCTGTTAATGATTTCCACATCAAATATGGAGTAGCCTTTCCATGGAGGCTGGACACAATGTGATCCTTCATGCCCTCCAACAGAATCCTTTGACATTTTGCGGTCTTCTTTTGCCAAGCATCAGCTTGAGTAGCATCAGTAGGCTTTGGGAAATCCGTATCTATGAACTCCTTCAGCCCGTTATCATCCAATACTGCCTCCATCCTGTCCTTCCATGCAATATAGTTTGAGTTGCCCTCAAGAGCATACTCCAATCGCAATCCGTTGAAAGACATTGTTGCGTTGCCACAAAGAAAACATTGCTGCAAATTCGAATTCCACCAGCAACCAACTCAACCGCCACAGATTTAAGATTCGTGAGAACACAATATTTCTCATACAGAGATTGACTGTATGGGCATTCACCGGATATCTCACCTTCCAAAGGAAGGATGAATCCAGAGGCTACCTGGCCCGATTACAGACTCTGCCTGAAGAAATAGAATGTAAACACTTCCTGAATAGTAGATCTGATGATCAACAGCTCCGATACCATGTAGAAATTTTGAATAATTTAACACATATTCAACAGAGATTATCCGGATCATGTACTATTGCGGAATACATACACAATACATAAGCTCCTATATGTTGATCATCAATATAGCAGCATCAATAACAATAAAACATCAAGAGCATTCACACATTAACACAGTATGTAACCCGGGGAAAGCATCTCGCTAAAAAACCCACACTATCTGTATATTAATGATTGAGACCATGTAACATTGCAAAGTACAATGCTTATCACAAGCAATCCAGTACCAGCTCCACCTGTTACACACAATACAGCTCAAATCTGATCTCCAAATCTATTCCACTGCTTGCCTGCCTCCACTGTTCAATACCTGCTCAAGAATGAATGAGAATGGTTTACCAAACTCGTATTTCACCTCCAAAGAATCACTCACACTGTGTTAGACGTGAGCAGAGGCTATAATACTGGGCAAATACATGAGAAAACTCATTGGCATACTCAATCCCTTGATTGTGCAATATCTGATGCACAACTATAGTCACAACTGATAGCAATCTGATTCTCTAACAGTTGTGCCTGCTGAACTGAACATGCACTGACATGCAACTGAGTTAACTGATGTATTCTATAGTTGTATTATGAGTTAATAATTAGTTTAACAACTCATCATTAGTCTATTTGCAGTTAGACTAACTACAACTAGTTTAACCAAGTCAAACTTAACACAACTCCATCAACTCCACAATCAACTCCACCAAACTCAACTGATTGAGTTCTAACTGAAGTCATGCATGAAACAAATCAATTGACTCATAAGAAAAGCGTACTTCCTTATGACAGCTGCATGGGCCACATCTGTAGCTCAAACTGAAGTGCTCCAAGAGAATAATATCAAGTTTATAGTCCAAATATTATTATGAGACAATAATATTTGACTTTTCTATTTTGGACAGCCAGTCTAAAAGTAGACTTTGATCACTCCTGCTGTGATCACTCCTGCTGTGGTCACTCATACTGTGATCACTCCTGCTGTGGTCACTCCTGCTGTGATCATCCCTGCTGTGGTCACTCCTGCTGTGATCATCCCTGCTGGGATCCAAAAATAGAACTTGTGCCATAATTTGCCTGCGGGCCCACTTAGTGAAGGTGACTCTTTTCACTAAGCTCCATCATCTTGTTGCAATCTCAACAGTGACCACAGCAGGAGTGATCACAGTAGGAGTGACCACAACAGGAGTGATCACAGCAGGAGTGATCAAAGTCTATTTTTAGACTAGCTGTCCAAAATAGAAAAGTCAAATATTATTGTCTCATAATAATATTTGGACTATAAACTTGATCTTATTCTCTTCGAGCACTTCAGTTTGAGCTACAGATGTGGCCCATGCAGCTATCAGAAGGAATTACGCTTTTCTTATGAGTCAGTTGAGTTGTTGCATGCATGACTTCAGTTAGAACTCAATCAGTTGAGTTTGGTGGAGTTGATTGTGGAGTTGATGGAGTTGTGTTCAGATTGACTTTGTTAAACTAGTTGTAATTAGTCTAACTGCAAATAGAATAATGATGAGTTGTTAAACTAATTATTAACTCATAATACAACTATAGAATACATCAGTTAACTCATTTGCATGTCAGTGCATGTTCAGTTCAACAGGGACAGGTGTTAGAGGATCAGATTGCTATCAGTTGTGACTATAGTTGTGCATGAGGATTTGCACAATCAAGGGATTGAGTATGCCAATGAGTTTGCTCATGTATTTGCCCAGTATTATAGCCTCTGCTCACATCTTACACAGTGTGAGTGATTCTTTGGAGGTGAAATACGAGTTTGGTAAACCATTCTCATTCATTCTTGAGCAGGTATTGAGCAGTGGAGGCAGGCAAGCAGTGGAATAGATTTGGAGATCAGATCTTAGCTATATTGTGTGTAACAGGTGGAGCTGGTACTGGATTGCTTGTGATAAGCATTGTACTTTGTAATGTTACATGGTCTCAATCATTAATATACAGATAGTGTGGGGTTTTTAGCGAGATGCTTTCCCCGGGTTACATACTGTGTTAATGTGTGAATGCTCTTGACGTTTTATTGTTATTGATGCTACTATATTGATGATCAACGTAGAGGAGCTTATGTATTGTGTATGTATTCCGCAATAGTACATGATCAGGATAGTCTCTGTTTAATATGTGTTAAATTATTCAAAATTTGTACATGGTATCAGAGCGAGCTGATTTGTAGAAAAAGTTCTACATGGTATCGGAGCAGTTGATCATTGATCTACTATTCAGGAAGTGTTTACATTCTATTTCTTCAGGCAGAGTCTGTAATCGGGCCAGGTAGCCTCTGGATTCATCCTTCCTTTGGAAGGTGAGATATCCGGTGAATCCCCATACAGTCAATCTCTGTACGAGAAATATTGTGTTCTCACGAATTTTAGATCGGAAGCGGTTGAGTTTGAGCTGGTGGAAATCGAATTTGCAGCAGTGTTGTTGAAATGTCTTTCAACGGATTGCAAATTTTATTCCAAAGCAAGAGCGACCTGGCGCTCAAGGATAAACTCAGAAACAATAAAGGTGAGAATGGATCTTCATCAAAGGTATCTGACGAAGAGAATTGTGCTTTGGCTGCCAAAGCAAAGAAGGGGAAGAACAAGAAAGCTTCTTAGTCTGGTGCGAAAGGCAAGAAGCAGGATATGTCCAAGGTGAAGTGTTTTCACTGTCACCAACACGGACACTATGCCACTAATTGTCCGCAGAAGAAGAAGAAAAAGCAGGCTGCTGGATCGGCAGTAGGAGAGGCTCTAGCCTCGCAATTTGAGCTTGATTTTTCATTGATTGCATGCTTGGTTTCAAGTGTGATGGGATCGGTGTGGTTCTTGGACAATGGTGCGTCTTTTCACATGACGAGAGATAGATATTTGTTCTCTGATCTGGAGGACAAAGATCTTGGAGTGCACATCGAGATGGACGATGATGGTAGATACAGTGCGACCGGTATCGATACCATTTCCTTTGAGAGGGAGTCTGGTAAACCCTTCGTATTGAAGGAAGTCATACATGTTCTAAGATTGAAGAAGAATCTTATCTCAGTGGCGATGTTGGAAGACAAGGGGTATGATGTTGTTTTCAGCGAGGGAAAGGCTTTCCTTCGCAGCAAGACAACTGGTGAGACCCGGAAGATAGGGGTTCGAGTGAGGAACCTTTATTAGTTGCATGTAGATGGATGTGTAGCAATGGCAGGCAAGGCAGAAGGATTGGTGAGCCGGGATGATGGCGAGTTGTGGCACAGGAGATTGGGTCACCTTCACCATGGAGCCTTGAAGATACTGCAGCAGATCACTACAGGGCTTCGTAAAGGCACACTTGCGCAGTCAGATCAATGCAAGGGGTGTACTTTGGGGAAGTTTGTGAAAGCCACCTTTCACGAGAAGGATAGTCGCACCACGACGATCCTTGAGAGAATTCACACAGACGTGTGTGGACCTTTCTCAGTTGCTTCGACAACAAAACCCAGGTATTATGTGATTTTTGTTGATGATTTCTCTCGTAAGTGTTGGATCTTCTTCATGCAGAAGAAGAGTGAGACATATTCAAAGTTCTGTGAATTCAAAGCACTGGTCGAGAAGCAGTTGAGGAAGAAGGTGAAGGCTCTTAGGAGCGATAATGGTGTTGAATACATCTCGGACGAGTTCAAGGATTTCTGCAAGGCAGAAGGGATTCCTAGAGATCTCATAGCTCCCCATAACCCACAGCAGAACGAGGTAGCTGAGTAGAAGAATAGAACGATTGTGGGTTCTGCACGGGCAATGTTGCATGATCAGGGCCTACCCCTTCACTTGTGGGCAGAAGCATGCAATATAGAAGTTTATGTGCAGAACTGTTGTCCTCATAGGATACTTGGCATGAGTACACCCGAGGAGGCTTATTCTGGTAAGAAGCCTGATCTTTCTCATTTGAGGATTTTTGGTGCTAACATTTACATGCATGTGACGAAGGATGCCAGGAAGAAGTTGGAGCCAACCGCAGAGGTTGGGATATTTGTGGGGTACACTGATACGCCCCACAACTATCGTGTGTATTTGCCACACAGTGGTAAAACTGTCGTGCGACGGGATATAAAATTTCAGGAGGAGAAATCCATGAAGTGTTCGCTTGAGAGGGAGCTACACTTGCATGCAGATGAGGAGCTATTAGTTCCTAAGGATGAGCTTCAGGACGTGGATCAGCCACAGGACGAGGTTCATGGAGTGGAAGAGACCACTCATGCAGCACCAACCATCAGAGGGTGAAAGCGCTTGACAGAAGCTGAGCGAGTGGCTCAAGATGCAGAGAAAGTTGTAGGACCACCTACAGCCCAATGCAGGCAGAGACAGTCACCTGATCGGTACACTGGATACATGGCTCTTATGAGCAAGTTTGTTATGACTAAGCCATCTTCTTTCGAGGAAGCTGTGGAGGATCCCGCATGGGTAGACGCCATGGTGGAAGAGTATGATTCTATTGTCAGAAACAGTGCATGGGAGATTGTTCCTAGACCGGAAGGGAAATCAGTGGTGGGTTTGAGATGGATCTACAAAGTTAAGCAGGTAGCTGACGAGAGTGTAGAGAAGTACAAGGCAAGATTTGTTGCCCGAGGCTTTTCACAGATAGAGGGGATTGATTATGAGGAGACCTTTGCACCTGTCGCAAGGTATTCTTCCATACGGACGATTCTTGCTCTCTCAGCGCAGATGGGATGACACATTCATCAAATGGATGTGAAGACTGCGTTCCTCAACGGAGTCATTGAGGAGGAGGTGTACATTGAGCAACCCAAAGGCTTTGAGGTCTTCAGCAGCGAGTCGCATGTGTGCAAGCTCAAGAGAGCGCTGTATGGGTTGAAGCAAGCACCACGTGCTTGGTACACATGGATAGACAGCTATTTCACAGGACTTGGATTCTCCAAGAGCGAGGCGGATCCTAACCTATACCAGATTGTGGTGGAGGGTAAGTTTCTTATCATTGTACTGTATGTTGATGATTTGATTCTAACGGGTGATGAGTTGTTGATATTGTCATGCAAGAAGGATCTTGCTACAGAGTTTGAGATGAAGGACTTGGGCCTCCTTCACTATTTCCTAGGATTGGAAATATGGCAGTGCAGTGGTGGTCTGTTTGTTTCTCTGGGCAAGTATGCTCGGGAGATACTGGAGAAGTTCAACATGCATGATTGCAAGCCTGTTGATACTCCTCTTCCTGGAGGTTGGAGGAAGGAGGATGCCACTTCGGGAGAAGAAGTGGATGCCACTGTTTATCGATAGTTGGTGGGGTCACTGATGTATTTTGTCAATACACGACCTGATATATGCTATTAGTTAACCAGCTTTCACAAGCTATGGTTAAGCCTACCAAGCTCTTCTGGAAGGCGGGCAACCATGTATTGCGCTACTTGAGAGGCACATCGGGATATGGATCTTGGTACAGACAGGAGGATGCAGATTGGGTAGGGAGCTCAAGAGGCCGAGTATATGGCAGTATTGACATCAGGTACCATCATATCAGAGATTGTGTGCAGCGGAGGATCATGTTGCTTTCATACATTCCAATGGAGGATCAGGATGTTGATATTCTGACGAAGGCTCTCACTAGGAGAAAATTCGAATACCACCAAGGCAAGATAGGGGTTGTTGATAATCCATATCTTGTCGAGAGGGAGTGTTGAGATTGCAACAAGATGATGGAGCTTAGTGAAAAGAGTCGCCTTCACTAAGTGGGCCCGCAGGCAAATTATGGCACAAGTTCTATTTTTGGATCCCAGCAGGGATGATCATAGCAAGAGTGACCACAGCAGGGATGATCACAGTAGGAGTAACCACAGCAGGAGTGATCACAGTAGTAGTGACCGCAGTAGGAGTGATCAAAGTCTATTTTTAGACTGGCTGTCCAAAATAGAAAAGTCAAATATTATTGTCTCATAATAATATTTGGACTATAAACTTGATCTTATTCTCTTGGAGCACTTCAGTTTGAGCTACAGATGTGGCCCATGCAGCTGTCAGAAGGAAGTACGCTTTTCTTATGAGTTAGTTGAGTTGTTGCATGCATGACTTCAGTTAGAACTCAATCAGTTGAGTTTGGTGGAGTTGATTGTGGAGTTGATGGAGTTGTGTTCAGTTTGACTTTGTTAAACTAGTTGTAATTAGTCTAACTACAAATAGACTAATGATGAGTTGTTAAACTAATTATTAACTCATAATACAACTATAGAATACATCAGTTAACTCAATTGCATGTCAGTGCATGTTCAGTTCAACAGGGACAGGTGTTAGAGGATCAGATTGCTATCAGTTGTGACTATAGTTGTGCATGAGGATTTGCACAATCAAGGGATTGAGTATGCCAATGAGTTTGCTCATGTATTTGCCCAGTATTATAGCCTTTGCTCACGTCTTACACAGTGTGAGTGATTCTTTGGAGGTGAAATACGAGTTTGGTAAACCATTCTCATTCATTCTTGAGCAGGTATTGAGCAGTGGAGGCAGGCAAGCAGTGGAATAGATTTGGAGATCAGATCTTAGTTGTATTGTGTGTAACAGGTGGAGCTGGTACTGGATTGCTTGTGATAAGCATTGTACTTTGTAATGTTACATGGTCTCAATCATTAATATACAGATAGTGTGGGGTTTTTAGCGAGATGCTTTCCCCGGGTTACATACTGTGTTAATGTGTGAATGCTCTTGATGTTTTATTGTTATTGATGCTGCTATATTGATGATCAACGTAGAGGAGCTTATGTATTGTGTATGTATTCCGCAATAGTACATGATCAGGATAATCTCTGTTGAATATGTGTTAAATTATTAAAAATTTCTACATGGTATCAAAGCAAGCTGATTTGTAGAAAAAGTTCTACACAAGGGTGTGACATTGCAGCAAGTCAAGGAAGGTGCATGAAAGGCTCTAATGCACGGAAGGGGGAGTGAGTGTGCCCCTTAGAAATCTATGATAGCATACAGCTTGAAAGGGAACGCACGAGTAGTAAGACATCATGAGATGGAAAGTAGGATAGCCAACAATTCAAAGTGATGGGTTATATCAGCAACACATTTCAATAAGATTCATGCAAACACATACGAAATAGTCCATACATACATGCGTAAATAACAACTACATATATCATTAAAGTAACCAGGATAGCCGAACTACAATAACAACATATGCATGAAACGTGTTGGCTATGTTATATTAAGAAAGTGAAAGATCCAATCATACATACAACCAAGACTTCCACTAGCCCCGATTGAAGAAACATTACAGTCACTGTCATCTACTCCTCCAAAGAGATGTACTAGCTCTACACTATGGAGAAGCCAAGGCTTGTTACAATACACTCCAAGATTTCTCTAAGTTACACCTATAAGAAGCTTGGCTCCGAAAAGGATGTACAATGAGTTATGAGGTTCTATAAATAGCAAAGGGTGGGGTGACCCTTGACATTCCTCTTTGTGACTCTTCACCTACCCTCATGACTCTTCAACTACTACATGATTGTTACATTCTATTATCGACACCTGGTCTTTCACTATTACACCATGCTTACATCACAATCTATACATGTACCCATGTGAGACAAAAGTAGGTTTGAGTAAGCCATGCAAGACATCACTAAGACTCAGACAGTTGTGGGAAGACTAACTCTTCGACATCCTCATGATGATCGATGATGGCGAACTGATGCCAAGCTTGGTAGTCTGTTATGGTGTCCGCGTGCTCTATGGTGACATCCTTCTGAAAGCAAACTCTTGCCTCCATTGCATCCGGGTACACTGATTTGGAACCTCTGTCCAACTCGTCTAATAACATGCGCATCATAGTCTTGAGTGTAGCCAGACCAGCAACATACTGATGCATAGTGTCTACGCTAATCTCCAAGTCTACGTTGGTGGCTACACGCATCAACTGATCAAAGTACATGTCCAGCTCCAGTTGGAATTGGTTCTTTGACTTCACCTCGGTGAGTGTGCCAATGGATGGGATCGCATGCATGCACACAATGACATCCATGCTCCTGAACACCCATGCATGTGAAGCTTGCAAATTGGTGATGAACTGCGGGAGTTCCTCATAGTTCCAAATCTGACTCTGGATGCATGCCTTCAACTCTACCGCCTTTGGCTTCATCATCTTTGGAAAGTGAAATGGGGCTCCTTTGTACCTCATTGTCCATGTTTGCATGTGATCGATAGCAATGTGCAGATCTAACAAGATGCGTGCTCTCCTAGCACAGTGTTGCTGCCAACCGTTGAGATGGACAACTAACTTATGCACAATGACAAATATGAAGTATAACTTTCACATGACTATCTCAAGAGATGATACTTCATCTAGTATCATTCTCCTCAACTCTGCTCTGGAAGATGTTGTAACCTGCTCTCTTTCGTACTTGGCCGCTTGTAACTCCTTAGCCATGTGCTCGTTCTCAGCTATCAAGAATCAAACACTTGAGCTAGTGGCTTCGGCATATGTTGTGGTAGCATCAGCCATATCTTATTGTATTGCATCATCTAGTATGTAAGAGAACATGTATATCTTCGCTTGCTGACCCTTGGGCGGATGACGGGCTTCTTTTACCTTTTGCTTCAACCTGAGAGCCAACATGTCGGACCAGTTGCAAGGTCTTCCTTCACTGGCCAGTTGATCCAACACGATCACCCAACTCTGCAGGAAGGTCTCTGTGCTCTCTTGGCCATATAAGTGGCATGCAAAGATGACCAAGAGATGATATGATTTCCATAGTATCTTCCTCTTGTAAACCTAGCTAGGTGTTCTCCTAAACTTGGATGGCTCTTTCACCCAGCTCCTCAAGATATCTCTTGAGTTTTCACGGCTGCTAGGTCTGGTGAAGGGTGTATCCATCGTGATCACCAGTTGCGGCAAGTGATACATCTCCAGAAATTCCTTCACCCTAAAGGTAGCAAGTTATGTTACGCTGACACTGCTCAACACCATTGTCTCTGAATCAGTATGCGAGACAATCCAGTGGATCATGTCCACGCATGGAAACACGGGATACCTGCATGCAATTTGGTACAAGCCAAACTTGTAAATGTTGACATAGACCCTACATTCTTCCAAATTTTCCTCAAATGTGCCTGAGGAGGTGTCATTGATGTACTACCATTTCATCTTGATATCCTTGTCTATGAACAACTTAATGTCTTCATATATAGGCAAGCTCATAGACACTTTCTCAACTACATCTCCAGTTGCGCTCTCAAAGGTGTCCTTTGACCCTGCTCTCTTGGAGGCCATTATACCTGTAATACTAAGAGACACCAACGAAAACCTGTGATACCTGGAGACATAGCAACACTCATGGCAAGAAATTTGTCGGTTGAAAACCAAAACAACTCGAGGACTGACATGCAACACACCCGGGTGACTGGTTGGGAAGATTGCGTAATTTTCACCAGGAGGCTGGGAGATTGACTGCCAAAACTGCACAAGGCACAATCCGGGCTATAAGGAGGCTGATTGAATGCTAAAACTGCGTAATGCACAGTCTAGCCTGGCATGCTGAGGACTAAAACTGCGCAATGCACAATTTCAGCCAGCAATGACTGTAACCAGCAAACTGCATTTGCGCAATTTCTGGGGCCAGCAAGGCAGTGCCTCTCAAAATTACGCAGAGCAAGCCTAGAGGCTAGTGTTAGGCCATATTTGTGCAATTTTTAGGAGGAAGGTAGAGCCTTCACTCTCAGAAATGCACATTGCTAGTCGGGCAAGGCAAGGTCCGAGCCAAGGCAACCCAGACCCGCCAACGGGCGATTGAAAACATGAAAAGTCTAAATGCATGGTGAAGCTGAGTGCGTATAAGAGTGAATGATCATGCATGAAAACAGTGAGTGAAAGATTCAGAAGACGGGAAAACAAGCATGTGTGTGAAGTGAGTCACTGCAACGGCGACTGTTAGTGCATAAACAGTGTCATGCATGCAACAATAGTGAGATGCAATGAAAAACTTGAAACAATGCTTCTACAAGCTAACATGCATTAAAACGACAAAAAGTGTTCAACAAAACCAAGTAAACAACACTCACACAAACCCAAATACAAAAAGCGACAGAGAAGCTCCAAGATCGATGTGAGGAATGAGCTCTGAAGCATCAAATAAATAAGTTTTGATAAGATCGAGGCCTATGACGCGCATGCCACAAATCTAAGAAAAACGACACTTGGCTGGAGGTTTCTAAAACGACTTTTGCATGTAACCTCTAGATGCTAAAAATGGATCCCTAAAATCTAGCGATACCCCATTGCAGTATAATTCTCTTTCTCCAAGCTCAAGTTCTGTTTCATCAAGATCTTTTCCTGGTTCCAGCTTGAGATCCTCAGGTTGTGATGTGGGAGATGTAGTTACTGCAGCAATCAAGCTAGAATTCATGCCGCTTGACCACTAGGTGAATGGGCAGAAAGGGGAAGTAGGTCTGTCTGTCTGTCCGGACTTCAACAAATACACTTAAAGCATTTCCGGGTGCTGCCAACCAACCCAACAGGTCTTTGATCTCGACTTCTATCATCGGGACAGCTGGGTCACTTCGTTTCGTTCTTCCTCTGTACCGCCGAAAACAAACCCGATCGACCTTACTTTCCCAAATTCCCACCACCGGCCCTTTCCAGGAGAGAGTCAAGGGTACACCTGCGGGGGCTCGCCCCACTTGGCTGGCTCTACGAGGGCAAAGGCAGATGGCAAGCAAAGCGAAGAGGCCCCTTTCTGTGTCTCGTGAATCTGCAAGATGAAATTTACAAAATAAATCAATCTGTTTCCCAGAATTATGTTAAGGAGGATGATCAGTATTCATGTAAAAGTTTTGTTCTTTGTGGGCTTCATCCATTGCAATCAGGAAAGAAGCTAAGGGTTGAGATCTACAGAAAGTTCTGGAAAGACCAAGTACAGAAGGAATATAATACATCTGTTGTCGATCAGCCAGATATTGCATGGGTTAACCAGCTGGTTGAGGAGCCATCAAAAACTGAATCTACGCATATTTTTAAGGAATTAAAAAAGGTATATTACTTTCTGAATTTTCGTTGGTTTGTTGAGAAATAATAAGTTAAATTTGCACAGATTAATCTAAACACTGATATCTATCAAAACTAAGTTAAATGGATAAATGGATCTATGCTCATATTTGATAAATATATTATGCCTTTGCTGGCTTCAGTTCATGTTCAAAGATTTACAGTCTTTAACACAACAATGCCATAACTTCTTTTAAGTGGACTATGATGTGATTTACAGGGATTGTAGAGTTTCAGCTGAAGAATTCCAGTTGTTGCTAGAATGTTTAAATTGCAGCCATGGTAGTTAATGATAACATTTCAAAGCATAGCTTTGTAGAATAAAACCTTAACCAATTTTACAGGTTCGTATGATATGCTTTCATCAAAGTTGGCCTAAGTTGGCCTGTGTTGGTCAAAGTTGGCCTAAGTTGGCCTGTGTATTCACAGTTTGAAGATGTGGATTTAATTTACATATCAATGCAGTGAAAGAAAGAACAAAGGAAAACTGAAGAAACAGAAAAAACTCTAAATAATACAAATGTGATGAGAAATGAATTGCAAAATATTTAGCTGTTAACTCTTTAGAGAGTGATAATGATACAGAATTTTAAAAAATGAGACGGGAAAGAATGTTTGTACTTTAATTTCTGATCGTTTAATTTGCAATTTTATTATGATCTATAAATAGCTGATAGATGATTATAGTTAAGCGTAGTTTATATATATATATATATATATATATATAATTTTTAAATAATAAATTTATTTCAATGTATTATTTTTAAATGTTACATTCATTCTAACTAATAAAATTAGGAATAAGGGGTGGCACTTGTGAGGTTTATATAAGGAATAGTAACAATATTATATGTTTGAGTATAATATCAAATAATTTAATAAAAGTTTTTGTATTAATGTAATGGTTAAAGTTAATAATGGAAAGTCACAATTAAATTTGTGATGATTATGGAAAGAATAATAACAATGATATATGTTTGATTATAATATTAAATCATTTAATAAAAGTTTATGTATTAATGTAATGGTTAAAGTTAAGAATGGAAAGTCACAATTAAATTTTGAGAGTTGTGGGGATTAAGGTTAACCATTGGAAAAATAGATTTTAAAGATCAGTATTGTTGTTCATAATTGGTGGGCAATGTTTGATTGGGTTATAAAAGAAATTCTAAACTTAATTTGAATATGTTTTTCCATGTTTTTCATGAGAATAATCAAATTGTAGGTCATTTAGCTAACCAAACCACTTTTTAAAAATAGGATGTCATTAACATTATAAAATCATTTTAATCAACTGATTCAATAGTTATCTAACAGATTTTGTCTACTGAATCATGAATTAACTAACTTAAGAATTTAGTTTAAAATGATAATAATCTAAAAATTTATACATTTTAAAAGAAACATGTAATAACAAGACTCCTAAATCATGACTTAACTAACTTAAGAATTTAGTTTAAAATGATAATAAGTACCATGGGCCAATACCAGGTTAAGAATTTAGTTTAAAATGATAATAAGTTAAAAATTTATACATTTTAAAAGAAACATGTAATAACAAGACACCTAAATCATGAATTAACTAACTTAATAATTTACTTTAAAATGATAATAAGTACCATGGGCCAATACCATGTGTTATCATTACCACGTTCAAAAAACCATAAATCATTTCATATGACACTTGTTCATGTGACATTATTTTTAAGTATTGAATTAAATTAAAATGGAAAAAAAAAATTGTGTATATTATTAAGCCAACATACTTAAATTAAATCTACTAAAATCTAAATCTTGTGCCATTATGTTGATTGTCAATTTTGTCCACCTATAACTTTATAAGGGTAGTTATAATCAAATTTAGTAGAACTAGCTTTGAAAACATTCTCACCACATTCTCATCATTTGAATCTAGCTTACAATTTACATAACCATATTGTTTAATGAATAAAATAATAAAAATATACTCATCCAAGATTCACTTTCACAGGGTTCTTGCACATACACATTTATTATATCGGCGTTTTAAGTTCAGTGATGCTTATGGAAAAACAAATTTGTGTATATTATTAAGCCAACATAGTTAAATTTAAATCTGCTAAAATCTAAAATCTAAATCTTGTGTCATTAGGTTGATTGTCAATTTTATCCACCTATAACTTTATAATGATAGTTATAATCAAATTTAATAGAACTAGCTTTGAAAACATTCTCACCACATTCTCATCATTTGAATCTAGTTTACAATTTACATAACCATATTGTTTAATGAATAAAATAATAAAAATGTAGTCATACAAGATTCATTTTCACTGGGCTCTTGCACTTACACATTTATTATATCCATGTTTGAAGTTCAGTGATGCTTATGTCTCTTCAATAAAGCATGAGCTATACCTTTGTCTCACAAAAGAAGTAGTTGAGATGAATAGGAGGTATGCTGAGTCAAGGATGTGTGTGGAATAAAGGATGTCCAGAAGAGGAAAGGGTTATTTCATTGGTAAATTTGTAGGAGAAAAATTATTTTTTTTGGAAAATATATTGACCTTTACACCATAGAGTTTCTTAGCTCCTATTACCGTTTACTCATATGTAAACTCCATATTTGAATGACTTATTGTATGTTCCATCTCCTCTGTTTATCAGGTACTTAAAAATTCAAAGCAATTGAATTAAGTAGAGAACTTAAGTAGAATATGCTATGAATAAATTGCTTTAAGAAATACAAAAAATGAAACTATGCCTTACCACACCCACATAATAGACACCAAAAGCCCTTAAAAAGATTATAATTATTTCAAACATCACCATTAACAAGAGAATCCATGAGAGAAGGCTTAGGAGTCAGACAAGGTCAATGGTTTCCCTCACATTGGAGGTAACCCTCTAGATGAGCTATATATGCATCCAATATTTCTAAACAATATTTTTGATGCCTCTGACTCTTTTGAATATCATTAAGATATAAGAAAATGCCATTCCCATCTTCTCTTTTTCCTTTAGAATATGTTTAAGTAGAGATAGCATTTTAATATTTTTAGTCTTTTAGATTTTAATTTCAAATTTTAATTATGAATAGGAATTAAACGTTGTATTTTACTTTAAGAAAATTAAAATTGAAAAATAAAGAATAATACTTTATATTAAATAAATAATATTTTACCTCGATGGCGGTGGATGACCATCTATTGGAAGGCAGAGGAATTATGAAATAAAATAATAAATTTAGACTTTTTTCAAATATGAAACCACTTTCCACTTTGTTATTTTTGTATTTATTTTGGTCATGTTTTTATTTTTATATACTTTTAGAATTTTAATTATTAATTTATAGTAACATAGCAGATAAAATTGGTCTCTCTAAACCTCTAAAATAATAAATCACTTGCCATTTGTATATCAAAATCACCTTCACCTCAAGCGAGGGTGACATAAGGATGCCAAGTTCTGGCTCAACCATGGGGAGATAGGGGAGGAGATCCTCTTGGGGAATAAGGATAATATTAAAAACATCATTACTTCCAAATTTAAGGATAAGTTGTGGACTGATAAGGAGTTAGAGGAGAAAAGAAAGTTAAGATAGTATAAAGAGGTAATCAACCTCGAGGTTGCTAACTTGAATTACCTTTTTGTATTAACTAGTGCTAAGAAGCGAATGAATATTTCAAGGATTAGAACTAATTCATCTATTCCCAAGATTCCTTAGGACTAGAGAATATGCCTCCTTTGCGATACCAAGAGAGTAGAAGATGAAAATAATTTTCTCTTGGATTGTTCCGCCCAAGATGAAAAGCATTTTCTCTTGGATTGTCCCACCCTTAATCACATTCGTTCTCATTTCTATAACATTTTCCCCACTACCAACCTCTTTGACTTGTTCAGTCTAGAAAACCCAAAAAACTATAGTGACCTGGGAACACTTATTTCCCTCTTCTTTTATCACATAAATAAAATCTTAAATAATCTCAATTAACCATTTTTTTCATAAGATCTAATAGACAATATTGGTCTTAGTAAACATTAATCATCATCATCATAAAACATCATTCTGAGTTATTTTTACATTGATTAAATTATTTTATTTTTATTTTTTTAATTTTAATAATATAATTATAATTCTTTTAAAATTAAATCTATCCAAATTTTTATTATTTGAATTATATATTTATATAATTTGTAATTATGGAAAAAATAAAATTAGTCTTTCCAAACTAATAAAATAATAAATTAATTGCCACTTCTTTGTTATTTTTATAAAACCTCATACATATATATATTCATATTCTTCTAAATTTAACATAGTTTTGGTTTATTTTTTAATTAATTAAATTATTTTAATTTTTTAATAATATCATTGTATTTTTTAAGAAAATAATATAAATGACTTGCCTCTTTGTTACTTTTTATTTATTTTCGTAAAACCCGTTCCTATTTTTATATATATTTCTAAAGTTAACATCTCTGTTCTGGGTTATTTTTAAATTGATTAAATATTTTATTTTTATTTTAAATTTTTAATAATATGATTATAATTTTTTAAAAATTAAATCAATATAAATTTTTATTTTATATATATATATATATATATATATATAATTTTAATTTTTTTTAGCTAAATAAAATTGGTCTTTCCAAACTTATAAAATAATATAGTTTAGGCTTTTTAAAAATAAATTACTCTCCACTTTGTTATTTTTGTATTTATTTTCATATGTTTTTTTTATATACTTTTTCTAAATTTAACTTTTTTCTTTTCTAAATTTAATCTGGTTCTAAATAACATGGTTCTAAGTTATTTTCAAGTTGTTTAAATTATAAATTTTAATAATATAATTTATCATTTTTTAAATAACAAATTAATCTAAATTTTTTATTATATCAATATTTTTTTGTTATTTTAAAATTTTATTATTATTTTTTATATATTTTAAAAATTAATATAATTTTAAGTTACTTTTAAAATCAATTTGGACATTGTAGTTAATTTTATATTCTTTCTTTATTATCCTAAAATAAAGTTGTTTTTTATATTTTTAAAAATTAATATAAAATATTTTAGATAAAATAATCTTACTTTTTAAACTAATTTAATATATATTAATTTTTAGGAAAAGAGAAATTGATTGGAATCCGGAGCAACAACAAAATTCAATTCTTGTGATTTTCAGAGCAGTGATAACTAGGGTTTGATTCAAATGGCCTCCAGAGGGGGAGGGAGCAAGGCTCCCTCCTATAGAAATGTAGTCATGGACAAAGGGAAGGGGATTCGGATGGGCTTCGGAGCACATGGCCCTACAGATGGTATGTCAGAGAAGGTCCAGGGCTCAACAGAGGTAGGTGGGAAAGGACAGAGAACGAATGAAGACAGGGGCCCAAAAGGAAAGTCAACAGACCAATAACAACAACAGAAGTCAAAGGGATCTACAAGACCGTGTAAGCCAAAAACGATGGTAATCCCAATGGCATTAATCATCGATCCCGAGATGCAAGCCTTCAGAGAACGAATGAGGTCATATGTTGTCATATGCAAATTCATGGGGCTCTAGCCCACAGAAAAATCTTTGTGTGATTAGATCAAACACCACTAGAAACCGAGGGGAGAAATAGAACTACATCTAGGGTCAAAAGGTTTCTTCATAGTGGTATTTGCTAATATGGAAGACAAAGACCGATTTTTTTACGGTGGTCCATATTTCTTTGCATCAGTGGGTTTGTACATGTGGCCATGGATGGAGAACTTCACCCCGGAGAAGGAAACCTTCACATGTATCCCGGTTTGGGTCAGGTTGTATTATCTTCCCCTGGACTATTGGCTTCCTACAGCTTTAAAGCTAATAGGAGATTCTTTGGGTAAATTCATTAAAATTTTAGAAGCAACATTACAAGGCAGGTATACAAAATATGAAAAAATCTATGTAGAAACAGATGTCTCTAGAGCCCCGCCTAAAGTAGTCAAGCTAGAGTTCTAGGACGAATTTTGGTAACAACTGGTAGACTATGGACAAATCCCTTTCAAATGTCAGAGGTGCCATGAGTATGGCCACTTGATAAGAGAATTCCCCCTAAAAATGTGGAAGAATAGAACAAAGAGACAAATCGAAAGGATGCAGAGGGCTTTGTCAGACCCACTTCGAGGGTAAGACCTAATTGAAGACAACAACAATGAAATCAAGGGAAGAAAGATAAGAGAAATGTCTTTGAAATTCTAGCCGAGGAAAACCTGGAAGAAAAAGTGGGGGAAGAAGAGGAAAGTGGTGACTAAGAAGAAAATAGAGAGGAAGAAATGGGGCAGTTGATTGGGACCATGAGCGACAAGGAGATATCCTAGATCTATCAAAATGTTTTGAGGGAGATTAGGAAATGACCCAAAGCAAAGTAGGAACAAAAGATCTAGAATTGCAGGAGCTAATTGAGAGGGAAGGAATCAATCTCCAGGATTTGATGGAATAGACAGAGAAACAAGGAATAAAATAAATCAACGTGGATCAAATGAACAAGATCCAATATTTATATTTGATGAGAGAAAAGTTGAGATTATGAGGGCAGAAAAGACCACATCCAAAAAAAGCGGGTGGATCTTCGAAGGGGTCTCAACTGGGTGTGAAAGCAGCAAAATCTCATATGGTGTTGGTGCCATGATAGAGCCAATGGAAAAGAGGGAGAAAGTCGAACAATGTCACCCTTAAGGAGCTAATGTAGAATTTCCCATTGTAGATCAACAAATTATGCAATATACTAAAGCAAAATACAAGATCTACTTCTACAACAAACTTGCGGAAGCTTAATCGATTATGAGCAAGATCAAATAGAACACTTATAACTGAGAATGAGAAAGCAATCACACATGAACACAGAAGAATACTCTGGGGAAAGCCTCAGCTAAAAACCTCAATCTCTATAATATCATACAAGTGGAAATATGTCTGGATTACACAAAGCTTTAGCTCACAAGCTATCCAACTCTCAGTACAATCCCTCTACTGCTCATAGACAGTCAAAGGATTCTCACAAACCTTCTCCTCTGTCCTCCAAGCCTCCTATTTCCTTGCGTAGTTTCTCTTCGGTCCTCCAGCTGCAACTTGTGTGATTCTCACCTCACACACAACACTGACCTCTGAAATAACTGCGCAATCCTGAAGGAGATAATTCCTTCTGCATGGATGAGTTTCCTTTACATGAAAATTCCTCCAACTGATAGTACAATGTCCCTTCCTTTAATGTCAACTGGGTCTTTCTCTGAACTAACATGCATGAGTTATTTATGAGAGAATATTCAGTTATCTGGAGAACACTAGTTGCATGCATGCATGCATTAACTGATTGAACTCACAATTAGTTCCACAAACTGTTTGGAACTAATTTAACTGGACTTAACTCAGTTAACTGAGCTAACTAATTACAACTCATCCTTATCTCCTTAATTAAGGGATTAATTCCTCAATCAAAGGGATAACTGTTGCATGTCTTCACAAAGGCTTCATGTTTGATTTTCTCCAACTAATTAACTCAAGATGAATTAATTAATTATTTTTCAAATAGCTACTGAGACCAAATTCAAATTTTAATTATCAATTTTAATTCAGGGACTAATTAAAATTGAATCTATCCCGAAATTCTATTTATAGCAATGCTATTTTTAGCATTTTTTGTTGCCATTTTCAACACTCCCTCTCAACAAGAAAGGCATTCAACTAGAACTTGATCTTGAACCTTTGAAATGTTATGCATGCAACACTTCTCTCAAGTGTTGTTTCTCTAGCAACTCCAAAAACAAAAAAATATCCAACCTGAATCAGAATGATGCCTCTGTCACCAAAGTCTCTAACTGTTATTACCTCTGTCATCTAAAAACTCTACACCTATGTGCTCTTCAGTATCTGACTGCTCTAGCCTCTGTCACTTTGATCTCTGACTACATCAATCACACTGATTCCTCCTATTGCATCTGTGTTGTTGTTGGTCCTGTTTCCCAGCACTGCATCCGCACTGCACCTCCTCTCATCATGTTGCATCATGTTTCCCATTGCTGCACTGCAACTCAGTTACTGTGAAGTAAGTAACTGACCTCCTTGTTGGGCTAGAAACACCCTTTGATGCTGAAGCTCCCTTTTTCATTGACGAGTGCTCCCTCTCTGACCTCTACGCTACTGCAACAACTCCCCGCATCTCACACCGTTGCACACCTCTCTGTGCCATCCTGCACTGGTGCAACACTCCTGTGCCTCTCGCATTACTGCAGCCTGCTAGCTCTGCACTATCTTGGGACTCCTGCACTGTAGCTCTCTATGCCGCTCCATCTGCATCCTTCTTTACCCACTAAGCTAGTCCTGCTACTCCTTGTCGAGGATCCCATAGCAAGGTTTAATCAAAGAGGTTGGGTACCTCAAGGATCCTACCCCTATTCATCCTTCTTGGGACTATCACTCCACATTGCCCCACCTCCCACCTGGAGGTATGGATGCATGTGATTCCTCTGCCCACTTGGCTCGAAATTCTCCCCTACTGGAGGTCTCTACATGATTGGATGTCTCCACTCGGTCTCCTCTCGGCTTCTCCAGTTGTCGCTGCTCCACAAGCTCCTGAAGTTGCTTCACCAATTGTGGCTCCTCCACAATTGTTTGAGACTTCTTCTGGCGCTGCATGTTGAGAGGTAATGTACTCTCCTTCTCAACCACCAAGTCTCCAACAGTTGCCTTGCTCCTCAAGGCTATGCATCTTTAGCCTCAAGAGCATATAAGTTCTTGACTCGTGAACCGATCTGCTTCACCTGTCTCGTGGTGATGTGTCTAAGGAAAACCTTTCCCTTACTGAAGACTACATCATAGCCTTTGTATTCCAGCATCGCGATCGATACCAATTTTTTCTTTAGTCCTGGCACATACTTCACATCTGGCAAGGTAATGCGAGCTCCATGCTCCCTCTGAAAAACAATCGTGCCTACACCTGAGACACTATACTTTTCATCATTACCCATCGCTATGAGTATTTGGTGGTCTTTCTCCTCCAAGGTACTGAACAAACTCTTATCATCGATCATGTGGAATGAAGCTCCATTGTCAAGAAACCAACCGCAACCAATCATCGATGAAACCATGCATGCGATGAGGGTGAAATCCAACTCGAACTATGAGGCCAGTGCCTCGCCTTCTGATCCTTCCAAGGATCCCTTCTTGGATTTCTCTTGTGGAAAATTTGTTGCATAATGGCCCACCTCATGACAATGAAAGGATCACACTTTCGATTTATCAAACTTCTTCCCACCATGAGAAGAACTCGATTTGGGATGAGAATCCTTCTCCTTCCCTTTCTTCGCCTTACTCGCTAAGGTGCAATTTTCTTCATCCTCCTTGGATGAAGAACCATCTCTGGTGCTTCTTCTTATCTCCTCCTGCATCAGATCCGACCAAAGTCATTCCCAATCTGGTAGTTTCTCTCTTCCATTTACCGAGTCTTGGTAGCTATGCCAACTCTTAGGAAGGCCGAGGAGAGCTAGACTCACCATGTCATCATCGGCTGTTGTGATCCCTACACTTCCAAGCTCATCCCTACAGGTGGTGAGCTTGTTCAGATATGTAGAGATTGTGTCGCCCTTTTCACACTTGACTTTCCGAAGCTTACCTTTCAGCGCCAGCTTCCTCTGATCGTTGTTGTTCTGATATAGATCTTTCAATGCTTTCCACATTGAAAACGATGTCTCCTTCCCATGGAGACTTGGGACTATGTGGTCTCGAACTCCCTCCAGAAGGATTCTCCTTGATCTAGCCACACATTTCTTCCATTTCGCCAATTTTGTAGCATTAGCTGCTGCCAGCTTGGGTACTTCTTGATCAATGAAGTCCTTTAGACCATTGTCCTCTAATACTGCTTCCATGTGATCCTTCCAGGCTATATAATTCAAGTTTCCATCAAGGGCATACTCGAGTCTTAAACCGTTGAATTATCATTGGTGAAATTGAGATGTGATAAGAAATCGATTTCTATATATAGGAACTTCAAACTTTGAACTTCTCCCTTCTTGTATATTGTTCTTTGCCTTGATCACCTTTGCTCCAATACCATTTAGAATTTCCCACTGTAGATAAACAGATTATGCAATATACTAAAGCAAAGTAGAAGATCTACTTCTACAACAAACTTGCGGAAGCTTAATCGATTATGAGCAAGATCAGATAAAACACATATAACTGAGAATGAGAAAGCAATCACACATGAACACAGAAGAATACTCTGGGGAAAGCCTCAGCTAAAAACCCCGATCTCTATAATATCATACAAGTGGAAATATGTCTAGATTACACAAAGATTTAGCTCACAAGCTATCCAGCTCTCAGTACAATCCCTTTGTTGCTCATAAACAGTCAAAGGCTTCTCACAAACCTTCTCCTCTGCCCTCCAAGCCTCCTATTTCCTTGCACAGTTTCTCTTGGGTCCTCCAACTACAACTTGTGTGATTCTCACCTCACACACAACACTGACCTCTGAAATAACTGCGCAATCCTGAAGGAGATAATTCCTTCTGCATGGATGAGTTTCCTTTATAGGAAAATTCCTCCAACTGATAGAACATTGTCCCTTCCTTTAATCTCAACTGGGTCTTTCTCTAAAATGAAATGCATGAGTTATTTATGAGAGAATATTCAGTTATCTAGAGAACACTAGTTGCATGCATGCATGCATTAACTGACTGGACTCACAATTAGCTCCACAAACTGTTTGGAACTAATTTAACTGGACTTAACTCAGTTAAGTGAGCCAACTAATTACAACTCAAATACAACTCATCCTTATCTCCTTAATTAAGGGATAACTTTCTCAATCAAAGGGATAATTGTTGCATGTCTTCACAAAGACTTCATGTTTGATTTTTTTCCAACTAATTAACTCAAGATGAATTAATTAATTAATTTTCAAACAGCTGCTGAGACCAAATTCGAATTTTATTTCTTAATTTTAATTCAGAGACTAATTAAAATTGGAATCTATCCTGAAATTCTATTTATAGCAATGCTATTTTTTTCTATTTCCAACAGAGTTGGAGTATATCCTGAAATGTTATTTATAGAAATGTTATTTTTATCATTTCTTGTTGCCATTTTCAACCGCTGAGAACTATGTTAATAAATTTAGGTAAGATGAGAGCTCTAGGCTCGCCCTCCTCAAACCATATCTAAATCATGAAATTTTTATCTTGGAATATCAGAGGCATTAGTAGCCTTAAGAAACAAAGATTGTTAAAAAAAAGATTCAAATGGAACAACCTGATATCTTTTTTATACAAGAATCAAAATGCTTAGTAGGGGAATAAATGAGTTAAGTAAGAAACTAGGAAGAAAGTATGACTCAGTGGAGGTGGAAGCGTAGGGCTTGGCTCGAGGTTTTCCAATCTATTGGAACCCCCAATCATTGATCCTTATGGACTCTGAAGCCAATATATCATACCTATTGGTAGAAATGCAGGTTATAGGAACCCCTGACATAATGGTTTTCACTAATGTGTACGGGCCTCAAAGACTCGAGGAAAATATCAAGCTGCTGCAAGATCTAAGAAGAATAAAGAGCAGGAAAGGGCACCTCCCCTCAATGGTGGGGGGAGACTTCAATATGATAACTTTTCTATCAGAGAAAAAAGGTGGAAAAAGAAGAATTGACAGAGACTCGGAAGCATTTAAGGAATTCATTGAGAAGACTAAACTTATTGATATGGAAACTACAAATGGATGCTTTACTTGGAGGAATAAGTGTAGAGGACAACATCAAGTGGCATCCATGCTTGACAGGTTTTTAGTATCAGAATATTCATTGATGAGAGGAGTAGATGCGGTAGAAAATATCCTTCCCTGTGGGGGATCTAACCATTGCCCAATCCTATTAATGATGCAATTAGCAGGAACTCCCAAAAAAAGGCCCTTTTAATTTGAAGCATTATGGTTAGAGCACCCTAACTTCATGGAGAATAGCAAATCATGGTGGAAGGAAAATATCCCAGATAGAGGCTTTAAGATGTACACCTTACGAGATAGGTTAAAACATATTAAGATGAAACTAAAGCAGTGGAACAAGATGGAATTTGGAAATATCTTTCAGCAGAAAAATGAACTGGAATAGAAAGTGGAAGCATTACTATAATGGTTGATCTCTGATGGATACTCATAAGGGAGAAAAGAAGAGGAAATGACATTACTAAAGAAGTGGGAGGAGAGATGCAAACAAGAGAAAATCCTCTAGAGGGAGAAATCTAGAGTGTTATGGCTCCCAGAAGGGGAGAAAAACACAAAATTCTTTCACCTCTCAACAATCGAGCACATAAACTCCAACAAAATCCTTAGAATAAAGGATGAAGGAGGGAAAACCTTTGAGGCTCACCAAGACATTGAGGAGTTCTTGGTTCAGCACTTTCAAAAGATAGCTAAAAAACCCCATGTGGAGAGAGGGGAAGACATTCAAAGGATTGTGAGACATATCACAAAGGTGCTCACTGAGGAACATAACAAAAACCTAAAAAAGCTAGTCTCTAGGAGGAAGTGGCTTTGAAAGTGAATGAAATGGCGAATGGGAAATCCCCTGGGCCAAATGGATTAATTATAGACTTCTTCAAAGCTTGCTGGGAAACTATAAAAAGTGATATATAGGAGGTGGTGGCAGACTCCCAAGAATCAACAACAGTTCTTAAAGCTGTGAATTCAACATTTATAGTCCTTATCCCTAAGGAAGAACTAGCAAGTACCCCTAAAATATTCAGGCCTATAGCAAGGTTGTCTATAAAATCATATCCAAGGTAGTTGCTAATCGGATGAAAAAAATTCTTCCATATCTGATCTCGGAGGAACAATCAGGCTATGTGGAGGGAAGACATATCTTGGACAATATAATCCTGGTGCACGAAGTGTATCACTCTTTGAAGACCCAAAAAAAAGTTGGTATGATAATGCAGTTAAACTTATCTAAGACTTATGATAAGATCAGCTAGGAATACATGGAAGCAGTGTTACAAGCATTTGGCTTCGATGAGCACTGGATTAATTGGATCATGGAAATGGTCTCATCACCCAGTTTTTCACTTCTTCTTAATGGAGCCCCATCAAAACCATTCTCCTCGTTTAGAGGAATTCCATAAGGGGACCAATTATCTCCATTCATGTTTATCTTAATGATGGAAGGATCAGAAGAAAAATAAGAGTGACCAATAGAGAAGGGGATATTACAGGGTTGAAACTGCATGACAACACTGAGACGACCACTCACAAACAATTTGTGGATGACACTATGTTGCATGGCATACCCATGGTTAAGGAGGCTCACAATTTCAAAACCATTTTAGATACCTTAATGAAGGCATTAGGTATGGAGTTAAACCTGTCAAAGTCTATGATTTTCATTTTCAACACTCACATTGCTATCTAGAGAAATATTTTAGCTATCCTGGGTTTCCAATGGAAATCCCTCCCTTGTAGGCATTTTGGAGTGCCCTTAACGACACAAACATGGAAGAAGTCCACTTGGGAAAAGGTTCTATCCAACCTGGAAGACAGGGTCAAAAGATGGACGGTGAGAGTGTTGAATCTGTCGGGAAGGTTGGTGCTAGTGAAGGGGGTGCTTCAAGCTATCATGGGATACATGCTATTTGTTCTTCCTGTGCCTAAAGGAGTGCTCCAAAAGGTAAAGTAGATACAAAGGAAATTCTTGTGGCGAGGGGAAGAGGAAAAAAGGAAATGGGCACAGGTGGCATGTAACATGGTCTAGAAATCTAAGTAGGCAGGAGGCCTTGGGTTATAAGACCCTGCAATAATTAACAGAGAAAATGGAGCCAAATTGTGGTGGAAATGGTTAACAAGAGGGGAAATGCCATGGGAGAAATTATGGAAAGCGAAATATGCCCCTGATTGTCAACTAAAAGACCTAGTAAGGCTCACGGGCTCAATCTAGGGGTCATCCATATGGAACCTGGCATGGAACAACATGGAAATAATTCAAAGCGTAACTTTTGGGAAGTAAGAAATGGAAAGCACACCCTATTCTAGGAGGATGCCTGGAAACAACAACCAAAATTATACAAACTGGAATGGAGAATTCTTCAGGAAGTCACGGAGCAACAGGGATACCGAGAAGTCTACCAATTTTGGGCTGTGGAACTAGAAAACAACAAGTGAAAAGTATGGAACCTAAACATCCTCCACGAGGAAAATCTAAGAGATTCAAAAATTCAAGATATTATAGATGAACTGAACAAAAGACAAATTTTGGCAAATGAAGATAGAGAATAACTCTGATGGGGGCAACAAGAAGGAGATGATTTCAACCTTAAAGAAGCCAAGGTTTACCTTAGAACATAAAATCTTGAAATCCATCACCCAACCAGGAACAAAGTCTGGGCGGCTTCTCACTGGAAAAAAATAAAACATTTTTGTGGTTAATTATGCATAGAAAGGTACTAACTTGGGAGAATCTCATGAAGAGAGGAATGATAGGTCCATCATGATAGTGTTTCCTGTGTGAGAAGGAAGAAGAAAATCTTAACCATTTACTGAATACTTGTAGATACACAGAATCTTTGTGGGACTGGTGGGCTATTATTACAGGCAAACTTATAGAAATAAAGAAAACATACAATACATAATTAGAAAATGGAGGTTGCAATATACCAAGAATGAAGTGATTAACATGACCTAGAACTTGATTCTGGGATTCATCCTATGGGCAATTTGGAAGGAACACAACCATAGAATTTTCCAAGATAAAAAGCTCCATGTTGCTAGCTTGATGGAAGAAATTAGTCGTCAATTGAGGGAAACCATAAGTAGAAAAATATTTCAAACCCTGGTGGAACAACCATCCCCTCAGGAAGCCATAATTCTAATATTTTCTACCTTGAGTACATGAGTGATAAGATCCTCAGACCCAGAGAAGTTCATATAAGGACGGGTGCTTCAGTGTGGCAGGCTCCTCTCGAGGGTTTCTGGAAATTGAATTTCGATGGAGTGTCCAAAGGAAACCTAAGAATGGTTAGTGCAAGAGGAATCATAAGTGACTGGACAGGTAAAATCCAGAGGTTACATTTCATCAACATGGGACAAGCCACAAATATTGCAGTGGAGTTCTAGGCCTTGGAGTAGGGATTGGAAATGTTGCGGTAGGAAAGAAATGTGAATGTAATAGTGGAGGGCGAGTCAACATTAGCCATCCAAGAGGCACGTAGACTATAGTGTGGTGCCTAGATAAATAAAGTCACGAGGAATTAGCTTCTCGGCTAGATAATTCAAAGGAATAAGGATCACCTAGAGGAGCTAAAAGTAGTAAAGTTTACCTTAGTCAGACGCTCGACCAATGCATTGGCAGACATAGTGGAAAATGAAGAGGTTGAGAGTAGCCTGGTACTAACTTAAATGACCCAGGAGGGAATGGTGGAAGGAAAGCTAAAGGAGGATTGTCGAGCTTTGGCAGTAAGAGATCTATCCACGTGAGAGAGGAAACATGATGGGAGGAAGGCAATAACCCACATAGTGAAAGAAATGTTTAATAATAAATATGAGCGGACAAGTAGAGGGCATTAGGGAAGATCGAGGAGGTACGTGTCACCAAGGTATGAAGGACATGATGGTAGCTGATGGGAAAGAGTGGAACCCAAGATCGCATAATCGTCCACCGGGAGGTGGCATTTATGAGAAAGGACGGTTGAAGAAGTGGGGAAGGACAAAACACAGTGTGAAGCAGTACTGGAACAGAACTATGGCTATAATGGGCCTGCACAGACCGTATGCAAAGGCGAATGAGAAGGAAGATGGTCCCTTTCTCACACGAATGTACTACAATGACATTGTTAAACAAAAGTTACCATAAATGAATAGGGAAGGCACCAACAGATGAGGCAGACTGCGCTGCTCTAGATTTTTCCTTTATATGCTAGGGATGGGCGCTGCATGGGAGGCATAGTGATAAGTTGGAAAGAAATGAGAGAAACTAGCAGTGAGAGAAAACCTATTTATCAGCGAATCGTGACAACCATAATAGCTATGGGGATAAATGGGAGTGGTAAGTCGAGGGGGAGGCGAAGAGCGGAAGCTCAAAGCTACGTGGCTGGCAAGAGAACCATAATAGAGGAGGCAATGAAGGAAGCAACTCTCAACTATCATGCAATCCTCCTAGAACGAGACATAGAAGTTATTGAAGTCTGGGAAAATGAAGTGAGGCATCTAAGAAGGAATACCCCAGATGACAAAATTGAAGAGGAGATCAATTGGATAATAGATATAGGGAAATCCCGAATGAGAGAGATGGTCTATCAGAGAACTTTAGAAACAACTTGACACGTTAAGACTATAGTGGGCAAGCTGCACGCAGAAGCAACAGAAGAAAGGATCAAGCGTCAGATCGAATACCATATGTGAATGAATGCAATTGAGAAACGACTGAAGGGGGTTGAGGAGGCACTCCAATGGGTGATGAACATAGAAACCTTATAGGATGATCAAATTGGTGATATGAACAAAATATTTTCAATTTACGTGAAATATATCCATAACTTAGATATTACTTTGGGGTGGGGCCACGAAGATTCGGCCAGATTAATGAAATACAAGGTTAAAGAGGTAACTGGAGGCAACGATAAGCAACCGGTAACACCGACAACAAGAGCGACAACTGCAACAACTCTAGTGGTGAAAACTACACTTGCATGTGGATCAAGTGTGGTGGAGGCCCCATCATTGTCCCTGGAAAAATGATCATGTTTCCATGTCTAATTTTTCTATATTTTGTCAATAGGCTAGGTAGGCCGAAGAAAAGTAATAGAATAATAGGTAAGTCTGTCAACTTTGTGATACGAAGTGGGTGGAATATGAAAAACAATTTCTTTTAGATTTCTCGACTCTTACTCACATCTGCTCTCGTTTCCCTAGCATCTGCCACACTTCCAATCTTCTTGACTTGTTAAGTCAACCCAACTACAGCGACCTTGGAGGGCTTTTTTCCCTTCTTTTTTATCATAGAAAGAAAACATGCATTCACTCACTTTTCCTTCCTTTCTATTAACGGATGGGTTCAACAAAAAATAGAAATAGAAATATGGGTTTAGGGTTCAACAATACTGGGTTCCCACGATGGATTTTTCTTTGTACGGCGGTTGGAGAAAACCATAAATTCAAACGCCAAGACACACTTGCATCGAATTTAAACTCCACCGTTAATTTCACTCGACTGCCGACAAACCGGCAGGACCCACGTTCGGTCTCTGTTTCGATTTTGTGGAATGAGGAGTGTTCGGAAGGACCCACCTCCGATTACGGGTCCACCTTCCTAAATGCAGCGGAATAAGGAAGACGCGCATTAATTTGGCTCGCCTCCTCTGCAACGATTTTTTTCCTTCCAAAAAGAAATCAGAGCCTCAAACCCAAGAGGTTAATACGCCCAGGATGCACACCCTCTTTGACAGGCTCTAACAGATGAAATTTTAAGGAAAGTAGATCATATGAATAATAGATAGATGAAATTTTACAAGGAATTAGAGTGAAAGATGACAACATTTTTTATTTGGAGGGGTAGAATATGGGGATCATGATGCAAGGATGCACATGTAACTACTACTATTTTATGTAAGTTGTTTTTCCTTATTGAAAAAAGTTTAAGACATTGCCGAAATTTGAATTGAATATGGATATGGAGGACAATGCAGGGCCTGGATGCTCATCACTTGGGTATGGAGCATTCATGGAGCATGGTCCTTTTAAACCCGGGGGTCACAATGGCGAACTTTTGTTGAGAAATAAGTACTCTTGGAATACAGGTAACAACTCTGTTTTTTCTTGGATTGATTAGCAAAAATTTCCATGACTTGAAGGCTCAAACATAACTAGAAGCTAACTATATACCATGACATTTACCATGTGCAATTCCTTGAAACATAACTAGAAGCTAACTATATACCATGACATTTACCATGTGCAATTTTATTGATGACAGAAACAAACATGCTATATCTAGAGAGCCCAGTTGGTGTGGGGTTTTCTTATTCCAACACTAGTTCAGACTACCAGTATTATAACGATGCAATGACTGGTATGCTATTTGTTATCTATATTTCTTTTTGATTGCTGCAATGAAATATGTTCTTAGATTGATGATCATGGCGACTGTAGTTTCTGGGCAATATTGAATAAGATTATAACTGAACAGCAAGTGTCAACTAATGCAGCTGAAGACAACCTGTCTTTCCTTTTGAATTGGTTTGAGAAATTTCCGGAATACAGAGGTGTAGATTTTTACATAACAGGGGAGAGTTATGGAGGTATGACCTAGCGTTATCTTTTAACATATATTATGCTCACTTGTTCTTTTGAGCTCTTTAAAGCTGTTCATGTTGGTTGTTGTGTATCTTGTTTAACACTAACTATGTTGGTTGATGTAATCTTGTAGGACACTATGTGCCTCAATTAGCAACTGTTGTGATGGAGCACAACAAAAAACCCAACATCAAGCCCATTAACCTCAAAGGAATTGTTGTATGTCTATCTTCTTTCACAATCATTTTAGGATTCTTCCAATGATGTAGATTTTGTTTACCTAAAGCTCATGTGATTATGGCATTCATTAACTACAAAGGGTCAGTCAACCGGGACAACCTTCATAATGAATGTAGCTAATGAAAAGGTTAAGGGCTTTCATTTCTAATCGTGCTATTGGGCAATCCCTATTAAACATGGGTTTTGCTTTCTATTTTAAGCTGGCTAGGCTCAAGGTCCAGCTTGAAATGTAACTCCATTCCATGTTAGTCTTGTAAGGCTTGTACCAAGGGTAAAATCACCAAGGAGATTTGAGTAATATTATGTTGTTGAGAGAATGTGCATTTCATCGTGAAACAATGAGTTCTTTCTCATGGGGGGCTTTTGTTTTTATTGTTGTAATCAAATCAAATCTATTTGTTTATCTATCAGTGCTCAATCCTTTGTACTGACATTTGCTTTGTCCCTTAAATTGCTTGCAGATGGGCAATCCTTTGTTAGACATAGATATCAGCATAAGCAACGATGAATCCTTGTGGTCAAATAGTCTCATCTCAGATGAAACTTACCAACTGACACAGTCTATGTGCAACAATTCCAAAAGGTGGAGGGAAACATATGTTCTTAACAATGTGTCTGAGGATTGCCAATATGTGTTCAGCAAGGTGAAAAGTGAAACTAGAAATATAAATTTGGAAGATGTTTCCTTGGGGTTATGTCTAGATGCTGGAGGATCCCAGGCAACAGGTTCTAGAAAACCAAGGAAATTTCTACATCAGGTAAGTCATTTACTCATCATAAATACAATTTGATGTTGAGATTGATAATCAATATGTGGTAGCATTGATTTCAGCCACTGTTGTTTCAGCTAGACAGAATTCTTCAAGATTGATCTCTGTTGTTGTTTGACAGGTTTAACATACTTTCAATAAGATTGACCTGTGCATACACTTCAAAATAAACCAATATCTGAACAAGCAAGAGGTGAAGAAGGCACTTCATGCAAACACTAATCTACATTGGGAAGCCTGCTCTCGGTATGTTTTATAGCATTTATATATTTGTTTGGTTTTGTATTTAGGATTATGCATTTTTATTTCATTACTAAGCAATCCAAAATTTATATCAAGAAAGATGCATCATGGGGCCAAAATTCAGTCACAGAGAATCCCCCTCCACTTCCCCTCCCCCACAAGAAAATTAACATTTCTGCTTTGTGCTACTTAATTTATATTTTTTAAAGTTTAACTATTGAATTCT
Organism: Pinus tabuliformis; assembly: GCA_031772625.1. Classification (NCBI taxonomy): domain Eukaryota; kingdom Viridiplantae; phylum Streptophyta; class Pinopsida; order Pinales; family Pinaceae; genus Pinus; species Pinus tabuliformis. The sequence goes on along the minus strand of CM062819.1, from coordinate 89,269,777 downwards.
GATAAATTTTGCAATAGCTAACACTAAATTTGGATTTAGGAAATTCCTCTATGATCAAACAAACAGAGGAATCAGTATGATACCAGTCCTCTCTGATCTTCTAAAGGCAGGTCTACGCATTACACTTTACAGGTAAATCGTGTTTTTGAAAGCATTATTAATAACACTATATTATGTTCCAACATTGGATTTACTGAAAGTAAAATCAAACCTACAGTGGAGATCAAGATTCAAAGGTGCCATTTACAGCGACAAGAACCATTGTCGAGAACCTGGCCAAGGAGCTTAACTTATACACAGTCATTTCATATGCCCCTTGGTACAATCACCAACAGGTAAACTCTCATCTTCTTTATGTAAGAACTCTGGTTATAAGCAGCATTTATGTAGATAGTGCTGATTAAAATTCAAAATTGAGCAGGTGGCAGGATGGACTCAAGCATACGGTCATTCAGTGAACGGCAAAACTGAGAGTATTTTGACTTATGCAACAGTCAAGGGTGCAGGACACGAGGTTCCATATAGTAAACCATCTGAAGCATTGACTCTATACAGATCTTTCATCAGAGCATTGCCTTTGCCTGCTTCGGGAAATAGCCTCTAGTGCAAAGCCAAATAAACTACTACGTTATTCCTATACAAAAAAATAGTTGTACCCTGTAGTGCAATGGCATTACTTCATATGTTAATACTGCATTGAATTTGTATAGAGCTTTCAGCGTTCATCAAAGGATTGCCTTTGTCTTTTTTCAGGAAATGGCCTCTACTATAAAGCCAGATACACTACATTATTCTTATACAAGAAATATTTGTACCCTATAGGGCAATGCCAGATGCATTTCTTCATATGTTAATATTGCTTGCTCTGTTCTTTCACCATATGTTGTTCTTTTATTCATGGTAGTGCTTCCTTATGAATATAGCGTTTTTTCTCAATTTTGCAAACTTAAAGAGTATTGCAAAAGCAACCCAATAGATCCTAACCTTGCTAATCCAGTGAAACCCAAGCTTAAAATCATGCCTTCACAGTGATGGTGGGCCAAAATAACCTAATAGGTTGGCGGTGTAAGGTGGCTAATAAGAGTTTCAGGATTTGTTGGTGTTGGTGATGCAAGCAATGACGACCTATGATGAGAATGGGGTCTATTGATTGGATGCTTGTGTGGAGGATTAGGACGCGAAGTGGTGGTGGGAGAAGGGAGAGCAGGTTTAGACCTAGAAGCAGGTGGTGGGGGTGATAGTTGTGGGGATGGTGGAAGTTTTGATATTGGAGAGCCACCATAGGAAGGAGAAGTAGGTGGTGGGAGAAATATTGGTGGAAATGGCGGAAGTTTTGGTTTTGGAGAACCACCACATGAAGGGGAGCTAGCCCCTTGGAGGTGCACTACCAACATTAGGTGGGCTGGTTGTAGGAGGTAGAAAGGGAGAACCATGCCCAATTGGTGAAGGAGCACAAGGAGTGCTAGGAGGGGGTATGGCTTCTCCTTCCATGGGAGGTTCATCCTTGCAAGGTGGGTAATGTGGCTTTGTAATGAGCTCGGGATCCAGAGGAACATGAATGCATTTGGTCGGACTATGGTTGTTCCTAGTAGGGACCCCAAAATGCTTAACCCTGTTGTGGTCTCCATGAGCTGGTGTTACTAGGTCTAGTGACCGAAATGCTATACGATGGGGGTTTTGCTGTAGAAGTTGTAGTGGCTGGTATTGTGGAAGCACTTGAAGGAACAGTGGGCATTGCTTTTGATCTAGATGGATATTGGTAGCCACCCACCTATCCCACCTAGACCTTCAGTCGGTTTCATTTGTTTCCATGTTTATTTCAACTTGCTGTAGAAGTTGTAGTGGCTGGTATTGTGGAAGCACTTGAAGGAACAATGGGCATTGCTTTTGATCTAGATGGATATTGGTAGCCACCCACCTATCCCACCTAGACCTTCAGTCGGTTTCATTTGTTTCCATGTTTATTTCAACATTTACTATTTTTAGCAGTTTTTCGGGTCCTAAACTTCCGGAGCAGTTTTGACCTCCTAAACGACGCTTTTTTGAGGTCCACTGTTGGCCCATGGTGAATGGCAGAGCGTGTAGAAAATCTTGTAGTACTCTGAGAGACCTTCCAACAAGGTATCGTATGCGCCAAATGAAGATTATATGACCAAGTTATGACCCCGTGAAGTTGGCTGCCCAACTAACCCCAATGGGGCCCACAGAGTCTTGGTGTTACATCTCCTAGGGTTAGGGTTTTGGTTGTTTAGGGTTTTCTCATGTTTTTCAATAATAAATAGGTCGTTGAGCCTCATTGTAACACAGTTCAGAGGCATGTAGCTGCCACATCTCTTCTTAGAGATAAGCTACCATTGCCCAAGTAGTTATTTCTGTTGCATCTTTGTATTTATGGTTATATTTGTAATTTGTTGTGGTCTTGTTTAAATTTGGATCAGTGGTATTAGAGCGGTCTGCTCTTTCTTTGTTTTTCTTTGCATGTCCCCAACAAGGTCGGGATATAAGGAGTTAGGGCTTGAACTGGTCGAACATTTGCAAGACCAACCTCGTAAATCCCAACGGCCTCCCATGGGGGGAGAAAAGAAAGACGAGGGTGTAGGAGATCCTTTCAAAATCTTGCTCGAAGAAGCCCTCAAGCGACAAAGGAACGTGATGATGGATAACTTTGCTCAGATCCTTCAGCAGCTACCCAAGTGCGACGCATCTACTTCCAGCAGCTACTTTGGAGGCGTCACACCCTAAGGTACAAGTTAACTTTGACATTCCATGTAGGGATATATAGCAATCCATGTCAGTGCTTCTGACTAGTTTAATAGTGCATCCTCCATCTCCATGGATTTGGAATTCATCCTCCTCCACATTGATCGTGAATATAGCATTCTCATCAATGGATGCCCAAAAAGTGGTAGATTATTAAGTTTTTAAAATCTTGTAATTTTAGAGAGCTTAATTGAAAAGGAAAAGTTAAAGTACCCTTTTCAAAAACAATGTTTTATGTAAGGATTATAATATTTATTCTCTTTATTTTATTTATTTATTTGTTCATTCAAAACCAGCTTCATGTATATAATGTAATAAGTTAAATGTTATTATAAATTTGATATTATAATAGAAACATTTTATTTTTTCATTAAAATTATTTTTCATATTATAATATTTGGCTAATCAATCTACAAAAGGATCTAGAATCTAATTGAGAAGCAATACAACTAACACAAACCCCTACTTTTTGGTTGTTAGGTGCTCAAGATTGGTTTAACCTTTTAATAAGATCATGTCAACCATTAATTTTATAGACTCAGGTATTCACATGGTTTCATTTGTTATTTGATAATTTGTATGGTAATTTCACAATTGGATTAAGTAAATGTGAAAAAGTAAACATGAATTTAGAGACGCAAGGTAGTTAATATTTGAAATTTCATCAATTGATGTACATGAGACAACAAGAATATGCTAGCATCTTTCATTTATGACCCTAAGATGAAGATTTGGATTAAAAGAAAGATTAATCTATGAAGTTAAATAAAGGGATGTTTATTGTTGTATTTCTAACTAATATGTTGAAAATAAATTATCCAAACATGAGAACAATTACTCAACTAGGTCATGTGCTTTCATTCCTAGAAACTAGGTTCTAACTCCTCATCAAGTGCACACTTATTCCTAGAAAACAAGAATTTACCTAAGATAAAGTGGACTTTACCAACAACAGTTTATGAAGCCATAGTTTTAGCTACCCATGGTATTTTCCCATGGTATGCACTCTCACATAGAGATCATTATGCATGTGAGGGAAAATGATGCATGTACATCAACACACCAATGCGAATCCATGTTAGGTACCGAAGTACCAAAAAATCCTCAGAAAAAAGATGAAAAAGGGAAAACCCAATGGAAATCCCCCAACCTCCCCCTAGATGGATAGTGTTACAGATCAAGGATCTGATTATGAATCAATACTCAATATCGATGTGCTTGGTCTTCAACCACTAAACTAAATCTCTATAGAACTATATGGTATTCTAACTGTCACAAAATATGGTTGTAGGATAGTAATACTAAATGCCACACTTAGTGAGAATATGTTGCAACTAAATGGCTTGTGTTTTTGCATTGGTTGCACCTATATATTCTACCTTTATAATTGATATAGAAATGGTTAAGTGTTTCTTGCTTGACCAAAGAATGTGACTCAAACAAAAATTGAATACATAACCAAAAGTAGAATTATGATATGTGGCATCACTAGCATAATCAGAATGTGCGTACCCAACTAGATCAAGAGAGCAATCTTCCAATTAATGTATCCCAAAGTTGTAAGTACCCTTAACACAAAAGATAATTATCTTTGCATTTTTACAATGCATTTCATGAGACTCGTGTATGTATCTCGAAACAACTTTAACAACATAAGAGATGCCAAGTATAGTATGGGTGAGATAAAGCAAACTCCCAACGGAACATTTATACTATACATCGTCCACCAAAGGGGTGTTACCACCATTCCCATTTTTAAGATCAAGAGAGCACTCTTCCAATTAATGTATCCCAAAGTTGTAAGTACCCTTAACACAAAAGCTAATTATCTTTGCATTTTTACAATGCATTTCATGAGACTCGTGTATGTATCTCGAAACTACTTTAACAACATAAGAGATGCCAAGTATAGTATGGGTGAGATAAAGCAAACTCCCAACGGAACATTTATACTATACATTGTCCACCAAAGGGGTGTTACCACCATTCCCAATTTTAAGCTTGACTACTGAAAGAAAAATGTGTTACAATAGATTGGTAATTAGTTATCTGAAATCTAGCGAGTAGATCTAGTACATATTTGGGCTATGGAATCTTGATTTCTAAATCAGATTGGGTGATTTCAAGATTAATAAACGAATGCAACAATCCAAATCACTCATGGAAAACTTATTATGAAGGAAGATTTAACCATAGCAATAGATGATGTTAAACTCCTTATGATTAGTAAATCATATACTTAAAGAATTGTCAATAAGAAAGAGTCCACTTGTCAATATATGCAAACATTAGAATCCAAATTAAAATGAGGGAAATATTGGGACAAAAAGAAGGAATCCATCTTCACATACGAAGCTCATGGTGCCTTCTTGAGGCCATACAAAGATTTCCACATTCTACATACAAAACATGAATTTTAGATACACTCCTTTGGTTGTTCCATATACCTCTCCTTCTCAAAATCTTGATGAAGAAATGCATTCTTCACATCCATAGAATGAACCTTCCAACAATGAGTAGCTATAATGGCAAGCATAAGTTCAATGAAATCCATCTTTGCGATATGTGCAAAGGTCACATTGTAGTCTATGCCTTAGACATATACAAATTGTGTTTTGTACTCACCCACAAGTCCATTTATTGCCATGTTTGTTTGATAAATCCATTTACATTAAACAAGTTTCCTAATAAGAGGTAGGGGAGCCAACTCCCAGGCTTGGTTCTTCATTAGATATTGATACTCCTCCTCCATGACAACCTCCCAATATGGATTACCTGCAACTTCTACTTAAGACTATGGATATATAGCAATGACCGTGGATCAATGGATGGACATCAAAGGTTCTATAGTGGTGAATTCTTCTAGACTACCTTGAAAGTCTGAGCAAATTCCCCATATATTTGTTGGATCCCCAACTAGAGCACCTACAACTCGAAGAATTTTCTATGCCCAAAGTGTTTTGGACATTGGATCTGCAACAAGCCTTAAGCCCTAGATATTAAATGATTACATTTATATTATTATATTTTTCAAGGAAAAAAATCGTAATTTTCTATTATATTTCGAAAATTACATTCTAACTGTAACATGAGCATTCTGTAAGGTCTATCCAACCATATAACTTATCAAAATAAACATAGATACATTGCGATGAAACATAATCTTACCTAATCTTACAATAAAGAAAAATACATCAAAAGACCATTTAATCAATAGTCAAGCATAAATTTGGGCACCCTCCCATTGTGAAGATCATGACTGAGTCAAAAGCCACCTTGTCCACGCCAAGGCCTGTCGCAAAACCATAGTTGATACAATCTGACTACTTGGAGAGAACATAGCATGTTACCATACTGTTATCTGCATCATTTTCATCCAAACTAGGTAAGCATAAGAGCTTCATATAACATGTTACCATACTATTTCCCACATCGAAACCGACCAGAGACCTATCCGTGCATAAATACATCATATAGAAGTTGTCCGTGATGAGAGAAAAATAAAAACACTGGCTCTGTGCAGATTGTCCTGTATAAATTGCCAACACTATGAAGAAGACAGATAATTAGACTGCATCTAGGGACCTATGGAGTTGAAAACTTGTTCAACATCATTGTGTCAATCCACTATATGCCAGGTGCCCAAATCCAGTGCAACACCTTCTTTAGACAGAGCATCGACCTCGCTATTTCTCTCCCTATGAATGTGAAATACAAATATGGCCTTATATTTAAGAGGAGGACAGGTGCCCAAATCCAGTGCAACACCTTCTTTAGACAGAGCATCGACCTCGCTATTTCTCTCCCTATGAATGTGAAATACAAATATGGCATTATATTTAAGAGGAGGATCTCTTCTAATATAGGATATAGAATGTGAAATACAAATATGGCATTATATTTAAGAGGAGGGTCTCTTCTAATACAGGATTTATAGTGTATATATGGTATCTGGAAATTTATGATCTCTACATAATTATTTGTTCCCTGTCTTAGACCAGATTTCATCCTAAATGAGTGGTGTTTGGACAAATGTAGAGCTGCTCCTCCCTCGCTACTTCCTTCCGCAGAAACGATCAATGACTTCTTCAGGTATTATGCATTCACAGTCACCTTATCCAGAGTCATGGATCGATCCTAGAATACTTCTGCATTACAGGCTAACCGTATGCTCCTTGATAGTAGTAAAGGAAGAATTTTGAGTTTTTATGGATGGACAAAAAACCACCAATGCTCCCACGTTACGTTATACATTTCACCTTTCCACTGAAATATTATATCTAAAGCCGCTATAGCTGACTCCCAAACTGTGGCAGTGAAGGGACGTAGGAGGAAAGACGATTTATAGTTTCAACATTCCTTTTGCATAAAGGGCACTAAAATATCCAATGATGCCACGCCTTAAGAGTATGTCACTTGTAGCCAACCTATTTTCCAGTAAGCACCACTGAAATAGCCTCGCCTTTGCCAAGCAAGCAATTTTCTAGAGCTTCCACCACCACCAAAACACATTTGGTGGTTTCTCTTCTTCAATTGAAAAGACATAACCATATTTCATAGAGTAAATTCCAAAGGCATGAGCCTAGATCAGTGCATCCTCACTGTCTCTTATTCAGAAATGGGTCGCGTTAAGGTTTGCAGTGAATCTATGCCAAATGCCAAATCAATGATCAGGGAGATGAAGTTATTGAGGCATCATCCATCCTTGACCCCATAAAGTCATGTTATCGTCATCAACAATCGGTGCTAAGGTATGTTGACCCTGGGCTCGGAGGAAAGCAATTAATTCAACTAGAAGACAATTATCAAAGTTATCAATGACTAGTTGCACTATTATATTATTCATGTAGAGCTTAAGGATAATATCTTCGCATGTGACATAATTTTTTGTAGAAATAGATTTTGTAAAAGGACATCCTAAGGTGATTCAATTTGACTTGAAGTGTTGGAGACATCTATAGACTATGGATAATGAGCATGTTTTTTTTTAATGCAATTTTTATCAGGAGTATGAGAAGTTTGCTAAAAGTTGTTTTAATACTCAAACATCTCAACCACTTTCTAAACCATCTATATTTTTTCAAAATATTAGGAAGTAAGGATCTTTCAAACAAGTTTCAAGAAGGAAAAAGAAACAATAGTCTACGAGGAATTAACTCAATATCAGGCCTATGTGATGCCGGAGCATTAAACCCAAGAAACCATTTTTTCTATACCCAATAAAGTCATAAGATTTTTTGAGAGGGAGAGATTTTCTCCAACATTAATTTGTATAAAATCTAGAAATTTTATGTAATTACATGTGTCCATGCCCAAAAGAATTTGGATTGTTATGGTCATTAATTTTTTTTGTTGAGCTGGAGCTTTATGGTCAAATGAGCCTTTGTAATAATGCCAAGTGACAACCTAAGGTGTTAGCTAGTTTTTGAGTTGTTAGGACAAATGTTCATTTGTCTCGGTTTGTTAGGATATTTTCCTGTCTAGCAAAAAAAGTGCATATATAGTAAAATTCATTGGTGAGGGGTCTCTCTCAGTGGTAGAGTGAGATAGAGGTTCGGGAAGGTCTGAGAAAAATTAGCTCGATGGAACAAAGCTAGAAGAGCCTTAGTGAGCTTAGGTGAGAGTCTCATGCATCAATTTTTGTCAACCAAAGCTAGGATTTAATTCCCATTCAAAGGAGTTAATAGCTTTTGGGAAAGCAAAGTAAGGCATGTGGCACCTATTCAATTAATACGTCATGTTGTAACACTATGAAACATTTCTTAAAGGTTGAAAGAGTCATCGAAAAAGGGTTGGGCCACACGCCCTCGACCAATCCCCGTTAATCACATGAGAGATGAATCGTTCAAGCTCATAGTTGGTCGGTTCCTGTTGGACTGGTAACCAATGATCTCATCGCTCATCCTCCACCATTGGATCATTTTCGACCATTCTGAGAGGTGACAAGGTAACGAACCCTTATCGATTTGAAACCCCAAATCATTGTTTGTCATCGATCTCAGCTCTCACCCTCCACTATTGAATGGTTTTCGACATTTAGGGAAGGTCATTTATTGAATGGTTTCGACATTTAGGGAAGGTCACAAGGAAATGAGTCCTTACTGGCTAGAAGCCCCAAATGGAGTCGAACCCTCGCATAAGCTTGGAGCCCTGAAACAAAGGTGGACCCCAACATTTCGTTGCTAGAGCCCTGGATAGCCTGAACTAGTCGAATAAACGCGAAAGGGCAATGAATGCTCGTTGTTGATGCAGATACATATCATATCCTCATAGAAAATTAGGAGAACGCTAGTAGAACACATGACCACCAGCGCACGACCATTTGGAATATTATAATTGGATACCCAAGGCCTTAGCCAAGGCCATATAAATAGAAGCATAGTTGATGCATGTCTATGATAACTATATAAAAATATAAAGTATTTAACCCAGTAGCTATGGGTGTGTACATTGGGTCTGAGTATTGGGTTAGTGCCCTTGCAAGTTTTAAACGAAACCACAAATAAATGGCAGGGGGAATATTCCTTGAAATACATATCAAAGGCAAGAGGTGATTAAACTGGGAGTAGTGAGAAGGGTTGTGTCAAAGTAGTTATTCTTTTGGGAAGAAACTGGGAGCAGTGAGAAGGGTTGTGTCAAATGGTATCAGAGCAGTTATTTTTTTGGGAAGAAAAAACTTCAATAGAAGTGAAATTTAAGTTATGAATAGAATTGTGTAGGTTGTTAAATGCTTCCACAAAGAAAAAAAATGTGGGTGAAAGTAAGATCCAACAACATTTCCAAAGTTCTTGTAGTTATGATAGTACATGTCTAATGAAAAAAATATGAATAAAGTGATAGTAGTAGTGGAGGAAGAGTTGCAACTGAGAACTAGTTATGTTCTCAAGGGGAGGAAATCCTCAGCATTGGACAAGTAAAGTTGTTATTTAAAGGCTTCTTTCTTCTTCTTCTTCTTCTTCTTCTTCTTTTTCTAATGGAAAAATTGCAATCTTTCATTATGTGGAAAAATTACATGTAGTATATGCCCGAGGCATATGCGAGTATTGTTGGCCCATGACCATTTCAAAACTAGATGTGTCAAAAATATAAATGGCCAAGCCATTTGCTGTAGGAATCCCTGTACATATTCAGACTGTTTGTCTATATATCAGTAAAAATAAATATATACATGTTTTAGATAAAGCTATGATAAAACAACAAAAATATATATTTAGGGCCTTTCCACCCTATGGTAATCCTGGTCTATATATGGCTTGTGGTGGTATTGGTAGAAATCTGCTCCCGTCTATTCAGAGTGTTAGGTTCCTATACCAATAGGAGTCATAATTTTTGAATGGCTGAGATTAAACTTGTAATACGAACATATCTTTGCTTTCTGCAAATGTTTTCCATATTTAAAAAATTAAAAAATGTAAAGAGGGTATGTCCTAAAAGAAAAATCAAAGGACAAAAAGATAAAAAGGTAAAAGAAGATGAAAAATAAACCCCAAGAAAAAAGACCATGAAAGTGTGCAAGTCAAAATGCCACTACTATTTACTTTTGATGCAGAATAAAAGATTGTGTGCAACTTGTTATCTTTGCCACAATCCATGAATAGTCAAAATGTTTAAACTTGGCTATTTTATGTTTTCAATTTTATGCTTAGAGATAGAGAATAAAATCTGACCAAACTGTTTAATCTTGGCAGATAAGTAGATAGGTAGAGTAAATAAAATATGCTCAATTGTTTAATCTGAGCCCTTGGATGTAATAAGGTTAGACTTAGATAGATTACTATTGTAAAAGAAAAGAAAATGTTTTGATAAGGGTTTGTCAGCTTAGGTGCACCTTATTAAAGAGAAGAAAAAATGGTAGGATGAGTAAGTGGGTAAGTAGAAGAATGGTTGCAGAATTGTGATGATTATTAGATAAGAGCATATTAATCACCTTCATCATCAAAGTTCTAAGTATGGATGAAAATTGAGCATGTATCAAAGTTCAAAAAGTCAAAATGATTAACCTCCCTCACTCATTACATTTTTCACTTAACTAATTTCCAAGAAAATTCCTAAGTACTTAAAATCTTAAGTCAAAGGGGCTCAGAGAATTTCTCTGACTTCTGAAGGGACCGAACCCTCGACCTAATGACTTATAGGTCCTAAGTACTAAAAGTCCCCTCATAAACATTCTCCCCCTTCAATTCACTCATATACCCCAACAAATCCATTTTCCTAAGAAAAAACATCATTTTCCTAAGGAAAAGTCATTTTCCCCTAAAAAACCCCTTTCTCTAAGGATATAACCTTAGAAAAAGTGATCATCTCCATCAAAAGACCCCTTTTCTCAAAAAACCCAAAAAACACTTCAAGCCTAAGTATAATGTGTTATAAACAATAAAACAAACAACATTACACTTAGCGCTTTCGTTTCCACATTAATTTCTAACTTACATATTTATTAAATCCCAAAAAAGCAATAAACCCTTCCAGTATAGTTATAAATAAAACCCCTATATTAATATCCCACCCCGAAAAGTTTGAAATATAAACTTTATAAAAACCCTATCCCGATAAAAGAAATTAACTAACCGATCTGCGGTTAATTAATAATCAACCTCCGCCAATGAAATCACCTCCGATGCCCTTAATCCACTATAATCCATTGATTAACTTAATCCTGCCGCTCTAAAACCTTCGTCGGGCCCCTCCATTAAACGTCATGTCAAAACTCCACCCCGACCACCGTACGATCGATCCTCTTTAATCCAACGGCTATCGATCATATCGGGCACCCTCCGAAGTCCGACCTTTACCTGCCTGATATGGGTGGTTTCCTTTTGGGCCCCGATGCTACATGGCACCCAATGAATGGCATCGGGCGGCCTCCCCCCAAAACCACTCCAGCCCAAAAGCGGCGTGATCAAACCCACTTACCGCCTCTTGCTAGACAACAAAACGTCTTGTCCCCTGCTAAATGTCAAATGTGCCTTTCCCCATGTACCCGCCAAATCAGTGGACTTTGCAAATAAAACTAAAAAACTCATTGTTTTTTGGTTTTATCGTGAAAAAGACTCTCAGACTTCCATGCAAGCTACAGACTACGTGCAACTGTCAACCCACGTCCAACCGCCAACTTGTAGAAGCTACTAAAACTTCCAGTCCACCCTTCAGTCACCTACACCTCCTATGAACTGTGCACAGTCGTCCATTGACCCATTCAGGGCCAAAAACCAGGTATTTATTCAAATTCACCAAGAAACCCTGTCTCATTCCCAAACTTGTTACTCAATTGCTTTAAGTTATCAAGTAAATAAGTAAAAGAATTTCCCAGAAACCCCAAACAACGCTGAATTAAACCAATTTGCCCCCAATTTAACTGAAAACCTTTTTCCCCATTCTTGAATCCACAAGAACCAAGAATGGCCGCTCTAGTTGCAATGAATGTCTGACCAATTACCACTCCCCACCTGGATTTAGACCATCTCCCTTTGGCGGACAAATATTTTCAAATCAAGGACACCACTATCGAAGAATACCCACTGAATTTGTGTTGCAGGTACAGAGACCAGTACTTAAACCACACAGACAAAATAGGTCTTTGGGAATCAAATTTGTCAAAATACCAATTCCCTAGAGTCCATATCTTCTCCGAAATTGTCCACTATTGCCATATGAACTACAGTCCCACCCTAAGAGCAGTGATGACCCCTAACCATACTATACTTTTCACCATCACTGTTGAATCCATCAATGAAATGCTACAGTTGCAACCAGGGCAAATCCTGACCCCCATTTCTATTGGAGACCTACTAGACAGATTCCCCAAGATTTCCCTTGCCAAACTTGCTCAATTATTCTAGACCTTCATTATGGAAGAAAAAAACATACCAAAGGATCCTACCCCATACATGTGGACCATTTTTTCCAAGCTTGGCCGAGACATTATATCAATGATATCTAGTGTCTTACGCTATACTACCAACGAGTATGTTGATGAAATCATTATTGCCTTCATGTCCATTTTCACTCCTGGACAACCCCCTGCCATCATGTTTGATTATGCCAAATTCATTGTAAATAAAATGCATGATCAATTCATGAGAATGGACAATGAAAGAGTATTTAAGTACTCATCAGTTTTGTATCACCTTTTCCTATACTATCACGCTGATAAATTTCCATTCACTCTTCAAAAGCTTGATACCAGAGGAAACCCTAGTTCAGTAGTCTTATGGACCCCTTTAATCCACCAATATGAATCTCCATATACATACACAGACTTCATAGACCTTTTTGTGTATCTAGTGGCAACCATGCTATTAGGAAATCCTCCCCCAAGGATCAGTGCAGATATCAGGAGGATCCTACAGCTGTCTAAACAACACAAAGTGGGAGATTGGTACTTATACCAAAATCACACTGAAATCATAATATATGGTTGTGAGTTAGCACCCTACAAATTACCAAGATACCTCCCAATGAGGTTATTTTCCCTAGAGTACTATAGGTAGATAATCAACTCAGATGAGGTACATTTTGTAAAGGCCAAGAAAAAGGCCCAACTCAGAATAAAAGACTAGCTAGGCCCCTTTATATGCAATAGTAGAGAAGCTGGAAGAGAAGCAGATGAAATCCTTCAAAGGCTCAAACTGAAACAAAGCTTCATATGGAGATATGACCCCTTTGACTTCATCTGCAATAGAAGACAAAAGAACAAATTGTCTCCCTACATCCACCACAAAATTCTTGAGATAGAACAATATGCAAATCAATTGGAATGGGTGGAAAACACTCTAGTAGACAGAGATAGCACAGAAGTCGTTGTCGATAATGTGTTAATTGATCTAGAGAGGAGACTTGATGAAGATTCTTTTGTACAGGTACTAGGAGAATCCCAATCCCAAAGGGAAACACAGGAACACAGTGAGAAATAAGTAGAAGAAGAACCTCAGGAACAAGAAGAGTCAGAGCAACCAGACATATTAGAAGAGCTGACTCAAACAAGACAGCTAGAACCCATTATGAGTACTCCTCCTATTGTACAGACTCCTCTAAATGAGGAGAATAATCCCAAAAGAGATAGGGAGGAGGCCACTCCTTCTGGCATACCAATGGCACAAACCTATGTTAAGAGGCAAAGGCTAAACCCTTTTTTAGAACAAGAATTCACAAAGGAAACAACTGGAAACACATGTTTAGAAAGTGTAGAGAGCAGGCATGCCACTCCCTCTGGAGGAACACAATAACTTTCCACCACACATACTCAGATGCTAGAAAGGTAACAGAGTGTGGAAGTATCCTCATTCAGGACTCCAGTTGGCCAGGACCAAGACATTCGACAAAAATACAAAGAGATAAAGGTCATAAATGAAAGGTTGAAGGCTCATAGCTATGCATAATACCTCGAGATGGCTCCCACCAATCAAACAAGGCTAATATCAGTCTTCAATGTGAAAGAAGGTAAAATGCAAATGAATTTTTTGAAGCCTACCTCACAGCAGCCCAGGTCAATAACAGAGTATCTAAAGACAAATTTTGAAGTGCTGGCGAAGGACATACATCCTATCGACCAGATAGAATTGCATAAACAAACCGAAGAAATGGTCTATTCTACATTGACTAGCAAGGCCATTGCAGCACATCAGCTACAAAATTTGTTGAATAATATATCAGTGCAATTCCAACTAGAGAAGGCCTCTTCACAGGCCAAGGATACTAGGATAAAGTCCTTAGAGGACTTAATTATAGAGTTGGGACATGATCCCAAAGATGTCAAGGCAGTAGAAAGGCTAATCAAGAAAAAGAATGATGACATAGCTACCTTGAAAAAGCAGCTTAAAATCCCACATCTGCATCATCCAAAAACAGCTAAAGTATTAGAAACTCAGAAGGAACAAGAGGAGCTTATGGACTTGGTCCTTAAGCTAAATGATCAACTAAAAGAAATAAAGAAAGTGCTAGACAATTTGATTTAGTCTAAGCATAATGAGTTGACCACCACTCCATATACTGTCATTCCTACAGTCTCTACAACAGTACCCTCCACATTGGCTACTTCCTTAGCACCAACAGTTCCACCTACTACAGCATTGCCAATCATAGCAGAGTCCACAAGTGCAGGTACATCAACTGAGAAGACAACAGAATTAGTGAAATCCATGGAAGAAATGACCATCCAGGCTACAAAACTTAAAATACTTAAAGAAAAAGTGTCAAGCTTAGAAACTGACTGCAAGATTGCACAAATATAGCAAAAAGAAGAAGCACAGAAGAATCAAAGGATGGGTGAAAGAATAAAATTCCTTGAAAAAGACTTGACATTGCAACAGCCACTAGGACAAATAAAGGAGATACTCTGGACCAACATCATTGACTCCGTCAATGATGTTTGGCCATCAATTCAAGTAATTTTTTAGCAAACTGAACTAGTGAAAGTAGCCACCGAAGCAATACAAAAGATCAAGGAAGATCTGGGAGACCAGCCAGAGGAGGCCAACCAACTTATAAAATTCTTGAACAACAATAACTGATATCATCTAAATGAACTTGGTATAGAATACAGAACATAAACCATCATAGAAATCAAGAAGGTTCTTACTAAAAGGAACCTTATGCTCAATCTTGGGAAAAAATGCCAAAGCATGCAAGCTGATATTGACAAATTCATGACAAAGTTTGGAATTTTGAGGGAAAGAGGCCTTCCAAGTCCTATGGTCATCCACGAAAAGCTTATGAACCAACAGGACTATGTTGATAGACTAAACAAGTTGGCCAATGAACAAGCTAGCACTTCAGGGGTTAAAGCGTTTCCCATAGGAAAGGTATTGTATGACAATTTGGAAAATCTGTTTTTCCTGGAGCACGAGGTAAAGCACCTGTTTGTCAATAAGCCTAATTTTTCCAAGTACACTGAAGCAGATGAGATATATAGAAATATGCTTAAGGTAAAATTACCTAAAGATGAATGGTGGGTAAAACTGACAGATTTACTATAAAAGTTACCACAGTAAATCTACATGGCAGCTAGATGAAACAGGTGAAACAGGGTCAAAGAGTAGCAGGTAAAGAGTATCAGTAGGTTGAAGACATAAAGTGATTCCAACACACAGATATCAATCAACACAAAGGTATAAATTTGAAATATAAACAACCAGCACAATCATAATAAAAGGGACAACAAGAAATAGTTTTCCATCTGTCTCAATCTTCATGCTTGACGATATTTTTAATTTCCTAGAATAATTCTCAAAACTGTTATGAGATATTTTGTAATATTTTTTGTATAAATACTTCTTCATTTGAAGTTTGGGGTGGATTCAAAGACATTTCTATAGACATTTTCTATCAAGTTAAGGAGCTATTGTAATCAAGATTGGATTGGCTTGCTGGATCAAGGAATAAAGTAAAGACATTTCACAGGTTTCTTATGTAAAGCGGAAATAAAATAAGTATTATCTCTCATGTTTATTACTGTTTTCTCTTCATGTTTATAAATAATCATATGTGTCTCTATGAAATCTGAATAGTAAGCAAGGAATGATATCTTAAAATTAGCTTTAAAGCTCTTTGTCTTGACTGTTTACATTCTCAATGTTTTCTGCTAAACTATCTTAGTTTGGGAATTCTTAATTGCTCCCTTACTTCAGTAGTTTCCCCCCTAGGTCCATAGTAAAAGATTCTTAGCTGCCCTTTGCTACTGATCTCTTCTTGCTCTTCATCTTGATCCTGGTTTAAGGATTCTTCATTGCCCTTTCACCCTGGTTAGGACTACTTCACCCATTTGAACCTATAGATTTGCCTTTTGCTTTGCTAGCCCGCCCTATGAACTCCTCCTTTAGCGATTGATCTAATCCAGTTAAGCCACCCTTTGATTGACTCCATAGCCCAATGGTTTGAAAGTCTTGTTCTGTCCATCTATTCCCAGAATTCCACCACCCAACCAAAATAAAAGCCTTATGAGCATTAAGAACTAGCCTAAAATCCCACCAAAAACCAAGTTAAAATTATAAAGAGAAAGCCCTCTCTGGACTTAGGTTGGCTAGAACCCGAGTCTAAAAGATTAGGTTTGTGGTTACATTAGATTATTCCTTCTTTTTATAACTTCTAGGGAAGACTTCTGAGTGATAACATAGTGGCGACCATACTGGGGAATCAAACCTTCAGCCTTAATAGACCTTTGAGAAATTTCAAATTTTTATTTCAAGCCTCTTGAAGGGTTTATTAGAAGTTATTTATAAAATTCCATAAAAAGAAAACAATTATAAAAAGCTTGAAATCTAGCTTCAAGGAGAAATCATTATACTAGGGCCAACCCTGATCCAAACCCTCCCCCAGTATTTGACAATCCTAACCTTATTTCAAGAATATCTAGAAGACAAGAAAGTTTAGTAAGCCCAAGACCTTTAATCAAAGCAGATTCATGTCCTGATGAGTGGATGTTTTTAGAAGACCTCCCTTTTGATGAGTCATTTGACCTCTCCCTATTTAGAACCAAGTCTGAAAGTGCACTTGATGACATAGTTCTAGATCCAGAATTCATTAAATATCTTGAGGTCCAAAGGGCAAATCAATCAATAGATCAGTACATTCTAAATTCCCCTCAGTCTTCCCTTACTACTGTTAAGATCCCTGAACTTTCTGAAACAGCTTCAACTTCCTTTAGTTCACCATTATTCCCTGACATCTCTGAAGTTCATTCCACACCTCCATTCATACCCTCACTTCCCCATCAACCTATCACTACCCATCAAACACCTAGTACCCCTAGCTCTCCAGCAACCTCTGAAACACCCCTTGTTACCCCAACTCCAGTTCTCAGTCCTGCCCAACTTAGAGCCATGGCAAATAGATATGCCCCTCTTGTGTTACCTACCCCACTAGGTGCCATGCCACAAGACTATCAGAGTAAAATTGCCCTATTTGATGGCACAGGTTCCTACACAGCACAAAAACACACAAAAAGATGACATATCATTTCGAATTGCATGAAATTGATGTTGGAGATGTCCAAATGAGAATTTTTTCCCAAACTATAGCTAGAGATGTGAGAACATGGTTTAGGTCTCTGCCTAACAATAGTATAGATAGTTTAGAAGTTTTTTACCAACAATTTTTAAATAGATGGGAAAATAAAAAGAACCCTCTTCAAATTTTATCTGAATATGAAAACATCAAGAGGGGACCAAATGAAACAGTTCAGGACTACTGTACTAGATTTAACAATGTGTATAATGCAATACCTGTCAACCTTAGACTCCCACCCGGCTTAGCTCTGATAAAGTTTCCTGACGGATTTGAAACTGATATGGCTTTCCAACTTAGAGAGAGGAACCCTCCAACTCTAGAAGATATGCAAAGTGCAGTAGTTAGTGTAGAAGCTAATATGCTTGCAAAAAGAGCTAGGGTTAGGAATGAAAGGAGAGCACCCTTGAAAGAGGAAGCTTCACCTTTTGACGTGTTAACACCCAGGTTGTTCCCTTTGACTCCCAAGGGAATACGGCCAGGGTAACCACTAACCAAGCTTTGGATTATAGGTCCTAGCCTACCTATAATTAGAGAGGGCTCTCTCTTTAAGTTTAGCTTTGCTTTGTGAAGATTTTAGGCTAGATATGAGGTGAGGGTTTGGTTTGAATTTTGGTTGAATGATGTCTTTTAGTACCTAAGGTGAAATGTTCAAACAGTTCTAGTCAATTGGGCAATGGAGTCTATGGCTGTGGGTTGTTTGAAATGCTTGAGTGGGATTGTTTAAACTGCAGGGCATTTTGAATATTCCATGAAACAAACTTAATATTGTGGAAATGAAATATGATTAGCCAGTGGAAGGCAATTAAGAATTTCCCACTAAACTGGGGTTTGAGGATGAGATATATTGCACAGGAGCAGGCTTGAATTCCTGAACAAAGATCACTATGAAAATTATAGTCTGAAGGTGCAGCAATTAAGAATTACACTATCATAACTATAACTGAAGAAAACATTCATAACAGCATAGATTGAGCTCAGGGTATTCCATGAATAAATCCTGAAAGCTATTCTTTTTCTTTGCTATTAAACTTGTAGAACATAGAACATGAATGGATTATGAAGGAATGAAATACATAACGAAGAGGTTATAGACACTTATTGTATTATGAAATACACAGGAATCCTGCAGCATTCAGCAAACACACCATAACGCATCAAACAACTCAGGACTTTCGAAATTCCATCAGCTCTTTGTATTAAACTCTGAATATTTACAGCATAGGATGTCTTCCAGAGAAAATCAACAACCCCTGTAAGCTTATGCGAGGGGGAATATATACAATCGGTTACACAAAATATCTGAACCGCTGAGTCACTTGAGAAATAAATATGTTTACCAACTTTACAGAATAGCAGATAAGGAAGTTATTGCTGCTCTTAATACAAAATGAATGCTCTTTAATGTTGTCAGAAGTATTTTTGACCTTTGGAGGCCACTGAGTCGGTTGAGCGTACTGTATTAATGCTGAATGATGTGTCTTTATGGCTTTGTCATGCTGTAGCTTTCTCGGCCCTGTCATTTGCAGCTGTCAGTATTGCTTTGGTGGCCGAATCTTTCTGCTGAGTTGGCTCAGTCCACTCTTCTTCATACATACTGAATGCATCAAATTTTCCTGTATATGATAACTTATGTTTTTTGATGAAAAAACTTGATGAAAGCCTTTTGTTTACAGTAACAACTGTATCATTTTGGTCCACCATTCCTGGGTAGGCAGTTGATGCCTCAAAATTGCATCTAAGGTTTCATCTGCCTCTGTGTATTTGTAGAAGTTTGGAGGCACTTCAAACAAATGTTTGATCTCATTCATAATGAAAAATAAGTTCTCTACTCTGTCATAGAGATTTTGCCCAGATGCTGGCCCTGTTACCTCTGAGGTACTTGATCCTTGAGTGATCTGATTGGTAGCAAATGTATTGACCCTTTTAGCATAGTTCTCATGTGAAAGTAGTCTCCCTGCGCTGTTCAGTAAGCCAGGAAGACCTCTGCTTTGTGTAGGAATTTACAGGGTAAGTTCCTCAGAAAGAACACCAAAAGAACACCGCTCACAACCAGATCACAGATCAATACACCAGTATTTTTGACGTGGTTAAAACCCTCAAAGAGGGAAATAGTCCACGGCCTGTGCCAACGTGGCTACTACAGGCAATTTATTAATCAAAGAATGAAAATTTACATAAGCTTCTCTCATGCACGAATTACCCGAACAATGACCCTCCATGCGCTTTAAATAGAACTCATGGACCAATCGGGTGTCAAGCCACGGATCAAGTGTCGGTAATACCGAGGAGAGAGTGAACCGTCGGATCACTACATATCGTGACCGTCGGATTGTAAATTACAAAATGTACAACGGTAAAGAAACACACTTTACTTAACTCTATACCTAACTCTACACTAGACCAAGTTGAACTTAACTATATCCTATGTGTCGGAATATCCTAACATCCCCCCTTAAGAACAACTTGGGATAGGATTGAAGGATTTACAAATATGACACAATAGGAGAAGGAAGGAGGCACTAGAGCCTATCCCCCCTTAGTGACAACTTCCTGAACTCCAAGCATATATCGAAGTTTAGTGAACTTCGCCTCTGTGAGAGCCTTTGTGAAGATGTCTGCAACCTGATCATCTGTTGAACAATATTGCACTTCAAGAACATGGTCATGAATGAGCTTTCTGATGAAGTGCATGTGTAGTTCAATGTGTTTGTTGTGCTGATGCTGGATTGGATCTTTGCATAGCTGAATGGCACTTTGATTATCACACCAAAGTGTGGTTGGATGCTGCTGCTCAAAGCCAAACTCTGAAAGGATCTGACGAAGCCACAAGGCTTCCTTACTGGCTTCCACGGCACCACGATACTCTGCTTCTGCTGACGAAAGAGAAATGGCAGCATGTTTGTTACAAGCCCATGTAATAGGTCCTGAACCAAGAGTGAAGACATAACCGGCAGTAGACTTCCGATCATCAGGGTCACCAGCCCAATCAGAATCAGTGAAACCAACTAATAGAGGAGCTGCTTTGGCACTGTAATGAATCCCAAACTGTACTGTACCTCGAACATAACGAAGTATTCTTTTAGCTGCTTTCCAATGAATTTCACGGGGGTTTTGCATAAAACGAGCAACAAGGCCAACAACAAAGGAAAGGTCAGGACGAGTATGGGTTAAATACAAGAGTTTTCCTACAAGTTGACGGTATAAGGTAGCATCAACTTCAGGAGAAGTACAAGAGACTGAAAGTTTGACTCCAGACTGAAAGGGAGAAGGGGCTGGCTTACAGTCTTCCATGTGAAAATGACGAAGAATATCACAAGCATACTTGGATTGGGAAAGGGAAATACCCTCCTTGGATTGCAAGACTTGAAGACCGAGAAAATAGTGTAAGTGTCCTAAGTCTGTCATTTCAAATTTCTTTTTAAGGCTGGACTTCACATGGTTTATAAGGTTGGGATCACTACCAGTAACAATAAGATCATCAACATAAAGAACAAGGATGATAAGAGAGTTGCCCACTTTCTTGGTGTAGACAGTATTGTCAGAATAACACCTAGAAAAGCCAGATTCTAAAAGAAAGCTATCCATTTTGGCATACCAAGCCCGAGGAGCTTGCTTGAGACCATAAAGAGATTTCTTAAGTCGACATACAAGGCTGGAGTCTGTTTGGATGAAGCCAATGGGTTTTTCCATATAGATTTCTTCATGCAAGTCCCCATGCAAGAAGGCAGATTTAACATCCATCTGATGGACTTCCCATTTTAAAGAGGCAGCAAGGGAAAGAACAAGGCGGATAGAGTTCATTTTGGCAACAGGGGAGAAGACTTCAGTGTAGTCAATGCCTTCAACCTGTGAAAAGCCCTTAGCAACAAGACGAGCTTTATGTTTATCAACTTTCCCATCTGGTCCATACTTGGTTCTGTAAACCCATTTACATCTAACAAGTTTGCGTCCCTTTGGTAGAGGAACAAGATCCCATGTATCATTTGTCAACAATGAATGATATTCTTCATTCATAGCTACTTCCCAATGTGGATGGCCTGAAGCTTCTGCAAAAGTGTCAGGATCATGATTTACTGGAGCTTGAGCCAGTAAAGAAGAGGCTCTTTCAAACTGAGAACGTGTACGTCGCTGATCTGTAGGATCACCGGCAAGATCACCTGCTGCATCCCGAGTAGCACGGACCCATCTTGGAAGTTGAGGATCCTGAGAAGGTGGGGGAGGATTGTCATCCTCACTTTCATCATCTGAAGAAGAAATGTTTTCAAAAGTGGAAGAGATAGGAAGAGGTGGCACATCCACCGGACTAGGCTCGCAGGCCGATTTATTTTCATCAAATTTTACATCTCTTCTAATGATAACATTTTTGGACTTAAATGGAATAAGTCTATAACCTTTTACATCTTCAGAATATCCAAAAAAAGTACATTTCTCACTCTTAGGTTCTAAAGCTTTATGCTTTTCATCTGGAATATGGGCCCATGCTTCACTTCCAAAAACACGAAAGTGACTTACATCTGGTTTAATGGAACTCCAAGCTTCTTCTAGAGTGAGATTCTTTAGAACCTTAGTAGGAGTGTGATTTATTATATAATTTGCACAATTAATTGCTTCGGCCCAAAAACTAAGACTGAGTCCTTTAGATTGCAGCATACAATTAGCCATTTCCTTTAAGGTGCGATTTTTCCTTTCAGCTACACCATTTTGTTGTGGAGTGTATGGAACAGTATGTTGCATTTGAATTCCATTTTCGGTGCAAAAGTTGATGAATGTGTTTTTAACATATTCTCCACCATTATCAGTTCTTAGCTTAAGAATTTGATGTCCAGATTGTTTTTCAACAAAGGCTTTGAAGGCCAAAAATGTGTTAAATACTTCGCTCTTGAGTTTTAAGAAGTATACCCAAGTGCGTCTGGAGAAATCATCAATGAAAGTTAAGAAATACTTGCAGCCAGAGAATGAAGCAACATGAAGTGGACCACATAAATCACTGTGCACAAGCTATAAAGGGGCTAAGGCGTGCCAAGAGGCACGTTTTTCAAAACTGTCCCGATGATGTTTTCCGAGTACACATCCGGAACAAACACCATCTCTGCAAGATACCATAGGAAGACCTGTCACCATATTTTCTTTACATAGATGCTGAAGGGAGCGATAGTTTAAGTGACCAAATCGCTCATGCCAAAGTTTGCTCACTTCATCATTATGAGCAACAGATACTGAGGGAAGATTTGATGACCCAAAGTTGTGAAACTTATACAACCTTCTAGAATCATCAGCAATACCAGTAGCTAGAATCTGTTTAGGATCTCTTAGATCCTTGATTACAACATCATGAGGTGAAAATTCAACAATTTTACCTTCACCTGAATGAGTTATCTAATATACAGATAGAAGGTTGCAGGATAAGGTCGGAACACATAATACATCATTAAACTGACCATTGTCTAGATGAACAGTTCCAGTCCCTACAACATTAAGAGATCTATAATCACCAACATATATATTTTTGGTGTTACAATCATTTAAAGAAGAAAACATGGCTTTGTTTTTTGCCATGTGATAAGAGGCTCCAGAATCAATGAGCCACTCATGAGAATGAGAAGAAGAAGATACATTTAATGCATAACCAGACTGAGATGATTGACAACGACATGCAGAAAGTGCCATTCCTGAAGATGAAGTTGAAGTTGAAGTTGAAGAATGCTCCACATGGATGTTGTGTTTCTTCATTGCGGCTTCCAAGGCTTCCATCTTCTTAAAGCATTTAGATTCTAAGTGGCCATCTCGATTACAAAAGTTACAATGTCTATTAGTCTTCTTCCATTTGTTTTTATTGGTCCTATCATTTTGCTGAAATGATCTTTCATTTTGAGGCTGAGTTTGCTTAGGACCCTTGTTTGGTTTAGGACCATTCTTTTTAGGATATGACTTCTTAGGATTCTTTGAATTTGGTTGCTGCTGGGCGGCTAACGCTTTCTTGGAAGAGTTTCCAAGATTAAGAAGACCAAGGTGTAAGAGTTTTTCTTGTTCTCTTATTAAAGAATCACAAAAAGAGTCAAAGGAAGGGGCCTTGTAGTCTTTTCCCTGACAAATGAAAGCTTCCCTTGTAGAATGGAAGGTGGAAACAAATACAGAGTAGGCTGGTCCCAACTTAGTAAGGATGGAATAAATAAGGTTACTATCTTCTTTCTAACCTTAACACCTTCCAAGAGATATCTAAGGGTCTTGAATTTGGACAAGAAATCTTCAATGCAAGAAAAATTATTAGGATCCAGTGTAAGCAACTCATTTTCAAGTTGATGGGCTCTAATTTCATTTTTAATCCCAAAAACTTTAGTGATTTGTTCCAATGCTTCATGAGGAGTCTCAAGTTCTGCAATATGGAATCTAAGATCAGGAGAAATAGACATCCTTATCAAACCACGTGCTTGATCTTGTCTATTTTCTCATTTTGCAGCCTTGTCTTCATCTTTTGGTTTCTTCTCTTGGTCTGTGGCTATTCTGTAGAGACCTTTACTTCTAAGTAAATCTTCCATGTAGGATATCCATTGGAAGTAGTTAGTGCTGTCAAGAATGACTTGGCATGGACTTTCCATTTTTTTTTTTTAAAACTGAAGCTGAAGATGTTGAAAGTAAGTGTTCCAATGGATAGATCTCGAAAAATTAGGCGGTTTTAAAAAAAACGGCTCTGAAAAAGGTTTCCGGATGAAGAAGTTATGGCTTTTGAAAAAAAATTGTTGAAGTTGCCGGCAAAGTGCGCGAATGTGCGGAAATGAAAAAAATCTGCCCCCACAAAATGGAGACTTGAACCCAAGACCTCTACTCTCTTAAAATAGCTTTGAACCAATTGATCTATACAAAAAATTTGAGAGAGAGAGAGAGAGAGAGAGGGGGGGGGGGCCTTGGTTTGCGTGCTTACCTTGAGAAAGCTCTTTTTCCCTACAAAACACAAAACACAAAACCCAACACGGACATGCAAAGAAAACGAACCTTATGGCTCGAAGTTAGCTTTAGCCAAAAAACTAGATATTTAAAAAAAAGAACATTGCGGCTCAAAGTTAGCTTTAGCCGAAAAACTAAATATTTTTCTCAATGTTTCTGATTTTCCGAGATCACACTAAGGTGCAGGGGAAAGAGCATACGCATGAGAAAAATCCTTCCTTTCTGTTTCTGATTTGCCCAGATCGCACAGAGTCGTAGGGCAAAGAGCATACGCAGAAATGAAAGGTATAGATCCGGTTAAAAAAAAGCTAAATAAACCGAAACCGAAATAAGCAGAGAGAAAATAACAGTAAACTGCAAATAAACACTGTATACCTCCAGATCTTAAAAAAGACGCAGCTAGGGCTACCAGAAACCTTTTCGCGTGAAACGAAAGGGGTTCCTCACTGGAACAGATGCTCCGAACACAACAGAGCAGTCCTCTCGGCCCGAAAGCAGTCAGAAACAACAGATCTAGGAAACAACAGTCGGATGCAGTTCTACCGGCTTCAGATTTGGATCACCAACGGACGCGGCCCTCAAATAGCTCCGATACCATGTAGGAATTTACAGGGTAAGTTCCTCAGAAAGAACACGAAAAGGACACCGCTCACAACCAGATCACAGATCAATACACCAGTATTTTTGACGTGGTTAAAACCCTCAAAGAGGGAAACAGTCCACGGCCTGTGCCAACGTGGCTACTACAGGCAATTTATTAATCAAAGAATAAAAATTTACATAAGCTTCTCTCATGCACGGATTACCCGAACAATGACCCTCCATGCGCTTTAAATAGAACTCATGGACCAATCGGGTGTCAAGCCACGGATCAAGTGTCGATAATACCGACGAGAGAGAGAACCGTCGGATTGTAAGTTACAAAATGTACAATGGTAAAGAAACACACTTTACCTAACTCTATACCTAACTCTACACTAGACCAAGTTGAACTTAACTATATCCTATGTGTCAACTTAACTATATCTTATGTGTCGGAATATCCTAACACTTTGTAATGCTGCAAACTTGTCCATGAATTTGTTTACTTCTATCTGCATGTCCTGGCTTCTTCTTTCCAGTGTTTGTACCAGGCTTCTTAATGTGAGGACCCTCTTTATCAGCTGGATGGTTTCAACTCTCTTGGAGATTCCTATTGCTGCCAGCTGAGGACCTGTGCGGTTATTGAGAACGTTGATCATTCTATTTGCTATCTCAGGCATATTGCCTAGAGATTCCCTTGATCTTTGCACTTCCTTGTGTGCTTTGCCTATGAGCTCCATTTGCTCATGAATGGTCTCTATATACTGCCACTGATTTGTGATTGATTGGCCAATGTTGGCCCATAAAAATGTCTTGAGCTCAGCCACCACTTTGTCAAGGGTGAGCTCTTTCTCCAGCTCCTTTATCTTCTCTTTGAGAGCTTTCACTTCTCTTCCCTTTTCAGTTATGCTTTGCTTTGACTTGTCATATTTTTCATTTAGCTTAGCTAAATTCTCCCTGGCTGCAGTTAACTCTACCATTTGGGCTTCTAAGGCCTGAATTTCATTCTTCAGTTTCTGCATATCAAGGCTTGGAGCCTGCTCTGTTGTTGGTGCTGATGCTGATGTAGATGGCGCTGTTTGAGTTGTCTGCTCTGTAGGAGGAGCAGTAGTTTGAAGATATTCCTCAAGGTTAATTATTTGTGGAGGGGGCTGTGATGTTTGGCCTCCTTCCTTCTGTTGTAGGGCTGCCTGCAGCGCAGCCTCTAACTCTCCCAATTTCTCCTGTGTCTGGATCAGTTGTTTGTATAATGATACCAGCATAGCCACTGCATCTTGGTCATGCCTTAGCTGGGCAACCTCTTCTGTCTGAGGATGAAGAGTTGCTGGGATCTTGATCATTTTTCTCAATGCTGCCATATCTGCATCTCTTAATTTCAACAGCGCTTGTACAACCTTGATGTCCTTGGGATCATGCCCAAGCTCTATAATGATATCCTCCAATGCTTTGATTCGGTTGTCTTTTGCCTGGGAGGATGCTTTCTCCAACTCAAGTTGGGCAGCTGTGTTGTTTAGGCTATTTTCCAGCCTATAATTCACCAATGTTTTGTTTGCAAGGGTGGCATATACCATCTCACCCGTTTGCTTGTGCAATTCAATTTGATCCATGGGGTGGATGTCTTTTGCAAGGACCTCAAGGTTGGTCCTTATGTAGTCTGCAGCTGACTGTGGCTGCAGCATGGTTGGCATGAAATGACTCATTACCATTTTGCCCTCATGTACATCATATGCAGACATCAACCTTTGTTGGTTTGTAGGAGCCATTTTCAACAAGTGATTGTAGAGCTGTATCTTGAGTGGCTCATTCCTCTTTTTGATATCAATAAATTGTTGTTTGATGCCTGCTTCAGCTCCCCTTTGGTGGCTTGAGGAGCTGACTTCTCCTCCAACTGTCCTTTCTTGTTCCTGCTGAAAGGAACTTGCAGATGCTTCCATGCTTGGTGGTCCCATGCCCAAAGATTGCCCAATAGGCATTTCTTCTTCTGAAAGGGGATTTAGCCTCTATCTTTTCTCCCCTGGAGTTGTGGATGTGGTGAGGGGAGTCTCCTGCTCTCTATCCCTCTTCTGATTTCTGTCTTCATTTTGTGGGGTTTGGAGGACCGAGGCCTCCACTGTCGTTTCCTGCCTAGGAGGCACAGTGTCTTGTGCCTGTTGCCCAGTGGATATTGGGGCTTCAGCTGTTTGTTCTTGCTACACTGGCTGCTCCAGTTTTTGTTGTTCTTTTTGCTGCTGTACTTCTTCATGAGGAGGCTTTTCTGGCTCCATCTGTTTCTCTTTGCCTTTGCTGGAAGCCTGATAAGTATCTTTGGCTGCTTGCTGATGTGCTGTAGAAGATGAGGCAGCTGCTCCCACTTGAGTGCCTGGAAAAGAAAATACCTATGAACAAAGCTCTAAGTCAGCCAAATTTTGGACATTTTTTACTGCTCTTTGAGCTAGTTCTTCTTGTGTGGCAGCCTCCTCTAAGGTGCCTTCCCTCCACTTTAGTTGATTTGCATATTTTTCTATGTGAGGCAACCTTAAGTGGTCATAACTGGCCAGCCTATATCTGACCCTTCTTAAACTTATGAAATGATTGGGGTCGTATGGTTTCCAAAGGAAGTTGGTCTGTAAGCCAAGGGCTTCTAGCATTCTATCTGCCTCTTGCCAACCTTCCTCCCTTTTATTGTAAATGAAGTGGCCTAATTGGTTTCTGACTTTGAGCTGTGCTTTCTTGCCCTTGCTTAAAAAATGGAGTACATCAACATTCCCAAATTGCCTGAAGTACTCGAGGGCAAACAATCTCATAGGCACATATTTGGGTAATCTGTATGGGGGCAACTCACACCCATATATTCTGATAACTGTGTGGTTTTGGTAATAGTACCAATCCCCAATGCTGTATACCTTAGACAACTGAAGAATCCTCTGCATCTCATCAGTTAGTCTTGGAGGAGGTGAGCTCAGAAGCAGAGACATGGCTGGGTGGATGAATAGGTCTATAAACTCACAATAAGTGTATGGGGAACAAGATCTGCAGTGGAAGGCAGAGGACCAATAAACCACTGACCTTGGATTGCCTTGTGCATCCACTCTTTTCACAAGAAAAGGAAATTTCTCATGCTGATAATATAAGATTAAGTGGTAGATATAGAAGGTGTATCTGAACACCCTTTCTCTTGCCAAGTTCATCAATTGCTCATGTATTTTATTGGATATGTAAGTGGTATAGTCATAACAGATTGGGGACTTGCCAGGGGAAAACATGAGCATCATCACCAGCACAGTTTCATCAACATATTCTATTGAATTATAGCCCAATATGGGACTAATCATGTCTACAAGGTCTCTGCCCAATTGGTTGAGGTATACATGAGAAATGGGAGGGTACTGCACGGTGTCAAAGTCAATGTACAATTCATTCATCTTGGTGACTTGAGCATCTGTCAGCTTAGCTCCTTGTTTTATCAGATCTATCAGTGATAAAGGAACTAATTTCTTATCAGTATTGAAGTGTAGCATCTCTCTGATGGCTTCAGGGGTGACATAAAAAACAACAGAGCCTGAAGGGTCAAGCACAACCCTCTGAGTGGGGTCATAGCAGTCAGCACATCGGTGGATTAGATCAGGAAACTGGTTGACCTGAGGGAGCTTGAAGATAAGGAGGAAAGAGTCCCAAATGCCCAATACATCCATTCCACTCTCATGCTTGAGCTTCAATTCATTTAGCAAGTGAATGTGGTACTTGTTATGCATTAGCATTTCCTCTGATATTTGATAATCTAGATCTGCTAATGCTTTCCACTCCAACTCTCTCTGAGGGGCATTCAATGGAGCAATATTCAGGGCCACAGGTGCTACTGGTGTATCCATGTTTCTCAAGTGAATTTGGGTTGAATCCTGACTATCTATGGGAGAAATACCGTCCTGCGCGGTAGGTTAGTTAGTTTTCTGAATTACCGCCTGTTTCTGAGCAACAGGGGTGTAATTGGGCACAATTGGCCGGTTAAAAGCTGAGGGAATTAGTTTTAAGGCGTAGTAGGCCTATTTCTCCAGGGAAAATGGTCAATTCTATTGGTTTTTTAACAATGCAGGACGAAACAGAGGGCGCAGTTGGGGAGTTTGACAAATACGTGGTTAAGTGGCGGTATTAGAGCTTGGTTGCAGTTGAATTCTGGGCGACAGCAGCTCCGAATGTTCTTGGTGAGGTGCGGCAGCAAAGGACGTAAAATCGCATGCAGAAGGCAGAGCATAAAAAACATAGAAAAGAACGTAAAAATGACAAAATTCGGCCAAATATGGACTTTTTGGCGTTGGCGCGAAAATTTGGATGACGTCAGCATGACGTCATCAGGTGGGGTCAAGGTCGGGTGACATCAGCATGACATCATCGGGTGACGTGGCGGCCTGTGAGTGGTCCACGGGGACTGCATAGGTGGAGGACATGTCGGAGCGATGGCGGGCGGGGGCGCTGACGCGGTGGTGAGGTGGCGTGACGCTGGCATGACCGGTCAGCGGAAAACCGGAAACGGTAAGCGGTATGATATCGCACCGCTCTTTATACGGAAGCAGGATTGTCAGAGGGCGGCCCGATAAGATTTGGGGGCGACGCGTGGCAGAGGCCTGACGTCACCCTCTGACAAATTTCGGAAGCTAACTGCAGTACATCGGGGCTACTCCGAAATTGATAAGGGTCGTCGGATGGGAAAGCCCAGATCCAACGGCTGGCGGGAGGCAGAGGTGGCCGGATGATACAGTCAAGCGGGGCCAATAAAATATTATTATTTGTTTGAAACGTGCGCCCGGCAGGACTTTGGAAAAAGTGGGTTTTTTAATGTTTTTTCTGTGTAAAATGCACATGACCTCCAAACTTTGGATAAAGCGGAAAAGTGGGTTTTTAGCGTATTTCGCAAACAACACGGGTTAGGGGTAATAATGGGTTTTTACAAGGCTTTATTGACAAAGAGGGTTTAGGCTATTAGACTGACCAGAGGTCAATTTAATCCCTGACTTTGGACATATGGCTATAATGCCAAGGGAAGGGAATATTTATACATTGCTTGGGGTTTATACACCATAGTGTTCATCATAGTAGGGGAAAGGGGAACATAGGGGATTTAGATAATAAGAAGTTAGGAGTTAATATGAGTGGAGAAGGTGTATGAGGGGGTAAAACACTAAGTTTTATATGAAATCAACTTAGTTTAGGAAGTAGATCAAAATGAAAAGAATTTTACACAAGAAATGTGGCTCTTAAAGAGATAAGAACCAACAAAAGACTTTGACTTTCTTTCATGCACATGGGTAGTACTGGGATGTTAGTGATGAAAGTGATGGGGGGTAATCAAGAAGTTAGACATGCTTCATTATATTGCTGTAAAACTGCTGAATAAGAGACCTGCACTGGCACCATGTTTTGCCTTTGCTTGGGCCTGTGAAATGCCATAAACCATGCTTTCTGCAACCCCAACTACCTACCCACTCTATTGCCTAGCATTTTTTGTTACTTCTAGGAGGGTGCACTTAGACTTGCAAACCCTTTTGTGCCTTTTCTTTTCCTTTGGCTTTTTCTTTTGATTTTCTATCTAGGGCTAACCTTATTGCTTCCAAGGCCCCAGATTAAGCAGTTGGGAACCTTAATTCTCTACCTAACTACTGGTCTGCCAAGATTGAACAGTTTGGACATACTTCTTTCTCTATTCTACAACAAGAAATTGAAACATGGCATGATCCAGATTAAGCTGTTGGATCACCCATCCAAAATTGAGTCAATATCAGGCTATGTACACATATTACCTTCTCTTGAAAATATGGGATCTTTGCATCACCAAAGCAGAGCATATTTGGAACTTTCTTTGCCAATCATGAAATATGAAACCTATTGGTATAGGTATCTAACAGTGGCTCCACATGGGGATGGTTTTTCCATTTGAAAGACCAAGAACAACAGGTCAGAATGCCTTGTCCCTTGACTTCTTTCACCAAAACTTGGAGTTTTCCTCTTTGAAATCTCAAAATTGTGCTCTGCCATACTTGTGGAACTTGCTGAACTAAAAGTCCTTTCCTGATTCTACAAGACCTTTCAAAGTGAGCTATTCACATGCTGAAAGAAAACATTATATACAACAGATTTTGTACAGGGGAACAGCCATGCTATGTTCATGGAAAGTAGTCAAAATAATGCTTCAACATCCTTCCATTCACAGGACCTTCATCCAAGTCAGTTTCATCCAGATTTTTTAGGAAATAAGTGTTGTTTCCTTGCACTGCTTGGATGATAAATGGTCCTCTCCAAAGGGAATCAAATTTTCCATGTTTTCCTTTATCTTCCCTTCTTGAATCCCACTTAAGGACTTTGTCACCCATGTTGAAATCTTCAGCCTTAGTTCTTCTATCAAAAGCTTTCTTTAACTTTTCTTGTAAAACTTGAACTCTGCTATAAACTTGGTCTCTAGTTTGCTGCAAACATATAATTTGATTTACCCTTCTTTGCACATCATTTGGTTCAGCCTGGCTTTCTTGAAGGAGTTTCATGACCGGGATCCCTAGTGATGAAGGAAATTTGGCTTCTAATCCATAGACTAACTCATATGGGCTGACCCCAATTGATCTCTTGGTTGTTAGTCTATCTGCCCATAAGGCATTTACCAGCTTCTTATGCCAATTCTTCTTATTTTCTTCCAACACCTTCTTTATGATGTTTACAAGGCTTTTATTTGATGATTCAGCAAGGCCATTTCCTTGGGGATAGTATGCAGTAGAATGGCCCAAGGTAATATGAAATTTGTGGCAGAAGTTCACCATCTTCTTGGATCTAAAGGCAGCAGCATTGTCTGTTATGATCTTATCAGGACAACCAAATCTAGACAATATATTATTTTCCAAAAACTGAATGATTGTTGAATCATTTGCCTGTCTACATGGGATGGCCTCAATCCATTTGGTGAAGTAGTCTGTGGCTGTGAGGATCCATCTATGTTGGCCTGAAGATGAGGGATGAATTTCCCCAATGAAATCCAAGCCCCATTGTTGAAAAGGTCTCTCTGTTGCAATAGGTCTCAAAGGAAGTGGCAGTAACTTTCTCTTTCCCTCAAACACTTGACACTTATGACATGAAGTGGTAAATTTTTTGACATCAGAGAAAACAGTGGGCCAATAGTAACCAGCCCTCAGTATTTTATCCACAGTGGACTTCCAATACAAGTGTCCACCACAATCACCTGCATGAAATTCTTTCATGACATTGTTAGTCTCATTCTCAATTAAGTAGTTTAACAATATACCCTCATGGTTTTTCCAAAGCAAATTGCCATCCATGACATAAAATCTTGAAGCTTTCATTTTTAGGAACCTACATTTAGTTCTGGACAATCCTGGGGGAGCACACATGTTTTGCAATATATAACAGATATCAGAATACCATAGTGATTGTTCAAAGGCTACATTGATCTTTGGAGTCGCCAGCTCCGGTTCACTGTCCAGTTGGTTGATGTCCAAGGCTTGGAAATTTGTTTCAGACATTAATTTGGCCAAACCTTGCCCTTTTATCAATTTTGTAGGTTTTATTTCAATGTCAAATTCTAAAATGTTGGCAATCCATTTTCCTCTTCTGCCCTCTAAGTTCTCTTGAGTAAGTATGTCTTTCAAAATGGGACTTGGCACATAAGCTATAACATGGAAGTATAGGATATAAATCCTAAAGTCTTTGATGGCTTTGACCAAAGAATATGTTTGCTTTTCCATGATCTGATATTTCAGGGGTGCATCTCTGAGAGCTCTACTAAAGAAAGCAATAGGTCTCTCATTTCCTTGGTCATCTTTCTGTAATAAGACAGCAGCAATAGTATGCTGGGAGGCAAAAGAGAAAATGATAAACTCTTTGTCAAATTGTGGATTTGTTAAGACTGGAGTTTGGGTAAGGGCCAATTTTATTCCTTCAAAAGCTTGATTTGCTTCTACTGTCCATTTTACTTTTGAATCCTTTTTAAGCATGTTATTGAGTAATCTACTCAATTCTGCCAAATTTGGGATAAATCTTCTTAGGAAGTTGATCTTCCCCAAGAATGCTTGTAATTCTTTGATGTTTCTTGGGTGGGGCATTTGCAAGATGGCCTGTATTCTGTCTGGGTCAATCCTAATGCCATCCTTTGAAATAATATGACCCAATAACTTGCCTTCTTCCAAACCAAACAGGGATTTCTTGGGATTTAAGGAAATTCCATATTTCCTACAAGTTATGAATATCTGCCTTAGATGTTTCAAATGTTCTTGGTCAGATTTTGAGAAAGGTGTGAGGTCATCTAAATAGATGACAAGGAAATCATGAATTTCTTTGGCAAAAGCAATATCCATTGCTCTTTGAAAGGTAGCTCCTGCATTTTTCAATCCAAAAGGCATTTTGACATATTTGAAGGTTCCCCATGGGGTTGTGAATGCTGTTTTGTCCTGATCATCAGGGTGAACTAAGATCTGGTTGAAACCTGAGAATCCATCAAATAAAGAAATTCTTGAGGCCCCCACTACTCTTTGCAAGATGTGATCCATCTTGGGTAAGGGGTAACTATCTTTTAGGGACACTTGATTTAAGTTCCTTAGATCAACACAAAGCCTTATTTCACCAGTTTTCTTTCTTGTAAGGACCAAATTTGAAATCCAATCAGAAAACCTGATTGGTGCTATGATGCCAGCTTTAAACATCTTTTGTACCTCTTTTTCAATTGAAGGGAGAAGCATAGGATTGATTCTCCTCAATTTCTGTTTAAAGGGTTTTTGATTGGGCTTAAGAGGGATTGTGTGTTGGATCACAGAGGTGTCATAGGATTTTAAATCCTCATAACTCCATGCAAAGACATCTTGAAACTCTTTGAAGAGGTCAATGTATTTAGGCTTCTGATCAGGTGGTAAAGATGCAGACAATTTAATTATCTTGGGTTTTTCAATAGTTCCAATGTTGCACTCTTCAATGGCAGCATTAAGGGGCTGCAATTTCGGTTTTCTAGGGACATCATTTGAGTCAAAAATGTCCTCTAATGGGGCTAGGCCTGTTGGAAGAAAATTGTCTTTCCATTGTATAACTTCATCTTCAGCATCAGCTATTTCCTCAGAATGTAATTGTTCAAGTTCTTGTATTTTCTCCTGGTCAAAGTTTGTTGGACAAAGCATTTGATTTGCTGTTTTGAGTGAGATATTTGTTTGTTGCTGTTCACCTAGTATTTGTGAATCACTTGCGGCCTCAGTATCAATGTTTAGTCCTGAGAATTCTTGCTGCAAAGTCAAGAAATTGTTTATTTGTGTATCATCCTCAAACACTTGCCAATCCTTGACATTGTTTGGTACAGAAGGTCTGTGTTTTATCTTAGCTGTAAAGCAATGCTGGGGTTCAAAAGGTAGTTTACAAGTGCTTGCAAATGTAGCCAAACTATGAGCATGAAGATTACGGGTTCTAGGGATTTTGGTAATTTGAAATTCAGTGAAAGTTTTAAGCATTTCAGTAGCAACAGACCTATAAGATCTTAGTCTTTTGTCATTAGTGGCAAAGTTTCCCTTTACTTGTTGGACAATTAGGTCTGAGTCTCCTAGGATTGAAACTTTTGTGGCTTGTAAGGATTTTACTAGCTTGAGGCCTAGTAAGAGGGCTTCATATTCTGCCATATTGTTGGTGCACCTGAAGTTTAACCTGTAGGCTCGGCCCTCTGCG
Organism: Pinus tabuliformis; assembly: GCA_031772625.1. Taxonomy (NCBI): domain Eukaryota; kingdom Viridiplantae; phylum Streptophyta; class Pinopsida; order Pinales; family Pinaceae; genus Pinus; species Pinus tabuliformis. The sequence goes on along the minus strand of CM062819.1, from coordinate 89,234,818 downwards.
TGACTGTTTTTTTTGTTATGTATCCAAACCCCCGCTCCTGCCCCTAATTTTTTGACTGATCCATCAAACTCAAGGAACCATAAGATGTCCTGTTTTAAGGGATTTTCCACATTCTTTCTATAATTTGGGATTAGAAGTTGGAGTTCTTGTTTTTCATCTGGTTTATCTTTTAGGAGTAACTCATCAATTGGTTTCTCAATTTGGATCTCTTGGGGACTTGGTTGCTTACTCTCTTGCATGTTTTGTTCAAGTGTGACTGATTTATTATCACTCTCAGGGCTTGTATCATCATTGAACAGAATAAAGGAATCCATATCTGAATGCACTGCATAAATGGGGAAATTCTGAGGCTTTTCTTCACTGCTCACCATGTATTTCATAAGTGACTCTCTATATAGCCTCTTGGGTTGACCAAAGACTGAGATGGTGGCATATGACATGTCTAATTGTAAGGAACCTTGGAGTTTAGCCCCCCATGATCTTGATAACAACATTCCATATTTGGGTGGGATATCAGCAACTACAACATCCATTAAGATTGTTTTGTTTGGATACTGGACCAGGGATACACATAGATCTTTTATCAATCCTAAACACTTAACTTGGCTGGAGTCAAATGAATATAGGTTCTTATAGGGTCTTGTAATGTCTAAGTTGAGTCTCTCCATCACTGATTTAGGCATAAGGTTATGAGATGCACCCGAGTCAAACATTGCATTGTGTAATATTTTATCATGAACATGTAAGCTGACATAAAAAGGTAAGATCCCTGTAACTGCTATCTTTCCATCAACCTCTGGACCGAAAAGTAGTTCTGGGGTATCATCCAACACATTGACATCATCTTTATTATGGGTAAGTTGAAGGGACTTTTTGAGTTTTTGTTTGTAAATGCCATGCTTGGCTAGTTCTGAAAGAGGAATGGCTATCTTCAATTTTCCTATTTTAGCTTCTAAGTCAAAGGGTTTTTCAGCTTGGACCTTGGTGTTGTGGTTGACAACCCTTTCTTTGTTGTTCAAGTTTTCTTCTTGGTTTTCACTCTGATCTTGAGGCTTGTCCTTCTTACTCATCTTCTGCGAAGTAATGCTTGGATTAGGCTGCAAGGGTGATGTAGCCAATGCTTGTTGTTTTGGGGAAGATGTTTCAGTTATTTCTTCAACTGTTACTTCCTTTGTAATGGAATTAGTTTTGTCAATTGGCTCTGTGACAATGGTTTTCTTGGGCAGAGGAGTGTCCTTTGTTTTCTCAGGCTGTGTCACATTTATGGTTCTGCTCCTTAGCTTGTATTGTTTATGAACTTCATAAACAGCTGTGTCATAGCCTTGTTTAAAGTCAAATGACTCACCTGACTTGGTTTGAAACTGTTTAATATCATCATCCTTATGATCTTCTTGACTTAGGAAAACTTGTTGATCATCATTCAGGCCCATTAGGTTAATGTGGGTGTCATCTATTTGTTCGTTAGAAGTGGATGCTTCTATATAATTTTCTTGGAACGGAGGCCTGATCTCTGGTTCATAATTAGCTTTACCAACATTAGGATTTTGGTTTCTTCTGAAATTAGGATTCCTAATAGGATTATTCTGTGGTGCTTCCCATGATGATTTCCTCTCAACTGATTCTACTCTGTCACCTAATCTCTGCATACCAGTGATTATTGCATCCAGTTTTTGATCCCAGCCTGAAGGCTCTTCTTTGAAGGTGGTCTTTCTCTCAGTTCTTGTCCTATTTCTCTTGGCTATCAGATTGGCTTCCACACTTACTGCTATATCTTGCATTTCAACTAAAGTTCTGGGAGCCCTTTCCCTTAATTGATATGCCATATCTGAATCAAACCCATCAAGGAAGGTATATAGAGCTAGATCTGGTGGAGGTCTAAGATTTTGGGGAATAGCATTGTAGACATTGTTAAACCGGGCACAGTAGTCCAGGACAGTTTCTTGGGGACCTCTTTTGATAGTGTTGTATTCAGATAATATATGGAGTGGGTCCTTCTTCTTCTCCCATCTGTTGATAAATGTTTGATAAAGGGCTTCAGGGTCAGCTATGGAATTTGGTGTAAGTGACCTAAACCATGTTCTTACATCCCCCGTTAAGCTTTGCACAAAAATTTTCATCCTAACCCCATCATCATCTATTTCATAGTTTTCAAAGTAGTCCTGCATTTTCTTAGTATGTTGAAGGGCTGGATATGAGCCAGTACCATCAAAGTATGAGATCTTGCTTTGGTACTCTTGAGGCAGAGGAGCTGGATTGGCCGGTAACTACAGTGGGGCATATCTATTAGCCATGTTTGGTGGGACAACAGGGATAACAGGGATGAATGGGACAAGTGGAGGAAATGGGATGAAAGGGGTGTGTGTATTTGATGGAGTGTTTGAAAGGATACCTTGTGAAGTGGATGAAGAACTAGGAGACTGTGGGCCAGTTGTATGAGGATGCAGAGAAGCCTTAGCAGGGGTTGGAATGTCAGTTTGGAGACCTGCTTCCGAACTTGAACCTGATAAACTGCTTTCTGATTTGTGTCTCTTGAGGATTCTTGCAATCAAGTTTGGATTTAGAAACTCAGGTGCTGGATCAGGATCTGGGTTTGATCTTGTGTAACGAGTTTTCTTCTTAGGAGCCAGCTTCTATAACTTTCTTTCTGAGAATTTCTAAGGAAGTAGTGATCTTTTGATAAGGATTGGTCAGTTATAGCACAGCTATATGAGAATTAATACTGAATAAAGATTGACTGAGGCAGCTTTTATATATTCCTGCAAATGCAAAGCAGAGGCAGTTTCACTCAGGCTTTATCTACAGCATTAAGAATCAGATAGGAGGTTGCAAAGTTCATCCAGGTCCCCAGTGGAGTCGCCATTTATGTTAACACCCAGGTTGTTCCCTTTGACTCCCAAGGGAATACGGCCGGGGTAACCACTAACCAAGCTTTGGATTATAGGTCCTAGCCTACCTATAATCAGAGAGGGCTCTCTCTTTAAGTTTAGCTTTGCTTTGTGAAGATTTTAGGCTAGATATGAGGTGAGGGTTTGGTTTGAATTTTGGTTGAATGATGTCTTTTAGTACCTAAGGTGAAATGTTCAGACAGTTCTAGTCCATTGGGCAATGGAGTCTATGGCTGTGGGTTGTTTGAAATGCTTGAGTGGGATTGTTTAAACTGCAGGGCCTTTTGAATATTCCATGAAACAAACTTAATATTGTGGAAATGAAATATGATTAGCCAGTGGAAGGCAATTAAGAATTTCCCACTAAACTGGGGTTTGAGGATGAGATATATTGCACAGGAGCAGGCTTGAATTCCTGAACAAAGATCACTATGAAAATTATAGTCTGAAGGTGCAGCAATTAAGAATTACACTATCATAACTATAACTGAAGAAAACATTCATAACAACATAGATTGAGCTCAGGGTATTCCATGAATAAATCCTGAAAGCTATTCTTTTTCTTTGCTATTAAACTTGTAGAACATAGAACATGAATGGATTATGAAGGAATGAAATACATAACGAAGAGGTTATAGACACTTATTGTATTATGAAATACACAGGAATCCTGCAGCATTCAGCAAACACACCATAACGCATCAAACAACTCAGGACTTTCGAAATTCCATCAGCTCTTTGTATTAAACTCTGAATATTTACAGCATAGGATGTCTTCCAGAGAAAATCAAAAACCCCTGTAAGCTTATGCGAGGGGGAATATATACAATCGGTTACACCAAATATCTGAACCGCTGAGTCACTTGAGAAATAAATATGTTTACCAACTTTACAGAATAGCAGATAAGGAAGTTATTGCTGCTCTTAATACAAAATGAATGCTCTTTAATGTTGTCAGAAGTCTTTTTGACCTTTGGAGGCCACTGAGTCGGTTGAGCGTTCTGTATTAATGCTGAATGATGTGTCTTTATGGCTTTGTCATGCTGTAGCTTTCTCGGCCCTGTCATTTGCAGCTGTCAGTATTGCTTTGGTGGCCGAATCTTTCTGCTGAGTTGGCTCAGTCCACTCTTCTTCATACATACTGAATGCATCAAATTTTCCTGTATATGATAACTTATGTTTTTTGATGAAAGAACTTGATGAAAGCCTTTTGTTTACAGTAATAGCTGTATCATTTTGGTCCACCATTCCTGGGTAGGCAGTTGATGCCTCAAAATTGCATCTAAGGTTTCATCTGCCTCTGTGTATTTGTAGAAGTTTGGAGGCACTTCAAACAAATGTTTGATCTCATTCATAATGAAAAATAAGTTCTCTACTCTGTCATAGAGATTTTGCCCAGATGCTGGCCCTGTTACCTCTGAGGTACTTGATCCTTGAGTGATCTGATTGGTAGCAAATGTATTGACCCTTTTAGCATAGTTCTCATGTGAAAGTAGTCTCCCTGCGCTGTTCAGTAAGCCAGGAAGACCTCTGCTTTGTAATGCTGCAAACTTGTCCATGAATTTGTTTACTTCTGTCTGCATGTCCTGGCTTCTTCTTTCCAGTGTTTGTACCAGGCTTCTCAATGTGAGGACCCTCTTTATCAGCTGGATGGTTTCAGTTCTGTTGGAGATTCCTATTGCTGCCAGCTGAGGACCTGTGCGGTTATTGAGAACGTTGATCATTCTGTTTGCTATCTCAGGCATATTGCCTAGAGATGCCCTTGATCTTTGCACTTCCTTGTGTGCTTTGCCTATGAGCTCCATTTGCTCATGAATGGTCTCTATATACTGCCACTGATCTGTGATTGATTGGCCAATGTTGGCCCATAAAACTGTCTTGAGCTCAGCCACCACTTTGTCAAGGGTGAGCTCTTTCTCCAGCTCCTTTATCTTCTCTTTGAGAGCCTTCACTTCTCTTCCCTTTTCAGCTATTCTTTGCTTTGACTTGTCATATTTTTCATTTAGCTTAGCTAAATTCTCCCTGGCTGCAGTTAACTCTACCATTTGGGCTTCTAAGGCCTGAATTTCATTCTTCAGTTTCTGCATATCAAGGCTTGGAGCCTGCTCTGTTGTTGGTGCTGATGCTGATGTAGATGGCGCTGTTTGAGTTGTCTGCTCTGTAGGAGGAGCAGTAGTTTGAGGAGATTCCTCAAGGTTAATTATTTGTGGAGGGGGCTGTGATGTTTGGCCTCCTTCCTTCTGTTGTAGGGCTGCCTGCAGCGCACCCTCTGACTCTCCCAATTTCTCCTGTGTCTGGATCAGCTGTTTGTATAATGATACCAGCATAGCCGCTGCATCTTGGTCATGCCTTAGCTGGGCAACCTCTTCTGTCTGAGGATGAAGAGTTGCTGGGATCTTGATCATTTTTCTCAATGCTGCCATATCTGCATCTCTTAATTTCAATAGCGCTTGTACAGCCTTGATGTCCTTGGGATCATGCTCAAGCTCTATAATAATATCCTCCAATGCTTTGATTCGGTTGTCTTTTGCCTGGGAGGATGCTTTCTCCAACTCAAGTTGGGTAGCTGTGTTGTTTAGGCTATTTTCCAGCCTATAATTCACCAATGTTTTGTCTGCAAGGGTGGCATATACCATCTCACCCGTTTGCTTGTGCAATTCAATCTGATCCATGGGGTGGATGTCTTTTGCAAGGACCTCAAGGTTGGTCCTTATGTAGTCTGCAGCTGACTGTGGCTGCAGCATGGTTGGCATGAAATGACTCATTACCATTTTGCCCTCATGTACATCATATGCAGACATCAACCTTTGTTGGTTTGTAGGAGCCATTTTCAACAAGTGATTGTAGAGCTATATCTTGAGTGGCTCATTCCTCTTTTTGATATCAATAAATTGTTGTTTGATGCCTGCTTCAGCTCCCCTTTGGTGGCTTGAGGAGCTGACTTCTCCTCCAACTGTCCTTTCTTGTTCCTGCTGAAAGGAACTTGCAGATGCTTCCATGCTTGGTGGGCCCATGCCCAAAGATTGCCCAATAGGCATTTCTTCTTCTGAAAGGGGATTTAGCCTCTGTCTTTTCTCCCCTGGAGTTGTGGATGTGGTGAGGGGAGTCTCCTGCTCTCTATCCCTCTTCTGATTTTTGTCTTCATTTTGTGGGGTTTGGAGGACCGAGGCCTCCACTGTCGTTTCCTGCCTAGGAGGCACAGTGTCTTGTGCCTGCTGCCCAGTGGATATTGGGGCTTCAGCTGTTTGTTCTTGCTGCACTGGCTGCTCCTGTTTTTGTTGTTCTTTTTGCTGCTGTACTTCTTCATGAGGAGGCTTTTCTGGCTCCATCTGTTTCTCTTTGCCTTTGCTGGAAGCCTGATAAGTATCTTTGGCTGCTTGCTGATGTGCTGTAGAAGATGAGGCAGCTGCTCCCACTTGAGTGCCTGGAAGAGAAAATACCTGTGAACAAAGCTCTAAGTCAGCCAACTTTTGGAGATTTTTTACTGCTCTTTGAGCTAGTTCTTCTTGTGTGGCAGCCTCCTCTAAGGTGCCTTCCCTCCACTTTAGTTGATTTGCATATTTTTCTATGTGAGGCAACCTTAAGTGGTCATAACTGGCCAGCCTATATCTGACCCTTCTTAAACTTATGAAATGATTGGGGTCGTATGGTTTCCAAAGGAAGCTGGTCTGTAAGCCAAGGGCTTCTAGCATTCTATCTGCCTCTTGCCAACCTTCCTCCCTTTTATTGTAAATGAAGTGGCCTAATTGGTTTCTGACTTTGAGCTGTGCTTTCTTGCCCTTGCCTGAAAAATGGAGTACATCAGCATTCCCAAATTGCCTGAAGTACTCGAGGGCAAACAATCTCATAGGCACATATTTGGGTAATCTGTATGGGGGCAACTCACACCCATATATTCTGATAACTGTGTGGTTTTGGTAATAGTACCAATCCCCAATGTTGTATACCTTAGACAACTGAAGAATCCTCTGCATCTCATCAGTTAGTCTTGGAGGAGGTGAGCTCAGAAGCAGAGACATGGCTGGGTGGATGAAGAGGTCTATAAACTCACAATAAGTGTATGGGGAACAAGATCTGCAGTGGAAGGCAGAGGACCAATAAACCACTGACCTTGGATTGCCTTGTGCATCCACTCTTTTCACAAGAAAAGGAAATTTCTCATGCTGATAATATAAGATTAAGTGGTAGATATAGGAGGTGTATCTGAACACCCTTTCTCTTGCCAAGTTCATCAATTGCTCATGTATTTTATTGGATATGTAAGTGGCATAGTCATAACAGATTGGGGACTTGCCAAGGGAAAACATGAGCATCATCACCAGCACAGTTTCATCAACATATTCTATTGAACTATAGCCCAATATGGGACTAATCATGTCTACAAGGTCTCTGCCCAATTGGTTGAGGTATACATGAGAAATGGGAGGGTACTACACAGTGTCAGAGTCAATGTACAATTCATTCATCTTGGTGACTTGAGCATCTGTCAGCTTAGCTCCTTGCTTTATCAGATCTATCAGTGATAAAGGAACTAATTTCTTATCAGTATTGAAGTGTAGCATCTCTCTGATGGCTTCAGGGGTGACATAAAAAACAACTGAGCCTGAAGGGTCAAGCACAACCCTCTGAGTGGGGTCATAGCAGTCAGCACATCGGTGGATTAGGTCAGGAAACTGGTTGACCTGAGGGAGCTTGAAGATAAGGAGGAAAGAGTCCCAAATGCCCAATACATCCATTCCACTCTCATGCTTGAGCTTCAATTCATTTAGCAAGTGAATGTGGTACTTGCTATGCATTAGCATTTCCTCTGATATTTGATAATCTAGATCTACTAATGCTTTCCACTCCAACTCTCTCTGAGGGGCATTCAATGGAGCAATATTCAGGGCCACAGGTGCTACTGGTGTATCCATGTTTCTCAAGTGAATTTGGGTTGAATCCTGACTATCTATGGGAGAAATACCGTCCTGCGCGGTAGGTTAGGTAGTTTTCTGAATTACCGCCTGTTTCTGAGCAACAAGGGTGTAATTGGGCACAATTGGCCGGTTAAAAGCTGAGGGAATTAGTTTTAAGGCGTAGTAGGCCTATTTCTCCAGGGAAAATGGTCAATTCTATTGGTTTTTTAACAATGAAGGACGAAACAGAGGGCGCAGTTGGGGAGTTTGACAAATACCTGGTTAAGTGGCGGTATTAGAGCTTGGTTGCAGTTGAATGCTGGGCGACAGCAGCTCCGAATGTTCTTGGCGAGGTGCGGCAGCAAAGGACGTAAAATCGCATGCAGAAGGCAGAGCATAAAAACATAGAAAAGAACTTAAAAATGAAAAAATTCGGCCAAATATGGACTTTTTGGCGTTGGCGCGAAAATTTGGATGACGTCAGCATGACGTCATCAGGTGGGGTCAAGGTCGGGTGACATCAGCATGACGTCATCGGGTGACGTGGCGGCCTGTGAGTGGTCCACGGGGACTTCATAGGTGGAGGACATGTCGGAGCGATGGCGGGCAGGGGCGCTGACGCGGTGGTGAGGTGGCGTGACGCTGGCATGACCGGTCAGCGGAAAACCGGAAACGGTAAGCGGTATGATATCGCACCGCTCTTTATACGGAAGCAGGATTGTCAGAGGGCGGCCCGATAAGATTTTGGGGTGACTTGTGGCAGAGGCCTGACGTCACCCTCTGACAAATTTCGGAAGCTAACTGCAGTACATCGGGGCTGCTCCGAAATTGATAAGGGCCGTCGGATGGGAAAGCCCAGATCCGACGGCTGGCGGGAGGCAGAGGTGGCCGGACGATACGGTCAAGCGGGGCCAATAAAATATTATTATTTGTTTGAAACGTGCGCCCGACAGGACTTTGGAAAAAGTGGGTTTTTTAATGTTTTTTCTGTGTAAAATGCACATGACCTCCAAACTTTGGATAAAGCGGAAAAGTGGGTTTTTAGCGTATTTCGCAAACAACACGGGTTAGGGGTAATAATGGGCTTTTTCAAGGCTTTATTGACAAAGAGGGTTTAGGCTATTAGACTGAACAAAGGTCAATTTAATCCCTGACTTTGGACATATGGCTATAATGCCAAGGGAAGGGAATATTTATACATTGCTTGGGGTTTATACACCATAGTGTTCATCATAGTAGGGGAAAGGGGAACATAGGGGATTTAGATAATAAGAAGTTAGGAGTTAATATGAGTGGAGAAGGTGTATGAGGGGGTAAAACACTAAGTTTTATATGAAATCAACTTAGTTTAGGAAGTAGATCAAAATGAAAAGAATTTTACACAAGAAATGTGGCTCTTAAAGAGATAAGAACCAACAAAAGACTTTGACTTTCTTTCATGCACATGGGTAATACTGGGATGTTAGTGATGAAAGTGATGGGGGGTAATTAGGAAGTTAGACATGCTTCATTGTATTGCTGCAAAACTGCTGAATAAGAGACCTGCACTGGCACCATGTTTTGCCTTTGCTTGGGCCGGTGAAATGCCATAAACCATGCTTTCTGCAACCCCAACTACCTACCCACTCTATTGCCTAGCATTTTTTGTTACTTCTAGGAGGGTGCACTTAGACTTGCAAACCCTTTTGTGCCTTTTCTTTTCTTTTGGCTTTTTCTTTTGATTTTCTATCTAGGGCTAAACTTATTGCTTCCAAGGCCCCAGATTAAGCAGTTGGGAACCTTAATTCTCTACTTAACTACTGGTCTGCCAAGATTGAACAGTTTGGACAGACTTCTTTCTCTATTCTACAACAAGAAATTGAAACATGGCATGATCCAGATTAAGCTGTTGGATCACCCATCCAAAATTGAGTCAATATCAGGCTATGTACACATATTACCTTCTCTTGAAAATATGGGATCTTTGCATCACCAAAGCAGAGCATATTTGGAACTTTCTTTGCCAATCATGAAATATGAAACCTATTGGTATAGGTATCTAACATGACCTTAAAACGGATGCTTTAGCCAAAGGAATGGAAGAATTGATGGATAATATAGAAAACATTGAAAGGAAACCCCACTGTGACAACCAACAGGCGCCTCCAGTGAGAAATCCAAACTTTAGGAAGAATCAAAACTAAAATACTGGAAAAAATGGGCCTGATGAGAATATTAGACCTCCTTTCCAAGAAAACTATGCTGAAACCTCCCATTCAGAAGACCCTGAGCAAGACACTCAAATTAATTTAATGGAATTAGAAGAAGAAGAAAGCGTATGTCTGATTTAAGATGATCAGGAATTACACATGCTTTAGTAGATGCAGACCCAATTTGGAGAATCTTTTGATTACAAGCAAGGGTATGATTATGCTATCTTCAAAATGCATAAACAGTACAATTTGAGGAGTAAAAAGAAAAGTAATGCCGAGGGAGGTGATGATGGGGAAGAGGTGGTCTCCGGATTTATGGAAGGGGAAGTGGTGGAGTAAACCAGGTGATGGGAGAGAAGGGGGCAAGGAGTAGATGAGGGAGAGGTGGATTGATCCTGTACTGATGCATTATGTTGATAATGTGCAGAAAATGCATAAGCAGAAGATAGAACAGGGATGGAAGGGAGAGGAGTACCCAATGTTCGAGTCGCTTCAGTTGCTACCCTAGCTCGAGTAAGATGTGGAGATGGGGGACCCGAAGAATTGCCTGTAGATTGCTGGACTGGCTGAGATGGGGTTGTATTTTGAGATGGTGCAGGTACTGCAAATGGTGTCTTCCTAGGGATGTCAAAGGTATCCCTACCAATGCCTTCCTCCTTTTCCATAACTGCTTCCAGGGGTTTTGAGACTGGAGGACATTCCTTATACAGATGTCCGACCTTGTGGCAGCGCCAGCATCTAAAACACACACCCTCGTAATCAAGGATTTGAACCCTAGTGAAGTTATGCCATTTCAGAGCGATTTTTTCCTCCAGAACCTCCTGGGTGTCCAGATGCACTAGAATGCAAGCTAGGGTTGATTTTTGGACTGTACTATGGATTTTTCATAATCCAGGAAGGTGCCAAGGGTATTCCCAATTCGCACGAACACTTCTTCAGACCAGTACTGGAGTATTAAACCTGGTAGTGATACCCATAGAGGTCCAGCTCCTATCTGCTTTCTTTCCAGATCGAAGAGAGGGCTCCATCTTTTGAGCAGCATCAGAGCCATTTCGATATTCCAATATCATGCAAGAGCCAGGTTTGTGTATTATTCAAGGGAAAAATGAAGCGCAAACCACCCACAAGGAAGTATCTGAACATCCGGGAGTTGTATCAAAATCTGTCCCTAGATCTCTTTAACCCACAACCCTAGTCACTCCGCCGTGTAGGTTCTTCCATGAACCCTACCCACCAGGACTTTCCCTGCTTTGTTGACTACTTCACCCATGGTGAGTTCTTCCCCAAAATTTATGGTGTAATCCTTACCAGATGCCTTGACGCACCTTGCTTTCCTCTTCCCTATACACGGCACAGCAGGGTGATCCTGTAACGGATCCGAGGGACAACTTTCTTCTGGGTGTGGCTCCACCGACCTAGCTTGAATTACCGGGGTATCGAAATAGCCAGAAGGAGGATCTGTGACTTGTGTCACCTCACTGTAACCGGGGTGGTCGAAGGTCTTTTGTGTCTTTGCGGCTACATCACGGTTAGTTCCCAGGCGAGATGTAGGATTTTTGGTAAAACAATGATCTGTAGGGGGCGCAGGGTCGAAAAGAGGGGACGAGCTGGTAGGTAGAAGGTTTAGGTTCTAGGAGACAGTGGCGGGCAGTCCATAGCTGGTGAGTCGATGGAAAGGGTCCCAATGTGAAGGGTGGAGACCATAAGCCCAGGGAGGGAGACAACCAGCACCGGATTCGAGCTAGACGGCGCAGAGGAAATGGGAACCGTTCTAGGGTTAGGGTTACAGAAGATAGCCTGCTTCGGGTAAGGATCAAGCGAATAATCCATGGCGTCCAGCTCCATATGCTCCATGCTGAACCTAGGAATGGTACACTGTAACCGTCGACAGTTGGAAGCAGGTGTAGGCGAGGACGGTGGGTTGCAGAGGTTGTCTCGGAGGTTACGGTGACTGCAGCTAACCATAATTAGTATTACGGCTAGGGTAAGAGTAGGTGGAGTTGTAGCGCGCCATTAGTCCCCCGAATCTTGTATCATGGTGGAAGTACCACTTCTACCTACATCTAATCCAGATATTTTCACTTCAAAGATGCATACAAATAGAAATTTCAGATTACAATATATATCTCGTATCGCTATTTAAAGGATTTATTTTAAGGAAACTAACAATTGTGAGTAGTAGTAGGGATAAGAAATTGGTAGTAGCCATTACAACCCTAGAATTTTTGATAGATGAACTAGAAGAGCATGTGGAACTCTTAGAGGAAAAAGAGAAGAATGTGGCAGAAAAACCCTCACAGTAGGAGAATTTGTGATAATTTTTTAAGAATAGAACTAGTAGTGTTCTCAAGGACTATGGCAAAAAAACCTTGCAACAAGGAGGCTACATTTGAATAATTCCGGCTAAGGTTAGAAAGAATAAGGGAACAAAGGAATTCCTCAAGGAAAAGAGAGCAAGAGAAGTTCTTAGAATGTGAGAAATAGGTGCAACAACCGAAAGAGAATAGGAGGCCAAAAAGGTTCTAGTGATGGAGAACTTGTCATACCAAAAGGTTGAGCCAGTGGGAAGAGCTTGGTGAGGTATCTGACAACTCGATTCAGTTGGATATTCTGCTGGCGAGTGTGCTGGATCTATGTGTCCATGATCCAATCAGTTGCAGCTTGTTCCATGCAATCTGGATTTAACTCTGTGGATGTGAGCTGTTTTGCAATGTCAAATGTGTCTAGTAATGGTGGAAAGTATGGTTGAAGGCGGTCCACATTGAACACACGATGTAGGCCAAGGAATGGGGGAATGCTAAGCTCAAATGTATTGTCTCCCACAGCCTTGGTAATGGTGTAAGGACCATATCGGAGTGGTCTGAGTTTCCGATAGGCTCCGGTAAGGCCTTCCTTTTGCAAATGCAATCAAACTTTGTCGCCCACCTGAAACTTGTGTGGCACCTGATGTTGATCATGTCGTTGCTTGTACTTGGAATTTGATTTCTATAGAATGTCATGGACTTGCTAGCGAATATGTTGGATGTGCTCAATGAAGCTGTTTTCCTTATCTGTTTTGGATTGGACATGAGCTGAATCTGCTTGAGTAGCTGAAAATAGCATGGCCACATCAATGGGACATAGTGGCTGGAATCCCAATCCCACCTGAAAAGGGTTGTGGCCAGTCGAGCTGTGGAGAGGCTAGTTGTAGCTACGTTGAACATAGAGGAGGCTCTCGTCCCATGTGCGTGGATGCTTTGAGTTGTACATGCGCAGAATGTGTATGATCATCCTATTGACAACCTCTGTCTGGTCATCAATTTGAGGATGGAAGGTTGTGGACTCAGTGAGTTTGGTGTCCAGCATCGACCAGAGACTGGAGCAAAATGTACTGAGGAACCTGTTGTCCCGATCTGAGACGATAGACTATGGGATCCCAAATTGTACCCACACTCGTTCAAAGAAGAGTTTAGCAGTGGCTTCAGCTATGATATTCTTCTTGCAGGCCGCCATAATGGCTATCTTCGAGAACCTGTCGACAACCAAAAATACACAGTCGTTTCCATGCTTAGTGGAAGGAAGGCCTGACATGTAATCCATGGAGATGGATTCCCAAGGTCGACTAGGGGTAGGCAGCGGGGTATAGAGGCCTTGCTTCTTGATGGTCGGTTTGGCAATGGCACAGGCAGTGGATGATCTGATGTACTTCCCGACATCCTGTCAAAGATTCGGCCAATAGAAATACTTCTGCAGTACTGCCACCATTTTCTCGACCTTGAATTGCCCAACAGCCTGACTATAGTGTGCTTCCCAAATCATCTTGGCACGCTCGCTTGAAGGAACACAAAGGTGACCCAGGTGACATAACAGGGCATCCTGGAGGTGAAAATTTGGAACATGCTGACCCTCCAAGAGTGTCTGGTATGTGTGGCCAAATTCAGGGTCGCTTTTGTAGAGAAGTGTCCAATCAGAAGTCTCGTGCCCACAAGAGTTGACCACAGTGGTTAACGCCATGATCGGTGGTCGACTGAGGTAATCTGTAACATTATTGGTGTTGCCCTTCTTATAATTGATATTCCAATGGAACTGTTGCAGATATGTGGACCACTTTTGATGGCAATCATTGTGTAATTTCCCTTGGGTGTGTATGAACTGCAGGGGTCGGTGGTCTGTGTGGATGACCGTTTCCTTCCCCAAAATGTAATGCTCCCATTGTCGGCAGGCCTGCACAATGGAATACATCTCTTTGTCATAAGTGGGATACTTCCGGACTGTGTCTGAAAGTGTCTCACTATGATATGTCATTGGATGCCCGTGTTGAGTAAGGACTGCCCCAATAGCATAGTCAAAGGCATCTGTCTCGATCTCAAATGGTTGTTGCAAGTCTGGTAATGCGAGCACTGGTGTCGAGCAGAGGCAATCTTTCAACTTTGTGAATGCCTTCTGTTGAGATTCAGACCAAAAGAATTTGCTTTTTCTCATCCCTTGGTGACTTGACTCAAGGGCCAAGTGATATGAGAAAATCCCAACACGAACCTGCAGTAGAAGTTGGCAAGACCTAAAAAGCTGCGGAGCTCTGTCAGAGTGGTTGGAGATGGCCAATCCCAAATGACTTGGATCTTGGCTGGATCCACATGCACCCCCTGTTCATCAATAATGTATCCCAGATACTGAACCTGGGTCATGCCAAAAGTGCATTTCTCCAAATTGGCACATAACTTGTGTTGCCGCAGTGTTTGGAGAACCTGTCGAATGTGGTGTAGGTGCTCTTCCCAACTCCGGCTAAAGATCAACATTTCATCCAAGTATACCACTACAAATGAGTTGGTGAATGGCCACAAGATGTCATCCATTAGCCTCATGAAGGTTGCAGGAGCATTCGTCAATCTGAAAGGCATAACCAACCATTCAAAAAGGCCCTCCTTGGCTTTGAAGGCAATCTTCCACACATCGGAGGGTTCGATTGGTACCTGGTGATATCCTGACTTCAAATCGATCTTGCTGAAATATTTTACCCCCTTTTGTTGGTCCACGAGGTCATCAATTCGTGGGATCAGGTACCTATTACGGACAGTGATCTTGTTTAGCGCCCGATAGTCAATGCAGGATCTCCAAGTCCCATCCTTCTTCTGTAGCAGCACGATCGGGCTCCCACAGGGCGATGAACCTGGATGGATGTGACCTTTCTGCAGCAGCGCCTGAATCTACCTCTTGATTTCATCCTTCTCCAGAACGGAGCACTGATAGATTGGTCCATTGGGCAGCAACGCACCTGGGGTCAGATCGATGGAGTGCTTGACCTGACAGTGCAGAGGAACCCCTGCGGGGGAGGTGAAGATGACCTTGTACTCCTCCACGACCTTGTCCATCTGTAGTTGTCATGCGGAGGGGCCCTATCTAGAGGTCTTGGCCACCATCTTCTTCTTTCCTTGAGGGCGTATCATCAAGAAAACAAATTTCACGATTTTGGAAATGAGCTTACTACATTGTTTTGCAGTAACCAAAGAGATGGCGGTAGGTGGTGCTACCTCTGGTATCCTATACAAATTCTTTCCCAAAGTAATAATAACAACACGGGGCCTTGATTCATACACAACATGTCGCTTCAACAAGTATGGTTGTCCTAATAATACATCACAAACTTCAAGGGGAGAAATGTCACACAATACCTCATCCGTGAAGGGCTCGATGTTGTATGGAAGGTGACACTGTTGGCTCACACGAAGATCTCGTCCTTGGTGAAGCCACCTGATGGTGTACGGTTGTGGATGTGTTGTGGTCAGTAAGCCCAGCCACTTCACGACCTCTGCCAAAATGAGGTTCTTTTGGCTCCTGCTATCGATAATGAACTGTAGCGGAGAGCCATTTACCCACATCTAGGAGTGGAAGAGATGCTCCTCCTCCTCTGGATCTTCGGGTTCCTCCTTCTAGATCTTCGTGGTGGCAACGGTGGCGTTGAGCTCTGTGTCAATAACATGCTGCCGTTTGTCATTTCCCTTGTCGGGTTCTGAATCAGAGTCGAAACATGCATCTGATTCTGAAACCTTTAGCTTGGCCACTAGTGACTGCTTGGCCCGACACTCACTTATGTTGTGAGTGGAACTCTTATGGAGCTCACACCACTTTCCCGTGTCCTTTTTCGGCTTCGCGGCATTGTTCTTTGCTTGCAGCTTTGGTGGGTTGTATTGGGCCGCCCCACCTTGGCTTTGTCCTTTGTTCTGCGGTTTGGGGGCACCTTTCCCTTGCTTTGGATTCGCAGATCCAAAGTCTCGCTTTTGTATGCCATGCCGAGCGAGGAGATGTTCAGGAATTCTATTTCTTCCTGGATGTACTTGTTAGGCAGTCGTGGTATTTGAGTACCAAATGTTGCTCTGAATCCTTGATACCCAACTTTGTGCGAAGGGTATGGAAGATATTGGTAAACTTCGGCACATCTTGGTCCCTTCCCTGCTGCAACGTGGTCCACTTTATGTATTGATCCTCATAGCTTCCGACAGGGTAGTACTGCTCCTTGATGACATCCCGGAATGAATTCCAAGTGGGTGCAGCTGAAAATAGTGAGCCTGTACTTTCATCCTTCTTCTCGCAATAGGTTTCCCACCAGTCCTTAACGTGGGGGGCTGCTTTGAGAAGAGCGAAAATAATCTTTTCCCGACTGGAAAATTCATGAACAGAAAAATAACCCTCTAGTAGATTTAACCATTTATCGACGGCATCTGCGTCTAGCTGACCCTCGAATATGGGGATTTCAAAATTAACTTGTACCTTAAACGATGTGGCGTTTCCAGAGTAGCTGTTGGAAGCTGATGCGTCGCCCCTAGGTAGCTGCTGAAGGATCTGGGCAAAGCTATCCATCATCGCGTTCCTTTGTCGCACGAGGGCTTCTTCGAGCAAGATTTTGATAGGATCTCCTGCCCCCTCGTCTTTCTTTTCATCTGCCATGGGAGGTCGTCGGGATTTGCGAGGTTGGTCTTGCAAATGTTCGACCAGTTCAAGCCCTAACTCCTTATATCCTGACCTCATTGGGGACATGCAAAGAAAAACAGAGAAAAAAAACAGACCACTCTAATACCACTGATCGGGATTTAAACAGGAATGCAACAAATTACATAGATAACCATAAACACAGAGATGCAATAGAAATAATACTTCATTTCATTAATGTAAAATACTGAAATACGCTTACAAACAAAAATGGAAATGAACCAGCTAGGGCGATGGTAGCTTATCTCTAAGAAGAGATGTGGCGACTACATGCCTATGAACTGCCTTACAATGAGGCTCAAGGGCCTTTTTATTATTGAACAATAAGAGCAAATCGTAAACAACCAAAACCCTAACCCGAGGAGATGTAACACCAAGAGTTTATGGGCCCCATTGGGGTGAGTTGGACAGCCAACTTCCCGGGGTCGTGACTTGGTCATATTATCTCCGTTTGATGTGCATGATAACCCGTTGGAAAGATCTCTCTGAGGACTATGACGAAAAAGATGATTTTAGATAGAAAATCGCGGTAGATTTCCAAAAAAGGCAGTAGATTTCCAAAAAAGCGTCATTTAGGACCTCAAAACGGCTCTCGAAGTTTAGGACCCGAAAAACTGCTAAAAATAGTAAATTGTGCTACAATTGAGGAAACTGAAAAACTGAAAGAATCAATGGTGGGGGTCCAAGTGGAATTGGCGGGTGGCCACCAATATCCACCTGGATCAAGTACCCTTCAAACAAAGGTGTATTGAACCCTTCATGCTTATGTGTTTCTATGAGTAAAATTATATCTCTATCTTCCGCAATAGGCCCTAACCCAGGTCCTTGTTTCCATAGTTAACCTCTGCAACTGTAACAAACTCATCTTAAGGAAACCTGGGTATGACTTGATTGCTATTTGTTTTGACATGAATGACTCATAGTTGAGTCTTTGACCTTGTTTCATGATTGACTTGATTGCTATTTGTTTTGACATGCATGACTCACAGTTGAGTCTTTGACCTTGCTTCATGATTTCTTGCTAAAAAGTTTGTTGTCTCTTCTTTGTTACCATCTTGCTGCTATGTTTTGGAAGGAGGTCGAAAAGGCGCTATCACAACTTTATGTTTATATATATCTTGCCACTTCTTTGTTATTTTTGTATTTATTTTCATCAAAATCGGTTGTTATTTATTTATCCATTGCTATATATATGGGTTATTTCTAAATTTTTAATAAGATAATTTTTTATTTTTTTTGCTGTGGTTCACAGACACCCTGGTCAATGGGTGGCGCTACGTCCATGGAGATATCTAGGCTGATCGACCCCGAAGGGAATCTAGCCCTGCGGCCCACTAGCAAGACCTGACCCCAAGGGCTTCGGGGAGATTGGACCCTGTGACCTCCCGATGGCGAGGCACTGATTTTGACCAACTGAGCTAACCCTTGGGGCTAATATAATTATAATAAGATTGAATGTGATTAATCTGAAAAACAATCTTATTATCAATATGTATCACAAAAGTCTAAGATCTAACAATATAGTTATAATTTTTAAAAAATAAATCAATCTAAATTTGTATTCTATTTTTTATAATAAAATATTCTAGGTGGTTATTCCAAGAATGGGATCAATAATATTTTATTATTGCTCATTATTCGAGGATAACTCAATATTTTGTTATAAATAGAAGGGTTTTCCATTCATTATTAACTTTTGATTATTTTCATTGTTGCAATCACTGTTGTAACTGCGATTATTTTCATTGCCGCACACCATATTTTTGTTGGGTTTATGCATTATAGTGGAGAGAGACTCTACATAAGTTGAAGACGTTTGAGGATAGCCAAGAACCCATCCCATAGAGGGGGACTGGTAACATTTATCTGTTCTCTTCACAGGTGTTATAATAAAATTATTCTTTACATATCTGGTTTCCATTGGATGATTGGAGTTATTACTCTTTCTTTTTGTTGTTTAACTATGATTGTGGCATAGATCCGGAATTTGGCAGATTTTGTTTCTAACAGTTGTTGCAGATCTACAATGTTTAGGAGCCATTTATATTGTTGAGATTGTTTGTCATCCACAATCTTAAGTGGGTTCTTTTCGTACATCTTTGAGAGGAAAACACTACAACAATAGACTTTTTAGAATTTTAATTATTAATCTATAATAATGTAGCAGATAAAATTGGTCTCTCCAAATAATAAACCACTTGCCCTTCTATTCATTGTTCACAAAAGAAATTGCAACCCCTCTCTTCTATAACCCATATAGGGTCGCAGTGTTATTTACAACTTAGAATGCTATTTTGCTCACTTGCAGTCCTAGCATTGAAATCACCCACTATAAGGACTTCACCTAGCTGAGAATATGTTGCAATATCCGCTTTTAAGGTTGCAAAGAGATCTTTGTGGTCAAGCCCTCTACTTTTGTAATTTTTTGAAACTTGCGGCGCAAAGTAGCATGCTGCAATTTTGATGTGATTTCCATTTTCTGATATTTTAAAACAAATGAACTATTTATTTGAGTCTTCTTTTTCTATCTGAATGAAATGGCCTTCTTTTTCCCTCACTAATACCACGATACCTCGTGTCCTTTGCCATTCCTCCACTACCCTTCAAACAAAGGTGTCTTGCACCCTTCATGATTATGTGTTTCTATGAGTAAAATTATATCTCTATCTTCCGCAATAGGCCCTAACTCAGGTCCTTGTTTCCATAGGTAAGCTCTGCAATTGTAACAAACTCATCTTAAGGAAACCTGGGTATGACTTGATTGCTATTTGTTTTGACATGCATGACTCATAGTTGAGTCTTTGACCTTGCTTCATGATTGACTTGATTGTTATTTGTTTTGACATGCATGATTGATAGTTGAGTCTTTGACCTTGCTTCATGATTTCTTGCTAAAAAATTTGTTATCTCTTCTTTGTTACCATCTTGCTGCTATGTTTTGAAAGAAGGTCCATAAGGCGCTATCACAAATTTACGTTTATATATATCTTGCCATTTCTTTGTTATTTTTGTATTTGTTTTCATCAAACTCGGTTGTTATTTATTTATCCATCGCTATATATATATATATATATATATATATATATATATATATAGATATATAGATAGATAGATATAAAACATCGTTATGAGTTATTTCTAAATTTTTAATAATATAATTATAATAAAATTGAATGTGATTAATCTGAAAAACACTCTTATTATCAATATGGATCACAAAAGTCTAAAATCTAACAATATAATTATAATTTTTAAAAATTAAATCAATCTAAATTTGTATTTATTTTTTATTATTTTAAAGGTGCAAATTATATTATTTTATTTTTTATTATTTTAAAAGTGCAAATTATATTATTTTATAGGTTTGGAAAGATCAATTTTATTTTCTCTATTATTAGAAATTTTAAAAACCAAAAATATTAAAATTGTTTACGCCTTTTTTTAATAAATCACTTTCCACTTTGTTATTTTTGTAATTTTTGTATTTATTTACCGCCACTTCTATTTATATATACTTTTTTTAAATTTAACATGGTTCTAATTTTATAAATTTTAATAATATAATTTATCATTTTTAAATAATAAATTAATCTAAAGTTTTTATTATCTTGATGTATTTTTTGTTATTGTAAAATTTTATTATTTTTTTATATATTTTAAAATTTAATATAATTCTAAGGTATTTTTAAAATCAATTCAACATTTTTGTTAGGATAATAAAGTTGTTATTTTTATAATCTTCGGTTTAAAAGAGGAGGTAGATGAGGATACTTTAGCCATAGCCCAGACAGAATTACATAATAGATTACAAATTGAAACAACGTGTCTCACAGAAGCAACAAGGTTGGGGAAATTAATTGAGAATAAAGGAAGACTGATCCGAATAAAGGTGAGCTCTACTGATCATAAGTATGATATACTTAGTAAAACCTCAAGTCTAAAAGGAACTAGAATATTTATAAATGAAGATCTCATTCCAGAAGATCAAGCAGAATTAAGAAAGGAGGTTCAAAAGGTAAAAGAAGCTAGGAAGGAAGGAAAATGGGCAATAATCGTAAATAGAAAAGCCTTTATTCGAGATAGAAACCAAAAATATAGTAATAAATAGCAATTCAACATGCTCTGAATTCTTTCTTGGAATTGTCGGAGTTTTCCATGGAACAAAGGCCCCAAGCTAAGTTGGATCTCAAATGATGTTGATATTATTTTGCTTGTTGAAACTTGGGAGCACGAAGAATCTAAGGTCCCTAACATAGATGGCTTTACGCTATGGTCTACCTGGAACAAGCGATCCTCCCATAGAGGCATTGGGGGAATAGCTTGTTACATTAAGAAGAACATCTCCCCCCATGCTAGGATTTATAAAAAATGACCCTTACAACCAATATAGTTGGATAGAGATCACTGACATTAATAATAAAAGGACCTACATAGCAATATGTTATTTTCCCCCCATCAATTCTAACTTCTATAAGAAGAAGAATCTAGATAAAAATAGTCCTTACGATGGTTTAGAGAATGATATTTCTAGCTTAAGGAATGAAGGTAATATCCTTTTAATAGGTGACTTTAATGCTTGAACTTCAAGCAACCAAGCTATTATTCTAAGCAATCATTCCAACCCTAATCCTCTTTGGTTAGACGAAGACCCTACTCTCGCTAGTAGGTACAAAAGGAGTTCTGAAGACCTCGGGGAGAATTTGTTTGGGTCGGAGCTAGTCAAGCTCTGTAGTGCTCAAGATATTATAATTTGCAATGGTCTAAAGAAGTGGCCCAATTCTAGCCAGATGACCTGCATCCATGGGCTTGGTAGCAGCGTGGCAGACTATGTTATTTCTGATCTCCCTTTATACAACGAAATAATAAATTTTGACATCTTAAATGGCCACGAGCCTGACTCTGATCATAGGCCTTTACTTATAACTCTCAATTTTGTCATGCATAGAGATACCATAAAAAATAATCCTTATAGCCAAAAGAACTTAATTTTGATAGAAATAAAAACGATATTTTTCTAAATGAATTAAAAACTAATTTGCTTCCTTTATCTAGTATAGACAACATAAAAGACCTCTATCATAATTTTATTACAACCCTCTCATATTCTATTAACAAGTTCTCAATTTATGTTTCAAATAATAAAAGAAATAGCAAAACCAACCCATGGTATGACAAAGATTGTAAAAGTGCGAGGAGAGCAATTAAGGAAGTTGTTGACGAATCTCTTAAAATGGGCAAGATAAGAATATATAAAGCCCTAACTAAAAGGAAAAGGAGGCAGTACATTCGTAAAAGATAGGAGAATCTCTTACACCTCTCTATGGTAGCTCCTAAGAAATTTTGGAGGCAGATCCTGACTAGGAAAACTAAAGATAATAATAAAATTGCTTTACATGATTGGAATTCTTATCTTAAAAATCTTTATGAATCTCCAAATGTCATGGATAACTTTGAAACCCTACTCACAAAAAAAGAAGTTTTCTCATTAGAAGACATTGATTTTGGGGTTAAACGCCTGGCAAAGGGGAAAGCTAAGGACATTGAAGGTTACCAGGCAGAAATCTTAAAAATTGGAGGTCCTGTCCTCATCCCCCACATCCAAAAGCTTTTCAATCAAGCAATCAAGCAAGGGTTCCCTAAACCATAGTCTGAGAGCTTCATTATCCCTATTTTTAAAAGTGGGGATACAAATAACCCCTATAATTATCGGACGATTATGATCAGCACTCTCTTAGCCAACTTATATGGTATTATTTTGGAAAAGAAGTTGAGCATATGGCTTGAAAGTGAAGGTAAGTAGGCTAAAGGCCAAGCGGGTTTTAGAAGGCATCACTCAACAACAAACCACCTCGTTACGCTTAGGATCATTGTGGAGGAATGTTGTAATGATAAATCCAATCTCTTTTGTTGCTTTGTGGACTTTAGAAAGGCTTTCGATACGGTTCCTAGAAACAACCTTTGGAATAGATTAGAAGAGCTAAAGGTTCCTTTCGAGTTGAGGGCTGCCACTATAAGGTTATACGAGAATGTAATTGCCAAGCTAAAAAGCAATGAGGGGTGGTCGAAAGATATTAAATGTAATATCGGAGTTAAACAAGGTTGCCCCCTCTCCCCTACCCTATTTGGAATTTACATCGACAAGCTTGAAGGTTATTTAGAGGAAGCAGGATGTGCGGGCACGATCTTAGCTAGGATAGTTATCATCCTTCTTCTTTATGCTAACGATATTGTTCTTCTCGCAAGGTGCCCATCTGATCTAGATAAGCAACTTAGGCTTCTTAAGGATTTCTTCTCTACCATGGGTATGACTGTTAACACTAACAAAACAAAAGTTATGATTATCAAATCCAAGAAGGACACTTACGCTAATTTTATTTATGACAGTAATAACTTGGAGGAAGTGTATTCTTACAAGTACCTAGGAATTGACATTCATCACAAGCTCAACTGGAACTATAGCATTGAGAAAAGGATTAATGGGGGGTGGAAAGCTTATTTTGGTCTTGAAAATAATTGTAAAACGACAAACCTCATAATGTGGGATAAAAAGAAGTTCCTCTTTGAAACTTTAGTCACTCCTATTATCTTATATGGATGTGAGATCTGGGGTTGCAACATCTCTAGAGAACCCTGGAAAAAGATTGAGGAAATCCAGAAGCGTTTTATAACGTATAGCTTGAAAATTAAAAGCAATACACCCTATCCTATTCTCCTTATAGAAGTAGGTATTTCCCCTATCGAGAGCCTAGCTATGACTAGGCTTCTGTTGTACAAGCACAAACTCAATAACAGAGGAGATCATAGACTTCCTAAGCTAGCTTTAAATTCCAGGCAAAACCACCTAAGGCTCAAGCAGGGGTGGTATAAAGACACAAGGGCCTGGTTAAACCATTGGGATATCAACGAGAATGATGCATTACAAAACATTAATAACATTAAAAATATTGTTACTTCTAAGTTCAAAGAAAAAATGTGGTGTGAGAAAGATTTAGCAGCTAAAATAAAATTAAGTTATTATAAGAAGGTCATCAACCCCACCCTAGAAGATCAAAAGTATCTCTTTGTTTTAACTAGCTCAAAGAAGAAAATTAATATAGTGAAGATTAGAACGAACTCTCATGAGCTCCATAGTGAAACAGGTCGTTGGGCAATTCTTAAAACACCATGGATGGAAAGGATCTGCATCTCTGTGAGAATAGGAACATCGAGGATGAAAACCACTTCATTTTGGAGTGCCCCGCGTACAACCACATTAGATCTCAGTTTCATAATCTTTGTTGCAATATTAATCTTCCTTGCCTTTTAAGATGTCAAAATTATAGTGAGCTCGGGAGGCTTCTCTCGAAGCTTTTTGAGTATAGGAATAAAATCTTAAATCAAACTAAATAATTTGTTTCTTTAGGTCCCATAGACCAAAGTTTGGTCTCAGTGGACGTTAACCACCACCACCACCACCATCACCATCATATTTAAAATATAATGTAAATCAAAATTATTTTAGATAAATATTTTTTCTTTTTATTTTAATTTAATATATAATATTTTTTAAATAGAATTATTTTGAACTGGATATTAAATTTATATATATAGAGAGAGAGAGATATATATTAAATCAAGTATCATTTATACTATATATCAAGTATATATTTAATCTGCATTTAAATACCATTTATAATATATGTTTAGAAGACCACTTATCCTGGATATTAAGTTTATAATTTAGATAATAAAAAAATTACTTTTTATTCTAATTTAATCTATATTAATTTTAAAATATAGTTATTTTAAATTGGATATTAAATTTATGTATCTTTAGCGAGGGCAATAGAGTTGGTTGTTTACTTTGAATCAGATCCAAATCTAGCAGTAGTCGGATAAGTTTATGCCATAGAAGCAAAGTAGAAATCAAGTATCACTTATGCTATATATCAAGTCTATATTTAGTCTGCTTTTAAATACCACTTATAATATTTAGTCTGCTTTTAAATACCACTTATAATATATATTTAGAAGACCACTTAAACTTTAACACCTACAATTTAGATAAATAATTTTACCTTTTAATTTATATTTATATATAAAGTTATTTTAAATTAGATATTAAATTTTAAGTCAATTATCACTTATACTATATATCAAGTCTATATTTAATCTGCACTTAAATACCACTTATAATATATATTTATTTAGAAGACCACTTAAACTGAATGTTAAGTCTACCATTTAAATAAATAATCTTACTTTTTATATTAATTTAATCTATATTAATTTTTATTTAAATAATATTTTTTTTTAAATTAATATTAAATTTATATATATTTTAAATCAAGTATCACTTATACTATATCTATATTTATTCAAAATAGAAAATCACTTACACTGAATGTTTAAGGACCACTTAAACTAAATGTTAAATCTAGATTAAACAAAAGAAACATCCGTAATCACTATATAACATCACAAAATGTGGCCTATCAAACAATCCAGATTTGATTCCATTCCATTCCGCAAACACTCCCTTGTTATTGTGAATTGCCTCCAACTCCAACCTTAATATAAATTTCTTCATCAACCAACGGACTGTATATTCTAAAGCTGCCGATTAGATATAATAATAATCATTCATGGATTTTGGACCTGGTAGATGCAAAGTATCATCTCCTTCTATTATATTAGGTGTTGTTTTTATTATATTATTAATGGCAATACTCTCTTCAAGGGCCTTGGCTGCCCCTGAAGCTGATCTGCTGCACGCCTTCCCGGGCCAAACACATTCAAGCAGCACCTTCAAGCAATACAGCGGATATATTACCGTTGATGAACAACATGGCAGAGCATTGTTTTACTACTTTGTGGAGGCTGAGTCCACCCATCCCCAATCAAGGCCATTAACATTATGGCTCACTGGAGGTAATGATATATATTATCAATAATTTGCTGGATATTTAACTATGAATTTGCTATATAACTTAATTTTACTACTTTAATACTCTGTTCTGTTATGTTGGGTATTTAACTATCATATTTACGCCGTAAGGCGTTCTTTACGCCGTAAGGCGTTCCCTCTGAGAAAGACATCCCTAAAATGTGAGGTGTACGATCGCGAGCCATTGATTATGTGTGTTAGATGATTGGAGTGTTTTCTGCCGTTCATTTAATCTGTTTTTTCATAAAAAAATGGTTTTTTCCATGATAATGGGCCATGAAAGGTCAGGCCTGGCCTGATGGCGATGAGACTCTTCTGCTGGCTATAAGACTCTTCGCAGAGACTGCCTGCTGTCAATGAAACTCTTGGCAGAGACTCTTCATTTCTTTCTTCCGTCTTTCTTCCCTGCATGCGTAGCCTTGTCCTTCTATAACATCTAATTTATGCGATTCCTGAGGCACACAACTCCGGTAGATTGGTGCAAAATTCTAAGGATCATATTCCTTAGTTGCAAGGTATCAAAATTCTATGTGTGCGCTGTGGAATAACACGAAGGTTAAGGTCATAATCTATAAGGAATGATGCGAAGCTGAGGATCTATGTGAATAAAAAAGCTGTGAAAGATCGCCCTGAGCCGCTGTAACTGTGCGCTTTCAGTCCCCCATCAAATTAAACCCATCCATGGATTCTGCGAAGGAGGAAAACAAATTTCATCCAGTGAACGCTACTATGTCGTAAATTAGGGTTCCCTGAAAGCACAATTTTCTCCCGGTTTCTTTAATTTGCTGCGTCTTTCCAGAATCAGCTGCCATGGAGACCAAGCCCTTCACATACATGATGTTTGTTTCGGTATGCCTCATTTTAGCCTCCGCTCAGCCTGCGAAAGGCGGCAGCTATTTCACTGCCTGGGAATCCCAGTGTGTAATAACCAAACTATTCGATACAGCGATTGTTGGTGTTCTAATATTGATGGCAAATTTCGCGGAGGATACGAGTTCGTGAATCAAGGGCAGATTGCTGCCGCTTACGGCACCGAGCTCTGCAATGGTCCTCCCCATACCCGTTTTTCTGGCAGCGTTAAAGATTGTAGCGGTTTCGGTTGGAAGAGTTTCTTTATACAGTGTTAAGCAGTAAGCGGTTTCGGTGGGAAGATCATGAGATCAATTTTAGGCTCTGTTAATTTAGAATGATTTGGGTTTTTCAAGAAATTCGCTCACTTGTCTTTTTTGGAATGATTTGGCTATTTTCAATAGTCATTTTGTTTTTTTGATTTGGAATTTCGAAACTAAATATTTTATTTAATTTAATTATTTTAATTTTTGATAACTATACTATTCATTTTATTATTTTTATTAATTATTTAATTATTTTAATTTTTTAATAAAAATAGTGATATTTTTATAAAATATTATATTATATGTTTTGGAGTGTTTGGTTTAATGTAAAAAAAATTTGTTTGAATTTTAATTTTTGTTATTTAAAATTGGTTTTTTATATAGATTTAACATTTTGAAAAATTCCAAACTGGTTACTTTATTACTTTATGCCATCAATCCTCTGCCTGTTGATTGACGTACAGGACGTACGTTTTGCACTGTACTCTTGAATGTTGCTGCAAGTTGGAACTTGCTCTTCCACAGCCATTCAATTTCTTTAAAAATCTCCAAAGCCACGCTTTTTCATTTGGATGCCCTGTTCCAACCTTATGATTCCACACCCAACGCAGGGCCACATGTACTTTGTAAAGGAGCTTGTTTTCAAAGGTGTTATATTTACTTTTACAACTATTTTAGATTACATATTTGGGCAAATTATTAATTCCCTTAGACTATTTCAAGGGTGTTGAATTCATTTGAGGTATTCTGAATCTCCAAAGAAATAGTTTAACTACTCCACAAGTCGATCTTGCCAGTAAGCAAGAAATATGGGTATTCATATTCGCTGCACTCAAAATTTCGATACATTGCGTCTCAATTTCATTTAGTCTACTAGATTCAATGAATTTATGTACTCTGGATAATGTGGGGGAAAAGTCGGAGCATCTTCTTCACAATCTCCACAAGGGAGAGTCTCTCTTATTGTGTGTCATTGCAGAGACCGGATTTTTCTAGTCATTTGAAGTCATTAACAAATTTGGGATTCCCTGGATTTCGCTTTCGAACATAACGTATGGTTCTTTGTTCAATCTCTTATCACAAACATATGCCGGAAGATCTTTGTCATTCTCTTTATGGAGGAGAATGTTTAAAAGCTACTTTAATGTGATCGGCCTGTTGGGCTTGAACATGGCTTAATATATTATTGTTTTCAATGAGTAAATCAATTTCTATTTTAACCGTTATTTTTATTTTATTCGGATGGCCGATTTTGAGAATATTTGGAAATTTAACCAATAAGGTAAATTGATCTTATTGATCTTCATGTTGTTTGTTTATCAGAATCTAGAATATTCCAAAATTCTGTAACCAAATAAAAATTAGCTAAATAAAAATAGTTAATATTCCAAATTTTAAGTTTCTTGAAATTAGCTTTGGTCAAAAATCCAAAAAAGATTGATTAAACTTGAAAGTTTGAGTTTTATATTTTTTTTCAAAATTTTTTAAAGTTCTCAGACCTGTTTTTTCCTAATTAATTTTCATCATTAAAAAAATTAATAAAAAATAAAAAAATGGATTATATATTTTACATAATTTAAATATTTAAAAAAAAATAAAATACTTAATCTATTTGATCATTAAAGATATGATTGGAATTATTAGAAATTATAATAAAAATTAGTAAACCAAATAAACTTATAATCATAGCTTCAAATTCCAAAAAGCAGAAACTAAAACATAAAACAAATAGTTTGAAAGAAATTCCAACTGGTTATAAAATTTACTGGGCATTGCGTACGTTACTCCGTCTATCGAGCTCCTTACAAAACTTTCACTTCTTGCAATTTGAGAGGGCAATTGAGCAAATAGGGATTGCCTCGATATTTGTAGTCAGAGATGATTGATAACTGTAGTAAGAGAAGCTTGGTGTATCTGTGGGGGAGATTTTCACAGGGAGTCCAAGGTTATAGGTATTTTGAAAAAATTAATACATTTTTAGGGGAGATTATTTGTTATTTAAAATTTGTTTGTGAATGTATAAATAAATTTAGTATATTAATTTATTTTTACGTTTCAAATTTTGTAAATTATTTTATTTTAAAAATAATAAATAAAAATATCCAGGAAAAACAAATTATACATTAAACAAAGAAAAATGATGCAAATTAAGTTAACAATGATTGGGCTCTTATTAGGCATCCTCCTCGGATTCTTGTGCCTGAGATTCCACAAGCTCACTCAGTTACCTTCTCATTCAAAATTAAACATTTTATTTAATTAAACTATTTTTACAACCATTTTTATAACTAATTTTATTATTTTTAATTAATTTAACTATGTTTATAATTTTATAATTCTATAATACGGATTTTATTAATTTTTAATAAAAAATGTTGTTAGTTTTAAAAAATTTACTTATTAAATGACCTAGACTTGGAATAGGAATTTCAAATCTGAAAAACCAGTTAGTTTGAAGATATGAAATTCTAATTTCCATTTTGATTACTTCAACAAAAAATTACTGATAAGCAAGAAAAAAAATTCGCTATATTTAATAAGTAAATCAATTCTTATAAACAATTTACCCATCCAATTCCATCCTTCAACTGACCTATCAGATTCCATTGCTGCCTGCTCCAAGCTCCGTTACCCTCAGTTCCACCAAGTCCTGTGCCTGTTGATTGACTTAGAGGATGTACGGTCATACTTCTATCAGGGACTGAATTTGACGAGCTAATTGTCTTCCATGAGTGATTATCTTGTTAAATATGGTCCACACTAATTAAAAAGATCAAAACCAAGGCTAAAGTTACAAATATTTACCAATTCAACTTATATTTCAGATTTGAAATTCCTACTCTGAACTCCATAACCATTCTTTTGCATTTGGATATCCTGTTGCAACCTCTTATGGTTCCATACCCAAAGCAAGGCCACATATACTTTGTGAATGAGCTTTTTTTCCAATGTCTCATATTTACCTTTATTATTATTTTTTACGTATTTTAGTAAGTTATTAAAACTTTTTACAGGTTTTAAAGAGTATTAAATTCGTTTGAATTATTTTGGCTCACCCAAATTTATAGTTAGAACTTAGACTGTAACTTCTTAAACTACTTCACAAGTTGATCCTGCTAAGCAAGAAACCTAATATGGGCATTCATATTGGCTCTGCTCAAAATTTCGATACATTACTTTCGATTTCAATTGGTCTGTTGGATTCATTGAATTTATGCACCCTGGATAACGTGGGAGAGGAGTTGGAACAAAAACTTCACAATCTCCACAAGATAGAGTCTCCCTTATTGTATGTCACAGCAGAGACTGGATTTTTTCTGTTCATTTGACGTCACTCACAAATTCGGCATTCCCTTGATTTGTTTTCGAACATAACCTATCGGTCTTTGTTCAATCTATTTTCACAAACTTCTGCGGGAGGATCTTAGTCAATCTCTGTATGAAGGAGAATGTTTAAACTGTGTTAATGTGATCGGCTTGCTGGACATGAATATGGTTTAATATATTATTGTTTCCCATGAGTAATTGAAGATATTTAAGCCATAAGGCGTTCCCTCTGAGAAAGACATCCCTAAAATGTGAAGTGTGCGATCCTGAGCCATTGATTATGTGTGTTAGATGATTGGAGTGTTTTCTGCCGTTCATTTAATCTGTTTTTTCATTAAAAAAATGGTTTTTTCCATGGTAATGGGCCATGAAACCAGGCCTGGCCTGCTGGAGCTGAGACTCTTCTGCTGGCTATGAGACTCTTCGCAGAGACTGCCTGCTGGCGATGAGACTCTTCGCACAGACTCTTCATGTCTTTCTTCCCTGCATGCGTAGCCTTGTGCTGTTATATCACTATTTGTACAAATGTTAATACCCTGTATCGATGATCCAATATGGATCCCGACTCTGTGATCCATCTTGACAAAGTGTGCGAGCAAGTTCTGTGACTCTTTTATATAAGATCCATGCGAACTCAGTGTCTCCTTTACTGCAAGCCTTCTATAGCATCTAATTTATGCGATTCCTGAGGCACACAACTCCTGTAGATTGGTGCAAAATTCTAAGGATCATATTCCTGAGTTGCAAGGTATCAAAATTCTATGTGTGCGTTGTGGAATAACACGAAGGTTAAGGCCATAATCTATAAGGAATGATGCGAAGCTGAGGATCTATGTGAATAAAAAAGCTGTGAAAGAAGGACCATGATCTTAGTTCTGTGATCTGAATTTCTCTGTGGTAAGGTCCTAGCTCCATGTGGCATTATATCTTTTTATCTTAAGTCGAGTCCGATAGCGATTCATGCATTATATCTCTTTAATACTCACTCGAACATTCTAAGGAGTAATAACTCTAGATGAAAGCCGAAGCTGTCATGAAATGTGAATCTCTATGGAAATATCCGTGATCCAAATTGAAGAAGGAAGGCCTCTATTCTCCTTTTGTGACTTGACTAAACTCCTTTGAAAGGTTTAATTCGATTTCTTTCCAAGTCTCTATCGCAATACAAGCCTCTATTGCACTCCTCTTTGGAAGCACTCCTCTTCTGCTCACAGAGCAGAATTTTGCTTCTAGACCTGGCAATCCCAAGATTAGGATTCACATGGCGATATTTACGTGTTGGATTTTCCATTGCTCCTGGCAAAGGAGTTGATTCTAAAGTGTACAGGGCAATTGTAACAAAATGACATGAAATTCTTTTACAATCCATTGAGCTTCATCTTATTCTTTTCTCTCAGTGTTAATTATAATTATAATGAGCGAGCACGAGGAGGTCCCTGAATTGACCGAGTTTCCTGACGATTTAAACTACAAAATACTGGTGTGGCTTCCAGTGGAATATATCTGTAGATTTCGCAGCGTATGCAAGGAGTGGAATGCTCTCCTTTCCTAAACCAAATTCATAAGTAAATGGGGAGAAGCGGCCCCCAACAGTATGCCATGGCTAGTTCTACAAAATACCCAATCCAAAATGCCTAATTGTTTGCTTTTCTGCGGAGGTCCCTGAATTGACCAAGTTGCCTGACGGTTTAAACTACAAAATACTAGTGTGGCTTCGAGTGGAATGTGTTTGTAGAATTTGCAGTGTATGCAAGGAGTGGAATGCTCTCCTTTCGTCAACCAAATCTGTTTATCTCTGTGCTCTCTTTTTCTTTGTTTCTGGTTATCTGTAAGATTGCTCCTGTACACGGTTGAATAGATGCCGCAACATGTATTTTTCTTTGTTTTTGGTTATTTGTGAAATTGCTCTTGTACATGGTTGAATAGATGCAGCAACAGATCTTGTAACCTGTGGGTATGGATTTTCAGAAATATTTAAAGGTTTAAGAAATGAATTTAACGTTTGACCATTCTTAGTAATCCAGTGATACGGTGTTGATAGAATCTGGAAAATGGTTAAGGGGAAACCATGATAGAATCTTGAAATTGGTTAAAACTAAGGCATAATTCTTTCGAGAACTTAAATTATTTCCCATTCCCAAATTATAATGATTATATATATATATATATATATATATATATATATATATATATATATATATATATATATATATATATTGTTGTATGCGAGAGGAATCTGATAGTTCACCTTACAGGTAGCTATTAGTGAACTTCTAGGTTTACCCAGTCAAGAAGGATTTGGATTTCTCTGTTTTCTCAAAACTCACATTAACTCCATCACCAGTTATCATGATAATATCTTTATTATTATCATATCTTTGAAATATTAAGCCCTGTGTTGGAACTTCCTCCCTTGGCTCATTGGGCTTGATTTGATCGAGTAATAAAAATACACAAAACTGGTTGGCATTTGCCATTTTGGCCACTTGAACTAAGCGGCTGAGAATATTTTTGTCTTTCTAAGTTTTCACACAGGGATTTTTTTGATAGAAACAATGGAAACATCTAACATGTATCTTACATTGCGAGATGTGTAATTCATTAGTTTATGGCTTATTGGACTCACCCACATAGATCTTAAATTTAATCGTGCAACTACTTGTAATTGCTTATTCAAAACATAAAACTCAATGCAAGAAATCCACTAACATAAACAATGTAGAAATAAAGATTTATTTTAGAATTCTATATGGAACTAATGTTAACTGAATTCTATATGGAAGTAATATGGAACTAGTGCTAATGATCGTTGGAAGCAATGCTAATGATCATTGGAAGTAGAAAAATTTAATGTACCCTAGAAAATCAACATGGATTCAGAGCAGAGTTGAAGATCTAAGAACAATGAACATGGTTCAGAGCAGGGTTGAAGATCTATCTGTAAGATTGCTCTTATACACGGTTGAATAGATGCAACAGCATGTATTTTTCTTTGTTTTTGGTTATTTGTGAGATTGCTCTTGTACATCGTTGAATAGATGCAGTAACGGATCTTGTAACCTGTGGGTATGGATTTTAAGAAATATTTAAATGTTTAAGAAATGAATTTAACGTTTGACCATTCTTAGTAATCCAGTGATATGGTGTTGATAGAATCTTGAAAATGGTTAAGGGTGAGCCATGATAGAATCTTGGAAGTGGTTAAGACTAAGGCATAATTCTTTTGAGAACTTGAATTATTTCCCATTCCAAAATTATAATGATTATATATATATATATATATATATATATATATATATATATATATATATATATATATATATATATATAGTTGTATGAGGAATCTGATAGTTCACCTCACAGGTAGCTACTAGTGAACTTCTAAGTTTACCCAGTCACAACAAGAAGGATTTGGATTTCTCTGTTTTCTCAAAACTCACATTAACTCCATCACCAATTATCATGATAATACCTTTATTATTATCATATCTTTGAAATATTAAGACCTGTGTTGGAACTTCCTCTCTTGTCTCGTTGGGCTTGATTTGATCGAGTAATAAAAATACACGAAACTTGTTGACCTTTGCCATGTTGGCCACTTGAACTAAGTGGCTGAGAATATTGTTGTCTTTCTAAGTTTTCACATAGGGATTTTTCAATAGAAACAATGGAAACATCTAACATGTATCTTAAATTGTGAGATGTGTAATTCATTAGTTTATTGCTTATTGGACTCACCCACATAGATCTTAATTGTAATCGTGCAACTACTTGTAATTGCTTATTCAAAACATAAAACTCAATGCAATAAATCCACTAACATACACAATGTAGAAATAAAGATTTATTTCAGAATGTTATATGGAACTAATGTTAACTGAATTCTATATGGAACTAATATGGAATTAGTGCTAATGATCGTTGGAAGCAATGCTAACTGATCATTGGAAGTAGAAAAAATTAATGTACCCTGGAGAATCAACATGGTTTCAGAGCAGAGTTCAAGATCTAAAAACAGTGAACATGGTTTAGAGTAGGGTTGAAGATCTAAGAACAATTTGAAGTTAACGAAAGATAAGGGTGGTCTGGGATTTAACTGAATTGTCTCCGATTCCCTAAAGGCATTTGAATCCGTGACCTATTCGGTGGCCTATCTAGCTCTAAGATATGCGACGTTCTGAGAATTGTTGTCTCTACGGAGCTCTCTCTATAGTCTGCATTGAATCCAAGGCTATATTACAAATGTTAATACCCTGTATCGATGATCCAATATGGATCCAGACTCTGTGATCCATCTTGACAAAGTGTGCGAGCAAGTTCTGTGACTCTTTTATATAAGATCTGTGCGAAATCAGTGTCTTCTTTACTGCAAGCCTTCTATAGCATCTAATTTATGGGATTCCTGAGGCACACAACTCCTGTAGATTGGTGCAAAACTCTAAGGATCATATTCCTGAGTTGCAAGGTATCAAAATTCTATGTGTGCGTTGTGGAATAACACGAAGGTTAAGGCCATAATCTATAAGGAATGATGCGAAGATGAGGATCTATGTGAATAAAGAAGCTGTGAATGAAGGACCATGATCCTAGTTCTATGATCTGAATTTCTCTGTGGTAAGGTCCTAGCTCCATGTGGCATTATATCTTTTTATCTTAAGTCGAGTCCGATAGCGATTCATGCATTATATCTCTTTAATACTCACTCGAACATTCTAAGGAGTAATAACTCTAGATGAAAGCCGAAGCTGTCATGAAATGTGCATCTCTATGGAAATATCTGTGATCGAAATTGAAGAAGGAAGGTCTCTGTTCTCCTTTTATGACTTGACTAAACTCCTTTGAAAGGTTTAATTCGATTTCATTTTAAGTCTCTATGGCAATACAAGCCTCTATTGCAATGTGAATTATATTCAGGTATGAGATTATCTATGGCTAGGAACAAACTGTGGCTTCGTCAGAATTGAGTGCTTCTAGTCAACTAGAGCCTCCTAAATCCACTAATGTTGCTCTTGAAAAGGCACCTTCTGTTACAGCTCAATCTGCACTGCCAACTTCAATGAAAACAACCACACATGAAAGACAACTCACAGAAACCTCGTCTTTCACCAAGTCCTCCCACGAGTATCTACTTCAAATGCTACAACACAAAAAACAGGTAATCCAAATATTTCTGAAGATAAAAGGCCTCCAACTCAATCCTCATTGCCCAAAATGCCGTGTGTTTCAACTACTGGACTAGGCCCAAATGGGAAAACAATCAGTGGATTCTTGTACAATTATAGCAGAGATGAGGTTAGTAGAGTTTGTGTGTGCCATGGCACATTCTTGTCACCTGCAAAGTTTGTGCAGCATTCAGGTCGTACAGACCTTTCACATCTTGAAAGGCACATTGTTGTCAATCCATCCCCATCTTCAAATGAAGATGCATCAACCCTGCAATGAAAAGTTATCCAAATAAAATCTTCGATGTATACCTAAAAAAAATGTTTGCCTAAAGGATTATCTCTATGCCACTTGCCCCAAAAAAAGGTTTTTGAAATTGAGTGACTAGACATCCAATTTGGAAGCACTCCTCTTCTGCTCACAGAGCAGAATTTTGCTTCTAGACCTGGCAATCCCAAGATTAGGATCCACATGGCGCTATTTACGTGTTGTATTTTCCATTGTTCCTAGCAAAGGAGTTGATTCTAAAGTGTACAGGGCAATTGTAACAAAATGACATGAAATTCTGCTTGTAAATTTTGTTGAATGCAACGAATTTTGTTGGATTCAAAGTTCTCAAACTACTATTCGCTACATATCAGCTTAGACATTTTTAGCCATCACAACTTACATCTTAAAAGTAAACTAGTACAAATTGGATTGTAATGCTAAGACATATATATCTTTCACATACTAACAAATAATATATACACCAACTATGTACTGGATTGATAGGTTGATTTTAAAGTGTACAATGCAATTGTAACAAAATGACATGAGAGTCTTTCAAAAAACCGCATAGTAAATAAATATACATAATAGATGAATATATCTTTTAATTTAATGATTATATTTTCCAACAACGACACTCAAAACCACATAGTAAATAAATATACATAATAGAGGAATATATGTTTTTCTTATGACTATTATGTATTTTGAGTATTGATTGGTCTATATTAGTCAACTTTAATCGACTACCCTTCCTAGAAGTCACCATATACAGAAGTGTATAAAGACTTCTTAAGAAAAGGAACACATCATTATTGCTCCAAATTTCTCTGTAGAGCCAACTTTTCATTTCCGTCATCAATTGAGAGTACCTATTTCTTGAGTCTCTGGTGTCTTCTATAGACATAGTCTCCACCTCTATCATTTTATTGGATTCCCTAAGTTCTCTTAAATCTTCCATTATCAGGGAACTGCAACCATAGATTTTTATTATATGAAGTGTTTCCAAATTGAAATAACTCTTTGGAAATACCTTCAATACTGAGCATTCTACTATGATAAACGTTTCAAGTACTGGCATTGCTCCTTCCTTTACGATTGGCAACTCTTCTAATTCATGTAACCCAACAATTGAAAATATCTTCAATAAAGAAATGCCTTCTTGTCACCGAATTCCCGAGGAAACCTCTTTAATCTAGAGCATTCAATTATTTCCAATCGTCGTAGATTGTTGAGCTTATGCAGATGTGAAAGTTCTTCCAACATATTACACTTGTATAATATAAGACTAGTCATAGTCTGAAAAGCACAAAAACTATTTTCCATTCTAACCAAGTCAGGACACTCCATGTACAGTTTTCTCATATACAATTTTCTTAGCTTTGACATATTATTCATGTCACTCGGCAGAGATCTCACCTTTGTGAGCTCTAACACGAGGGTGTTCATTTCAATCATATTCCCTAATGTGCCTTCCCTAATAACGCCCCCATTGTTTGTTAAATGGAGCTTGGTGAGTTGATTTAAGTTGGCCAGACACGCTAATGCTGGCCACTTTTTTCCATTTCTTGGGCTCACCTTTTTCCCATAGATTGGTCCTTCCATATATTGTCAACACTTTTTTCCATTTCTTGGGCTCACCTTTTTCCCATATATTGGTGCATCCATATATTGTCAAACCCTGTAAAGAGGTGAGCCTTGAGATGCTGCAAGGTAGATACTGCAAATGACCACATTTATCCATGGCTAGATGCCTTAAATATTTCAAATTATGAAGGCCAGATGGTAATTCTGTGATTCTAGAGCGGCTTAGATCAAGGATCTCCAGGTTTCCAAGATTTGTAAGAGATGCAGGTAGAAAGTTGATGGGCATACTTGATAAAAAGAGGCATCTTAGCTATTTCAAACACCCCACACTCTCCGGTAATCACTACACTAATGTACCACTCAAATCCAGAACCTTAAGAGAGACCATTCTCCCAATAACTCTTTTTGGATTTTTTGTTAAACATTTGTTACCATCTATTAACAATGAACATTTTGTCGGAACTTTCGTTGACTCAGGGACTAAACACAGTTCGTTATTAGTGAATAAAATCTGATTGCATCCAGAACATTCATTTTCATTCAATGTGCTCAAATCCTGACCCACATGGCAAAAGAAAGTTTCTTTGGCCTCGGCAACACGGATTCCCAAATCGTGCAGGAAGTTGTGTATCTTGAAGAAGACTGCACCTGCTAATTCTTCTCACAATGGGTTCAATCAAACAATGATCTGCCAAAAGGTTGAGATAAAGCCCTCCCACTGTGAATGGGTTGTAGCTAAGTTAATGGTGATCTTTTCGTGCCAGCAGCCCTTCTCCCACCCACAATGGAATCACATGGTTGGCATGAATAATTTGGTCTTCTGCGAATGTTGCAGCCATGTATAGAAAGCATAATTGCAAATGAATATCACATTTAACTCATGGAATATAGATGAAAGTGTCCAATCTATGCTTTATCGTCCACTTTTGCATGCATTTTTCTTTATTGATTCTTATTCTCAATGACCATGCAATTTTATTTATTGCTTCTTATTTTCAATGACCATTTACATTTATGCCTTACGGCGTTTCTTTTGCAACATGTGGTGCAAATGCTAGTATATAGGCCGTTTATAGTTTAAGACATTACCGTTGGTTATATAGCCCGTTTATAGTTTAAGACATTACGGTTGGTTAATCTCTTAGAAACTTGGAGAAAAACCAGTGTTCAGTTACTAGTCACTTCAAATTCTTAGATACAGTTTTCAAATTCTCAGATACAGTTTTGCCGTAAGGTGAATGAAAATTCCAGAAATTAGAAATCAGCCAATCATACCATTAAAATTGTATTTTAATTCTGTTGAATAACTAAAAAAGGGGGTAATTTTTTGAGGTGAAAAAACATGCATGCATTCACTTTTCCTTCCTTTCTATTAACGGATGGGTTCAATAAAAACTAGAAATAGAAATATGGGTTTAGGGTTCAACAATACTGGGTTCCCAGGATGGATTTTTCTTTGTATGGCGGTTGGAGAAAACCATAAATTCAAATTCCATGACACACTTGCATCGAATTTAAACTCCACCGTTAATTTCACTCGACTGCCGACAAACCGGCAGGACCCACGTTAGGTCTCTGTTTCGATTTTGTGGAATGAGGAGTGTTCGGAAGGACCCACCTCCGATTACGGGTCCACCTTCCTAAATGCAGCGGAAATCAGGAAGACGCGCATTAATTTGGCTCGCCTCCTCTGCAACGATTTTTTTCCTTCCAACAAGAAATCAGAGCCTCAAACCCAGGAGGTTAATACGCCCAGGATGCACACCCTCTTTGACAGGCTCTAACAGATGAAATTTTAAGGAAAGTAGATCATATGAATAATAGATAGATGGAATTTTACAAGGAATTAGAGTGAAAGATGACAACATTTTTTATTTGGAGGGGTAGAATATGGGGATCATGATGCAAGGGGATGATATAAAATCATGCAAATGTAACTACTACTATTTTATGTAAGTTGTTTTTCCTTATTGAAAAAAGTTTAAGACGTTGCTGAAATTTGAATTGAATATGGATATGGAGGACAATGCAGGGCCTGGATGCTCATCACTTGGGTATGGAGCATTCATGGAGCATGGTCCTTTTAAACCCGGGGGTCACAATGGCGAACTTTTGTTGAGAAATAAGTACTCTTGGAATACAGGTAACAACTCTGTTTTTTCTTGGATTGATTAGCAAAAATTTCCATGACTTGAAGGCTCAAACATAACTAGAAGCTAACTATATACCATGACATTTACCATGTGCAATTTTATTGATGACAGAAACAAACATGCTATATCTAGAGAGCCCAGTTGGTGTGGGGTTTTCTTATTCCAACACTAGTTCAGACTACCAGTATTATAACGATGCAATGACTGGTATGCTATTTGTTATCCATATTTCTTTTTGATTGCTGCAATGAAATATGTTCTTAGATTGATGATCATGGCGACTGTAGTTTTTGGGCAAAATATTGAATAAGATGATAACTGAACAGCAAGTGTCAACTAATGCAGCTGAAGACAACCTGTCTTTCCTTTTGAATTGGTTTGAGAAATTTCCGGAATACAGAGGTGTAGATTTTTACATAACAGGGGAGAGTTATGGAGGTATGACCTAGCGTTATCTTTTAACATATATTTATGCTCACTTGTTCAGTTTTGAGCTCTTTAAAGCTGTTCATGTGGGTTGTTGTGTATCTTGTTTAACACTAACTATGTTGGTTGATGTAATCTTGCAGGACACTATGTGCCTCAATTAGCAACTCTTGTGATGGAGCACAACAAAAAGCCCAACATCAAGCCCATTAACCTCAAAGGAATTGCTGTATGTCTATCTTCTTTCACAATCATTTTAGGATTCTTCCAATGATGTAGATTTTGTTTACCTAAAGCTCATGTGATTATGGCATTCATTAACTACAAAGGGTCAGTCAACCGGGACAACCTTCATAATGAATGTAGCTAATGAAAAGGTTAAGGGCTTTCATTTCTAATCGTGCTATTGGGCAATCCCTATTAAACATGGGTTTTGCTTTCTATTTTAAGCTTGCTAGGCTCAAGGTCCAGCTTGAAATGTAACTCCATTCCATGTTAGTCTTGTAAGGCCTGTACCAAGGGTAAAATCACCAAGGAGATTTGAGTAATATTATGTTGTTGAGAGAATGTGCATTTCATCGTGAAACAATGAGTTCTTTCTCATGGGCGGCTTTTGTTTTTATTGTTGTAATCAAATCTAATCTATTTGTTTGTCTATCAGTGCTCAATCCTTTGTACTGACATTTGCTTTGCCCCTTAAATTGCTTGCAGATGGGCAATCCTTTGTTAGACATAGATATCAGCATAAGCAACGATGAATTCTTGTGGTCAAATAGTCTCATCTCAGATGAAACTTACCAACTGACACAGTCTATGTGCAACAATTCCAAAAGGTGGAGGGAAACATATGTTCTTAACAATCTGTCTGAGGATTGCCAATATGTGTTCAGCAAGGTGAGAAGTGAAACTAGAAATATAAATTTGGAAGATGTTTCCTTGGGGTTATGTCTAGATGCTGGAGGATCCCAGGCAACAGGTTCTAGAAAACCAAGGAAATTTCTACATCAGGTAAGTCATTTACTCATCATAAATACAATTTGATGTTGAGATTGATAATCAATATGTGGTAGCATTGATTTCAGCCACTGTTGTTTCAGCTAGACAGAATTCTTCAGGATTGATCTCTGTTGTTGTTTGACAGGTTGAACATACATTCAATAAGATTGACCTGTGCATACACTTCAAAATAAACCAATATCTGAACAAGCAAGAGGTGAAGAAGGCACTTCATGCAAACACTAATCTACATTGGGAAGCCTGCTCTCGGTATGTTTTATAGCATTTATATATTTGTTTGGTTTTGTATTTAGGATTATGCATTTTTATTTCATTACTAAGCAATCCAAAATTTATATCAAGAAAGATGCATCATGGGGCCAAAATTCAGTCACAGAGAATCCCCCTCCACTTCCCCTCCCCCACAAGAAAATTAACATTTCTGCTTTGTGCTACTTAATTTATATTTTTTAAAGTTTAACTATTGAATTCTGATAAATTTTGCAATAGCTAACACTAAAATTGGATTTAGGAAATTCCTCTATGATCAAACAAACAGAGGAATCAGTATGATACCAGTCCTCTCTGATCTTCTAAAGGCAGGTCTACGCATTACGCTTTACAGGTAAATCGTGTTTTTGAAAGCATTATTAATAACACTATATTATGTTCCAACATTGGATTTACTGAAAGTAAAGTCAAACCTACAGTGGAGATC
Organism: Pinus tabuliformis; assembly: GCA_031772625.1. Taxonomy (NCBI): domain Eukaryota; kingdom Viridiplantae; phylum Streptophyta; class Pinopsida; order Pinales; family Pinaceae; genus Pinus; species Pinus tabuliformis. The sequence goes on along the minus strand of CM062819.1, from coordinate 89,193,202 downwards.
AAGATTCAAAGGTGCCATTTACAGCGACAAGAACCATTGTCGAGAACCTGGCCAAGGAGCTTAACTTATACACAGTCATTTCATATGCCCCTTGGTACAATCACCAACAGGTAAACTCTCATCTTTTTTATGTAAGAACTCTGGTTATAAGCGGCATTTACGTAGATAGCGCTGATTAAAATTCAAAATTGAGCAGGTGGCAGGATGGACTCAAGCATACGGACATTCAGTGAACGGCAAAACTGAGAGTATTTTGACTTACGCAACAGTCAAGGGTGCAGGACACGAGGTTCCATATAGTAAACCATCTGAAGCATTGACTCTATACAGATCTTTCATCAGAGCATTGCCTTTGCCTGCTTCGGGAAATAGCCTCTAGTGCAAAGCCAAATAAACTACTACATTATTCCTATACAAAAAAATATTTGTACCCTGTAGTGCAATGGCATTACTTCATATGTTAATACTGCATTGAATTTGTACAGAGCTTTCAACGTTCATCAAAGGATTGCCTTTGTCTTTTTTCAGGAAATGGCCTCTACTATAAAGCCAGATACACTACATTATTCTTAGACAAGAAATATTTGTACCCTATAGGGCAATGCCAGATGCATTTCTTCATATGTTAATACTGCTCGCTCTGTTCTTTCACCATATGTTGTTCGTTATTCATGGTAGTGCTTCCTTATGAATATAGTGTTTTTTCTCAATTTTGCAAACTTAAAGAGTATTGCAAAAGCAACCCAATAGATCCTAACCTTGCCAATCCAGTGAAACCCAAGCTTAAAATCATGCCTTCGCAGTAATGGTGGGCCAGAATAACCTAACAAGGGAGACGACCAAGCTTTGTGGCAAATCCAAAAGAGACCAAGACACAACTAGAGCCAAAAAGATGAACCCAAACGCAATCATCTCTTCCCCAAACCCAGTTTCCTCAGGTTGTATGCCATCTTTAGCACGCATGATAGGAATGAGTTTATGAAGTTATTAATGAAGTTTTTCAATCATCAAAAACCATTTTAATCTTACTCTCTTCTGATTGCATTGGAAATCTCAATACTATGCGTAAAACATTTTCTTAAAACATGGAGATATGTGAAATGTTTTATTTATTGAATTTGCATACATGGAGATTGATGTTTGACTTAATCCTCTATTAAGAAATTGCTTGTATTTTCGTGGACAAAGTGGGATCAAGGGCCATGTTTTTCCTTAATCCCATAGAAAGTAGGTCATGTTCTTTCTTAATCCCCTCTAAACAAAGTATAACAAGCTATGGCCCAAGTGAAATGATTCCCCATGGGAAAACAACGAATAAATCCGGGCTCTTTTTGAACAACTGGAATTGAGAGCGCTATGTTATTCCTTAATCTACGCTATCGAGAGCCATATAATACAAACACGTTAGTCTTTCCCAAGCTCCAAAAGGAATATGTCAGGCCAGAATCGAAATACATCCATAAAAGGGAAGCATTGCATTCATTGATTTCCATCAGTTGTGCTTACACTCTAGTTCCTTAAGTTATCGATGGGATGTGACACTAGAACATCTCTGATAGATTATTTCAAGTCGATTTTTATAGTTCCTTAAGTTATCGATGGGATGTGACACTAGAACATCTCTGATAGATTATTTCAAGTCGATTTTTATTTTGATAGGATATATTTCATGTCGTTAATAGAGTACAATACAATCTATAATCCTTTGTCTTTTGTAAATTAGTTGTTGATTTTAATTCCCGGTAACAGAGTGCAATACAATTTGTTATCCTTTTTCTTTTGTAAACATAACCAATATTTTATATTACTTGCATTTAGATTTTGAATTATGAAACCAACGAAACTAAATAGTGATAACCATTCATGTTAAGTTATTGCAGATTTTCTTTAATAAATTCATAATGCCAACATAGATAGATATTTCAGTCCGGTTTAAGTGCAGGTATATATACAACACACAGAGTGATCGGAGTAACACCACTATCATATACCATTAGTCTGTTACTGGTGATAGCAGTAACAGTATTTAGTAGCTATCAAATTCTATCGGTGTGCAAGTGATAATGACTTTCAGAACATACGGTCTGATTTAAAATACTAACATTATAGACACTAATACAAAAATTCTGAAAATTTTTCTACTAATAGTCGTTCAGCTGCTCCACACGTATGCCAATGCACACATTGGTATAACAAATTTTCATTAGAAAGAGCTTGCCATGAGGTATTATGTGTCAAAGAGTGGAGAAACATTAAAAGTGGGGAGGGTGTTAGAGCATTAAGGCTTGCCGAGCGGTATTTGAAATGAGTTGGTGGAATTTGGACACTTCGGACTGGCAGTTATATTAATGTTTGTGACATTAGATGGTACAGGTTTGTGAAGTGGCAGTGGAACAGTGGAGGGAGGTTGAGGTGGAGGGATGTGGTGTGGTGTTTGTGGTAGTGGGAATGAGTTGAGAGGTTAATTGGAAAGATGAGGTTGTATTAAGGTTTTATGACATTAGAATGGTGGAGGTGGGTGGGGAAATGGTAGTGGAGGGAGGTTGAGGTGGAGGGATGTGGTGAGGAGTTTGGTGGCATCTTGGGATTGGAAGGAGGCTGAGGTGGAGGTCTGAGGCGGGGAGATGGCTTCAAATATGACGATGATGGAAGTGGGTAATGAAGCTGAGAACCAGAGGGAGGTGGTGGATTTTTGTAGGGTAATGGTGAAGGGTGGCTAATAGGAGTTTCAGAATTTGTTGGTGGTGGTGGTCATGGCAGATTTGTGTAGGTTGGCGGTGTAAGGTGGTTAATAAGAGTTTCAGGATTTGTTGGTGCTGGTGATGCAAGCAATGACGACCTATGATGAGAATGGGGTCTATTGATGGGATGCCTCTGTGGAGGATTAGGACACGAAGTGGTGGTGGGAGAAGGGAGAGCAGGTTTAGACCTAGAAGTAGGTGGTGGGGGTGATAGTTGTGGGGATGGTGGAAGTTTTGATATTGGAGAGCCACCATAGGAAGGAGAAGTAGGTGGTGGGAGAAATATTGGTGGAAATGGCGGAAGTTTTGGTTTTGGAGAACCACCAGATGAAGGGGAGCTAGCCCCTTGGAGGTGCACTACCTTAGGTGGGCTGGTTGTAGGAGGTAGAAAGGGAGAACCTTGCCCAATTGGTGAAGGAGCACAAGGAGTGCTAGGAGGGGGTATGGCTTCTCCTTCCATGGGAGGTTCATCCTTGCAAGGTGGGTAATGTGGGTTTGTAATGAGCTCGGGATCTAGAGGAACATGAATGCATTTGGTCGGACTATGGTTGTTCCTAGTAGGGACCCCAAAATGCTTAACCTTGTTGTGGTCTCCATGAGCTGGTGTTACTAGGCCTAGTGACTGAAATGCTATATGATGGGGGTTTTGCTGTAGAAGTTGTAGTGGTTGGTATTGTGGAAGCACTTGAAGGAACAGTGGGCATTGCTTTTGATCTAGGTGGATATTGGTAGCGACCCACCTATCCCACCTAGACCTTCAGTCGGTTCATTTGTTTCCATGTTTATTTCAACATTTACTATTTTTAGCAGTTTTTCGGGTCCTAAACTTTCGGAGCAGTTTTGACCTCCTAAACGACGCTTTTTTGAGGCCCACTGTTGGCCCATGGTGAAAGGTAGAGCCTGCAGAAAATCTTGTAGTACTCTGAGAGACCTTTCCAACAAGGTATCGTATGCGCCAAATGAAGATTATATGACCAAGTTATGACCCCGTGAAGTTGGCTGCCCAACTAACCCCAATGGGGCCCATAGAGTCTTGGTGTTACATCTCTTGGGGTTAGGGTTTTGGTTGTTTAGGGTTTTCTCATGTTTTTCAATAATAAATAGGTCGTTGAGCCTCATTGTAACACAGTTCAAAGGCATGTAGCTACCACATCTCTTCTTAGAGATAAGCTACCTTCACCCAAGTAGTTATTTTTGTTGCATCTTTGCATTTATGGTTATATTTGTAATTTGTTGTGGTCCCGTTTAAATTTGGATCAGTGGTATTAGAGCGGTCTGCTCTTTCTTTGTTTTTCTTTGCATGTCCCCAACAAGGTCGGGATATAAGGAGTTAGGGCTTGAACTGGTCGAACATTTGCAAGACCAACCTCGCAAATCCCAACGGCCTCCCATGGGGGAAGAAAAGAAAGACGAGGGTGGAGGAGATCCTTTCAAAATCTTGCTCGAAGAAACCCTCAAGCGACAAAGGAACGTGATGATGGACAAATTTGCTAAGATCCTTCAGTGGCTACCCAAGTGCGACGCATCTACTTCCAGCAGCTACTTTGGAAGCGTCACACCCTAAGGTACAAGTTAACTTTGACATTCCATTCCATGTCAGTGCTTCTGACTAGTTTAATAGTGCATCCTCCATCTCCATGGATTTGGAAGTCATCCTCCTCCACACTGATCGAGAATATAGCATTCTCATCAATGGATGCCCAAAAAGTGGTAGATTATTAAGTTTTTAAAATCTTGTAATTTTAGAGAGCTTAATTGAAAAAGGAAAAGTTAAAGTACCCTTTTCAAAAAAATTGTTTTATGTAAGGATTATAATATTTATTCTCTTTATTTTATTTATTTATTCGTTCATTCAAAACCAGCTTCATGTATATAATGTAATAAGTTAAATGTTATTATAAATTTGATATTATAATAGAAACATTTTATTTTTTCATTAAAATTATTTTTCATATTATCGTATTTGGCTAATCAATCTACAAAAGGATCTAGAATCTAATTGAGAAGCAATATAACTAACACAACCCCCTACTTTTTGGTTGTTAGGTGCTCAAGATTGGTTTAACCTTTTAATAAGGTCATGTCAACCATTAATTTTATAGACTCAGGTATTCACATGGTTTCATTTGTTATTTGATAATTTGTATGGTAATTTCACAATTGGATTAAGTAAATGTGAAAAAAGAAAACATGAATTTGGAGACGCAAGGTAGTTAATATTTGAAATTTCATCAATTGATGTACATGAGACAACAAGAATATGCTAGAATCTAAGATAAAGATTTAGATTAAAAGAAAGATTAATCTATGAAGTTAAATAAAGGGATGTTTATTGTTGTATTTCTCACTAATATGTTGAAAATAAATTATCCAAACATGAGAACAATTACTCAACTAGGTCATGTGCTTTCATTCCTAGAAACTAGGTTCTAACTCCTCATCAAGTGCACACTTATACCTAGAAAACAAGAATTTACCTAAGATAAAGTGGACTTTACCAACAACGGTTTATGAAGCCATAGTTTTAGCTACCCATGGTATTTTCCCATGGTATGCACTCTCACATAGAGATCATTATGCATGTGAGGGAAAATGATGCATGTACATCAACACACCAATGCGAATCCATGTTAGGTACCAAATTACCAATATCAAGCCATGTTAGGTACCGAAGTACCAAAAAAATCCTCAGAAAAAAAGATGGAAAAGGGAAAACCCAATGGAAATCCCCCAACCTCCCCCTAGATGGATAGTGTTACAGATCAAGGATCTGATTATGAATCAATACTCAATATCGATGTGCTTTGTCTTCAACCACTAAACTAAATCTCTATAGAACTATATGGTATTCTAACTGTCACAAAATATGGTTGTAGGATAGTAATACTAAATGTCAGACTTAGTGAGAATATGATGCAACTAAATGGCTTGTGTTTTTGCATTGGTTGCACCTATATATTCTACCTTTATAATTGATATAGAAATGGTTAAGTGTTTCTTGCTTGACCAAAGAATGGGACTCAAACAAAAATTGAATACATAACCAAAAGTAGAATTATGATCTGTGGCATCACTAGCACAATCAGAATGTGCGTACCCAACAAGATCAAGAGAGCAATCTTCCAATTAATGTATCCCAAAGTTGTAAGTACCCTTAACACAAACGATAATTATCTTTGCATTTTAACAATGCATTTCATGAGACTCGTGTATGTATCTCGAAACTACTTTAACAACCTAAGAGATGCCAAGTATAGTATGGGTGAGATAAAGCAAACTCCCAACGGAACATTTATACTATACATTGTCCACCAAAGGGATGTTACCACCATTCCCATTTTTAAGCTTGACTACTGAAAGAAAAAGTGTTACAATAGATTGGTAATTAGTTATCTGAAATCTAGCGAGTAGATCTAGTACATATTTGGGCTATGGAATCTTGATTTCTAAATCAGATTGGGTGATTTCAAGATTAATAAACGAATGCAACAATCCAAATCACTCATGGAAAACTTATTATGAAGGAAGATTTAACCATAGCAATAGATGATGTTAAACTCCTTATGATTAGTTAATCATCTACTTAAAGAATTGTCAATAAGAAAGAGTCCGCTTGTCAATATACGCAAACATTAGAATCCAAATTAAAATGAGGGAAATATTGGGACAAAAAGGAGGAATCTATCTTCACATACGAAGCTCATGGTGCCTTCTTGAGGCCAAACAAAGATTTCCACATTCTACATACAAAACATGAATTTTAGATACACTCCTTTGGTTGTTCCATATACCTCTCCTCAAAATCTTGATGAAGAAATGCATTCTTCACATCCATAGAATGAACCTTCCAACAATGAGTAGCTACAATGGCAAGCATAAGTTCAATGGAATCCATCTTTGCGATATGTGCAAAGGTTGCATTGTAGTCTATGCCTTAAACATGTGAGAATCATTTTATACAAATTGTGTTTTGTACTCACCCACAAGTCCATTTATTGCCATGTTTGTTTGATAAATCCATTTACATTAAACAAGTTTCCTAATAAGAGGTAGGGGAGCCAACTCTCAGGCTTGGTTCTTCGTTAGATATTGATACTCCTCCTCCATGACAACCTCCCAATATGGATTACCTACAACTTCTACTTAAGACTATGGATATATAGCAATGACCATGGATCAATGGATGGACATTAAAGGTTCTATAGTGGTGAATTCTTCTAGACTACCTTGAAAGTCTGAGCAAATTTCCCATATATTTGTTGGATCCCTAACTAGAGCACCTACAACTCGAAGAATTTTCTATGCCCAAAGTGTTTTGGACATTGGATCTGCAACAAGCCTTAAGCCCTAGATATTGAATGATTACATTTATATTATTATATTTTTCAAGGAAAAAAATCGTAATTTTCTATTATATTTCGAAAATTACATTCTAACTGTAACATGAGCATTCTGTAAGGTCCATCTAACTATATAACTTATCAAAATAAACATAGATACATTGCGATGAAACATAATCTTACAATAGAGAAAAATACATCAAAAGACCATTTAATCAATAGTCAAGCATAAATTTGGGCACCCTTGTTGGGTTGTGTTATATTCTTTCCACGTAGTTAATAGGGGGTTTGAAGGGCACCCGTAACCCCACTTTATGGGGTCTGGCGCAGCGCCCCGGAAAATTTTGGTTTTGGACCATATGTTAGGTTGGGCGGACCCACCTATGGTTTTGTGCATGATTTTCGCACATGTTTTTTGGACGCGATGGTTTTTGGTCCATGGTATTGAACGCGATGGTTTTCGGTCCATGGTATTGGATGCTTCGGCATGTATAAATATGTATTGTAACATGGAAAGGAACATAATGAAAAATCAAGTTGGTAGTCCCGGTTTTGGGATCCAGGGAAAAAAAACTATGTGCATATGTGTTTTATGGGTTATGCTCTCGCATTGTTTATTTTCTTTGTTTAAGAATTCGTATGCAAGTAATTTCTGTACAGGGTTAAAACCTACATTTGGTATCAGAGCTGTTTTGGCTTCAAGGGGACGCCTTTGTTGCTGAGGGGTTTCGCTCGGGCCTGTGGTAGACCCTGTTCAGTGGGAGATCTGCGAGATCGATTCTGGTGGTGAAAGAAGATGGCGAGCAGTGGAAAGATAGAGATTGAGAAGTTCAATGGTCAGAATTATGAATTGTGGAAACTCAAGATGGAGGATCTGTTGGTGGATAAAGATCAGTGGATCGCGGTAAATCCGGGTACTAAACCATCGGGAGTGACCGATGAAGAATGGAAGAAGTTGGATCGGAAGGCAAAGAGCACAATACGATTGTGTGTCTCAGATTCAGTATTGCTAAATGTATCAGGGGAAGCTACGGCAAAGGCTTTGTGGGTCAAGTTAGGGACTTTGTACCAATCTAAGTCTCTGGTGAATAAACTGTTCCTGTGGAAAAAGCTGTATAACCTGAGGATGAAAGATGGAGACTCGGTGACAGAGCATCTGAATGCATTTAATACTATGGTAAGTCAGTGATTATCTGTTGATATCAAAATTTTAGATGAAGATAAGTGCATCAGTCTGTTGTGTTCTCTACCAGATTCGTGGGATAGTCTGGTTATTGCAATAGGTAGCAATGCAACTGCTTTGCAGTTTGATGAAATAGTCTCAGCCTTGCTGACGGAGGAGATGAGACGGAAAAATATGGACAACCAGAATGGTGATGCCTTGTCTGTACAAGGACGGTCCCAGAACAGAAACAAAAATAAGTCATCGAGTGGGAGATCTAAATCTAGAGGGAGATCTAAATCTCCAGGAAAACCTACAAAGGTGGTGTGCTGGAAATGCGGAAAGGAAGGGCACTTCAGAAGGGATTGTAAATCTAAAGCTCCTGATAAAGGAAAGGGATCTGATGATGCTCCTTCTGCAGAGGCGAAAACCACCTCAGATGAAGGTGGGGATGTGTACCTGGCTTCTTCAAGTACACATGTAGATCATGAGGCATGGTTGATTGACTCAGGTGCATCCTTTCACTTCACTCCCAATAGAGAGTGGTTCTGCGAGTATGAGAAATACGATGGTGGTGATGTCTTCTTAGGAGATGATAGGAAGGCTAGAATCATTGGTCGGGGAAAAGTAAAGTTGAAGTTGCAAGGTGGAAGGGTTAGAACACTTCCGGGTGTTCTACATATTCCTGCATTGGCCAGAAATCTGATTTCTGTAAGCAAGTTGGATGATGCAAGTGTGAAGACGGTGTTCGAGAAAGATACTTGCAAGATGGTTCGAGGAGCACTGATATTAATGCGGGGAGTTCGGATTGGAACTCTGTACAAGCTGCAAGGTAGCACTGTTGTTGATGGGTGCAATAGTTCTATGGTTCCTGAAAATGGAGTAGAGAATCTAGTGGTCTATGGAGAGAAGATCATGTTGTGGCATCAAAGGCTTGGACATATTGGAGAGAAGGGCCTTCGAATACTTCATGGTAAAGGTATGGTAGAAGGTATGAATAATAGCTCTCTGGATTTTATTTCTGTGAAAATTGTGTATATGGGAAGCAGAATCGGGTGAGTTTCCCCTCTGGTGGTAAGAGGACGAAATAGATATTAGAGCTTGTGCACAGTGATGTGTTTGGACCTGTGAAGGTTCCATCACTGGGTAACTCTGTGTATTATGTATCATTCATAGATGACTTCTCAAGGAATACATGGATATATTTTCTTAAGAAGAAAGCTGAAGTCTTTGACAGGTTTAAAGAATTTAAGGCTCTAGGGGAAAATCAGACAGAGAAGAAGATAAAGGTGCTGAGGACAGATAATGGTGGAGAATTTTGCAGCAAGGAATTTGAAGAATTTTGTAAGAAGTGTGATATAGCACGGCAAAAGACTACTCCATATACACCTCAGCAAAATGGAGTCGCAGAAAGAATGAACAAGACGTTGATGGAAAGGGCAAGAAGCATGCTCAGTGGTGCCGGGTTAGGACAGGAATTCTGGGCAGAGGCGGTGGATACTGCATGTTACCTGATCAACAGATCACCTTCATCAGCGTTGGAGGATAAGACTCCACAAGAAGTATGGACTGGTAAGAAACCCTCTCTTTCACATCTAAGGGTATTTGGATGTGATGCATATGTACATGTTCCAAAGGAGAAACGAACCAAGTTGGATAGTAAATCTGAAAAGTGCATCTTTATTGGGTATAAGGATGGTTTAAAGGGTTATAAGCTTTGGAACCCAGTCACACGGAAGGTTGTGTACAGCCGAGATGAGTTGTTCAGAGAGGTAAAAGATGTTATTCAACATGAAGTCCAACCAAAGGAACCTGAGAAGATAGAGTTTGAGCCAAAGGAGGAAGAATCAGACTCTGCAGCAGAGGAGGAATTAGAAGATGAAGAACCACAAACTCCGGCTGTGAGAAGATCAGTTCGAGAAAGAAGGCAGCCAGAAAGGTATAGTCCATCTGCTTTCAGTTCAAATTTTTCTTTGTCTGTTACTGATAATGATCCCAGAACTGTGAAGGAAGCAGTGGATTCAGAGGATGGAAAACTCTGGAAAGAGGCCATGGTCGATGAAATGGCATCTTTGCACAAAAATGAGGCTTGGAATCTGGTGGAGTTGCCGGCTGGAAGGAAACCCATTGGCAGCAAATGGGTGTTCAAGAAGAAGACAAATGCAGAAGGAAAGGTGGAGAAATACAAAGCTCGGTTGGTAGCAAAAGGTTATTCCTAGGTGCCGGGAATTGATTTTGGTGATATTTTTTCTCCTGTTGCCAAGGTAACTTCTATTAGATTACTTTTATCTGTTGCCGCTGCTTTTGATTTTGAGGTAGAACAAATGGATGTGAAGACAACATTTCTTCACGGGGATTTGGAAGAGGAAATCTACATGAAGCAACCTGAAGGCTTTGCGGTGAAGGGTAAGAAAGAACTGGTATGCAAGTTAAAGAAGTCTCTGTATGGGTTAAAACAGTCACCAAGGATGTGGTATCAGAAATTTGATACATTTATACGGGGACTTGGCTTCACCAGAAGCAAAGCAGATCATTGTGTGTATTTTAAATTAATTGGTGACCGTATTATTTATCTGGTCTTGTATGTGGATGATATGTTGCTGGTTGGAAATGACAAAGAAATTATCCAGGATTTGAAGACCCAATTGTCCTCCAAATTCGACATGAAAGATCTTGGTGCTGCAAACTATATTTTGGGCATCGACATGAAAAGAGATCGGTCAAAGAGGAAGCTCTGGTTAAACCAGAGGAAGTATGTCGAGACAATACTCCAGAGGTTTAATATGCAGGATAGTAAACCGGTGAAGGTTCCTATTCCTGTAGGTGTGAGGTTATATGCTGAACAGTGTCCCAAGACACAAGAAGAGGAAGAGGACATGTCTTGTGTTCCATATGCAAGTGCAGTGGGTAGCCTGATGTATGCAATGGTCTGTACTAGACCAGACATTGCACATGTAGTGGGAGTATTGAGCAGGTTTATGTCAAAACCTGGGAAGGAGCACTGGACAACAGTGAAGTGGGTTTTCAGGTATTTGCGTGGCACTAGTGATTATGGTTTGTGCTACCAAGGAAGACCAGGATTGGACAGAGTGTTGGATATTCATGGCTTTTTTGATGCAGACTGGGCTGGAGATCTGGATCAGAGAAGATCTACAAGTGGGTATGTGTTTAACCTATTTGGAGGTGCAGTTAGTTGGATGAGTAAGAAACAATTTGTAGTGGCACTATCAACTACAGAAGCAGAATACATGGCAGCCACTCATGCAAGCAAGGAAGCAGTTTGGTTGCAGAGATTGTGTTCAAGTATGGGGTTAGTACAGAGAGCTATAAGAATAGACTGTGACAGCCAAAGTGCAATTTTCTTGGCAAAGAACCCTGCTTATCATTCAAAGACAAAGCACATTGATGTTCAGTATCACTTTGTGAGGGATATGATAGAAGACAGAAAGGTGTTGTTGGTAAAGGTGGACACTTTGAAGAATATTGCAGATGCATTGACAAAATATGTGAGCTCTGAGAAGTTCTCTTGGTGTAGAGAAGCAATGGGAATCTCAGAGCTGAAAAAATGACTAAGCTCTCCTGTGGCCCCCGTGGAAAGAAAACAACAAGTGGGAGATTGTTGGGTTGTGTTATATTCTTTCCACGTAGTTAATAGGGGGTTTGAAGGGCACCCGTAACCCCACTTTATGGGGTCTGGGGCAGCGCCCCGGAAAATTTTGGTTTTGGACCATATGTTAGGTTGGGCAGACCCACCTATGGTTTTGTGCATGATTTTCGCACATGTTTTTTGGACGCGATGGTTTTCAGTCCATGGTATTGGACGCGATGGTTTTCGGTCCATGGTATTGGACGCGATGGTTTTCGGTCCATGGTATTGGATGCTTCGGCATGTATAAATATGTATTGTAACATTGAAAGGAACATAATGAAAAATCAAGCCGGTAGTCCCTGTTTTGGGATCCAGGGAAAAAAATCTCTGTGCATATGTGTTTTATGGGTTATGCTCTCGCATTGTTTATTTTCTTTGTTTAAGAATTCCTATGCAGGTAATTTCTATACAGGGTTAAAACCTACAACCCTCCCATTGTGAAGATCATAACTGAGTTACATTTATATTATTATATTTTTCAAGGAAAAAAAATCGTAATTTTCTATTATATTTAGAAAATCATTCTAACTGTAACTGTAACATAAGCATTCTGTAGGGTCCATCCAACTGTATAACTTATCAAAATAAACATAGATACATTGCGATGAAACATAATCTTACAATAGAGAAAAATACATGAAAAGACCATTTCATCAATAGTCAAGCATAAATTTGGGCACCCTCCCATTGTGAAGATCATGACTGAGTCAAAAGCCACCTTGTCCACACCAAGGCTTGTCGCAAAACCATAGTTGATACAATCTGACTACTGAGAGAGAACATAGCATGTTACCATATTGTTATCTGCATCATTTTCATCCAAACTAGGTAAGCATAAGAGCTTCATATAACATGTTACCATACTATTTCCCACATCGAAACTGACCAGAGATCTATCCATGCATAAATACATCATATAGAAGTTGTCCGTGATGAGAAAAAAATAAAAACACTGGCTCTATGCAGATTGTCCTGTATAAATTGCCAACACTATGAAGAAGAGAGATAATTAGACTGCATCTAGGTTTCCCTCCTTGAAGGACCTATGGAGTTGAAAACTTGTTCAACATCATTGTGTCAATCCACTATATGCCAGGTGCCCAAATCCAATGCAACACCTTGTGCCCAAATCCAATGCAACACCTTATGCCAGGTGCTCAAATCCAATGCAACACCTTGTGCCCAAATCTAATGCAACACCGTCTTTAGACAGAGCATTGACCTCACTATTTCTCTCCCTATAAATGTGAAATACAAATATGGCATTAAATGATTTCTTTAAGAGGAGGATCTCTTCTAATATAGGATTTATAGTGTATATATGGTATCTGGAAATTTATGATCTCTACATAATTATTTGTTCCCTATCCTAGACCAGATTTCATCCTAAATGAGTGGTGTTTGGACAAATGTAGAACTGCTCCTCCCTCGCTACTTCCTTCTGCAGAAACGATCAATGACTTCTTCAGGTATTATGCAGGGGTGAGTAATAGTTTTTGAATTTGAAATTAATGCATATATGGGCAAGGCATTCACAGTCACCTTATCCAAAGTCATGGATCGATCCTAGAATACTTCTGCATTACAGGCTAACCGTATGCTCCTTGATAGTAGTAAAGGAAGAATTTTGTTTTTATGGATGAACAAAAAACCACCGATGCTCCCACATTACATTATACATTTCACCTTTCCACTGAAATATTATATCTAAAGCCGCTATGGTTGACTCCCAAACAGTGGCAGTGAAGGGACGTAGGAGGAAAGACGATTTATAGTTTCAACATTCCTTTTGCATAAAGGGCACTAAAATATCCAATGATGCCACGCCTTAAGAGTATGTCACTTGTAGGCAACCTATTTTTTAGTAAGCACCACTGAAATAGCCTCGCCTTTGCCAAGCAAGCAATTTTCTAGAGCTTCCACCACCACCAAAACACATTTGGTGGTTTCTTTTCTTCAATTAATAGACATAACCATATTTCATAGAGTAAATTCCAAAGGCATGAGCCTAGATCAGTGCATCTTCACTCTCTTATTCAGAAATGGGTCGCGTTAAGGTTTGCAGTGAATTTATGCCAAATGCAAAACCAATGATCAGGGAGATGAAGTTATTGACACATCATCCATCCTTGACCCCATAAAGTGATGTTATTGTCATCAACAATCTGTGCTAAGGTATGTTGACCCTTGGCTTGGAGGAAAGCAATTAATTCAGCTAGAAGACAATTATCAAAGTTATCAATGACTAGTTGCACTATTATATTAGTCATGTAGAGCTTAAGGATAATATCTTCGCATGTGACATAATTTTTGTAGAAATAGATTTTGTAAAAGGCAATCCTGAGGTGATTCAATTTGACTTGAAGTGTTGGAGAGATCTATACACTATGGATAATGAGCAATTTCTTTTCAAATGCAATTTTTGTTATGAGTATGGGAAGTTTGCCAAAAGTTGTCTTAATACTCAAACATCTCAACCACTTTCTAAACCATCTATATCTTCTCAAAATATTTGGAAGTAAGGATCTTTCAAACAAGTTCCAAGAAGGAAAAAGAAACAATAGTCTACGAGGAATTAACTCGACACCAGGCCTATGTGATGCAGGAGAATTAACCTCAAGAAACCATTTTTTTTATACCCAATGGAGTCATAAGATTTTTTGAGAGGGAGAGATTTTCTCCAACATTAATTTGTATAAAATCTAGAAATTTTATGTAATTACATGTGTCCATGCTCAAAAGAATTTGGATTCTTATGGTCGTTAATTTTTTTGTGGAGCTGGAGCTTTATGGTCAAATGAGCCTTTGTAATAATGCCAAGTGACAACCTAAGGTGTTAGCTAGTTTTTGAGTTGTTAGGACAAATGTTCATTTGTCTCGGTTTGTTAGGATATTTTCCTGTCTAGCAGAAAAACTGCATGTATAGTTAAAATTCAATGGTGTGGGGTCACTCTCAGTAGTAGAGTGAGATAGAGGTTCGGGAAGGTCTGATAAAAATTAGCTCGATGGAACAAAGCTAAAGGAGCCTTAGTGAGCTTAGGCAAAGAGACCAAATAGAACCCATGTAAATATCACCTGTTAAAGTAATATAATGTTTTCTATTTTTCTTTATGTATGTTTGCACATATGCGTATGTTTAATTATGTTTAATTCATGAGAGTCTATATGAATCACATCTTATTAACCAAGCATCAACACAGTGATGGAAAAGTTAAAAATAATTAATATTATTTTGTATTAATGGAGAAAATGGTTACATTGTTGTAACGTTCTCCCTAGTTAAGGATTAGTTCCTAAATTTTAGGGGTTTGGGTACAACTTCCTAATTCCTAGTATTGTATTTAATGATGTAATCTTTCATTGATGAATAATAGAGTGTACGAGAGTGATCTCTCTGTTTTGTGAGTGTAGTCTCCAGGTGCAGGCCACACCTGAGAGCTACATCTCTTTCTTTTCAATTCTGTTCACATTTTATCTTGGTATCAGAGCTCAGATTGGGTGAGCCTGATCTTTTGTCACCTTTGTGGCTGAAGTGCCTTTGTAGCTAGCTTACCTGTGTGGTAGAATTGCCTGTGTGGCTTGAAGTGCCTTTGTGGCCGCGTGTACACAAGAGCTCTGTGCTCAATTGAGCAGGTGGACTGCAGAACACCTGGCTCGGACTCGGATATTTTTTTCTGAGTAGAAAGGATATTGGCGCGCTTTTCACGCTGACAGAAGCGCCAGGAGGGGAATTGGCGCGGATGTTTTGGGATTAATCGCGCCAGAGCGCCAGAACATCCGATTGGCGCGGAATTTTACGGATTAATCGCGCCAGCAAAATTACTCTAACCGATTTTTAATTGGCGCGGATTTTTCGCTCGGGAAAGCGCCGATACAAAGGAGGACGTGCCAATCTTCCTTCAAGGGGATCTGCGGGAAGCCTCAACTTCATTTGGCGGTTTGCAAGGGGTGCAGATCGGCGAAGTTGCAGATCTATCCGGGAGAGGCAGATCGGATCAATTTTGATCGAATCAATTTTGATTAGATCAATTCTTCGGCTGTATTGGAAACGCCGAATTTGCTCATTGGAGCGGGATTTCCAGACACTGTAGATCGGTGGCAGAGGTGACAGATCGATCTGACAGGTATTGTTTTTTGTTGTTCGGTAGATTCATTTTGTAGATCTAATCAGAATGAGTAATACAATGGAATCTTACCTTAACGAGTCTGGTAAAATTAATGGATCTAACTTCATGAATTGGAAGTTTAAGATCCAGACCTTGCTCGAGGGTGCGAATGCTTGGTCCATAGTTACAGGCGATGAGCAGAAGCCGAACGCAGGGCCACAGGAGCAAGATTGGGAAAAATGAGAGAACAAGGCCAAAGTCTTGTTGAAGATGTCTGTGAAGGACAATGTTATTGCGCACATCAGAGACTGTAAAACGTCCGCGGACATCTGGACGAAAATCAAAAATCTGTATGAGACCCAGAATACAAGCCGAGTCTTGGCACTTAAAAGCAAGCTATTTTCAATGAGGATGGACGAAAGGGAGACTGCTACTGCATTTGCTGTGCAAATTAAAGATGTGAAAGACAGATTGGGGGCCATCGGAGTGGCGGTGTCTGATGAAGATCTTGTTGCAATCACAATGAACGGGATGCGAGATGATTTTCAAACGTTCATCACTGGAGTGTCGGCAAGGGAGAAAGCGCCCACATTTGATGATCTCACAGGGATCTTGCAGCAAGAGGAGGAGCGGCGGCAGAACTTGAACCCCCAGAGTGATGATCTTGCGCTGATGGCGAAACGACGATCATTCAAAGGAAAGCAGTCACAACAGCAATCAAAGCAGAAAGGAGGAACATCACATAAGAATTCACATTCTCATAAAGGTATGCTTGCAAATCATTCTGAAAAGAAATGTTATTATTGTGGAAAGAAGGGTCATATACAGAGTGAATGTTATAAGAAGCAGGCTGATGATGCAAAGAGGAGGCAGGAAAATGCAAAGCACAGAGGATACTTTGTTGAAGAAGAGGAATCTAGTCATGAATTTTGACAGTTCACAGTCGACTATGCCCTTTCAACATCTATTGAGGACGATATTTGGTATGTCGATTCTGGAGGATCCTCTCACATGACAGGTAAAAAGGAATTTTTTGATAGTCTTAAAGAAAGTATAAATGGATCAAAAATATATCTAGGAGATGATAGTGAATACGAGATTAAAGGTCATGGGGTGATTTCAGTTAAGTTACCAAATGGAGAAATTAGTCACCTTACAAATGTCTTATATGTACCTAGAATTAAGAAAAATCTGATATCTTTATCCATGATGGTTGATCAAGATATGCAAGTCGAGTTCTTCAAGACTCATTGTGTGATAAAGGATTGCAGGAATGAAATAGTTGCAACAAGCATGCGAGTTGGAAGCCTATACAGACTGGATGCAAAAAGTATACCAAAGCAAGCCATGGTTGCAGGAGGATCGACAGCCGAACAACTCTGGCATCAGAGGTTCAGTCATTTGAATTTGCAGGACCTCATGTTATTGCAGAAGAAAGATATGGTCGAGGGACTCCCTATCTTTCATAATATTCAGTTAAATTGTGATGGTTGTGTCTTAGGAAAAATACATAGAGAACAATTTCCTATGCATGATAGGAGGAAGGAAACAGACATTTTAGAACTAGTGCACACTGATGTATGCGGACCTATGCAGATAAGGTCACTAGGAGGAGCATATTATTTTCTGTTATTTACTGATGACTGCACTAGATATTCATGGGTTTATTTTTTGAACAAGAAAAGTCATACTTTCCAGTGCTTTATAGAATTTAAAACCTTGGTGGAAAAACAGTTTGGTAAGAGTATAAAAATTCTCCGATCTGATCAAGGGGGAGAATACAAGCTAAAGGAATTCATGAAATTCTGCAAATCTCACGGGATTTTTCAGCAGTATACAGTGCCACAAACACTACAGCAGAATGGATTTGCAGAGCGCAAAAACAAAACCTTGGTGGAGTGCGCAAGGAGTATGCTATAAGGTAAGGGTCTGTCTAATAGTTTTTGGGTAGAGGCTATCAACACTGCTGTATATTTGAAGAACAGAAGTCCTACCAGGTATCTTGGCTTCAAAACCCCTTTTGAAGCTCTATATGGATTTAAACCAGCAGTAAACCATCTAAGAGCATTTGGGTCAAAAGAATTTGCCCATATACCCAAAGCTGATAGGAAGAAATTAGACCCTAAAGCAGTTAAATGCATCTTTGTTGGTTATGGCACAGAATTTAAAGCATATAAATTATTCAATCCTGAGTCTCGTAAGACATTTGCAAGTAGGGATGTAGTGTTTCATGAACATGTATAGGAAGGGAAAGATGACGTTGGTGATGATTGGCACATTCCATTGTTGTTGGAGGAAAGCAGCGAGGATGAAAGAGAGCAGGAGCAGAAAGAAGAGCAAAAAGAAGAACAACAAGAAGGTGATAATGCAAGCCCAGTTATAGCAGAAGAAAACAAATTTGAGGTAAGTCCCCTACCAAGGAGATCAGGTAGGAAGACTCAATTACCATTAAAATTGAGAAACTATGCTTTGATGTCAAAGGTTTTGAACATTGTAGAACCCTCTAATTACAAAGAAGCTAGTCAATTTAAGGAATGGAGAGCTGCAATGAATGAAGAGATGGAATCAATTCTTAGAAATGATACTTGGGATTTAGTTGAGCTGCCTAAGAATAAAACACCCATAGGATGTAAATGGCTGTTTAAACCAAAAATGAATGCAGACGGAAGTATAGAGAAATTAAAAGCTAGGCTGGTTGCAAAAGGATATTCACAGCAGGAAGGTATAGATTTTGATGATACTTTTGCACCTGTAGCAAAGTTAAATACAATCAGAATGCTTATTGCTTTAGCTACTAAATGTAATTGGGAATTACACCAGCTTGATGTTAAATCTTCATTTTTAAATGGTGATTTAAAAGAGGAAATTTACTTAGTACAGCTAGAAGGATTTGTAAAGAAGGGGCAGGAACATCTTGTTTGTAGATTGAAAAAGGCTTTATATGGTTTAAAGCAAGCACCTAGGTCTTGGTACGAAAAGGTTGATTCTTTCTTTTTAGAGCATGGCTTCCATAGAAGTTTAAATGACCCAAATTTGTATACCAAGTACAATAATCAGGGGCAGATTATTTTGATTTCTTTGTATGTGGATGACATGATTATAACAGGAAATGCAGATGATTTAATCAGAGGAATCAAAAGGCTTATGGCACAAGTTTTTGAGATGAAAGATCTCGGAAGCCTTCACTACTGTCTGGGATTATAAGTATGCAGATATACTGGGCAAACTTTTCTTACCCAAGGGAAGTATGCCAGAAATCTGTTGGAAAAGTTTGGTATGGATCAGTGTAGATCAGTAGCGACACCTTTGCAGCAGAATCTGAAGTTGAGCAGTGATGATGGCACTAAAGAGGTTGATGCCACAATGTACAGACAGCTGGTTGGCAGCTTGATATATCTTACAACAACCAGACCTGACTTGGCATACTCTGTTAGTGTGTTGAGCCAATTCATGTCGAAACCGCTTGAAAGTCACTGGGTAGCAGCAAAGAGCGTGTTGAGGTATCTTTGTGGTATTGTTAATTATGGTATTTTATACACTGATGTATCTGATGTTACTCTAGCAGGTTTTTCAGACTCAGACTGGGCAGGTAACTTGGATGATCGGAGGTCCATCACAGGTTACGCATTCAACATAGGATCCGGGGTCATAGCATGGAGCAGCAAGAAGCAGAGTATTGTAGCCTTGTCTTCGTGTGAAGCTGAGTATCAAGCATTGTGTGCAGCAACGTGTGAAGCGATTTGGTTGAGAAGGCTTCTCAAAGATGCAGAAAAAGAACAGAAGAATCCCACTTCCATCAAAAGCGACAACCAGAGCACCATTAAATTAGCATACAATCCAGTGTTTCACAAAAACACCAAACATATAGACACTCAGTTCCATTTTGTTAGAGAGAAAATACAGTCAAAAGAAATTGCTGTTGAATATTGTAAAACTTTTGACAATGTGGCTGATATTTTTACAAAGCCTCTTGCACGAGTGAAATTTGAATTGTTTAGAAGGATGCCAGGAGTCCAGGAGAACCCTTTCTCCATTAAGGGGGGGAGTTAAAAATAATTAATATTATTTTGTATTAATGGAGAAAATGGTTACATTGTTGTAACGTTCTCCCTAGTTTAGGATTAGTTCCTAAAATTTAGGGGTTTGGGTGCAACTTCCTAATTCCTAGTATTGTATTTAATGATGTAATCTTTCATTGATGAATAATAGAGTGTACGAGAGTGATCTCTCTGTTTTATGAGTGTAGTCTCCAGGTGCAGGCCACACCTGAGAGCTACATCTCTTTCTTTTCAATTTTGTTCACATTTTATCTGGAAAATTGAGTCCTAATAAATTAAGATTGCATAGTTCTATGTACACACTTAGTTAAAGCCCAAATTGGGATCACAAAGGAATGAAGGACATCGACGAGGAACATCAGAATAGGCGACCGAATAAATCTCAAAGGAACGCCCATAGGGGACCGATATTAGAGAAGTGACATGAGTTGATAACTTTGCATGAGAGTCTCATGAATCAAGTTTTGTCAACCAAAGCTAGGATTTAATTCCCATTCAAAGGAGTTTATAGCTTTTGGGAAAGCAGAGTAAGGCATGTGGCACCTATTCAATTAATACGTCGTTTTGTAACACTATGAAACATTTCTTAAAGGTTGAAAGAGTCATCGAAAAAGGGTTGGGCCACATGCGCTCGACCAATCCCCGTTAATCACATGAGAGATGAATCGTTCAAGCTCATAGTTGGTCGGTTCCTGTTGGACTGGTAACCAATGATCTCATCGTTCATCCTCCACCATTGGATCATTTTCGACCATTCTGAGAGGTTACAAGGTAACAAACCATCTTCGATTTGAAACCCCAAATCATTGCTTATCATCGATCTCAGCACTCACCCTCCACTATTGAATGGTTTTCGACATTTAGGGAAGGTCATTTATTAAATGGTTTTTGACATTTAGGGAAGGTCACAAGGAAATTAGTACTTACTGGCTCGAAGCCCCAAATGGAGTCTAACCCTCGCATAAGCTTGGAGCCCTGAAACAGAGGTGGACCCCAACATTTCGTTGCTAGAGCCATGGATAGCCTGAACTAGCCGAATAAACACGAAAGGGCAATGAATGTTCGTTTTTGATGTGGATACATATCATATCCTCATAGAAAATTAGGAGAACGCTAGTAGAACACATGACCACCAGCGCACGACCATTAGGAATATTTTAATTGGAGACCCAAGGCCTTAGCCAAGGCCTTAGAAATAGAAGCATAGTTGATGCATGTCTATGATGACTATATAAAAATATAAAGTATTTAACCCCGTAGCTAAGGCCTTAGAAATAGAAGCATAGTTGATGCATGTCTATGATAAATATATAAAAATATAAAGTATTTAACCCCGTAGCTATGGTTGTGTACATTGGGTCTGAGTATTGGGTTAGTGCCCTTGCGGGTTTTAAATGAAACCACAAATAAATGGCAGGGGGGAATATTCCTTGAAATACATAGCAAAGGCGAGAGGTGATTAAACTGGGAGCAGTGAGAAGGGTTGTGTCAAAGCAGTTATTCTTTTGGGAAGAAACTGGGAGAAGTGAGAAGGGTTGTGTCAAATGGTATCAGAGCAGTTATTCTTTTTGGGAAGAAAAAACTTCAATAGAAGTGAAATTTAAGTTATGAATAGAATTGTGTAGGTTGGTAAATGCTTCCACAAAGAAAAAAAATGTGGGTGGAAGTAAGATCCAACAACATTTCCAAAGTTCTTGTAGTTATAATAGTACATGTCTAATGAAAAAAATATGAACAAAGTGATAGTAGTAGTGGAGGAAGAGTTGCAACTGAGAACTAGTTATGTTCTCAAGGGGAGGAAATCCTTAGCATTGGACAACTAAAGTTGTTATTTAAAGGCTCCTTTATTATTATTATTTTTTTTCCAATGGAAAAATCGTAATCTTTCATTATGTGGAAAAATTACATGTAGTAGATGCCCGAGGCATATGCGAGTATTGTTGGCCCATGACCATTTCGAAACTAGCTGTGTCAAAAATATAAATGGCCAAGCCATTTCTTGTACATATTCAGACTGTTTGTCTATATATCAGCAAAAATAAATATATACATGTTTTGGATAAAGCTATGATAAAACAACAAAAATATATATTTAGGGCCTTTCCACCCTATGGTAATCCTGGTCTATATATGGCTTGTGGTGGTATTGGTAGAAATCTGCTCCCGTCTATTTAGAGTGTTAGGTTCCTATAGCAATAGGAGTCATAATTTTTGAATGGCTGAGATTAAACTTGTAATATGAACATATCTTTGCTTTCTGCAAATTTTTTCCATATTTAAAAAATTAAAAAATGTAAAGAGGGTATGTCCTAAAAGAAAAATCAAAGGACAAAAAGAATAAAAGGGTAAAAGAAGATGAAAAATGAACCCCAAGAAAAAAGACCATGAAAGTATGCAAGTCAAAATGCCACTACTATGTACTTTTGATGCAGAATAAAAGATTGTGTGCAACTTGTTATCTTTGCCATAATCCATGAATAGTCAAAATGTTTAAACTTGGCTATTTCATGTTTTCAATTTTATGCTTAGAGATAGAGAATAAAATCTGATCAAACTGTTTAATCTTGGCAGATAAGTAGATAGGTAGAGTAAATAAAAAGAGCTCAACTATTTAATCTGAGCCCTTGGATGTAATAAGGTTAGACTTAGATAGATTACTATTGTAAAAGAAAATAAAATGTTTTGATAAGGGTTTGTGAGCTTAGGTGCATCCTATTAAAGAGAAGTAAAAATGGTAGGATGAGTAGGTGGGTAAGTAGAAGAATGGTTGCAGAATTGTGATGATTATTAGATAAGAGCATATTAATCACCTTCATCATCAAAGTTCTAAGTATGGATGAAAATTGAGCATGTATCAAAGTTCAAAAAGTCAAAATGATTAACCTCCCTCACTCATTACATTTTTCACTTAACTAATTTCCAAGAAAGTCCTAAGTACTTAAAATCTTAAGTCAAAGGGGCTCAAAACATTTCTCTGACTTCTGGAGGGACCGAACCCTCGACCTAATGACTTATAGGTCCTAAGGACTAAAAGTCCCCTCATAAACATTCTCCCTCTTCAATTCACTCATATACCCCAACAAATCCATTTTCCTAAGAAAAAACATCATTTTTCTAAGGAAAAGTCATTTTCCCCTAAAAAACCCCTTTCTCTAAGGATATAACCTTAGAAAAAGTGATCATCCCCATCAAAACACCCCTTTTCTCAAAAAACCCAAAAAACACTTCAAGCCTAAGTATAATGTGTTATAAACAATAAAATAAACAACATTACACTTAGCGCTTTCATTTCCACATTAAATTCTAACTTATATATTTATTAAATCCCAAAAAAGCACTAAATCCTTCCCGCATAGTTATAAATAAAACCCCTATATTAATATCCCGCCCCGAAAAGTTTGAAATATAAACTTTATAAAAACCCTATCCTGATAAAAGAAATTAACTAACCGATCTGCGGTTAATTAATAATCAACCTCCGCCAATGAAATCACCTCCGACGCCCTTAATCCACTATAATCCATTGATTAACTTAATCTCGCCGCTCTAAAACCTTCGTCGAGCCCCTCCATTAAACGTCATGTCAAAACTCAACCCCGACCATCGTACGATCGATCCTCTTTAATCCGACGGCTATCGATCATATCGAGTGGCCTCCGAAGTACGACCTTTACCTGCCTGATATGGGTGGTTTACTTTTGGGCCCCGATGCTACGTGGCACCCAATGAATGGCATCAGGCAGCCTCCCCCCGAAACCACTCCAGCCCAAAGCGGCGTGATCAAACCCGCTTACCGCCTCCCGCTAGACGAAAAAACCTCTTGTCCCTTGCTAAATGTCAAATGTACCTTTCCCCATGTACCCGCCAAATCAGTGGACTTTGCAAATAAAACTGAAAAACTCATTGTTTTTTGGTTTTATCGTGAAAAAGACTCTCAGACTTCTATGCAAGCTACAGACTACGTGCAACTGTCGACCCACGTCCAACCGCCAACTTGCAGAAGCTACTGAAACTTCCAGTCCACCCTTTAGTCACCTACACCTCTTGTGAACTGTGCACAATCGTCCATCAACCCATTTAGGGCCAAAAACTAGGTATTTATTCGAATTCACCAAGAAACCCTGTCTCATTCCCAAACTTGTTACTCAATTGCTTTAAGTTATCAAGTAAATAAGTAAAAGAATTACCCAACAACCCCAAACAGCGCTGAATTAAACCAATTTGCCCCCAATTTAGCTGAAAACCCTTTTCCCCATTGTTGAATCCACAAGAACCAACAATGGTCGCTCCAGTTGCAATGAATGACTGACCAATTACCACTCCCCACCTGGATTTAGACCATCTCCCTTTGGCGGACAAAGATTTTCAAATCAAGGACACCACTATCGAAGAATCCCCACTGAAGTTGTGTTGCAGGTACAAAGACCAGTACTTAAACCACATAGACAAAATAGGTCTTTGGGAATCAAATTTGCCAAAATACCAATTCCCTAGAGTCCATATCTTCTTCGAAATTGTCCACTATTTCCATATGAACTACAGTCCCACCCTAAGAGCAGCGATGACCCCTGACCATACTATACTTTTCACCATCAATGTTGAATCCATCAATGAAATTCTATAGTTGCAACCAGGGCAAAACCTGACCCCCATTTCTATTGGAGACCTGCTAGATAGATTCCCCAAGATTTCCCTTGCCAAACTTGCTCAATTATTCCAGACCTTCATTATGGAAGA
This sequence comes from Pinus tabuliformis, assembly GCA_031772625.1. Lineage (NCBI taxonomy): Eukaryota > Viridiplantae > Streptophyta > Pinopsida > Pinales > Pinaceae > Pinus > Pinus tabuliformis. The sequence continues at coordinate 89,168,409 of CM062819.1, read as the reverse complement.
AAAACACATACCAAAGGATCCTACCCCATACCAAGCTTGGCCGAGACATTATATCACTGATATCTAGTGTCTTACGCTAAATCACCGGTGAGTATGTTGATGAAATCATTATTGCCTTCATGTCCATTTTCACTCCTGGACAACCCCCTGCCATCATGTCCCTAAAAGTGTTGTTCTAACCCCTAAAGGAACAAGGTCAACTGATTACAACTTCTCCCAGAAGTTCTCCATGAAAAACTGCTCAAAACTGGTCAAAACATGATCATTTCAGCTGCTCCATAGGCAAAGTGCGTTGCATCTCACCTAAACACACTGTGTGGGTGTGTTTCATTTCAAAAAGCCCTTCTATGGGGTGCGATGGGCGAGAAGTGACAAATGGCAGTGTCATTCCACGAGGTGGAGAGGCATGGAAACTTCCAGAAACTTCTCCTGTGACACTTGCCTCTCTGAATTCGACCAAGGATGACTAAGAGATCATCAATCTCCAAGTGGAAGCAAGAACTATCAGAGGGAAGACACTAATCAAATCACAAGCTGACTCATCTCCCTTACAAATATCTATATATGGATCCCTCATCCCAGAGATCCAGAGGCTGGAAATTTGCATATTGTAAGGAATTGCTGTTGGTTTCTTGAGACAACATCAGATTGTTGGGTGATCTAAGCTTTGTATGAGGTGAAGAGGGGCTTCCTTGCTGAGAGGATGATGCTGGGTCAGAACAACTGGTTGTAACTCCCCTTGGCTCTTTCTTGTTTATCAATAAAAGCTATTCAAGTTTTCCTCCATACTCTTGTATCATTTATGTTTGCTGCATTTGTATGGTCAATTTACATCTGATCCTAGATTGTTTATGATTATAGATCCATGTTCTTGTATAGTGCTATGCTACTGTGATCTTACAGGTATTATGTGAAGCTGGACGTACAAGGGAACAAGTAGCGAAAAACTATCAAGAGAGAGAGGAATCGAACTAGGAGATTAGCGCAAGACAGAGGTTGGTCTTCTTTGTTCTTGTCTCATCTATACTTCGTAAAGGAAAAATGAAAGTAGCTTTACTTTGTTTGTTTCTAAGGTAGCTATCACACCTTAGTGGGATAAGCAGTTATGTGTAGACACTTTTCCCTGTAACAAAATGGCGACCATACTGGGGACGAATTAGTTTGTTTGTTTATCTTCCTTGTTGTCTATTTTATAAACTTATAGACAGAGCCTGAAGTCGAGCCAGGTAGCTTTCGAACTGCATTTGCTATGCAAATGCAAAGTAGATAAATGTCGCTTCAGTCAATCTCTGGGATTTTTTTATAAATTAAACAACTGATTTACAAACTCTCTGATTGCCCTTGTGATAGCTCTTAGATCCTCCTTAGATCTACCCCTGATTGTTGCATTACTGATTACCATTTGCTCAGCCAAAACCCATGAACTGAATTGCAAACTATGACCTAGAACCCAAGCAAAGTCTCGTCTCTGGCCCAGGGCAGGTACTGTTCTGTGAATCTGAAATTCAGCGCACTTCCGGAGTGTAGTAGGTGCGCTGCATTTCAAATTCCTTGTGTTACAGGTGCGCTGATCAGACTAGGCATTGTTCAATTTTGGTTTCCGTGATTCATTCTTTCCAGTTCTATTCATGAATTTTGCTACCTGTGATCAGTATATCTATGTTTGAAACCCCTTTTCCTTGCTATTATTCCACCTCCTTTGTACAAAAGAACTGTAAATGTTTTTGTGTATTTGTTGAGTCATTTTCAGTTCTCCTTTGAAAAAGTAACGTAATCGTACTGTCGTCCTTTAATTTGAAAGCGTCGCAAGTGTCGTTTTCAGTCATAGGAAAGAGTTTGGTTGCTGTAGATAGTCGATTATCCTGTTACTATTGTATTTGGTCTGAATTTGTAATTTTTCTAGTGTCGAAAGCAAGTATTCATTTCTAAATCGTAAAGTGTTGTGATTGTCTCCATTTTTTGATTTCGAAAAGAAACTTGTTGGTAATTGTTGCTTGAAAATTATTTCAAATTTGTGCATTAGCTTTCTTTTCTCCATTCAAGTACTAAGAAAGCCAAAAACAAATACATGCATGTGCATTTGCATTTAGATTGTTTGATTGGTTTGATTTAGGAAAGTGCATCTAGAGTGTGCTCTTTGCTCTTTGTGAAAGAATACTGTCTCTCTTTCCTTAGTAGCTAGGATTTTCATTGCACAAAGAAGATAAAAGACTGTTTATCGCATTAGATTGCATTTTAGGAATTACACATCTACATCTCGCGGTGAACCTGAAAGGAAAACTTCATAAATAAGATCAACTATAAAATAAATTCAATGAATCTAACAACGCTTTAGAACCTAACGCAAAACATTTAGAAGTCTAGGCTAGAGATGTATTCCGGCGTCGTAAAGCCTGGTAACTGTTGTTCTCATTGATGGTTGGGTGATTCCTCCACTTTGAGACGATAAGTGCCAGTACGGACTTGTGCTCCCACGTACTGTCAAGTATATTTTGGGAGACCACAATAGGCTTAATCCTTTATCCATAATAAGTTGTGTTTGCCGCCCTATCAATCGCAATGCACTGAACACAGCATTCGGGAAGATTGATTGTCATACCGTAAAAAGTATTCTGCAATTTTTCGATTGGTTTGGTAATCCCTCTACCTAGATTTCGAGAGCAGTCCCTTTCGTTCCTTTTCAGACTCCTTAACGAAAAAGGTCCATCTGAGCACTTGTCACTTTAGGCTCATTAAAAATCGAAGGCGACTATAGTCATCTTTTGTTTTTTCTCGACTCTTAAAAATTGAAAAAACAAGTTGTGTCAAAGCGTCTAAAATTTATTTTAAACGGAATAATCATCACCTTTCCCTACATTGATCTTAGGTTGAGAAAATGGAACCCACCAACCAAGGAATTCCCCTTGGAGGAAATCCTAGTCCCTTCTCCTCTTGGGGAGATTTTGGTGCACCCCATATGGCCACATTGTCGCTTCCAGGATTGACAATCGGCTTGCCCGTATGGCTCTTCTCAACCTCTGTCGTTCAGAACACCATAATTCCTGAACAGTCGAGTCAGCAACTAGACGAATCCAGAGTTACCCACCAACCTTCTACTTCCTCCAATTCTTCCTCTCCTCCTTCTTCGCTTGATGGGGTTAGTAAAGCCAAAAATCAAGTACCTGAGAAGAAGAAGGAAAAGAAGAATAAAGAGAAGAAGAAGAAGGAGCCAAAAGCGAAAGGGGGCAACCAAGAGTCGTCTAGCGAAAATCCACACACTGCACCGACCAGGCCTAAATCGCCATGTGTCATTTGCAAAGGAGACCACTATCATAGAGATTGTCCTTACATCCCTCGGATCTTAAGGGACTGGTCTCCTCGTTTGCACAACCCGGTGTCGTCAACCTTTGGTGATCATGTTGAAAGCACACCGTCGACTAGTGAAAGTGAAGCCCCAGGACAAAAAGGAAAATATAGATTTCCTTGTAAACTGTGCGAAGGAGACCATGCCGTCCACCGTTGTCCCTTCTTATATGAGGCTAAAAGAGTTTTGGACGATCGTCCGGTCTCACTGTTACAACTTCCTCCTGGATATAAAAAACTCTTGCCGAGTCCGTCACTAGTTGAAAAGCCGGTTGACCCGCTCAGGTGTTCGGCAGAAGCATCTATCATTGAAGACAAACCATCTGAACCCATGCCAGACGAAAGTCAAAAGGTCGAGGCGGCAGTTGACCCAGTCTTTCCTTCAGAGGTTCCATCTTCAGATGATACAGTCACAAAAGAGAATAAGGATGACACCATCCAAATTCTTTTCGTAAGCACAGACTCTGATGAACATGGGGGAAATTTACCCATTCCTTTACCGCAAGAAGTAATTTCGTCAGATTTGTACCCAGTCGTCTATTCGGTCCCACCTCCAAGCAACCTAGTTGTCTACTTCGACTGGAATCAATTAGGCAGACCCTGTTTACCAACTACTGTACCATTCTGAATTATTGCTCAAGTATATAGAATGGTTATGGCTGGTACCATCATAGATGAAGGGGCTTTTGTGAGTATCCTTTCCTCGACTGCTTGGAAAGCGCTTGGTTCACCATCGCTTTTTCCTGAGATGAGAAATCTAACAGGCTTTGACAAAGGAACCAGTCGACCGTTAGGGATCCTTCCCAATGTTCCCATAACATTGAGAGGGAAAACCGTTCACATGAACGTAATGGTAGTTCAAGGACCCCTGGATTATAATCTACTCCTTGGATGAGACTATATTTATTGCATGGGAGCCATGGTCTCATCACTCTTTGGAGTGATGTGTTTTCCGCACGAAGGAAGAGTGGTCAAGCTCGTAGACCAGCTTTCATTTTCTGGATCACATAGAGCAAATAGTCATATGCCATCCCTGGATGGTTTTTTCACACAAGGAATGTCTCATCAATCTCCAGTCCATCCACCTGATGAGCACGAGTGATTCGGAAGACATGACTGAAACCCAGGGGGCATGCACCCTGGTCTGCTTCGGCAGGAAAACTTCGGGTATAGGGTAGGTTTCCGCGAGAGATATATGATTGGTCTGTACTCCCATCCGTGATTGGAAGAGGGAGTTATTCTGGAACAAGATTCTCTTGTCAAAGTTACGTGAGTGGAGTAGCCTCCTCCACTCACCTTTGTCTATTTCGGTAGACATCGCCGAAGAAGTGTTTTGTTTGCGCTGTGAACAAAACAATCTTTGGTAACCTGAAAGAGGTATACCTCTCCTGATAAAACAAATGTTTTGTTGGTGATTTGAAGGGTGACCTTGAAACTCTGTTTTATACCTGGGGGCATGCAAACCTTTTGGCGTGCAAGCAAAGAGCGATCATTTATCTGTTTTTTGGATTGGTCGTTTCCTAACTTGCATAAAGAAAGGATGTCGGGCAAAACTCTAAAATTGTTGTTTTAAATGGACATTCTTATTATATGACTGGATTAATCGAGCAGTGTTACCGCAAGGTTCAAGCTCGTTAAAAAATAAACCTGCATCGAGCAGTTTTAGCGCATAGTTCAAGCTCGTTAAAAAATAAACATAAGCCATGAGCAAATGTTTCCCCCCGCGTTTAAGCTCATTAAAAAATGAACTATTTCCCGGTAAATAACCATCGTGAATGTAGTACTTCAGCCTTTAAAAGCCTTGGTCATGTTCTCATCGTCACCTCCACTCTGTATTGGCCGATCATTCACCTCCATTTGATTGTTTACCCCTTTTTGAGGAACAGCTGGGAAGAGTGATCTCACTAGCCATCCTTGTAACACTTCCGTGATTGGAACATTCCAAACCTTACCTGGAATCAGTTGCTACCCAATTTTATCACTCGTTCCTCAAAAGACGAGTCTCCTTTAAGCTCTTTTCAACTGACTCGTAAAATATGAAAAGATTGCCGAGCCATTGGCCTCTCCAGCTCGTTAAAGGGACCGAAAGTGCTATCCCTCCTCTAAATTTTAATCTTTTTGGACCTGAGGGATTATTACACAAAAAGATCGAGCGCTTGTTTTGTTTGGCTCATTAAAAGTATCGAAAATTCATCCCTTCTGTATTGTTTTATACTTTTTCGGACTTAAGAGATTAGATGACGAAAAAGGAATTTTGGAGTTTCCTTTACGTTCCTTTTCAAACTCTCTAAAATTGAAAAGGACCGAGTTATCTTTGTTGTTAAACTCGTTAAAACTTAATAGCGACAAACTTGTCCATAGCAGACAAGAACAAGTTTCACTATTGCTAGGCTCATTAAAACATAGCGATGGGTTTGCCCGAAGGGAAAATTATAGAACAAGCATATGTTATCCTCCTTAAGCTTGACAAAAATAAAGAGGTACTGGGGAAAATTGGGAAGAAAACTTGAAGAAACTTTGTTGGTAGCAAGTCGCTCTTGAACATGACACTTTCACTCCGCATCCAAGTCGGGTTGGGTTGTTTCATTCACCGGTCACATCACCATGGTCCCATCACACCATCCACATTTGGGGTAATGCTACCAATCCATCATGTCAGTGTCGCCGATATGTTCAAGAGAATTCATTCAGAGAATTCACCTATGTCTCACCCGCTACAATACATTCATACTCCATTCTTTCATGACCGCCACCCTGAACCGTATGTCATCAGATCGTTTTCACCTCCATTAAAATTATTTGCTCCGTTCCGTGTCATTGATGTGGGATTCATTAAGGCCCTCCTGTGACGGATCGCTTCTTGTCGACATCAGCTCATTATCCAAGAAGTCGATCTAGGAACACCCCGTTCAGTACTTTGAAGCTTGCATGCCTCAATGGCAAGTTTCTCACTTCCGGTGATAGGTTTACATCAATGGCCTTTGACCGAAAGATTTTGCGTGGTGTTCGACGCCAAGTCCTTTATTCACACCACGTGAATTGTACTGCAGTACCTTGAGGGTCATTATCATTATCGGTGATTCCTCTCGCGCCTGTTAACAACTTACATCATTACTTGGTAATCAGGCGATGTCTTTCCATGTTCGACTCCAGAACATCTCTCACATGGATAGACTTGTACTTCGAGTGAAGATCAAATGATATTGAAGACCCCGAATCTATTTTCATCCATCCGGGCTGCGATATATATATTCAGGGAAATAAAGACATCAAATGTACATCGTTGCTACACAGATAATCATCCAATCAAAGGGATGATGACTCTACCAGAATCATCAGTCTACACTCAGACGATTGTCTGTCCTATGTACATGAAAATGAATTTATAAAGCTAAGCATGGGAATTCCCGCCTCAGCTAGATCATGAAAATATTATGAAGATAATGTATTGTATTGTATCTTATTACAGGTCTCCTCCCAGCTTGAAAGAACTTCGGATCCTCATAATAAAGAATTTCACCCGACATCAAAAGATTAACGACCTCATGCTCTAGGGGGAAACTGTTATAGACATTTTTGGGCACTACAACCCCAAGCATGAAATGTCCATAAACCAAGGGCTCCTAAGTCCCTAAAATTGTTGTTCTAACCCCTAAAGGAACAAGGTCAATTGATTACAGCTTCTCCCAGAAGTTCTCCATGAAAAACTGCTCAGAACTCGTCAAAACAGGATCACTTCAGTTGCTCCATAGGCAAAGTGCATTGCATCTCACCTAAACACACTGTGTGGGTGCGTTGCATTTCAAAAATCCCTTCTATGGGGTGCGATGGGCGAGAAGTGACAAATGGCAATGTCATTCCGAGAGGTGGAGAGGCATGGAAACTTCCAGAAACTTCTCCTGTGACACTTGCCTCTCTGAATTCGACCAAGGATGAGTAAGATATCATCAATATCCAAGTGGAAGCAAGAAGTATCAGAGGGAAGACACTAATCAAATCACAAGCTGACTCATCTCCCTTACAGATATCTATATATGGATCCCTCATCCCAGAGATCCAGGGGCTGGAATTTTGCATATTGTAAGGAATTGCTATTGGTTTCTTGAGACAACATCAGATTGTTGGGTGATCTAAGCTTTGTATGAGGTGAAGAGGGGCTTCCTTGCTGAGAGGATGATGCTGGGTCAGAACAACTGGTTGTAACTCCCCTTGGCTCTTTCTTGTTTATCAATAAAAGCTATTCAAGTTTTCCTCCATACTCTTGTATCATTTATGTTTGCTGCATTTGTATGGTCAATTTACATCTGATCCTAGATTGTTTATGATTATAGATCCATGTTCTTGTATAGTGCTATGCTACTGTGATCTTACAGGTATTCTGTGAAGCTGGACGTGCAAGGGAACAAGTAGTGAAAGACTATCAAGAGAGAGAGGAATCGAACTAGGAGATTAGCGCAAGACAGAGGTTGGTCTTCTTTGTTCTTCTCTCATCTATACTTCATAAAGGAAAAACGAAAGTAGCTTTACTTTGTTTGTTTCTAAGGTAGCTATCACACCTTAGTGGGATAAGCAGTTCTATGTAGACACTTTTCCCTGTAACACAAATTCATGAGAATGGACAATGAAAGTGTATTTAAGTACTCATCAGTTTTGTATCACCTTTTCCTATACTATCACGCTGATAAATTTCCATTCACTCTTCAAAAGCTTGATACCAGATGAAACCCTAGTTCAGTAGTCTTATGGACCCCTTTAATCCACCAATATGAATCTGCATATACCTACACAGACTTCATAGACCTTTTTGTGTATCTAGTGGCAACCATGCTGTTAGGAAATCCTCCCCCAAGGATCAGTGCAGATATCAGGAGGATCCTACAGCTGTCCAAAAAACACAAAGTGGGAGATTGGTACTTGTACCAAAATCACACTGAAATCATAATATATGGTTGTGAGTTAGCACCCTATAAATTACCAAGATACCTCCCAATGAGGTTATTTTCCTTAGAGCACTACAGGCAGATAATCAACTCAGATGAGTTACATTTTGTAAAGGCCAAGAAAAAGGCCCAACTCAAAATAAAATACTAGCTAGGTCCCTTTATATGCAATAGTAGAGAAGTTGGAGGAGAAGCAGATGAAATCCTTCAAAGGCTCAAACTGAAACAAAGCTTCATATGGAGATATGACCTCTTTGACTTCATCTGCAATAGAAAACAGAAGAACAAATTGTCTCCCTACATCCACCACAGAATTCCTGAGATAGAACAATATGCAAATCAATTGGAATGGGTGGAAAACACTCTAGTAGACAGAGATAGCACAGAAGGCGTTGTCGATAATGTGTTAATTGATCTAGAGAGGAGACTTGATGAAGATTATTTTGTACAGGTACTAGGAGAATCCCAATCCCAAAGGGAAACACAGGAACACAGTGAGCAATAAGTAGAAGAGAACCTCAGGAACAAGAAGAGTCAGAGCAACCAAACATATTAGAAGAGCTAACTCAAAAAAGACAACTAGAACCCATTATGAGTACTCCTCCTATTGTACAGACTCCTCTAAATGAGGAGAATAATCCCTAAAGAGATAGGGAGGAAGCCACTCCTTCTCGCATACCAATGGCACAAACCTATGTTAAGAGGCAAAGGCTAAACCCTTTTTTAGAACAAGAATTCACAAAGGAAACAACTGGAACCACAGGTTCAGAAAGGGTAGAGAGCAGGCATGCCACTCCCTCTGGAGGAACACAATAACCTTCCACCACACATACTCAGATGCTAGAAAGGCAACAGAGTGTGGAAGTATCCTCATTCAGGGCTCCAGTTGGCCAAGACCAAGACATTAGAGAAAAATACAAAGAGATAAAGGTCATAAATGAAAGGCTGAAGGCTCAGAGCTATGCACAATACCTCGAGATGGCTCCCACCAATCAAACAAGGCTAATATCAGTCTTCAATGTGAAAGAAGGTAATATGAAAATGACTTTTCTGAAGCCTACCTCACAGCAGCCCAGGTCAATAGCAGAGTATCTGAAGATAGATTTTGAAGTGTTGGCAAAGGATATACATCCTATCGACCAGATAGAATTGCATAAACAAACCGAAGAAATGGTTTATTCTACATTGACTAGCAAGTCCATTGCAGCACATCAGCTACAAAATTTGCTGAATAATATATCAGTGCAATTCCAACTAGAGAAGGCCTCTTCACAGGCCAAGGGTACTAGGATAAAAACCTTAGAGGACTTAATTATAGAGTTGGGACATGATCCCAAAGATGTCAAGGCAGTAGAAAGGCTAATCAAGAAAAAGAATGATGACATAGCTGCCTTGAAAAAGCAGCTTAAAATCCCACATCTGCATCATCCACAAATAACTAAAGTATTAGAAACTCAGAAGGAACAGGAGGAGCTTATGGACTTGGTCCTTAAGCTAAATGATCAACCAAAAGAAATAGAGAAAGAGCTAGACAATTTGATTTAGTCTAAGCATAGTGAGTTGACCACCACTCCATAGACTGTCATTCCTACAGTCTCTACAGCAGTACCCTCCACATTGGCTGCTTCCTTAGCACCAACAGTTCCACCTACTACAACATTGCCAATCATAGCAGAATCCACAAGTGCAGGTACATCAACTGATAAGACAAAAGAATTAGTGAAATCCATGGAAGAAATGACCATTTAGGCTACAAAACTTAAAAGACTTAAAGAAAAAGTGTCAAGCTTAGAAACTGACTGCAAGCTTGCACAAATATAGCAAAAAGAAGAAGCACAGAAGAATCAAAGGATGGGTGAAAGGATAAAATTCCTTGAAAAAGACTTGACATTGCAACAACCACTAGGACAAATAAAGGAGATGCTCTAGGCCAACATCATTGACTCTGTCAATGATGTTTGGCCATCAATTCAAGTAATTTTTTAGCAAATTGAACTAGTGAAAGTAGCCACCGAAGCAATACAAAAGATCAAGGAAGATCTGGGAGACCAGCCAGAGGAGGCCAACCAACTTATAAAATTCTTGAACAGCAATAACAGGTATCATCTGGATGAACTTGGTATAGAATACAGAACAGAAACCATCATAGAAATCAAAAAGGTTCTTACTAAAAGGAACCTTATGCTCAATATTGAGAAAAAATGCCAAAGCATGCAAGCTGATATTGACAAATTCATGACAAAGTTTGGAATTTTGAGGGAAAAAGGCCTTCCCAGTCCTATGGTCATCCATGACAAGCTTATGAACCAACAGGACTATGTTGATAGACTAAACAAGTTGGCCAAAGACCAAGCTAGCACTTCAGGAGTTAAAGCTTTTCCCATAGGAAAGGTATTGTATGACAATTTGGAAAATCTGTTCTTCCTGGAGCATGAGGTAAAGCACCTGTTTGTCAATAAGCCAAATTTTTCCAAATACACTGAAGCAGATGAGATATACAGAAAGATGCTTAAGGTAAAATTACCTAAAGATGAATGGTGGGTAAAATTGACAGATTTACTATAAAAGTTACCACAGTAAATCTACATGGCAGCCAGATGAAACATGTGAAATAGGGTCAAAGAGTAGCAGGTAAAGAGTATCAGTAGGTTGAAGACATAAAGTGATTCCAACGCACATATATCAATCAACACAAAGGTCTAAATTTGAAATACAAACAACCAGCACAATCATAATAAAAGGGACAACAAGAAACAGTTTTCCATCTGTCTCAATCTTCATGCTTGAAGATATTTTTAATTTCCTAGAATAATTCTCAAAACTGTTATAAGATATTTTGTAATATTTTTTGTATAAATACTTTTTCATTTGAAGTTTGGGTGGATTCAAAGACATTTCTATAGACATTTTCTATCAAGTTAAGGAGCTATTGTAATCAAGATTGGATTGGCTTGTTGGATCAAGGAATAAAGTAAAGAAATTTCACAGGTTTCTTATGTAAAGCGGAAATAAAATAAGTATTATCTCTCATGTTTATTAATGTTTTCTCTTCATGTTTATAAATAATCATATGTGTCTCAATGAAATCTGAATAGTAAGCAAGGAATGATATCTCAGAATTAGCTTTAAAGCTCTTTGTCTCGATTGTTTACATTTTCAATGTTTTCTGCTAAACTATCTTAGTTTGGGAATTCTTAATTGCTCCCTTACTTCAGTAGTTTCCCCCCAAGGTCCATAGTAAAATATTCTTAGCTGCCCTTTGCTACTGATCTCTTCTTGCTCTTCATCTTGATCCTGGTTTAAGGATTCTTCATTGCCCTTTCACCCTGGTTAGGACTACTTCACCCATTTGAACCTGTAGATTTGCCTTTTGCTTTGCTAGCCTGCCCTATGAACTCCTCCTTTAGCGATTGATCTAATCCAGCTAAGCCACCCTTTGATTGACTCCATAGCCCAATGGTTTGAAAGTCTTGTTCTGTCCATCTATTCCCATAATTCCGCCACCCAACCAAAATAAAAACCTTATGAGCATTAAGAACTAGCCTAAAATCCCACCAAAAACAAAGTTAAAATTATAAAGAGAAAGCCCTCTCTGGACTTAGGTTAGCTAGAACCCGAGTCTAAAAGATTAGGTTTGTGGTTACCTTGGATTATTCCTTATTTTTATAACTTCTAGGGAAGACTTCTGAGTGATAACATAGTGGTGACCATACTGGGGAATCAAACCTTCAATCTTAATAAACCTTTGAGAAATTTCAAATTTTTATTTGAAGCCTCTTGAAGGGTTTATTAGAAGTTATTTATAAAATTCCATAAAAAGAAAATAATTATAAAAAGCTTGAAATCTGGCTTCAAGGAGAACTCATTATACTAGGGCCAACCCTGATCCAAACCCTCCCCCAGTATTTGACAATCCTAACCTTATTTCAAGAATATCTAGAAGACAAGAAAGTTTAGTAAGCCCAAGACCTTTAATCAAAGCAGATTCCTATCCTGATGAGTGGATATTTTTAGAAGACCTCCCTTTTGATGAGTCATTTGACCTCTCCCTATTTAGAACCAAGTCTGAAAGTGCACTTGATGACATAGTTCTAGATCTAGAATTCATTAAATATCTTGAGGTCCAAAGGGAAAATCAAGCAATAGATCAGTACATTCTAAATTCCCCTCAGTCTTCCCTTACTACTGTTAAGATCCCTGAACTTTCTAAAACAGCTTCAACTCCCTTTAGTTCACCATTATTCCCTCACATCTCTGAAGTTCATTCCACACCTCCATTCATACCTTCACTTCCCCATCAACCTATCACTACCCATCAAACACCTAGTACCCCTAGTTCCCCATCAACCTCTGAAACACCCCCTGTTACCCCAACTCCAGTTCTCAGTCCTGCCCAACTTAGAGCCATGGCAAATAGATATGCCCCTCTTGTGTTACCTACCCCACTAGGTGCCATGCCACAAGATTACCAGAGTAAAATTGTCCTATTTGATGGCACAGGTTCCTACACAGCACAACAACACACAAAAAAGATGACAGATCATTTCGAATTGCATGAAATTGATGTTGGAGATGTCCAAATGAGAATTTTTGCCCAAACTCTAGCTAGAGATGTGAGAACATGGTTTATATCTCTGCCTAACAATAGTATAGATAGTTTATAAGTTTTTTACCAACAATTTTTAAATAGATGGGAAAATAAAAAGAACGCTCTTCAAATTTTATTTGAATATGAAAACATCAAGAGGGGACCAAATGAAACAGTTCAGGACTACTGTACTAGATTTAAAAATGTGTATAATGCAATACCTGTCAACCTTAGACTCCCACCCAGCTTAGCTATGATAAAGTTTCCTGATGGATTTGAAACTGATATGGCTTTCCAACTTAGAGAGAGGAACACTCCAACTCTATAAGATATGCAAAGTGCAGTAGTTAGTGTAGAAGCTAATATGCTTGCAAAAGGAGCTAGGGTTAGGAATGAAAGGAGAGCACCCTTGAAAGAGGAAGCTTCACCTTTTGACCTTAAAATGGATGCTTTAGCAAAAGGAATGGAAGAATTGATGGATAATATAGAAAACATTGAAAGGAAACCCCACTGGGACAACCAACAGGCGCCTCTAGTGAGAAATCCAAACTTTAGGAAGAATCAAAACGAAAATACTGGAAAAAATGGGCCTGATCAGAATATTAGACCTCCTTTCCAAGAAAACTATGCTGAAACCTCCCATTCAGAAGACCCTGAGTAAGACACTCAAATTAATTTAATGGGATTAGAAGAAGAAGAAACCGTCTTTGTAACTTAAGATGACAAGGAATTACACATGCTTTAGTAGTTGCCCACCCAATGTGGAGAATCTTTCGATTACAAGCAAGGGTATGATTATGCTATCTTCGAAATGCATAAACAGTACAATTTGAGGAGTAAAAAGAAAAATAATTCTGGGGGAGGTGATGATGGGGAAGAGGTGGTCTCCGGATTTATGGAAGGGGAAGTGGTGGAGTAAACCAGGTGATGGGAGAGAAGGGGGCAAGGAATAGATGAGGGAGAGGTGGATCGATCCTGTACTGATGCATTATTTTGATGATGTGCAGAAAATGCATAAGCAGAAGAGGAGTACCCGATGTTCGAGTCGCTTCAGTTGCTACCCTGGCTCGAGTAAGATGTGGAGATGGGGGACCCGAAAAATTTCCTGTAGGTTGCTGGACTGGCTGAGATGGGGTCGTCTTTTGAGATGGTGCAGGTACTGCAAATGATGTCTTCCTGGGGATGTCAAGGGTATCCCTACCAATGCCTTCCTCCTTTTCCATAACTGCTTCCAGGCGTTTTGAGACCAGAGGACATTCCATATACAGATGCCCAACCTTGTGGCAGCGTCAGCATCTAAAACGCACACCCTCGTAATCAAGGATTTGAACCCTAGTGAAGTTACGCCATTTCAGAGTAACTTTTTCCTCCAGACCCTCCCGGGTGTCTAGATGCACTAGAATGCAAGCTAGGGTTTGATTTTTGGACTGTACTATGGATTTGTCATAATCCAGGAAGGTGCCAAGGGTATTCTCGATTCGCACGAACACTTCTTCAGACCAGTACTAGAGTAGTAAACCTGGTAGTCGTACCCATAGAGGTCCAACTCCTATTTTCTTTCTTTCCAGATAGAAGAGAGGGCTCCATCTTTTGAGTAGCCCCAGAGCCATTTTGATATGCCAATATCGTGCAAGAGCTAGGTTTGTGTATTAGTCAAGGGAAAAATGAAGCACAAACCACCCACGAGGAAGTATCTGAACATCCGGGAGTTGTATGAAAATCTGTCCCCAGATCTCTTTAACCCACAACCCTAGTCACTCCGCCGTGTAGGTTCTTCCATGAACCCTACCCACCAGGACTTTCCCTGCTTTGTCGACTACTTCACCCATGGTGAGTTCTTCCCCAAAATTTATGGTGTAATCCTTACCAGATGCCTTGACGCACCTTGCTTTCCTCTTCCCTGTACACGGCGCAACAGGGTGATCCTGTAACGGATCCGAGGGACAATTTTCTTCTGGGTGTGGCTCCACCGACCTAGCTCGGATTACCGGGGTATCAAAATAGCCAGAAGGAGGATTTGTGACTTGTGTTGCCTCGCTGCAACCAGGGTGGTTGAAGGTCTTTTGTGTCTTTGCGGCCGCATCATGGTTAGTTCCCAGGCGAGATGTAGGATTTTTGGTAAAACAATGATCTGTAGGGGGCGTAGGGTCGAAAAGAGGGGACAAGTTGGTAGCTAGAAGGTTTAGGTTCTAGGAGACAGTGGCGGGCAGTCCATAGCAGGTGAGTCGATGGAAAGGGTCCTAATGTGAAGGGTGGAGACCGTAAGCCCAGGGATGGAGACAACCAGCGCCGAATTCGAGCTAGACGACACAGAGGAAATGGGAACCGTTCTAGGGTTAGGGTTACAGAAGATAGCCTGCTTCGGGTAAGGATCCAGCGAATAATCCATGGCGTCCAGCTCCATACCCTCCATGCTGAACCTAGGAATGGTAGACTGTAACCGTCGACAGTTGGAAGCAGGTGTAGGCGAGGACGGTGGGTTGCGGAGGTTGTCTCGGAGGTTACGGTGACTGCAGCTAACCGTAATCAATATTACGGCTAGGGTAAGAGCAGGTGGAGTTGTAGCGCGCCATTAGTCCCCTGAATCTTGTATCATGATGGAAGTACCACTTCTACCTACATCTAATCCAGATATTTTCACTTCAAAGATGCATACAAATAGAAATTTCAGATTACAATATATATCTCGTATCGCTATTTAAAGGATTTATTTTAAGGAAACTAACAATTGTGAGAAGTAGTAGGGATAAGAAATTGGTAGTATCCATTACAACCCTAGAATTTTTGATAGATGAACTAGAAGAGCATGTGGAACTCTTAGAGGAAAAAGAGAAGAATGTGGCAGAAAAACCCTCACAGTAGGAGAATTTGTGATAATTTTTTAAGGATAGAACTAGTAGTGTTCTCAAGGACTATGGCAAAAAAACCTTGCAACAAGGAGGCTAAATTTAAATAATTTCGGCTAAGGTTAGAAAGAATAAGGGAACAAAGGAATTCCTCGAGGAAAAGAGAACAAGAGAAGTTCTCAGAATGTGAGAAATAGGTGCAACAACCAAAAGAGAATAGGAGGCCAAAAAGGTTCTAGTGATGGATAACTTGTCATACCAAAAGGTTGAGCCAGTGGGGAGAGCTTGGTGAGGTATCTTGTAGAGGATGTTTTGCAGCTCATGATGAGCATGGAGAAGGAGAAATAAATGACCATTTCTAGTCATGATAAGGGTTCAGGTGAATTCCACAGTAGAGGAAAGAAAGATGTCAAAGCAAATGGCATAAGATGAAGAATCAACGAAGAGGTATTTGACAAAGAAATGATTGATTTAAATGAAAGATTCAACATAATTTTGTAGCTTCTACATGAGTGGGAATAAGACCGGAGAGATGGTTGGGTGTTGAGGAAGAAGAAGGTGAAATTGTCTTTGCTACAAAGGAGGTTGAAGCATAGCCGAAGTTCTTCATTAAAGAGGAATGAACGGAGGAGAATTGAGTATGAAGGAGAGGATGTTTGCCTTTGTGAACCCAAAAAAGGATCAATCTTCGGTGAAGATGATGGAGATAAGGAGAAGAGACTCATAAAAAGTCCCATGAGTTGTGATAAAATTCTAGGACAACAAATGATGTTAGGAGCATTGGCAAAGTCTCAAGAGCCTCATGTTTTTAAAATTAATTAGTTTTGTTCATGTGCAAGTCATGAAGGTGGATAATTATTGCAACTTGTCTGTTAGGTCCCTATAATACTAGTGTAACCAATTATTTTTATTAGTGTAACCCCTTATTGTTATTAGTGCAACCCCCTTATTATATTGTTGTACCCATGTAGTCCCCATATTGTTATTATTGTTCCCCATAGAAGCCCACTATTGTCATTGTTGTGCCCTTACATTATTATTGTTATGTCAGCTTTGATTACATTATGACTCCTTAGACTCCTATATATAAAAAGGAGGTCTTTTCATTTGTATCATCCAAGAATTGTTCATTTGTGTAACGTAAAGAAGGTTGCTCCATTCAAGAGGCTGATTTCTGAGGCGTTGATCTTTCTTTTCTATCTTTTTGTGATCTGGTTTCATAACATTTGGTATTAGAGCTTTAGATTCTATGGTTTCACTACTCCAAATAGGTCATCATGGAGCTATAACTTTTTTTATGTGACATTTCATAAGCTAACAAAAAACCCCATTTGAGCTGAAATCTCACTGAACATTGGGTTTTAATTTCAGATCTTGACACTATATTTTTAGAGATATGATCTAAGGAAGTTAGGGTTTTTGCAAGCTCCATAATTCCATCGCAAATAGGTCATCATGGCATTTTCACTATAATTTGTTTTCTACGAAGGTTCAAACTCTGAAATTAAAACCTATTTGAGTCGTAATCTTGGTGAAGCTCGGAGCCATATTTTATATCTTGTTTCTCTATATTTTCAGAGATAAGGTCCAAGACATTAGGGTTTCTGAAAGCTCCCGAATTACATCCAAAACAGGTGACCTTCGTAAAATTGTCATAACTTTCTCTTTGAGCACCATATTGAAATTTCATAAGATGTTACAGAAAGAGGACGGATTGCACTTTTTTGGATATTTTTTTCATGCCCAAAGATTGAAACAATGAGATGTGGCACTTCGTACAAGTTCGCTCTATTGAACCAGTCTATAATTTGGTCATCGTAGGAGATTTGGAATAACTCTTTCTTGAAGAATCCAATATTGATCAAACTGGTGGGGTTAGAAAGAGGACTTAGAGAGCTACCACAGGAAGAAATTTCAGAAATGGCAGATCCGAAATTACAGAGTTACAGTTGTTTCAAGATTGAGCTCCTAAAATCAAGAAAAAGAAATATGAAGAAGTTTGATGGCAAGGATCCGGTAATTGGATATTACAGATGGAATAATATTTTGATCTACATGATGTAAAAATATTACAAAAGGTACATATTGCATCTTTAGATTTAGAATCGAATCAATTTTATGGTATAAAGGGCTTTTTTCTCGTAAACCACTTGTCACTTGGTCAATTTTCACTTAGGAAATGATAGCACATTATGAGGATACAAAGAGAAACACATTCTTTAGCCAATTGATAAATCTCAAACAAAAGGGTTTAATTGCAGAGAAAATCGAGGACTTCTAAAAATTAAATATAAGGTTAAATGATATTCGAGAGAAGCAAAGAATTGATGTCTTCATAGGGACTTTAAAGGATAACATTCAACATCAGGTTCATCTTTGGGAACCTGATTCATTGGAGAAGGCATTCAGGTTGGCAAGAAAAATTGAAAGTGAAATTATGGAAACAAGGAATCCTACCACTCACAACTATAAATATGGAAGTGTTTTTCTCCTAGACTTCCACAACCTACAAGGTTTACACCACAACAATTGGAAGAAAAAAGAGAAAAAGGGCTTTGTTACATTTGTGATAGCAAATAGACTAAAGATCATAAGTGTGCTTAGAACAAATTATTTTACATAGATTGTGAAGAGGAGGAAGAAAAGGATCAAGAAATATCAAATGAAGAGGATATACACTAGGAACCAACCCCAGAGAAAGAAGAAATGAATCCAATCATATCTTGTAAAGCATTGGCAAGAATTACTACTCCTCAAACTCTCAAGATAGAAGGACATATGAAGAAGAAAAAGGTTCAAGAAGTGAAAGATCACATCGAGCATCAAGAAATGAATCTGACCATATATTGTAATGGATTGGCAGAAATTACCACTCCTCAAACTCTTAAGATAGAAGGACATATCATGAAGAAAAATGTTCAAGTAGTGAAAGATCACATCGAGCATTAACAACAAGTTCTCCAACTTTTAAAGGATAACCCCACTTTGGTGCAAAATAGAATGAAACAACTGGTAGATCAACATTAAAGCAAAGATGAGAACGTAGAATTGTCTCGAGGGGAGAGAGGAAACACCAAAGTTGAAGAGGAACCATCTCTACGAAAGAACGTGGTAGATGTAGGATAATGGCCAACCATAATGCTCATGAAGCATGATGAATATATCAAGCTGCTAGATGAAGAAAAACTAAAACCTGAGAGAAATAGAAGAATCACAACCAGTGAGGGATGTCAATAGCATGTAAGGGCACCGAGGAAATATTTGATTGTTAAACTAATTGTATGCTTGCAGAGGGTGATGAACAAGAACCTATGTTAAAATTGGCAACTAAGGCCAAACTTCATGTGGGTCACCTTATTTATGGTTGCTGATATTTTTCTTAGATTCCTCTCGTCGAGAGGTGTAGGATTGATCTAAAGATCATCCGATTCTGATAAGTATTCATGAAGATATGAATTTATTTTGATTATGGAGAAATTGTCAAGTCGGCCAATGACTTATGTAGGCTCAAAAGCCCAATAGTCATGTCTATTCAACCTCAATGTTTTGCATATAAATATAAGGAGCATTCTCCTCATTTGGACACTTCACACTCACACACATCTCTCTTTCTCTCCTGTGCAGAAAGAGTCTCTCTCTTTCTCACACGTGTGGCTAAAAGGAAGACATCCTAGGGCAAAGAGGATGTAGAAACAAGATAGCAAGTCATCTTTGACCAGAGTTGACCAGTGTTGACCTTCCAAGAAGTGAGGATTGGGTGTGGTTGCCTCTCCTAGGCAAGCCGCAATTTTTGGCACAAAAATCTAGGTGATCTGACCTCTGGTTTGACCGGTATTAACTGCCCTAGTTTAGGGTTGTAGTTAACTTTAGAAATCTGCACTTTGACTGAACTTTTGGGGTTGTTCTACAACTGTTTCTTCAGGCTGTGCGAGGACAAGTTGACAAGAAATTGACCAAGTATTTTAGAGGTCAATTTCAGCTAGTTTGACCAAGTTTGACTTTGTTGATCTAGGGTTTGTTGTTGTTGATATAAAATTACAGAATTCAGATTTTTTACTATTTCTCTCTACTGAACTATTGAAGATAAAAGAAGATTTGATCAAAGGGTTTCCCCAAATTTGGGTTTGTCCCTAGCTAGCTGCCACATCTTGTGTCTCTTGTCTTGGCTTGTTTTTGGTTGATCATTTAATGTTCTATCTGCACTTTACTTGATGTATATGTGATTGCTAATCTGTGGCTAATAAAAGAAAAATAAGTAAATTGCTCTAATCATAGAACATACCATAACTTAACATGGTATCAGAGCAGAGGTGAAGAGTAAGCCCAAGCAAGAGCAAGAGCAATCACCGAAGAGAATGATTGGCAGACAGTCTTAAAACATGGGGTCCTCAACACACTTCCCTGCTAAAGACAAACTCTGTGAGAAGTCTGACTATCACAGATGGAAGATGTCTCTCGATCTAACATTAGAAGAGCAGGAAGTATTGGACCATGTGAGAGGCGTAATTGTTGAGCCTCCATCAAATGCATCCGCTACTGCTAGGAACAAATGGACCAAAGGAGAAGTCAAAGCAAGGAAGATCATCTGGGACTCTATCGACAAATGTTTAGTGGCCTATGTTTCCGAGCAAAAGATCTCCAAGGAAATCTATGATCGACTCATGAGTTTATTTAACGTTAATGATGCAAATCAAGTCTTGTTTCTTAGAAATAAGCTTAAGGAAATTAAGAAGGGCAAAGATGAAAGTATGCAAGCATATTTCTTAAGGATCACCGAGATCAAGAACGATCTCGTATCTAATGGGGAAGAAATGACACTCACAACTCTTGGAGGACTACCATCTGAATGGTATATATTCAGGACTACTCTTCTGAACAATAATATAATTCTTGGATTTGAGGAATTAATGACAAGATGCATTCAAGAAGAAACAAGGATGGAAGAGAAAGAATGCCCATACTTAAAGGTCATCCTACTACCTTTTCTTCTCATGCTAAAAGAAGAAACAATTCCGGGGCTAAATACAAAGGAAAGGCTGGACCAAAGGATGGGAGAAAAGGACAGTGTTACAATTGCAATAAAACAAGTCACTATGCAAGGGAGTGCCCTGATAAAAAGGACTCACACTGGGATGATGATCAAAATCCCTTTCATGGCAATCAAAGGAATGGCAGGTCTAATGGCAAAGGCAAAAGAAGTGTCGGAAATCAAGGAAGAGGACAACCATTCAAGAAGGAAAGAAATTCCAGATATGAATCTAACACCGTTAACAATAAGCAAGATGAATATTATCTACCAGCAACTCTATCTACCTCTGCTCCCCCGGAATCGCTAGGAAATTGGCTTATTGATAGTGGTACCTCAAGGCACTTCACTAGTTATAAAGAAGCTCTCTATAATCTGATAGAGAAGGAAACCAACCTAGAAATTGTTCTTGGAGATAATTCAAAATATCTCATGAAAGGCATAGGAAATGTCACTCTTCAATTGAACCAGGGTAATATAATCCACCTACAAGATGTGTTATATGTACCTGATCTCAAAAAGAACCTGGTGTCCATTTCGGTTATGGAAGACAAAGGCTACAAGATGGCCTTCAGCGATGGCAAGGTACGTGTATGGAAAAAGAATATTAAAGATGCCTTCACTCTTGGGTTTCGAGTTGATTCATTATATCAGGTCAGAGCAAGTCCACTAGTTGTCATGTCTTGTGACACGTCTCTTGAGTCCAAACTATGGCATCGGAGGTTTGCTCACCTTTATTATAAATCTCTACTCGATGTGAGACAAATGGTGACAGGGATGCCCAAATTCTGAGCAGTACAAGAAGGTGTATGTCCAGGATGTGCCGAAGGAAATCTCAAAAGGGGACCATTCCCCTCAAGCCAAAGAAAGACCTCCGATATATTGCAATTGGTTCACTGAGACATATCTGGTATGATGCCTGTGAAGTCCTTGGGAGGATATTCATATTACCTCACTTTTATAGATGATTATTCTCGTAAGACTTGGATATAATTCTTGAAAAAGAAGGATGAAGTGTTTGCCTGGTTTCGACACTTCAAAGCCTTGATCGAGAATCAAACCGAGAAGAAGATTAAGACCTTAAGGACTGATAATGGGATTGAATATGAATCCAATGAGTTTCATGACTTTTGCAATGAGGCTAACATTAAGAGGGAGACTACTACACCATATAATCTTGAGCAGAATGGTGTGGCGGAAAGGAAGAACTGTACAATTGTGGAAGCTGTCCGTGCTATGCTCCATGATCAAATACTTCCAAAGTTCTTATGGGCCGAAGCTGCCAACATTGTTGTATATGTAGAAAGCTGATGCCCTCATCAAGCATTGGGTTCCAAAGCTCCCGAAGAGATGTTCACTGGTAAGAAACCTCACGTATCTCATTTTAGAATTTTTGGAAGCCTTGTATATTTTCATGTGTTGAAGGAAAAAAGGAATAAATTGGGTGCATCTAGAAAGAAAGGAATCTTCATGGGCTATAGTGAAAATACTAAGGGCTATAGAATCTATGTGGTTGGTGTTAGAAATTTTTATATTACAGAGCAATGAAACACATAAAATATTGCAGAAATATAAACAGAGAAAATGCATAAAACAAGAGAGACACAGATATACGTGGTTCACCCAGTTTGGGCTACGTCCACGGAGAAATACCCAGTCCTTCCTTTTATATTATCCAGCAAACTAAAGAGATAAAACCTACAATAGATCCGCTGTAATTCCCTCTTCGCTCTCAATCTCCTCTCTCTTCCTCACTCAGAATACAGATCTACATAAATGCAATACAGTTCCCTCATATATAGCAAGGAATTAAACATAAATTCTATTGTCAGATCTCCACCTAATGAATGGCCCAGATTAGCTACAAAATTACAACATTTTACAAGGAAATTTTACATCTATTCTTAGTGAACTTCCTCAAGAAATGAATCTGACCATATCTTGTAATGGATTGGCAGAAATTACCAATCCTCAAACTCTTAAGATGGAAGGACATATCATGAAGAAAAATGTTCAAGTAATGAAAGATCACATCTAGCATTAACAACAAGTTCTCCAACTTTTAAAGGATAACCCCACTTTGGTGCAGAATAGAATGAAACAACTGGTAGATCAACATCACAGCGAAGATGAGAACGTAGAATTGTCTCTAGGGGAGAGAGGAAACATCAAAGTTCAGGAGGAACCATCTCTGCGAAAGAATGTGGTAGATGTAGGATAATGGCCAACCATAATGCTCATGAAGCATAATGAATATATCAGGTTGCTAGATGAAGAAAAACTAAAACCTGAGAGAAATAGAAGAATCACAACCACTGAGGGGTGTCAATAGCATGTAAGGGCACCAAGGAAATATTTGATTGTTAAACTAATTGTATGCTTGCAGAGGGTGATGAACAAGAACCTATGTTAAAATTGGCAACTAGGGCCAAACTCCATGTGGGTCACCTTATTTATGGCTGTTGATATTTTTCTTAGATTCCTCTCGTCGAGAGGTGTAGGATTGATCTAAAGATCATCCGATTCCGATAAGTATTCATGAAGATATGAATTTATTTTGATTATGGAGAAATTGTCAAGTCGGACAGCAACTTATGTAGGCTCAGAAGCCCAACAGTCATGTCTATTCAACCTCAACGTTTTGCATATAAATACAAGGAGCATTCTCCTCATTTGGACACTTCACACTCACACACATCTCTCTTTCTCTCTTGTGCAGAAAGAGTCTCTCTCTTTCTCACACGTGTGGCTAAAAGGAAGACGTCCTAGGGCAAAGAGGATGTAGAAATAGCATAGAAAGTCATCTTTGACCATAGTTGACTAGCGTTGACCTTCCAAGAAGTGCGGATTGGGTGTGGTTGCCTCTCTTAGGCAAGCTGCAATTTTTTGCACAAAAATATAGGTGATCTGACCTCTGGTTTGATCGGTAGTAACTGCCCTAGTTTAGGGCTGTAGTTAACTTTAGAAATCTGCACTTTGACTGAACTTTTGGGGTTGTTCTACGGTTGTTTCTTCAGGCTGTTCAAGGACAAGTTGACCAAAAATGACCAAGTATTTTAGAGGTCAATTTCAGCTAGTTTGACCAAGTTTGACTTTGCTGATCTAGGGTTTGTTGTTGTTGATATAAAATTACAGAATTCAAATTTTGTACTATTTCTCTCTACTAAACTATTGAAGATAAAAGAAGATTTGATCAAAGGGTTTCCCCAATTTGGGGTTTGTCCCTGGCTAGCTACCACATCTTGTGTCTCTTGTCTTGGCTTGTTTTCGGTTGATCATTTAATGTTCTATCTGCACTTTACTTAATGTATATGTGATTGCTAATCTGTGGCTAATAAAAAGAAAAATAAGTAAATTGCTCTAATCATAGAACATACCATAACTTAACATGGTATCAAAGCAGAGGTGAAGACAAAGCCCAAGCAAGAGCAAGAGCAATCACCGAAGAGAAGGATTGGCAAACAGTCTTAAAACATGGGGTCCTCAACACACTTCCCTGCTAAAGACAAACTCTGTGAAAAGTCTGACTATCACAGATGAAAGATGTCTCTCGATCTAACATTAGAAGAGCAGGAAGTATTGGACCATGTGAGAGGCAAAATTGTTGAGCCTCCATCAAATGCATCCGCTACTGCTAGGAACAAATGGACCAAGGGAGAAGTCAAAGCAAGGAAGATCATCCGGGACTCTATCGACAAATGTTTAGTGGCCTATGTTTTCGATCTAAACACCTCCAAGGAAATCTATGATCAACTCGTGAGTTTATTTAAAGTTAATGATGCAAATCAAGTCTTGTTTCTTAGAAATAAGCTTAAGGAAATTAAGAAGGGAAAAGATGAAAGTATGCAAGCATATTTCTTAAGGATCACCGAGATCAAGAACGATCTCCTATCTATTGGGGAAGAAATGACACTCACAACTCTTGGAGGACTACCATCCGAATGGTATATATTCAGGACTATTCTTCTGAACAATAATATAATTCTTGGATTTGAGGAATTAATGACGAGATGCATTCAAGAAGAAAACAAGGATGGAAGAGCAAGAATGCCCATACTTAAAGGTCATCCTGCTACCTTTTCTTCTAATTCTAAAAGAAGAAACAATTACAGGGCTAAATTCAAAGGAAAGGTTGGACCAAAGGGTGGAAGAAAAGGACAGTGTTACAATTGCAATAAAACAGGTCACTATGCAAGGGAGTGCCCTGATAAAAGGGACTCACACTGGGATGATGATCAAAATCCCTCTCATGGCAATCAAAGGAATGACAGGTCTAATGGCAAAGGCAAAATAAGTGTCGGAAATCAAGGAAGAGGACAACCATTCAAGAAGGAAAGAAATTCTAGGTATGAATCTAACACCGTTAACAATAAGCAAGATGAATATTATCTACCAGCAGCTCTATCTACCTCTGCTCCCTCGAACTCGCTGGGAAATTGGCTTACTGATAGTGGTGCCTCAAGGCACTTCACTAGTTACAAAGAAGCTCTCTATAATCTGATAGTGAAGGAAACCAACCTAGAAATTGTTCTTGGAGATAATTCAAAATATCTCGTGAAAGGCGTAGGAAATGTCACTCTTCAATTGAATCAGGGTAATATAATCCACCTATAAGATGTATTATATGTACCTGATCTCAAAAAGAACTTGGTGTCCATTTCAGTTATGGAAGACAAAGGATACAAGGTGGCCTTCAGCGATGGCAAGGTACGTGTATGGAAAAAGAATATTAAAGATGCCTTCACTCTTGGGTTTCGAGTTGATTCATTATATCAGGTCGAAGCAAGTCCACTAGTTGTCATGTCTTGTGACACGTCTCTTCAGTCCAAACTATGGCATCGGAGGTTTGCTCACCTTTATTATAAAGCTCTACTCGATGTGAGACAAATGGTGATAGGGATGCCTGAATTCCGAGTAGAACAAGAAGGTGTATGTCCAGGATGTGCCGAAGTAAATCTTAAAAGGGGACCATTCCCCTCAAGCCAAAGAAAGACCTTTGATATATTGCAATTGTTTCACTGAGACATATCTGGTATGATGCCTGTGAACTCCTTGGGAGGATATTCATATTACCTCACCTTTACAGATGATTATTCTCATAAGACTTGGATATACTTCTTGAAAAAGAAGGATGAAGTGTTTGCCTGGTTTCGACACTTCAAAGCCTTGATCAAGAATCAAACCGAGAAGAAGATCAAGACCTTAAGGACTGATAATGGGATTGAATATGAATCCAATGAGTTTCATGACTTTTGTAATGAGGCTGGCATTAAGAGGGAGACTACTACACCATATACTCTTGAGCAGAATGGTGTGGCGGAAAGGAAGAACTGTATGATTGTGGAAGTTGTTCGTGCTATGCTCCATGATCAAATACTTCCAAAGTTCTTATGGGCCGAAGCTGCCAACATTGTCGTATATGTAGAAAACTGATGCCCTCATCAAGCTTTGGGTTCCAAGGCTCCCGAAGAGATGTTCACTGGTAAGAAACCTCACGTATCTCATTTTAGAATTTTTGGAAGCCTTGTATATTTTCATGTGCCGAAGGAGAAAAGGAATAAATTGGGTGCATCTAGAAAGAAAGGAATCTTCATGGGCTATAGCGAAGATACTAAGGGCTATAGAATGTATGTGGCTAGTGTTAGAAAATTATATATTACAGAAATGAAACACATAAAATATTGCAAAAATATAAACAGAGAAAATGCATAAAACAAGAGAGACACAGATATACGTGGTTCATCCAGTTTGGGCTACGTCCAAGGAGAAATACCCAGTCTTTCCTTTTATATTATCCAGCAAACTAAAGAGATAAAACCTACAATAGATCCGCTGTAATTCCCTCTTCGCTCTCAATCTCCTCTCTCTTCCTCACTCAGAATACAGATCTACATAAACGCAATACAATTCCCTCATATATAGCGAGGAATTGCCTTCTAGGGAACAAAGCCCTAAATTAAACATAACTTCTACAGTCAGATCTCCGCCTAATGAATGGCCCAGATTTAGACTATGAAATTACAACATTTTACAAGGAAATTTTACATCTATTCTTAGCTTCAGGGGCACTACTCCCGATCCCCTCGCTAGGGGGAGGCTACCAAAAGGTGACAACTGCCCCCCCTGGACCCCCCCTACAGTGAATATTTTACGGGCGGCTATTTTACGGGTGGCGTTGCCGCCCCATTTTGAACTAGGGTCCAATGTGGTGGTACCTTTGAATACAGAAGATAATTAGGCTCCACACCCAACAGTTGGTCAAAGAGAAGTCGAGATTAGCCATGATGTCACTTTTGATGAAGATATGGCTCTTAGAAAAGTAGACAATCTTCCTACTCTAAGGGGATCTAAAGATGATGACACTAGGGATCCGAAAGAAAAAGAATATGAGACGATGCCCTACGTGGAAGAACCTATGGATCCTATTGATCCTCCTCCACTTGAGCCTTCCTCTTCTAGGAAGAGGCCTTCATGGCTTAGGGGGACACTTGATGATGTTGAAGGACACATTGCACCCCGAGGAACCTTTCATGAAAGTAAGAAGTCGAACAGGTATCAGGGATACCTGACCATCATGAGCACGATCATCCAAAATGAGCCTTCATCATTCACAAATGTCATCAAGCACCAAGTATGGAAGGATGCTATGACCAAGGAATATGAGTCCATTATGAAGAATGATGTCTGGGATGTGGTCCCTAGACCCCAGGACAAAGCAGTTGTCACTTCAAAATGGCTTTACAAGATAAAGCATGCAGTTGATGGAAGTACGGAAAAATATAAGGTTCATTTATTCGCTCGTGGCTTCTCCCAGAAGGAAGGTATAGACTATGATGAGATATTTGCACCTGTTGCCCGATATACCACCATCCGCTCGATCATAGCCCTTGCTACTTCGCAAGGATGGAACCTACATCAAATGGATGTCAAAACTGTGTTCTTACATGGTTCGATCAAAGAAGAGGTCTATGTTGAGAAACCTGAAGAATTTGAGATTTATGATCGAGAATCTCATGTGTGCA
Organism: Pinus tabuliformis; assembly: GCA_031772625.1. Lineage (NCBI taxonomy): Eukaryota > Viridiplantae > Streptophyta > Pinopsida > Pinales > Pinaceae > Pinus > Pinus tabuliformis. Next base: position 89,140,645 of record CM062819.1, on the reverse strand, counting down.
AGTTGAAGAAGGCCCTCTATGGGCTAAAGCAAGCACCCCGAGCATGGCATGAGAGGATTGATAGCTGTAACTTGATGAAATTGGGATTCACTAGGAGTGAAGTCGACCCTAACCTTTACTTTAAGGTTATAGATGACAAGCCTCTCATATTGGTGCTTTATGTTGACAACCTCTTTGTAACAGGTGCAGACCCTCTCACTCACAAATGTAAGAGGGCGTTGGCTTCTGAGTTTGAGATGAAAGACCTAGGACTTATGCACTACTTCCTAGGACTGGAAGTCTGGTAGAAACCAGGGGAGATTTTCCTATCTCAAGGAAAATATGTGGTGAAGATATTGGAAAGATTCAACATGGTCGAATGCAAGTCCGTAACTACCTCGATGGAGCTTGACTTCAAGAAGTTAAGCGGTAGTGCTGTCGGACCTGTTTTACGAAATGCTACCGAGTATCGTCAACTCGTCGAAGCATTAATGTTCTTAGTGAACTCCCGTCCAAATATATGCTTTGCAGTCAACATAATGAGTCAAAATATGGTTGAGCCTCACCACTTACATTGGATTGGTGCCAAGAACCTACTAAGATATCTTCGTGGCACAATCACTCATGGGTTGAGTGTTATAGACATTTTTGGGCACTGCAACCCCAATCGTAAATGTCCATAAACCAAGGGCTCCTAAGTCCCTAAAGGTGTTGTTCCAACCCTTAAAATAACAAGGTCAATTGATTACAGCATCCCCTAGAAGTTCTCCATGAAAAACTACTCAGAACTGGTCAAAACTGGACCATTTCACCTGCTCCATGGTCAAAGTGCGTTGCATCCCACCTGCCTACACACAGTAGGTGCGATGCATGTTGAAAATCCCTTCTATGGGGTGCGATGGGCGAGAGTGGACAAATGGCAGGGTCAATCCGCAAGGTGGAGGATCATGGAATCTTCCAGAAACTTCTCCTGTGACACTTGCCTCTCTGCATTCGCCCAGGGATGAGTAAGAGATCATCAATCTCCAAGTGGAATCAAGAACTATCAGAGAGAGGACACTAATCAAATCTCAAAAGCTGACTCACCTCCCTTGCAAACATCTATATATGGATCCCTCATCCCAGAGATCCGGAGGCTGGAATTTTGTATCTTGTAAGGAAGTGTTGTTGGTTTCTTGGTGCAATATCATAGTGTTGGGTGATCTAAGCTTTTCATGAGGTGAAGAAGGGCTTTCTTGCTGAGAGGATGATGCTAGGTCAGAACAATTGGTTGTAATCCTCTTTGCTCTTTCTTGATTATCAATAAAGCTATTCAAGTTTTCCTCCACATTCTTGTATGATTGATGTTATACGCATTTGTGTGGTCAATATATATCTGGTCCTATATTGTTTATGATAATAGATCTATGTTCTTGGATAGTGTTATGCTGCTTTGATTCTACAGGTGCTCTTTGAAGCTGGGTAGACAAGGAAGCGAGTAGCAAAGACCTATCAGAAGGGAGAGGAATCGAGCAAGGAACCAAGCACAAGACAGAGGTTGGTCTCCTTATTCCCCTCTTATCTATTTCTCATAAAGGAAAACGAAAGTAGTTTTAGTTTGTTTGTTTCTAAGGTAGCTACCAGCCTTAGTGGGACTAGCAGCTCTGCATAGACGCTAGTTTTCCCAATAACATTGAGATACACTGCCGGATATGTGAGACTACTTGGGTATACTGATGCTAATTGGTCAGCCAGTGTGGTGGACTGAAAGAGCACTTCCGGGTGCTGTTTCTCTTTTGGATCTGCCTCGATATCCTGGCTCGGTAGGAAGCAGAAGTCAGTGGCTTTGAGCACTGCGGAGGCAGATTACATTGCTGCTAGCATGGCCTCTTGTGAGGCAGTCTGGTTGTGAAAGATCTCTAGTGAGCTGTTTGGATTTACATTGGATACCACTGTGATTCTATGTGACAACAAGAGCAGGATCAGTTTCTCAGAAAATCCCATATTTCGTGATTTCTCCAAGAATATCGATATTAGGTACCACTACATTCAAGATATGGTGCAGTGAGGAGCAATAAGGCTCCAACATATCGGTACAGATGAGCAGGTCACCGACATTCTAACAAAGCCCCTAGGAAAGGTTAAATTCCTGAATTTCTGAGAACGACTTGGTGTCGCTCAGAGACCCTCTTATGAGGGTCGAGTATGATGTATTGAGCTCTGGGAGCTCCAGGGGGCACGGGGTACTTCTTGGAGCGATATGAGACCACAGGGCGACTCACCATCCCCTGGTGGTGCACTATGTATAGGGTAAAGTTTCAACCTTCCCCTGTGACACCCCGTGGCGAATATGGAACAGGATGATTAGTTCTCTTGTGGGCTAGGATGATTCATTCTCCGTGTCGACTGTGGAGCAGGATGATTAGTTCTCCATGGCATCCACTAGACAAGATGATTCGTTCTCCTGTGGACAAGATGATTAGTTCTCCTATCGAGGCATCCTACCCATGGGAGTCTTGGACTCATGGGAAGTACCTCTCATCTGATCAACGAGTAGTGAAATGAGGATAAGGACCATAGTAGTTCTATCGATGGACGCATCGTTGTATCTATCATACTCCCTATGCTAGGATGACCTCCATTGATCTGGGATCAATGATACTGATTTGAGATCAGTGAGAGTGGTACACACTTTGAGATTGACTTCGGGTCAGTGGAGGATGGTATGATACAACCTCGATCATTTCTTCTTCTTCATAGTTCAAGCAGAGCAGAGCAGAGTGGGGTCAAGTTGTACAGGACAATACATTTGATGGATGGAGAGCAGTGACAGTCTGACAGATTGCAGATGAAGTTCCCCCTAGTTGAGAGGGAGTGTTAAAGTTGGCAACTAGGGCCAAACTCCATGTGGGTCACCTTATTTATGACTGCTGATATTTTTCTTAGATTCCTCTCATCGAGAAGTGTAGGATTGATCTAAAGATCATCCAATTCCGATAAGTATTTATGAAGATATGAATCTATTTTGATTATGGACAAATTGTTAAGTCGCCAACAACTTATGTAGGCTTAGAAGCCCAACAGTCATGTCTATTCAACCTCAACATTTTGCATATAAATACAAGGAGCATTCTCCTCATTTGGACACTTCACACTCACACACATCTCTTTCTCTCCTGCGCAGAAAGAGTCTTTCTCTCTTTCTCACATGTGTGGTTGAAAGGAAGACATCCTAGGGAAAAGAGGACGCAGAAACAGGAAAATGAGTCATCTTTGACCAGTGTTGACCTTCCAAGAAGTTCGGATTGGGTGTGGCTGCCTCTCCTAGGGAGGCCACAATTTTTGGCACAAAAATCGAGGTGATCTGACCTCTGGTTTGACCAGTATTGATTGCCCCAGTTTAGGGCTGCAGTTAACTTCAGAAATTTTCACTTTGACTAAAATTTTGGGGCTGTTCTAGGGTTGTTTCTTCAGGCTGTTCGAGGACAAGTTGACCAGAAATTGACCAAGTATTTTAGAGGTCAATTTCAGCTAGTTTGACCAAGTTTTACTTTGCTGATCTAGGGTTTGTTGTTGCTGATATAAAATTACAGAATTCAGATTTTGTATTATTTCTCTCTGCTGAACTATTGAAGATAAAAGAAGATTTGATCAAAGGGTTTCCCAAAATTAGGGTTTGTCCCTAGCTAGTTGCCACATCTTGTGTCTCTTGTCTTAGCTTGTTTTCGGTTGATCATTTAATGTTCTATCTGCACTTTACTTAATGTATATGTGATTGCTAATATGTGGCTAATAAAAAGAAAAATAAGTAAATTTCTCTAAGCCTAGAACATACCATAACTTAACAACCTATGATTAAGAAGATTGAATCTATGTCATTTCCTTGAAATGGGGATGAACGTCAAGGACAACATACAAGAGAAGTGATCAAATATATTGAGGAAGAGACAAGACTCTTAGAGGTGTGGTTGGCAAGAGGTGAACCTTCAATGGAATCTGTAGATCTAGTTCAAGATGATTTTACTAATTTGGATGTAGAACTAAGTTTCCTAGAAGACAGGATGTCAGATTTAATGATGCAAATTCATCATGTAAAGTTGGAATTAGAAGGAGGTACAATTGTGAAGTGTGACCAACAAACTGAAGAGGAACAATCTAGACCAACAATTGGTATAATTTTTGTAACTCATATGTAAGAGGAAAGTAATGAAGAGAGGTTAAAGGAAGGTCTCATGGACTACAAGAAGGGTCATTAATAGCTTGGAGATTCGATGGAAAGGATCTCAATTGAGGCTAGAGAGACCTATATCTTTAAGTCTAATAAGTTGTGTATGGATGTTGGTTTCAAGAACAATGGAGATAGATAGCCATATACAACTATTAAAATGGTAGAAGAGGATGAAGAAATACCTTCCCAAGGCATTTGAAGAGAAAAAAATTAAAATATGATATAAAAGGAGATGAGGAAATATTGTCTTAGAGAGAGAGAATCAAGGAGAAATCCGTGCACAAACAAATAATGAAATCAGTGAAGCACGATTGAAAGAACTAGTGAGAAATATAAGTTTGGCTTGTATTAATAGCCAAAACAAGGATCATGATCAACAACATTTAAATGCCAAAGTCATGAACATTGAAGAGGTCAAATTAGAGTGTGTTCGGGTAGAGAAGTCATTTGATTTCAAAATTGATTTTATGTTTGCAGATATCAAGGGAGCTAAGACTAGGGTGAGAATGCTTCTTTCAAAACAAAAAATCCCATTCAAAAAAGGAAAAGGATAAAATATTTCCAGCAATTGATGTGGGAATTGGGAGTATAAAACTTCAACTGGGGATACAGTTGGATGAGGAAATTAACAAGATCTGGTTGCTGATGAGGAAGATGCCTAAGATAATATATATTGAGGGAAAGAAAACTAGTAGCAAGAACAATTGACTGTGCAAAACTACGTTGGAAATGCATGTGCAATACTAAAAAATCAAGTTTGGGATCCTAACAGACTAAAGTCATAAATGGAGAAACAACACAGCTAGATACATGGACAACAACAACATTTTATATGGGGCCTAGGAGAAGTGAAAAAATTGAACACTCATAACCAAGGGGTCATGGAAATTTTTAACTTAGGGAGTCTACTGCAGGAGCATTGAACCCAGGCAACCATGTTTCCTAGACCCAAAGGGATCATAAGATTTTCTAAAATAGAGAGATTTTCTCCAACATTCACTTGTATAAAATTTCACATGTGTCTAGGCCCAAAATGAATCTACACTGTTATGGTTGTTCATTTATTTTTTTGAGTTGGTGTTTTATGGTCAGTTGGGCCTTTGTAATAACTCCAAGTGCTAGCCTAAGGTATTAAGCAATTTTTGAGTTGTTAGGATAGATGTCCATTTGTCTTGGTTTGTTAGAGTAGAAATTTCCCATTGTAGATCAAAAAATTATGCAATATACTAAAGAAAAATACAATATCTACTTCTACAACAAACTTTGTGGAAGCTTAATCGAATATGAGCAAGATCAATAGAACACATATAACTAAGAATGAGAAAGCATACACATGAAACATGGAATAATTATAATCTGGGGAAATCCTCAGCTAAAAACCCACTATCTATATTATCATACAAGTGGAAATATCTCTGGATTACACAAAGCTTTAGCTCACAAGATATCCAGCTCTCACTACAATCCCTCAATGTCGCTCATAGACTGAATAGACACAACATATGCCTTCGTTCAGTCCTCCAAGACTCCTATTTCATTGCATAGTTTCTCCTAGGTCCTCTAGCTGCAACTTGTGTGATTCTCACCTCACACACAACACTGACCTCTGAAATAACTGCACAAACCCAAAGGAGATAATTTCTTCTGCATGGATGAGTGTCCTTTATAGGAAAATTCCTCCAACTGTTAGTACATTGTCCCTTCCTTTGTTCTCAACTAGGTCTCTGGCTGAACTGACATGCATGAGTTATTTATGAGAGAATATTCAGTTATTTGAAGTGCAACGGTTACATGCATGCATGCATTAACTAACTGAACTCACAATTAGTTCCACAAACTGTTGAAACTAATCTAACTGGACTTAACTCAGATAACTAAGCTAACTAATTACAACTCAAATACAACTCATCCTGATCTCCTTAATCAAGGAATAACTTCCTCAATCATTGGAGAAACTGTTGCATGTCTTCACATAGACTTCATGTTTGATTTCCTACAACTAATTAACTCAAGATGAATTAATTAATTATTAATCAAATAGCTGTTAAGATCAAATTCGAATTTTAATTCTCAATTTTAGTTCAGGGACTAACTAAAATTGGAATGTATCCCGAAATGCTATTTATAGCAATGCTATTTTTTTGTCACTTCCATTTTTCATTCCTTGTTGTTATCTCCAACACTGGTACTCGAACTGCTATTTATAGCAATGCTATTTTTAGCATTTCTTGTTTCTATTTTCAACACTCCCTCTCAACAAGAAAGGCATTCAACTCGAACTTGATCTTAAACCTTTGGATTGTTCTGCATGCAACACTTCTCCCAAGTATGGTTGCTCGAGCAACTCTAGAAACAAAAAAAAACTCCCAACTGACCTCTCTATTGGGCTAGAAACATCCTTTGATGTTGAAGCTCCATCTGCCATTGACAAGTGCTCCCACTCTGACCTCTGAGATGCTACAACACTCCATGCATATCGCACCATTGCACACCTCTCGGTGCCATCCTGCACTGGTGCAACACTCCTGTGCCTCTCACATTGTTACAGCTTGCTAGCTCTGCATAGTCTTGGGACTCCTGCACTATAGCTCTCTTTGTCACTCCATCTGCATCTGTCTCTACCCACTCAGCCAGTCCTACTACTCCTTTTTGGGGCTCCCGTAGCAAGGTCTAATCAAAGAGGCTGGGTACCTCAAAGATCCTACCTGTATTTCAGCCTTCTTGGGACTGTCACTCCACATCGCCCCACCTCCTACCTGGAGATATGGATGCATGTGATCCCTCTGCCCACTTGGCTCTAAATTTCATCCTATTGGAAGTCTCTGGATGAGTAGATGCCTCCACTCCATCTCCTATCGGCTTCTCTAGTTGTGGCTGCTCCACAACCTCCTAAAGCTACTTCACCAATTGTGGCTCCTCCACAATTGTCTGAGACTTCTCCTATGGCTGCATGTTGAGAGGTAATGTACTCTCCCTCTCAACCACCAAGTCTCCAATAGTTGCCTTGCTCCTCAAGGCTTTGCATGCATCTTGAACCTCAAGAGCATGCAGTTTCTTGACTCATGAACCGATCTGCTTCACCTGTATGGTGGTGATGTGTTGAAGAAAAACATTTCCCTTACTGAAGACTACATCATAGCCTTTGTCTTCCAGCATTGTGATCGACACCAAAGTTTTCCTCAGTCCTGGTACATACTTGACATCGGTCAAGGTAATGCGAGCTCCATGCTCCTTCTGAAAAACAACCATGCCTACGCCTGAGACACTATACTTTTCATCATTACCCATCTCTATGAGTATCTAGAGATATTTATCCTCCAATGTAACAAACTCTTATCGACGGTCATGTGGAAAGAAGCTCCACTGTCAAGAAACCAACCACATCCCACCATGGATGAAACCATGCATGTGAAGAGGGTGAAATCCAACTCGAACTCTGAGGCCAGTGCCTCACCTTCAGATCCTTCCTTGGATCCCATCTTGGATTTCTTCAGTGGACAATTTGTAGCAAAATGGCCCACCTCATGACAATGAAAGCATCACAGTTTCAATTTGTCAAACTTCTTCCCACCATGGGAAGAACTCGATTTGGGATGAGAATCCTTCTCCTTCCCTTTCTTCATCTTACTCACTAAGGTGCAATTTTCTTCATCCTCCTTGGATGAAGAACCATCTCTGGTGCTTCTTCTTATCTCCTCTTGCATCAGATCCGACAAAATTCGTTCCCAATCTGGCAGTTTCTCTCTTCCATTTACTGAGTCTAGGTAGCTATGCCAGCTCTTAGGAAGACTGAGGACAACAAGACTCACCATGTCATCATCGGTGGTCATGATCCCTACACTTCCAAGCTCATCCTTGCAGGTGGTGAGCTTGTTCAAGAACGTAGAGATCGTGTCGCCCTTTTCACACTTGATTTTCCGAAGCTTGTCTTTCAGCGCCAGCTTCCTCTGATCGTTGTTGTTCTGATATTGATCTTTCAATGTTTTCCACATCGAAAACAGTGTCTCCTTCCCATGGAGACTCGAGACTATGTGGTCTCGAACTCCCTCCAAAAGGATTCTCCTTGCTCTAGCCACACATTTCTTCCATTCCACCAATTCTGTAGCATTCACCGTTGCAGGCTTGGGGACTTCTTGATCAATGAAGTCCTTTAGACCGTTATCCTCTAATACTGCTTCCATGCGATCCTTCCAGGCTATATAATTTGAGTTGCCATCAAGGGCATACTGGAATCTTAAACCATTGAATGCCATTGGTGAAATTGAGATGTGATAAGAACTTGATTTCTATATTCAGAAACCTCAAACTTCGACCTTCTCCCTTCTTGTATACAATTCTCTCCTTTGATCACCTTTGCTCTGATACCATGTATAATTTTCCCACTGTAGATCAATAGATTATGCAATATACTAAAGAAAAATACAAGATCTACTTCTACAATAAACTTTGCGGAAGCTTAATCGAATATGAGCAATATCAATAGAACACATATAACTGAGAATGAGAAAGCATACACATGAAACACAAAAGAATACTCTGGGGAAAGCCTCAGCTAAAAACCTCGCTATTTGTATTATCATACAAGTGGAAATATCTCTGGATTACACAAAGCTTGAGCTCACAAGTTATCTAGCTCTCAGTCCAATCCCTCAATGTTGCTCATAGACTGAATAGACATAACATATGCCTTCCTTCAGTCCTCCAAGCCTCCTATTTCCTTGCGCAGTTTCTCCTGGGTCCTCCAGCTGCAACCTGTGTGATTCTCACCTCACACACAACATTGACCTTTGAAATAATTGCACAAACCTGAAGGAGATAATTCCTTATGCATGGATGAGTTTCCTTTATAGGAAAACTCCTCCAACTGATAGTACATTTTCCCTTCCTCTGATCTCAACTGGGTCTCTGACTGAACTGACATGCATGAGTTATTTATGAGAGAATATTCAGGTATCTGAAGTGCAGCAATTACATGCATGCATGCATTAACTAACTGAACTCACAATCAGTTCCACAAACTGTTGGAACTAATGTAACTGGACTTAAATCAAATAACTGAGCTAACTAATTACAACTCAAATACAACTCATCCTAATCTCCTTAATCAAGGGATAACTTCCTCAATCAATGGAGAAATTATTGCATGTCTTCACATAGACTTCATGTTTGATTTCCTACAACTAGTTAACTCAAGATGAATTAATTAATTATTAATCAAACAACTACTAAGATGAAATTCGAATTTTAATTCTCAATTTTAGTTCAGGGACTAACTAAAATTGGAATGTATGCCGAAAGGCTATTTATAGCAATGCTATTTTTTGGCACTTCCATTTTTCATTCCTTGTTGCTATGTCCAACACTGGTACCCTAACTGTTATTTATAGCAATGCTATTTTTAGCATCTCTTGTTGCCATTTTCAACAGTTAGGATGTTTTCCTATCTAGTAGTAAAGCTACATGTACAATTAGAATTCAATGGTGATAGGTCTCTCTCAATAGTATAGTGAGATAGAGGCTTAGGAAGGTTTGAGGAAAATTAGCTTGGTGGATCAGAGCTAAAATAGCCTTAGTGAGCTCAAGTTGAGAGTCCAAGTAGAACCCATGCAAATATGTATTGTCAAAGTAATAGAAATTTTCTTTTTTTGGGATGTATGTTTGCACATATGTGTAGAAAATCATGTAGATGCACAAGCTCATGCAACGTACTAAAGCAGAGGACAAGAATCTACTTCTATTTTCAATCAACAGAAGCCAATAGATCGATGAAGACAATATGAAAAAGAAGACGATAAATCAATACACTTAACACAAGATGTATCTAGGGAAAGCCACTACTCAAAACCCCACTATCTATATTGCATATATCATAAATATGAGCAAAATGATGGTAAAAATTTGTATTTTCATCCCCCCTGAAGCCAAATGGCACGACTCTGGAGTCTCCAAGTTTCCTCTCGATCCTTCAAAATTATATTTCAATCCACTTCTAATTTCATGAGTCGTTATTTGGCCTCAATGGAGACAAAACCATGACCATCTGGGTCCACCAGATTGGCAAGCTTCACTTCAGTGTCTTTCAATGTTTGTTCATCCTTGTGTCTTTTTTCCCTGGCCCAATCAATAATTTTTTGCTTGAGGGAGAGCATATTTTTGGAAAAAGCTTCAGATACTGATTGGTCGAGTGAAAGAGGGTAGGTCTTCCAATGCTTAGTAACCAAATTCAAGTATCCCTCATCCTTGAGCCAGGTAGAATTGAATTTGTATGGTGCCTTAGGTTTATGGTCAGCACAAGAAAATTTGAGGTAAATGGGCGAGTGATCAGACAATCCCCCATATCCCACCCATTGACGATATAAAGAAAGATGGTCTAGAAGAGAGTCCTTGAATAAGAATCTGTCCAACCTTCTGGCAAGCGCTACATCTCCAGTCCTTCTATTATGCCAAGTAGGTTGCAAACGGGCCATAAGGATATCAAAAAGTTGATGGTCCTCCAATAGAGAGCGAAAATGTTCAGATAGTGTGTCACATTGTGCATTGTGACCCCAGATTCCGCATGACCAATAGAGAAGTTGAGATGTCCCCTAATAATAAGATTATCAGCTTTCATATAAGTGTGATTTAGGAGCTTGTTCCAGAATGGAGCCTGATTGATGCAGGGGCCATATACATTGATAAGTCTCAGCTCCATCACAAATTCAGAAGAAAAAATATCAAAACCAATGATACGCTTCCCACCCCAAATATTCAACAATTTTACAACCCAGGGATTGAATCCCAGAGCCATTCCACCGGATCGGCCATGAACATCCAAAGCATTAAAATGCCAGCCCAGGATAAGGGCTTCAAGTGTGGGGGTGATCAATGTACAAGGTGCAAGAGTTTCTTGTAGAAATATAATATCCACCATTTCTGTGTCTATCAAGCAACGGAAGGCTAGTTTCTTTGCTGGACTAGCCAACCCACGACAATTGTAGGAGAGTCACTTCATGGGGCACTAGGGTGTGAAGAGGTTAGTTCTCTAAGGACCTTATCAATGGTAGGTTGGCGACCAAGAGCCACATCCAGTCCCACCTGGAAAATAGCCTTGGACATATTGGATTGATAACCCCTAGTAGATTTAGAGGGCGGAGGGGGAGGGACAATGCCAATACCACCATGATCACTGAGAGGAGTCCTAGAAAGGAAGCAAAGATTATAGTGATGACTCTAGCTAGAGTCAATGGAGAGCTCAGCAGATGCAATAGAACCGGGGACATCCGAAATGGAAGGAGGGGAGGGGGAAAATGTAGGCAGGGAGGGAGCCAGTGAGCACAAAACAGAGGGGGGACAATATGCAGGTGCAGAAGTGCAATGAGAAACACAATGAAAGCATTCAGATAATATAGCATAATTAAGAGAGGGTGTAGAGGAAGAAGTACCCGCATTAGAGGCAGTTGTTGTCACAGCCGCACAAGATATGGTAATACCTGGGGATGGGGGGCGAACAGTCTCCATGCGAGCTTCACGGACTGGCAGAACAGTCATCGATGGATGGTCCTCAGGTTGTGCAGGTCGCTTGTGACACAGATCAACTGAATTGTCTACAGTAGCACATTCCGGTCGAGCCACCGAAGCATAGTTAGATGCAAGAAGAGGGTAGTCCTAGTATAAATGCCCAATTTTGTGGCATCTCCGACATCAATAGGGGACACCTTCATAGTCTAGAATTTGAACATGGCATGGATTTCTCTAGTGAATTTGAAGGTTCTCCTCTAGTCCCTCTCTTGTGTCCAAGTACACTAAGACACACACCATAGCCATGTTCCCAGTGACAATATTGGATTCGTCATAATCCAAGTATGTACCCAGTGCATTCCCAATTCTCTTAAATACACCTTCTGACCAGAAGTGAAGTGGTAATCCCAGAAGATGCACCCAAACAGCGCTAGCCCCCAAGTGTTTGCACTCCAGATCGAAGAGTGGACTCCATCGTTTTAGTAGTACCGAAGCAAATTCAATATTCCAATATTTTGATAATACCCATGGGATGAACTTAGGACGCTGAAAGCGTAGTGAAATCATGGGAAGCGGGATGGAAGATGAGGGTGTAGTGGATGGGGGGGTAGGAGGGTCCGATACCGGGTAGGGTAGGGGGAAAGGGTTCCTAATGGAGGTGAAAACATGGGTTCCAGAGAGAATGAAGTAGAGGAGGGGTCTAAATAGGTCGCTAGAAACTACAAAGAAGTTGGGGAGGGCAGAGAGAAGTCAGGACAAGGAGCAAAACAAACATCGTCGGGAAGCCCAGAAGACGACAACGAAAAAGAGGACGAACCGGCCGAAGGGAGTAATTGTTGAGTCGGAAGAGAGAAGGAGGGATAATCTGACACCGTATAGACCCGCGGATCACCAACCAGTGACGAGGGGATCTCTAAGGAAATGTTGGAAGAAGTGACAACAACTGTGGGGGGGAGACCGTCCAAATGGGCGTCGATGCATATGGGTCCTCAATATAATCGACTATGTCCTCCTTCATACTAGCCAACAGCCCGTGGCGAAAAGCTCAAGAAATAGTACCAACAGACAGTTTCCTAGACAAAATGGTTGATTTTGATGCGGATAACGGAACATGAAAACAATAGCGGCAGAGGGAGTCAACTGAGAGGGGAGCAAGCAAGTTAGCTCCAGACACTGGAAGATGGAAGAAATGCGAAGGATGCACGAGAACCTGTAGCTAGGGTTGCAGTAACGTAATCCTCTCATGCCCTCCCTTCCTTTTTTCGAAGAATAAGAAGAATGATCTTAGTATAAGCCTTTATTACATATAGATACCATTTTAATAAATTTTTAAGTTAAATAAATTATTTTATTTTTATTTTTAAAATCTTAATAATATAATTTATAATTTTTAGAAAATTAAATTAATTTAAATTTTTTATTATCATTATATCTATTTTTTAATTATTTTAAAATATTGTTAATATTTTTATTTGTTTTAATTATAATATTAAAATTATTTCCCCCGGATGCGGGTGTTTAGTGTGATAGGACAGGTAAAGGAAGCCAGCCACATGCCGCTCCATGGGCATCACGTGGCCTTCCATGCAAAAGGACGGAGGATGGCACACTCCGGATTTAATTCGAAGGGACGGGGAATTGCAGATAGGAATTCCCAAAGCACCGATGCAGTAATGGCAGAGGGAAATTCGAGGCGGGTTGGTAATGTTGGAGAGCTTATATCCGGCAGGGCGCAAGGAATTATGGACATTCAGAACTTGACTAGCCTCTCTGGTGTTGGAGCGGTTCCCTCTCAGGCGGTGGAGCATTTTACAGTGCTGGTTCTGGTTTGTGACGGTTCGGCTCATCTTTCAGTTGGCAGGGAGGCTCAAGGCAATATGGTGAAGCCCAGACAAAGGATGTTGAGCCGTCGTGGTCCCTCCAGAGGCGGGGGCTCGAGCAGGCCTGTGAGGAATGAAGTGAGGCACTGCTGCCACTGTAATCTCGTCAGCTCGATTGGAGCCGCTCCCCTGCTCTCAGGCCATCATGTGGATGCTGAGGCTTCCAGCTCGGCCTCCTTGCCAGCATTCGGTTCCACGATTTTCAACTTCACCAGCTCCACAGCAAATCCGAGAATTAGTGCTCATGTCTCCATTCTGTTCATTGAGACCCCTCCGGAGGCGGATGACCCCATGGATACTCAGGAGCAGAGGACGCAGGAACACCAGGAAGATGCAGACCACGCTCCGACTGCGGAGATGGAGCAGGAAGACAAGAGCCGGGCAAAGATTGAAGATGCTACCAAGCACTCGCAGAATGCTCCAGCAGCCACCGCGGGAGAAGCAGAAGCGGCCTCGCCTTCTCAGGCTGAACCGGATTACTATGGCTGGTGCCCAATTGTGGAGGAGAAACTGGATGAGAGTGATTAACTCGCCGGTGCCCCTGCTTCACTTGGGCGCAAGCACGCTGCCGTCTCCTGGTTTGTTTGTGTTTCATTCTATGTTTTTGCTCTCAGAATGTCCAAGCAGATGGTTTTTTTGTATCTCCCCTGCGCGGGACGACCTGAATAGTCCTTTCGTGTCATTGCTGTTAGTGTTGTCTCTGGTGTTAGTTTTCTGTGTATCCCCTGCGCGGGCTTATGTGTCGATGGACAGTCATAGTGTTGTCTCTGTTTTGTCTAGGTATGGACAAAGGCAAACGGGTCTAACCTAATGTATTTTGTATTTTGTAAATATTTAATAGAATAGATTTGTTACCGAGAAAAAAAAAATATTAAAATTATTTCAATATCAGGTAAACCCCACACTTGGAGAAGGTCTCCTCATGCAAATATTTAGATATTTTCATTTGTCATTATTTCGATTGGAGCTATAGCATCGAGAGAATGAATATAGGAGGTTGGAAAAATTACTATGAGTTTGAAAACAACTGTAACTCAACTGAAAATGATTATAGGAGGTTGAAAAGCTTACTATGAACTTGAAAATAATTGTAATTCAATTGATCTTTGGGTCTAGAGTAAAATGAAGTTCCTCTTCAAGACTATCATCACCCCTCTTATTTTATATTGATGTGAGGTTTGGGGTTGTAGTATACCTAGAGAATCATGGAGAAAGATTGAGATGATCCAAAAGTAATTTACAATTTACAACCTCAAGATTAAAGGAAATACCCCCTACCCTATTCTCTTAATTGAATTTAGCCTCTCCCCCAATGAAAGCATAGTTATATTTAGGTATCTAATGTGCATGAAGAAGTTGTACAACATAGAATCCAAGAGGCTCCCCAAATTTGCTTCTAACTCTAGTCAAAACCCCCACCTCCGGCTCAAGTGAGGTTGGCATAAGGATGCCTAGTCTTGGCTCGACCATTGGGGACTAAAGTAGGAGATCATCTTGGAGAATAAGGATGATATTGAAAACACCATCGCTTCCAAATTTAAGGATAAGTTGTGAGATGATAAGGAGTAAGAGGGAAATGGGAAAATAAGATATTATAAGGAGGTGATCAAGCCCACTCTTGCTAATGAGAATTATCTTTCTTTCTTGACCAATGCTAGAAAGCAAATGAACATTGCAAAGATAACAACTAATTCTCATGAGCTTCAGAGTGAAACCGGACATTGGTATATTCCCAAAACACCTTGGGACGAAAGAATCTTCCCCTTTTGCGATACTAAGAGAGTTGAAGATGAAAATCAATTTCTCTTGGATTTTCAGACCCTTACTCACATTTGTTCTCCTTTTCAAAACATTTTCCACACTACCAACCCTCTTGACTTGTTAAGTCAACAAAATTACAATGATCTTGGAATGCTTCTCTCCCTTTTTTTATCATAGAAATGAACTATTAAAGAGCCTCAATGTTTACCTTCTTAAAATCCAAAAGACTATATTGATCCTTGTGGATGTTAACAACTACCACCACTATCATAAATTTTAATATGTTTATTATATAGATACCATTTTATTAGTTTTAATTTTTAAAATTTTAATTAATTTATAATAATAAAATAAATTTGGTCTTTCCAAACCTATAAAATAATACAATTTATTTGTTATTTTATATATTTTTTCTAAAGTCAATCTCGTTCAAAGTTATTATAGAGTTAACTAAATTGTTTTTAAATTTTTAATAATATAATTTATAATTTTTTAAAATCAATTTTTTATTTATTTTTACATTCTTTTTAAATTTAATATAATTCTAAGCTATTTTTAAAATCAATTAAAAATTTCAATTATTTTTATTATTCAATTACTTTTAATTTAATATATGTTATTTTTATAAAGATATTTTAAATTGGATATTACATTTTTATTTATTTTAAATCAAGGTACCACTATTAAATTTTTATTTATTTTAAATTTAGATACCACTTATTATGGATATTAAAATTATATTTATTTTACATTAAGTATGGCTAAACTGAATATTAAGGTTGTATTTATTTTAAATCGAATATTATTTTTATAATAGTTTTATTAGTAATATAGAATATACATGCAAACTAAATACATTGTTGATGTGAGCATACATATTGAAGCTGTTTGTATCCTCAATTACTACATTGTTGATGTGAGCATACATATTGAAGCTGTTTGTATCCTCAATTACTATAAATACATCGCAAAATATGGCACTTGTAGTCACTTGAAACATCAATATTTGATTTGGAAAACACTCCCTCATCAAGTTGATGACGAAGTTTATTCTGAATGGCCTCCAACTTCAACTATAATTTCATTTAGTATAACCCTAAGACAGATTAGATATCATTCATTGATTTTGGACCTAGATGCAAAATGTCATATACTATCGTGTTGCAGTTATCTATTATTATATGGAAAATACTCTCAACTGCCTTGGTTGCCTCTGAATCTGATATCTTGCATACCTTACCAGGCCAAACACAGAGCAACTCCTTCCAGCAATATAGTGGATATATTATGGTTGATGAACAACATGGAAAATCATTGTTTTAGTACTTTTTGGAGGTTGAGACCAATCCCCAAGGTCATTAACATTAGGATTAGGTCAGAGCTAACGAGCTTGCTATTAGGTATTAAATACCTGCTTAGTTGCAAGTTCGTTAGCCCTATAATACATACCCACGGTGACTTTCCGAATACTCCGTCCCCACTGAAAGTTATATGGTTAATGAGCTTGCAGCTAAACGACATTTAATACCCAATAACAAGCTTGTTAACTCTTACTTTAAGATTAAGCTAACAGGTCAACGAAACATCCTTTGGATTTCGCACCCCCTCGCCAACAACGAGGCCTTTCCGATGACCCTCAGTGATGCGGGTCCCATCCATCCCCAACGTAAATGAAACAACTTTATTGGAATTAACATTTGTTTCCTCACTCGTTGTCCATGTCGACGTTGCCATTAGCTTATTGCAGACAATCGTTTGCAGACTAGTTCATTGAAGTGATAGGTCGCATGTGTGTTCATCAATGGCCATGCACGAGTTGTATTTAGAGTGACGGAGATGAATATGAAATTTGAATTAGGAAATTTACGAGGGAGTAAATGGAGCATACCGTCGTTTTTTTGACAAATGTTCCGCATGTGGTAGGACAGACAGGATTTTGGGAGAATTTTTCCACCGAGTTCGAAAGCTCCATTCTCATTTTCATTTCGTCGAGCGACATGTAGGAGCTCGGAAGCCCATTCAATTCATCGATTGCATTTGAAACTCTGCTCACTATTTTCATTTTCAGGAACGGAACAACTCGACTGTAATTCTCATGCAACATGAATCAAGCATTTTCATGGTTCTCACTTGCCATTTTTAGGAACTCGTCGAAGCTAGCACGCGTTGATTTGTTGCCATTTTTAGAGAGTAAGCTAACAAGAGTAAGCTCACCAATTCAGAGAGGAAACCCAATTTCCATCGGAGTAAGCTGAGCAGTTTAGAGAGCAAACCCAATTTCCATCGGAGTAAGCTGACCAGTTCAGAAAGGAAACCCAATTTCCATCAGAGTAAGCTAACGGTGTAGAATTTAAGAAGTTTTGCCACTGATCCCACGCGCCAGAAGCCCTAGATAATTTTCCTATTGTTTTCATAAATTTGTTGAGTGCATTTCTCCTCTATTAAGCGAGACATGGTTACCGTTTGCAAAGGTAAATGTATTGTTCTTTTACAAATTATATGCATTTTCTACAAATTATCTACAATTATTTGCATTATTTTTGCTCCACGATGTTGTTCCAGGGAATTGATGTAACAATGACAAGCGAGTTGCCACAACGGTGACCAACAAGTGGCTACAATGGTGTCCAATGATTTGTCGCTATGACACTTATCTAGATTGCCATTGTGGCAACTCACTGGTAACCACTACAACTACTTGTTTGTCACCGTTCTTTGTAATTTGTTGGAAAATTGGTTTTGTAATTTTATTATTAAACACAAAATTAGAATACAACAAATTGAATTTGAAATCATATATGTCTTTTTTTATTTATGTTAATTGAACCATGTAAATGTTTACAAACACACTTACACCATTGCAACATTGCCCCATACTGGGAAACACACCTTGACTCAATTATTATTATCTTTTAATTAAATTTTATAATTACAATAATGTAGTAGTCATAACTTTATTAGATGAGGTGTCATAAGCCCCAAACCAAACAACCTAGCATGTCCATGGGGACTCAATCATGAAATAAACAAGGTTTTGGATGGTGTTTGGAATGGGATATTTTGTTGCATATGTCTTCCATTTGATTATTAGATGATATTATTTGACCCTTAATCCCATCACATGAACCATCACGCCTCTAAAAGTGGCATATGTTTAAATAGTTCATTCATCAAGTGAATTTGGATTTTCCTACCCAAGTTTGATGTTGAGCCAAACTAGATGACAAGACAATGAAAAGGAATAAATAAACAATAATCCCATCACATGAACCATCATGCCTCAAAAAGTGACATATGTTTAAATAGTTCATTCATCAAGCGAAAAAATATTCATAGAGGAATAAAGAATGGTGGCCTTCATGAATTCTTTGGTATTTCTTCCAAGTTTGTTTCATCTAGTTTACTTTAACTTTATTGTTGATTTATTCCTTTTCATTGTCTTGTCATCTAGTTTGGCTCAACATCAAACTTGGGTAGGAAAATCCAAACTACAATTAGGGAAATTCATGTGTCAATCTAGGAGGCCTCTTTTAATTTTTTCTCTCTAACTGGGTAGCTATCCATAGCTCTTATCTAATGTCCTCAAATTGGAATGTTGAACTCTAGCAATGAACTATGATCCCAACAAATGCAATCTCAAATGAGTGACCAAAAAAGCTCCCAACAATCCCCTACACTAGAATATCCCTCATTGCATCATGTATGATTGTGATGCCATGAATGGGACATCTAATTAACACTATTATTTCTATACTGCTATCAAGGAAGACATTTCCCATACTAAAAACTTGGTTAGGTATAAAATGAGTAATTTCTATAGTCAACATGTTGAAGTAGAATTGGGGGACTCGATTTTGAACATCGGGTTCCCTCAATCCAAGGTTACTATTATTTATATATAGCTATTAAGGAAGACATTTCCCATACTAAAAACTCGGTTAGGTATAAAATGAGTATTTTCTCTAGTCAACATGTTGAAGTAGAATTGAGGGACTTGATTTTGAACATCGAGTTCCCTCAATCCAAGGTTACCAAAATTTTCAATCTCTGAAAGCTTTTTTATTGAACAAATTGTTCATAGCACATACTATGGAGGAAATAGATCATCAATAACAAGAAATTTTTCATAAATTATTTTTAATGGATAAAAAGATTGAAATAGTTTGTATAACAATTTATAACATTAATATTTTAGTAAAAACCCCAAAGATAAGTATAACTCAATGTAAAAAGCAATACTTCCTCATAGGTCTAAAGATACCCCCAACCCCATCTTCAATGACAAAGATATTAAGGAATATAAGGATTCCAAACAATGGTAAAAATAAGAACATGTCTACTTGCATTCAGAATAAATGTTTTCATTTGGCCAGTTTTATAGAGTGGAATTATGATTCCCCTTTTTGTTATGTTAGTTATATTTTATGTTTCTTTTAAAAATGTATATACACAATATTACTAATAAGGTTATAGATGTAAAGCACACTACTTGGTAAACAATATAAACATTACTTTTTTTTCTCTTTGTGAACTTTGTTTCCCTTAAGGAAGGTCACACTTCATCTTCACTATATTCTACTTTACCAATATAAATATCATCAAGCTTAAAATGAAAAAAAGTGAGTTGGTTATTTTTTTAGCTTTGGTTTATTAATAAAATGATAGTGGTGTTGTTCTATTACTCATTTTTACAGTGACTATTATCCTAATGTGCGTGGGTAACAGGGAGACTCACTATTACAGTGGTTGCAACTCATTGTTATAGTGGTGACAACTCACTGTAGCAGGGATTTGTCGCCACTATAACAGCGAGTTGTTGCCACTGTAACGACGAGTTGTTGCAATCATGTTTTAACAATCTAACAATATTTCATTAAATTGTTTTTTTCATTAAATTGTTCTGTTCTTTTAAGATGCTCCAAAAGTAGACACTAATCATCCAGGTTTGGTGCCATCCAAACCTAGGCTAGGCACAGACTAGATTTGTGCTTCACAATGAAGCACTAAGCCAAGTGTATCAAAATAGTAGAGAAATTCTAAGGACAACCATAAGCAATGAAACCTCTTATCTTGCATTGGTTGATGGGCTAAGAGCGGCAAGGAATTATGGTGCAAGTGACATTGTCACTTACACCAATTCAGAATTGATAACCAATCAAATGATTGGAATATACCAAGTCAAAAAACAAAATTTGAAACCCCTCCACAAGCAAGAAAAAAACATTGTTGCACAATTTCAAAGCTTTAACATAGCTTACCGATCAGATGTTCAAAGGGTTGTTGATGATATACTCATTGAAGCAACATCCAATGTATGCAAATGTGCAAGATGTGTGGGGGAGCCAGCATGTGCTCCACCAATTGTCATTGACAGACATCGATATACGTAGCCTATTAATGAATGGATTGTTCTTGTAATTTCTATTGGGGTTATTATGGTGGTAGTCTTATTATGGTGTTATTATTTATTTTCATAGATTGTAGCAGCATAAACAACCATTATGTCCATCATTTTTTTATGTATTTATATAATATTTTTTGTAGATGGGCTCACTTTATTATTTGGTAATTTTTTTTTTATCTCAACACAAAGTATATGTAAGAATGTAATTTTCATTCAATGTTATTAATTGAATTACATTGTGATTACAATTCAGATGTGTCATTTTGATTACTATTCAGTTGTGTCTAATAGGTCATTTCAGTTCAGTTGTATCACTTTCATTACAGTTCAGTTTTGTCTATCTGTTGGAAATACTAAGAAGGGTGGGGGGAGAATCAATCTTTCCTTTTACAAATGTTATTTTATCAATTAAGATCATTTTAAACAGAACGCAAAAATGAACAACATAATAAATATTTTTATTGTCAAATAGCGAGGACTCCAAAAGATGTTACAAAACTAGACCTTAGAATGCCTTCAATACCTTTTGTTACACAGCAATTTGTCATCGTCTGTCACCGTCCCTGTTACCCCTCACCCGCACACTAGAGGACTCATTCCGGGACCTGTGAGAAGTGACATGACCTGAAACCACTTGCATCATATTCCTCTAAGTATGAGCTTCATATGCCCTGAAGACATCTCCTCCAAAATACTCATGAAAACAACTCCTTTTGCATTAGTGCGGGTCCACAGTTCATTGCCCGCGCCAATGAGGGAAATCCTCTAAAAAGGGCGCGCCATTGGCGCTCTGTCCCAGAGTCGCACTCGCGCCAACCGAATTGAGTAAAGTTTTCAACCACCAAACTCCCGAAGGTTCTCTTCAACCCATTCACCAACTGAATCTATGTTGAGCTAGGATGGTTTGGCTTCAAATCTCCATAGAAGGGAAAGTGGTTTGCCACCTTTCATGGAAGTTTCCAAGTGATAAAGCCAATTCCATGAATAATGTGGTTGATACTATCTCTTTCCTCTCTATCTATAAAAGCTTGTCTCTATGCCTTGAGCAAGCTAGTTACAATAGTTAGAATTACAATAGTTCTAGGAGTTTAAGAGTTTGAAGCTGCAAGAGCCTTCTTTGCACCCATAAGGCCAAATCTAAGTAAGGAGATTCTTGTCACCCAAAGAGAGAGAGGCTTGTTCCTCATCCCAACAAGCTTTGCAAGACTTGTGTAGCTGACTGCCCAGCCAAAGGAGGATTTGACGTCAGAACAATGGTTGTATTCTTCTTTGTTATTCATTAATAATAGATGACTATCATTATGGTTCCACTCTCATTGTCTTATGTTTGATGTTGAGTTATATCTTTTCTGACTAATATATAATTGCATCTACTAGATTTTATGCTTGTTTTCGTGTTGTTCTTTGCATGTGCAGGTGTCCAATCACGGAGATCATGAGGATCGTGACCGGCCAAGGCAAAGGAACGAGGGCGACATCTCTTCGACGAATACTAGCGTTGGAATCCAAGTAGGTTCTCACCATCTACTTTGTATTTGCAATTAGGAACTTGCGTGGTAGCATTGTGTGATTGTTGCTAGACCCGGTCTGGGCTAGTAGGGATCGTCTCTGTCCGCAGAGAGGATTTACCTCCACAACAATTTGGCGACTCCGCTGGGGAGATCTTGTTGTTTGATTTGTAAACTTTAGACGGAGCCTGAAGTACGGCCAGGTAGCCTTCGAAACGCTATTGCTTTGCATTAGTGAAGTAGATCAACGCCACTTCAGTCAATCTCCGGTTTGGTTTACGGACTAAACAACTTGGAGTTTGTCTTGTCTCTTTGGTTTTTCTTGCTTTGATTGCTTAGATAGCTTTCTAGGTCGAATTTCTTGTTGTTTCTTGCTTCCTGGTTTGCCTAGATACTGTTCTCAAGCCCTGGGTTGCTTGCTTTTGTTTTTGATTTAGTAAACTTGATTAGCGCGCTTTTTAGCCTTACAGTCACGCTATTGGCGCAAGTTGCTCAAAGACAACCCGCGCCAATCCTATAAAACCGCGAGTTGCAGCCTGACAGTCACGCCAGGCCTGTCAACTTTTCAAGTTCGCTTGTCTTTAAGCCCTTTGAGCTTGGATTTGTGTCTTGCTGTGTCTTTTTCAATTACTGGAGTGTGTTTGACCCTGGTTTGACTGGTTTTAGACCTTCATCATTCGGGTGTTTGCTTTTTTCTATTGGTTTCACATTTTAGCCCTAGGGCATCTAGTGGCTTTGTGCGTCGAGCCTCCCAGAGGTGTTTTGTGTTCTTTGATCATCCGGTCAACATTGTGGTTATTCCTTTGCATTCGCTCAGTAGTTGTCAAAGTTTTTTCTTGTTATTCAAGTGATTTGCTTCTTTTTCGCTTGGGTTTCACTTGGCTTCGTTTGAGCTTGGATCACATAGCTCATAAGAGGTCTTTGTATTTTCTTCTTGGTTTGAAGGACTGTTTTGGTGTTTTTGGGATTCGATTGTGTTCTCATTGAGTGAAATTGGTCTTTTGCTCGGTGTTACTGTCTCTCAAAATTTATTTAGTGCACTTTTCCATTGAAAAGGAAAACGAATAATCTCTTTTGCGTTGCATTAGTTAATTGAAATTAGAAGCTTTTCATTGATTAAGTGATTTAAAACAAAAGAAAAGTTTCGTTTATTCGTCATTAGCTGCATCAAAGTGATTCGTGCTTGTTTGTGGTCATTTTGTTTGGAAAATCCTTAACTCTCTCGTAGTTAGCATTCATCGAACGAAATGATATTCTTTGGCATATAGTTTGCATTTAGGAAATTGTGAGAGATTACATATGGTAGGACCTGAAACTGAAACTTAATCAAGGATCAACCATAAAATGAACTGAATGATTAAAAATGCATTGGAACATAACGCTCACTGATTAGAGGTCTAGGCTATAGACGTGCTCCGGTGTCGTTAAACCTAGTCACTGTTGTTTCACACTACGGTTGGGTGATTCCTCCTTTTGTGACTCGATAGTGGTCTAGCACGGATTTGAGCTCCCATGTACCGTCGCGTATATAGGGGAGACCCCACTAGGTTATCATCCTTTATCCACGGGAAGTCGTGTCTGCCACCTTACAAGCCGTAACGCAACGAACACAGCATTCGGGAAGATTGACTGCCGTACGGGAAGTCCTTGGTTTTCATATGACTGCCAAGGTGTATATGCAGTTTTACGGATTTGTTTGGTAAACCCTTTGCCTAGTCTCTCCAGAGTAGTCACTTTTGATCCTTTTCAGACTCCTTAAAAGAAAAGGCTCACTTGAGCAGTTTGTCACTTCGGGCTCACAAAACATTCGAAGGCGACTAGAGTCACCTTTTTGTCCTTTTCTCGACTCTTAAAACATGAAAAGGTCAAGTTGTGTCCTTGCGTCTTAAAATTCATTTGGCCACGATAAACATTACCTGGTTATATCTTATGTGCGTTAGTTTGAGTAGGGTCCTTTATCGTTAGATTCCCTTAGGATTGTTTGAAGTTTGCCATCCTGGCTGAACCGTCAACTCCGGTTCCAAGTGATCAAGGCTCTCCGTCTTCCGCTGCTCCTGAGGTACCAGTTGTAAGTGATACTCTTCCTGTTATCCCGAGTATCCAACCGATCAACTCCCGTGCCCCGGGTGACGAAGATTACGAAGTCGATTGGAACCCCATCTGGGAGCCTGACGAGGACGATATTCCTGTTACCCCCCCTGGTGTTTCGTCTCCAATGTCTACCTCTCACATGGATGAGACATCTCCTAGAGTGAGTGAGACACCTGTGGTGTCGAATATCGACACTCCCATCCCAGCTACTTCTCCACTCCCCCCACGCTATCAGTCGTTGAGGGATAGGGTAAGTGCCAGGACTCCTGCTTCGACCATGTGGGATCCTCATATCACTCCCACCACGGGACCTTTTGTTTCACAACCCTACACTACACCTGTTACTTCAGTTCCGACGAATCCAACTGTTTGTGTAGCACATTCAACTCCGGTTGTTAGTGCCATAACAACGTCCTCAGCTTTGAACACTGGTGCTGGTACTGTAAATGGTGTCTTCCTGGGGATGTGAAGGGTATCCCTAGCAATGCCTTCCTCCTTTTCCATAACTGCTTCCAGGGGTTTTGAGACCAGAGGACATTCCTTATATAGATGCCCGACCTTGTGGCAGCGTCAGCATCTAAAACGCACACCCTTGTAATCAAGGATTTGAACCCTAGTGAAGTTACGCCATTTCAGAGTAATTTTTTCCTCCAGACCCTCTCGGGTGTCCAGATGCACTAGAATGCAAGCTAGGGTTTGATTTTTGGACTGTACTATGGATTTGTCATAATCCAGGAAGGTGCCAAGGGTATTCCTGATTCGCACGAACACTTCTTCAGACCAGTACTAGAGTAGTAAACCTGGTAGTCGTACCCATAGAGGTCCAGCTCCTATTTGCTTTCTTTCCAGATCGAAGAGAGGGCTCCATCTTTTGAGCAGCACCAGAGCCATTTCGATATGCCAATATCGTGCAAGAGCCAAGTTTGTGTATTATTCAAGGGAAAAATGAAGCACAAACCACCCACGAGGAAGTATCTGAACATCCGGGAGTTGTATGAAAATCTGTCCCCAGATCTCTTTAACCCACAACCCTAGTCACTCCGCCGTGTAGGTTCTTCCATGAACCCTACCCACCAGGACTTTCCCTGCTTTGTCGACTACTTCACCCATGGTGAGTTCTTCCCCAAAATTTATGGTGTAATCCTTACCAGATGCCTTGACGCACCTTGCTTTCCTCTTCCCTGTACATGGCGCAGCAGGGTGATCCTATAACGGATCCGAGGGATAATTTTCTTCTGGGTGTGGCTCCACCGACCTAGCTCGGATTACCGGGGTATCGAAATAGCCAGAAGGAGGAGCTGTGGCTTGCGTCGCCTCGCTGCAACCGGGGTGGTTGAAGGTCTTTTTTGTCTTTGCGGCCGCATCATGGTTAGTTCCCAGGCGAGATGTAGGATTTTTGGTAAAACAATGATCTGTAGGGGGCGTAGGGTCGAAAAGAGGGGACGATCTGGTAGCTAGAAGGTTTAGGTTCTAGGAGACAGTGGCGGGCAATCCATAGCGGGTGAGTCGATGGAAAGGGTCCCAATGTGAAGGGTGGAGACCGTAAGCCCAGGGAGGGAGACAACCAGTGCCGGATTAGAGCTAGACGACACAAAGGAAATGGGAACCGTTCTAGGGTTAGGGTTACAGAAGATAGCCTGCTTCGGGTAAGGATCAAGCGAATAATCCATGGCGTCCAGCTCCATATGCTCCATGCTGAACCTAGGAATGGTAGACTGTAACCGTCGATAGTTGGAAGCAGGTGTAGGCGAGGACGGTGAGTTGCGGAGGTTGTCTCGGAGGTTACAGTGACTGCAGCTAACCGTAATCAGTATTACTGCTAGGGTAAGAGCAGGTGGAGCTGTAGCACGCCATTAGTCCCCTGAATCTTGTATCATGGTGGAAGTACCACTTCTACCTACATCTAATCTAGATATTTTCACTTCAAAGATGCATACAAATAGAAATTTCAGATTACAATATATATCTCGTATCGCTATTTAAAGGATTTATTTTAAGGAAACTAACAATTGTGAGAAGTAGTAGGGATAAGAAATTGGTAGTAGCCATTACAACCCTAGAATTTTTGATAGATGAACTAGAAGAGCATGTGGAACTCTTAGAGGAAAAAGAGAAGAATGTGGCAGAAAAACCCTCACAGTAGGAGAATTTGTGATATTTTTTTAAGAATAGAACTAGTAGTGTTCTCAAGGACTATGGAAAAAAAACCTTGCAACAAGGAGGCTAAATTTAAATAATTTCGGCTAAGGTTAGAAAGAATAAGGGAACAAAGGAATTCCTCGAGGAAAAGAGAACAAGAGAAGTTCTCAGAATGTGAGAAATAGGTGCAACAACCAAAAGAGAATAGGAGGCCAAAAAGGTTCTAGTGATGGAGAACTTGTCATACCAAAAGGTTGAGCCAGTGGGGAGAGCTTGGTGAGGTATCTTGTGGAGGATGTTTTGCAGCTCATGATGTGCATGGAGAAGGAGAAATAAATGACCATTTCTAGTCATGATAAGGGTTCAGGTGAATTCCACAGTAGAGGAAAGAAAGATGCCAAAGCAAATGGCATAAGAGGAAGAATCAACGAAGAGGTATTTGACAAAGAAATGAGTTATTTAAATGAAAGATTCAACATAATTTTGTAGCTTCTACATGAGTGGGAATAAGACTGGAGAGATGCTTGGGTGTTGAGGAAGCAGAAGGTGAAATGGTCTTTGCTACAAAGGAGGTTGAAGCATGGCCTAAGTTCTTCATTAAAGAGGAATGAACAGAGGAGAATTGAGTATGAAGGAGAGGATGTTTGCCTTTGTGAACCCAAAAAAGGATCAATCTTCGGTGAAGATGATGGAGATAAGGAGAAGAGACTCATAAAAAGTCCCATGAGTTGTGATAAAGTTCTAGGACAACAAATGATGTTAGGAGCATTGGCAAAGTCTCAAGAGCCTCATGTTTTTAAAATTAATTAGTTTTGTTCATGTCCAAGTCATGAAGGTGGATAATTATTGCAACTTGTCTATTAGGTCCCTATAATACTAGTGTAACCCATTATTTTTATTAGTGTAACCCCTTATTGTTATTAGTGGATATATTATGGTTATTAGTACTTTTTGGAGGTTGAGACCAATCCCCAAGGTCATTAACATTAGGATTAAGCTAACGGGTCAACGAAACATCCTTTGGGTTTCGCACCCCCTCGCCAACAACGAGGCCTTTCCGATGACCCTCAGTGATGTGGGTCCCATCCATCCCCAACGTAAATGAAACAACTTTGTTGGAATTAACATTTTTTTCCTCACTCGTTGTCCATGTCGACATTGCCATTAGCTTATTGCAGACAATCGTTTGCAGACTAGTTCATTGAAGTGATAGGTCGCATGTGTGTTCATCAATGGCCATGCAAGAGTTGTATATAGAGTGAGGGAGATGAATATGAAATTTGAATTAGGAAATTTAAGAGGGAGTAAATGGAGCATACCATCGTTTTTTTGACAAATGTTCCGCATGTGGTAGGACAGACAGCATTTTGGGAGAATTTTTCCACCGAGTTCGAAAGCTCCATTCTCATTTTCATTTCGTCGAGCGACATTTAGGAGCTCGGAAGCCCATTCAATTCATCGATTGCATTTGAAACTCTGCTCACTATTTTCATTTTCAGGAATGGAAAAACTCGACTGTAATTTTCATGCAACATGAATCAAGCATTTTCATGGTTCTCACTTGCCATTTTTAGGAACTCGTCGAAGCTAGCACGCGTTGATTTGTTGCCATTTTTAGAGAGTAGGCTAACAAGAGTAAGCTCACCAATTCAGAGAGGAAACCCAATTTCCATCGGAGTAAGCTGAGCAGTTTAGAGAGCAAACCCAATTTCCATCGAAGTAAGCTGACCAGTTCAGAGAGGAAACCCAATTTCCATCAGAGTAAGCTAACGGTGTAGAATTTAAGAAGTTTTGCCACTGATCCCACGCCCCAGAAGCCCTAGATAATTTTCCTATTGTTTTCATAAATTTGTTGAGTGCATTTCTCCTCTATTAAGCGAGACATGGTTACCGTTTGCAAAGGTAAATGTATTGTTCTTTTACAAATTATATGCATTTTCTAAAAATTATCTACAATTATCTGCATTATTTTTGCTCCAGGATGTTGTTCCAGGGAATTGATGTAACGATGACAAGCGAGTTGCCACAATGGTGACCAACAAGTGGCTACAATGGTGTCCAATGATTTGTCGCTATGGCACTTATCTAGATTGCTATTGTGGCAACTCACTGGTAACCACTACAACTACTTGTTTGTCACCGTTGTTTGTAATTTGTTGGAAAATTGGTTTTGTAATTTTATTATTAAACACAAAATTAGAATACAATAAATTGAATTTGAAATCATATATGTCTTTTTTTATTTATGTTAATTGAACCATGTAAATGTTTGCAAACACACACTTACACCATTGCAACATTGGCCCCATACTGAGAAACACACCTTGACTCAATTATTATTATCTTTTAATTAAATTTTATAATTACAATAATGTAGTAGTCATAACTTTATTAGATGAGGTGTCATAAGCCCCAAATTAAACAAGCTAGCATGTCCATGGGGACTGCATCATGAAATAAACAAGGTTTTGGATGGTGTTTGGAATGGGATATTTTGTTGCATATGTCTTCCATTTGATTATTATATGATATTATTTGACCATTAATCCCATCACATGAACCATCACGCCTATAAAAGTGGCATATGTTTAAATAGTTCATTCATCAAGTGAATATGGATTTTCCTACCCAAGTTTGATGTTGAGCCAAACTAGATGACAAGACAATGAAAAGGAATAAATAAACAATAATCCCATCACATGAACCATCATGCCTCAAAAAGTGGCATATGTTTAAATAGTTCATTCATCAAGCAAAAAAATATTCAGAGGAATAAAGAATGGTGGCCTTCATGAGTTCTTTCGTATTTCTTCCAAGTTTTTTTCATCTAGTTTACTTTAACTTTATTGTTGATTTATTCCTTTTCATTGTCTTGTCATCTAGTTTGGCTCAACATCAAACTTGGGTAGGAAAATCCAAACTACAATTAGGGAAATTCATGTGTCAATCTAGGAGGCCTCTTTCAATTTTTTCTCTCTAACTGGGTAGTTATCTGTAGCTCTTATCTAATGTCCTCAAATTGAAATGTTGAACTCTAGCAATGAACTATGATCCCAACAAATGCAATCTCAAACAAGTGACCAAAAAAGCTCCCAACAATCCCCTACACTAGAATATCCCTCATTGCATCATGTATGATTGTGATGCCATGAATGGGACATCTAATTAATACTATTATTTCTATACTGCTATCAAGGAAGACATTTCCCATACTAAAAACTTGGTTAGGTATAAAATGAGTAATTTCTCTAGTCAACATGTTGAAGTAGAATTGGGGGACTCGATTTTGAACATCGGGTTCCCTTAATCCAAGGTTACTATTATTTCTATATTGCTATAAAGGAAGACATTTCCCATACTAAAAACTCGGTTAGGTATAAAATGAGTAATTTCTCTAGTCAACATGTTGAAGTAGAATTGAGGGACTTGATTTTGAACATCGAGTTCCCTCAATCCAAGGTTACCCACATTTTCAATCTCTGAAAGATTTGTTATTGAACAAATTGTTCATAGCACATACTATGGAGGAAATAGATCATCAATAACAAGAAATTTTTCATAAATTATTTTTAATGGATAAAAAGATTGAAATAGTTTGTATAACAATTTATAACATTAATATTTTAGTAAAAACCCCAAAGATAAGTATAACTCAATGTAAAAAGCAATACTTCCTCATAGGTCTAAAGATACCCCCAACCCCATCTTCAATGACAAAGATATTAAGGAATATAAGGATTCCAAACAATGGTAAAAATAAGAACATGTCTACTTGCATTCAGAATAAATGTTTTCATTTGGCCAATTTTATAGAGGGGAATTATGATTCCCCTTTTTGTTATGTCAATCATATTTTATGTTTCTTTTAAAAATGTATATACACAATATTACTAATAAGGTTATAAATGTAAAGCACACTACTTGGTAAACATGCAATATAAACATTACTTTTTTTCTCTTTGTGAACTTTGTTTCCCTTAAGGAAGGTCACACTTCATCTTCACTATATTCTACTTTACCAATATAAATATCATCAAGCTTAG
Source organism: Pinus tabuliformis (assembly GCA_031772625.1). Lineage (NCBI taxonomy): Eukaryota > Viridiplantae > Streptophyta > Pinopsida > Pinales > Pinaceae > Pinus > Pinus tabuliformis. The sequence continues at coordinate 89,110,136 of CM062819.1, read as the reverse complement.
AATGAAAAAAAATGAGTTGGTTTTTTTTAATTTTTGGTTTATTAATAAAATGATAGTGGTGTTGTTCTATTACTCATTGTTACAGTGACTATTATCCTAATGTGCGTGGGTAACAGGGAGACTCACTATTACAGTGGTTGCAACTCATTGTTATAGTGGTGACAACTCACTGTAGCAGGGATTTGTCGCCACTATAACAACGTGTTGGTTCCACTGCAACGACGAGTTGTTGCAATCATGTTTTAACAATCTAACAATATTTCATTAAATTGTTTTTTTCATTTAATTGTTTTCTTCTTTTAAGATGCTACAAAAGTAGACATTAATCATCCAGGTTTGGTGCCATCCAAACCTAAGCTAGGCACAGACTAGATTTGTGCTTCACAATGAAGCACTAAGCCAAGTGTATCAAAATAGTAGAGAAATTCTAAGGACAACCATAAGCAATGAAGCTTCTTATCTTGCATTGGTTGATGGGCTAAGAGCGGCAAGGAATTATGGTGCAAGTGACATTGTCACTTACACCAATTCAGAATTGATAACTTATCAAATGATTGGAATATACCAAGTCAAAAAACAAAATTTGAAACCCCTCCACAAATAAGAAAAAAACAGTGTTGCACAATTTCAAAGCTTTAACATAGCTTACCGATCAGATGTTCAAAGGGTTGTTGATGATATACTCATTGAAGCAACTTCCAATGTATGCAAATGTGCAAGATGTGTGGGGGAGCCAACATGTGATCCACCAATTATCATTGACAGACATTGATATACGTAGCCTATTAATGAATGGACTGTTCTTGTAATTTCTATTGGGGTTATTATGGTGGTAGTCTTATTATGGTGTTCTTATTTCTTTTGATAGATTGTAGCAGCATAAACAACCATTATGTCCATCATTTTTTAATGTATTTATATAATATTTTTTTGTAGATGGGCTCACTTTATTTTTTGGTAATTTTTTTATATCTCAACACAAAGTGTATGTAAAGAATGTATTTTTCATTCAATGTTATTAATGTAATTACATTGTGATTACAATTCAGATGTGTCATTTTGATTACAGTTCAGTTGTGTCTAACAGTTCATTTCAGTTCAGTTGTGTCATTTTCATTACAGTTCAGTTTTGTCTATCTGTTGGAAATACTAAGAAGGGTGGGGGAGAATCAATATTTCCTTTTACAAATGTTATTTTATCAATTAAGATCACTTTAAACAGAACCCAAAAATGAACAACAAAATAAATATTTTTATTATCAAATAGCGAGGACTCCAAAAGATGTTACAAAACGAGACCTTAGAATGCCTTCAATACCTCTTCACATTTCCAACTTCTAGGAACATTCATTCATTCATTATCCACGAGTAGCACATGAAAAATTTATACAAGTCTCTAATAAAAGTCTAATGAGCTTGAATTCTTAAAGAAGCCCCTAACATAACAAATTATGTGAGATACCCTTGGTTACAAGCCAACCAAGATAACTTATAGATCAATCATTATTTTCCCTTTATACATGGTTAAATGCAAAATGCAATTGTGATATCTTGCATTTTTCCAATTCATAGATCCAACCTCATTTAAGGGACATAATTGTATAAATATCCAAACAAACCATTCAATTTCTGTGAATTTCTCCATTATCAACATCTTCAGCCACAAGATCAAGTGATTTGAATTGAAGCATGTTCTGACATACATGACAACAACAACAGCTAAGCCTGCAAAATAGTGAAAATAATATGAACAACCTGCAAATCAATGAAGTTAACTTGATAATCATGCAAAATTATAATATGCATTCAAGGATAATTAATAATTTTTAAGGCAAGTAATTTAAGGGCTGAATGTAATGGTGCATGGGCCTACAAAGTTGCACATAATAAAACTTTAAATTAGTATGATGGAAAATTAGGGCTGCCCTAAATCATCAGTACAACAACTCTTGACTGTGTACAAGGGGAATCTCCCTTGATAATGGCAGCAAGAAACGGTTGATGCCAAATGGCCAGAAACTTGCCCTCCCATTCCAATGGTCACCGTTGCAGTTACCTCTGATTGTATACAACAGAAATCTCCCATGATCACAATTACAACCAACAGTTGGTGCCAAATGGTCAAGAACTCACCCTCCCATTCCAATGGTCACTATTGCGACGAGAAATGATTGTGTACAAGGGGAATCCACCATGTTCATGGCATAAACTAATGTTTGATTCCAAATGGTTGCCGCAATAGATGACGCCACATGATTAAATCATTACTGGAATGGTTATTACATGCTTACCCTCAACTCTTTCATTGTTTTTCATTCTCCAACATGTAAACTGTTTCACTTTCCAAACACATCCAAAGAGTTCACGGAGAACCCGCCAAAGCATTTCTAGACATATTTCCATGTGTTAGACCATTTTTTGAACACGCCGACTGGGTGGAGTATATTCCCAAGTTGTAGGGGTATGACGATGACATAGCTCTAGAATTTTCCATGCATTATAGGGAGGGTAGATCTGAGGTAGCGGTGACAATGGTGCATGCGATATAAGAAGCAATTGCGGAAGTGACAGGGTTACCCTAGACAGGAGAATAATGGTGTGCGCCTCGAAAACCCCAACCTGATGTTGTGCGGAAAATCGTTGAGGCAAGTGAACAACTGCAGAATATACATACATGCTTTGACAAGAGGGCATTACGACAACCCTGGAAAGATGTTGCATTCCTTGTCCAGAGATATTTCACGTGTGAAGGAAGGTATGTCATTATTTATTACCAGCATTGTTAGACCACTTGTGTCATGGAATGTTGGTTAACATGCCTTTCTTTCTTACAAAAACCCTAGAGCATATGGCCTAATTGGTGCAGAAATCAAATCGACCATTCGAAATCCTATCTCATCATTGCCTCAGTAAAATTTTGGTAGTTAGTGCATTGCAAAGGGAAGGGAGAACTTGGGATGAATTAGTTGGAAGGCCATTGCATGTTGAAGTTGCTACCCTGCCAGAGGATATCTTGGAAGTTGCTACCCCGCCAGAGGATTCCCTAGCAACTGCAATGCCACCCCATGACATCCCAACTGCAACTCTGCCCCATGACATCCCAGATGTAGAAATTCCCACAGAACCTTTCCATATGGCAGTCAAGCTACTCAGTGTTCAAACTACGAGGGTTTCTAAGGATTCTGCTACTAAATCCCCATAGAAAGGAGATGAACAAGATGATGATGATGAAGTAGAAATATTGGGGAGTAAACCTGCCACCAAAAGATTGAGAGGATACAGGAAGCACCCAGTAGTGGTGCCAAAAGCCAAGCAGAAGAGGACAAAGCGATGTCGTGTTTCTCCAGTTCCTGAAACCCTCCCCATTGTTACAGAAGAAACAACAAAAGAGCAAGAGCATCCACAGGATTTATTGATGGAAGAAGGATTCATGTAGCAAGGATTCATGGAACAAGTATTAAGCCACCTTTCCGACATAAAATAACAAGTTGAAAAGGTTCCCTCTCCTAATTCTAACTATGAATACATACAAGGAGTAACCAAATGGTACAGAATAGATGGCCTTGCCTCAATTTCAATTTTGTATGGGGATGATGAGGAGGGCCAAGCAACGGCTCCCCAAGCAACTGCACCACTAGAATTGACAATTGCTCCACTAGAATTGACAAAGAAGCATGTTGAAACAGTAAGTACCCCTTCAAATCTTCCTCTGTATATTTCATTGTTAAGGAAGAATAAGATTCTCCAGATGAAAAATAGACAATTACAAAAAAAAGTTAAAACCCTAATAGATGAGCTCAAAAAAAAGAAAATTATGAAAGATTAAATTGCTTGGCCCAAGTTACAGATTACCTACCCATTGGTGTCATAGATATACCTTCTCCAGGGGTCCAAGAAAATATACCCCTTGGAAAAAAATAGACAAATGACATTGTTGTGCAAACAGAGGACCATAAACTAGAGATGAAATCAGCCAAAGGCATAGCTATGCAAACAGAGGAACAAGAACCATAGATGAAACTGACAAAGGAAACAATTGTAAAAACAGAGGAATAGTAACCAAAGATGAAACCAACAAAAGAAATAGTAGTACAAATAGAGGATCAGGAACTAGAGATGAAATTGACCATAAACATTGTTGTTCAAATAGAGGATCAGTGTTGGCTTGTGTGGGCCTGACCCAGGTTCAGAGGTGATTTAGCCAAGGAAATCCCAGTACTACTGGCCCTTTCGGCAACAGTCCGCGGAGCACAGACTGAGGTCTCACTCGAAGTAGTATGGGAGGGTGCTAGAACCAGGTTTCTGCACCCTAGGGATGTCTGATGAGCTTCTGGTAGTCTGCGATTTGACCCTGCGTGCACGTCACTCTGTGCACCTATTAGTCCCTCGCAACTTGTGAGGCTGCCTTCGCGTAGCCCTACCCGGGGCATGATCCGTATTATACCCAAGTTCCTTGCTATTTAGTATGTTATTACCCAATTACTTAACTTATCTGTGTAAGACTAGTGATAATTAACAGTATATCCAACAATCATATAAGTGCGTGTGATAAACAAAACAATATAAATGTAAAGAATGTAATACACAAGCAGATGCACAGAAATTGGAATCCACTTCTGTTTATTATTCTTCGTTCAAGATTACAGACTTGAACTGCACTGCGCACTCAGCTGCAGAGGTCTGAGCACTTAGCTGCGGACTCTACTAGGCCTCTACGCACTCAGCTAAAGAGCCTCTTCCTACTACTATGACCCAATACACTTAGACTCTTACTCTATGCTCAAACCATGCGTATTCATCTATTTCTCCAATTCATTATCTTTACAACTTAGAGCCTCGCTATATTTATACAATCCCATGTTCCGCGGACCATGGGTAGGACAACATGACATTACATTACATTACAATACTTAGGGCGGATAACCCTATGACTCAACCTATACTTTGCACTCCGCGCCCGCAATTCACAGAGTTTTGCAATACATTTGACCAAAACTTGGGCTTTGAGCCCCAAAACATGTTGTGGGGGGATTCCATGCCCAACAGGCCCCTAACACAATCATCATGACTCGTCCATGAGTCACTCAGTTGGCGTGGCGATCTTGGTGCGAAGTCCCTCCAACTGGTCCCGTACTACTTAGAGGTCCGCGATGCACTGTTCTATGGTTTACTGGACCTGTTGCATTCTTGCTTCGGAATCATCAGTGTCTAAATTCTATCCTTACCTCGGTACCAGCATCTGCTGCGTGTGTTTATAGTCTCGCGCCCTAGTCTGGCTCCTCGGGTCGTTAAGGCTATGCTTCGACTGGTTAGTCAGATAGTCGACCCACTTGTGTAGGGCTTCAAGTGACTGTCATTTACTTTGCCTAGGAAGGGTTCTCCATTTAGTTTGACTAGCTAACCGTGCCTCCGTCTGTGACCTCCTTAACCACGTATGGTCCCAGCCAGTGCATTCTGAATTTTCCCGGAAATTTTTCAAACTTACTGTCATACAATAGCACTAAGTCATTTACCTTGAAGGTGCGCAACTTGATATGGCGGTCGTGCCAGGCCTTTTCACGCTGCTTTTGTACCTGCTAATGAAATCCAGCCAGAAACCATTCTTCCTTGAGTTCTTCTAATTGCGCGAGCCTTTCTTCTAGAGCTTTGCGGTCCATCATGCCTGTGAGCGCTATTATTCGCAAACTAGGTACGATGTATTCCATCGGCATGACAGCTTCCATGCCATAGACTAACCAGAAAGGTGTTTGTCCTATCAATTTCTTGCATGTTGTCCTATACACCCATAATACGGTAGGTACGCGCAGGTCCCAGTCGTTTCGTTGCACGTTACATACTTTGGTCAGCGCAGTCTCTAGTATTTTGTTGAATGCCTCTACTATCCCATTAGCTTGTGGGTGGTACGGTGTACTTTTCTAATGATACACCTGGAACTCTTCTGTGAGTGCACTGATGGTTTCATTCAGGAAATGTGTTCTGCGATCACTCATTAAGATTTTCAGACAGCCAAATCGTGTCAACACATTTTCGAACAAAAACTTCGTAGCCTTAGCAGCCGTGCAATCCTTGACCAAGTGCACTTCCACCCATCGTGTCAGGTATTCCGTCGCGGGGATGATGTAGTGCGTACATGTCTTTCCTTGAGTTTTGATTGGTCCCACAAAGTCGATTGCCCATTTTTCAAATGGTTGTAGTGTCATTTGTGGATTTAGTGGCATCTCATCCCTTCGTGATGGTTTTCCAGTCCTTTGACATATATCGCAGGCCTTATAGTGCGCTTTTGAATCCTGGTGCAGGGTCGGCCACCATAACCCTGCGTGAAGAATCTTTTGTGCGGTCGCGCATCTTGGAATAGTGTCCTCTTGTAGCACCCCATGTGCTTCTGTGGGGATCCGACCTCATTCAAACTAAGGTACGTATCTTCGCAATATCTCATCATTGCCCATTTTGTAGAGGTGCCCCGCGATGACAAAAAAATCCGCCGCGTGCACCACCAATTCCTTCTTCTGTTGGACTGAGTATTCCTTCAGCACAGTCCCTATTGTCAGAAAATGGATTATATCTTCGAAGTGTCCGTCTGCGACGCGCACTGCAAAGAGTTGTGCATCAGGTAGTCCCTCCTCCAAATTTGTGGGTTCCTTGCCTATCTCAATTTGTGACAAGTGATCTGGTCCTGTGTTTAGGCGTCCCAGCTTGACTATGACCTCAAAATCATATTCTTGAAATAGTAAGAGCCATTTGCATATGCGCCCCCCCAACACAAGCTTATTCACCAGGTATTTCAACGCAAAATGGTCGGTGTACATCTTGAAATGTCCTCTGAGTAAATAGTGTCGGTATTTTTGGAGCATGTACACCATTGACAACCCTTCATGCTTGGTGGTAGAATAGTTCTTTTTTGCTTTAGTCAATCTCTCACTTGCAAACACAATCAGGTGATCCACGCCCTCCACGACCTCTTGTGTGAGTACAACTCCCAGCATGATACACGATGCATCAACATGTACATGAAATTCCACATCCCATTTTGGGAAGACCAGGATTGGAGCGGAGGCCAATTTCCCCTTCAAGACATCCAAACTCTTCATGCAATCATCATTCCAACAATATGTAACATCCTTTTTCAATAGCTTTTCCATCGACGTTGTTATTTGGGCATAACTTTTGATGAACTTGCTATAGTATCTAGTGTGCCCCGAAGTAGTGCGCAATTGTTTAACACTTCGTGGTGCTTCCAAATTTAGGATAACGACAATCTTCGCAGGGTCCACTATCAAGCCTTGTTTGCAGACCACATGTCCCAGCAAGTTTCCAAGGGGAATGAGGAATGTGCACTTCTTGAGGTTCAACGTAATCTGGTGTCGGCGGCAAGTATCTAGCATCAAGCGTAAGCTTGCTACATGGTGCTTAACTAATCCAAAGACAGTCCAATCATCCAAATAGACCTCCAAGAACTTGTGGATGTATTCTTTGAATGTGACCACAACGATGTGCGAAAATATAGCTGGTGCGTTCTTCAGTCCAAACGGCATAACGGTGTATTGAAAGTGACCCCATTCTGTTTCGAAGGTCATTTTGATCCTATCTTCTAGTGCGATCTTGATCTGATGGTACCCTGAGAACCATCCCTGAATGAGTATGCTTCTTAACCGCCAACATTCTTCAATACTTCATCTGTGAATGGTGTCGGGAATGGATCGTGTACACAAGCATCGTTCAGCTTCCTGAGGTCCACACATATTCTTATTTCGTCATTCTGTTTTTTTCTCCTGTACTACCATAGGACTCACCCAGTCGGATTCTTCTACTGGTTCAATAATTCCGGCTGTGAGCATCTTGTCTAATTCATCGCGGACCTTTTCTTTATACTTCGGATTCAAGTAGTAGGGCCATTGCTTAACTAGCTTTGTGTCGGGTTTGAGGGTGATCTTCGTCATCCGTAAGTCACCAATGATCCCTTTTAAGTCCGTAATTTTGGTCAGGAACAAGTCTTCGTATTTGTAGAGTAACTCAGCGACCTTATCCACCGTGGCATCGTCCCAATAGTCCCCAAGCGTTGCGTACTTCGGCTCCGCCTCCGTTCCAATGTTGACCTGCTTTGTCTTTAGTGGTGCGGTTATGTTAGGATCCTCAATTGATGGTCCTTGAACCTTGCGACAGCCTTCCGTTTCTGCAATATTAATATTTCGTGGGTCCTCGTCATCCTCCTCCGCATTTACGTTATAACACTCTAGCGCACAGCTCAGCTGTGTCGCCCATTCTAGTTGAAGTTCCTCCATTGGCTCCTAGGGTATTTTGAAGATAGCTACTTTTACTGCTTGTAGTGCATCATCAATAGTATCCGACCAACGATCTTTAAACGTGAAGGTTAGCAAGAAGCCTTCGTGCAAGATATCCCATTCGATCGTGCCATGGCGGAGCTCTCTCTCAGTATACCAATTCATGGTTATAACATCCAGAGTATGATAGAACAAATGCACCCATTTAGGCTGTGGCTCTTCCCTGTAGACCTTGGTCCATTTTACGAGGTGTGTACGTGGATCATTGCATCCATCATACCTTTCTTCTAGCCATGTCTGTGGTTTCCAAAATTGTAGGCACATCATCCTTCTACATCTGCGCCAATCCATAAATCTTCTCTGATGCGTACCCCACCATCATGCAGGCATTGCGCATATCACCCACTTCAGAGCATCGAATCCCTATTGTTCTGGTACTGCACTTTCAAATTTGCTCAGGAATTCATCCACTGCTGTCAACCCATCATATTTCGATAGATCCCTTGCTTCTGTTGTCACGCAGGCAGTGATCTAACCATCATGTTTCAATTAAGCATTGTTACTTTGTGCAGCTGATTCTACCATCGCTCTATCTCCTCGTCTGAATATGAAGTGCAGGAGCTTTCACGCTCCCACGAAATCCTTCCATCTACAGTCAGATTCACCCAATCCTCTTCTCACGTGGTTATCTTGTAAATACAATCAAGATCGTCATCACTATCATTGTCGCGCATCGGTTCAGTGTATCGCACTCCTTCGGCTGGATCTAGCGGTACTACTACGCGTAGTGACTTTTTCTCAAAGATCATTTTGCGCTTCTTCAGATTTATGACTCCGTTCATATCAGTGGCCCAGTCTATTCCTAGTATCGCGAGATAAGGATTACTGTCATCGACAATCTCTATGACTTCAAATTCGCCTGCGCACTTGCACCTTCAATATCTATTGTTACCTCTTGCAATCTTCCCATGGGCAAAATCTTCTATTGGTTCACCATTCGTAACTGAATAGGAGACAACTGTAATGCGGGTCTGCCCATGTGTTCCCATGTTTTTTTTGGTAGTACATTCATGTCTGATCCGAGATCCAAGATTACCTGATCTATTTCATACTCGCCGATTTGTGCAGTCAACCTCATTTCCCTTCCTATGCGCAATGCATGCTTTCCAAGTTTCCGGACCACACACGGTTCTCCTAACCCGGTGCACCTGGTGATAAGTTTCTGTAGTCCTTTTACTGCCTTGCTGTCACGCAGCAGTTTCATGCATGTCTTCAGAGAGGTAGTGAGCATTGAAGGATCCATCCTTGGTTCTAGTTGATCCTTACTACCTGAAGTGGAGGCCTCTGTGAAGCTCTTCTTAGCTTCCATGAATGTCTCCTTTGTGCGTTCTAAATAAAATTCGGGTTCCTTTGTAGGAGCCTTGCGAACCCACACACTTTTTTCTAACTGCTTAGCTTTATTATTGCTAGTGATCATACTGCTTCTGAGCATCATGTTTACATTCGGGTCTTCTTCGCGCAGCTCAGACCTCATCATCTGCAAATTCTGAGTCGGAGGGGGCTGGAGTACCCCTTTTTCACGCATCCTCACTATCAACGAGGGGCATTCTTCTGTCTCATGATCAAACTGAGTACAGTACATACATGATGTCCTTGTCGGGTTTGTACAATCACAGGCATAATGCCTTGGCCCTCTGCAATTGTAACAAATCAATTGTCCGCAACCCCTTGCTGGTCCCATTCTGCCTCGACCTTGACCGCGCCCCTGAAATCCAGCGCGCGCCATTCCTACATTGAGGTCGAGGGCTCATGTTTTAGTCTGCACCCTGTAGGCAGGAATCTGATCCATCATTAGTTTGTAGCTTCTACAAGTGCGCTCATCATGGCCTACCAACCTGGAGAAATTACAAAACAATTGTTGGGACGTCTACGTATACTTCTGCAATAGATGACAATTATCTGTAGTGTGTTTTCCTCCTATTTGACAGATCACACACCATAATGCAGGTGTTGCACTCGGTCCTTCCTATGTCTCAGGTCTTAATGGCATCGGCCCTCCTCCTGCCAAGTAACTCGTGAACATTGGACAATGGTCCTTATCATGCCCCTGGCCTTTACATTGTATGCACCATACCTCCTTACGCGCCTTTGGCCGAGGTGTCCTATCCTCTTTCAAACTTTGCATTTCCAAACATAGATTTTGCAGTTGCGCGTGGATTTGCTGGACTCCCAAACCAGGGTCTTGTATCGGGGTCTCATGCAATCTCATCACTATCTCCAAAGCTTCAGCCTGGGTGGAAATTTTTTGCTGTGACAGCGCCATCATTAAGTGCAGTGTCAATGATGCTACAAACCATGCATGGTGTTGTCCATCTGTCAATGTCATGTTGTTTTCATGAATCATACCCTTCAGTCTTTAGTCCAGGTTCTAGGGGGTCTCGCCTGGGAGCATCGCAAACTCCTTAAACCTGATAATTGATTGTGTCTCTGAATTTGGCTTGTTGAATTCCCTATTCAACAGGGTATGGATTTTTGCGATTCCTGCGTTTGGATGGTCATTAGAATGCTTGATGTACCATGTTAAGGCGTGATCCTGCAATGCGCTCACTGTAGAAATTTCTGTTTTCCCACCCCGGTTTTCAGTTTCTCCTTATTTATCCCATATAATTAAATGCCCTTTCCCATAACCATACATTTAACAAGCTGAAAAAAATAAATTTGCTGAAAACACAAATCCTGGAAATTTTACAGAACGCTGGAAATTGCAGAAATAAAAATCAGCAGTAATAAACAGCCATTAAAACACATTTAAACACTGAGATTTTTGGTCAATGTGACCCTGGAAAAACCCCCTACAACTCTTGGGGAAAACTAGTTTGAGAACTTTTCTTTATTTCTGAAAATTTCCTTTTACAGTGAGAAATTTTCAGCAAAAAATCAGTAAGCAAATTTACAACTTATCTCTTTTCCCATGCTTCACAACAAACTGGAAATTACAGCAAACAGGACAGCAATAAATGTTGTACGGTCTCCTCGATTTTCGTGCCCACTTTCAGCATTAAATGCTGCTGTATGGCCCTCGTTTTGCGTGCAGAAAAACCAGCAAACTGCTCCTCGATTTTTGTGCAAACCTCTCCTCGAAAATCGTGCCAAAATCTGCCTTTCACTGTGTGCTGAATCAGCTGTACAAATCTGCTCAACTGCTGCCTTGGAATGTGTGCCAAGCTGCTGTCTCCTTCTCCTCCCTGCTCAGAAATCTCTCTTGCTCTCTTGCTCTCCTTCTCCCAATCTGCTCATGAAAGAATTGAATCGAATGTGATCTTTTCCTCCTTTTCCTCCCTTAATATAACTCCAAATGACTTTTGGGTGACCCAAGTGACTTTTGGGTGATCTCTAAATCCAATGGATGAAATAGATTTAGATCAATGGCTGAGATTAAATGCTCATTTAAATCTCACTTTTTATTTTTTAATTCACCCCACTTTAATAAAGACACACTTAGTCATTTATTTCCAAAGTCACTTTTCCTTTCTAATTTTTCATTGACTTTATAAAAGTCACTTTAAAATTAGACTTAGTAACTTTATCATTTAAAGTCACTTTTAAATTAGATTTAACTTTATAAAATTATAAAGTCACTTTAGGAGAAAAATTAAATTCTTTTGGACACTTTTCCCTAGGCCAAAGATCAAAGCCTAAGGGAACCACCTGTCCTCCGGTACCAAATTTCAACACTCCCTCTTACCGAGGAAGGTGTTCCTCACCACACCCATCTTGTCTCTGAAGTAGACATGCTTGCCCCGTGGTAAGGCTTTGGTAAGGATATCTGCAACCTGCTCATCAGTGGAAATATACTCAAGCTTCACAACTCCCTTCTGAACATAGTCTCTGATGAAATGATATCTGATCCCGATATGCTTTGACCTGTCATGAAATACTGGATTCTCCGTGAGTTTAATGCAACTCTGATTATCACAGTAAATCACTGAAGGTCTCAACGGCTGACCAAATAAGCCAAACAACATCTTTCGAAGCCAGATAGCCTCACAACTAGCTAGACTGGCTGCCATATACTCTGCTTCCGCTGAACTCAGTGCTACTGACTGCTGCTTCGGGCTGAACCATGACACTACTGCTGAACCTGTTGAGGGCCCCGGAATCGGGTCGACAACAAGGGGGATACCCGCCCAGTCAGGAACCTGGTTGGCGGCTCCGTATCCGTTTGGTGTAGCGGGTCCTCTGGGGATGACGGGACCAGCTTCCCGATGTAAAGGGTGTGCGTGAGTGTGTGTTGATTTTGATTATGTTGATTCTTGTAACATCCTAAAACTAACTTTAAATCTAACTAATTCTTTAACTACAAGCTGTTAGAATCAAAATAAAGATAACTTATATAACCTACGCTAGCCCGGGGTAAATCCTTTCCATCATGTGATCTAAAAAGATTTCATATGATAACTGGTAATGAAGATTATTCAGCAAGCATATGAATATAAACCATTTGAAATAAACTATTCTGCATAAGAAGTTATACAGGACGGTTGTGGACTGCATATCACATGATAAATCATTCATATATCAGACATAAACGGATGATTCCACCGTACAAAAGTGCCAAATGGTAACCATAAATCTATATCATAACATGCAAATAATATCAGCTGTATATTACTTTAAGCAAACCAGCAGAAACTCATCAAGAGATAAAAGTACCATTTATGATTCATTCCTACTCGTAACTTCAAGCAATACTGATCTACTTCTATTTACTCAAAATGCCCACTAAGAGTACAGAAATGCAACATCAGTAGCAGACAAAAAGATGCAAATAAATATAAATCCGATCCTTCCATTCATCAAACCCTCCTCTGAGGCGCAGAAGTGCATGTTCTGAGGAAAAGTTCTTGACAAATTTCTGGACCCTTCTCCAATGCAATGAGAAGGGTTAAAATACTACTATCTAATCTTAATTACATGAAATTAGGGAATCGGCTTCAAATGACCGCCCTTTTACTAAAAGCAACTTTATTTCTAAACTTAAAATCTAATCTCTGACCGTTTCTGTATATCTCTTTAGTGCTGTCATCAGTGCAACGTTTTCATGGGAAGAGTCGGCTGGCCGCTTTCTTCTTTCGCTCGGGAGATAAAAGTGGAAATAACAGGAGCTGGCACTTCCTTCCGGCAGACCAGAAGATATTTTCGAAAACCTTTCTCTAGCTGGGTGTATTCGCCGCGTGTATATTTAGCATAACCCAGGTTCTTCTCGAACTGATTTTGCTGTTGCTGTTTTCGGTTTCCGGTCGTGCGAATGATTGAGTGGGTTAGGAGTCGTGCTGTATGGACATCTCCCTGTTTTTAGAATTGTTTCCGTTCTTTGTTCCAGGTTTTCCTGAAGCGTCTTCCTTCTCATGCGCTTCTTTCTTTGCTTTATCAAGTCTGAGCTTCAGGATATTTCCTGAACTTGCTGCTTTTGTGCGCCTTTGACTCTAAGTCCTCGATGGTCTAATTTCATCAGTGCCGGTTGGCTGATAGTCTGGAATCCGCGGTTCTGCTGCATGCGGCATCCATTTGCGGCGACATTCTCTCTTTGCTATCTGATTGGCGCTTTCCTCTTTCCTTCAAATGTTTCCTGCATATAAACTTATATCAGTTGCGTGTCTTGCAGTCTACGCAAAGAAGAAGGGAAATGAAAAGACTTGACGTGAAAGTATTAATCTCTAATAAATGCATAACCCTGACATTCATCATGACTTGACTCTTCGATAGATGTAATGCAATCACTCCTAGATACTCAAGCATGTGGTCATTAAATTCCTTCAGGGCGCGCACTTAATCCTGGGTTTATTGTGTGATAAGTCTTTTCAGATCGCAGATCGCAGATCGCTGCCATCGCAGATCGCAGATCGCAAACATCGCAGATCGCAGATTTCGTTTAATGGTTACGCCGCATAGCGCGATGCTTGCGATTTGCGATATCGCATATCGGCGATCGGCATTTCTCGACGGTCTTCTTTTAAAGGGGTGCGTGTGATGTATGCGACGCGATGAACTTCGCATCGCTCCGTCGCAGTTTCGCCTTTCGCGCTTGAGCAATGCTTCGACCTTTCTTTGCGATGCGATTTAAGCCTTAGGGAGAGAAATACAAAAACTTTAGAAAAATAATTTTTTTGGGATTTTTATTGAGGGTCCCCTCTTTGCTTTGACGTTATGGCTAATGTCAAGTGAAAGAAAGGGGGTTATTGGTGACCACAACAGAACCCAACCCAAAACAACACCCTGAAGTGCTTTTCCTATCAGAAGCACAACCTGCCCAATCAGAATCAGTGTATCCTGGTAATCTCACTCCATCTCCCTGCCTGTAGTCCAGACCATAATCCACTGTCCCCTGCAAGTATCACAAAATGTGTTTTGCAGCCACCCAATGAACCTTCCTAGGCTCACACGTAAACTGACTCATCGTGTTGACTGCAAAACAGATATCTGGTCTAGTGTTGACCAAATACATCAAGGAACCAATCAGCTGCCTGTACAATGTGGGATCCACCAACTCGGAATCCGAAGCATGAAGCTTCTTCCAGTTGGTGATCATCGGTGTCGACATGGGTCTACAATCCTCCATTTGGAATCTGCTAAGGATGTCCACAATATACTTCCCCTGCCCCAGGAAGAAATGCCCCTCCTCCTGCCACACCTCCAAACCCAAAAAGTAATGCATCAAACCGATGTCCTTCATCTCAAACTCCGTCGCAAGATCTCTCTTGCAGTGCTCTATGAGTCTCTCTGCACCTGTAATGATCAAGTCATCCACATACAGCACCAGAATGAGAGGCTCCTCACCAATCACAATAAAGTAAAGGTTCGGATCTGCCTCACTCTTTGTGAAACCCATCCCCTGCAAATATGTATCTATCCTGGAGTACCAAGCTCTGGGAGCTTACTTCAGGCCATAAAGGGCCTTCTTCAGTCTGCACACATGGGACTCCTTCCCATGCACCTCAAAGCCCTGTGGCTGCTCAATGTACACCTCCTCCTGTATGAAGCCATTGAGAAATGCGGTCTTCACATCCATCTGGTGGATCTTCCAACCCATCTCTGCTGCTATCGATATAATGGAGCGGATCGAAGTATATCGAGCCACGGGAGCGAAGGTCTCCTCATAATCAACTCCCTCTACCTGGGAGAACCCTCTAGCCACAAACCTCGCTTTGAATTTCTCAATGCTACCATCTGCAGCATGCTTTACCTTGTAAAGCCATCTAGAAGTAACCACGGATTTTCCCTCAGGCCTCGGCACCACCTCCCAAACATCATTCTTCATGATAGAAGAATACTCCTCCTGCATGGCCTCTCTCCAGACCTGCTGGCTAGCTGCCTCCTCATAGCTAGAAGGCTCAGAGTCAAGGATGCTGGTAACCATCGCCATATAGCTACAAAACCTCTCAGGTGGTCTAATCTCTCTGACCAGCCTCTTCGGCTCAACAACAGATGTGGCATCTCTCAAGGTGTCCTGAAGCCACTTGGGCTTTCTCTTCCCTGAGCATGCTTCTCCCATAGGAGAATGAAACTCCTCCTCCTCATCACCATCAGTAGCCTGAACTCCTGACTGTCTGTCTGTTGTCCTCCTGCCTGCACCTGAACCTGTAGAAGTTGAGGTACCGTGTGAACTGTCCATCAATGGACTCCCTAGTGATCTGCTCTGTGAACTGCTCTGCATGCTGCCCGGAGCACCACCCCTCTGGCTCGACGAGCCACTGCTCACTGACGGACTTGACATCCTCATAGATGTACCTCCGGATCCTCCTGATCCCTGCCCACTAGATCCCTGCGACTGACTCAACTGCTGCTGAGGGTCTGGCCGATCCAGATACTCTAACTCCCGTGACCTCCTAAAGGCCATGTCCTCCTCGAACTTCACATCCCGTCTGACAACAACTCTCCTCTGTGCAGGAATGTAAATCCGAAAGGCCTTTGAGGTCTCACTGTAGCCCACAAAGATACCCTTCTCTGCGGTGGGCTCTAGTTTGGTCCTCTTCTCCTTGGGTATATAGGAGTATGTAATGCATCCAAAGATATGAAGATGACCAATATCAGGCTTCTTCCCAGAGAAATCCTCCTCCGGAGTCATGTGCCCCAAGGCACGATGCGGACTCCTGTTCTGCAAGTAAACAACTGTGTTGCAGGCCTCTGCCCACAAGAACAATGGCAACCCCTGATCATGTAACATGGCTTTGGCAGCCCCTATGATGGATCTGTTCTTCCTCTCTGCAACCCCGTTCTGCTGGGGGTTGTAAGGAACAGTGAACTCCCTCCTAATGCCTGCCTCCGCACAATAGTCAACAAACTCTCCAAGGGTGTACTCTCCTCCATTGTCCGACCTCAAGGACTTGATCTTTCGACCTATCTGAGTCTCCACAAGAGCTCTGAACTCCTGAAACCGCTTGAAGACCTCACTCTTGGTCTTCAAAAAATAAATCCAGGTCCTCCTGGAGTGATCATCAATGAATAAAACATAGTACTCATATCCACTCAAGGAAACATGAGACATCCGACCGCTCACATCGGAATAAATCAAATCAAGTATCCCCGTCGCTCTGCTGTCACTGCTGGGAAAAGGGGATTTGGCAAATTTTCCCATCGCACAACCTCTGCAAGTATCAAAGTGATCAGTACTGAAATCTGGCACACCTGTAGTGATCTCCCGCAATGTCCTCAAGGCTCCATGATACATATGTCCCATCCTGCGGTGCCAAATCTCACACAGCTCAGAACTGCTAGCTCTGCTATCG
Organism: Pinus tabuliformis; assembly: GCA_031772625.1. NCBI lineage: Eukaryota > Viridiplantae > Streptophyta > Pinopsida > Pinales > Pinaceae > Pinus > Pinus tabuliformis. The sequence continues at coordinate 89,093,071 of CM062819.1, read as the reverse complement.
GTACTACTGCTCAATGCCAAAAGGGGTTGGAATGAAAACTTGTACACCTTTGCATGGCGTACACCTATCACTCTAGCTGAATCAGCTGGAGTGCCCCTGGGATACATCAACACCTGTCCTCACCTGAACAGTACCTCATATCCTCTGTCCTCCAAAGCTGAGATGAATATGAGGTTCTTCCTCATCCCTGGCACATAAAGAACCTCTGACACCTTCAAGGGAGGTTTGGACTCCCTCTGAAATGTCACTGTCCCCACCCCGACTACTCTAACAACTCTGTCATCACCGAGTACTACCTCAATATCAGTGCCACTCTCTGAAAGCTCTGAGAAGTACTCACGGACTCCTGTCATATGACGTGAAGCCCCACTGTCCACATACCAGATACCTGAAGATGCTCCGCTAATCGAGGGAAAAGCATGCTCCCTCTGAACCTGTGTGGCAGGTGATCCTGCACTAGAGGACTCACACATAGTGAACGCAAACTCTTGGTCAAAACGACCAGCAAAGTCCTCAATCTTTGCTGAAGCTGCCACGTCCTGGTTCTTCCCCTCTTCTTCTTCTTCTCCGGACACACAACTGCATAGTGTCCCATCTTTTGACAATTCCAACACTTCACCTTGGAATAGTCCTTCTGTGTGTTCCCCTGTTTACCTTTACCTTTGCCTTTGCCCCCACCACTGCTTGTGGAAGCCTGCTTCTTCCCTTTGCCTTTCTTGCCTCCTGCCACCAGTGCTACATCCTCATCCTTCTCAACTGGCTTGGCTGCCCCAAGCTGACCTTTCCTGATCTCTGTCTGAATGCAATCATCCCAAAACCTCTCCCATGTGGGAAGGGTCTCACGTGCACAAACCCCATCAGCAAAGTTCAACCATGAACGGGGGAGGCCATTCACTGCAATCCGCACCAACTCAGTGGGTGGAATGGCCTCTTCAATCGCTGCCAACTCATCTCTCACATTAGTAATCTTTGTGAGATATCCAGCTGCACTATCATTACCCATCTTAATGTTCTTCAGCTTCTCCTTCAGGACCATCTTCCGGTTCTCATTGGTACTCTGGTAGAGATTGGACAATGTTGTCCACATCTCATGGGCATTGCTCTTTCCTCTCACATGAGGAATGCAATGGTCTTTGATTCCGTCTATAATCAGCCTCTTACCCTTGTTGTTCTTTTTATTATAAGCTGTCAACTGAGTAGCATCAGTAGGCACAACAACAGGGTTCTGTGTGGTATGCACCATGATATCCCAGACTTCTGCCTCCTCAAAGATACTCTGCATTCTCTCCTTCCAAACGATGTAATTTATATGCCCATCCAGCCTATCCTCCACCCTCAATCCCAATGACATCCTGTTGTCCTAAAACTGAAAAATAGCACTGCTGTAGTAAAGATAAAACTGATGTTTATGAAAAATCAGCTTGCTAGAATTTTCTGAGTGAAAAATCAGCAACTGTAATTTTTCCTTTTGCTGTCCCAAACTGCCCTTCAGCACTCAAGCTCTGATACCATGTAGAAATTTCTGTTTTCCCACCCCGGTTTTCAATTTCTCCTTATTTCTCCCATATAGTTAAATGCCCTTTCCCATAACCATACATTTAACAAGCTGAAAAAAAATAAATTTGCTGAAAACACAAATTCTGGAAATTTTACAGAATGCTGGAAATTGCAGAAATAAAAATCAGCAGTAATAAACAACCATTAAAACACATTTAAACACTGAGATTTTTGGTCAATGTGACCCTGGAAAAACCCCCTACAACTCTTGGGGAAAACCAGTTTGAGAGCTCTTCTTTATTTATGAAAATTGTCTTTTACAGTGAGAAATTTTCAGCAAAAAATCAGCAAGCAAATTTACAACTTATCTCTTTTCCCATGCTTCACAACAAACTGGAAATTACAGCAAACAGGACAGCAATAAATTTTGTACGTTCTCCTCGATTTTCGTGCCCACTTTCAGCATTAAATGCTGCTGTATGGCCCTCGTTTTGCGTGCAAAAAAACCAGCAAACTGCTCCTCGATTTTTGTGCAAACCTCTCCTCGAAAATCGTGCCAAAATCTGCCTTTCACTGTGTGTTGAATCAGCTATACAAATCTGCTCAACTGCTGCCTTGGAATGTGTGCCAAGCTGTTGTCTCCTTCTCCTCCCTGCTCAGAAATCTCTCTTGCTCTCCTTCTCCCAATCTGCTCATGAAAGAATTGAATCGAATGTGATCTTTTCCTCCTTTTCCTCCCTTAATATAACTCCAAATGACTTTTGGGTGACCCAAGTGACTTTTGGGTGATCTCTAAATCCAATGGCTGAAATAGATTTAGATCAATTGCTGAGATTAAATGCTCATTTAAATCTCACTTTTTATTTTTTAATTCACCCCACTTTAATAAAGACCCACTTAGTCATTTATTTCCAAAGTCACTTTTCCTTTCTAATTTTTCATTGACTTTATAAAAGTCACTTTAAAATTAGACTTAGTAACTTTATCATTTAAAGTCACTTTTAAATTAGATTTAACTTTATAAAATTATAAAGTCACTTTAGGAGAAAAATTAAATTCTTTTGGACACTTTTCCCTAGGCCAAAGATCAAAGCCTAAGGGAACCACCTGTCCTCCGGTACCAAATTTCAACACTCACCAGTGTAGCCTTATTGATATTGTCATCCACGACTCCTTGTGCTTCCCATACTACTCTTATCATGAACCAGAATTGGCCTGGGTCTTCATTTCCTACTCCTTTGAATACCGGTAGCTTGTTCGCACTCGCCATACTAAACTGTGGTGGTGGCAAAGGTGGGATGGGTGGAGATGGAGTTGATGACGGTGAGACAGGTGGCGGTGTGGGTGGAGGTGGTAAACGTGGAATGCTCTACCTTATCAGACTAACCACACTTCTCAGAGAAACTTTCACAAGCTCTTCCTCGCTTTCCTGCGAAGGTGAAATTAAGGGACTGGTTTCTAATTCTTCACTACCTTCACTTATGTAGATCTTCCCACTTCGCGTAGCCCCAAACATGAATTTATTCGCATAACCCGCTTTTCACACAATAGCATCTTAATCAAAGTGTTCAAAGATTTAATATACTTACCTCGCGGTCCTTTGAGGAAACGTTGCTTTGCCTCACTGTGGCTGACGGCCGTATCTACCGCAAACTCAATGATAAATCCTCCTATAATTCGGTCGATCCAATGGTCCACAACTCGCGCTATCTTATCTCCTGACGCTTCTAGTCTGCGCACTAATTCCGGAGTCCACACGATTGGTTTGTCGAGCCTACACCTTCCCTAATTGTCTGCTAGCTTCACAATCCACTCATACAGCTCAGAAGGAAAGGATGCAAAGAAAATTTCATGGATTTCCGTATACAAGTAGCGCTCCAACCACTGTTCCTTAGATACTCGCAGATTTCTATTTTCCTGCGCCGTGAACTCGTGAATCTTCTTGTCCAACCACTCTTCAATTTCTTTCTTTGTGGGATTCCAGTGGCACGACATCAGACATCCCTTATGTAGATCCTAATCCCGGCAACGGAACCATTTTTTGGGTTGTGTGGGCCTGACCCAAGTTCAGAGGTGATTTAGCCAAGCAAATCCCAGTACTACTGGCCCTTTCGGCAACAGTCCGTTGATCGCAGACTAAGGTCTCACCGGAAGTAGTATGGGAGGGTCCTAGAACCAAGTTTCTACACCGTGGGGATGTCTGATGAGCTTAAGGTGGTCTGCGGTTTGACCCTGCGTGCACGTCTCTATGCGCACCTACTAGTCCCTTGCAACCTATGAGGCTACCTTCGCGCAGCCCTACCCGAGGCGCAATCCATATTATACCCAAGTTCATTGCTATTTAATCTGTTATTACCCAATTACTTAACTTATCTGTGTAATACTAGTGATAATTAATAGTATATCCAGCAATCACATAAGTGCATGTGATAAACAAAATAGTATAAATGTAAAGAATGTAATACACAAGAAGATGCACAGAAATTGGAACCAACTTCTGTTTATTATTCTTCGTTCAAATTTATAGACTCGACACCGCCCTGCGCACTCAGCTACAGGGGTTCGCGTACTCAGCTGTAAACTCTACTAGGCCTCTACGCACTTAGCTGCAAAGCCTCTTCCTACTACTACGACCCAATACACTTAGACTCTTACTTTATGTTCAAACCATTCGTATTCATCTATTTCTCCAATTTGCTATCTTTACAACTTAGAGCCTCACTCTATTTATATAGTCCCATGGTCCGCGGACCATGGGTAGGCTGACATGACATTACATTGCATTACAATACTTAGGGCAAACAACCCTATGACTCAACCTATACTTCGCGCTCTGCGCCTGCAATTTGCAGAGTTTTACAATACATTTGACCAAAACTTGGGCTTTGAGCCCCAAAACATGTTGTGGGGGGATTCCATGCCCAACAATTAGGAACCATATATCAAACTGGCCAAAGCCATTGATTTCCAAATAGAGGATGAGGAACCAAAAATAAAATTATCCTTGTGTATACCCTCTTACAAGGGAAAACTAATACCTTTCCATTTGCACAAAAACTTAATTCATGAACTTTGCAAGACTTGGGAAGAATATATAAACAAAGTTGAAGGAAAACATAAAAACATAGTGGTTGAGTTGCAAAGCAAGGTGTCCAAGATGGGTAATGATAAGAAACAACTCAGATAGATAATGGATGATGTGCTTAGTTGCAGGTCTCCTTCAACCAATTACAACATGTACTTGGCAAAAATATTGTTGATGTTTAAAAAGAATGTTATCATAAAAAATAAGCCTTTCTAGGTTGAATATAGAAATGGTTTCATAGAAGCATACAAGGCATGTATGAATCTAGAAAAAGACTTGCTCTGTGAACTGTACCAACATAATTTTTTGTTGTCTTTTGACAAAAATTGGAATCCCAACCCTTATGTAGGGGATGTCCAATTGAGAGCCTTTATATCGTATTTGAGAAATCAGGCCAGTTGGTGGAAGCTCCTAAAAAATTTAAGCATAATTCCAAGAGCATTTTGTGGATTATAGGAGAATATGAAATACCTGAAGAGGTGATAAAAGAACATCAACAATTGGCCAGTTTTTCATAGGAAGTAGAGAATATCACCAGGAATAGGTAGCATACCATTGCATATTGCACAACCCAGATTCAAATATTGGAGACTACCACACAAGAAGGATGTAAATAAAGGTGGGATGCCTCAGGAAAACAAACCCGAAATAAAGATCCATTTAACTACCTAAACTTAAAGATAGCCTTAACAAGGGTTGCTCAATATATTATTTCCATGGAACAATGTGGGAATAACTGGATCGGTCTTAGATTTCACTATCCAATGATCTGGTTGCCAACAAGGATATATAAAAATTCCTATACCCTAAGAAAAAAAGAAGAGTTTGAATGTTGGAATGTTATTATGGAAACAAGAGGGTATCTTCATCCTGGTAAAGTAGGACATAGTGATTATTGTATCAACAATATTCATGAAAATCTCCCTTCATCCTTAGATTCAGAGTGACCCCTATCTTCTTGTTGATATTCACTCCCTCACTATTGCTGACACTCTCCCACTCACCATTGCTGACACACTGGCTCACCATTGCTAACACTCATTGCCACTAGTACGACAACTAATTGTCAGCAAACACATAATATTTGATGTTGTAACATATATTATTCTCCAATAATATATCACCATTAACATTGAGTGGTTATAAAAAATTGGTAAAATTGTGTTTGATGTAGGTTTTAACCCCGTACATAAATTACCTGCATACGAATCCTAAAACACAGAAAATAAACAATGCAAGAGCATAACACATAAAACACATATACACAGAGATTTTCCCCTGGATCCTAAAACTGGGACTACCAACTTGATTTTTCATTATGTTCCTTTCAATGTTATAATACATATTTATACATGCCGAAGCATCCAATACCATGGACCGAAAACCATCACGTCCAAAAACATGTGCGAAAAACATGCACACAACCATAGGTAGGTCTACCCATCCTAACATAGGGTCCAAAACCAAAATTTTTACACCTCAAACCCCCTGTGACCCCCCCCTCCACTACACAATTGGTGCAACGAAAGGGGGCTTCGCCCCCCCTCTAACCCCTCGGTTAACTACGTGGGCTAGTCGTGGAAAGAATATAACACAACCCAACATTCTCCCACTTGTTGTTTTCTTTCGACAGGGGGACACAAGAGAGCTTAGTCATTTTTTCAGCCCTGAAACGCCCATTGTATCTCTACACCAAGAGAACTTCTCAGAGCTCACAGATTTTGTCAATGCATCTGCAGTATTCTTCAAAGTGTCCACCTTTACCAACAACACCTTTCTGTCTTCTATCATATCCCTCACAAAGTGATACTAAACATCAATGTGCTTTGTCTTTGAATGATATGCGGGGTTCTTTGCCAAGAAAATTGCACTTTGTCTATCACAGTCTATCCTTATAGCTCCCTGTACTAACCCCATACTTGAACACAATCTCTGCAACCAAACCGCTTCCTTGCTTGCATGAGTGACTGCCATGTATTCTGCCTCTGTAGTTGATAGTGCCACTACAGATTGTTTCTTACTCATCCAACTAACTGCACCTCCAAATAGGTTAAACACATACCCACTAGTAGATCTTCTCTGATCCAGATCTCTAGCCCAGTCTGCATCAACAAAGCCATGAATATCCAACACTCTTTCTAATCCCGGTCTTCCTTGGTAACACAAACCATAATCACTAGTGCCACGCAAATACCTAAAAACCCACTTCACTGTTGTCCAATGCTCCTTTCCTAGTTTTGACATAAACCTGCTCAATACTCCCATTACATGTGCAATGTCTGGTCTAGTACAGACCATTGCATACATCAGGCTACCGACTACACTTGCATATGGAACACGGGACATGTCCTCTTCCTCTTCTTGTGTCTTGGGAGACTGTTCAGCAAATAACCTCACACCTACAGGAATAGGAACCTTCACCGATTTACTATCCTGCATCTTAAACCTCTGCAATATTGTCTCGACATACTTCCTCTGGTATAACCAGAGCTTCCTCTTTGCCCGATCTCTTTTAATTTCCATGCCCAAATATCGTTTGCAGCGCCAAGATATTTCATGTCGAATTTGGAGGACAATTGGGTCTTCAAATCCTAGATAATGTCTTTGTCATTTCCAACCAGCAACATATCATCCACATACAAGACCAGATAAAAAACACGGTCACCAATTAATTTAAAATACACACAGTGATCTGCTTTGCTTCTGGTGAAGCCAAGTCCCCGTATAAATGTATCAAATTTTTGATACCACATCCTTGGTGACTGCTTTAACCCATACAGAGACTTCTTTAACTTACATACCAGTTCTTTCTTACCCTTCACCGCAAAGCCTTCAGGTTTATTCATGTAGATCTCCTCTTCCAGATCCCCGTGAAGAAATGTTGTCTTCACATCCATCTATTCTACCTCAAAATCAAAAGTAGCAGTAACAGATAAAAGTAATCTAATAAAAGTTACCTTGGCAACAGGGGAAAAAATATCACCAAAATCAATTCCCGGCACCTGGGAATAACCTTTTGCTACCAACCGAGTTTTGTATTTCTCCACCTTTCCTTCTGCATTTATCTTCTTCTTGAACACCCATTTGCTGCCAATGGGTTTCCTTCCAGCCAGCAACTCCACCAGATCCCAAGCCTCATTTTTGTGCAAAGATGCCATTTCATCAACCATGGCCTCTTTCCAGAGTTTTCCATCCTCTGAATCTACTGCTTCCTTCACAGTTCTGGGATCATCATCAGTAATAGATAAAGCAAAATTTGAACAGAAAGCAGATGGACTATACCTTTCTGGCTGCCTTCTTTCTCGAACTGATCTTCTTACACCCGGAGTTTGTGGCTCTTCATCTTCTGATTCCTCCTCTGCTGTAGAGTCTGATTCTTCCTCCTTTAGCTCAAACTCTATCTTCTCAGGTTCCTTTGGTTGAAATTCATGTTTAATAACATCTTTCACCTCTCTGAACACCACATCTCAGCTGTACACAACCTTCCTTGTTACCGGGTTCCAAAGCTTATAACCCTTTAAACCATCCTTATACCCAATAAAGATGCACTTTTCATATTTGCTATCCAACTTGGCTCGTTTCTCCTTTGGAACATGTACATATGCATCACATCCAAATACCCTCAGATGTGAAAGAGAGGGTTTCTTACCAGTCCATACCTCTTGTGGAGTCTTATCCTCCAACACTAATGAAGGTGACCTGTTGACTAGGTAACATGCAGTATCCACCACCTCTGCCCAGAATTCTTGTCCTAACCCGGCACCACTGAGCATGCTTTTTGCCCTTTCCATCAATGTCTTATTCATTCTTTCTACAACTCCATTTTGCTGAGGTGTATATGGAGTAGTCTTCTGTCATGCTATACCAGACTTCTTACAGAATTCTTCAAAGTCCTTGCTGCAAAAATCTCCACCATTATTTGTCCTCAACACCTTTATCTTCTTCTCTGTCTGATTTTCCATGAGATCTTAAATTCTTTAAACCTGTCAAAGGCTTCAGATTTCTTCTTAAGGAAATATATCCATGTATTCCTTGAGAAGTCATCTATAAATGATACATAGTACATAGACTTACCCAATGATGGAACCTTCACAGGTCCAAACACATCACTGTGCACAAGTTCTAATATTTGTTTCGTCCTCTTACTACCAAAGGGGAAACTCACCTGAATCTACTTCCCATATACACAATTTTCACAGAAATCAAAATCCAGAGAGCTATTACTCATATCTTCTACCATACCTTTACCATGAAGTATTCGAAGGCCCTTCTCTCCAATATGTCCAAGCCTTTGATGCCACAGCATGGTCTTCTCTCCATAGACCACTAGATTTTCAGCTCCACTTTCAAGAACCACAGAACTGTTGCACCCATCAACAACAGTGCTACATTGTAGCTTGTACAGAGTTCCAATCCGAACTCCTTGCATCAATACCAGTGCTCCACGAACCATCTTGCAGGTATCCTTCTCGAACACTGTTTTTACACCTGCATCATCCAGCTTGCTTATAGAAATCAAATTTCTAGCCAATGCAGGAATATGCAAAACACCCGGAAGTGTTATAATGCTTCCACCTTGTAACTTCAACTTTACTTTTCTGCGACCAATGATTCTAGCCTTCCTATCATCCCCTAAGAAGACATCACCACCATCATATTTCTCATACTCGCAGAACCAATCTATGGGGAGTGAAGTGAAAGGATGCACCTGAGTCAATCAACCATGCCTCATGATCTACATGTGTACTTGAAGAAGCCAAATACACATCCCCACCTTCATCTAATGTGGTTTTCGCCTCTGCAGAAGGAGCATCATCAGATCCCTTTCCTTTATCAAGAGCTTTAGATTTACAATCCCTTTTGTAGTGCCCTTCCTTTCTGCATTTCCAAGACACCGCCTTTACAGGTTTTCCTGGAGATTTAGATCTCCCACTCCATGACTTATTTTTGTTTCTGTTCTGGGACCGTCCTCGTATAGACAAGGCATCACCATTCTGGCTCTCCATATTTTTTCATCTCATCTCCTCCGTCAGTAAGGCTGAGACTATTTCATCAAACTACAAGGCAGTTGCATTGCTACCTATTGCAATAACCAGACTATCCCACGAATCTGGTAGAGAACACAACAAACTGATGCACTTATCTTAATCTGAAATTTTAATATCAATAGATGCTAACTGACTTACCATAGTATTAAATGCATTTAGATGCTTTGTCACCGAGTCTCCATCTTTCATCCTCAGGTTATACAACTTTTTCTGCAAGAACAGTTTATTCACTAGAGACTTAGATTGGTACAAAGTCCCTAACTTGTCCCACAAAGCCTTCGCTGTAGCTTCCCTTGATACATTCAAAAATACTGAATCTGAGACACACAATCGTATTGTACTCTTTGCCTTCCGATCCAACTTCTTCCATTCTTCATCAAACACTCTCGTTAGTTTAGTACCCAAATCTACCATGATCCACTGATCTTTATCCACCAATAGATCCTCCATCTTGAGTTTCCACAACTCAAAACTTTGACCATTAAATTTCTCGATCTCTATCTTTCCACTGCTCACCATCTTCTTTCACCACCAGAATCGATCTCGCAGATCTCCCACTGAACAGGGTCTACCATAGGCCCGAGCGAAACCCCTCAGCAACAAAGGCGTCCCCTTGAAGCCAAAACTGCTCCGATACCAAATGTAGGTTTTAGCCCCATCCACAAATTACCTGCATACGAATTCTAAAACACAAAAAATAAACAATGCGAGAGCATAACACATAAAACACATATACATAGAGATTTTTCCCTGGATCCCAAAACCGGGACTACTAGCTTGATTTTTCATTATGTTCCTTTCAATGTTATAATACATCTTTATGCATGCCAAAGCATCCAATACCATGGACCGAAAACCATCGTGTCCAATACCATGGACCGAAAACCATCACGTCCAAAAACATGTGCGAAAAACATGCACAAAACCATAGGTGGGTCTGCCCATCCTAACATAGGGTCCAAAACCAAAATTTTCCGGGGTGCTGCCCCAGACCCCATAAAGTGGGGTTACGGGTACAGCTCAAAACCCTTGTGACCCCCACCCCCGCTACACAATCGGCACAATGAAAGGGGGCTTCGCCCCCCCTCTAACCCCCCAGTTAACTACGTGGGCTAGTTGTGGAAAGAATATAACACAACCCACCATTTGAGATGTTTTGTTATAATTTCGTTGCATTTCCGCTACAAATTTTCTTACATTTACGTTGTTTTTATTCCAATTTATATATCATATTCATGATTAGACACCAATGTATGCAAGCATAATGAAAGTATGGAACAACCCCATGAAATCTATCTTCTATATATTGAAAGATTGAGTGTAAATTCTTGGAGTTATTTATTGACCTTAAATGACAATTCAGACAAATTTCTCAAATCAGCAAACATATCCTCACCACCTATCAAACATACATGAACATATTCAAAAAAACAATAATACATGTAATACACTAATAAATATTAAAATCAAATTGAAAAAAAATGTATTACAACAAACATGGAAAACCATGCGTTGTTGGAACGGGGGCAACCTCGCTTGTTGAGTTGTTGAGTTTCATCTTCATCTACAGTGATATTCAAGTCAATTTCCAATCTTGCATTTTTTTTTCTTGTTTTTCTTCTCTTTTTGGGTCCTAGGAAACTCTTCTTCCTCTTCAAAGATGAATCAAAAGCACCCAAACCACACGTGAATTCATAATCCATAATATGAATATTGTTGGCATCATCCAACATTTTTTTAACCAAATAAATCAACTGTTTAGTCTTGAACAAAGTTGCAGGAGGATTGTTTCGAACCAGGTCTATGTAGCCAAATAACTCCTCTTTAGCCAACTAAAGTCCTTCAACATTTACATCAACATTGTGACTATCCATGGAAAATGCGTTTACATCCTCACCAAGATCTGATATTCCCTCAATATTTATCTCAATAGGGTCATTGTATGAATCAGTTGTGATTTCGTGATTTAGTATTTGGTTTGAATCCATTGAACAGGAAGACAACCAACCCACCTTTATGGCATGCTTTCAAATGTTGCCACGAATAGACCATGGGCAATCACAAGTTAAGAAATTTGTGTAATGACAAGTGACAAGATAATTCTTATTAGGTTTAGATTGACTCCTCAACCCAAAAAACATGAGACATTTCTCATGAGGGCCACAATCACTATCTGGAATTCTTTTCTCTTTCTCCATTAATGATTCAAATTGTTTCTCTTTCCTGTAATTATTCAAAAATCCTTCCTTTCTTATAATTTCCTTAAACCGATAACATGGCTCAACATTTGTTAGAAGAACATATATCAACCAATCCATCTGACGAGAACATTTATTTCTTCTATCAGATAGAAAGTTTGTCTTTAGATGACATTGATATGGCTCTACAACATTGTTTGTCTCCTTATTTGCATGGGGAAAATCACTATAAACTACATTGATATGGCTCTACAACATTGTTTGTCTCCTTATTTGCATGGGGAAAATCACTATAAACTTTTACCGACATCCTAATTGTAGAAAAGTTGGGTTAATGAAGATATTTCATCAGTATGAAAACCAAAAAGAGAAATGTAAGAAAGAGTTTGTCAACTTACAAATCTTGTCACCAGCAACCTAATTCTTGTGCAAATAGTCTAGGAACTTCTCCTCATTAGAAAATTTGTTGAAGAAAGCATTAATTGCATTGCTCACTTCAGCACTAGAACAATAATTCATAATTAAACCCAAATCACTAAACATCTCTTTTGTTATTTCTGGACTACTAGCCAATCGATTCACATTTTTTATCCATGCTCAACGTACATGCCAAACACACAAGATAGCATTTCACCTTGTGATTATCTTGCCACATTCAATTCATTTCAAGCATGTTCTTTTTGTAATAAATACAAATTGTACTATAAAATAAGTAGATTGAAGTTACCTTAAAGCACCAATTTCAGCCAATGCATCATCAACCATGAAGGCATTAACTTTCCAACTATGATCAACTTGGTAACACCTATTCATGAGGTGCTCCAACCATAGTGAAATGTCTTGTGATGTATTACGTGATGCCACCACCCATGCAACTGACATTATTGGTCAAATTTTTCATTGGTGTCAATATGGCATTGTTGGAGAAGGAAAATATTCTTATGATACATGAATAACCCTTCTGTGATGTTTCCATAACCTCATACAAAAACTAGGAGAAAACCCTAAGCATGAATATGATGCAAATAACAAATTCCCTAGCTACATGATAAATCCATAAAGCCCTAGCTTCATGATGAAGTTAGCCTTGCTAAAATTCCCATGAAACATTGGATGGTGCTAGATTATTGATGATGAAGCCCTAGATGCCCATGATGGCTTTGAATATGCCCTAAACCAAATAAATGAAGATCACATGTGATGAAACTCTCTTCTTGCATGTCATGAAATTGAATAAAGATAAAATCCTAATGGTTGCCATGAATAAAATAATGATGATAGTTTTAAGAAGATAATTTTATTGATGGTAAAATGACCTCATTTAAGGATGGAATTGGCATGAGATCGTAGAGGAAAATTTTCCCTTTCTAATGAGCTATTACTCGCCTTCTAACTCCTCTTAGATTGAGAGAAATCGATTTTACAAGTTGGAATAATATATTTTCTATGATAAGCCGACATGAGCCAACTTATGCAAGTCAGCCTCCCATCCAAGTGACGTGTCTCTTCACCTTAACTCAAAAACTTGTATAAATAGAAGTTCGAATTCATCATTTTGACCATCCAATTTCGGTGAAGGAAATACAGAATTCGAATAAGAACCACAGGAGCAGATAAGAGGCCGAGGAGGATATTGAAGTTTACAATTTGGGAATTTCTTGATTGGGTATACCTCAAGTTTGTGGACAGCTCAGACTAGTTTTCTACACAAAAGCTCAAACATGTAGCTACTTGAGATACCAACCGTCAGCACCTTAGATTGCTAGATTATAATCTTGGACAACCTTCTAAAAAGTTTCGTTCTTGTATAATATTGCAACCTTATGAACTAAGCTCATATTAGAACCTAAACTCAAATAAGGCAACAGACCTCAGGCTCGGACCTAAGCACACCAATGACAAACAATACCTCGGACTTGCAGTGAACAATCACCTGATGTATTTATACATGTAGTAGCTCGTACATACCTAATAAAATCACATATTTGAACTATCACCTTTTTAATATCTCGAATTTCAACTTGGAGGCTCAGTTCTAGGCTACAAGATATCTGATTTGTTAAAGGACTACAAGGCAGTGCCATTTACCATATTAAAGACTAGAAGTCTCAGTATTGAAGAAAACACACCTCTGACTATACTATACCTTGGAATAGTCACATATATCAGAATCTGAGGAAACAACTTGTGGAGACAGTCCTCACCTCAGAATTGAAGGAGCCCAGACCTGTGATAAAAGGCTCGAACCTACAAACATACTTCAGACTTAAGGTTGGACTAGTGATTAGCATTGTATAGAGAAATGAAGTATTAAGATAGTCACATTTAGGCTCTGCTCTGTGGAGAATTATCATGTGGTTAAGCTCAACTCATACCCTCAGACTGTTGGCTAGTGAAGAGATTACAACAGTGACATTTGAGCATAGACTCGTGGTACTAAGGCTCAATCTTGGACTTAACATTTGGAGGACTTTGCATTTTATATGAGGGCATATTTGGCATTTGTTGAAGTCTACAGTGACAAACTTGTGAAGTAGAGATCTAAAGGCTACAAATTTTGGGAACAATCTATGGCTTGAAATTAGCGTTTGGAAGCTCCTTGAGAATACCTCCTTAGACTTGAAACATTTGAAGAATGCAGACACAAATCGAAGAAGTCTTATTGAAGATTTTGAAGAATCCCTCTTGAAGATACTTGTTGGAGGAGCCTTTGAAGTGGACTTGTCTTCAAAGTAGGCATTGGATACTTCTTGGGGCAACCTATTAAAGACACCTTGAAGGATTCTTGAAGACATTTGGAAGACCTGTAGAAGTTGATCTTAGAGGTGCCCTTGAAGATCATCATGATGCATTGTTGAAGCCATCATGAAGTGGCCTTGGATAATTTGTTTGGGTACCATGAAGAGTTGTAGTGACACCTTTCTAATAAGACAAAGTTGTCATTAATGAGTTAAGTGCTTGAGATCGATTGAAGGCAGTGTTGAAGGTGAAGATATTGTCAGGGCTCATTGCAGAAGATATTGGGAGCCGTAAAGAATAATTAAACTTATCTTGACGAATTGAAGTTGTGGGTTGGAGCCCTAGAGGATAGGAGTCCTCAAGAAGACTAGGTTAGAGCATGTACCAAAGATTGGGTTGGAGCCCTAGAGGTTGGTGCCTCATAGAAACAAGGTTGGAGCCTTGGGAATATAGGGTTGGATCCTTAGAGGTTGGAGCCTTGGGAATATAGGGTTGGATCCTTAGAGGTTGGAGCCTCGTGAAGTCCAAGTCGGTGCTTGGCAAAGTACAGGTTGGAGCCTGGCGGATTGGAGATTGGTGTCTCCATATAGGGTTGGAGCCCTAATTATTATTGTACTTGATTCATTGTAAAGAGGATTGGATACATAATCATTGATTAATAAAATTATTATTCTATCATTGTTCATTTTGTGTTCTAATTATAAGTGATCTTAACTAGTAAAAATAACAATTGAAAATAAATACAATTTCATCCCCCCCCCCACCAACCCACTCAGTATTTCCAATAATTGGAATCAGAGCTAGTACCTTCACTCAAATCCTAACAGATTTAAGGTAGATCCTTAGAACACAAATGGAAAATCCAAGGAAGAAAGCCTCCAATCCTTCTAAAGATGTCTCTTCTTCAACCATGAAAGAAGAAGATAATCAAATTGGGAAAGCTTTGTTGTTCAATGGAAACTTTTAAATATGGAAGGAATGAATGAACAATTTTTAATGGCTCAAGGGTTTGAAGTCTTGGAATCATTGATTATTGAAACAACAATGGAAGAATAATCCAAGGAGCATAATGTGAGAGAAATAAAAGCAATCTTGAGTGGTTACCTAGTCCTATAAAGGCCAAACAAGAAAAATGCTCATCAGCAAAAGGTATGTGGGACAAACTTCAAGATCTTCACACAAAAGGAGATTTGAGCATGACCTCTAATCAAGAAGATGATGAAAATCAATAAGGAAATATAGAACCCATAAAGGAAGTTGAAAACAAGAGTGAAGGCATCAAGACCAAGGAGGACCTAGAAGATGAAGAAAATGAAGAAGATCTCAAGGCAAATCTTGTAGCTTCCCTAGAAGAGATAAAAAGTTTGAAAAAGGGAAATGATGAGCTCAAGAAGCAAGCAAAAAATGGTGACCATGACCTTGAAAAGACAAGGAAGGAAGTTGACATTCTCAATCTTCTAGTTCAAGAAAGAGATAAGGAGATCACTAAGCTTAAGGAGGAATTTCATCAAAACAAGAAAAGGAATCATGAAGTCATATCCATAACAAATCAATTTTATAAAGCAAAGAAAAGGGAAGACGTTCTGTCAATCCATCTTAAACAAAGACACGGGGACTTGAAAAAACTTGAAGTGAAAATTTTTCAACACAAGGAAGAGGTCTCCTCCCTTAAATCTCAACTAGAGGAAGCAAAGAAACAAGCACAATGAGTTGAAAAGGTGATGGAAGCTTTGAAACTCCTAGAAGGACAAGTCGATGAAGCAGAAAAGGGAAGAAATGTCATGACATGGCAACTAGAAGAAAAGGATGAAGACATCACCAAATTAAAATTAGAAATAACCTCACTTAAGGTTCAATCATGTGAAGCAATGAGAATGAAGTAATAAATGGAGAACCATCTAGCAAAGAAGGATGAATAATGCAATATGATGAAAGAAGAAATTGATCTCCTAAACAAAGAAGTTTATCATCTGAACAAGAGTCTAAAAAGCTCTCAAACCCTAGATGACATCATAAGTCATCAAATATCTCCTCTTGATAAATCAGGTATTGGTTATGCAGGTGAACACTCAAATAGAAATGATGCAAACCCTAATGCTTCAAACAACAAGGATGTGGAGAATCTTGGAAGAAATATTGATGCCCCTAGTTCTAGCAAAGGCAAAGAGAAGAGTCAAGATGACATTGGAAGAAACCCTACTCCAAGAAGATATGAAGATGGTGTCAAGAATGCAAGAGGAAATAAATTTGATCAAAGGATCTCAAGACAGAATGACTTTAGAAGCACATCAAGGCAATCTCCATCCTCCAGGTACCAAAGTATATTTTTTGATTATTGTTATTCTTGTACAAATTTTGGGCATATGGAAAAGGATTGTAGAGCATACCACAAGGACAAATATAATGGTCCACATCATCTCCCTAGAAGAATATTTGCAAGAAGTCATGATTCCTCATTCATTAACAAGATGTAATGCTTCAAATGTCATAACATTGGACATATGGATCGTAATTGTAACTTTACTTGGATCTGTAAATAAGCTAAAACCATGGCTACCAAGCCAAAAAATAAAGTAACACAAGTATGGAGAAGGAAGAAAATTGGATCAGAAAGCCTCTTGAACACTCAAGACATCAACTCATGTTGTTGATCTAATGGGTACATCTTTGATAGATATGATATTCCATGTTTTTTATGATGAAATTCTGCCAAAAAGGAGACCATGCATACTGTTAGGGAGCTTTCGATTCCAGACCGTTCTTGCAGAAGTTATCCCTAAAGAACCCTATGAAACCCTTGATGATTCACACATGGACAATAATCTCCTGATATATAATATCTCGGGAGTAATTCCATTGAAGAAAACCATGATATTGTGTCTTCACTACACATCCATTGTTGAAGATGTCTTCCGCTTGATCACAGGGCAGAAATCCTTCTTGTCTACATCAAAAAGAAGAGCTAGAGGATTTTATGCAAGCAAGGGGATTTGGTTGATCATCTATCTCATCCATTTCCATGAAGGCATGAAAATACTTAGGGGGATCAAGCCCATTAAATAAAAATATAATGATAGAGGGAGTTGCAAAAAGAAACATAACAAGGAGGAGCACCATCGTAGGGGGAGAAACATATATATCATGAAGAACTATCATTAATGAAGAAAATACGATGAAGCAGCATGTCAAGAAGAAGCTTGATAGGGGGAGTACTTGGGCACCCCATTTTCCATTGATGTCAAAGGGGGAGAAATTGTTGAAAGGGAAAGAATATTGCCATCAATGACAAAGGGGGAGATTGTAGGTCAAATTTGTCATTGATGTCAATATGGCATTGTTGGAGATGGAAAATATTCTTGTGATACATGAATAACCCTTCTGTGATGTTTCCCTAACCTCATACAAACCCTAGGAGAAAATTGTAAGCATGAAGATGATGCATATACCGAATACCCTAGCTACATGATAAATCCCTAAAGCCCTAGCTTCATGATGCCCTAGCCTTGCTAAAATTCCCATGAAACAATGGATGGCACTAGATTATTGATGATGAAGCCCTAGATGCCCATGATGCCTTTGAAGATGCCCTAAACCAAATAAATGAAGATCACATGTGACGAAACTCTCTTCTTGCATGTCATAAACTTGAATAAAGATAAAATCCTAATGGCTTCCATGAATAAAATAATGATGATAGTTTCACAAAAATAATTTTCTTGATGGTAAAATGACATCATTTAAGGATGGAATTGGCATGAGATCGTAGAGGACATTTTTCCCTTTCTAACAAGCTATTACTCTCCTTCTAACTCCTCTTAGATTGAGAGAAATTGAGTTTACAACTTGGAATAATATATTTTCTATGCTAATGATCTGAACTTAAATAGGAACACAACACCTCATAGATATAATCATAAACATAGAGATGCAGCAGAAAAAAGACTTCATTTCATTAATAGAAAAATATTGAACTATGCTTACAAAAAAAATGGAAATAAGATAGCTCAAGTGATGATAGCTTATCTCTGAGAACAGATGTGGTGGCTACATGCCTCTGAATTATGTTACAATGAGACTCAAGGGCCTATTTATTATTGGAAAACATGAGAAAACCCGAAACAACCAAAACCCTAACCCCAAGCAATGTAACACCAAGAGTTTGTCGGCCTCGTTGGGGTTAGTTGGGCAACCAACTTCCCGGGGTCGTAGCTTGGTCATATTATCTTCATTTGGTGCATACGATACCTTGTTGGAAATTTCTCGCCAAGTACTATAGGTTTCGCCATAGGTCCATGCCATTTTGGGAGTCAAAACTGCTCTGGAAGTTCAAGATTCGAAAACTTCTAAAAATAGTAAACGCTGAAATGAAAAAGGAAACAGATGAAACTAACTAGGGGGTCTAGGTGGAATAGGCAGGTGGCCACCAATATCCACCTAGATCAGCTAATCCGACATGAGCCAACTTGTGTAATTCGACCTCCCATCCAAGTGAAGTGTCTCTTCACCTTAACTCAAAAACTTGTATAAATAGAAGTTCAAATTCATCATTTTGACCATCCAATTTCGATGAAGGAAACATAGAATTTGAATAAGAACCATAGGGATAGATAAGAGGTCGAGGAGGACATTAAAGTTTACAGTTTGGGCATTTCTTGATTGGGTATACCTCAGGTTTTTGGACAGCTCGAACTAGTTTTCTACACAAAAGCTCGGACCTGTTGCTACCCCTGACACCAATCATCAACACCTCAGACTGCTAGATTAGAATATCATACAAACATCTGAAAATTTTTGGTCTTGTAAAAGATTGCAGCCTTGTGAACTAAGCTTAGATTAGAACCTGAACTCAAATAAGGAAACATACCACATGCTTGGACCTAAGCACACCAATGACAGTCAATACCTCAGACTTGCAGTGAATAATCACCCGAAGTCTGTCTACTTGTAACAACTCAGATAGACCTAATAAAAGCACAGATTTGAACTGTCACATTTTTAATAGCTTGGATTGCACCTTGGAGGCTCATTTCTAGGCTACAAGCTCTCGGATTTGTTAAAGGACTACAAGGCAGTCCCATTTACCATATTAAAGACCAACAGTCTCAGTATTGAATAACACACACCTCAAACTGTACTATACCTTGGAATAGTCACATATCTCAGACTCTGAGGCAGCAACCTGTGGAGACAATCCTCACCTCAGAATTGAAGGAGTCCAGACCTTTGATAAAAGGCTCTGACCTACAGGCACACTTCAGACTTAAGGTTGGACCAGTGATTAGCATTGTTTGGAGTAGTGAAGTATTGAGACAGTCACATTTAGGCTCTGTTTTGTGAACAATTCTCCTATGGTTAAGCTCAATACATACCCTCAGACTGTTGGCCAGTGAAGAGATTACAACAGTGACAATTGAGAACATACCTATGGTAATAAGGCTAGAGATTGGACTTAACATTTGGAGGAATTTGCATTTTATTTGAGGGTAGATTTGGAATTTGTTGAAGTCTACAGTGACAAACTTGTGAAGTAGAGATCTAAAGCCTACAAATTTTGGGAACAATCTATGGTTTGAAATTAGTGTTTGGAAGCTCCTTGAGACTACCTCCTTGGACTTGAAACATTTGAAGAATGCAGAAGTAACTAGAAGAAGTCTTATTGAAGATTTTGAAGAAGCCCTCTTGAAGGTATTTTTTGGAGGAGCCCTTAGATTAGACTTGTCTTCAAAGTAGACATTGGAGACTTCTTGGGGAAGCCTATTGAAGACACCTTGAAGGATTCTTGAAGACATTTGGAAGACCTGTAGAAGTTGATCTTGGAGGCGCCCTTGAAGATCATGAGGCATTGTTGAAGTCATCATGAGGTGCCTTGGAGAATTTGTTTAGGTGCCATGAAGAGTTGTAGTGATACCTTTCTAAGAAAACAAATTTGTCATTGATGACGTAAGTGCTTTGAAGATCAATTGAAGGCAGTGCTGAAGGTGAAGATATTTTTAGGGCTCATTGCAAAAGATATTAGGAGCCATGAAGAATAATTAAACTTATCTTGATGAATTGAAGTTGTTGGTTGGAGCCCTAGAGGATAGGAGTCCTCAAGAAGTCTAGGTTGGAGCTTGTACTAGAGATAGGGTTGGAGCCCTATAGGATAGGAGTCCTCAAGAAGTCTAGGTTGGAGATTGTACTAGAGATAGGGTTGGAGCCCTAGAGGTTGGTGCCTCATAGAGATAAGGTTGGAGCCTCAGGAAGATAGGGTTGGAGCCTAGTGAAGTCCAAGTCGGTTTTTTGCAAAGTACGGATTGGATCCTGGGGGATTGGAGATTAGTGTCTTCATCTAGGGTTGGAGTGCTAATTATTATTGTGTTTTATTCTTTGTAAATAGGATTGGAGTCCTCATCATTGATTAATAAAATTATTATTCTATCATTGTTCATTTTGTGTTCTAATTATAATTGATCTTAACTAGTAAAAATAACAATTGAAAAGAAATATTGATTCACCCCCCCCCCCTCTCATTATTTCCAAAAGACACCCCATTTTGTTGCTCATCAAACACCACAAGTGTGTACAACTAATACTATCACATATGAAGTCAACTTCAACTCATTGATCATTATCAATCATTACTAATCAAATTATTATACTAGATCATTCATTCTCAATACACTCACCCCCATATTTATTTGTGTTGAATGTTGAATCCATAACTATTAGGATATTATTTGATAGCTTCACCATGGTCTCCAACTTCCATTTCTTCTGAGTTCCAACTATAAAATGGATCTCTCCACCATTGGGCTTTTGATAAAAGAAAAAATCATCTTGGTGTTTTCTATACCAAAGGTTCACACTCATTTCATTCTTCTTATGCAACTGATACTTTCCTTTCATTAGACAATTATAGATGTTAACAACATCTTTCCTACACAAAAAGAAATCCCTATCTCAAGTTGTGGCATCCATGTCAACATATTTTTTAATATTCATTTTGCAAACTGAGTCAATCGACACTTCCATGAAGAAAGGACCCTCTGCATAGGAAACCATGTCCTTTGATAACTTTGGTTGATGTTGTAACAACCCTGGTGAAAATTTAATGTAATAAAAGTTAATAAAGGAAAAATAATACCACGTTTAAGGAACACTTATTCCAAGATGAATGTTGGGAAAATATATCCTAGTGGGCATCATTAGATGTGTTTATGGCTAAAGAAATTGGAAAAGGCTAAGGAAAAGGCATTAAAAAGCAAAAAGGCATTTTTCGAACATTTATTTATGAAAAGAAAGAAAATTAGAAGAAAAGTAAGGTGAAAAATCACAGGTTGCATGTGAGGAGGAAATTGAAGGAAAATAATGGAAAATGAAGAAATTAGAGGCCTCATTAAGAAAAAGGCTTCTTGGAGCACTCTAGCTTTGGATCAAGGAAGGAAAAGCAAGCAAAGGGAAGGAAAGGAAAGCAAGGATTAAGGAAGGAAGAGCAGGATTAAGCAGCTTCGGCATGAATACTTGCAGGTAACATATTGCATGTGTGATTTCCTAGCTGGTTTTGACATGCATGGATTTGCATGTTGGTGTATGGTTCTCTTGTTGTCAGTGACATGGTTTATCCAGGTTATGACAGTGGTTTTCAACCTAGCTGATGAGCCTCATAAATGGGTAATTATATGGGCTCATTTTACCTCCTAACCTAGTCAAATCAACCATTCTCTTAGCTTATTGAATGATTTTCTAATTATATTTATGCTTATAGAGTGAGTTGAGTTAGTTATAATGTCATGAGGTCTAATATGTGTTTAATGCAAATTATTGATGATTTTTGTGGTCAAAGTCAAGGATCCAGTGGACAAATGGCAGCAATAGCTTAAAGTGGAAAAAGGAGAGGACTTATAGGAGGGAATCCCCCTCATTTATTACTCCCCACTTCGAATTTCCCTTCATTCAACTCGGAGTACAAGTAGCCAAGTCATGCATTAGTAGGCAGCCGAGCAAAGTGGAGGATAACTGATGTTTATCTCGCATTTTGGGAGCCAAGCCTCCCTGATTTTGAGGAAGCTGTTGGAAGCTTCATTTGTATAAGTAGAGAGGCCTAGGGCCTCACTAGGGAGTTGGTTGAATTTTTGCTGAATTGCTACTGTAGTTTTGTAAACTCTGCTCAACTTTGAGCTTATTATTTTGACAGTTCATGTAACCTTGTTGTTGTTTTGAGAATAAAGATGGAATCCTTTTTGAGTTAGCAGAGAGTTACCTCAAATGGCTGAAGCTCTTGGGTTAGGGCCCAATCCAAGTAGCCAAGCTCCTCTTTTCTTGTATTTGTATGTTTCATTTCAGTTTGTATATTAGGTTGTTGTTAGATGTATTTCTTTTATGGTTAAGAATAGGTTGTTTTTGATGATTCGGTAGTTTGCTTCCATTTGTGTTTTCAATAGTAGGTTAAGAAATGATAAAGAAAGGATCCAAAAGGCTAGCATCAGTGCCTTGGCCTCTCTTCCTCCCTTTGGGACAATGATCTGAGGCAAAGACCCTCTTGATGCCCCAAAATCACAGATTTTCCTCCTTCATTGGACTGCTAGTGTTTGCAGCTTTCTAATTGGTTCATAGTTTAGTTTGCTTTGCTTCTGAACTTCTTCATCATGCTCATTTCCTTAATTTCAACATTCTTCTTTCATGCTTTTCTTTCATGCAATGATTATCAACATTTTCTTTAGATCATAGTTTATTTTGATGCAAAAACTCTATTTTTTTTATGCACTTATTTCCTTGCTTGCTTAATCTCATTGGTTGACTATCAGTTGTGTATGCAGCAGATATCTTCTAGCAGCAACCCAACCTATCAGCCACTCCATCCTCCATCAGATCCATGCCCTACAGGTCACCCAAGTCTCCCCTCAATTCTGCCTTAGTTTCCTACATTTTCCATAGACTTTCCTCTCTCTCCTTGAGCAAATCCAATCATATTTCTCTCTCCTAATGATTCTTGGTAGACCCCAGGTGCCCCAACACTTCATCCCAACCTTCATCTACCTTTTCCACCCACTATTGCACCTTCAAAATAGTGAAAATTTCTCTCGGCCTCCTCTTGTAGGCCTCCTGTAGAACGTTGTTTTTCCTCCTGTAGATTTCTTGTGTCCTCCTGTAGATTTTCCTGTAGGCTTCCTTTTGAAGGCTGATTGTGGGAAAAGCCTCTAGAAGGCCACCTGAGACCTCCTAGGACCCATCCACACCATCCTACATCCTCTCACATCCCAAAACTGCCCTCCATCGCCACCTATCTGCTGCCACATTCACAAACAAATAAATTACATGCATGACAAATTCACATAAAAATCCAAAAAGATGTTTTTTTTCTCATTTCCTTCCATAAATAGCTTAGTTAGATGGTGTTTACTTCTTTGAGTAGATAATGATTTTTATTTTCATGGTTTTCATAGTGTTTTCTGCAAAAGTAGGATTAGTGGTTAACTAGGATTTCCTTGGTTTGCTTTACATTTCAGTCTTCCTTTCTGCAAGTAGAATAGCATCAGTAGAGTAATATCTCTTTTTTTCCTTTCATCATATATAGAGCTTCTTCTGGAATCCATAGAAGTTGGCTTGAGCTCCAAGTGATCTTGGGCCAACTGACTAAGTGACAACCTGCAGTAAGAACTAGTACTTGTGCATACAGCACCGTCGCTTCCGAGTTTGTTACGAACTACCGAGTTGATAAAAGTAAAGTAGGAAGCCCAGGAGTTGCAACATTATTGCTGTAATATTGGTGCTCACCACATTTTTGGCATTGTTGCCGGGGAAGCGTCAGAGTATTCTGTGATTACTGCTTTCTTCTATTTTTCTCTTGCAACATTCTGCTAATAGTTTATTTCAGCAAAAGTAGACTAGTCATTTTCTTTCTTTCAATTTTTCATTTCCTTGCTTTCCTCTTCAATTCTGCAATTTCCATTTCAGCAAAAGTAGATTAGTCACTTCCTTGCTTTCAGCTCTGCATTTCATTTGCTTTCCTCTTCAGTTCTGTAATTTCATTTCAATTAGTTGCAATTTGTTTGTTCAATCAATTTCAGTTTTGTAGGTACTATCAGTGTGGGGAATTTCCTTTCATGCCTCGTAGGAATAGAGATAATTCAGGTAAATTTTTACCCAACACCCCCACTTCTTCACACAGCCAACCATTTGTCTTCTTCGATGGCTATGATCAAGAAGAACCCTTAGGTGAACAGCTAGACATATTTGAAGAACCTATAGGGGAAGAAGAAGAAGAAAACATTTCTTTGGAACCAATGGTTAAACACATAAATGCTAGGGGGAATGGAGAAAGAATAGAGGTACCTTTCCCATTCGGGAGACCAATGGGACACCAAAATGAAGAATATAAGTCCTTCCGCCCTACCTCATTTCCATGGGCTGACTACAAAAGATCCAGACACCTTCTTGTTTGAGTTTGTTGTTATATGTCAAACCTATGACTATGCAGAAGATGAGCAAAAGTTGAAACTATTCCCTTCTACTCTCAAGGATGCAGCATTGCGCTGGTTCATGGGATTACCTGGCAATAGTATCACAACTTGGGCTCAGATGCAACAAGCCTTTAACAACAAGTATCAGATTTATGCTATTGAGATACAATGAAAGACTAATATATCACCCTTGTTCACTGCTTCTTCCATCAACAAGCCTTTAACAACAAGTATCGAGACTATTGTAGTTCAAAAGATACGAAAGAAGAAATTTTCTAAATGACTATAGGAAGTGATGAGTCCCTAGAAGACTATGAGGAGAGGTTCCAACTCAGTTACAAAAGGGTCGGGTGTACACTTGACCCTGAGTCTCTGAAGATGGTCCTGCTCAAGGGAATTCGGGAAGATCCTTTAGACACCCTCCATCTACTGGCCGGGGGAGACATCTACCAACTCTCGTATGAAGACATAAAGAATGTTTTTATAAACCATTCTAGAGTAGCCAGAAAGAAAGGTAGGGGGAGGCAACCCATAGCCAATACTTCCTCCTCTAACTCATCCATCAAAGGAGAAATTGAAACCATGCTGGAAGACTTGAAGAGTGAGATGTTGCAGACTCTTGCCATGCAAATGGATACCTTTCATATCAAAACGAAACAAGAGGAAGCAGAGAGGGCTTTAGCCATCTTTTGCCCTAGATGCACCAAGAGGCATCCTAGGAACGAATGCCCATTGAACTCTATAGAGGTTTGTTCAGTTTGTGAGGAGAATCATTCTACAGATAAGTGCCCTTCCTTGCCCAAACTTAAAGCTGTATATCAAGGGGTTGAGGGAGCCACTGAAAAACTCTATTACATAAACCAAAGAAGGCCGCATGGACCTAGACCATACTAGCAGGGGATGCAAGGGACATCCCAGGCATACTACAACCCCAACACAGTCACTTCCATACCTTCTTGGGGTCCCCCTGCTCATCCTTCCTGGTCCACGCCTCCTCCTTGGTCCTTCTCATCTCAATATCATGCCCAACTAGCTAACCATTCATTTCAATCCTATGCTCAGCCATCACCTCAATGGAATGCACCTCATTAGGGGTGGAGGCCCCAATACAACTCTCTTCTCGCTCTTTTGCCTCCACCACCTGCCCAACCACAGCCATTACCTCCTGCTCCTCCAAAGCAACCCCAAATGCTTGCCCAACCGAACCCGAACCCGAACAACAGACAAGCTCAGCAAGTATATAGTGGGGAGCCATCATGCCCAACTTATGCTATGGAGATTCAGGAAATTAACTTGCGATCTGGGAAAGTTCTCCCAGATAGTCAGCCTCCACCTAGGGAGGTTGAGGAAGATAAAGAGGAAAGTGAACCTAAAGTAATTCCACCCTTTCCTGAGAGACTATCTATGACAATCCAGCCTACCCCAGAAGAAACTGAACTCCTGGGGGAATTAAAACACTTATGTGTAAAGATACCACTTCTCCAAGCCATAAAAGATGTGCCTATATACAATAGGTTGATCAAACAAAAGTGCTTCGAGCATCCAGGGAGGCACAAGAGAGATGCCCCAACCATCAATGTCATAGGGAAACTATCCGACCTGATGTTGGGGCAGGTAATCTGTCTGAAATATCTAGACCCTGGAAGCCCAGTAGTTGATGTCCACATCAATGGCACCATGATCCCACACACTTTGATTGATCTGGGAGTTGCCATTAATGTGATGACAAAGGACACAATGCTCAAACTCAACCTTCAGGGTTCCTTGAGGAAGACCACAACTGTGCTACAGTTAGCAGACCGCTCCACTGTGACCCCTGAGGGGATTGTGGAAGATGTGATGGTCTCCATTGATTCTTGGGAGTACCCTGTTGATTTCTTAGTTCTCCAGCCCAAGGCAAAGCTCACTGGGTATCCTCTCATTCTGGGAAGACCTTGGTTGGATACCGCCAATGCCTACATCAGTTGTCGAGCTGGGAACATGACCATAAAGAACAGGCATATGTCCAAGCAATTAATCCTATATCCTCCTGCCCAACCTTCATTAGAACATGATCTACCTCTCTGGTTGGAGGAGGAAGATGAGGATGAAGTCTATTCTGCACTGCTTTGTACATTAGAAACCGCCATGGGAGGAAAACAACAAGATGAGGATGATATGATTGAAAATTTGATTCAAAATCCACCTCCCAGTGTATCGCCTTTAGAGGACATAGTAAGAGAAACCCAAAACAACCCCTCAACTGATCTCTGTGCAGCCGACTCCATTTCTCTCCATGTTAAGAATATAGAGTTCGGTCCAGAAAGAACCTTGAAAATCAATCCATCCCTATCCACTTCCCAGGAGAAGGAACTGTGTAGCCTGCTGAGAAATCACTTAGATGCCTTCACCTGGAGTTATAAGGAGATGAAGGGAGTGCACCCTTCAATCTATACTCATCATATATACATCAAGGAAGGTTACAAGCCAGTGAGGCAGCCTCAAAGGAGGATGAACCCAACACTTAAGGATATTGTTAAGGAAGAAATGCAAAAATTTCTTGATGCAGGGTTTATCTATCCCATCTCTGATAGTGAATGGGTCTCTCCTTTGGTGCTAGTGCCAAAGAAAAATGGTAAGTGGAGAATCTATGTTGACTATCAGGAATTAAACAAAGCCACTAAAAAGGACCATTTTCCTCTACCTTTCACAGATCAAGTGTTAGATGGCCTGGCAGGGAAAAAGTTTTGCTCTTCCTAGATGGGTTTAGTGGGTACAATCAGATTCAAATCAGCCCAGAAGACCAAGATAAGACCACTTTCACTTTTCCTTGGGGTACCTTTGCATACCAAGTCCTTCCTTTTGGTTTGTGTAATGCTCCAGCCACTTTCCAAAGAGAAGTACTGAGTATATTCTTTGAATCAGTTCATCATGCAGTAGATATCTACATGGATGACTTTACTCCTTATGGCTCTGACTTTCAGGAAGCTTTATCTAACCTAGGAAAAGTTCTAGACAAGTGTATTGATATGAACATGTCCCTCAGTCCGGAAAAATGTGAATTTTTGATGACTGAAGGGACTGTGCTAGGTCATGCAATATCTCAACAAGGATTGCAGGTGGACCCCAACAAAATTGCCATCATCTAAAGGGTCCCACCTCCTCAAAAGGTGAGAGATGTCAGAAGTTTCCTAGGCTTAGCTGGGTATTACCAAAGATTCATTAAATATTTCAGCAAGCTAGCCTCTCCATTGTTTGGTCTTTTAGGAAAAGATGTTGAATTTATATGGTCAGAAAATTGTCAAGAAGCCCTAGATACCTTGAAGAGTAAACTTGTGACTGCCCCAATTTTGAGAGGCCCAAACTGGGCCCTACCTTTCCACATTCACACAGATGCCTCGAACAAAGCAATAGGAGTAGCCTTGGGACAAATTGATGAAAAGTTACCTTATGCCATATACTTTATAAGAAAAAACTTGTCAAAGGCAGAGTTGAACTATATGGTAATTGAGAAGGAACTCCTAGGTGTAGTGCATTCCTTAAACAAATTTAGACATTATATCACAACCTATCAAACTTTTGTGCATACAGATCATGCTGCAATTAGATATTTAATGAACAAACCAGATGTAAATGCTCGCATTATTAGATGGTTGCTCTTACTGCAGCGGTTTGATTTGACTATTATTGATAAGCCTGGTAAAGAAAATGTTGTTTCTGACTTTTTGTCTAGAGTAAATTTGCTTGCAGGTGAAGAAGGAATGGTGGATGATCAAATGACAGATGAACACCTGTTTGTTATCTCGGTACTCTCTCCATGGTTTGCTGATATAGCAAACTACTTGGTTTCAGCACAGTTCCCACCACACTTATCGTCAAAATAGAAGAGTAAGATAGTAAAGGAAAAGCGCCCCTTTCACCTGGATTGGGGGCAATCTCTTCAAACTTGGCCCAGATCAGATCTTGAGAAGATGTGTCAGGGAGGAGGAAGTTTTTGACATCTTCCTAACTTGTTATGATGGGCCTTGTGGAGGTCATTTTGCAGCAAAAAGAATTGCCTTCAAGATACTGCAAGCAGGTTACTATTGGCCCACTCTTCATTAGGATGTGAGGAGATATGTCAGCTAGTGCGATCAGTGTCAAAGGATGGGGAAACCCACTCCAAAGGATGAAATGCCCATGCAGCCTCAAGTGACCTTTGAGCCATTTGAGAAGTGGGGCATGGACTTTGTGGGGCCTATTAGCCCTCCTTCAAAACAGAAGCAATACATCATTGTGTGCACCAACTACCTAACAAAGTGGGCAGAGACAAAAGCAATCAAAGCAGCGACAGAGGAAAAAGTAGCTAAATTTTTGAGAGAAAACATATTCTACAAGTTCGGGTATCCAAGAGAATTGTTTATAGATCAAGGCAGTCAGTTCACTTCCAATTTGATTGAAGACCTGCTCACACATCATAGAATCAAGCACAGGACTTCCACCCCTTACCATCCACAAGCCAATGGGCAGGTGGAGGTCACTAATAGAGCATTGGAAGGGATCCTGACAAAGGTAGTGAGTAGTAGTAGAAAATATTGGGTGGAAAGATTAGTTGAGGCCACTTGGGCCTACAACACAACATGGAAGACCACTACAGGGTTCACACCCTATGAGCTGGTCTATGGGAAAAAGGATTTGCTATCAATAGAATTTGAATTCAATATCCTGAGAATGGCAGCTCAGCTGGACCTAGACCTTAGCCATGCACAGAAAGAAAGATTACTCCAGCTTAATGGATTGGATGAGCATAGAATGCAGGCCCTTCTCCATACAGAGGTAGTTCAACTTCAGAGGAAGATATGGCATGACAAAAACATCAAAGAGAAGCAATTTCAAGAGGGAGATTGGGCACTACTCTATGATTCAAGGTATAAAGATTTCAAGGGCAAGCTGAGGACAAGATGGCTGGGACCCTACACTGTGGAGAAATGCAATGACAATGGTTCAGTTCTAATTAGAACCATTGATGATGAAGCCATCCCCATGCTTGTCAATGGACACTGGTTGAAAATCTACAAGAAACCCCTCTCCAAGCAAGAGTTCATTGAAGGATTGAATAAGTCAATGATGGTAGTGGAGCATGTCTCAGCCTCCACCTCACCCACTCATTGAAGAAAAATAAATAAATAAATAAATAATAAGGACTCAAGTGAAAACCTCCATGAGGCGCTTGAGTCCCATCATTGGGTTGAAAACCTCTCTTGAGGTGGCCTCGTGATGTCAAAAAAAAAAAGAGAAGAAAGAAAATAAGATCCCTGGGTGAAAACCTCCCTTGGAGGCGCCCAGGGCAGGCAGCTAGGGTGAAAACCTCCCTGAGGCACCCTAGTTGTTTTCAACAAAAAAAAAAAAGAGAAAAAGAAAAAGAAAACTGAATTTCCAGTTGTATTGCAGGTTTGCAGGAGGACTACAAGAAGCAACAGCAGGTGCCAAGGGAGCTATGAAACCAATACCAGCACCTATCCTACCTTCCCTCACCTTTCTCCATCATTCTTGACATTCTTTTCACCTCACTGTGCTCCTTTTTTGAAAACTATGTTTTCTACAAGAGGCCCTGTGTCTTCTACATGAGGCTTCTCTAGAAATTATAGAGAGCCAGAAATGGATTTTAAAGGTAGTTTGAGGAATAGGGAAGCTTCATAAAGGATTTATAAATCCTCCTGCAGTCTTCAAACCTCTCTTCCATCATTTCCAGACCTGCATCATATCCCAAGCACCATTCTTCTCCCTGCCCAGAAAAAACAGTTTTCTTAGAAAAAGAAAAAAAAAAAAAAAGGAACAGCACCACTCACCTCACCTGAAGCCTACCCTTTACCTCTCCATCTCCATCTGCACTTTTGGCATCATCCTCATAGCTCCAAGCACAGAAAAGGCTAAAATTTCAAAGGGAGAAGCAGCTACAGGAGCTCCTGTAGGAATTCCTGTAGTAACTGATCCCATTAAAATCTAGCATCAGCAGCATGAGGGTGCAAATCTGAAGATTGAAGCAGACTCCTGAAGATCAGATCCAGCCAGAAAGGCACCTGCACAAAGCACAACCACATATCAGCAACCAGACAAGCATGCATCAAAGGAAATAAAAGCATGCAGCAGAAGGAAAGGCCATAGCACCTCACAACAAACGCATTCGGGTCTCAGGTAAGTAACTAACCCGCTCCTCTGTTTGCATTGGTATATTTAGAGAGCATGCAACAGCAATGAGATGGTTGAGGCTGGTTGGGGATGAGGTGGCCAGTTAACTTGGCCACCCTCATCTAGTTGACTTCACTCATTTGGAGGTGTCACCACACGTGCACTTAGTCAAACTCAAGAGAGATGTCAAGGACAGGTAGTGGAGGTGATGGGAACTCGATGCAATCATGAGAGATGATTATGAGGAAAGGGAAATGATGACAGGGTAGGTGGGGACCAACGGTCCGAATGGGGCCAACGTACACTTGGCCAGCTCACCCTCCATCACCGAAAATATCCATAAAAATCCATAAGTACTCCTCGCTGAAGCACTCTCACCACCTTTCTCCTTCATTCTCTCCTCGAAACTCCACTCCTGCTACCTTCTCGTGCCCCTACAAGCCTCATACCCATCGTTCTCTGCTGATCTCTCCAATATCCCTACTCTCAGCATTCTACAAGAGCACTTACAGGTTCTACAGGAGAACCTACAGGGATCCTACAAGAGGGCTGGCAGTGTTCTACAGGAGGGCCAGTAAGCTATTTTGGAGAGGAAAAACACGGTTTTTAGCACAATTCTCGAGATGCAGAGGTAGTTTCTTGGCATCCCTCCATTGAATATCAAAATATGCCAACAGTGGTTTAGTTTTTGAGGAGAAAATAGAATTGTGGGGTGGAGGAAATTCATAAAAAATACTGCTTATTGTTTTAAAAAAAACACAGTCTCTATCTCTGTTAAAAAAAAAAAAAAAAAAAAAAAAATCTCCCCATTTCCATAGTTGGGTTTCCAAGGAAGCATAGACAAAATGACAGGAGGTTTCATGAGGAAGGAGCCAACCAACTCCTCCAGGCTCCATGCACACCCCCAAGTAGTGGACATATTCACAAGAGCCAATTGGATGAACTTTTTTGAGAAATTCTAAGGGTATGATGAGGAAATTGCTCAGGAATTTGCCCACTCTTTGGTCCCTCACTCCAGAACACATGCTACTATCACTTTTAGAGGTCTTTCCATGGAGATAACCCCTGAATTCATCAGTAGGGTCACTACCATTCCTCTTGAGTTGCCTTGGAGCAAGGATGAAAAACCAGTTGGCAAGGCTGCCAAGAAAAACTTCTTCCAAAACAATGAAACCCCTGTAGAAGATAAAAATGGCATAAGAAGAGCTAGCATACCATACCCTTGGGATGAAGTTAGTTATCAAATAATCAAGTATATTTCTTGTGAGGGGAGGTATAGCATTGTCTATGGTTACCACTTTAGAATCATGCATGAATTAAGGTATGGCATGGACACTCCAGCCCCTCAGAAACTCAGCATCCCTTACTTCCTCCTGCAGTCCCTCATTGACTCCAATACTAAAGAAAAAGCAAGAAATCCAGACCAACTAGCTCACCATGGGTTAATCAAAATTTTTGTGGAAGAGGCCCTCCATACATTTACAATCCCCATAGCTTGGGAAATTTTCTGAAACATGACTACTGAAGATGACATCAAGGCCCTGACCTATGATATTAGCCCCACTGGTAGTGAGGAGGAAGAGCAGCAAGGGAGAGAAGGAGAAGAAACTGAGAAACAAGAAGGGAAGAATAAAGAAACCAAAATAGAGCAAGGAGAAACAAAACAAACAGAGACAGAGAAAAAGACAGAAGGAGGAGAAAAAGGGGTAGAAAAGACAAAAGTGTCTCCTGAAACCTTAGAAAGAGAGGTAGCAGATTCTCTCACTACACTTAGCACCCCAATTAAACTAAAACAAAAGAGGAAGAGGCAGACCTCAATGCATTTCAGGGCTAGGAAGAGCACAAGGATCAAAACAGGGAAACCCCAGCCTTCTTCTAAAGTGCCCATTGTTATTGAAGATTCACCCTCTAACCAAGGAAAAAAATCCCCTTCTAAGGAACCTATTACTTATGAAAGGGGGGCTCCTAGATCCCACATGGAAAGAAAAAGTAGAACTACAGGACTCAAAAACAGTTCTACAAGAGGCACAGACTGTTCTACAGGAGACCCTATCAAAACTACAGGAGACCGAAAAACTTGAAAAAAGGGTAGAAGGACAGCCATAGGGGAAGGAGGAAGCAACAGAGGCACAAGAACCTGACCCCCAGCCTAGTCTTGGCTCTTACTACAATCTTCTTGAAGGGGGAAGAATAATTCCACAGAAATTTGCAATTCCACTATTCTTTGAATTGGAGAAAGAAAGAATAAGGACCCATAGGTGGATGCAAATAGCCAAATCCAAAGGAGTTGAGGATATTGGCCATATGGAGAACAAACTCAGAGAAATGGGCAGAGAGTTAAGTGTTGTCAGACATAGAGAAGAAATCACAAGAAATCACCTTGAAACTGAAAATGAATTGCTAAGAAGACAGTTGCAAGAGAAAGAGACCCAACTGGCATGCATGGCCAGCTGGTCCATGGAGGCATTGCAATGTAGGACACCAGCAAAGTCCTATGGCCTGTATCTCAAGGACCAATGGATGCAATTTTAGATCAAGACTTTGGCATAGAGAGGCACAATGCCTTTCCAAGATTACAGGCAGTTTATGGACCTGTGTGACCAAAGCTCATCAGAAGACAAGGCAAAGATGGTAGAATTCTATCTACATAACATGGCCCTTACAGACATGAATGTGTGGGACCCCAATGCTAGGCTAGGGGACCTACAACTTATGGCCATGGCCTCATGGATGAACCATGAAGAGTTAAGGGCAACAGAAATAAGAAGGTTGATGATAAAAGAACAGAATGAGCCCTTAATGATCAGAGCTGAGCCATCAGACCCCATGGCACTCATCAGCACACATAACCTGCTTGCAAATAATCCTCAAATTTCCCCTAGATATATCAGTGATCAGGCTCAAGCCATTGCACATTTTGAGGATATGGAAAGGTTACTTGGGGATGACTGTGTGCATGCTTGTATGAGGAGATGGAACACCTTACCACACAGTTTGCAGATCAGGGAGTATCATTCCCCAATGAGGATGAAAGAGGCATTAAGGAGAGTGCCAATGTACAAGCGCTCCATGCAGAGGTTGAAGGTCAATTGGATTGGCCTCAAATTGAGTCCCCCACTGCTACTAGGCATGCTAGAAGGCAGAAAAGAAGAAGAAGAGCAACAACAGTGGGAAGAGGTAGACAGAAAGGCAGGATTCCATGACAAAGAAGAGGAGACCACATCAGAAGCATGGGATGTTAGGGAGGCCACCAGGGCCATCAAAGATGAGGAGATGGACTAAGTTGCTCAGAGGATGAGAAACACTTTCAGTAGGGGGTGATGATGAGCCTCATAAATGGGTAATTATATGGGCTCATTTTACCTCCTAACCTAGTCAAATCAACCATTCTCTTAGCTTATTGCATGATTTTCTAATTATATTTATGCTTATAGAGTGAGTTGAGTTAGTTATGATGCCATGAGGTCTAATATGTGTTTAATGTAGATTATTGATGATTTTTGTGGTCAAAGTCAAGGATCCAGTGGACAAATGGCAGCAATAACTCGAAGTGGACAAAGGAGAGGACTTATAGGAGGGAATCCCCCTCATTTATTACTCCCCACTTCGAATTTCCCTTCATTCAGCTCGGAGTACAAGCAGCCAAGTCATGCATTAGTAGGCAGCCGAGCAAAGTGGAGGATAACTGATGTTTATCTCGAGTTTTGGGAGCCAAGCCTCCCTGATTTTGAGGAAGCTGTTGGAAGATTCATTTGTATAAGTAGAGAGGCCTAGGGCCTCACTAGGGAATTGGTTGAATTTTTGTTGAATTGCTACTGTAGTTTTGTAAACTCTGCTCAACTTCGAGCTTATTATTTTGACAGTTCATGTAATCTTCTTGTTGTTTTGAGAATAAAGATGGAATCCTTTTTGAGTTAGCACTGAGTTACCTCAGAGGGCTGAAGCTCTTGGGTTAGGGCCAAATCTAAGCATCCAGGCTCCTCTTTTCTTGTATTTGTATGTTTCATTTCAGTTTGTAGATTAGGTTGTTGTTAGATGTATTTCTTTTATGGTTAAGAATAGGTTGTTTTTGATGATTCAGTAGTTTGCTTCCATTTTGGTTTTCAATAGCAAGTTAAGCAGTGATAAAGAAAAGATCCAAAAGGCTAGCAACAGTGCCTTGGCCTCTCTTCCCCCCTTTGGGACAAAAATCTAAGGAAAAGACCCTCTTGCTACCCCAAAAACACAGATTTTCCTCCTTCATAGGACTTCTAGTGTTTGCAACTTTCTAATTAGTTCATAGTTTAGTTTGCTTTGTTTCTGAACTTCTTCATCATGCTCATTTCCTTAGTTGCAATAGTCTTCTTTCATGCAATGGTTATCAGCATTTTCTTTAGATCATAGTTTATTTTGATGCAAAAACTTTGTTTTTTTCGATGCACTTATTTCCTTGCTTACTTAATCTCATTGGTTGACTGTCAGTTGTGTATGCAATAGGCTAGCCTATCAGCCACTCCATCCTCCATCAGATCCATGCCCTACAGGTCGCCCAAGTCTCCCCTCAATTCTACCTTAGTTTCCTGCATTTTCCATAGACTTTCCTCTCTCTCCTTGAGCAAATCCAATCATCTTTCTCTCTCATAATGATTCTTGGTAGATCCTAGGTGCCCTAACACTTCATCCCAACCTTCATCTATCTTTTCCACCAACTCCTACACCTTCAAAACAGTGAAAACTACTCTCGGCTTCCTCCTGTAGGCCTCCTGTAGAACGTTGTTTTTCCTCCTGTAGATTTCCTGTGTCCTCCTATAGATTTTCTTGTACGCTTCCTTTTGAAGCCCGAT
This sequence comes from Pinus tabuliformis, assembly GCA_031772625.1. Classification (NCBI taxonomy): domain Eukaryota; kingdom Viridiplantae; phylum Streptophyta; class Pinopsida; order Pinales; family Pinaceae; genus Pinus; species Pinus tabuliformis. The sequence continues at coordinate 89,057,095 of CM062819.1, read as the reverse complement.
TGTGGGAAAATCCTCCAGAAGGCCACTTGAGACCTCCTAGGACCCATCCACACCATCCTACATCCTCTCACATCCCGAAACCACCCTCCATCGCCACCTATCCACTGCCACATTCACAAATAAATAAATTACATGCATGACAAATTAACATAAAAATACATAAAAATCCAAAAAGATGTTTTTTTCTCATTTCCTTCCAGAAATAGCTTAGTTAGATGGTGTTTACTTCCTTGAATAGATTTTTGGCTTTTCTTTTCATGGTTTTCATAGTGTTTTCTACAAAAGTAGGATTAGTGGTTAACTAGGATTTCCTTGGTTTGATTTACATTTTAGTCTTCCTTTCTGCAAGTAGAATAGCATCAGTAGAGTAATCTCTCTGTTTTTTCCTTTCATCATATATAAAGCTTCTTCTGGAATCCATAGAAGTTGGCTTAAGTTCCAAGTGATCTTGCGTTGGCTGACCAAGTGACAACCTGCAGTAAGAACTAGTACTTGTGCATACAACATCATCGCTTCCAAGTTTGTTACAAACTACCGGGTTGATAAAAGTAAAGTAGGAAGCCCAGGAGTTGCAGCATTATTGTTGCAATACTGGTGCTCACCACTAGCCTTGAATTTTTCTGGATGCCATGGCATGTTGGGATTTTTTTCTCGGTTTTGAGCTTTGGTTTGTCGGATGAATTTCATAATTTGAGGCAAAGATGGTCTCAAGGTTCATTCCCAAAGGCCTAGGAATCCCTTGACAGGTTTTGTCGGGATACATGGTAAAGCCAGAGGGAGAAGTCTTGGTTTAGGACTTAGTGATTCGGGTTTGGATTGCGGTAAATCCTGAGAGACTAGTCTTAGTTTAGGTCCTAATGATTCAGGATTGGGTTGAGGTAAAGCCTTGGAGACAGGAGACGAAAAATTCCTCAAGGATAGTGATGGATTCTGGATGGCATTCCAAGTTCGGTTCGGTTGTGATCAAAGCATCGGTTTTGGTGTGATAACAATTTAGTGAGGGTGGAGGTGGTTTAACCTCTAGATTCCATTGGTTGTTTTGGATTGGTTTATCCATGAGATCCCACATTTATGCTTGGAACATGGCACGGGGGTGACTAGCTAAAAGAAAATTTTGGTTTAGCCATGTCTACAATCGGGTGGTACATGGAAGTCCTGCACCTGGTCGGATTTTCCTATGATTAATGAAAGCTAAGTTCTCGTTCTTTTTCACTTGTTTATATGTCGATTCAATGGTTGTTATATCTCTTTTATTTACATGGTTTTATGTTGGTTATAAGCATGGTTAGTTGATTGGTTCATTTCATGGTCATTTCATGTATTTACTTGTAATTGTTAAAATGATGGATGCAAGACCAAATTGATGTCATAACAGTTCAATGGAGAAGGTGGTGATACTTCTTATCATGTTTCATATGAGTTTTCAATCATTCATGCTCTGTCTTGTATCCTAGACCTGTAGGTTGCGTTGATGCCAAGTGTTTAATAGAATGTTAGTCTCGGTTGAGGATGGTCAGGACTAGTACTGAGGTTGAATTTTAGTTTATTAGTCTAGTCATCATGTCTTTAATGGATTTTGAAAGTTATAAAAAGTTTTGGGTAGTGGCCAAAATTCTGGGCTAGAAAAGTGCCTTGAATTTTGCGGACGTTGGCACAGGTATGTTGTGAAAAGTCCTTAGACACTGTCTTTCGGGCCAGTGAAAGTGTCCAAAGGTCCCTAGATGCTAGCATGCCCATCGCATGAGAGCTCCTATAGGTCAATAGGTCTAGAAGATCAATAGGACCCAGGGGCAAGATGTTTGGGTGGCTGAGATGTCTCCTGGGGGTGTTGTTGTTAATGTGGAAGGTATGGTTGATGTGTTCTGTCGATTCCATTTCCTTAAGGTCACCAAGGAGGTTGAATCCATTCATAGTGGCCTCTATAATCGCATGTTTACCCCAGTTGGTCTATTACTTGGGTAGATGTGGGAGGAGTGTGGTTACAGATTGGTATCAAAGTGTGGTTTCACTCTCCTTTGCAAAATGTGTTTGTCATGCATTCATGTCGGTTGTACATGTGCCATTCATCCTTGCGGTCTATGTGCTTGTTGCATATGCATGGTGTTGTTCATGGTCATAGTGATGTCACCATGGGAATAAGGATGTTGTTGTGTGAAGCATGTTGTCATGAGTGTAGGATTGGTTACATGTTGTTATATGTCACTTACTTGTGTCATTTTGTATGATTGGTTTGTTAGATGTCCTCCCCAGACTATGCTAAGGTATGTTGTTTTATTGTGATTTGGTTTAGCTGACATAGTATGCCTTGCAGGAAATAGATGAAATGGTTAGAAAGATGGTAGACTATAAAGACTCTTCCTATGAATCAAATGAGTAGTGTGCTGTTGGGCTTTCTTCTTATTTGGAAAATACATTAAGAATATTGAAGGAAGAAATATAGAGTTATAAGGTGGACAATGACAAAAACATGCAGGCACAAGAGAACCAAGAAAATGTTAATGCAATACTACTTTAGAGTTTGTCAGAATTGCAGCGACAGGGACCACTTCAGATCAGCCATGAGCAGGAGGATAGAACTAATGGGCCATATGGCATCAGGTCTTATGGTGGTCACAGGTTGGACAAATACGACATTATCAGATATGGAAGGTTGTTGGACACTCCGGATAGAAGTGGTGATGGACACAGGTATTATTCTAGTTCTGGATTGGACAGACATCATGATCGTCATCCTTATCATACTTACAAGAGGAGTGATAAGGGATACTTTCCGGATGAGTTTAAGAAATCAAAGCCACCTACCTTTGATGGAGAGATGAAAAAATAATAGGATGTAAAGGCATAGTTGCTTGGTATGAGGAAATTCTTTAGATTGCATGACTATTCAGAAAAAATGAAAGCAAAGATAGCCACTTTCAGTCTCAAAGGTAAAGCAGATATTAGGTGGGAAGATGTGAAGAATGTTAAAGGCATACATGAGGACGATTTGAATTGGCATGAGTTTGAGAGGCTCTTCAAGAAGAAGTATTTGTCAGAAAGATACTTTGATGACAGAGCTAAGGAGTTTTATGAGTTGCGTATGGGTTCCATGACAGATGATGAGTATACTAGCAAGTTCTTGGAGTTGTCGAGATATGTGCCTTACCTCAAGGAGGAGAAGGCCAAGGTTTAGAGATTCATCAATGGATTTCCAGTAGCATACAGAGATCGAATTGAGTTTGATGATCCTAGATCATTGGAGGAGGCGATCCTAAAGTTGAAACATTGTTATGAGCAGTTGAAGCACGAAGTTGAGCCTAAGCGTGAGTTGAAAAGAACTGAGAAAGCTAAAAGAAAATGGTCACCAAAGCGAGCAAGACCTCAAGATGCAAGTGAGAAATAAAATTTAGTTCCTTACAAGAGGTTCAATACAACTGAGAGAGGACATGGAGACCAGCAGGCTAGAGGCGGTGGTAGGGAACCATTGCAGTGTTGGATATGTGGAAAGGATCATCATAAGAGGGATTTTCCACAATATCAGAGTGGTGGTAGACCCCAGATATATAGTGCTCAGGACGCACATACAGTTGGTGATGTGGATCATAAAATTCCTCATATCTATGCAGTTGTGGACAACAGGTAGGCGAATCATCAGGCATCTATCATTGAGATGGATAGTAAGCTTTGTGATCAAGTTCTTTCTATTTTGATTGATCTTGGATCTAAATATATTTATATCAATCCTAACCTCGTGGATAAGTGTGGTTTGAGAAAAGAAGTGCATGTAAAATCTTGGTTGGTGCAGTTGGCTATATGTACAAAGAAGAGACTTCGCCATTGGGTAGGATCTTGTGCATTTGAGTTAAATGGCATGCCTACATCAACACATTTGAATGTACTACCATTGGGTTCGTAGTATCCTTTTGTGTATGGATTTGTTGTACCTTCATAGGACCAAAGTGGATTAATTCGACAAGGCCATTGAGTGTGTGGATGATAGTCGGGAAAAGAGAACTTTGTAGGGGAATAATAAGCCTACATCAATGAGGATGGTTACCGCTATGCAGGCTAAGTATAGTTGCATAAAATGTTGTGTGATGTTTGTGGTGTATATATCTAGTGACAAGGGAAAAGATATTGAGGATGTAGAAATCATGAAGAGGTACCTTGTATTGCAACAGTTTCAAGATGTATTTCTTGAGGACATTACAGAGTTTCCACCTCACAAGGAGTTATATTTTTCTATTGAGTTGGTGTCACGGGAAGCTCCTGCATCAAAGGAACCTTACCGGATGAGCACACCTAAGTTGGTAGAGTTGAAGTTGTAGTTAAAGGAGATGCTTGACAAGGGATACATTAGGTCAAGTGTATCGCCTTGGGGTGCACCAGTGTTGTTCGTAAAGAGGAAAGATGGTACTCTCATATTATGCATTGATTACAGGTAGTTGAACAAGGTAACAATTAAGAATAGGTACCCATTGCTGAAAATTGATGATTTGTTTGATCAGTTGAAGGGAGCAACAGTGTTCTCTAAGATTGACTTGAGATTGGGATACCATCAGGTACACATCAAGGAAGATGATATCCTCAAGACTGCGTTCAGGACCAAGTATGGGAATTATGAGTTTGTTGTAGTTCCATTCAGTTTAACTAATGATCCAACTACATTTATGTGTTTGATGAATAGTGTGTTGTGCCCTTATCTGGACAAGTTTGTTATTGTATTCATTAATGACATACTGGTATATTCTAAAAATGAGGAAGAACATGCCAAGAATTTAGTAGCAGTGTTTGGATTGCTAAGAGAGCATCATTTGTATGCTAAGCTTAGCAAGTGAAACTTCTTTCAAACTGAGGTACATTACTTGGGGCATGTAATTTCCAAGGAAGGCATATCAGTAGATCCAGAAAAGATAAGGGCCATCATGGTGTGGGTAGCTCCTAAGAATGTGGATGAGGTGAGATCATTTATGGGATTTGTAGGTTACTACATGAGGTTCATCAAGAACTTCTCACGCATTGCATATTATATCACATCATTGCAGAGGAAAGATAAGAAGTTAGAATGGACTGAAGAATGTGCAACGAGTTTTGAGGAACTCAAGTAATTGGTGATACATGCGCTAGTGTTAAAGATAGCAGATCCAGAGAAGGAATATGTAGTGTGTACACATGCTTACAAGAGAGGACTTAGTGGAGTTCTCATGCAAGAAGGACATGTAGTGTGCTATGAGTCACAAAAACTGAATGAGCACGATCAGAACTATCTGACGCATGATCTTGAGCTAGCAGCAATCATACATGCATTGAAGATGTGGAGGCACTATCTTCTTGGTAGGAGGTTTGTATTGATGAGCGACCACAGTGGGTTGAGGTATTTGTTTGACCAGCCAAATCTAAATGCCACACAAGCTAGATGGTTGGCCACCCTCAGTGAGTTTGACTTCGAGATCAGATACATCAAAGGAAAGGAGAACCAGGTTGCAGATGCTCTTAGCAGGAAGGTACATGTAAATCATATAGCAGCTATGAGCTCTTATGGGACAGAGTTACAGGATAGGATCTTGTAGGCAGGACAACGGGATGACAAGTACATGGATATCATGCACAGGTTACAACAGAGTATAGGCACAACTGTGGAGGTAGGTATAGGTGCAGGTACATATATAGTTATAGGTACAAGTATAGGTGATCTAGATGTAGACTATCGTCTCATGGAAGATGGTTTGGTGAGATTCAGGGACAGGACCTATGTACCAAATTGTAGTGAGCTCAAGAAGCTTATCTTGAGGGAGTTTCACGTCAAGACATACTCAGGTCACCCAGGATATCAGAAGACATTGATGGCGGTAAAGAAGTTATACTATTGGCCGAATCTAAAGAAGGAAGTGGCAGATTTCGTGGATAGATGTTTAGATTTTCAGTGGGTAAAGGCGGAATGAAAGCATCCGGGTGATATACTACAACCTATAGTGATTCCACAATGAAAATGAGAGGTTGTTTCCATGGATTTCATTACAGGTCTTCTGAGGACAGTGAGACAACATGATTCTATTATGGTCGTGATCGACAGGTTGAGCAAGGTACCTCACTTCATTCTAGTGAAGACTACATATTCAGCTAGTGATGTAGTGCAAGGTTGCATGAAAGAGATAGTGAGTTTACATGGTGTTCCAAAGAATATTATGTCGGACAGGGATGCAAAGTTCACTTCCAAGTTATGGAAGGAGCTATTTGCATGTTTGGGCATAGAGTTGGCCTTCAGTACAGCTTAGCATAGACAGATGGACAAACAAAGAGGGTCAAACAGATCTTAGAGGATATGTTGAGGATGTATGTGATGCACCAACAGAGGAAATAGGGAGAGTATCTTTCATTGGTTGAGTTCGCATACAACAATGGTTTTCAGGAGTCATTGAGGATGAGTCAATTCGAGGCATTGTATGGGTGGAGTTGTAACACTCCCATCAGCTAGAATGATATAGTGAATAGGGTACTTATTGGACCCGATATGTTGGCAGACATGGAACATGAAATGTAGGTTATAAAGAAGAATCTAAAGGCCGCATAGGATAGACAGAAGAGTTATGCGAATTAGCACAGGGTATTCAAGGAGTTTCAGATTGGGGAGCATGTGTATTTGCACATCAAGCCCAAGAAGAGCTCTTTAAGGATTGGATCATGTGCCAAGTTGGCACCACGGTATTGCGAGCCTTTTGATATCCTTGAGAGGATTGGGCCAATGGCATATCGACTTGTGTTACCTCCAACAATGAAATTCATGATGTTTTCCATATTTCACTACTTAAGAGGTACATAAAGGATGTTGATCATGTTATTGATTAGCCTATATTGCATGTGGAGCAAGAAGGAGAGTTCTAGTCGAAGCCTCAGTGCATATTGCAGCAGAAACATCTCATGCTTAAGAACAGAGCAATAAAGAAAGTTAAAGTGCAGTGGAAGCACTTTGGCCCAAAGAAGCTACATGGGAGATAGTGGATGAAGTGCGCGCCATGTATCCTTAATTGTTTGTAGGTTGTGGAAAAGCATTTTTGGTTTGATGTTTGGTAGATGTTTGGCATATGTTTTGTTGATGTTTTGGTATATGCATGTATGTATATGGATGTAAATACTGCCATAAGCTAAGTTATAAAGATCCAATAAGTGGTATGGTTGTTATCTTGTCATGTTGTTATGATGTTTTTCTTTTGAGCATGTCTTTCATTGTAATAATACAATGAGCTAAGTTATAAATCTCCATGGGAAGTATGTTTTCTTTTCAGCGGTTTTGCTAAGGTCTTGGTGTGGTTTAACACTGAGGATGGTGTTCCACAAGGGGGATGATTTTGTAATAGCCCTAGTGAAAAGTTCAAGTAATAAAATTTAATAAAGGAAAAATAAGACCACAGTTGAAGGACACTTATTCCAAGCTGAATGTTGGGAAAATATGTCCTAGTGGGCATCACTAGATGTGTTTATGGCTAAGGAAATTGGCAAAGGCTAGGGCAAAGACATTAAAAATCAAAAAGGCATTTTGGCATGTTTATTTATGAAAATAAAGGAAATTAGGAGAGAAGTAAGGTGAAAGGTCACAGGTTGTGTATGAGGAGGAAATTGAAGGAAAATAATGGAAAATGAATAAATTAGAGGCCTCATTAATAAAAAGGCTTATGAGGATCAGTTGGTAACTTTTTCCCAATTCAAGTTTTGGAGCTCTCTCATTATTCTCTCTCTCTCTCTCACTGTTGGTCACTTAGAGTTTCTTGGAGCACTCTAGCTTTGGATCAAGGAAGGAAAAGCAAGAAAATGGAAAGGAAGGAAAGCAAGGATCAAGGAAGGAAGAGCAGGATCAGGAAACTTCAACATGAATACTTCCAGGTAACATATTTCATGTGTGAATTCCTAGCTAGCTTTGACATGCATGGCTTTGCATGTTGGTGCATGGTTCTCTTGTTGTCGGTGGAATGGTTTTGCCAGGTTATGATAGTGGTTTACAGCCTAGCCTTGCCTTTTTCTGAATGCCAAGGTAGGTTGGGATGTTTATCTCAGTTTTAAGCTTTGGTTTTCTGGATGGATTTCGGAATTTGGGGCGGAGGTGGTCTCAAGGTTCATTCCCAAAGGCCTAGGAATCCCTTGACTAGTTTTGGTGAGAAACATGGTAAAGCCTGAGGGAGAAGTCTTGGTTTAGGGCCTAGTGATCTGGGCTTGGATTGCAGTAAATTTGAGAGACTGGTCTCAGTTTAGGGCCTAGTGATCCAGTATTGGATTGCAGCAAAGCCTAAGAGACAAGGAGAAGGAAGATTCCTCAAGGACAGTGATGGATTGTAGATGACATTCCAATTTTAGTTCGGTTGTGATTGGAGCAACCGTTTTGGTGTGATCACGGTTTGGTGAGCGTGGAGGTGGTTTAACCTCTAGATTCCTTTGGTTGTTTTGGATTGGTTTATCCATGTGATCCCACATTCATTCTTGGAATATGGCACCTGGGTTGACTGGCTAAAAGAAATATTTGGTTCAACCATGTCTACGGTCGGGTGGTAAATGGAAGTCCCGAACCAGGTCAGATTTTCCTATGACTAATGAAAGCTAAGTTCTCTTTCTTTTGTACTTGTTTATATGTCAATTTAATGGTTTTTATATCTCTGTTATTTACATGGTTTTATGCTGGTTATAAGCATGGTTAATTGATTGGTTCATTTCATGGGAATTTCATGTATTTACTTGTCATTGTTAAAATCATGGATGCAAGACCTAATTGATGTCATAATAGTTCAAGGGAGAAGGTGGTGATCTTTCTTGTCATGTTTCGGAAGATTTTTCGATCATTCATGCTCTGTCTTGTATCCTAGACCTGTAGGTTGCATTGATGCCAAGTGTTTGACAGAATGTTAGTCCCGGTTGGGGTGGTCAGGCCTAGTCTTGAGATTGAATTTTGGTTTATTAGTCTTTTCATCATGTCTTTGATGGATTTTTAAAGTTATAACAAGTTCTAGGAAGTGGCCAAAATTGTAGGCTAGAAAAGTGCCTTGATTTTTGTGGATGCTGGCACGGGTCTGCTAGGAAAATCCCTTGGACATTGGCTTGCAGGCCTATGAGAGCATCTAGAGGTCCCTGGACACTGGCATGCCCATAGCATGAGAGCATCCAGAGGTCAATAGGTCTAGAAGATCAGTGGGACCAAGGGGCAAGATGTCTGAGTGGCTGAGATGTCTTTTGGGGGTGTTGTTGCTGATGTGGAATGTATGCTTGATGTGTTCTATCGATTCCATTTCCTTAAGGTCACCAAGGAGGTAGAATCCCTTCATAGTGGCCTCTCTTTTCACATGTTTACCTCGGTTGGCCAGTTACTTGGGTAGACGTGGGAGGAAGGTGGTTACAGATGCAGGGACCTAGCATGACCCGAAGTGTCATGTTGGCCATGAGAAGGCCATCCTTGGCTATCTACATGCTCATACATGTTATATGTTATTATCGTTATCTCAGGGATTTGAACCATAACTTTTACAATGAAATGACATTGGCAACCCCTCTTTTTCACAAATGAGGATCTTCGCTTCATTTCATTTTGTCCTCTTCTATCCTCAGGACCATATGAACAAGCATAGTTGCATAAAAATGTTTGAAAATTCAATACATATGAATCCATGAAAAATGATCAAGCACTATTAATACCAACATATAAACAATGCATCTCTAAAAAACTTACACTTCATATCACAAGGAAGCAGTAGGCCTTGAGCCTGGGCATTTATTTTGTACCCGGGTGAAAGAACATGGAGCATCTCGGTTCATTTCCTCTCCTCTAACAAAGTCTCCAATTCTATTTGAAGGGATTTTTGCAATGTGATCAATCTCCATGTGTTTTCCATGTACTTCAGACCAATCTAAATCCTTCCTAGAAAAGATAATCTTATCTTTAGGGTCTTGCACTGGAACGACAATGATTGTTTCCCATTTGACTTGCTTTACCATTTTGTGACCCAAGGATTTGTTGCAACGGTAACCCAAAATGTGTTGCAACAGTGACCCAACGAGTTGCCACCACTTTAAATTAGCGACTTGCTGCAAAGTTGAACACAATGGTAAACCAATGATATACCTCAACGGTCAACCAATGAGTTGCCGCAACAGTCAAACAACAAGTTGCCACAACAGTTAACCAGCAAGTTGTCACAAGGGTTAACAACTGAGTTGCCGCAATGGTTGACTAACAAATTTTGCAATGGTTAACCATCGAGTTGTCGCAACGATTAACCAATGAGTTGCTACACTAGTCAACCAACAAGTTGTTGCAACAAAAGACCAACAAGTTTCCGCAACAATGAAACAATTTGTTGCTACAATAGCGAACCGATGGATTTTTCGTAATAAAGTTTGGTGCTCTCCTAACCCTTGACAAGCAACAACCAGTTGTGTGCTCTCCTATTTCTACTAGGGAAATGGTCAAACATTACAGTATTGTCTGTATAAATAAAGAAAGCAACCCATAACAACATTTCCTTTATATAATAGTCTGCATAAATTATATAACCATTTGCTAATAATATAATAGTATGTTAATAAATTATATAATAGTATAAGCACAGAGATACATATTGAGATTTATTTGCAGAATCTAAATTAGTAATGTGGAGGATGAAGGGTTTTACAAAGAATATAAATTAGTAATGTGGAGGATGAATTATTTTACAAATTGGGTTTTAGTAGTGTGGAGGATGAAGGGTCCATCCAAATTGGATTTTAGTAATGTGGAGGATGAAGGGTTTTAGAAATTGGGTTTTGACTAGCACCATCAAAAACAACAGGAAAACAATCATTATGCTTCACGTGTTTTTGCACTATGTTTCGTCTTTTTGTGAATCATAAATTGTAATAGGATTGCTCTTACTCTGCTCACAAATTTAAGAGCATTGTCAATGAAGTATAGGAAACTGATTTGCTTCATTCCTAGTTGGCTAACTAGTGGGATCTACATCCCTTGTTTTATTGTACTTTCTTATTATCTATTTAATCTGAAAGCATTTTTCTATTTTGGAAAAAAAATATATAGGAACCTTCATGGGTTTTGAATTTCCTATTTTCAACTTACGTTATGAGTGACATCGAATTTCGCTGCTCGCATCCCGGGTAAAAAATAAACTCTTGCCTACGATTTTTGCATGTTCCAATCAATGAAAACATTGTACGTCATTTCAATTTTCTCCATCTGAGGTTGCAGGGGTTTGAAAATGATGTGGGAGTGAATCGAATTCAGAATAATGAAGGTGGGAAAGGGAGGCTCTCCGCCATTAACTCATTTCAAAGTGAGTTAGGTGAGCGGTCATGTCGTAACCAGCAATCCTGCGTACGGAACTCCACGGATGATAACGCCAACGATGGAGGACAGAGAGGGAGATGGACGGTAACACCAACATAGTTATTTCGTTTTTGTTGGGGATGGATGGGACCCACATCTTGGAGGGATGCCGGAAGGGCCTAGCTAGCGGTGAGGGGGGGGCGAAACCCAAAGGGTGTTTCGTCGACCCATTAGCTTACTCCTTAAGATTATGGGTGACTAGAAGCAATGCTATCAAATATTTTTCTTTGTTGGATCTTTAACTATGAATTTGTAATATACCAAACGTTAAAAATTATAATAGATCTTGCACACTTTAGTGTTCCGACTAAAGTAAAAGAAATTAAACCTTCAGAAAGAACAAGAACACAAAAGGATTTGAAAACATGGTCGCTTATTTAATTAATAACTGCAAATAATACATGCCAGAATGATAATCATAGAAACCCTTGCCAATGGCATGCAAGGCTACTCATTAATAGACTCAACCAACTGAACTCTGAAGCACACTCGTGGACCCTGGATGGATACACCAAATGAATTCACTCATGGGGTTTTCGTCCCTACGATTAGACTAGAACTAGTCTCCCCAAGTTCTCCATAAAGGCAAAATAAATAGATAACTCAGGGTGATCCCAATGTTAGGCTCCTATCCCCTTTTATAGGATTGATGGACTCTCTAGGGACTTTATTTTATTGTTTTCCCTCGAAAAACGAAGGCTAATACAAAAAAGAGAATATTACAAATCCTCTTGCCCAAAGATTACTTGTAGTGAAGCAATCCACTTCTATCCACAACAGAAGCATATGTGTATTGATACCAGGATAGTGTGTTATTCCATGCCTTCATGCTAAATGATCCTGAATGGATCCTTCAATACCTGGATCCCAATGTCGTCTAAGTCCTGGGACCTATGGGTTATGACACCATCTCAATTCTCCATCATTGCTCGTGCTTAAGGGCCCAAGTTGCAATACGCCCTTGGCTAAGAGTATCCCATCAATAGAGTTCCAACTAATGATCTCTCGCCAATCCATCTCGTGGGAAGGATATAATGCATGAATGTCTATACATGGAATAAGTCTACCATGTTGATGTTGCCTGATGCTCAACTCATGTTTCTCCATTCGATCACCCAACATGATCCATTTGTAGAACACTGCCCTGTTATCCCCAATGTATAAAGGTGAGTTGGTCGTGTTGCAAGCCTTATCTATGTACTCCTTTAGAGGGTTGTTCTGGAACTCCCAACTATACTCCTCTTGTTGCCTTGTGAGGGACTTGAGTCGTTCCTCAACACTAGATAGCTTGGCCATTGATTCGGCACATACCCCTATGAGATCCTCAATTTTTCTATCTTCCTGTAAGACAATGTCTAAGACTATCCAGACTCTTTGCTTCAACATCATAAGATTTGTCTTGAAATGCATGATCTTTTCTTGAAAGTCCTCTACTGGCAATTTTGGTGCCCTGTTGAATTCTTTTGTATTTGTCTGCACTAGATGCTCAACTATCATAGCTCCAGCTTGAACCTTTGACCAACTCTCCAGAAATGGCTCATCCTGCATACTATATTTTTCATGTTGCTCCTTATGATCATGCTCATCATATTGGTTTACCATCACTAGCTCCTCATTTAAGTCTCCTTGAATGTCTTCTTCCTGGCCTTCTCCACCTGTGGGGACAATTTGTTGTCCATCCTCTTTGGTTGTCAAACATGGATGCACCAGTGGACTCTTATTTACACTTGGTTGCTCATACTCTTCATGGATGTCCTCCTGGAGATAAGAGTCTACCATATTGTTAGGAAGAATTACCTCCTTCCTTTCCCCATGTACTTTGTCAAGCTAACTGATTATCATTAGCTTGTCATGCAAGTCTCTCTGAATAACATTGTGTTGTTGCTCACCATATGTACTTGACTGCTCGGATCCTTCAAATGAATCCTCATGGTCTGAAAGAATTTCCTCTGGTTCTGTCCTTGTTGCCTCCTTCCTATCACATGGACATGAATGGTTAAGTGCCCAAGATCCCTTGCATACAAAGCATAGGCTTTTCCTTCTTAGTTCATTCTTGTTGTCCCCACAAATCCTTGTTAGTTCCTCCTTGGTCAACTTCCTTTTAAGTAGTTTGATGTTCTGTTTGACCAACCCCTCAACTAGTTCATAGGCAACATGTGATACAATTAGCTCCTTCCTCCAAATGGCCAACAATTTGGACCTCAATTGTTTGTAGATGGCCTTATCTTCTCCTAAGGCTAGCGACATGATCTTTTGCATGTCCGTTTTGACGAATTTTGGATAAGATGTTGTAATGTTGGTACAAAAGCATTGGAGCATCTGAAGGATTAAGTCATCACATTCTAAATCCAACAAGTATAACAAATCTGGATTTTTCCATAAATTCTAAAATTTTGAACCTTTGAAAAAAAGTAAGAAGGCTGATATTGTCCAATCCTTGGAGGGCTCCTACCATTACTCGAAAAATCCTCCTCATGATGTCATCATTGTAGGGCAGTAGCGACACTGTTTACGATTTTACTGAGACAAGCGACGACTATGAGTTTAACCTTTTCAAAAGAATGCTCCAAGAACCTAGGTTGTATCAAAGTAAGCATGAATAGCTTCAAGGCCCAACTTGACCCTTTCCAATCTGATTGCTCTGTGAGACATAAAGCTATTTATAATGTGCCTAATGGTAGGAGGCCATCTTCTGACTTTGTTCTCTGCATTTTAGATCCAAGTTCAAAGAGGCACTTGTTTCTTACATCTTCCTTCAAGATATCCTTTGACTGTTGAAGGATAGTGTGGATTTTCCGAGAGAAAAGCATGTTGTTTTGCTCTTGCTTCTGATCTGGAAGTTGTTGCCATTTTTGATCCATCGAAGTATTGCAGCCGAAATGATCCACTACTGTATTATTATGTTGATTCTGGAGGCATTTCCAAAAGTAAATTGATGACATTATGGTTTGGCATGAATGGATCTCAACACTTGGTCTTCCTTCAATAAAATCATTCGACACCCTTTTGAGAAGTCAACCTACACTAAGCTTGAAAGGTAATCACTAAAATTCACTAACAATATAAGTAATTTTCCCCTCCTTTCTTCTTTCCCTTCCCTTTTTTTAATGATGATTAATAATATATATAACCCCTTAATATATTCTTTTACCTCCCTTCCTTTAGCGTTTCAAACAATATTACAAGCCTCCTTTCACATGATTCTTGTCTTGCACCTCACGTAGAAAGGCACCTAATCGTTGCAACTTTTAACTATATTCCTTGTCATCACCACGAAGGAATTCTGCTTACCATAGTAGTATTACCGAACCTTTGAGAGAAAGGTCCACAAAGGGAGGAATACTAGTAGCAAGTCTTTGAGATTCAATGCAGGAAGACGCTCAATTATATTGCAATATGCCGCCTCCCCGAAACGCATGTTTTACCTAACTGCATGCAAGGATTTTTGTCCTTTATCCGAACGTACTGAACACCATGGACAATCATTATGGAATTTGGAAACCTAATTCAACTGCAAGAGATCTTTCGGTGCCAAAGATTGAAGCAGCAAGGTTTCGGTTTACCGTGAAGAAACCCTAGCCACAAGATATCCTGCATTGAAGACATAATCGAGATTTGACGAGACATGGCAAGAACACCGAAGAGAATCGCTCCACTTGGTTGACTCGGATCGATGTCGGGAGTAACAGATTCGTCCTTCGTGGTCTCTGCAGAAAATACGTTGACTCAACTCGACTTATACTATAATGTTCTCTATCTACAAGTATCTACAAGAAGTAGTGATCTCGGCCTTCAGATAGCTTTCTGAATATCTGAATGGATCTCCAGCAAAGTGATTTAGACTTGTCCCTCATCACAACCTTTGCCCTGAGAGAGATTCAACCTTTAATGTGGACAGATGTGGTCTGCTTCGGGGATAAAACTCCGCCTCCTGAAATTATAAGAAACTCGGCCTGCAAGAGAGAATCTCTCGGTCTTCAATCTCAGTCACCAAATTAGAACTCAGATCTCTGCAAGGATCAAGCATTTACTGATCCCCAAAATTTGGCTTCCAAGAGGTGGATTCCTAATGGATCTCGTCCTCTTGCAATTCGAATAATTTGATATGCGATTTGTTCCAATCCATGGAGTTCAAACTCGGCCATGCAAGGTTGCAGTTCTTCCCACGATGACTTGGTCAATCTGGCGTTGAACCCGTATCACCTTTAACCCTTGGTGCGATCTCATCAGAGTGATATAGCCCACGGCCTCTTCGCGACCCGGTGAGAGCGCTTACCAACTTAATACAGCTTGATCCCAAGTTTGAACACTGGCAACGAGAGAAATAGATAGTTTGATCTGCGATTTGTGGCGGCAGTGGCTATGCCTTCCTTCGACCTCCTCTGCTGCAGGCAGATCTCAACTTCCTGAAAAGATCATTCTCTTTGATCTCCAACAAGGAGGGTTAATTCCAGTAAATAAATCTACTGCACATAAATTATTCAGCCAACTAGGGTAGTTACAGAAAACCACCGAAATTGGACGAGTTGCTAGATAGGGTGATTATGGAGAATCACCGAAGACTAGTTTCCCTTGTCCCTCTGTGCAATAAAAACACCCTCGGCAACACCTCCCTCGGCAACACCCTCGGCTAGCAGCTAGCAGATGGATGTGCAGCTCTGATACCACTGTAATATTTTAGAAGTTAAAAATTATAACAGATCTTGCGCACTTTAGGGTTCTCAATAAAGTAAAAGAAATTAGACCTTCAGAAAGAACAAGAACACAAAATATCTGAAAATGTTTTCCCTTATTTAACTAATAACTGTAAATAATACATGCCATAATGATAATTATAGAAATCTTGGCCACTGGCATGCAAGGCTGCTCATTAATAGACTCAACAAACTAAACTCTAAAGCACACTCGTGAGGCTAGATCTGGTCTCTGGGATCAGACTAGAACTGGTCTCGGTCTCGCCCGGTTCTCCATAAAGACAAAATAAATAGATAACTCAGAATGATCCCACTGCTCTTATCCCCTTTTATAGGCTTGATGGACTCCCTAGAGACTTTATTTATCAGACTAGAACTGGTCTCACTCAGTCTCGCCGGTTCTCGATAAAGACGAAAAGACGAAATAAATAGATAACTCAGAATGATCCCACTGCTCTTATCCCCTTTTACAGGCTTGATGGACTCTCTAGAGACTTTATTTTATTATTTTCCCTCCAAAAACTAAAGCAAATACCATGGGCAAATACCACCCAAAATAACATAGACATATTCAGTACACTTTAACCCTATCCAATAAAAAGAATATTACAAAATTATATATAATTTTAGTAGTTTAATAATATGTTATTTTGGATATTTAACTATAATGTTATATAAACAGTTTATAGTTTAGACATTGCCAAATTTTGAATTGAATACGGATATGGAGGACAATGCAGGGTCTGGATGCTCATCACTTGGGTATAGAGCATTCATGGAGCATGGTCCTTTTAAACCCAGGGGACACAATGGCGAACTTCTATGGAGAAATAAGCACTCTTGGAATACAGGTAATAACTCTATCTATATGTTTTTTCTTGGATTGATTAACAACTGTTTGAAAAACCATGTACGGATGACATTTATTATGTGCAATCTTATTGATGACAGAAACAAATATGCTATATTTTAGATAGCCCAGTTGGTGTGGGGTTCTCTTATTCCAACGCTAGTTCGGACTACCAGTATTATAATGATGCAAACACTGGTATGTTATTTATTGTCCATACTTTTTTTCTTTTAGATTGCTGCAATGAAATATATTCTTAAGATTGATCATGGCGACTGTAGTTGCTGGGCAATATTGAATAAGATTAAAACTAAACAAGAAGTGTCAAATAATGCAGCTCAAGGCAACCTGGCTTTCCTTTTGAATTGGTTTGAGAAATTTCCAGGATACAGGTGTGTAGATTTTAACATAACAAGGCCGAGTTATGGAGGTATGACTCAACGTTATTTTTTAACATCTGTAGACTATGCCTACTTGTTCTTTTAAGTTGTTTAAAACTATCCATGTTGGTTGTTGTGTATCTTGTTTAACACTGACTATGTTGGTTGATGTAAACTTGCAGGACACCATGCCTCAATTAGCAACTCTTCTGCTGGAGCACAACAAAAAGTCGAACATCAAGCCCATTAAACTGAAAGGAATCGTTGGTGTCTCTCATATCTCACAATAATTTTAGGATTCTTCCAATGGTGTAGATTTTGTTTACCTAAAGTTCATGTGATTATGGCATTCATTAACTACAAAGGGTCAACCAGGACAACTGTCAAAACGAATGTAACTAATGAAAAGGTTAAAGGGTTTCATTTCTAATCGTACTATTGGGCAATCTCCATTGAACATGGGTTTTGATTTCTATTTTAAGCTTGCTAAGCTCAAGGTCCAGCTTGAAATGTAGCTCCATTCCATGTTAATCTTGTAAAACGTGGGTTTTTCTTTCTATTTTAAGCTTGCTAATCTCAAGGTCTAGCTTGAATTGAAGCTTCATTCCATCTTAATCTTGTAAGGCCTGTACTAAGGGTAAAATCACCGAGGAGATTTAAGTAGATGTTTGTTTTCAATTCTATTAATTCATTTATTGAAATGTAAAATATCATGTTGTTGAGAGAATGTGCATTTCACAGTGAAACAACGAGTTTTTGCTTAAGGGGATTTTGTTTTTATCGTTAAAATCAAATCTAATTTATCTGGAAATCTATTAGGGCTTAATCCTTTGTACTGACATTTGCTTTGCCCCTAATATTGCTTGCAGATGGACGATCTTTTGTTGGACATAGATATCAGCATCAACAATGACGAATTCTTGTGGTCGTATGGTTTAATTTCAGATAAAACTTACAAACTAACACAGTCTGCGTGCAACAATTCCAAAAGTTGAGGGAAACTTATGTTCTTGACAATTTGTCTGACTTGCCAACATGTTTCCAGCGAGGTGAAGAGTGAATCTGGAAATATAAATTTGGAAGATGTTACCTTACTTAAAAACAGCGATCACAGAAACTTCATAACTTCATTGATTATTTGCTTGATTACATCTTCATTTATATAGGAAACTCATAACCGTTTCTGGTAACCAATTCCTAACTACTCACAACTACATCTTCATAACTAATTCAGTTTCTACATTATTCTCACATCCTCCCTTAATGGAGAAATGGATTTTCTACAATACCTAACTGATTTCTAAAAACTTCAAATTTGATTTTACCAAGGGGCTTAGTAAATATATCAGCCACATTATCCTTGGTGTTACAAAATATCAACCCAATTTCTTTGGACTCAATTTTCTCACGTACAAAGTGGTACTGTAACTCAACATGTTTTGTTCTAGCATGGTAAACTGGATTATGTGCTAATTTGATAGCACTCTGATTATCACAATTAATACATGTTGCACCACTTTGCGCTTCTTCAAGATCAGCAAGAACTCTCCGCAACCAAATAGCTTCACAGGTGGCATTGGTCAAAGCTTTGTACTCTGATTCTGTTGAAGATAAAGAAACAGTTGGTTGTTTCTTACTACTCCAAGATACGACCCCTGATCCAATATGAAATGCATAGCCAGAGGTAGATCGTCTGTCATCTGGATTTCCTGCCCAATCTGAATCAGAAAAACCTGTCAGTACAACATCAGATACATCAGTATACATAATACCAAGAGTCACTGTTCCCTTTAAGTATCGGAGAACTTTCTTTGCAGCATTCCAGTGATTTCCTGAAGGCTTAGCCATGAACTGACTAAGGATACTGACTGAGTATGCAATGTCTGGTCTGGTAGTGGTGAGATAGTTCAAACTTCCCACTAACTGACGATATAATGTTCCATCTGCCTCTTTCGAACCATCTTCTTTGTACAACTTTGCATTATGTTCTAAGGGAGTTGACATAGCTTTACAATCTGTCATATTGAACTTTTTAAGAATCTCCTTTGTATATTTGCTTTGAGTAATCAATGTTTTACCAGTTTCTCTCCATACCTCAATGCCTAAACAGTAGTGCATTTCACCCAAATCTTTCATTTCAAAAACCTGTGACAACTGAACTTTAATTTCTTCAATTAACTTGTGAGCACTGCCTGTTATAATGAGATCATCCACATATAAAGATATTAAAGCAACATGTCCTTTTTCATCTTTCTTAACATACAAGTTAGGATCATTTTTGCTTTTCACAAACCCATTCTGAAGAAAGAAAGTATCAATCTTTACATACCATGATCTTGGTGCCTGTTTCAAACCATACAAGGCCTTTCTTAACCTGCAAACCAGATGCTCATGTCCCTGTTTGACAAACCCTTCAGGTTGAACCAAATAAACTTCTTCCTGTAAATCACCATTTAGAAAAGCAGATTTGACATCCATTTGATGTATATTCCAATTATGTTTTGTGGCTAAGGCAATCAGTAATCTAATTGTATTCAACTTAGCTACTGGTGCAAAAGTGTCTTCATAATCAATGCCCTCCTGTTGAGCATATCCTTTTGCTACTAATCTTGCCTTAAATTTATCAATTGTACCATCTGCTTTAAATTTTGTTTTATACAACCATTTGCTTCCAATTGGAACTTTATTTTCAGGAAGTTCCACTAATTCCCATGTTTGATTTTTCATAATAGAAGCATACTCATCATTCATAGCATTAATCCATGGTTCATGTTGTTTAGCCTGCTCATAATCAATTGGTTCTTCAACATTCATTATATTAGACATTAAGGCATAGTCTCTATACCTTGCAGGAGGCCGAGTCTGTCGGGAAGACCTTCTTGGTGTGGGTGTTTCATCCATGATTCGTCGACTTTGAGGTGTATCACCTCCTTGTGATGACTCACTGCTGCTAGATGTGCTCGTACTGCCGCTATCATCCTGATCCTGTACCTGTACCTGAACCTGTTCCTGTTCCTGCTTAATCATAGTATCAAGCTTGATATGTGCATCATCATTAGAAATATGCCATGTATCATTCTTTGTATTACTTTTATCAGTCTGCTCATGAAACAATACATCACGACTTGCAAATAGTTTATGGGAACTTGGATCAAACAATTTATAGGCTTTCTGATCCGTACAATATCCAATGAAAATACACTTGATGGACTTGGCATCAAGTTTTCTTCTGTTAGCTTCAGGAATATGAGCAAAAGCAGTACATCCAAAGACTTTGAAATGACTCACATCAGGTTTATAACCATAAAGAACCTCAAAAGGAGTTTGAAAAACTAATTGCTTAGTGGGACATCGATTCTTTAGATAAACAGCAGTGTTAATGGCTTCTGCCCAGAAACCATTAGAGATGTTCTTACCTTGCAGCATACTACGAGCAGATTCCACCAAGGTTCTATTCCATCGCTCAGCAACACCATTTTGCTGAGGGGTATGTGGCACTGTGAACTGTTGTTGAATTCCATTAGATTTACAATAGGTGTTAAATGCCTTTGATTTATATTCACCCCCTTGATCAGATCTGAGTATTTTAATGCACTTTCCTGTTTGTTTTTCAACCATATTTCGAAATTCTTTAAAATACTCAAATATATCACTTTTCCTTCTAACGAAATAGACCCAGGTATATCTAGATCTATCATCAATAAAAATAACAAAGTATAAAGCACCACCAAGAGACCTAGTTTGCATAGGTCCGCATACATCAGTGTGAATTAATTCAAGAATATCATACTTCCGTTTCTCAGTATGAACAGGAAACTCTTCTCTATGCTGCTTACCAAGTGCACAAGCTTCACATGGTAAATGTTCACACTTCATCTCAGGAAGACCTTCAACCATTGTTTTCCTTTGTAACAACGATAAATCATTGTAATTAAGGTGCCCATACCTGTGATGCCATAATTCTGTTGTCGATGTCTCTTGAGATGTCAATGCAACATGGCGCTCGACTGTCACATCCAATCTGTACAATCCTCCAACTCTGGTACCTGTAGAAACAACCTTGTAGTGGTCCTGAACATCTTTCACTATACACCCCAATTTACCAAATTCTACTTTTAAATGATTATCAATGATAGCGGAAACAGATAGCAGATTCTTTTTAAGAGCGGGTACATACATCACATTATGAATCTGTCGCATTTGTCCATTAGGTAAGTACACATTTACTATGCCATAGCCTTGAACTTTAAGTGACCTATCATCTCCTAAGTAAATGTGTGTACCATCAGATTTCTCAAAATATTTATCAAACCATTCTTTATTACAAGTCATGTGTGTCGATGCACCAGAATCTATAAACCAAGTATTCTCATCATCAGTTTCAGCAGACAATGCAGCATCAGAAAGAAACAACTTAAGATTTTTAAATCCATCATTCACTGAGGTGTCTCTGTTTATGTAGTTTCCATTATGCCTGTTATGTCTTTGATTTGATTCATTATTCTTTCTCCTATAGCAATCTTTTGCCAGATGTCCAGGTTTTCCACAATAATGACATACAATGTTCCTTTTAACATAAGAATCAGGAGGTGCCTTACCTTTCTGCTTTGCTTGAAAATGGCCTCTGTTTCTGTCCCATGATCTCCCTCGGAATGGTTTTTGGCCTCTGGCAGTCAAAGCCAAATCAGAACCATTTGACTCCAATTCAAATGTTTTCATGCGCTCTTCTTCTTGAAGAAGAATTCCAGCCAATTCTTCAAATGTAGGAGGTGTCGGTCTAGCTGAGAGAGCTGAAATAAAGACTTTATAGTCGGGGACTAACCCCTTTAAAGTAACAGTTACCAAGTCTGTACTAGAAACCTTTTCACCAATATCACCAAGCTTATCACTAAAGTCTTTAATTCGGGAAACAAAGTTACTAATGCTTTCATTGACATCCATTTTGATAGATAGCAGCTTTGTTTTTAAAAATAAAATACGATTTGCATTAGAAGTCTCATACAAACTTTTAAGAGTGTCCCATGTCGCCTTCGAAGTTTCACAGTCCCGAATGTGAGGAATAATATTGTCCTTCACTGACATACGGAGCAGCACCCTTGCTCTTACTTCACGCTTCTCCCAATCTTGAGGGTTAGTAGGAGGTTGAGGCTTGGTCTCGTCACCTTTTACAATCGACCAGAGATTGTATGCCTCCATTACTGTGATGATCTTAAATTTCCAATTTACATAGTTTTCTCCATCAAGTTTTGAAGACTCATTTAAATAGGAATCTGCAAGGGGATTAGCCATTTCTCCACCAATGACCAAATTCAATCCAACAGGAAAATAAAACTCTACAACCTCTGCTATCAAGTAATTACAAGATTCCCCTTCTTTTTCCTTCAATAATTTTATAACACCACAAAATTTCAAACTGATTGTTTAAACCTCACACAAAAAAAAAAACACAACTGCCTGAGAAATGCGACTGCAGGCCTCACTGACGTCAAGAAAACCGGGCCGACTGAAACAAAATATGACCACGGAATCTGAGTACAATAGTTACAGATGATGAGGTGGAGCAATCAGTGCAAAAATTATAGATTGTAAAACGGATCAGATGCGCCAAGCAGCAGTTATAAACCGGTCTACAGAACGGAATTTTGGAGAATTACACTCAAGACTTTCAATTTGGAAGGAGCCCGTGCTTAAACAAACAAAACGTAATTGGTAATTGGAACACACAGCAAGCAGCAACCTTTTGTCCACACGCAGCAAGCAAGCAGCAACCTTTTGTCGTCCGCCTCAGCCTTTTGTCCACACGTAGGTCCACACGCAGCAATCGCAGGGAGTCTTCCACCAACACGACTCCGCCTCACAGCTCTCACGCTGCACCACGTCCGCAGGGAGTCTTCCACCAACACGACTCCGCCTCACGGCTCTCACGCTGCACCACGTCCGGCTCTCACGCTGCACCACGAACTGGCTCTCCCACAGCAAAAAAAATGCACGCAGAAGGATTACACAGCCTCTCACGCAACAACTTGGACTCACGCCTTCGCTTCAGGCCAGACTCACTGCCCTTACTGCTCTGATACCAACTTAAAAACAGCGATCACAGAAACTTCATAACTTCATTGATTATTTGCTTGATTACATCTTCATTTATATAGGAAACTCATAACCGTTTCTGGTAACCAATTCCTAACTACTCACAACTACATCTTCATAACTAATTCAGTTTCTACATTATTCTCACAACCTTGGGGTTATGTTTAAACGTTGGAGGATCCCAGACGACGAGATCTAGAAAACCAAGGAAATATAAATTTGGAAGATGTTACCTTGGGGTTATGTTTAAACGTTGGAGGATCCCAGACTACGAGATCCAGAAAACCAAGGAAATTTCTACATCAAGCAAGTCATTTACTCATCATAAATGCAATTAGATATTGAGATTGATTAATCAATATGTGGTGGCATTGATTTCAACCAATGTTGTTTCAACTAGACCTAATTCATTATGATTGATCTCTGTTGTTGTTTGACAAGTTGAACATACATTCAATAATATTGACCTCTGCATAGACTTCAAAATAAACCAATATCTGAACAAGCAAGAGGTGAAGAAGGCACTTCATGCAAACACTAATCTGCATTGGGAAGCTTGCTCTCGGTATGTTATATAACATCTATATATTTGTTTGCTTTTGTATTTAGGAATATGTATTTTTATTTCATTACTAAGTAATAAATAATTTCAAGAAAAATGCAATATAACATTTATATATTTGTTTGCTTTTGTATTTAGGAATATGTATTTTTATTTCATTACAAAGCAATAAATAATTTACATCAAGAAAGATGTATTATGGAGCCAAAATGATGCAGGAGCATTCAGCCCAACAATGTCATTGTATTTTAGTAGACATAGGGAGTCTTATGTTTTATGGAAGTTGGTTTCCTAAGTATTGAATTAACGTAAATATTTAGGCCTTTGAGTAATTTTCAAAGAGAATAGGAATTAATTAGATATTGTGAGACATATTTATAAATGTTTTCGAATGTAGGTGAACATGAGAGGATTAGGATTAGTTAGAAACTAGTTTAAAGAAACTGTTGAGCAACTGAAAAGTAACTGAGGAATAGTTCCTCAACTGTAAGGAAATTGCTAATAATGTATTGAAAGATAAAGGTTGAGGAGGCTGGATTGTAAGCCTACAAGCAGAGTGTGAAGCAAAGGCCACTAATTATAATAATCAGGCCAGAGAGACAGAGTCTCAATATGTAATCATGTGTTTTATATTTATATACAGAGAATTCGATCCTGAGTGTAAGTGTGTGATTCTAATATTGAATGATGTAATCAGAGATTTGCATAGTTTATATATGCAGGCAGAGCTGAGGCGAATACACAGAGGAGGAGGAGAGACAAAGGATCGTAAATGGCGTAGAACCAAATTGGAGAACCCAAGTGATGCTATGGAATGATCGGGAGTAAGAATTCACAGAATTAAGTTCAAGCGGAAGTGAATTGAGCAGCGGAAGAGCGAAAGGCCGAAACTTTTGAAAAAACCCAAGAACCACAGCAAACACTGAAAACAGCGTAAAATTTAAGTGAAGCGGAAGAGTGGAGAAGTGAAGAATCAGCGCACAGTAGCCGTTGGATCTTTATGATCAATGGCCAAGATTAGATCGCATCAACGAGATCCTTATGGAGATATCAGAGTCAGGCCTTGGGCAGTTGCGATAAGCGATCGTCGATTGATCGAGGACCATTGGATCAGAACTATATCAATGGCTGTGATGTAATCGCAAATTGGAATTCGGCAAAGGGTAAGCGACAGCGGACAATAGAAATGCGATGTTGCGATGGCCGATACGCTGATCACCGATGAGATTGGGATCGGGGAAGGAATGCGACATGTGATGAAGGCGGACTCGATAAGGTTATAGGCGCAGTTATATAGTACTTGGAATCCAATATTGTGTTATCACATATCGGATACAAAGGAGGTCTGTGTTAACGAAACCCTGCGGAGGAGCGCTTGCGATTAGCGATAAAGGTGTATCTCGATAACTGTGTAGAGGCCATATAAAAGGCAGAAAATGTATGTTTATGCGTATTTACTTTGTAAATGGTTTATAAAGGAAAATAGCGCCGATGGAAGGTTTTATGTGTTAAATTATATGTAAGTCCAACATTATCAAAGGATATAAGGGTTTCATGTGATAAGTGCTATGTAACCAATGTTAAAGAGGGGAAAAGTTATATATATGCGGTTAAAGGGATCTTGAAGGTTTAGAAGGGTGAATAAGTCTCGATATTAACATTAATGAAGGTTATGAAGAGTTTTAAAGTCCCGATAGGATGGACTTTAATGAAAGGTTAAATAAAGTCATATGTAAAGGCTTGAGGGGTGATTAAGACCCGATAAGTGTATATGGACTAGGGGTTAGCCAAAGTTGGGCATTAGTAAATCATTCCGCATATGAACTTATTAAAGTGAACCTTAACTTTAATATTATAGATTTGACTCAACAGAGAGTCTAAAATTCCTGGGGCAAATATATATATATATGCATAGTTATATGCATATTGTGGGTATATGTGGGGTAGCCCCTGCGTCAGTTGGTATCAGAGCAAGTTAAAGCTCTTTGAAGAAACTTAGAACAGAGTTATGTGTTAAGACGTTTGTGTAGGCAAGAGGAGATCAGATTTTAATCTGATAAATAGCAAGCACATAGAGGTGATGTGCAGCAGAACTTGCAGATGCAAGAAGACAAGAGGACAATCCATTCAAAGTGCAGGAGAATGGTGGAACAAGATCATGCAGAGATCTTGAAAGGTGAGATGACATGTTTTGTTTTGATTTGATTTGAATATTGGAGAGTTGTGGTCTTTATATTGATACACATGTGATAGCAAAGGAAAGTGAGAGGATTGCAGCAATCTAGAGCAAGGAGTGCTCAAATTGGTTTCAGCGGAAAGAACCAGAGAAATGCTGACAGACTAAGCTCAGAGGAGAGAAACTTAGTGAGGCATATGTAGCAAGAAGGAGACTTGTTACTGCAGAGGTAGTGTTGCAGCTCACAAAGGCAATTCCATAAAGGATGTGGGTAGAATTGCTAAAAGATGAAGAAAGTTGGTAAGAGTTTCTGAGTGAAAGAAGAGGTGGTCAGAACCTAGTATTTTATGGTGATTGAAGTACAAGAGCACAATTGTGTTCGTAGAAGAGGTAGATGAGTTGAAGCCTAGAAAGAACAGAGAGAAGTGCTCAAAGAGGTTCTAGAGATAGAGAACCAGTGCTTGCCAAAAGGCCAAGTTCAGAGGAAAGCTTGGTGAGGTGAGTGGCAACAAGGAGGACTTGTTGCTGCAGACGCGTAGTGCAGCTCATAGTGAGTGTGAGGAACTCATATAGATAAAGAGGATGATGACTAGTGAAAATCATAAAAGAGGTTCTGAAGAAGACCACAGCGGAAGAAAAATGAAGAAAGAAGATGCCAAGGCAAATGGCATATGGAAGCAGTTGACTAATGAAGAATATGAGAGGGAGAACGCTGAGAAAATAGTCCATCATGAAGTACGAATGGAACTGTTATAGAAGAAAGAGGAAGACCACAGTAGAAGAAAGATGAAGAAAGAGGTTGCCAAAGCAAATGGAAAGAGGATGAGTCAAGAGGAAATTGACAAGGAAATTGTTGAGTTAAAAGAACAACTCAATATATTGAGGATGATGCTTGAGGAAAATCAAAGAGTAGGTTGGGTCCTAAAGAAGAAGCCAGTGAAGTGGCATAAGTTGCAGAGGAGACTACAATAGAAGCAAGTGAAGAGCCTGGTGGAAGAACTCAGGGAGGCTGAGTTGGAAATGAAAGAATCCATTTGTGAACCAGATCAGGGTGAAGTTCTGGGTGAAAAAGTAGAAATCATTGATGATTTTCTGAACCGTTGGACAGACCACAGTAGGATGTAAAACCTTGTATTGTTGAATCTAATAATTTTGATGTGATCACAGGTTTTACAAAGGAGGATGAGCAATCTTTTGAAGCTGTCAAAAGTATGGAAGAGCATCTTTCAGAAGATGAAAACTCTGAAGCTAAGAAGGATGGAGAATGTCTCTTAAATGAGAAGAACAGTGAATTATTACAGCAAAAAGAATTTAGTAATGCATTGATGTTTGAAGCTGTGACAACACAGGAAGAATTTCTTGTGAAAGGAGGAATCATAAGTAACGATGAAGTACTTATGAAGTGTCACAGAGAAATTGAGTTGCTGGAGTATTTACTGGGAAATTCAGAGTATGACAGTGTGATTGCAGAGGAAGGAGTTCACTACAGTGAACAAGGACAGGAAGACATCATTGGAGCAGATGATGTGGAGGAGAGACTAGCTGACAGTCTCATGAATTCTTTTGAGAATTCAAAACAGCACACTGATGTGCTGACAGAGGAGGAAGAATTAGAGCAGCAAACTAAGTTGTTGCCAAAGGAAGAAAAGGCACTGAGGCCTTATGTTTGGGATTTTAACAATTGTTTTATGAGTGCAGGTTTAGTTGCAGACGCTGGAGGAATTTTGGCACAGATGAGCAGCCAAATAAAAATGAAAGAAGAAGATTCTATGGAAGAAATTAATCCATGGAACAGAGATGTTCAATTGTTGGAGAAAATGTTGGAAAGTCATGATTCAATGCAGAAAGGGATAATCATGAAAGAGAGTAAGGATGTAAGGGCGGCAGTAAGGAACCAACAACAATTTGAAAAGTTAGTGGACAGTAGCAACAACCTGAAGCGGAGAAAAAGAGGTAACAGTGAATGGTAGAATATGGACTAGCCTAAAGATATGCTAGAGATGGAGATTGAAGAGTTATGGTAGTTAATGCTGAAGCAGTCCATATGGAGGAGGTTGACAATGACAGGAAGGATGGTCAATCAGAGTATGAACCTGATTGACAAGGAGAGAGATAAAGCAAAAAACAGCAGACATGCAGCAACAACAAAGAAGCAAAGCATTTGGGCAGTTGCAAACTAAAGTTTGGGACCCTAGAGGTTTCTTAACAACATATGAGGACAAATGATCACGAGATCATAAATATTTTCTACCTTGGGAGTCTCATGCAGGAGCATTCAGTCCAACAATGTCATTGTATTTTAGTAGACATAGGGGGTCTTGTGTTTTAGAGAAGTTGGTTTCCTAAGTATTGAATTAATGTAAATATTTAGGCCTTTGAGTGATTTTCAATGAGAATAGGAATTAATTAGATATTGTGAGACATATTTGTAAATGTTCTTGAATGTAGGAGAACATGAGAGGATTAGGATTAGTTAGGAACTAGTTTGAAGAAACTGTTGAGCAACTGAAAAGTAACTGAGGAACAGTTCCTCAACTGTAAAGAAACTGCTAATAATGTATTGAAAAGAAAAAGGTTGAGGAGGTTGGATTGTAAGCCTACAGGCAGGGTGTGAAGCAAAGGCCACTAATTAGAATAATCAGGCCAGAGAGACAGAGTCTCAATATGTAATCATTTGTTTTATATTTATATACAGAGAATTCGATCCTGAGTGTAAGTGTGTGATTCGAATATTGAATGATGTAATCAGAGATTTGCATAGTTTATATATGCAGGCAAAGCCGAGGCGAATACACAAAGGAGGAGAAGAGATAGGGGATCGTAAATGGCGTAGAACCAAATTGGAGAACCCAAGTGATGTTATGGAACGATCGGGAGTAAGAATTCACAGAATTAAGTTCAGGCAGAAGTGAATTGAGTAGTGGAAGAGCGAAAGGCCGAAACCTTTGAAGAAATCCAAGAACCACAACAAACACTGAAAACAGCGTAAAATCTAAGTGAAGTGGAAGAGCGGAGAAGTGAAGAATCGGCGCCAGTAGTCATTGGATCTTTATGATCAATGGCCAATATTAGATCGCATCGGTGGGATCCTTATGGAGATATCGAACTCGGGCCTTGGGCAGTTGCGATGAGCGATCGTCGATTGATCGAGGACCATTGGATCAGAACTAGATCAACGGTTGCGATCTAATCGCAAATCAGAATTCGGCAAAGGGTAAGCGATAGCGGACAATAGAAATGCGATGTTGCGATGGTCGATACACTGATCGCCGATGAGATCAGGATTGGGGAAGGAATGCGACATGTGATGAAGGTGGACCTGATAAAGTTATAGGCGCAATTATATAGTACTTGGAATCTGATATTGTGTTATCACATATCGAATACGGAGGAGGCATGTGTTAACAAAACCCTGCAGAGGAGCGATTGCGATTAGCGATAAAGGTGTATCTCGATAACTGTGTAGAGGCCATATAAAAGACGGAAAATGTATGTTTATGTGTATTTACTTTGTAAATGGTTTATAAAGGAAAATAGTGTCGATGGAAGGTTTTATGTGTTAAATTATATGTAGTCCAACATTATCAAAAGATATAAGGGTTTCATGTGATAAGTGCTATGTAACCAATGTTAAAGAGGGGAAAAGTTATATATATGCGGTTAAAGGGATCTTGAAGGTTTAGAAGGGTGAATAAGTCCCAATATTAACATTAATAAAGGTTATGAGGAGTTTTAAAGTCTCGATAGGATGGATTTTAATGAAAGGTTAAATAAAATCATATGTGAAGGCTTGAGGGGTGATTAAGACCCGATAAGTGTATATGGACTAGGAGTTAACCAAGGTTGGGCATTGGTAAATCATTCCGCATAGGAACTTATTAAAGTGAGCCTTAACCTTAATATTATAGATTTGACTCGACAGAGAGTCTAAAATCCCTGGGGCAAATATATATATGCATAGTTATATGCATACTGTGGGTATACGCGGAGTAGCCCCTGCGTCAATTGGTATCAGAGCAAGTTAAAGCTCTTTGAAGAAACTTAGAACAGAGTTATGTGTTAAGACATTTGTGTAGGCAAGAGGAGATCAGATTTTAATCTGATAAATAGCAAGCACACAAAGGTGGTGTGTAGTAGAACTTGCAGATGCAAGAAGACAAGAGGACAATCCATTCAAAGTGCAGGAGAATGGTCGAACAAAATCATGCAGAGATCTTGAAAGGTGAGATGACATGTTTTGTTTTGATTTGATTTGAAA
This sequence comes from Pinus tabuliformis, assembly GCA_031772625.1. Classification (NCBI taxonomy): domain Eukaryota; kingdom Viridiplantae; phylum Streptophyta; class Pinopsida; order Pinales; family Pinaceae; genus Pinus; species Pinus tabuliformis. The sequence goes on along the minus strand of CM062819.1, from coordinate 89,026,750 downwards.
ATTGGAGAGTTGTGGGCTTTATATTGATACACATGTGATAGCAAAGGAAAGTGAGAGGATTGCAGGGATCTAGAGCAAGGAGTGCTCAAATTGGTTTCAGTGGAAAGAACCAGAGAAATGTTGACAGACTAAGCTCAGAGGAGAGAAACTTAGTGAGGCATTTGTAGCAAGAATGAGACTTGTTACTGCAGAGGTAGTGTTGCAGCTCACAAAGGCAATTCTATAAAGGATGTGGGTAGAATTGCTAAAAGATGAAGAAAGCTGGTAAGAGTTTCTGAGTGAAAGAAGAGGTGGTCAGAACCTAGTATTTTATGGTGATTGAAGTACAAGAGCACAATTGTGTTCGTAGAAGAGGTAGATGAGTTGAAGCCTAGAAAGAACAGAGAGAAGTGCTCAAAGAGGTTCTAGAGATAGAGAACCAGTGCTTGCCAAAAGGCCAAGTTCAGAGGAAAGCTTGGTGAGGTGAGTGGCAACAAGGAGGACTTGTTGTTGCAGAGGCTTAGTGCAGCTCATAGTGAGTGTGAGGAACTCATAGAGATAATGAAGATGATGACTAGTGATAGTCATAACAGAGGTTCTGAGGAAGACCACAGCAGAAAAAAAGTGAAGAAAGAAGATGCCAAGGCAAATGGCATATGGAAGCAGTTGACTGATGAAGAATATGAGAGGGAGAAGGCTAATAAAATAGTCCATTTTGAAGTACTAATGGAACTGTTACAGAGGAAAGAGGAAGACCACAGTAGAAGAAAGATGAAGAAAGACGTTGCCAAAGAAAATGGAAAGAGGATGAGTCAAGAGGAAATTGACAAGGAAATTGTTGAGTTAAAAGAACAACTCAATATATTGAGGATGATGCTTGAGAAAAACCAAAGACTAGGTTGGGTCTTGAAGAAGAAGCCAGTGAAGTGGCATAAGTTTCAGAGGAGACTACAACAAAAGCAAGTGAAGAGCCTGGTGGAAGAACTCGGGGAGGCTAAGTTGGAAATGAAAGAATCCATTTGTGAACCAGAACAGGGTGAAGTTCTGGGTGAAAAAGTAGAAATCATTGATGATTTTCTGAATTGTTGGACAGACCAACAGGAGGATGTAAAACCTTGTATTGTTGAATCTAATAATTTTGATGTGATCACAGGTTTTACAAAGGAGGATGAACAATCTTTTGAAGTTGTCAAAAGTATGGAAGAGCATTTTGCAGAAGATGAAAACTCTGAAGCTAAGAAGGATGGAGAATGTCTCTTAAATGAGAAGAACAGTGAATTATTACAGTAGAAAGAATTTAGTAGTGCATTGATGTTTGAAGCTGTGACAACACAGGAAGAATTTCTTGTGAAAGAAGGAGGAATCATAAGTAACGATGAAGTACTTATGAAGTGTCACAGAGAAATTGAGTTGTTGGAGTATTTACTGGGAAATTCAGAGTATGACAGTGTGATTGCAGAGGAAGGAGTTCATTACAGTGAACAAGGACAGGAAGACATCATTTGAGCAGATGATGTGGAGGAGAGACTAGCTGACAGTCTCATGAATTCTTTTGAGAATTCAAAACAGCACACTGATGTCCTGACAGAGGGGGAAGAATTAGAGCAGCGAACTAAGTTGTTGCCAAAGGAAGAAGAGGCACTGAGGCCTTATGTTTGTGATTTTAACAATTGTTTTATGAGTGCAAGTTTAGTTGCAGATGCTGGAGGAAATTTAGCATAGATGAGTAGCCAAATAAAAATGAAAGAAGAAGATTCTATGGAAGAAATTAATCCATGGAACAGAGATGTTCAATTGCTGGAGAAAATGCTAGAAAGTCATGATTCAATGTAGAAAGGGATAATCATGAAACAGGGTAAGGATGTAAGGGCAGCAGTAAGGAACCAGCAACTACATGGTGGAAGTAACCAACAGCAATTTGAAAAGTTAGTGGACAGCAGCAACAACCTGAAGCAGAGAGAAAGAAGTAACAGTGGATGGCAGAATATGGATCAGCCCAAAGATATGCTAGAGATGGAGATTGAAGAGTTATGGCAGTGAATGATGAAACAGTCCATATGGAGGAGGTTGACAGCGACAGGAAGGATGGTCAATCAGAGTATGAACTTGATTGACAAAGAGAGAAAGATAAAGCAAAAGACAGTAGACATGCAGCAACAACAAAGGAGCAAAGCATTTGGGCAGTTGCAAACTAAAGTTTGGGACCCTGGAGGTTTTCTAAGAACATATGAAGACACATGGTTAGGAGATCATGAATATTTTCTACGTTGGGAGTCTAATGCAGGAGCATTTGGCTCAACAATGTCATTGTATTTTAATAGACATAGGGGGTCTTGTGTTTTAAGGAAATTGGTTTTCTAAGTATTGAATTAATGTAAATATTTAGGCCTTTGAGTGATTTTCAATGAGAATAGGAATTAATTAGATATTGTGAGACATATTTGTAAATGTTCTCGAATGTAGGAGAATGTGAGAGGATTAGGATTAGTTAGGAACTAGTTTGAAGAAACTGTTGAGCAACTGAAAAGTAACTGAGAAACAGTTCCTCAACTATAAAGAAACTGCTAATAATGTATTGAAAAGAAAAAGGTTGAGGAAGCTGGATTGTAAGCCTACAGGCAGAGTGAAGCAAAGGCCACTAATTAGAATAATCAGGGCAGAGAGACAGAGTCTCAATATGTAATCATTTGTTTTATATTTATATACAGAGAATTCGATCCTGAATGTTAGTGTGTGATTCGAATATTGAATGATGTAATCAGAGATTTGCATAGTTTATATATGCAGGCATAGCTGAGGCGAATACATAAAGGAGGAGAAGAGACAGAGGATCGTAAATGGCGTAGAACCAAATTGGAGAATCCAAATGATGCTATGGAATGATCTGGAGTAAGAATTCACAGAATTAAGTTCAAGCGGAAGTGAATTGAGGAGCGGAAGAGAGAAAGACCGAAACTTTTGAAGAAACCCAAGAACCACAGCAAACACTGAAAACAGTGTAAAATCTAAGTGAAGTAGAAGAGCGGAGAAGTGAAGAATCGGCGCACAGTAGCCGTTGGATCTTTATGATCAATGGCCAAGATTAGATCACCTCGGCGAGATCCTTATGGAGATATCAGACTCGGGCCTTGGGCAGTTGCGATGAGCGATCACCGATTGATCGAAAACCGTTGGATCAGAACTAGATCAACGGTCGTGATCTAATTGCAAATTAGAATTCGGCAAAGGGTAAGCGACAGCGGACAATAGAAATGCGATGTTGCGATGGCCGATACATTGATCCCCGATGAGATCGAGATCGGGGAAGGAATGCGACATGTGATGAAGGCGGACCCGATAAGGTTATAGGCGCAGTTATATAGTACTTGGAATCCGATATTGCGTTATCGCATATCGGATACGGAGGAGGCTTGTGTTAACGAAACCTCGCGGAGGAGTGATTGTGATTAGTGATAAAGGTGTATCTCGATAACTGTGTAGAAGCCATATAAAAGGCGGAAAAGTTATGTTTATGTGTCTTTACTTTGTAAATAGTTTATAAAGGAAAATAGCCCAGATGGAAGGTTTTATGTGTTAAATTATATGTAAGTCCAACATTATCAAAGGATATAAGAGTTTCATGTGATAAGTGCTATGTAACCAATGTTAAAGAGGGAAAAGTTATATATATGCGGTTAAAGGGATCTTGAAGGTTTATAAGGGTGAATAAATCCCGATATTACCATTAATGAAGGTTATGAGGAGTTTTAAAGTCTCGATAGGATGGATTTTAATGAAAGGTTAAATAAAGTCATATGTGAAGGCTCGAGAGTTGATTAAGACCCGATAAGTGTATATGGACTAGGGGTTAGCCAAGGTTGGGTGTTAGTAAATCATTCCACATAGGAACTTATTAAAGTGGAACTTAACCTTAATATTATAGATTTGACACGGCAGAGAGTCTAAAAGTCCTGGGGCAAATATATATATGCATAGTTATATGCATATTGTGGGTATACGCAGGGTAGCCCCTGCGTCACAAAAGGCAGTGACAGAGAATCACCCTCCTCCCACAAAAAAATTAGCATTTCTGCTTTGTGCTATTTAATTTTTATTTTTGAGGTTTAACTGTTGAATTTTGATTATTGTGATGCATAGATTTTGCAATAGCTAACACTAAAAATTGGATTTAGGAAATTCCTCTCTGATCAAACAAATAGGGGAATCAATGTTATATCAGTTCTCTTTGATCTTCTAAAGGCAGGTCTACTCATTACACTTTACAAGGAAATTGTGTTTTTGAAAGTATTATTAATAATTCTATATTATGTTCCAGCATTGGATTTACTGAAAGTCAAATGAAACCTACAGTGGAGATCAAGATTCAAAGGTGCCATTCACAGCAACAAGAACCATTGCCAGTAACATGGCCAAGGAGCTTAACTTATACACAGTCATTCCATATGGTCCTTGGTACAATCATAAACAGGTAAACTCTCATCTTTTTAATCTAAGAACTCTGATTATAAGCATTTAGGTAGATAATGCTGATTAAAATTCAAAATTGGGCAGGTGGCAGGATGGACTCAAGCATATGGACATTCAGTTAAAGGCAAAATTGAGAGTATTTTGACTTATGCAACAGTCAGCGATGCAGGACACGGGGTTCCATAGAGTAAACCGTTTGAAGCATTGACTCTATATAGATGTTTTATCAGAGCATTGCCTTGGCCTTCTTCAAAAAATAGCCTCGAGTGCAAAGCCAAATAGACTAGATTATTCCTATAAATATGTGTACCTTGTAGTGCAATGCGAGATGCATAACTTCATTTGTTAACACTGCATTGACTTTGTACAGAGCTTTCAACGTTCATCAAAGGATTGCCTGTGTCTTTTTCAAGAGATGGCCTCTAGTACAAAACCAAATACACTACATTATTCTTATACAAGAAATATTTGTACCCTGTAGGGGAATGCCAAATGCATTTCTTTATATGTTAATGATGCTTGCTCAGATGTTGTTCATTATTGCTGGCAGTGCTTCCTTATGGATTTAGCATTTCTTCTAAATTTCCAAACTTAAGAGTACTGCATAAGCACTGCCAGAGGTTTTGTACAGCGCTTTCAACGTTCATCAAAGGATTGCCTTTGTCTTTTTTCAAGAGATGGCCTCTAATACAAAACCAAATACACTACATTATTCTTATACAAGAAATATTTGTACCCTGTAGTGCAATGCCAAGTGCATTTCTTTATATGTTAATGGTGCTTGCTCAGATGTTGTTCATTATCGCTGGCAGTGCTTCCTTATGGATTTAGCATTTCTTCTAAATTTCCAAACTTAAGAGTACTGCATAAGCAACCCAATAGATTCAACCCTTCTAATCCATTGAAACCCAAGCTTAAAAATAATCATGCCTTCACAGTAATGGTAGGCGAGAATAACCTAAGAACAGGGGAGAGAATAACCTAAGAACAGGGGAGGCGACCAAGCTTCGTCGCATATCCAAAAGAGAACAAGATGCAACTAGGGCCAAAGAGATGAACCCAAACACAATCATCTCTTCTCCAAACCCAGTTTCCTCGGGTTGTATGCCATCTATGGCACGCGTGATAGCAAATGAGTTTATGAAGTTATTCACGAAGTTTTTCAATTATAAAAAACCACCTTAATCTTACTCTCTTGTGATTGCATTGGAAATTTCGTACTTCCTGGAAATCTCAATTCCATGCATAAAACAGTTTCTTAAAACATGGGGATATGTGAAACGTTTTGTTTATGAAATTTACAAACATGGAGATTGATGTTTCAGCTAATCCTCTATTTAGAAATTCCTTGTACTTTATTGGACAAAGTGGGATCAAGGACCATGTTTTTCCTTAATCCCCTACAAAGTATAACAAGCTATGTCCCAAGTGAAATGATTCCCCATAATCATAATCTAGAAAACAACAAAGAAATCCCTTCTTCAAGTGAAATGATTCTCATAACAGACAAATCCCATGTCCTTTTCTGAACCATTGGAGTTGAGAGCACTATGTTATTCCTTAACCTCTGCTATCCATATCCATAGCCATATAATACAAACAAGTTAGTCTTTCCCAAACTCCAAAAGGAATATATCATGACAGAATCGAAATACATCCATAAAAGGGAAGCCTTGTATAATTGATTTCCATCAATTGTGCTTACACCCTTGCTCCTTAAGAAGTTATCTATGGGATGTGACACTAGAACATCTCTGATAGATTATTTCAAGTCAAATTTTATTTTGATACGATATATATTTCATGTTGATAACAGAATACAACACAATCTATAATCCTTGTCTTCTGTAAAATAGCTGTTGATTTTTATTCCTGGTAACAGAGTATAATGCAATCTATTATATTCATTGATTTCCGTCAGTTGTGCTTACACACTTGCTCCTTAAGTTATCCAGGGGATGTGACACTAGAACATTTCTGATAGACTATTTCAAGTTGATTTTTATTTTGATATATTTCGTGTTGTGAATGGAGTACAATACAATCTATAATCCTTGTCTTTTGTAAATTAGCTGTTGATTTTTATTCCTGGTAACAGAGTACAATGCAATCTATTATCCTTTGTCTTTTGTAAATTAACTGTCGTGTACCCTTCGATAGAAGCGATATAACCAATATTTTATATTAATCACATTTAGATTTTGAATTATGAAACCAAAAAGACGAACGCCAATAACCATAAATTCACTTAATTGTGATATCCATTCATGTTAAGCTATTGCGCATATTCTTTAATAAATTCAAAATACCAACATAGATGAACACTTCAGTCCGATATAAGTGCAAGTATATACAACGCAAAGAGTGATCAGAGTAACACCGCTGCCATGTAAGAGTAGCAGTATTTAGTAGCTATCATAGTCTATCAGTCTGCAAGTGATAAGGACTTTCAGATCATATGGTCTGCTTTAAACAACATTTACACACTAAAACTAAAATTCTGTTAATTCTTTTACTAATAGTTGTTCAGCTGCTCCACACGCATGCCAATTAACACTGATATAACAAAATTTCATGAGAAAGAGCTTGCCACGAGGTATTGTGTCAGAGAGTGAAGAAATATTAGAAGTGCCGAGGTAATTGGAATGAGTTGGTGGTGTTTGGACACTTTGGACTGGTGATTGGGAAGATGAGGTTGAGCGGTTGTATCAAGGTTTGTGACATTAGATGGTAGAGGTGAGTGGGGAAATGGCAGTGGAATAGTGAAGGGAGGTTGAAGTGGAGGGATGTGTGGCGGAGTTTGTGGTAGTTGGAATGAATTGAGAGGTTGATTGGAAAGATGAGGTTGAGAGGTTGTATTAAGGTTTGTGACATTAGAGTGGCGGAGGTGGGTGGGGAAATGGCAGTGGAATAGTGGAGGGAGGTTGAGGTGGAGTGATGTGGTGGGGAGTTTGGTGGTGATGTCGTGGCATCTTGGGAGTGGAAGGAGGCTGGGGTGGACGGGTGAGGGGAGGAGATGGCTTCACATATGAGGGTGGTGGAAGTGGGTAACGAACCTGAGAACCAGAGGGAGGTGGTGGATTTTTGTAGGGTGATGGTGAAGGGTGGCTAATAGGAGTTTTAGCATTTGTTGGTGGTGGTGGTGCAAGAGGATTTTTGTAGGGTGGCAGTGAAGGGTGGCTGATAGGAGTTTCAGGCTTTGTTGGTGGTAGTGGTGCACGCGGTGATGGCCTGTGATGAGGATGGGGTCTATGGATTGGATGCTTGTGTGGAGGACTGGGAGGTGAAGGGGTGGTAGGAGAGGGGGGAGCAGGTTTAGACCCAGAAGCAGGTGGTGGGGATGACAGTTGTGGGGATGGTGTAAGTTTTGGTATTGGAGAGCCACCATAGGAAGGGGAAGTAAGTGGTGGGGGTGATAGTGGTGGAAACAGCGGAAGTTTTGGTTTTGGAGAACCGCCATAGGAAGGCGAGTTAGCCTTTGGAGGGGCACTACCAACTTTAGGTGGACTGGCAGTAGGAGGTAGAAAGGGAGAACCAGGCCCAATTGGTGAAGAAGCACGAGGAGTACTAGGAGGGGGTGTGGCTCCTCCTACCGTGGGAGGTTCATCTTTACAAGGTGGGTAATGCAGTTTTGTAATGAGCTCAGGATCCAGAGGAACAGGAGGAAGAGGAATGCATTTGGTAGGACTATGGTTGTTGCTAGTAGGGACCCCTGAATGCTTAACCCTGTTGTGGTCTCCATGAGCTGGCGTAGGCCTAGTGACTGGAATGCTATAAGATGGGGGTTTTGCTGCAGAAGTTGCAGTAGATGGTATTGTTGAAGCACTCGAAGGAACAGTGGGCATTGCTTCTGCAAAGCTTCTGCCCACTGCTTTGAGGCCTCGAGATAAAGCTCCTAAAGATTGAACTGGCAACTCAGAGCTCTCCAATATTATGCCATGCCTAGAACCCAATTGCAGTGCATTGCAGGCCGTTGCAGGTCGACTCATCCTATAAGCAAATGGCCCAACATAGTACACAGCTCTTTCTCTGTAGACTCCTCCAGCGCTAGAGATAGTAGCACCTGAGCTACCATTCGCAATATCAGTAGGTATATAACAATCCATGTCAGTGCTTCTGACTAGTTTAACGGTGCATCTTCCATCTCCGTGAATTTGGAAGTCGTCTTCCTCCACAATGATCGAGAATACACCATTCTCATCAGTGGATGCCCAAAAAGCAGCATTTGTGGACCCTCTGGAGTATTCCAGACTGACCTGCGCTCCTGGTTACAAACATCTCTCCTATTAGCAAGAGCAACCAACTAAAACATGAACGCGAATCAGTAGCAATAAAGAAACAAAGCCATTGACAATGGACGTGTAATTCAACTCAGATGACCAGTCATTGAATGCAAATATTATGAATGAGATCAAACTTGGAATACTGCTATACAGTGGAGAACATATATCTACTTCGACATCACCCAACATAAGGAAGCCAGAGAAGATTCCTTGTTGGGCTATGAGAAACAATGATATCTCAGGCACTACGAAGCACATACACCCGCATATTCATACCCACATTCAAAATATATTGACAGACGTTACAAATACAAATCATGATAAGGCCATAAAATTCCCAAACATTGCTACATCGCCATAAATTCAAAACTGATGACCAGAATGCAAGGACTTGAAACTCAAGATATCAGAAGCCCTCTGAGCTATGAGAATCACCAGTCTATAAAATTTTTTCGGTTTGCAGTTGCGGACCCTCCTAAGACATAGTGATGACGTAGGTATATGAAAAGCAGAGTGTTTTATGCCTTACCAGTTAAAAATAAAATATGCAGCAAGTGTATAACATGCAAACAAGAATAATGCAGGGCAGGAAAGTAGAGATATAACAGTACACGGCAGATGTTATTGGACTAATACACAACAACAAAGTGAATATAACAGTTGACAACATTGTAGAATAAATAAGCAGAACGTAAATATACCTGAAAATGAACTTCAGCCTGCTAAAATTTGCATCCCAAATATGCAACACACCAAACAGAGACTCCAGCGCTAAGTATAAACAAAAGCAATAACTAAACTGAAGCTAGCAAGAACTTTCAGGACCTTATCTGACTGAGAATGGTCGTTGGGGTCAACCCTATAAGACCAACTTTCCAGAACCAACAGTTCCAGGAGGTTACTATCATTAGCACTGGACAAGGACAAGTATAAGATACCAATGAACATAAAATTCCCCCTAAAAATAAACATCAAGAGCTGCAAAAGCCATCCAACTGACACTCACCATACATGAATTCTGTAAATTTGCAATGAACATGTGCAGACACAAAAATTACAGAACAACAGGTGCTGAATGTAGTTAAGTTAACAACATTACCAAACCTTAAAAACACCCACATAGACAAACACATCCTTGGTCAGCAATTCTAACACTGAGCAAAAGCCAAAATGCAGAATGTGGGTCAGAGAATAACCCAACTCAATACCAAAAACTTCAATAATCAAAAAGCATATATACACTCAGCGCTGTCAATCCCAAAACGTTGTACAATGAGTGGCTGCAACAAAAGCATTGGCATACATTCCAGACATGTATATACATTGTTTATATACTATTTATACCTGCAAGGGGTTGGCTAAGAGCAGACAGTGTACCCAGCAAGCACTGATCACAGAATACCATGCCAGTGACCAGGGAAGTCTTGGGTTCTCCACAGCAAACTCCATCATTCCATAACACTACATGAACTGCAAAGGCCACCATGACCAGACACAGTGTTCTTACAGAAGACTCCATCACCACCCTCATCACTTCTGTGACTCCAAACCTCGGCCCTCAAACCTCTATTTCAAGAAGCAAGGCAGCAGCAGCACTATTCCCTAAGCCCAACCCGTGAAGGGTAAGGTGTAGGCACCCCTGCATGCCCACCGTACGTTATTTTTCATTGATCATTATCATATAATATACCTGTTGATATCCCGAGGAAAAGAAAAAGGAATCAGCTTTTTCTTTAACTGCCACCCTTGCATGTACTAAACAATAGCCATATCAGCACTGTTATTGAGGATAAAGCATGGATTCATCTATTCATTATTCTCCTAATGTCTCGTTTTCCTTGTCAAGAAGTGGTGTTTGAAATAAGTGTACCATTTGGTCTTAAATTGGTGATTCAAAATGTAGCATGCAGCTCCAGGGACCTTATTTTCAGGATTATCCAAGCCCCCTTTAGTAGCATATAGTTCCAGGGACCTTATTTCCAGGATTATCCAAGCCACCCTCTCTGGACTGTAAACATTTTCAATCATGTCTCTCGTGGTAGGTTTGTACCTTATATAGATTATAGTAATCTATTTAAGTTAGTTGCTGATGGAAAGTTGGGTAAACTTTTTTTGAAAATCATTTAACAAATTCCACTAAAATACTTTAATTTAAAAAAATACAAATACCAAACATAACACTAAATAGACAAAAGGAAGAGTCTTCTCTAGAATAGTCTTTTATAAGGTGCACCAGCTTTTTAATTATAATGAAACCTTTTTAATTATATTTATGTTTTCTTCTCACGAGTACACGATTTTCTATTATATAGATTGGGTTTTCTTTTTGTATGGATTTATTTATTTAAGTTATGTGTTATGTATTGGCTTGTGAATTATTGGACTTATTTAGAAGTTATATTGGTTACTGATTAAATTTAAATTTAAATGTGAAGTTTAGTGATTTTTTCTCATTATAATTTTTTTTAATTAATAACAAAAATTAATTAATTAAAATTTTTAAATTTGTAAAATGTTTTTTTTATCGAATCTTGATTAATGTATTTTTCATTTATTAATTTTAAAATAAAAGTGAAAACTTTCTAATTACATTTATGTAAGGAGAAGGCTAGGACTTTACATTATATAGATTGGTTTTTCTTTTGTATAGATTGATTCATTTAAGTTATGTGTTATGTATTTGAATTTTTCTAAATTAATAATAAAAATTAATTAATTAAAATTTTTAAATTTGCAAAATGGTTTTTTTTATCCAGTTTTGATTAATGTATTTTTTATTTATTAACTTAAAAATAAGAGTGAAAACTCTCTAATTACATTTATGTTAGGAGAGTAAAGGTAGGACTTTACATTATATAGATTGGTTTTCTTTTGTATAGATTGATTCATTTAAATTATGTATTTGGTTTGGTACTATTTTGGAAATTATAGTGACAACCAATTAAAATTAAATTTGAATTTAGATAATATCTATCTTTTAATATTTTATCTAAACTAAAAATAAAAATTAATTAAATAATTAAAAAAATCATATGTCCAATTTTGAATTACTATTTTTAATAAAATCCGTTAATTTAAAAATAAAATTTTAATCACTATTTTTTCATTTATTAAATTCAAAATTTGTAATAATTTATTTTAACCCGATTAAAATTATCTTTATCAAATCTTAATTAATAATTTTTTCATTTATTAATTTGGAATGTACAACCAATTCTTTTACACTTCATAAAATAAAGATTAAAATTAGAAAAACATTTCTCTTACCCTTCATAAAATAAATATTAAAATTTAAAAAACATTTTATTTATAATTTATATAGATGAAGGATAGTTTTATTTTTTTAATAAATAAAAAAATATAGTTAAATATAGTTTTATTTTAAATTTTAATTTATTAAATATTTCAAAGTATAAATTAAGGGGAAAACGTTTCATTGAAAATTTGATTCCATGATTTGACATTAAAGTACACTCACTTCTTATTTAAACGTAGAGTGCATGTTAAGATACAAAGTATATCTCGCTACATAAAAACAATATAAATTTTAAATGCTTTTAAAAAGTCATACTATAAATTGGTGCATGAAGGTGAGGCTTTTATTCTATAAACAAAAGGTCTCATACACCAATTTTTATTAACAAAGGTCTGAAATTGGAAACAATTGTGACTAAGGTCATGCGCAACTAGGGTTTTCCTAGCCATCGTCGCTTTGTCATTGCTTAGAGAAGTCGAGAATAATGACCACAAAGCTCAAACATGCAACTAGTGGGTTAAACATCATTCAGTCATTCATATTTTAGGTTTTTCCTCTTTGCGGGTATTAAACTTATGTGTCAAAGTGTAGTTGGAATTGATTGTTCTTGGGTCCTTTTTAAGTGGGTGGACATTACATCCAATATGGCGAAGTCCTTTTTTTTGGTCACTGAATGTAAATCCATAGTGTCGATGCATCACTTCTAAGAAGCCAAAGTCCAAGAGTCAGTCATCACTTCAGAGAAGTCAAGATTTGAAGAGCTCGCCACATTGCTTCCTCTCAATGAGTGGTATTTCTAATCTTGAATAGGTAGGTCATGCTTCTCTACCCAATGGTCTGTCTTTAATTGGTGAGAAATTTCCTGAGAAATGTAGATTTGCAAAAAGGGCAGAACCAATCCCTAATCTTGACTTGGGGCCTTCTATAGTGGAAGAGAACATCAATATCATTTAGGAAAGAGGTTTAGCTAATAGATTTACATGCCTTTGGCCCAGTCCTAACTATGTTATAGATTGGATTTCTAAAAGTTGGGTAAATCATGAGTCGACGTGTACTTTATATTGTGGAAAAGGATTTTATACTGTTATTTTTTAAAGTAAAATAGACATGGGTGTAATATTTAGATTTGGCCCCTACTTTATGGACCCCAAGGGAGTATTTCTTGTGCACTAGAATCTAGGCTCTAACCATAATATGAAAATTTCTTCAACTTTTGTTTAGATTAGATTACCACATCTACTCTTTATTTTTGGGGGTGATGGTGCTTTTAAAGCTATCAGAGACTAGTTGTACTATTATATTACTCATGTAGAGCCTAAGGATAATATCTTCACATGTGCCAAAATTTGTGTAGAAATGGATTTTGCGAAAGGTTTCTTAAGGTGATTCAACTTGATGTGAAGGGTTGAATCCATCTCCATATCATGGATAATGAGTAGGTTCTTTTCAAATGAAATTCTTGCCATGAGTATGGCAACTTTACCAAAAGTTGTCACAACACTCAAACATCTCAACCACTATATAAACCATCTATATTGTCTCAAAGTATTGATGAGCAAGGATCATTCAAACAAGTTTCAAGAAAGCAAAAGAAACAATAATGATTCATATTTATGAAGGAATGAAATGAAATATAGATTTAAAACAAAAAAACAGAGATACAATGACACTGAACTTCAATTAATAAAGAGAAACGATGAAAATCGTTTACATGCAGAAAAGAAAGCAAACTAGCTCAAACGGTGGTAGCTTATATCTAAGGAGATATGTGATGGCTATGCACCTTCTGAAGTGTGTTGCAATGAGGCTCTAGGGCCTTTTTATCATGAAGAAACAATGAAAAACCCTAAACATCCAAAACCCTAACCCTATGATATGAAGCACTAAAGGCTTATGGGCCCTTATGGGGGTAAGTTGGAATGCTAATTTCCTTGTGTCATAACTTTGGCACGTGAGTTTCATTTGATGTGCATGATAACATGTTAGAAAGATCTATCCAAGGATAACAAATTTTGACTACTAACATCAGTCAAATACTAATGTTTTCTCATTTCCCAAGAAAAACATTGTTTAAGGCCTCAAAACAACTCTGAAAGTTCAAGACCTGAAAATTGCCAAAATAGGCAATTGTGCTTAAAATTAGGAAATTAATAGGAAACTATGTTATGAGCCAAGTGGAATAAGTGGGTGGCCACTAATATCCACTTGAATCAATCCTTCCCCCTTAGGAAGTAATGGTCCCCATTGTGTTGAGTGCCTACATGAGATGGGGAAACTTCTGTTGAACTTGGTCCCTCGTGAGCCACTTGCCTTGGTGTAGGAGGTGGTCTACTTTAACAACCTGATACAATTGGATCCTCTGTTTGCGAGTGTTATTAATTTGTGTGTCCTTGATTCGATCAATTGTGGCTTGTTCAATGCAATCTAGGTTGAGATCTTTTGGTGGCAGTTGCTTGGTAATGTTTGTTGCATCCGACGATGGTGGAAAGTATGGTCAAAGGTGGTCCATTGAATACTCAGTGCATGCTAAGTAATGGGGGGCATACTTAGCTCGAAAGAATTGTCACCCACAACCTTGGTGATGGTGTAAAGTTCATATCAGAGTGGTCGAACCTTATGATAGGCTCCTACAAGGAATTCCTTTTGCAAATGCAACCAGACCTTGTTTCCCACTTGAAACTTATGTGGCAACCAATACTAATCATGACGTTGTTTGTAATTGGTAGTGGTATTGTGAAAGATGTCATGAACCTACTAGCGAATGTGTTGAATTCGTTCAATAAACTTGGTGGCTTTGTTGGCTTTAGATTGAATATGTTTAGATTTTGCTTGGGTAGTTGCCAGGGGTAGTGTGAGATCAACGGGACATAATCGTTGAAATCTCAAGCCCACCTGAAAGGGGTTGTAGTCAGTTGAGCTACAAAGAGCTCTATTGTACCTGTGTTGGACATAGAGTAGACTCTCATCCCATGTTCATGGATGCTTGGAGTTGTACATATGCAATATGTGCATGATCATCCTATTGATGACCTCTGTGTGGCCATCAGTGTGGGGGAGGAAGACAGACGACTTGGTGAGCTTAGTGTCCAATAGTGACCAAAGGCTTGAACAGAATGCACATAGGAATTTGTTATCCCAATCTAATATGATGGTTTGTGGAATCCAAAAATGTACCCACACCCATTCGAAGAAGAGCTTAGTAGTGGCTTCTACTGTGACACTCTTATTACAGGCAGCCAGACTGGCCATCTTAGAAAATATATCAATGACCTCAAATACATGGCCATTACCATGCCTGGTAGAAGGAATGCCAGACATATAGCCCATCAAGATGAATTCCCAAGGCCGGTTAGGAGTAGGAAGAGGGATGTATATGCCTTACTTCTTAATGGTTGGTTTGGCAATGGTGCAAACAGTGTAGGATCTGATATACTTGTGAGCATCCTATCATAGTTTTGTCCAATAAATATGCTTCTGCAATATTTCCATTGTCTTCTCCACACCAAAATGTCCTATGAACCTACTGTAATGTGCCTCCCAAATCACCTTCGCACATTCGCTTAAAGGAACACAAAGGTGTCCTAGGTAGTACAATATTCCATGTTGAAGGTGGAAGTGTGGAACTAGTTTGACAGTCATCAACATCTTGTAGGTGGCAGTGAATTTTGAGTCAATGTCATATAATTGCGGCCATCTAGAGGTCTCGTTCCCACGAGAGTTGAGGATTGTGTTCAGTGCCATAATTAGGGGCTGACTGAGGTAGTTTGCAATGTTATTGGTGCTACTCTTCTTATGTTTAATGTTTAAATGCAATTGTGCAGATATGTGGACCATTTATGATGGAAATCGTTCTACAACTTCCCCTACATCTGCATAAATTGAAGAAGCCCGTGATATGTGTGGATGATTGTCTCCTTCCCCATAAAATAATGTTTCCATTGCTGGTAGGTTTGTAAGATAGAATACATTTCCTTATCGTAGGTGGGGTATCTACAAAAAATATTAGAGAGTGTCTCATGGGGATAGGCCATTGAATGCCTTTGCTAAGTGAGGAATATACTAATAGCATAGTCAAAGGCATATGTCTCACTCTCAAATGGTTATTGTGAGTCTAAAAAGGTGAGGAATAGTGTGGAACAAAGGAGGTGTTTTAGTTCAATGAATGCCTTATGTTGTGACTTGGACCAAAAAAATTTGCTTTTGCTTCACCCTTGGTAACTTAATTTAGGGCTAAGTGATATGAGAGAACCCCAACAGGAATCTTCGATAAAAATTAGTAAGGCCCAAGAAGCTACAAAGCTTTGTTAGAGTCGTCGGGGCCGACCAATCTCGAATGACTTGTGTCTTAGTTGGATCCACATGCACACCTTGCTCATCAATTATGTAACCTAGATATTGGACCTGGTCCATACCAAAGGATCATTTCTCTAGGTTAGCACATAACTCGTGTTGCCACAGAGTCTGAAGGACCTATCAAATATGTTGCAAATTCTCAACCCATCTCTTACTGAAGATGAGGATATCATCCATATATAGAACCACAAGCAAGTTGGTGAAAGGCAACAAGATGTCATCCATCAACCTCATAAAACTTGTGAGGGAATTCGTCAAACTGAAGGGCCTAATCAACCACTCAAATAAATGCTCCTTGGACTTGAAGGTAGTCTTCCATGCATCCTTGGGTTCTATTGGAATTTGGTGATAATTAGACTTCAAATAAATCTTGTTGAAGTGCTTTTCCCCCTTCAATTGTTCAAGAAGGTCATCAATCCATCGAATTGGGTATTTGTTACTGACTGTGATTTTGTTCAGAGCCTGATAATCAATGCAGAGTCTCCAGGTCCCATCCTTCTTCTGTACAAGTACAATTGGGCTCCCACAAGGTTAGGAACATGGTGGTATGTGCCATTTTTGTAGCAACTCCTGGATTTACTACGTGATTTTCTCGTTTTCCATAAGAGAGCAGTGGTAGATTGTCCCATTAGGTAGAGTTGTGTTGGGGGTTAGATTGATTGAATGCTTGACCTGATTGTGAAAAGATACATTTGTGGATGTGGAGAAGATGTTTCTTTACTCTTCACGACCTTATCCTTTGGCTTATGTTGCGTGGAGGAGACCTTTCTAGAGGCCATTTATGTGGCCACATCTTCCCCTTACTTTGAGAGTGGACTGAGAAGAAAACAAATTTCCTAGTCTGGAGATGATCTTATTGCGTTTCTTAGTAGAGATCAAAGAAATGGAAGTAGGTGGAACTACCTCTAGTATCCTATATAGTTTTCTTGCCAAAGCAATAATTACAGTATGAGGTAAGGACTCATACACAACATGACACTTCCACAAGTATTGGGTACCTAATAACACATCACGAACTTTAAGGGGAGTAACATTACAAAATACCTCGTCTTCGAAAGGTTTGATGTTGTAGGGCAGGTGGTATAGTAGACAGACGCAAAGATTTCACCCTTATTGAAGCCACCTAATGGTGTATGGTTGCGGGTGTGGTGTTTTCAGTAGGCCCAACCGCTTAATGACCTCTATTGAGATGAGGTTTTTTTGAGTCCCACTATCAACAATGAAACAAATTTGAGCACCCTTCACCAACTTCTATGAGTGGAAGATATGCTCACCTTCCTTCGCATCTTTGGGCTCACTTTGCTTGACCTTGGTGGTGGCAACTGTGGTGCTAGATTCTGCATCAATGATTTTCTTCCCCTTGTTGGGTTCTAGCTTAAAGTCGAAACATGTGTCTAACTCTGAAGCATCTAACTCTGAAGCTTTTAGCTCGTCCACCAGTGATTGCTTTACGTGATATTCATTTGTGTTGTGAGTAGGGCTCTTGTGGAACTCACACCACTTTCCTGTGTCTTTCTTTGTCTTCCCATTACTAATATTTTCCTGGGGTTTTCTATGGGTTGTCTTGGGGATTTCTGCCCCAGCTCTGTCCATTTCCCTGCGATTTGGGGTGCCCTTTCCCTACTTCAGATTCATAGATCCAAACTGTTGATACCTAATCATAGGGATTGGGTGAA
The DNA here is from genome assembly GCA_031772625.1 of Pinus tabuliformis. Classification (NCBI taxonomy): domain Eukaryota; kingdom Viridiplantae; phylum Streptophyta; class Pinopsida; order Pinales; family Pinaceae; genus Pinus; species Pinus tabuliformis. The sequence goes on along the minus strand of CM062819.1, from coordinate 89,008,736 downwards.
AAATTGTAAATAGTGTAAATAATTAATAAGAGAAAATGAAGAGTCATTGGGAGATGAAACTCAAGAGTCACTCCCTCATGTATATAACTATGAACAACCCAAATGAATAAATAGATTCTCATTTGAGGAGTTACCTCCTGGCCTGACATGGTATCAGAGCCAGCTCTATTTTTAGCATTCCTGCCCTTGTAACTCCTTTTCTGCCTATTTTGCCTATGTTCTGCCCATATTGCAGAACTGACACCTATGAGTGTAATATGGTGCCTATTCTAGCATCTGATATTGACACCTCTGATTTGGATAGTAGCACTCCCAAATCAAAACTCCATTGAGTCCAAAACTTGCAGAAGCATAATCAAAGGCCGAGGAGGGAACGCCACTGCAGGACAAGACTCAACTGTTGTGGTGCCATTGTGGCTCTGAGCCGCACTATTTTCAATGTTGTTTTCATAACACCTCCCTCATGCTGGTATCATTCATAACACCTCCCTCACATTGTTTAATACACCGCTTTGTATTGTTATGAATGCATTGTTATGAAAGTATATGCTCCCATACCATCACTCCCATGCTATCCAACACCTCTCATACTCCATACGACCTACACACTGTCATATTACAAAGGCCTGCCGCTACCTGTTATAGACGTTGTGTGGCCACTCTCGGGTTGCACACAGTGGAATCGTAACTGTGAAATATGTGATATCTGCAGACTTCCCCTCTACTCACTCCATATGCTACGTTAAAATCTTACCACGTTGTGCTGCTCCTCGGCCCATACGACCCCTCCTCCCATGCTACGGTTCTCCTCCTACACTGTCGTTGCTCCCATACGGCCCCTCCTCCCATGTTGTCGCTGCTCCACGTATATCCGCCATAGGGTATCTACTCCCTCTTAACTTGCAGTGCCAATCCCACCACTCGATGTGCCTCCATATAACTCCATGCTTTGAGTCCCCGTCATACACCACTCCCAATCCATACAAATGCGCTCCTCCATATAAATCCATTGCACATACCTCCCCTAAATGCTCCCTCCCCCACATACTCCCTCTCACAAATATACCCTCCCCCAGTAATACCTATGCTCTATATATATCATATTGTAATTTTTTTTTACCACCAGAAGTACAATTTTTATACATTAGCAGCAGAAGTATTTTTACAGTACACAGATTTTTAAAATGCATTCATTGATATCTATTATGGGAGTGGTTCTCATCGACAAGGAGAAATATCCAAAATAGTCACGAAAAATCAAACACACTCTCATTTTTAATGAGCTGAGGAAAGGAGTGTGTGTTGGAGATAGAGACAAAGAACCAGAACAACCTACCTTAGATAAGGAATTTTCCATTTGGGAAAATAAGAACAGCAAGGCTTATGCCTTGATTGCAGCATCAGTAAATGAAGAGGTGAGTCAACATATTTCGCCATTTTCAAATGCTTTCGAAGCCTTACAAAAATTGAAGGAACTCTGTGACTCACACTCTGCACTTGAAGTTGTTCAACTCATGATTAATTGTTCAACCTTGAATTACAAAATGATGATCCTCTTTCTCTTGCATCAGAAGTAAAATCTATTATGCATGATATCAAAGTCATTAATGTTGAACTGGACATTCCTCTTATATCTTTTGTCAAGGCACTTTATCCCACTTACTCAAATTATCATGAGTCATTGCAAGAAAATGGAAACCTCAAAGAAATTACCTTTGACTCCCTTGTGAAAAGTTTTGTTAAAAGAGAGAAAGCTTTTGGGAAGAAGACAACTCCTTAGTCTTCTGAAGAGGCTGTGTGTCTTGCACATAGAGAGAATAATCTTGCTCAAGATTCTTCCAGAGGAAGAGGTAGTCGAAGAGGAAGAGGAAGAAAAAATTTCAGAGGCAGGAGGGATAGACCCTCTCAAGGTAAAAAGTCAGATTTGCATTGCATACGTTGCAATAGAGATGGATCACATGATGCATCCACATGCAAGTTGCCTTGGGACAGAATTAAGCAGGAAAGAAACCAACCCAAAGGTAAAACTAATGACAAAGAGAAAGGTAAAGCACCTGAATCCGCTCACTATGTTGTGGCACACTGTAATATTGGAGTAAATGAAAACTTATTTAATGCTTCACTTACTTCTTGGAAAAATGATTGGTTGTTTGATTCAAGAGCAACTTTCCACATGAATTTTAGAAGATATTTTTTCGAAGAATTTACTGACAATGTTGATGGAGTAGTATACTTTGTAGACAAATCAAAACTCAAGCCATCTGGGCTTGGCACAATCAGGCTTAAATTGCCTGGTCTTCCAGACTTTCTTTTGCATGATGTTTTGTATCCCCCACAATTGAGGAGAAACTTGTTGTCCTTGGTCCACATCCGCCAACAAGGACAGTCCATTCATATGTTTGATGGAAAGGTTGAGGTGAGAAAATCATTAGATCACTCACTTGTCATGACAGGGAAGAAGAAGAAAGGCTTCTCAAGCTGCAAGGTACCTCTGCTCGTGCACAAAATTTCTCATACAATTCTCATTATGATGAAGGTACATTTCCATCAAGTTTATTATGGCATGCTATATTTGGACACTTGAACTAAGACAGCCTCTGCTTGTTGAGAAAAATGGTGTTACTGGTTTGCCTACAATTCCTAGGAAACTTAAGCAATGTGATGCTTTCATTCTAGGAAAGCATAGAAAACAGTCTTTTCATGATTCACATTCCAGAGCACACAGAAAACTTGAACTCATTCATTCAGATTTATGTGGTCCAATGCTTGTTCCTTCTGCAAATGGAAATAAATATATGATGACATTTATTGATGACTACACCAGAATGTGTTGGGTTTATTTATTAAAGAACAAATATGATGCTTTTCAAACATTCAAGAACTTTCATACATGGATTGAAAATTATGCACAATCTCATATTGGCTCTATTCACACTAATAATGGAAAACAATACACTTCAAATGAATTTGAAAACTATCTTCGCCAACATGGGATCAAACATCAAACAATTGTGCCTTATAATCCCCAACAAAATGGAGTAGCTGAAAGAATGAATAGGACAATCTTAAACATGGTGCACTCCATGATGTTTTTCAAGAATGTAAAATTGATGTTTTGGGTTGATGTAGCTCTATGTGTTGTATATGTAAAGAATATATGTCCATCTAATGCTATTAGAAACAAGACTCCTTATGAAATGTGGTATGGGCACGGTAAAGCATTTCAAGGTCTTTGGTTCCACCTGTTATGCCTTGATACCAAAGTTACATAGAAACAAACTTGGTGCAAGGAGTCGTAAGTGTATCTCCTTGGGGTATTCAAATACCTCCAAAGCATACCGTCTCTATGATGAAGTCAATACAAAGTTTGTTGTATCTAGAGATGTAATATTTCTTGAATCTTTCAAAGCTGACAATGTTGTTGAGCGGAAACTTGATCGCTTGGATAGATTTGCAAATGAAAAATCATTTCAAGAATTTGATAATCAAATTCCACATCTTGAAGGGGGGATTCCTATACTGGATCAACCTGTGGAATCTTCTTCTGAAGCACTCTCTCCCCCGCATGAAACTCCAACCATTGATGATACTTTGAGTGATGTGATTGACAGAATTGGGAGACTCAATCTTGATTCAGTCCCAACTCAATCAACTGAGAAACCTAGACCATCTCAGAAAGGTCCCCCAAAGTGGCTGACAAAGACACTTGAAAGTGTTCATCCTAATGAGGTTGGAAAGACAAGAACAAGAAATTCCACTCGACAAAATGGAGGTGATGTAGATGACTCTAATTCACCTGTTGATATGGATGTTTCTTATGATTGTGAATTGAATTTGTCTATAGATTTTGAACCAACTTCCTTCAAAGAAGCCGCTTCTCATGATGAATGGAAAGAAGAGATGCAAACAGAGTATGATGCCTTGATAAAGAATGGCACTTGGAAGCTGGTTGATCCTCCATTGGGAACCAAACCAATTGGCTACAAGTGGGTCTACAAGAACAAGTATAAAGTTGATGGCTCACTTGACAAGCACAGAGCCAGGCTTATGGAAAAAGGTTTTGCACAGAAGGAAGGGGTCGATTATGAGGAGATTTTTTCCCCCACAACAAAATGGGCCACCATCTGGACACTCTTTTCCCTAGCAGCTCAGAACGGTTGGAAAGTCCATCAAATGGATGTAAAAACTGCTTTCTTGAATGGAGATATAAAAGAGAATTTTTTTATGTCCCAGCCTGAAGGATTTGCTGTGAAAGGACATGAACATAAAGTATGCAAACTTGTGAAATCCTTGTATGGAATCAAACAAGCACCATGAGCCTGGTATGAAAAATGAATTAAGCATCTTCTGAAACTCAATTTCAAATATTATGATCTTGATGATGCAACTTTGTCTGTCAAGAAAGTTGGAAAAACAGTTGTATATCTTATGGTATATGTAGATGATCTTTTCATGATAGGGAACAATGAGAGCTACATTGCATCCACAAGAAGTAATTGAGGAAAGGTTTTGAAATGACTGATTTGGGCTATGTTCATCACTATCTTGGTATTGAAGTAACTCAACATTCGAAGTCCATATTCCTTTCTCAAAAGAAGTACATTGGAGATCTATTGAACAGGTTTGGCATTGTTGCATGCAATCCTCCAACTACTCAAATGGAACAAAACTTAAAGATCACATCCATTGAAGGAAAAGAATTTAAGGATGCAACAAAGTATAGACAGCTTGTAGGAAGTCTCAACTACCTGACTACTACCAGACCAGACATTTCGTTTGTTGTTGGAATCCTCTCCAGGTTTATGCAAAAACCTTATGAGGGACATTGGCTGCTACAAAAAGAGTTCTAAAGTACTTGAAGGGAACTGAAGACTTTGGACTCAAGTATACATAGGTGGGCGACTTCAGCTTGATTGGATACTTTGATTCAGACTTCAATGGAGACAAAGAAACTAGGGTATCTAATTTTGGTTATGCTATGAGTCTTGGATCAGTAGTTGTCTCCTGGAGATCATGCAAGCAATCAGTTCCAACAGATTCCATAACAGAGGCAGAATATGTGGCAGCAGCTGAGGCAATAAAAGAAATTGTGTGGCTCAGGAAAATTCTGGAAGATTTGCAGGTAAAACAAGTGCATTCGACTCCACTCTTGATTGACAATACCTTTGCAATAAAGTTGGCCAAGAACCCAAAGTTCCATGATCGAATGAAGCACATCAATACAAAATATCATCTGATTTGACATCATGTTGAGGCCAAAACAATCCATCTTCGCCATTGTTCCACAAATGAGCAGATTGCAGACATCTTTAGCAAAGCAATTGGAAGATAAAAGCTTGAAAGATTTAGAACGATGCTTGGACTCACCAACATCCCTTCAGATTAAGGGGGGGAATGCGACACCTAATCATAGGGATTGGGTGAACAATTGTAAATAGTGTAAATAATTAATAATAGAAAATGAAGAGTCATCGCGAGATGAAACTCAAGAGTCACTCCCTCGTGTATATAACTATGAAAAACCCAAATGAATAAATAGATTCTCCTTTGAGGCGTTACCTCCTGGCCTGACACAAACTCTCGCTTTTTCTATTTAAAATTTTTCTCAATTTCGACAGCATATTAGTATGCTACACCAATCGAGGATATGTCCAGGAACTCCATTTATTCCTAGATATATATGTTTAGACAACCACGGTACTTGAGAACCAAGTGTCGCTGAGATTCCTTGATACCTAACTTCGTGCATAAGTTGTGAAAGATATTCATGAACTCTAGCACTTCTTGGTCCCTTTCCTGTAGTAGTGTGGTCCATTTTATGTACTTCTCTTGGTAGCCTCCAATAGGGTAATATTTTTCCTTACAACATCTTAGAAAGAGTTTCAAGATGGTGCAACTGAAAATAGTGGGGATTCTTCCATGACCCTTTTCTCACAGTAAGTTTCCCACTAGTCCTTGACACGGGGGGCGACGTTAAGGAGTGAAAAATTAAACTTTTCTCTCTCGAAAAAAATATGGACCAAGAAATATCCTTCCAATAGATTTAACCATTTATCTAAAGCATCTGCATCTATCTGACATTCAAATATAGGAATTTCAAAATTAACTTTTACCTTAAAGGGGGCAACATCTTTGAAGTGTCTGCTAGATGAAGATGTGTCACCTATTTGTCTCTACTGAAGGATCTAGGAAAAATTATCCATCATCTCATTCCTTTGTCGCTCGAGGGCTTCTTCGAGCAACAATTTGATTGGATCCCCTTCTCCCTCGTATTTCTTTTTTCCGCCATGGGAAGCCATTGGGGTTGGAAAGGTTGGTCTTGCAAGGGCTCAAGTAGTTCAAGTCCCAATTCTTATACCCCAACCTCATTGGGGACATGCATATAAAAACAAAGAAAGAACAAACCACTCTAATACCATTGATTCATATTTATGGAGGAGCGAAATGAAATATAGATTTAAAATAGAAACATGGAGATACAATGAGACTGAACTTCAATTAATAAATAGAAATGTTGAAACTGTTTACATACAAAAAGTAAGAAAACTAGCTTGAACAATGGTAGCTTATCTATGAGAAGAGAAGTGATTCCCACATGCCTTCTGAACTGTGTTACAATGAGGCTTCGAGGCCATTTTATCATGAAGAAACAATTAGAAACTCTAAACATCCAAAACCTTAACCCTAGGAGATGAAGCATCAAATACTTATGGGCCCTAATGGGGTAAGTTGAAACGTCAACTTCCTAGGGTCGTAACTTTTGCATATGATCTTTACTTGGCGCGCATGACAACCAATTATAAAGGTCTATCTAAGGAGAAAAAATTTTGACTACAAATATTAGGCAAAGAATTATTTTTTCCTATTTCCCCCAAAAAATGTAATTTAGAGCCTCAGAACAACTCTAAAAGTTCAAGACCTGAAAACTACCAAAAATAGAAAATTACAAAATAGGAAATTATACTAAAATTAGGAAACGGATAGGAAACTATGTTGTGAGCCAAGTGAAATAGGTGGTTGGACACCAATATCCACTTGGATCAAATAATCTATGAGGACTCAACTTGACATCGTACCTAAGTCACACTTGATTACTCCCTCCGATAACATATTCGGAACATTGTAATCTTTGGGGGAGGAATATGAGGACACAAAGCGCCATCTTGGATATCATCCAACCCTCCATTCTGAACAACCAACATCAAATCAGTTGTAAATACAACACATCAATAAGGAAGAGATACAATTTGGGGGAAATACATAATCTTTGCAAAGTAAGAACTCTATTTTAGAAAAGGAGGAATTGAAAGTTGAAAAGAAGAAAGAGGAGGAGCTTATTCTTTCCTCTTCTTCTCCTTCCTTATAGGTGTTTTAAAAATTTATATGTGTTCCTCCCCTCCATTAACAAGAAGTAGGAAAGATCATAGAAATATATCTCTAAGATCTATACCCAACATTCTCTTGACTCCCTTGGATCCAGTGGGGGATATTCGCGCTCAGTTCTTAGACAAGTTTTGTTTTTGTTGTTAATTTGGTAGTTCAGGGACAAATACCCTCCTTTGGACAACCTTCCTCATCGAGAAAGATCCCTTCTATCCCTTGGAAGAATTTTATTTGGTTAAAGAAACATATATTTTTAATATGGAAACCCATGTGCACAAAAGGGCAGGTCGGCCCTAAGGAGAAATTGGGCACCCTTTGAAGCCTATAAATACAATTCAAGTGACCCCCAATTGGACATCATCATCATAAGACATCTTCTTCTTCTCTCTTCTTTAACTCGGCTTGCACAAGTCTGAAGTTGGTTCATGGCTATTGGTTTGTACAGGTCCAAAATTGCAGGGTCTAAAGCTCACATGTGTAGATTAGGGTTTTGGTTTGTAGCCGTAGGGTTGCCACAAGAAATTTTTGGCTATAGTCGCACATATACGTGCTTCTGCATGCATCCAAAATGTTTTAGTTGCATGCATGATCTCTCTCTGTGCGACTGGAACCTAAGGTTTCATTTGACAAGTGACCACAGTTGATCATAGGTTGGGAAAATTATCTTTGATAAATATTGTTGTTGGGCTCATATTTCTTGATATTGTTTGGTTATTTTGTTAAAAAGTTGATGACAATCTAAATTAGAAGAAGAATTTGAAAGGTTTTTCCCCCTTTTGGGGTTTTTCCTTGGTCTTTGACCAGACCCAGTGTCTCTTATTTTTCATTGCATTTAGTGTTCTATATACAATTTCTATTGGAAGATTAAATTGTTTTTGAAAGATTGCTAACTAAAGATAAGACTTGGGCTAAAGTGATTGTAACGACATAGAACAGTGGTAAAATTAACATGGCATCAGAGCTAAAGTGAATATAATCCCAAGAAGACAAGGATCGAAGAGCAACCACTATTGGAAAAAGTTGAAGAAGCCTATGAGGGTTTGGTTAAGATGTCTAACTTCTTCTTCAAAGAAAATGAGAAGTTGGGTGACTCGTCTAACTTTTCCGCCTAGAAGATTAGTTTGGAAATCATAGTAGAAGACATTGATGCTTTGGAATACATTCAAGGAAAAGTACTTAAGCCTCTAAAGAATCCTTATGTTGCTTCCAAGAACAAGTACAATAAAGGTGAGTTAAAAGAAAAGAAAGTTATAGCTCATGGTTTACAAGATTATTTACTTGCTTATGTTGGAAATTTGAATAAGTCTAAGGATGTGTATGATAATTTGGCGGCATATGTGAAGTCAATAATTTGAATGAGATCATCTCCTTGAAGGATCAACTCAAATATATGAAAAGAAAAAAAGGAAAGTCTGTCCAATTCTACATTATGAGGATATTTCATCTTAGAGATCAATTGCTGAGAGTTGGGGAAACTGTATCTGACAGGGAATTGGTGATTGTAACCCTCAGAGGTCTCCCTCCTATTTAGGGAACCTTTATTAACACAATAAGCAACAAAAATAGTTTCTCATCATTTGATGATCTCATTGGAAAACTCACTCAAGAAGAATCCAAGATGATCTCAAGAGGCGTAATGCAAAAGCATAGAGAAGGAGAGACCACTACTTTCATTACTCAAGGTAAGAAAAAAAAAGGTAAAGGGAGACCATCCAATCAAAGAAATATTCTCCCAAATCCAAAGACTCCAAGAGAAGGTTGAGAAAGGATAAACATTAAATTGAATGCTACAATTATCACAAGCATGGTCACTATGCCTGAGACTATCGAAGCAAGAGGTATGCTCCTAGATCCAACCTAGGCTACAACAACAATAGGTACAATGATAGAAGAAGGAATGATGATAAAATAAGAGGTGATGATAGGAGAAAAAGAGATTCACCTTATGATCAAGAAAGAAGCTATCATCCTCCAAAGAAAGAAAGAAACTCCAGGTATTAAAATAATTCAATTGCTAGTCAATCTAAATATATTCTTATTTCTCCTCTTTCTAGTTCTTTGCCTCCATATTTGCATGATATTTGATTGGTAGATTTTGGGGCTTCTAAAGACTCCTCTAGATATAAGGAAGTCCTCTCCAATCTGAAAGAGAAGGAGACATGTTTGCAGACTATTCTTGGGGATAACACTGCATATCAAGTGAAAGGTTTTGGTTCTGTTAAATTTGACTTATATTTTGGGGAATCCATTCTTCTTCGAGATGTGATGTATGCTCTGGAACTAAAGAAGAACTTGGTATCTATTTCTACATTTGAAGACAAAGGAATGAGAGTAGCTTTCATAAAAGGAAAATTCCTCAGATGGCCCTGGGAATCCTGTATGAGGGATGCATTCACATTGGGATCTAGAGTTGAATGACTCTATAGAGTTAATGAAAAACCTCTACTAGAAATGGTCCACAACACTAATCACCATAGTGAGCTATGGCACCATAGGGTGGAACATCTACATTATGAAGCCCTACCAAAGTTGAAGAAGTTAGTTTCTAGGATGCATAATGTTCAAGCAAGTCATGATGGAGTATGTCCAAGATGCACTAGTGGAAATAAGACAAGGGGACCATTCCCCTCTAGCAGGAATAAGACAAATGGTATTCTTTAACTCATTCATTCTAACATTTTTGGGCCTATGCCAGTGCATTCTCTTGGTGGCCATCTCTATTACATCATATTCATTGATGACTTCTCCAGGAAGACATGGATATACTATTTGAAGCACAAGGACGAGGCCTTTGATATGTTCAAGAACTTCAAGGCACTCATAGAGAATCAAACGGGGAAGAAAATAAAGGTCGTTAGGTCTGAAAATGGTGGTGAGTACATTTCAAATGATTTCATTGACTTCTGCAAGAAGGAAAGTATCAAGACCATACCATACAATCCCGAGAAAAATGGAGTGGATAAAAGAAAGAACATGTCTATTGTGGAGGTTGCTAGGGCTATGTTGCATGATCAAAATTTACCAAAGTTCCTTTGGGGAGAAGAAAAAAATGCAATGGTCTATGTACAAAATATGGTTCCTCATCAAGCTTTAGACAACAAGACTCTCGAAGAAATGTTCACAGGTACGAAGCCCAATATTAGTCATCTCATGATATTTGGTTGTCCTGTATACTTTCATGTGTTGAAGGATAAGAGTAACAAGTTAGAAACCACTAGAAAGAAAGGTACATTTGTTGGATATTTTGAAAATTCTAAAGCATTTACAATACATATTTCTTGCCAAAGGAAGATCGAGTTTAGCAGGGATGTGACCTTCGATGAAAATTTTTCCCTTGGGAAATCTATAAATCTTCCTCCTCCTCTTCTAAAGAAAGATGACGATATCGTCATATTAGAAGATCCTTATATACTAGAATCTGATAAGGACATTGTTGATGATCCCATGGAGCCTATGGACCCCTTGGAGCCTCCTCCAAATGATCCTCCCGCCAGGAAGATACCACTATGGCATCGTGATACTTTACAAGATGCTAAGAGATTTGTGTAGAAATTCTGACTGTAGATTAACCTGATAATGCAATATAACTAAAGAAAAATACTATAATCTACTTTTGTTATCAAACTTGCGGAAGCTTAAAGATCGAGCTGAATCAGAGATGAACACATATAACCATAAGAAGAAGAATCAATGCACATGAAACACATAAAATACTCAGGGGAAAGCCTCAGCTAAAAACCTCACTATCTGTATTATCATACAAGGTGGAAATACATCAGACTTATACAAAGCCTTAGCTCTCACAGCTAGTTAGCTCTCAATACAATCCTCCTGGATGCTCACAGGCAAACAAAGCTTCTCTCAAGCCTTCTCTTCTGCCATCCAAGCCTCCTATTTCCTTGTGCAATTTATCTGGGTGATCCTCCTGTTACCAAGTGTAACACTGATCACTCACACTAATCTCACACCCTGTAAAATTGCACAATCCTCAAGGAATATTATTCCTTTTTCATGCATGTGTTTCCTTTATAGGAGAAAACATGCAACTGATAGTACACTGTCCCTGTCTTTAATCTCAACTGGATCTTTCTCAGAATAGACATGCATGAGTTACTAATGAGAGAATCTTCAGTTATATGGAGTACACTAGTTGGATGCATGCATGCATTAACTGACTGAACTCACAATTAGCTCCTCAAATAGTTTGGAACTAATTTAACTGGACTTAACTCAGTAAACTGAGCTAACTAATTACAACTCAAATATAACTCAATCTTATCTCCTTAATTAAGGGATAATATCCTTAATTTAAGGGATAACTGTTGGATGACTTCAGAAAGACTTCTAGCTTGAATTTCTCCAACTAATTAACTCAAGATGAATTAATTAATTATTTTTCAAGCAGCTAGTGAGACTAAATTCGAATTTTAATTCAAGGAAAATTAAAATAGGAATATTCCGGATTCTATTTTTTTATCGTTTCTTGTTGTTATTTTCAACAATTTGTTCCTTCCAAGAGGAACTTTAGAGAAAGTAAGAAGCCATGTAGGTACTAAGGGTACATTATAGCTATGAGCACTATGATCCAGACTGAGCCTTCTACCTTTGAAGAAGCAGTGAAAGAACAATTTTGGAAGGATGCTATGATTGAAGAATATGAATCCATTATGAAAAATGATGTATGGGAGATTGTTCTGAGAACTAAAGAAAAGTTTGCGGTAACCTTGAAATGGTTGTACAAGATCAAACATGGAGCTGATGGAAGCATTGAAAACTACAAGGAAAGGTTCATGGCTAGAGGATTCTCTCATAAAGAGGAAGAATATTATGATGATATCTTTGCACTAATTTCCCACTACACCACTATTTGATCGATTGTTGCCCTTGTTGCTAGACAATGATTGACCCTTCACTAGATGGATGTAAATATGACTTTTTTCATGGCATGTTGTAAGAAGAAGTCTATGTTGAGAAATCTTAGGGATTTGTAGTAAAGGATAGGAAAACTCATGTATACAGGTTGAAGAAATCATTATATGGTTTGAAGCAAGCCCCTCGATCCTGGTGTGCCCACATAGACAATAACCTGGTAAAGCTTGGATTCACAAGAAGCAACACCAACCCCAACCTCTATTTCAAGGTGATCCAAGGTATGCCTTTGATTTTGGTTTTATATGTTGATGACCTATTCTTGATATGTAGTGAACCTTTCCATGATACATTACTTTTTGGGATTAGAAGTTTAGTAGAGACCTAGAGAAATTTTCCTTTCTAAAGGGAAATATGTCGTGAAGTTATTGGAGAGATTTCATATGACAGAATTCAAGTAATTGACCACACCAATGGAGATGAATTTCAAGAAGTAATGTGGGGAAGTTGTTGGACCCAACTTGGCTAAACCTTCATAGTATCATCAATTGATTGGAGCATTGGTGTTCTTGTGAACACTCATTTGGACATATGTTTTGCAGTGAACACCTTCAGTCAATTCATGACTGACCCGCATCATGCACATTGGGTCGTTGCGAAGCATATTTTGAGATATTTGTATGGGACGATCAATTGGGACTAGGATATACTACAGGTAATTTTTTACTACATGGATACACTGATGCTAATTGGGCTAGAAATGTTATTGACAAGAAGAGCATATATGGGTGTTGTTTTAGCTTGGGATCAACCATGATATCTTTCATGAGCAGGAAACATAAGTTTTGGCTTTGAGTATGACAGAAGTAGAGTGCATTGTTGCTAGCATGGCTATCTGTGAGGCGGTCTAGTTGAGGAAGCTCTTTGGAGAGCTGTTTGAGTAGGTCCTGGATATGACAATGATATATTGTGATAATAAGAGTGAAATTAGATTGGAAAAAAATCTCGTGTTCCTTGACAAGTCCAAGCATATTTGAGATCAAATATCATTAAACTTGTGGCATGGTGTAGAGAAGATCCATGAGAGTTCATCTTATATCGACTAATGAGAAGATTGTAGACATACTCACCAAGGATTTTCTGAAAGGAAAGTTCTTGGTCTTCAGAGAGAAACTTGGATTGATGGATATGACCCTCCCAAGTAAGGGTCTTGGCTAATCAAGGATAATGAGCTATGCTCTTCCTCCCTGTTTGAGCTCCCAAGGTGTGGAATTGAGTTGGAGAGCTCCTGGGGTTGAGGGAACTCTGAACAATAGGATAGTTGTGATCCTTACCTCACGGTAAGTAGTATCTTGCCTATTGTCTAACAATAGGATAGTTGAGATCCTTACCACATGGTAAGTAGCATCCTGCCTATTGTCATCTTTGGAACTTGATAAAGTATACCCCAGTTGGCATCCTACCAACAAGTTGGGCTTTTTGGGATTGTTCCTCCCCATTTGGAAATTGGGTTGAGAGGTGACTTGGCATAGCTACAATCCTTACCATTTATGGTAAGTAGTATCCTTCCCAAGTGAGAGGATGCAGATGTTATACCACTTGACTCTTTAGGGTCCTGATCGGAAGAACAAAAAACGATAGGACATTTGCAATCCTTACCTCACAGTAAGTTGTATCATGCCTATTGTCCTTGGATAGTGGGTTGAGTTGGGGCCCCCTATGATGTGGGTTGAGTTATAACTCCTTGATGATGATGATTCCTAGGTTGTAGCATTAGGCTCCTTGTGGTAGAAGTTACTCCCTATGATGATGATGATTTCCGGTGGTAGAAGTTACTCCCTATTGGAATGAGGGTGGTAACTTGAGATCCCCTCTGATGTCCAATTCTTCTTCTTTTAGATTCAAGAGTGTTCAACATATGAGAAAAGATGAGTTGAGATGCTATTTCAGATGGGAAGTATGTTGTAGTCGATAATTTCTCCCTAGTTGAGAGGGAGTGTTAATTTGGTAGCTCAGGGACAAATTCCCTCCATTGGACAACCTTCCTCATCAAGAAAGACCCCTTCTATCCCTTGGAAGAATTTAATTTGGTTAAAGAAAAATATATTTTTAAAATGGAAACCCACATGTGCACAAGAGGACATGTCGACCATAAGGATAAATTGGGCACCCTTGGAAGCCTATAAATATAAGTAAAATGACCCCCATTTGGACATAATCATCATCAAGCATCTTCTTCTTCTCTCTTCTTTGTTTTGGCTCACAAAAATATGAAGTTAGTTCACGAATATTGGTTCATACAAGTCCGAACTTATAGGGTCTGAAGTTCGCATGTGTGGATTAGGGTTTTGGTCTATCGTTGCAGGGTTTCCACAGGAAATTTTTGGCTATAGCCACATGCATACAAGCCTCTACATGCAGATGGAATGTTTCAGTTGCATGCATGATATCTCTTTCCATGCGGCTAGAACCTTGGGTTTCATTTAATAGGTGATTGCAGTTGATTGCAAGTCAGGAAAATTATCTCTAATCAATATTGTTGTTGGGCTCATGTTTTTCGATTTTGTTTGGCTGTTTTGTTGGATAGTTTTGTGATTGAAAAATTGAATCATTATACTCTCTCTTTGCTGAACATTTTATAACAATCTAATAAGAAGAATAATTTGAAAGGGTTTTCCCCCTTGTTGGGTTTTTCCCTGGTCTTTGACCAAACTAGGTGTCTCTTATTTGTCTCTTATCATTCATTGCATTTACTGTTCTATCTACAATTGCTATTGGAATATTAATTTTTTTTTGAAAGATTTCTAACTAAAGATAAGAATTGGGCTACAGTGACTGTAACAAGATATAACAATGGTAACATTAACATTTGTGCAAGTGATTTGTAAGAATCTACTCGTGTACTTAGAAAGCACTAAGATCAAAGTTATAAAAGGTTTAGTGGTAGACCTCTCCCCTTTATTATTTTGAGAGGAGGATTATTTTTAGTCCTTTTTTTAGAACCTCTCAAGCAAGTTTCTATGTGGCATTATTTCCCATATACTTTAGCTACATACCCCACCTGCAGATATTAAATTAATACAAAATTTCATATTATAATTAAAAAAATAATATATATACCCACACGGTGCAGAGTAGACAGTGACATGGTGTTTTATTAAGGCACTCCATGGTGTAAAGGTAGTATGTGGGAAAAAATCCAATCCAACCATGCGAAGGGCTGGTGTGGCCCAGGCTAAGGGTCACAAGTCAAATGTGATCTCTAGGTAATTTTAACGACTTAAATACCCTTAGACAACAACTACTCAAAACAAATAATATTACATATTAAAAAAAAATGCAAACTCAAATAATTAAATTTATATAAAAGTGATAATAAATTGAAATTCACTCTATATCATAATCAACTTTAAAATGGAATTTAAATATTAAATATTTTTATAATGTTTAACATTATTCAAATATTAAATATTTTTGTGATATTTAAAAAAATGTAAACTCAAATACTTATATTTGGAATTAAATTTATATAAAAAATGATAATGGATTGAAATTCAATCTATATAATATTTAACATTATTAAAATATTAAATATTTTTGTGATATTTAACTTTGTATAGAAAATAAAATATATCATTATAGTTTTACTACCTAAGGCTCAATCGAGGGTGGCATAAAGATACAAGGCCTTGGTTAAACTATTGGGAGATCAACGGAAATGATGCATTGCAAAACATAAATAACATTAATGATATTGTTACTTCTAAGTTCAAAGAAAAAATGTGGTGTGAGAAATATTTAGCAGCTAAAAGAAAATTAAGTTATTATAAGAAGGTCATCAACCCCACCCTAGAAGATCAAAAGTATCTCTCTATTTTAACTAGCTCAAAGAAGAAAATTAATATAGCAAAGATTAGAACGAATTCTCATGAGCTCCATAGTGAAACAGGTCGTTGGGCAGTTCCTAAAACGCCATGGATGGAAAGGCTCTGCCATATATGTGAAAATAGGAACATCGAGGATGAAAACCACTTCCTCTTAGAATGCCCCGCGTACAACCACATTAGATCTCAATTTCACAATCTTTGTAACAACACTGACCTTCCTAGCTTTTTACAATGTCAAATTATAATGAGCTCGGGAGGCTTCTCTCCAAGCTTTTTGAGCATAGGAATAAAATCTTAAATCAAAATAAATAATTTGTTTCTTTAGGTCCGATAGACCATTGTTTGGTCTCAGCCGACGTTAACCATCATCATCATTATCATCACTAATATTTAATTTAATTCTATAAAATATATTATTAATTATTAAATTTAAAGTTTTATTGTTTTTAAATATTTTGTACTTTTCAATATTATAGGTAAGATAATAAAATAATTTATTTTTTAACATATTTAAATTTAATTTTATAAAATATATTGTTGGTGTGAAGAGTTCTGTCTCACGTCAATTTTATATTCTTAAATAACCTTTTTTTTTCTTCAGTACGGAAAAAAAGCGATATTTATATTTATATAATGAGTATTTACATAGTGTGTTTGGAGAAATTGCATGAAGCAGAAAGAAACTGTGCTGTACATAGTACTGCAAATTCTAAAAAAGCACTTGTATGTAGAGATGTAAGTAGAACTGTGTGAAGAAGCAAGATATACAATAACCTACCATAGACTCCTAGATGACCCTTCAGGCCCATATAGATAGAGCAGCCCCATGAAGATAAGAAGATCAAGAAAGTAATACTTTTAAATAGCCTTATATTCTTAAATAATTTAAGTTCATAGATTTTGATTTCATTTATACCAAATGTCATGGATTATTTAATATCATGAATCTATAAACCTTAAATTATTAATATTAAACTCAATAATCCCAGTGAAAATTAAATCAACATTCTCGCTTTAAATTTGATTTGGAATAAACAGATAACCTCAAGGACATTTTTTTTATAAGCTGTCTTTGTTTTAAATAAAATATTAATTTAGTGTATAATGGAAATTTATAACTATTTTAAATATGAAGAATTGAATGCAACATTGAGAAATGACTTTTTTGGTGAAAGTACTTTAAAAGTTATAAAATATTTTTTATGAATACATTTAACTGGGGATAAACGCATATGGCCTATTTTTTTTTTTTTTTTTTTTTTTTTACAAGGTTTCTTTATTTTAAATAAAATATTAATTTAGTGTATAATGAAAATTTAACATTGTTTTAGATATGGAAGAGTGAATGCAATATTGAAAATGACTTTTGGCACGTTATGATATATTTTTTATAAATAAAATTATAATTATGAATGTTTTATTTAATTATTTAATTTAATTTTAATTAGTTGAATAATTTTATATTAATTAATTTGATATTGCTGAATTTTAAATGGTTAAATATTTTTTTATTTGTCAAGTTATTTGAGTTTATTTATGTTTTGGTTTGAATTTTAAATGGTTAAATATTTTTTTGTTTGTCAAGTTATTTGAGTTTTTTAGAGATTACTTATGGTTTGGTTTGAGAACTATGATCCAATGGCATTTAAGCCATTAAAATCATTCAAAGATAGCTCCCTTAACATGGAGTTTCGAATTAGTAACCTTCACATAAAAGAGTGACTTAACAATACACCCCATCGTCATCTATTCTATGCCCCATGAACTAAATAGTTAAATAACTCTAAATTAATTAATTTAATATATTTAATCCAGTGCTACTCTAATTAATTGAAAAACATATATATTCTTTACTTCAATTCTAACCATTCTTTACTTCAGCTCATTTATTCTAAGAATATTAGATCCATATCTTTATATTAACATATATAATTTTATGATTTATTCTTAAATAATAAGTTATATTTTTTAAATAAAATCAAAATACTTCCTAACATGAAACATGTCAAAGAAATCTATATGATTAAATCCAACTAACAAGAATTATAAAAGTTGTTATTAAACTTTGTTTTTTATTTTTGAATGAAAACCAGTACATATTGATTGATTTTTTATTATTTTTGTTATATTTTCCATTGATTATTTTTTATTACATTTTGTTTACTTGGAATACATTTTTCACCCAAGGAGGACTTGAACGTGAGAGATTGATTGAAATTGATAAATACAGGAACCTAACAAAGTAATTAATGTGAAGTTGATAAAATCTTGCTTTATGTTAAATTTCAATACTTGCTTGATTCTTCCCTAGAGGAGATATATTTCAAGATTTTTGATGCATGCTTCTTCCTCCATCTTTTAACGACATTTACCTAACTTACCGACATGATTGAAGGTTGTCTTTAAGTAGAGATGAATCTAGCCATATAGATGATATCATATAGCAAATTGAGTATATTTGATTAGCACAAAGCAAGTTAAATGTTGATAACAGAAAACAAAATTACAACTTTATGCAATTCAATGCAATTGTTGGGCATGGAATCCCCCCAAGGCATGTTTTGGGGCTTAAAGCCCAAGTTTTGATTGAATCTTTTTGTAAAAGCTCTGCGAATTGCAGGCGCAGGGCGCTAAAGTATAATAGAGTCACAGGGTTGTCCACCCTAGTTTTTGTAATGTAATGTTGGCTAGATAGACCTACTCATGGTCCGCGGGCCATGAAATTGTATAAATAGAGCGAGGCTCTAAGTCTAGAAAATAACCAATAAACGAATAGAAGGAAAGCGTGAGAAGTCTAAGTGATTGAGTCAAAGTGTAAAGTGTGTCTGTGGGTCGTAGAGTAGGAGAAGGCTCTGTAGCTGAGTGCGCAGAGGCCTAGTAGTCCACAGCTGAGTGCGCAGACCCCTGCAGCTGAGTGCGCAGGGCAGGTCGAGTCTGTAACTGTTAGGAGAATCAATAAAGAGAAGTTTTGCTATAATTCTGTGTATATTTTCCTGGTTTAATGCATGATTGGATATAATTTGCAAGTATATTGTTTATTTACTGCGTGATCGTGTATGAATGTTTTGTATTGCTAATTATAACTTAAGACATTCAAGTAGGCGAAGGTAATTAATTAACACTGGAAGATAAGTAAGATCTCAGGTAATAGCGCAGAGCGCGGCACAACCCTTGGTTAGGGTTGCGCGAAGGCAATGTATCAGGCCACGGGGGACAGGAAGTGCGTGAAGCGACCTGCGTGCAGGGACAAACAGAGGACCAGTCATACCTCTCAGACATCTCAAGGGTACAGAAACCTGGTTCTAGCACCCTCCCATACTACTTTAGGTGAGACCTCAGTCCATGCTCCATGGACTGTTGCCGAAAGGGCCAGTAGTACAGGGATTTGTTTGGCTAGTTAACTCTGAACTTGGGTCAGGCCCCAACAAGCCAACAAATGGTTCCATTGTCGGGATTAGGATCTTCATAGAGATGTCCGATGTCGTATCACTGGAATTCGACAAAGAAAGGAATTGAAGATTGGTTGGACAGAAAGATTCACGAGTTCGCGGCGCAGGAAAACAAGAATTCGCGACTATCAAAGGAAGAGTGGTTAGATTGCTACTTATATACGGAGATCCACGGAAAATTCTTTGCATCCTTCCCCACTAAGTTGTACGAGTGGATCGCAAAGCTAGAAGATAGCCAAGGAAGGTGTAAACTCGACAAACCTATTGTGTGGACTCCAGAATTGGTGCGCAGACTGGAAGCATCAAAAGATAAGATCGTGTGCGCTGTCGATCACTAGCTCGATCAAATCATAGGAGGATTCATCACCAAATTTGCGGTAGATACTTCAGTCGGCTATAGCGAGGCAGAACGACACTTCCTCAAGGGACCCCGAGGTAAGTATGTTAAATCTTTTAACACTTGGATTAAAATGCTACTGTATGAAAAGCGGGTTATGTGAATAAATTGATGTTTGGGGCTACGCGGAGTGGGAGAATCTACAAAAGCGAAGGTAGCATAGAACTAGAGGCTAGCCCCTCGATTTCACCTCCGCGAGGGATCAATCTAATAAGACAAAGAATGCTGTGCATACCACCCCCACCCACACCACCACCAGTTTCACTGTCTTCACCCCTGTCTTCACCCATACCACCTCTGCCACCACCGCGAAGCAGTATGGCAAGCACGATAAAGCTACCAGTGTTCAAGGGAGTAGGGAATGAATATCCGGACTAGTTTTGGTTCGTAATAAACGCTGTATGGGAAGCATAGGGTGTCACAGACGACAATATAAAGAAGGCAACGTTGGTCAACGCTCTTCAGGATCGCGTGCTGACCTAGTACATTAAACATTCCAATGATAATCCAAATGCAGGGATTGCAGATATCTAAGTTACGCTAAACAAAGAATTTAGCAGGCCAAAGTCAGAAGCACAGTCGATCATTGGATTCAAGGAAATCATAATGCTACCAAGTTAAACCCCGTGGGAGTTGGATCAAAAACTGAAGTGCACAATTCGCGAAGTGAACATGACATTAATAAATGGCCAACGCCGCGAATGGTTTATGGCATCGTTAACATCGCATCTACGAAATGCATTGTCACAACAAAGGCTAACCACTTAGGTTGAGGCTTTAGAGGTCACAATGAGATTACACCAGACTCCAATACAAGATCCTAACCTGGGAGTTCAGCAGATTCACGCGCAGTTGAAAAACTTGTGCCTGGAGATGCAAAGTTTGAAAGAAGACAGGACAACCCGCCCAGAGATGTGCGATGAGGTATGGTGCGTAAAATGCAAGGGCCGGGGGAACAACAAGGATCACTGCCCATTGTTTGCGAATTACCTTGCGGGAGGAGGGCCAATGCCATTAAGATCGTTGGCACAAGAAGGACCCAGGGCAACGCCTGCACTATGGTGCGCGATTTGTCAGATGGGAGGAAAGCATGCTACAAATAACTGCCATCTATTACATAAGTATACGCAGAATTCACAACAGTTGTTTTGTAATTTCTACAGGTCAGTAGGACATGATGAGTGCACTTGTAGAAGTTATGAGCTAATGATGGATCGAACTCCTACCTACAGAGTTCAGGCCGAAACACGACCCCTCGATCAAAACACAGGAATGGTACGCACTAGATTTCAGGGGCTTGGATGAGGTCGAGGTGGAGGGGGGCAAGGAAGAGGTTGCAGACAACTGATATGTTACAATTGCGGAGGGCCAGGGCATTATGCCCGCGATTGTACGAATCCAACGCGATCATCATGCTTGTATTGTACATTGTTTGACCATGAGACGGAGGATTGTCCCACACTGATAGTGAGGTTGCGCGATAAAGGAGCACTCCAGCCTCCCCCGACTCAGAACCTACAAATGATGAGGTTTGAGTTGCGCGAGGAAGACCCTAATGTAAATATCGTGCTCCGGAGTGGTATTATGACAGGGGATGACAAAGGCAAGCAACCTGAAGAAAGTACCTGGGTTCGCAAGGCTCCAACGAAGGAACCAAAATTTGATTTGGAGCGCGCTAAGGAGACCTTCATGGAAGCTAAGAGGAGCTTCGCTGATGCCTCCACTTCAGGAAGTAAAGACAGACTGGAGTCGGAAATGGACCCATCGATGCTCACTATGTTCTTGGAGACATGCATGAAGCTATTATGCGACAGTAAGGCTGTAAAGGGGCTGCAAGAACTCATAACTAGATGCGCTGGGACCACGCCAGGAGAACCACACATAGTCCGGAAGCTCGGGAAGCACACGACGTGAACAGGAAGGGAAATGAGATTGATCGCATAGATCGGGGAATATGAGATGGACCAAGTGATTCTGGATCTAGGATCAGATGTGAACGTCCTGCCAAAGTAGACATGGGAGCACATGGGCAGGCCTGCATTGCAATGGTCTCCTATCCAACTGCGAATGGCGAACCAACAAAAGATCCTACCTATGGGGAGATTGCAGGGAATCACAGTAGATATCGAAGGAGAAAGCACGCTAGCAGATTTCGAAGTGATAGAGATTGTTGATGAAAACAATCCCTACCTCGCGCTATTGGGAATAGATTGGGCCACTGACATGAATGGAGTGATAAATATAAAGAAGCGCAAGATGATCTTTGAGAAAAATTCACTGCGCATAGTGGTACCTTTAGACCTTGCAGAAGGATTGCGCTACATGGAGCCAGTGCGCAACTACGACAAAAACGACGATCTGGACTACATCTATAAGATAACCGCGCACAAGCAAGATTAGATAAATCCAACCGTGGATGGCCGAATCTCATGGGAGCACGAAAGCTCCTGCACATTAGATTCTGATGAGGAGATAGAACGATGGCAGAACCGGTTACATGAGGTAACCACGCTCAACTGTAACATGATGACGAGATCGCTACGCTACGTAGCAACAGAGGTAAGAGACATGCCTACGTATGATGGGTTAAGTGAGGTGGATGACTTCCAGAACAAATTTGAAAGAGAAGTACCGGAACAGCAGCGTTTCGACGCTTTGAAATGGGTACTGCGAGCTACGCCCGCAAGATGGTGTGGTACACACCAACGAAGTTTTGAGGACTGGCGCGAATGCAAAAGGATGATGCGCATGCGGTTTGGGAAGCCTCCGATGTGATTAACAGACAAAATTGTCGAATGAACCGGCCCGCGCACCCACCTATCCAGGTGGATACAGGCATATGGTGTGAAACTTGTACGAATGCACACTGTCCTCGCGGTAGGGAACACGATCAGTAAGCAGGTGCGGGTAAGGCAATGGCATGAACAACCCCTCCGGTTGGGACCACGAAGTATGGAAAGACCAAGTGCGCAGAAGAATATCCACACAGAAGCTTTTAACAAAGTACGTGAAGTGCTGAACAAGGTCCACAATGTGAAGCGAACTGACTGGGACCTACGCGTACCAGCGGTTCTCTGGGCTTATAGGACCGCGTGCAAAAACCTGACTGTGCAGGCACTGCCAAGGCTGGAGTATGAAGCAACCGTAGTAAGCCCTATAGTACTTGGAGAGTTTATACCGCGCATGATAGCACCGGTAGATACGACGATTCACAGAACCTTGGAAACAGAAATCCAACATGGAAATTTTAGACTCCAAGAACTTGAAGAAGAAAGGGTACGATTAAGGAAGAAAAGCGCTCTGGTGGACACGAAAGTCAAGAAGCTGGAGGATGAGATAAAGGAATATTTTCTTGGCAAAAATATCAAGGTGATAAGGCAGGATGCATACGATTGCGATGACAGGTTTAAGGCCTATCGTCGTGAATTGATCAGTCTGATGCCTTGGCTTGGACTGCACATTGCTAAGTGTATTGACCAGGGTAGTGCGTTGCAAATGGTAAAGTGTGTGATGCCGACCGTAACAATAAAAGGTGGGTATTCTCCAGGAAACATGATGGATGACAGGATGAAACTTCACACGGGTGGTGCGACCACCTGACTAGCCAAAGGAAGTACAGTCTTAGCACTCTAGGCAGTTGAAAGGAAGCACAGGACTATAAACTATTCTTCCCGGGAGCTACACGATGTTGGAGTTGTGCGCATAAGCAAAGAGTCACATGGTCCACGACCGCGCATGGGGGGTTGTGCTGCCACGCGAGTTGGCCAGAAAGTGACCATTGAAGTCACTATTCATGATGGGATGCTTGACTTGAGACCAAATGGAGCGGGCGGCAAGCATTTAAGACGCGATTTATGGGCAAGATTTGGGAAAATCTGCTACCAAGGGAGAATTAATGAACTGGATTTGGGGGAACGATCGAATTCAAATTCAAAAAGCGCTTTAAATTACAAAGGGCTTCCCAGCAAACAACACTTGGTCATTTGCGAATTGAACTACTGAATAGAGCCTTGATTGTTCTATGCCGAGCGTTGATTGAGCCCCTGAGTTTGCGAGTGCTAGATTTCTGGACGGACACGATGGCAACAGCTGAGGACGTTATGGAGATAACAGAAATGACCGCCAAAGAGGTCGCGTAGGCCCTGACTGTGGGGGATGCTCCGGAAGGTGCTGGGATTGAGGCAGAAATCCCGAAGTCACCGCACATGCCAAGACCCAAGAAGGACAAACAAGCGATGGTTCCCGTACGTGTGTCCCCATGGAACCCGCTGTGCACCAAGCTGTCAATGGAGGAGAAGGGGAAAGTTGTCACCATAGAGACCGATGAAGAAGAAGAAGACCTGGAGGATCTTATCATCGCAGAGGACGAGGATGAAGGCATGGAGGAGGAAACTCAGCCTACGCACCCCTCGACAAAGTTTCCCGCCTATGTCCCCCCGCGGAAAGGAAAGGCTAGAGTGCCCAAGGACCTTGACGAGACCAAGAGCTCGCTCCAGACCCCGCTCCTCCCAGACAATATTATTTTTGAGGGCACGCACCTGGGACGGGTGCCGAGCCTAAAATTCGAAGATTGGGACCTCGCTGACCACGAGAAGTTCCCTCACCTTGAGACCTCGCACCTCATGAAGCCCAAGCAGAACACCACAGCGGGGGTTACAGAATTAGAGCCGCGAAAGTGGTTGCATGGAGTGGAAAAGGCTGGGCTACTGAACCTGCTCTGGGTGCCACATTTCCACCGCACCCCAATAACCATTTTCGTCATTAGGCAGCTGCTCTGCCTGGTGCATGATGGGTGTTTGTGGCTGGAGGAGCCCATCCCCATCATGACAGACTTGATTCACCACATTTCCTGGCTTCCATGCAAAGGAGAGGACCCCGCAGACATCTCGAAAGGGAAAAGCAGTGACTTGGCCATTGCGGAGGCCATGAAGAAAAAATACAAGCTGGCAAAGAAGAAAAGGGGCTACGCCATATCCAACATCAGTTACAAAGCAGTGAAAGTGGCAACCCAAATACTGGCCGGTAAGGTTATGCACAAGTGCCACGCAAACGAGGTAACCGCGCTGATGGTAGCCCTGGCTGAGCAGTGCGCAGAGGGGGTCCAGTTTAACTAGTTCGAGTTTCGCTGCAAGGAGTTTTTAGAGAATTGTCGCGAAGCTCAGGAACATGACAAAACGTTCCACTATGCAGGACTTCTATTGTTGATAGTGCTCGTGGTAGGGGAATTACCGGAGGATATTCAATTCCCCACAATTGACAGAGATCTGTCGGAGGCCGTGAAGTACGCTTCACTCTAGGACACAAAGGATGCCACTAGGATCCGCGACAACAAAATATTCTGGGTGTTCATGGAGATGAACCTCAGAATGGGGATCAACCGCAAGCCGCAGTTGTTGCCCACTGTCTACAACAAACCTTAAGAGTTTTGCAGAATTTAAAGCAGACATCCATAACATTTACATTAGAGCACGCAAGGACCCGACCAAACAATGGAGGAAGCTACCCTTTGTAGCCACAGACAATGTCATATTTAACATCCTGGAGACATGGCCGCTGGAGTGGCGCGCTCCAGACATCGCAGAGATAGAGAAGTCGGCGGCACAGAGGAAGAAAGACGAGGCCAAGCTGCACATCACATAGTTGGAAGAAAAGAGAAGGAAGAAAGCAGCGGCAACAGAAGTGCGGGCGGCGCGGGACGCTGCATAGACAACACCTGAGCAGGAAAAGGCCGCAGTAGCAGCAACAGCAGCACAGGAGGCAGCTGCGAAGGCACACGAGGGCCAAACGTCGCCTTCTTGTGGGCAGGAAGCAGAGGAAGAAGAGGGGGGCATGGACCCATAAACCACGTCCACACAGTTGAAGAGCCAGCACCCAGCCGAACAGATAGGGTCACGCAAGAAGGTCAAGCATCGAAGTTGTCTATTGACCTGATCACCCTAACCGAGGGTGATCTGCATGACATTGGCGAGACAGTGTGCGATGTCACCTTTGAGGCCCTCCAAAATTTCATGCAGGAGAACCAGATTGTGTTGGGGGCCCTCAGAGCGCAATTGCAGGAATTACAGGTGCGCCCTCCTCAGGCTAGTACCCTTTCGACCAGCCTCGCAGTCGGAACAATGACAACAGAACAGATGTTGCGCACATGGATGACGAATACCATAGTGCTGCCAGAAGGGGCACTAGTGACAACAAATGAGGCCGACAAGCCTATGGTTAGTGCACTAAAGGGTCTCGGTATCAATATGGCTGTACTCCCACGAGAGACCTTATATGTTTTGCAGGATGGGATAACTACAAAGATGAGAGCTAAGGAGAGTCGCACACTACAAGTCCTCAGCAAGCAGAAAATAAATATGGAGCAATTGATCTTGCAGCGCGACGAAGTGGTGTCGCAGAATCAATAGCTGGTACAAGTAATAGACGAAGCTTGCCAAAGCGTCCTGGAGCTAGCCATCCCAGCAGACATACCAGCAGAGGCGCACATCCACAGGTTAGCAGCAGGGGTGCGTGAGGCACGGGAGGAAATGACAAAAGGTTCAGCTAGAGCTGAACCTTTAGATCACCGAGTTGCGGTTAAAGACGCAGCCATCCACCCCTCCGGAAGTCAGAGAACAACATGCTAGTGCTATCACAGCGGGACTGGACGAAATTGGCAGTGCAGTGCGAGATTGCACCAGCATGTTGGAAGAATCATTTGAGGTCCTCACAAATCTGCAGGAGGACCCCAACATCCAATGCTTAGAAACAGAGGCACGAGAACTCCAACAGCAGTATGACAACATCAAAGGAACTGCGCAGACGGTGGCCCTCACTTAGAGGCTCGCGCGGATGCAACAGGCTAAAGCGCTGAAAGAGCAGGTGGACGCGGCACAACACAAGGAAGCAGTCTTGAAGGCACGTGTTCAACCTTGGATCAACGAGGCCTTCACCATCACAGCAGAAATTGAAGGCAAGCTCGCACACATGTAGGGGATGCACACACTAATGCAGAGAATCACTTCCGACACAGAGGTCTCGGAACAACATATGCAGCAGATCCAACAAGCAGTAGCTCAGTGCACTGCTGACCTTGCCGCAGTTCGAGAACAATTGGAGGGACTCCGCGCAAAGATCTTCACGCCGATAGAGTGACTCAAGGGCGAGTCATGATGTTTGTGTTGGGGGCCTGTTGGGCATGGAATCCCCCCAAGGCATGTTTTGGGGCTTAAAGCCCAAGTTTTGACTGAATCTTTTTGTAAAATCTCCGCGAATTGCAGGCACGGGGCGCGA
The DNA here is from genome assembly GCA_031772625.1 of Pinus tabuliformis. Taxonomy (NCBI): domain Eukaryota; kingdom Viridiplantae; phylum Streptophyta; class Pinopsida; order Pinales; family Pinaceae; genus Pinus; species Pinus tabuliformis. The sequence continues at coordinate 88,981,482 of CM062819.1, read as the reverse complement.
AAGTATAATAGAGTCATAGGGTTGTCCACCCTAGTTTTTGTAATGTAATGTCGGTTGGATAGACCTACCCATGGTCCGCGGACCATGGGATTGTATAAATAGAGCGAGGCTCTAAGTGTAAAAAATAACCAATAAACGAATAGAAGGAAAGCATGAGAAGTCTAAGTGATTGAGTCGAAGTGTAAAGTGTGTTTGTGGGTCGTAGAGTAGGAGAAGGCTCTGCAGCTGAGTGCGCAGAGGCCTAGTAGTCCGCAGCTGAGTGCGCAGGGCAGGTCGAGTCTGTAACCATTGGGAGAATCAATAAAGAGAAGTTTTGCTATAATTCTGTGTATATTTTCCTGGTTTAATGCATGATTGGATATAATTTGCAAAGTATATTGTTTATTTTTACGTGATCGTGTATGAATGTTTTGTATTGCTAATTATAACTTAAGACATTCAAGTAGGCGAAGGTAATTAATTAACACTAGAAGATAAGTAAGATCTCGAGTAATAGCGCAGAGTGCGGCACAACCCCTGGTTAGGGCTGCGTGAAGGCAGTATATCATGCCGCGAGAGACGGGAAGTACGCGAAGCGACCTGCGCGCAGGAATAAACAAAGTACCAGTTGTATCTCTTAGACATCTCAAGGGTACGGAAACTTGGTTTTATCACCCCCCCATACTACTTCGAGTGAGACCTCAATTCACGCTCCGCGCACTGTTGCCGAAAGGGCCAATAGTACAGGGATTTGTTTGGCTAATTAACTTCGAACCTAGGTCAGGCCCCAACAAGCGAACAACAGTTGAGCATGGCATCGAGGTCCGAATAACACTTATTATCCCTTGTTGCGACAGGGTACAACACATTCGGTAATGTGTTGACCATCTATTAATCAACTAGTTGACGAAAAATCGAACAATAATTTACAAGGTTAACTTTATAAACGATTTTTTTTTTCAATTGTTATAGGTTAAATGAGTTTCTCTCTTATTATGTAATGATGAAAATTGTCGCCTAATCATACCCGTTGGATCTCAATCGTGCAGAAAAGCAATCTTGCAGAAAATCGATTGTGCAGAAAAGCGATGATCTGACACTGCATTGAGTAGATGAATTATGGATCCAACGAATTAGATTTATGTCTCAAATACCACAATTTCCGCTATAGGAAAGTTGGATAGGTGCTATCCCATCCAATCTGATCTATTAATATGATATTCTTTTGATGTTACCTTTAAGAGCTAGCCATGTGTGTTTCTATCTATAGTTTCATTGTTAATCCGATTATCTATTTATAAGTTGTTCTCATGATTCATGTGCATGAAGCAACAAATTTTATAATATTTCATTCATTGTTTTAATGTTGGACACATCACGATTCATGTTTCCCAGCCACATAAACAACATATGTAGAGTAAGAAAGTTGTGCCTGCCCCACACAGATCATACAGATAGCATAATGATTGAAATAGATGTGCATTTATTCATTGGCAACAAATGTGGATGGGGTATATTCCAAAAACAAACATAAATGTGCCCAGAAAAGTTCCACTCTTTTATTTTTTGGTATTTATCAAAACAACTATAAATTATAATACATTAATATTATCATTTCTATTTCTCTTTACATTTTGATTTCTTTTTTCAAAATTAAAATAATTATTTTTAAAATATTTAAAATATATATAATTTTAATATTTTTTATATAATTAAAATTATAACCACATTTAAAACTAAAACATACCCAAATTCTTATTCTTTTCCCTTCACAACATTTCACATATGACTTTTCCAAAATTCATCAAATTGTAATTAATATTTTTTATTTATTAAAATATTAAATCCATAATTAAACATCAAATTCACACAACTTGAGGATTTCAAATGAATAGTGATTCATTCCAAAGAGAAGATGAATAAATATCATACCATTTTCATATTGTACTTTTCAAAAACTCATCAAATTGTAATTAATAATTTTTTATTTATCAAAATATTAAATCCATAATTAAACATGAAATTCACACAACTTGAAGATTTCAAATGAATAGTGATTCATTGCACAGAGAAGATGAATAAATAACCTGCCATTTTCAAATTGTATATTTTTATTGTATACTTTAAAATATATATGATCAAATTCAAAGTGTTTATCAATAATAACAATATGAAAAAGTGTTTATAGATTCATGAAAATTCTTTATTTATAAAATAGTTTTCTATTTTCTTTAATGTAATATTTTTACAATTAATTAATTATTTTATATATTTCAAAAAATATATAATTTTATTATATATATATATATATTTATTTTAATTACAATTTTTTTCCCCGGAATAAATCGTAATTTCCATTATATTATTGAAAATTACATGTTGTATCAGCTGCATAAAGTATATGCATATAATCAAAGATGGACCTCTTCATTTATCCATAGAGTGGCAGTTCATAGTATCAAAAATAATTACAAAAAATTGTAGCAATATTTAGCCGTAAATAGGCTGTTAAAGAAAAAATTCATAGCTGAAAGTGTCGATCAAAAATATGTCGAGGATCATGTCATCGGATCTATCAGATCTGCAACCACTGGATGCTCTATGAATGGTCTGTGGTAGCACTGATAGCTTTCATGTCCCTGTTGTTCCTATGTTATCCATTGAATGATGGGTTGCTGCACTGCTTCCTTGGAAAGATTGTTAGAAATTTGGTTCCTTTCCCTGTAAATATGGTTACATACGATAAAATTAAAGTGGGATTTTAATGTTGTAATTTCATCCAGTAGTCCTCTGAGTGTGTGCACGTGACAATGAGATAGAGAGTTAAACCAATTGATGACAATTTTGGAATCTCCAAATATCTGAATCTGATTGCAATGCTTCTCAAGTGCGAAGATGAGGAGCAGTCTAAGGTTGTTTAGTTCTGCATAATTGTTAGTGCCCTGGCCAAAGCCCATCTTTAGTTTGTAAAAATGGTTCTTAGATATATATAAGATGGCACCACCTATGCAACTAGTTTCTTGGGTAGATCCATCAAAATATGCCTAGGGAAATGATTTGTCAATGGCTTCAGGGGATATGTGACAGATCCGCTGTGATTGTTCCTCATCAAGAATTAATTGATATAGAGCCTTAATGTTAGAACATGTGGAGTTCCAATCGTTTGGAGTGTCCTGCAATATTTGTTTGTTTCTTGTTATCCAAATGCACCAGCAGGCTAATCAAGGAATGTTATGCAATTTGTGATCATTTGTGTTGTGCCACCATGAGTGCTAGGTCGACAAAAAATTTCCCCCCTTGCCATCTGAGATTGATTCTGAGACACTGATATAGGTGATGCCATACGAACTGAGCCATAGGACAAAATAAAAAAAGATGTTCAATTTATTCTGCATTTTCCTTACAGAGACAATAGTGCGAGCGGTCGTGAATGGATCTGCTTTGAAGATTGTCGTTGGTAGGAGCCTTATTGTTTATCAGGCACCACATGAAAAGTTTTGTTTTTGGGGGAGCTTTTAATTTCCAGAGAGGATGCCACCACCAGTCTGTTATCACAGGTTCTCGATCCGAATATATAAACGTGTATCCCTCTTTTGGAGTGTATCTACCATGGGTGGATATGGCCCATATCAATTCATCCTCCTAATCTGTTATTCTAACATGGGATTCAGTAAAAGCACTAATATATATGTCCCAACCTTGTCTCCATTGATTGGGGATCATGAGGTCCAATGCCGATTTCCATGCTTGAGTGAGCAATGATGTGTATTCATCATCTGCAATCTTGGATAGATATTGTATGCCTGTTGAATCGAGATATTGTTTGGGTTCAAGCTAGAAAAGGTGTGCATTCCCGCATCTCAACCATGCTTATTTTCCAATACTGACCTTTTCACCTGTGCCTACACACCAAGCCAATTTCTTTTTTTATAACTAATATGGATTGGGTGATTTCTCGCCAAATTGTGGAAATAATGATTATGTTCATGATCAAGCTACGAATCCAGTCCAGTATCAATTGGGGATATATGTATTTATGGTATACCACTTCTTTCCAGAGACTGGTGGAGGTGAGAAGCTGCCAACCCATTTTTTCCGCGAGGGCCTTTGCAAAACAATTTAGGTCCTTCATACCCCATCCACCCCATTTCTTGGGTTTGGCTATCCGATCCCATCTGACCCAGGCGAAAGTCCTGCCTTCATGGCTTCCTCTCCATAATAATCTGCGGCATATTTGTTGGATTCTGCTGGTGATTCCCTTTGGAATCCAAGCTAGGTCCATCCATTATATAGGTATGGCTTCTAGCATTGATTTGATGAGAACCAATCTGCCAGCTCTTGACAGCCAACGTTGTTGCCAAATATTGATTCTGGCCTCTATTTTTGCAATCAACCATGTCCAATCTGCAATGCGATAATTGTTAGGTTTGAGTCTGTAGCCCAAGTATTTGATGCCATCCTCAAGAGTTAGGTGCTTGTACTGGAAGTGTTGTAGTGCATATACACGATCATTGAGTGAGCAGTTAACAGTCATGATAGTGGACTTGATCTAGTTGGGCACCATACCTATAGCTTTGCAAAAGATAGCTAGGATATGCATAAAATTTGTTGAGTCTCTAATGGAGCCATCAAGGAAAATGAGAACATCATCAACAAATAAGAGATGTGTCAGAGAGAATACATCAGTCATTTTTACCCCATTTATATCCCTAGAGGTTTTGGCAGCAGAAATGAGTCTACTCAATCCTTCCATGATAAGAAGGAAAAGTAGAGGTGATAAGGGGCAGCCCTGTAGAATAGGTTTGACTCGATTAGCAATGATTTTGGAGATGATCTTGTATATGCAATTACATAAGGAAATGGGGCGAAAGTCGTCAAAAGACTGGGGATTATCATATTTGGGGATAAGGGCGATGAAAGTGGAGTTAAAACCTTTGTACATTCTGCCGCTCAATCTGCAATCTTCAATAACCAATAGAATATCCCTACCAATTAATTCAAAGAAAGTAAGGTAGAATTCAATGGGCCATCCATCAGGTCCCAGACTCACTTTCTTTAATTACAATATTCTAGTAATTATTTAATTTTGTAAAACAATATAATAAGCTATATAAAATCTAATATAATTTTTAAAATTAATTATCATTATTGAAAATGTTCATGGAAATCTATTTTTATATTTCATGCTATGTTAAGGAACTAATAAGACATTATTATTGTAGTTGGGTAGGATTGGATTCTCATGGCTAGGCAAAACTACAAATAACAAAATACCTCATTTTACCAATAAGTAAAATCTAAATTGATGGGATTCTAAACATTAACAGTAATGTGAAATCAATACTTTTACTTTAATTTAACTATATTTAAACTAAGCGACAGGGAGTAGCTACTATGTAGCACTCGTTTTTAACATTGAAATAGATTCAACGACATTTGTTTTTAATGAGAAATGGATTTAATAGTATCAAATACTCTTTTGCTTTGATTTTACAATTATATTTACAATTTTTTATATTTAAAATTTGTTTGTTTGTTTTGTTTTTGTTTTTTTTTTTAAATAAAAAATAAATCCCTCTCCATTATTTTAAATAATGAAATAAATTTAAATTAATAAAATATCTAAAATATAACTGAATTAAAAACGCCTTCTGACATTCACCCTTTTCCAAAAGCCTAATTAAGAAAGTGCCAAAAGTGCCAAACCATTATCATGATTACTGTGAGAAAACTAGAAAAAATGATTAAAAGTGCCAAACCACCATATGAGCAAAATCTATAGGAAAAAAAAAATAGTTTAAAAAAACGCACAAATTAGCTCGAAAAATAATGGAAATTCCAACAAGACTATGACAAAATCTTGCATAAATTTTTGAAAATTTAGGTCACAATTGTCAAACTTCAGGATTTTGGGTGCTTGAGGGGTTGTTGATGGTGCTGAATCCATTTGTGCTCTCATAAAAATTATTCAAACACTCTAGCGTTCAGATTTTTTTGAATTTTTTTACCAGATTTCGGCAAAAAAATTGTTGTTCGGGTGAATTTGTGTCATCTGTAAACAACAACAAAAAAATCACTTTTACCTCTGATTTGCAAAATCCCCATTTCATTAAAGAAACTTGGCTTTATTTGAAAAGTATTTAGAGTCACAATGGCCAATCATACGCAGAGAAATTTTGATGAATGAAATTTATAAGCAAGTGAATTGTGATGAATAAAATGTGCACATCACTGATGATATATGGTGGGTGCGTAATAGCTCCAGAGCTAGCTTTAGGTATTAAGCTATGGTTAACAAATAACCATGGAGTCAGGTTAGAGAAATGAACTTGGTCAGATAAAGTTAGTGGAAGGTATTAGATAATCATAGTTAGGTTAAAGTCTTGAATTTGGTCAAAGTTAGTAGGAGCTATAGATAGCCTCAAAGTATTAGTGCATGGGACTTCAAATGAAAACCAATATACCCTGGGCCATTGACCCATTAATGCGGGGCAACAGTATATTCCACCCGTTGGCTTATGTACTTTCCATAATCCAACGGGTGGCATATACTGTTGCCCTGCATTAGTGGGTCAATGACCAAGGATATAAGCCTTCAAACTTCAAACTGGTAGTTGGGTTGTGTGCAATCATTTACTATACGTGAAAGGCAACATGTTAATCGTATTATAATATTCTTGATGAATGTTTTCAATCTCTTAAAGACTAAGTTGTTGATCACGTTATGTATGATGAATGGTTTCAATTAAGTCACATAAGTGATAAATTTTAGGTATGATATTATTGGGAAGCATGGATGATTTAAAATTCAATTTAACTTTTGAATCGATAAAATTTATGATTTTTTATATTCTCGATTTTCATAAACAAAAAGTATTCATAATATGAAGTTTGAGTTTAGAAATCTGACAAATATTGACTTAAGAAATCCATGGTTTTTTTTTTTTTTTTTCAATACTCATGAATAGTAATTTTTATAAAATTTGCGCACAGAACACAACAAAAACCGAGAGAGTTACATCAAAATCAAATGCCATAATCTTCGACAACAGAAGATATACTTAAAGATTCTACATCATCTACCCATAAACTATTTGATACATACTTCCTATTGGCATGTTTGCAATTGTATATCTTGCAAAATTGGACACAGAGAAAAACAATTTTACAGTATTTTGTTAATCACAGTGAGAGGAGTCCACTAACATTGCATTGGCCATATCTGCACTTCCATTTCCATTTGCATGTTGTTGTGTTGTTGTTGGGCTTGCTAGAGGGAGGTTCTCTAATTATTGATGTAGGGCATCAATTTCATCATTTTGACAATCAATCAGATTCTGGAAGGCCTACAGTATTTCTGAGTCACTACATGGAGAGAGAGTTGAAGAATAAGTTGTAGAAGAGAATGACACTCTATATTTTCGCTGGCAAGGGGATGAGGATAGAGGGGGAATTCATAGGGTTCCTCTTCTTCTCCATCGTGGAGACTAATGTTGTCCATTGTGGCCCTGTGAATTGACTTTCTTCGATTCCATCCTTTGTCGATGGTCAATACTATCCCAAGTCCCCAAAGATTGTGAACCAATTGACACATAAGATAAACAATGAACTTCATGAAGAAATACCAAAGAAGGACTAAAGTTATATGCAAAGAATTATTTACCAATTTATTCTCTGATTGCCAAGGAAGTGCATGTGGTCCAGTCACCTTGCAGAGCCCTGAGCTCTTGGCTTGTTGGTCGCTTGAAATGTCCCGACCCCTATCAATTACTACCAAAAGGTGCCACAATTTAGCACTTGCTGGAGATACTTCCTGTGGGTGCACAAGCTCAAAGAGCAGAGCTTAATTGCAAGTTGAAGAATCAAGAAGTCAGCTCCATTAAAAACGAGCCTCGATACTCAGATTTCTTGTCCAAAGACCTCAGACTCAATGGAGACTCCCAGGGAGAGAGGAGGTAGAGCTTGACTTCTACACAATTCCAATTGGTATCATTCCCCTTTAAATAAATAAAAACCAGATCCATCTGAGTGCTCTTTGCCATGATTGCTTCAAATGATCTCTTCCTCCTACATGAGTGCCATCCTTCCCTTTGGTGTGAGTCATTTTCTCTTCAAGTCAGAGTGACTAGAATGGACACAATGGAAATTTATTACCAAGTTCTTACCATGCAGAATCGCTATGAGCATAGTACAGGAGGGTGTGTGTCTTGCATGTTGGCCCATCACCACCTCCCAAAAAATAATGTCACTGAGTAGATCGTTTAATTCACTTGTCATTGAATGCATCACAGTTAGATTTATTCCCATAATATTGATAGTGAATTCATAATTTACCATATTGATTGTGATGCTTTTATGACATGGATACATAGAGAGACTTATCATTTTCATTTGCAAAATCATGGAATGGTTTTCCAACCTGTTTTTTTGTTGATCTCTGTTTGTCTCTTCTTCAGATCACATGATGCTTGGTTGGCTTATTTCTCCACCTCAGAATTCTTTCTCCTGAGTATATGATAGAAGCTTTTGTGCTAAAAGTATTCCAAGATACTCATGATTCTTTGCAGAAGAAGTTTTAACTTATTTGCCTTGGATGTTGTACCCTTTTGTAGGAAATGAATTGTTATAAGAGAGTCCCCCGCAATGGTGATCCTGGAGATTCCATGTTCCTTGGCTAAATGAAGCCCTAAGCCCGTACATTCTTCCATATTGTTGGTTTCGTTACTAAGACCTCATGCAAACTTAATTTCTTTTTGCTCAATGGGATCCCAAAGGATTCCATGTTCCATGGCTAAATGAAGCCCTAAGCCCATACATTTCTACCTTGTTGTTGGTTTCTTTACCAAGACCTCATGCAAACTTAATTTCTTGTTACTCAATGGGATCCTAAAGGATTCCATGTTCCTTGGCTAAATGAAGCCCTAAGCCCGTACATTTATGCCATGTTGTTGGTTTCTTTACCAAGACCCCATGCAAACTTACTTTCTTGTTGCTTAATGGGATCCCAAAGTGTCAGGACCTCGAGTTGGCGAGCGCCCAAGAGAATCGAAAAACCAATGATCGCGGTTAAAGGTGTGAGGGCGCACCCGAGGTGTGCGATGGGTGCCTGTGTTTGGTTAAAGGCGACTAGAGTTAGGGCGTTTGGTTAAAGGTGACTCAGAGGTGGATGTTTGGTTATGTGCGACGACAAGTGCATGGACATGCCATGTTGGGCGGGCGCCCACCTTTACGACAAGTATTACGACGAAGTGTAACGGATGTGCAATGGGAAAGCATGCAACGGGCGCGACCGTTGGGCGATCCGAGTTGGGTGTTTGGGCGGGAGCATCGGGCAATCTGAGTTGGGCATTTGGGCGGGAGCATCGGGCGATCCGAGTTGGGCGTTCGGGCGGGCGCGTGCCTGGGCGAGGCGACATGGATATCATGGTATGAGCACACCCACACCAAGTGTGGGCAACCCGTGGGCAAGGTGAGCCGAGCGGAACTGACGTGTGGAGTTAGGCAAATGGGTGGCACAACCGACGCGACATGGCAATGACATACACGAAGGGAAGCGAAATGAATTATGTGAAGGGGGCCGACATATAGCTTATATGCAGGCCGACGCATGGTTGACACTTGGGCTGACCTTTGGATAGCCAAAGGACGCGACAGTTGGGTGGAATTTGGGACCGTCCAACCCATTTAAATGGAGAATGGGGACATGGAATTTGGCATCACCAAACCATCGCATAAACACAACAACGAAGAAAGAAAATCGCAGAAGGGGCTGAGGAGCCGAGTTACAAGTGCATAGACCATTGGGCGGGCCGAAGATAGCAAACACTAAGATTTCGGAGTTTATGAATAAACAACAGAGCGTGTTGCAGGTTGGGTCGCATTGCACGACATGTTACAGGTTGGGCGGGCCACCGTCATAGTGAAGTGTCGGGCGGGTAGTATACAATGCAGAGCAAAGGGTGGGTCGACCCGACCATAGTGCGGGTAGGTTGAATGGAGGGTGTCGCAGCTATTGGGTTCGGCGATGAGTAGGGCGGAGGTGACTCGGGTAACTCAAGGCTGCTAAGGCGGGTCTGCAGGCGGGTATCACCCGAAAGGCGGTGCGGTGAATGGTGAAGTTGTGGGTGCGGGCAGAGCATTCGGTGGATGGCGTGTAGAGTTACGGAGGTGGGTTGAATGTGTAACAGGGTCGTGGGTAGAGTGACCGAGGAACCAGGAAGCTCATGCAAGGCGTGCACGGAGGGTCCAACATTGTATTTCTGCAAGCATGATTTATAAAAGGGAGTGTGCAGGTTGAGGCATTGTCAGCAGTACATTTTTAAAGTATTTTGTACAATTGAATTATAGAAATTTATATATTATTGGGCAGACTCAATTACATGGGAGTTGCCCCTCCCACATGTTAGCTACCTATACCAATAGGTTTCATATTTCATGATTGGCAAGGAAAGTTCCAAATATGCTCTGCTTTGATGATGCAAAGATCACATATTTCTAAGAGAAGACAAGGTGTGTAAATAGCTTGATGTGGACTCAATCTTTGATGGATGGTCCAGCAGCCTAATCTGGATCATGCCATGTTTTAAATTTTCAGTTGTAGAATAGAGAAAGAAGTCTGTCCAAACTGTTTAATCTTGGCAGACAAGTAGATTAGGTAGAGAAAGTAAGGCTCCCAACTACTTAATCTGGGACCTTGGAAGCAATAAGGGTAGAATTAGATAGTAAATCAAAAGGGAAAAAGCCAAAGAAAAGAAAAGGCAAATAAGGGTCTGCAAGCCTAAGTGCACCCTCTGAGAAGAAACAAAAAATGCTAGGCAAGTAGATGGGTAGGCAGATGGGGTTGCAGAAGTGTCATTCCTTACAATTGAAAGTGTGTTAACCTATTTTCACAAAGCAAAATCAGTGGATTGAGAAGGTCTTCTTCTCCATCAGGTTGCAGCAAAGCAAAGAAGCATGTCTAATTTCCCAATTTTCCCCTTTCCCATTCATTACTAACATCCCTTCATCAGTTGAGACTCATGGAAGAATTTGTGGTTTTATGGTGATTCTTATTCCTTTGGAAGCCACATTTCCTGTGTAAAAATTCTTTTCAGTTTGATCTACTCCCTAAGCTAAGTGATTTTCAAATGAACTTAGTGATATCACCCTTTTCATCCACATTAATCCCTAACTTCTATTATATAAATCCCCTATGTTACCCTTTCCCTACTACTATAACACCATGGTGTATAATCCCCAAACATGGTATAAATATCCCTTCCCTTGGCATTATAGCCATATGTTCTTTGTTAGGGATGAAATTGACATCTGGTCAGTTTGAGAAACCTAAGCCTTACCCCCCATCTCCCTTCTGAATCCATTTGACCCAATAAACCCTTTATTGGCTAAGAAAACCTTATGAACAACCCCTTTTACCCATAACCCGCTTCATCTGCAAAAAGCACACAAAAACCCACTTTTTTTACTTATCCAAAGTATCGGCGCCATATTATTTTTATTTGAAAATACATTGAAAAACCATTACAATCCGCCACATCCCAAAGGTTTCCGCCAAGCACAAATCCCAAAAGAAATATTAAATTAATCTCGCCCCCCTTCCGTATTGTCCGATCACCTCACTAATCCGTCAACCGTCGGATCGGACCCCTTTGATACGACGGCCCTCATCCATATCGGACCGACCCTGACGTCCGACAGATACCTTCCGATATCTGTCAGAGGGTGACGTCAGGCCTCCGCCATGCGTCACCCCCACAGCGTATCGGAGGTATGCCTGACAAATCTGCTTCCGTATCAAAAGCGGTGCGATGTGAAACCGCTAACCACTTCCGGTTTCGGTTGATCTGCCCGGCCAACGTCATCACCACGTCAGACCCACGTCAGTGCCACCCCGCCGTCGCGTCAGCACCCTTGTCCGCCCCTGCGCTAATATGCCTGCCACCTCATTATCCCCGTGGACCAATCACAGCTTGCCACATCACCCGATGACGTCATGCTGACGTCATCCGACCTTGACCCCACCCGATGACGTCATGCTGACGTCATCCAAAAAGGCGCCAATGTCCCAAAAAATCCATATTTTGGCCGAATTTTCGCGTTTTTCATACTTTTTTGCCAAAACGCCGTTGCTTTCTCTGCATGGTTTTTACGTTCAAACGTGCACCACCTTGCTGAATTCGACCTGGAGACCTCCGGCGCGTCATTTCTACTTACATTCGTGACCTTTGCTCGCTATACCAGGTATTTATCCTCGTAAATCCTTCATACACCTGATTTGTCTGTGAATTCCCTCAAAAAATCTTAAGAGACAGAGAAACTCATAATTCGCCGGCAAAATCCCTGTGCCTAGCCCCCATTTGCAACTGTAAGGTCGAAAATCATCACCTGACCCTTGTTTGCCTAAATTTTCACCAAAAACTGCACTCTGTTCGCGCAATCGCGAACCGGTTACTCAAACTGTACCTACTTGCTATAAGAGAGAAATTAAGACCAGACATTAGTCTTATCCGCACTTTAAAGCAGTATTTCAATTGCTACAGCTGATCATTTATCCTTTATCCCTGAATAATTCACATTTCTCTGTTAAAGAAAACTCCTTTGTGTTACTCTACATAGCAACACCTATCTATAATCCTAGGAGAAACCATGGATCCACCAGTAGCTCCCGTAGCATTGAACATTGCCATTGAGTGCCCCTCAGAGAGAATTGGAGTGGCAACCTCTGGCAGACATGGACTATCAAATCTTAGAGGAAATGCTAATGAGAACCAAGTTCCACATCCACCTGCTCAATGAATTGAAGGCCAAACATGAGACTGGAACAGATGTGCTGGGCATATGGGATTCTTTTCTCCCTATTTTCAAGCTCCCTCAGGTTAACCAATTCCCTGATTTAATCCACCTATGTGCTGAATGTTATGACCCTACTCAGAGGGTTGTGCTTGACCCTTCAGGCTCAGTTGTTTTCTACATCACCCCTGAAGCTATCAAAGAGATGCTCTGCTTCAAGACTCAGAAGAAATTGGTCCCTTTATCACTAATAGACTTGATAAATCAAGGGGCTAAATTGACAGATGCTCAGGTCACTAAACTAAATCAGCTATACATTGAGTCTGACTCTGTGCAATATCCTCCTTTGAACCAAGTATACCTCAACCAGTTGGGCAGGGACTTGGTAGACATGATTAGTCCCATTCTGGGCTATAACTCAGTGGAATTGGTAGATCAAACTGTGCTGGTAATAATGCTCATGTTCGCTCCGGGCAAATCTCCAATCTGCTATGACTATGCCACTTACATCTCCGATAAAATGCATGAGCAGCTAATGAACTTGGCCAGAGAAAAGGTGTTCAGATACACCTCTTACATTTACCACTTAATCTTATATCATCAACATCAGAAGTTCTCTTTTCCAATCAAAAGAGTGGATGCCCAAGGCAATCCAAGATCAGTGGTCTATTGGTCCTCTGCCTTCCACTGTAGATCCGAGTCTCCTTATACTTATTGTGAGTTCATAGATCTCTTCATCCACCCAGCTATGTCTATGCTGATGAGCTCACCTCCTCCAAGACTCACTGATGATATGCAGAGAATTATTCAGTTATCCAAATCATACAGCATTGGGGACTGGTACTTTTACCAGAACCACACCGTCATCAAGATATATGGGTGTGAATTGCCTCCCTACAGACTACCCAGATATGTGCCTATGAGACTGTTTGCCCTAGAATACTTCAGGCAGTTTGGCAATGTTGATGTGCTTCACTTTTCAGGCAGAGGCAAGAAAGCACAGTTGAAGGTCAGGAACCAACTTGGCCACTTTATCTATAACAAGAGGGAGGAAGGTTGGAAAGAAGCAGACAGGATGCTTGAGTCCCTTGGCCTTCAAACCAGTTTCCTTTGGAAACCTTATGACCCCAATCACTTCATAACTTTGAGAAGGCTCAAATATAAGCTGTCTGGCTATGATCATGTAAAGATTCCTCACATTGAAAAATATGCAAACCAAGTAAAATGGAGGAGAGGAACCTTAGAAGAGCCTGTTACACAAGAAGAGCTGAATCAAAGAGCAGTGAGGAATCTAAAGAAGATGGCTGACCTTGAACTTTGTTCACAGGTGTTTACCCTTCCAAGCACACGAGTGGGAGCAGTTGCATCCTCCTCGACTGCAAATCAGCAAGCAGCCAAAGCCACTGAGAATATATCTAGCAAAGGCAAGGAAAAGGAAATGGAGACCGAACAGCCACCTCATGAGAAGGTGCAGCAACAACAGCAGCAGGTAGAACAACAACAACAACAGGAATTACAGCAAGAAGAAGGGCAGCACGACAAAGAGCAGCTCCCACAGCAAGAAGGGGCAGTTGAGGCCCCAATTTTCACTGAGCAGTAGGCTCAAAACACGGTGCCTCCTAGGCAAGAAGCTACTACCGAAGCCTCAGTCCTCCAAACTCCACAAAAGGAGGATATAAGCAGGAAAAGGGACAGAGAGACTCCCTTAACCACATCAATAAGTCATGGTGAGAAAAGGCACAGAATGAATCCCCTTTCAGAGGAAGAAATGCCTATAGGGCAATCTTTGGGCATGGGCCCACCTAGTATGGAGGCATCTGCAAGTTCCTTCCAGCAGGAACAAGAGAGGACAGTGGGAGGAGAAGTCAGCTCCTCAAGCCAGCATAAAGAAGGTGAACTGGGCATCAAGCAGCAGTTCATTGACATAAAGAAGAGGAATGAACCAATAAAGATACAACTATATAATCATTTGTTGAAAATGGCTCCCACTAACCAGCAAAGACTGATGTCGGCATATGATGTTAGTGAAGGCAAAATGATCATGAGTCACTTCATGCCAACTACATTGCAACCACAGTCCCCTTCAGATTACTTGAGGACCAATCTTGAGGTCCTTGCCAAGGACATCCACCCAATGGACAAAATTGAATTGCATAAGCAAACAGGTGAGATGGTGTATGCCTCCTTGGCAGACAAGACATTGAACAATTATAGGCTAGAAAATAGCCTTAATAATACAGCTGCCCAACTTGAATTGGAGAGAGAATCCTCTCAAGCAAAGGACAATAGAATAAGGTCCTTAGAAGATATAATTATAGAGATTGGGCATGATCCCAAAGATATCAAGGGCATACAAGAAATATTGAAATTGAGGGATGCAGACATGGCAGCTTTGAGGAGAAAGATCAAAATCCCAACCACAATTCACCGTCAAATAGATGAAGTTGCCCAGCTAAGGCATGATCAAGATGCCACAGCTTTGCTGGTGTCTCTATATAAGCAGCTAATCCAGACTCAAGAAAAGCTAGGAGAATCGGAGGCTGCACAGGCAGCATTACAGGCAACTTTGAAACAAAAAGAAGAAGGTCAGACCTCCCAGCCTCCTCCTGAAATCATTAACCTTGAGGAAGCTGCTCCAACTACTGTTCCTCCTCCTCAACAAACAGAACAGGCAGCACCATCCACTTCAGCACCACCAACAACAGAGCAGGCCCCAAGCCTGGATATGCAAAAGCTGAGAAATGAGATTCAGGCCCTGGAAGCTCAAATGACAGAATTAAAGGAGGCCAGGGAGAATTTAGCCAAGGTAAATGATAGATATGACAAATCCAAGCAGACTGTGGCAGAAAAGGGCAGGGAGATAAAAGCCCTCAAAGACAGGATCAAAGAGCTGGAGAAGGAGCTCAAACTAGATAAAGTTGTGGCTAATCTCAAGACAGTGCTATGGGCAAATATTGGCCAGTCTATCACTGACCAATGGCAGTATATTGAGACAATTCATGAGCAGTTGGAGCTCATTGCAAAAGCACAGAAGGAAATTCAGAGATCAAGGGCCTCTCTAAGCAATATGCCTGAAGTTGCCACCAGGATGATCAATGTGCTTAATAATAGAACAAGTGCTCAATTAGCAACTATGGGAATTTCCAGCAGGACTGAAACTATTCAGTTAATAAAGAGGGTCCTTACACTGAGAAGCCTAGTGCAGACACTAGAGAGAAGGACCCAAGACATGCAGGCAGAGGTCAACAGGTTCATGGATAAATTTGTGGTGTTACAGAACAGAGGTCTCCCTGGCTTACTGAACAGCGCAGGAAGACTGCTTACACATGAGCAATATGCCAAGAGGGTCAATACATTCGCCACAAGTCAGATCACTGAAAGGCCCACCGCCTCAGAAGAAACAGGACCAGCTACAGGACAAAGTCTCTACAACAGAGTAGAGAATTTATTTTTTATAATGAATGAAATTAAACACCTGTTTGAAGTGCCTCCCAATTTTTATAAATACACAGAGGCAGATGAGACTATGGATGCAATTCTTAGGCATCAACTTCCCACACAGGAATGGTGGACTAAGGCAATACAGATGATCTTATAGATCAGGGAAGCTATTCTTCAAGTTTTTTCATCAAAAATACAAGTTGGCATGCACAGGAAAAGTTAATAAAATCAGCATGCATAAAAGGTGAAGGCTGAGCCAACTCAGCAGAACTTTCGGCCAACAAAGCAAGATGGACAGCTACAGGTGACTGGGCCGAGAAGCTACAGCAGAGCAGCCCCAAAAGCGCATTTTCCAGCATTAATGCAGATCATTCCAACCGACTCGTTGGCCTCCAAAAGCCAAAATATCTTCTGACAGATAGAAAGAGCATTTATGTTGTATTAAAGGCATCAATAACTTCTTATCTGCTGTTCTGTACAAAGTTGGTGAAACATTTATTTCTCAGATGACTCAACGCCTTAGATATTTTGTATTACCGTTTGTATATATTTGCCCCTCGCACAAGCTTGCAGGGGTTGTTGTTGATTTCTTTTGAAGAAGTTTCTTATGATGTAATCTTTTCAGAGTTTAATAAAGAAAGTGATGGAATTTCTCAAGTTCTGAGTTGTTTGAATGCGTTCATGGTGTTTGTTAAAGGTTGCAAGATCCCTGTGCATCTCACAATACAATAAGTTTTCTGTAACTCTCTTCGTTTTGTGTTTCAATCTTTTACAATCCATATATGTTTCTAAGTTCTAAGTATTTAGCAGCAAAGAAAAAGAATAGCCTTCAGGATTTATTCATGGAATACCCTGAGCTCAATCTATGTTGTTAATGAATGTTTTCCTCAGTTATAATCTTGATAAGTGTAATTCTTAATTGCTACACTTTCAGAATGTATCTTTCACAGTGACCCTTGTTGCAGGAATTCAAGTTTGCTCATGTGCAATATACTTCACTTTCACATCACTAGCTTAGTGGAGAATTCTTAATTGCTTTCCATTGGCTAATCATACATCATCACTTTAGCTTTAATTTTGTTTTTTTGGGATACCCAATAGGCCCTGTAATCTGAACATTCTCACCGCAGCATTTCAAACAACTCATAGCTCTAGACTCCATTTCCCAATGAATTACAACTCTCTAAACACTACATCTTAAGCATTGAAAGACATCCTTCAACCAAAACATAAACAAAACCCTGAGCATAATAGCTAGCCTAAAAACACTATCAAAACAGAGACATATCATAAAGAGAGAGCCCTCTCTGATTGCAGTTTGGCTAGAAACTGCAATCCAAAGATTGGTTAGTGGTTACCCCGGCCGTATTCCCTTGGGAGTCAAAGGGAACAACCTGGGTGTTAACATAATTGGCGACTCCACTGGGGAGTTCCTCAGGATTTTCTAATTTCTGTTTATCTCTTGAAAGCTGCTTCATTCACTTTGGTGCTAGCTTTGGAAAATACACAGTAACTCCAAAATCTTGTCTGGCCTCTGTAGACACAAAATATCCTGCAAAATACCAAAAAAGAAGTTTAGAAGCTGGCTCCTAAAAGGAAAACCAGACATACTAGGTCAAACCCTGACCCAGATCCACCAGCTGTTTTTGAAAATCCTAATACAATCCCTAGGATCATTAGGAAGCAGCAGGGACAGCAAACTCTTGCTGATTCAAGTCCTGAGACAGTTCATCCAAACCCTGTTCCAACTCCAATCAAGGTTCTGTTTCGATCTACCCTTGATTCCCCCAGTTCCCCTTCTACATCTCAAAGCCCTCCTTTCACACCTTCATCCACTGCACATATTCCCTTGACCAACACTCTAGTTTCTACCGGTCCCATCAACCCTGTTATACCCATCGTCCCTGTTGTCCCATTTATCCCTATCAATCCCATATACCCTGCAAATATGGCCAATAGGTATGCACCCTTGCAGTTACCTGCTAATGCTGCAGCTCTACCCCAGGACTATCAATCCAAGATCTCATATTTTGACTCCACTGGCCCTTTCACAGCCATTCAGCATGCAAGAAAGATGCAAGACCATTTTGAGAACTATGAAATAGATGATGACAGTGTGAGAATGAGAATTTTTGTTCAAAGCTTGACTGGGGATGTAAGAACTTGGTTTAGATCCTTGAATGCAAATTCCATCACAACTCCTAATGAGCTTTATCAAGCCTTTACTAATAGGTGGGAGAAAAAGAAAGATCCTCTGCACATACTTGGTGAATATGACACTATCAAACGAGGTCCTCAAGAGACCGTTCTGGAGTACTGTGCTAGATTCAACAATGTATATAATGCAATACCCCAAAATCTAAGACCTCCTCCTGATTTAGCCTTGTACAAATTTCCTGATGGTTTTGACCCTGATATGGCATATCAGCTGAAGGAGAGAGCTCCTGAGACCCTTGCAGATGCCCAAAAAGTTGCTGTCACAGTAGAGGCTAACCTGATTGCGAAAAGAAACAGAGCAAGGTTGGAAAAGAGAACCACCTTCAAAGAAGAACCCTCAACTTTTGATCAAAAGCTGGATGCAATACTCAATGGTATGAAGAGATTGGGTGATAGAGTGGAATCAGTTGAAAGAAAATCATCATGGGAAGCACCACAAAACAACCCTACTAGGAATCCAAATTTCAGAAGAACTCAAAACACAAACGTTGGTAAGGCCAATTCTGATCCAGACATAAGACCCCCTTTCCAAGAGAATTATGCTGAAACTTCCACCTCAGGAGAACCCAATGAAGACCCTCACATTAATTTAATGGGTTTGGATGGTGAAAGTCAAGTTTTCTTAACACAAGAAGATCATGAGGATGATGAAATCAAGCTGTTCCAAACCAAATCAGGTGAATCATTTGACTTTAAACAAGGCTATGACACAGCTGTTTATGAAGTCCATAAACAGTACAAGCTAAGGAGCAGAACTGTGAATATAACTCAACCTGAAAAGATAAAGGATAACCAGCAGCCCAAAACAGCCATAGTCACGGAGCCTAATGACAAAAATAATTCACCTACAAAAGAAGTAACCATTGAAGAAATCACTGAACCAGTTTCTTCAAAACAGCAGCCCATGGCCACATCATCCTTGCACCCCAATCCAAGTGTCACTCCTCAAGAGATGAGTAGAAAGGACAAGCCTCAAAATCAGGATAAGAATCAAGAAGAAGAATTAGTGAACAAGGAAAAGAGTGTCATCCACAACACAAAGACTCAACCTGATAAACCTTTTGACTTAGAGACTGAAATTGGGAAACTAAAGATAGCAATTCCTCTCTCAGAACTAGCCAAGCATGACATTTATAAACAACAGATCAAGAAGTCCCTTCAACTTACCAACAACAAAGATGATGTCAATGTGTTGGATGACACCCCGGAATTACTGTTTGGCCCAGAAGTGGATAGAAAAACAATAGTCACAGGGATCTTACCTTTTTATGTCAACTTACATATTCATGATAAAATATTACATAATGCAATGTTCGACTCAGGCGCCTCTCACAACCTCATGCCAAAAGCAGTCATGGAAAGATTGAATCTAGATATAACAAAACCCTATAAGGACCTATTCTCCTTTGACTCCAGCCAAGTCAAGTGCTTAGGCCTAATAAAAGATCTATGTGTGTCCCTTGTTCAGTACCCAAATAAAACAATTCTAATGGATGTTGTAGTTGCTGATATCCCACCCAAGTATGGGATGTTGTTATCAAGGTCATGGGGGGCTAAACTCCAAGGTTCCCTGCAATTAGACATGTCATATGCCACCATCTCTGTTTTTGGGCAACCAAAAAGACTATACAGAGAAACACTAATGAAATACATGGTCAGCAGTGAAGAAAAGCCTCAAAACTTTCCCATATATGCTGTCCATTCAGACATAGACTCATACATTCTCTTCAATGACAATACAACTCTCTCAAATAATGATGTTGAAACCAAGATACTCATACAAGAGGAAGACACTAATGAACGAACTACCACCCATGAAACAACAGTCAAGCAATCACTAAACACTGCTGCTGCTCTAGTAATCAAGCACATTCAATTAAATGATGAGACTGTCCTAGAAGACAAACCAGATGAAAAACCAGAACTTCAACTTACAAGTCCAGCTCATGAACAGATCATTAAGTCTCCCCTACAACAAGATATTCTATGGTTCCTTGAATTTGATGGCTCAGTCAACAAATTAGGGGCAGGAGCTGGAGTTTGGATACACAATAAACAAAACAGTCATGCAGAAGGCAGAGCCTATAGATTAAACTTCAGATGTACTAATAACATGGCAGAATATGAAGCTCTTTTACTAGGCCTCAAGCTAGTAAAGTTCTTACAAGCCACAAAAGTCTCAATTATGGGAGATTCAGATTTAGTCGTCCAACAAGTAAAGGGAAATTTTGTCACCAATGACAAAAGATTGAGGTCTTATAGGTCTGTTGTTGCTGAAGTACTAAACTCCTTCTCTGAATTCCAAATCACCAAAATTTCTAGGACCCATAATCTTCATGCTCATAGTTTGGCTACATTTGCAAGTACCCGCAAATTACCTTTTGAGCCCCGTCATTGCTTTACAGCTGAGGTAAAACACAGACCTTCTGACCCAAACAATGTCAAGGACTGGCAAGTATTTGAAGATGATACGCAAATAAACAATTTTTTGACATTGCAACAGGAATTTGCAGGACTAAATATTGACACTGAAAGAGCAAGTCAATCACAAATACTTGAAAGAGCAAGTCAATCACAAATACAGTTTGAACAGACTAACCACCCAATATCACCCAGAACAGCAAAACAAATGCTACATCCAACCATTTTCAGCAAGGAAAACATACAACAAATTCAACAGACCAATTATGAAGAAATGCCTGTTACAGAGACTGAAATCATAGAGCTGAAAGACAATTTTCTTCCAACAGGCCTAACTCCATTAGAAGACATCTTTGACTCAAATGACATCCCTAGAAAGCCAAAAATGCAGCCCCTTAACTCTGCCATTGAAGAATGCAACATTGGCACTGTTGATAAGCCCAAAATAATAAAGTTGTCTGCATCTTTACCTCCTGATCAAAAACCCAAATACATTGACCTCTTCAAAGAGTTTCAAGATGTCTTTGCATGGGGTTATGAGGATCTAAAGTCCTATGATACCTCTGTTATCCAGCACACTATCCCTCTCAAGCCTAATCAAAAGCCATTTAAACAAAAATTAAGAAGGATCAATCCCATGCTCCTTCCTTCAATTGAAAAGGAATTGCAAAAAATGTTTAAAGCTGGCATCATAGCACCAATCAGGTTTTCTGATTGGATTTCAAACTTAGTCCCTACAAGAAAGAAAACTGGTGAAATAAGGCTTTGTGTGGATCTTAGGAACTTAAATCAAGTGTCCCTCAAGGATAACTATCCCTTACCTAAGATGGATCACATTCTCCAAAGAGTGGTAGGAGCCTCAAGGATATCACTTCTTGATGGGTTCTCGGGTTTCAACCAGATCCTAGTACACCCTGATGATCAAGACAAAACTGCATTTACAACCCCATGGGGAACTTTCAAATATGTAAAAATGCCTTTTGGATTGAAAAATGCAGGGGCAACATTTCAAAGAGCAATGGATATTGCTTTTGCAAAGGAGATTCATGACTTTCTAGTCATTTACTTAGATGACCTCACACCCTTCTCAAAATCAGACCAAGAACATTTGAAACACTTGAGGCAGATCTTCTTAACATGTAGAAGATATGGAATTTCCTTGAATCCCAAGAAGTCTCTGTTTGGTTTAGAAGAAGGTAAGCTGTTAGGACATATCATTTCAAAGGATGGCATAAGAATTGACCCAGATAGGATACAAGCTATCTTACAAATGCCACACCCAAGAAATATCAAAGAATTACAAACATTCTTGGGAAAAATCAACTTCTTGAGAAGGTTTATCCCCAACTTAGCAGAGCTGATCAGATTACTGAATAATATGCTAAAGAAAGATTCAAAAGTAAAATGGATAGTTGAAGCAAATCAAGCCTTTGAAGGTATAAAATTGGCCCTTACCCAAACCCCAGTCTTAACAAATCCTCAATTTGACAGAGAATTTATCATCTTCTCTTTTGCCTCCCAGCATACTATTGCTGCTGTTTTATTACAGAAAGATGACCAAGGGAATGAAAAGCCCATTGCTTTCTTTAGCAGAGCTCTTAGAGATGCACCTCTAAAATATCAAATCATGGAAAAGCAAGCTTATGCTTTGGTCAAGGCCATTAAAGACTTTAGGATTTACATCCTTTATTCCCATGTTATAGCCTATGTGCCAAGTCCTATTGTAAAAGACATACTCACTCAAGAAAACTTAGAGGGCAGAAGAGGAAAGTGGATTGCCAACATCCTGGAATTTGATATTGAGATAAAACCTACAAAACTAATAAAAGGGCAAGGTTTGGCCAAATTAATGACAGAAGCAAACTTCCAAGCCTTGGACATCAACCAACTGGACAATGAACCGGAGCTGGCGACTCCAAAGATCAATGTAGCCTTTGAACAATCCCCCTGGTACTCTGATATATGTTATGTATTACAAAACCTGTGTGCTCCCCCAGGATTGTCCAGAACTAAATGTAGGTTCTTAAAAATGAAAGCCTCAAGATTTTGTGTGATGGATGGCAATTTGCTTTGGAAAAACCATGAAGGGATATTGCTGAACTGTTTAATTGAAACTGAAACTAACAATATCATGAAAGAATTTCACGCAAGGGACTGTGGTGGACATTTGTATTGGAAGTCCACTGTGGACAAAATACTGAGGGCTGGTTACTATTGGCCCACTATGTTCTCTGATGTTAAAAAGTTTACTACATCATGTCATCAATGTCAAGTGTTTGAGGGAAAGAGAAAGTTACTACCACTTCCCTTAAGGCCTATTGCAACAGAGAGACCTTTTCAACAATGGGGCCTGGATTTCATTGGGGAAATTCATCCCTCATCCTCAGGACAACACAGATGGATTCTAACAGCTACAGACTATTTCACTAAGTGGATTGAAGCTGCTCCATGCAGACAAGCAAATGATTCAATAATCATTCAGTTCTTGGAGAATAACATATTGGCTAGATTTGGCTGCCCTGACAAAATAATAACAGACAATGCTGCTGCTTTCAGATCTAAGAAGATGGTGAATTTCTGCCACAAATTTCACATAACCTTGGGCCATTCTACTGCATATTATCCCCAAGGAAATGGCCTTGCTGAATCATCAAATAAAAGCCTTGTAAACATCATAAAGAAGGTGCTGGAAGAAAATAAGAAGAATTGGCATAAGAAGCTGGTGAATGCTTTATGGACAGATAGACTAACAACCAAGAGATCAATTGGGACCAGCCCATATGAGTTAGTTTATGGATTAGAAGCCAAATTCCCTTCATCACTAGGAGTTCCTGTTATGAAACTTCTTCAAGAAAGCCAAGCTGAACCAAATGATATGCAAAGAAGGATCCATCAAATAATATGTTTGCAGCAAACTAGAGATCAAGTCTACAGCAGAGTTCAAGTTTTACAAGAAAAATTAAAGAAGGCCTTTGACAGAAGAACTAAGGTAGAAGATTTCAACATTGGTGACAAAGTCCTCAAGTGGGATTCAAGAAGGGAAGATAAAGGAAAACATGGAAAATTTGATTCCCTTTGGAGAGGACCATTTGCTGTCCAAGCAGTGCAAGGAAACAATACTTATTTCCTTAAAAGTCTTAATGAAATTGATTTGGATGAAGGTCCTGTGAATGGCAGGATGCTGAAACACTATTTTGACTACTACCCATGAGTGCAGCCCAAGTCATCCTTGTACATATTCAGGTGTATATATTACTTTCTGTCAAAATGTAAAAATGCAGTTTCTTAAGTTTTATTAACTATCAGCAAAAGGCAAATAGAATCAGAGATCTACCAAGATGGGAAGAACACAATTTTGGTATTTCAAAGCAGCATACTTCAAGTTTTGGTAAAAGCAGTCAAGGGCCAAGGCATTCTGACCTGCTGTTCTTGGTCTTTCAAATGAAAAACCATCCCCATGTGGAGCCACTGTTAGCTACCTATACCAATAGGTTTCATATTTCATGATTGGCAAGGAAAGTTCCAAATATGCTCTGCTTTGATGATGCAAAGATCACATATTTCCAAGAGAAGACAAGGTGTGTAAATAGCTTGATGTGGACTCAATCTTTGATGGATGGTCCAACAGCCTAATCTGGATCATGCCATGTTTTAAATTTTCAGTTGTAGAATAGAGAAAGAAGTCTGTCCAAACTGTTTAATCTTGGCAGACAAGTAGCTTAGGTAGAGAAAGTAAGGCTCCCAACTGCTTAATCTGGGACCTTGGAAGCAATAAGGGTAGAATTAGATAGAAAATCAAAAGGGAAAAAGCCAAAGAAAAGAAAAGGCAAATAAGGGTCTGCAAGCCTAAGTGCACCCTCTGAGAAGAAACAAAAAATGCTAGGCAAGTAGATGGGTAGGCAGATGGGGTTGCAGAAGTGTCATTCCTTACAATTGAATGTGTGTTAACCTATTTTCACAAAGCAAAATCAGTGGATTGAGAAGGTCTTCTTCTCCATCAGGTTGCAGCAAAGCAAAGAAGCATGTCTAATTTCCCAATTTTCCCCTTTCCCATTCATTACTAACATCCCTTCATCAGTTGAGACTCATGGAAGAATTTGTGGTTTTATGGTGATTCTTATTCCTTTGGAAGCCACATTTCCTGTGTAAAAATTCTTTTCATTTTGATCTACTCCCTAAGCTAAGTGATTTTCAAATGAACTTAGTGATATCACCCTTTTCATCCACATTAATCCCTAACTTCTATTATATAAATCCCCTATGTTACCCTTTCCCTACTACTATAACACCATGGTGTATAAACCCCAAACATGGTATAAATATCCCTTCCCTTGGCACTATAGCCATATGTTCTTTGTTAGGGATGAAATTGACATCTGGTCAGTTTGAGAAACCTAAGCCTTACCCCCCTTCTCCCTTCTGAATCCATTTGACCCAATAAACCCTTTATTGGCTAAGAAAACCTTATGAACAACCCCTTTTACCCATAACCCGCTTCATCTGCAAAAAGCACACAAAAACCCACTTTTTTCACTTATCCAAAGTATCGGCGCCATATTATTTTTATTTGAAAATACATTGAAAAACCATTACAATCCGCCACATCCCAAAGGTTTCCACCAAGCACAAATCCCAAAAGAAATATTAAATTAATCTCGCCCCCCTTCCGTATTGTCCGATCACCTCACTGATCCGTCAACCGTCGGATCAGACCCCTTTGATCCGACGGCCCTCATCCATATCGGACCGGCCCCGACGTCCGACAGATACCTTCTGATATCTGTCAGAGGGTGACGTCAGGCCTCCGCCACGCGTCACCCCCACAGCGTATCGGAGGTACGCCTGACAAATCTGCTTCCGTATCAAAAGCGGTGCGATGTGAAACCGCTAACCACTTCCGGTTTCGGTTGATCCGCCCGGCCAACGTCATCACCACGTCAGACCCACGTCAGTGCCACCCCGTCGTCGCGTCAGCACCCTTGTCCGCCCCTGCGCTAATATGCCTGCCACCTCATTATCCTCGTGGACCAATCACAGCTTGCCACATCACCCGATGACGTCATGCTGACGTCATCCAAAAAGGCGCCAATGTCCCAAAAAATCCATATTTTGGCCGAATTTTCGCGTTTTTCATACTTTTTTGCCAAAACGCCGTTGCTTTCTCTGCATGGTTTTTACGTTCAAACGTGCACCACCTTGCTGAATTCGACTTGGAGAACTCCGGCGGGTCATTTCTACTTACATTCGTGACCGTTGCTCGCTATACCAGGTATTTATCCTCGTAAATCCTTCATACACCTGATTTGTCTGTGAATTCCCTCAAAAAAGCTTAAGAGACAGAGAAACTTATAATTCGCCGGCAAAATCCCTGTGCCTAGCCCCCATTTGCAACTGTAAGGTCGAAAATCATCAGCTGAGCCTTGTTTGCCTAAATTTTCACCAAAAACTGCACTCTGTTCGCGCAATCGCGAACCGGTTACTCAAACTGTACCTACTTGCTATAAAAGAGAGATTAAGACCAGACATTGGTCTTATCCGCACTTTAAGCAGTATTTCAATTGCTGCAGCTGATCATTTATCCTTTATCCCTGAATAATTCACATTTCTCTGTTAAAGAAAACTCCTTTGTGTTACTCTGCATAGTAACACCCATCTATAATCCTAAGAGAGACCATGGATCCACCAGTAGCTCCTGTAGCATTGAACATTGCTCCATTGAATGCCCCTCAGAGAGAATTGGAGTGGCAACCTCTGGCAGACATGGACTATCAAATCTCAGAGGAAATGCTAATGAGAACCAAGTTCCACATCCACCTGCTCAATGAATTGAAGGCCAAACATGAGACTGGAACAGATGTGCTGGGCATATGGGATTCTTTTCTCCCTATTTTCAAGCTCCCTCAGGTTAACCAATTCCCTGATTTAATCCACCTATGTGCTGAATGTTATGACCCTACTCAGAGGGCTGTGCTTGACCCTTCAGGCTCAGTTGTTTTCTACATCACCCCTGAAGCTATCAAAGAGATGCTCTGCTTCAAGACTCAGAAGAAATTGGTCCCTTTATCACTAATAGACTTGATAAATCAAGGGGCTAAATTGACAGATGCTCAGGTCACTAAACTAAATCAGCTATACATTGAGTCTGACTCTGTGCAATATCCTCCTTTGAACCAAGTATACCTCAACCAGTTGGGCAGGGACTTGGTAGACATGATTAGTCCCATTCTGGGCTATAACTCAGTGGAATTGGTAGATCAAACTGTGCTGGTAATAATGCTCATGTTCGCCACGGGCAAATCTCCAATCTGCTATGACTATGCCACTTACATTTCCGATAAAATGCATGAGCAGCTAATGAACTTGGCCAGAGAAAAGGTGTTCAGATACACCTCTTACATTTACCACTTAATCTTATATCATCAACATCAGAAGTTCTCTTTTCCAATCAAAAGAGTGGATGCCCAAGGCAATCCAAGATCAGTGGTCTATTGGTCCTCTGCCTTCCACTGTAGATCCGAGTCTCCTTATACTTATTGTGAGTTCATAGATCTCTTCATCCACCCAGCTATGTCTATGCTGATGAGCTCACCTCCTCCAAGACTCACTGATGATATGCAGAGAATTCTTCAGTTATCCAAATCATACAGCATTGGGGACTGGTACTTTTACCAGAACCACACCGTCATCAGGATATATGGGTGTGAATTGCCTCCCTACAGACTACCCAGATATGTGCCTATGAGGCTGTTTGCCCTAGAATACTTCAGGCAGTTTGGCAATGTTGATGTGCTTCACTTTTCAGGCAAAGGCAAGAAAGCACAGTTGAAGGTCAGGAACCAACTTGGCCACTTTATCTATAACAAGAGGGAGGAAGGTTGGAAAGAAGCAGACAGGATGCTTGAGTCCCTTGGCCTTCAAACCAGTTTCCTTTGGAAACCTTATGACCCCAATCACTTCATAACTTTGAGAAGGCTCAAATATAAGCTGTCTGGCTATGATCATGTGAAGATTCCTCACATTGAAAAATATGCAAACCAAGTAAAATGGAGGAGAGGAACCTTAGAAGAGCCTGTTACACAAGAAGAGCTGAATCAAAGAGCAGTGAGGAATCTAAAGAAGATGGCTGACCTTGAACTTTGTTCACAGGTGTTTACCCTTCCAAGCACACAAGTGGGAGCAGTTGCATCCTCCTCGACTGCAAATCAGCAAGCAGCCAAAGCCACTGAGAATATATCTAGCAAAGGCAAGGAAAAGGAAATGGAGACCGAACAGCCACCTCATGAGAAGGTGCAGCAACAACAGCAGCAGGTAGAACAACAACAACAACAGGAATTACAGCAAGAAGAAGGGCAGCATGACAAAGAGCAGCCCCCACAGCAAGAAGGGGCAGTTGAGGCCCCAATTTTCACTGAGCAGCAGGCTCAAAACACGGTGCCTCCTAGGCAAGAAGCTACTACCGAAGCCTCAGTCCTCCAAACTCCACAAAAGGAGGATATAAGCAGGAAAAGGGACAGAGAGACTCCCTTAACCACATCAATAAGTCATGGTGAGAAAAGGCACAGAATGAATCCCCTTTCAGAGGAAGAAATGCCTATAGGGCAATCTTTGGGCATGGGCCCACCTAGTATGGAGGCATCTGCGAGTTCCTTCCAGCAGGAACAAGAGAGGACAGTGGGAGGAGAAGCCAGCTCCTCAAGCCAGCATAAAGAAGGTGAACTGGGCATCAAGCAACAGTTCATTGACATAAAGAAGAGGAATGAACCAATAAAGATACAACTATATAATCATTTGTTGAAAATGGCTCCCACTAACCAGCAAAGACTGATGTCGGCATATGATGTTAGTGAAGGCAAAATGATCATGAGTCACTTCATGCCAACTACATTGCAACCACAGTCCCCTTCAGATTACTTGAGGACCAATCTTGAGGTCCTTGCCAAGGACATCCACCCAATGGAAAAAATTGAATTGCATAAGCAAACAGGTGAGATGGTGTATGCCTCCTTGGCAGACAAGACATTGGACAATTATAGGCTAGAAAATAGCCTTAATAATACAGCTGCCCAACTTGAATTGGAGAGAGCATCCTCTCAAGCAAAGGACAACAGAATAAGGTCCTTAGAAGATATAATTATAGAGATTGGGCATGATCCCAAAGATATCAAGGGCATACAAGAAATATTGAAATTGAGGGATGCAGACATGGCAGCTTTGAAGAGAAAGATCAAAATCCCAGCCACAATTCACCCTCAAACAGATGAAGTTGCCCAGCTAAGGCATGATCAAGATGCCACAGCTTTGCTGGTGTCTCTATATAAGCAGCTAATCCAGACTCAAGAAAAGCTGGGAGAATCGGAGGCTGCACAGGCAGCATTACAAGCAACTTTGAAACAAAAAGAAGAAGGTCAGACCTCCCAGCCTCCTCCTGAAATCATTAACCTTGAGGAAGCTGCTCCAACTACTGTTCCTCCTCCTCAACAAACAAAACAGGTAGCCGCATCCACTTCAGCACCACCAACAACAGAGCAGGCCCCAAGCCTGGATATGCAAAAGCTGAGAAATGAGATTCAGGCCCTGGAAGCTCAAATGACAGAACTAAAGGAGGCCAGGGAGAATTTAGCCAAGGTAAATGATAGATATGACAAATCCAAGCAGACTGTGGCAGAAAAGGGCAGGGAGATAAAAGCCCTCAAAGACAGGATCAAAGAGCTGGAGAAGGAGCTCAAACTAGATAAAGTTGTGGCTGAGCTCAAGACAGTGCTATGGGCCAATATTGGCCAGTCTATCACTGACCAATGGCAGTATATTGAGACAATTCATGAGCAGTTGGAGCTCATTGCAAAAGCACAGAAGGAAATTCAGAGATCAAGGGCCGCTCTAAGCAATATGCCTGAAGTTGCCACCAGGATGATCAATGTGCTCAATAATAGAACAAGTGCTCAATTAGCAACTATGGGAATTTCCAGTAGGACTGAAACTATTCAGTTAATAAAGAGGGTCCTTACACTGAGAAGCCTAGTGTAGACACTAGAGAGAAGGACCCAAGACATGCAGGCAGAGGTCAACAGGTTCATGGATAAATTTGTGGTGTTACAGAACAGAGGTCTCCCTGGCTTACTGAACAGCGCAGGAAGACTGCTTACACATGAGCAATATGCCAAGAGGGTCAATACATTCGCCACAAGTCAGATCACCGAAAGGCCCACCGCCTCAGAAGAAACAGGACCAGCTACAAGACAAAGTCTCTACAACAGAGTAGAGAATTTATTTTTTATAATGAATGAAATTAAACACCTGTTTGAAGTGCCTCCCAATTTTTATAAATACACAGAGGCAGATGAGACTATGGATGCAATTCTTAGGCATCAAATGCCCACACAGGAATGGTGGACTAAGGCAATACAGATGATCTTATAGATCAGGGAAGCTATTCTTCAAGTTTTTTCATCAAAAATACAAGTTGGCATGCACAGGAAAAGTTAATAAAATCAGCATGCATAAAAGGTGAAGGCTGAGCCAACTCAGCAGAGCTTTCGGCCAACAAAGCAAGATAGACAGCTACAGGTGACTGGGCCGAAAAGTTACAGCAGAGCAGCCCCAAAAGCGCATTTTCCAGCATTAATGCAGATCATTCCAACCGACTCGTTGGCCTCCAAAAGCCAAAATATCTTCTGACAGATAGAAAGAGCATTTATGTTGTATTAAAGGCAGCAATAACTTCTTATCTGCTATTCTGTACAAAGTTGGTGAAACATTTATTTCTCAGATGACTCAACGCCTTAGATATTTTGTATTACCATTTGTATATATTTGCCCCTCGCACAAGCTTGCAGGGGTTGTTGTTGATTTCTTTTGAAGAAGTTTCTTATGCTGTAATCTTTTCAGAGTTTAATAAAGGAAGTGATGGAATTTCTCAAGTTCTGAGTTGTTTGAATGCGTTCATGGTGTTTGTTAAAGTTTGCAGGATCCCTGTGCATCTCACAATACAATAAGTTTTCTGTAACTCTCTTCGTTTTGTGTTTCAATCTTTTACAATCCATATATGTTTCTAAGTTCTAAGTATTTAGCAGCAAAGAAAAAGAATAGCCTTCAGGATTTATTCATGGAATACCCTGAGCTCAATCTATGTTGTTAATGAATGTTTTCCTCAGTTATAATCTTGATAAGTGTAATTCTTAATTGCTACACTTTCAGAATATATCTTTCACAGTGACCCTTGTTGCAGGAATTCAAGTTTGCTCCTGTGCAATATATTTCACTTTCACACCACTAGCTTAGTGGAGAATTCTTAATTGCTTTCCATTGGCTAATCATACATCATCACTTTAGCTTTAATTTTGTTTTGTTGGGATACCCAATAGGCCCTGTAATCTGAACATTCTCACTTAAGCATTTCAAACAACTCACAGCTCTAGACTCCATTGCCCAATGAATTACAACTCTCTAAACACTACATCTTAAGCATTGAAAGACATCCTTCAACCAAAACATAAACAAAACCCTGAGCATAATAGCTAGCCTAAAAACACTATCAAAACAGAGACATATCATAAAGAGAGAGCCCTCTCTGATTGCAGTTTGGCTAGAAACTGCAATCCAAAGATTGGTTAGTGGTTACCCCGGCCGTATTCCCTTGGGAGTCAAAGGGAACAACCTGGGTGTTAACACCACACATGGTTATGTGTTGATGTTTTCCGTTGTGCATACATATTGTTTGTATGGTTAATTGAAGAAGTTTATTCCGATGCATTGATTACACTTGAAGATAAAATTGGCTAAGTGTTTGGTTAGGCATAGTCCATATACTTGAGTATTGGTGAAAAGAAAAAGTATAGTGGTGTCGCACCCACTATACGTGGTTGAAAGAGTACCACAAATATAGGGTCGTGACAGTTGGTATCAGAGCCACTTGCAGAAAGGGGCTTTGATTGAAGCAGGAATACAACAAGCAGTGTTGAAGTTGGTATTGGAAGTTCGATAAGGACAGATTGCAGGGTCGAAGTTGAATGAGTTGGTGTATGATCTTAACAAGATCACAAGCAAAACTGATGGCGGACAATGTGGAAGAACCTCAAGTTACAAGGGATTCTAACGTTAATCTCGAAACAATTTTCATGGACAGGGTATTGGACTGAATGGAGGAACTTGCTTCATAGATGGCTTCGTTGAAGGCTGAGAATGTTGAACTTAGAGATGGGTTCATGAAGTTGGAAGAGGCTTATGATAACCTCAAGGTATGATATGAGTATACTAAATGGCAATATGCGCAAATAGAGAAGGAAGTCAAGAACATTGGAGCTGCAAGAGATCAAGGATTGGATGAAATCTTGAAGTTGCAAAAAAGTCTTGACAATGCTTGGAACAAGATAACTGTTTTGAATAAAGTAGTTGGTAAAGGACCAATTGGAGGGACTGCTCATGTGAAAGTCAAGGAAACCGATTCTTATGATGGGATGAGAAGTGCAAAGGCACTTGGCAATATCTTATGGGATATGGAGCAATACTTGGAATGCTTGGGGATTCCTGATAATGATGCCAAGGTCAAGGTAGTTGCTCAATTCCTTACTAAGGATGCTAAGATGTGGTGGAGATGGAAGTTGGAGAGGATTTCTCATGGTGATGTTGATGACATCTCTACTTGGGATGATATGAAGAAAGATTTGCAGACTTATTTTAGCCCACAAGATGAGACTTGGGATGAAAGGAAGGGGATTAAGTATATTAAATAGACAAGGAGTCTACAAGCATATCAACGAGACTTTTCGAATGTGATCTTGGAATTACCTGATATGGCAGAGAAGGACAAGGTTTTCAACTTCATCATATGATTGAAATCTTGGGCATGCAATGAGGTGAAGAGGCAGAAGATCAAAACTCTAGGAGAAGGATTTGTTGTGGTTGATATACTGGTAGAACATTACGATGAAGGACTAAAGAGAAGAAGAAGAAGTTTGATAAACCGAAGGAGAAGACTACAAAGAGGAGCATTCAAGATCAAGTGGAAAGTCAAAAATGAAGAAGCCTATGAAATAGTGGTTGTGAGGGGAAGACCACACCGTGAAGAATTGTCCTTCTAGACCGATTGTGGTAGAAACAACACAAACTGATGTGAAGAAGAAAAAGGAGGAACAAACAATTGGGATGATGCAGATTTTGGGAGCTGCAGCAACAACGAAGGCTGTCCCAAGGCACGATCCTAAGAGGAACACATTGGAATATGTTAACATGAAGGTTCGGAAAGGCACTTTACTCACTATGGTGGACAATGGTGCAACTCATAACTTCATCAGAGAGGAAGTTGCGAAGAAAGTTGGGTTGAAGTTTTCACCAACCCAATCTCATCTTAAAGCAGTGAACTCTCCACTAGATAAAGTCATCGACATGGCAGAGAATGTGGATGTGAACATTGGTGAATGGTCTAGAAAGATCGACTTCATGATTGTGCGGATGGATGACTATGAAGCAGTATTGGGTATGGAATTTTTGAAGCAATAAGAGGCTATGATGGTGCCACATATGAAGAAGTTGTACATTTATGATGGACGGGATGATGAACTATTGGGGGTGCCTACTGTGGAAGTTATGTTAGCTAGGTGTAAATTGACAATGATGAATGTGGAGGACATCAAGCGGGATGAAGAACTCTATGAGAGGTTGTCCACTACAGAGACAAAACTCATGGAGTAGACACAGATTATTAGAGCATTGTCTGATAGTATCTTGGATTTGACAGGCAGACTAGAGGCAGTGGAAGGAAACAAAGATGCTATACCAGAGACTCAGGAGGAGAGCAGGGAAGCATACATGCAAAGACTAGAGGAGGAAGATCCGGATAGATGGATTGAGCTGTTAGAGAAGGAGGATGGAGAGCCATCGACTTTCCCATCCCCTCCCTCTTTCTAGACTGACATGGGGATGAGGCTCATTGTCTTCTACTCATGGCAGTGAGTCCTCTCTATGACTTTATGAGTAGGCACTTGGGGTGAGATGGACACGATTGACAACAGGATGTGAAGACAGTCATGATGATGTGAGGAGCATGCATTCTTGTGGAGGCAATGTTACGGTTGGATTAGCTACCCAACTAATCACCATCACAGGGGGATCCAACACATGATTTTCTTACAGAGTTTGACGATATTTGAGCATGGAGCAGGTCATGGGTGGAGCTATCTGGGTGCCCACATATATGGATATGTCTTAGCGATGGAGGTTGCTGAGATGGTGTTGTCGAGGATGACAACATTTTCAGAGTGGTGGAGGATGTTAGGGCCTCGAGTTGGCGAGCACCTGAGAGAGTCGAAAAACCGATGATTGCAGTTAAAGGCATGCGGGCGCGCCTGAGATGTGTGATGGGTGCCCATGTTTTGTTAAAGGCGACTCGGGTTAGTGCATTCGGTTAAAGGCGACTCAGAGGTGGATGTTTGGTTATGTGCAACAATGGGCACACGGGTGCGTCGTGTTGGGCGGGTGCCCACCTTTACGACAAGTTGTGCAACGAAGTGTGATGGATGTGCGATGGGCAAGCGTGTGATGGGAAGGTGCGTCGGGTAGCCCGAGTTGGGCGTTCGGGCGACCACGCGCCCATGGGCGAGGAAACATAGATAGCACAATATGAGCACACCCACACCAAGTGAGGGCGACCAGTGGGCAAGGTGAGTCGAGCAGAACCAACGTGTGGAGTTAGGCAAACGGGTGGCACGACCGACCTAACATGGCAACGACATACACCAAGGGCACCAAAATGAACTATGTGAAGGGGGCCAACATATATATTATATGTAGGGCGACACATGGTTGAGACTTGGGCCGACCTTTGGATAGCCAAAGGACACGACAATTGGGTGGAAGTTGGGACTGCTCAAACCATATAAGTGGAGAATGGGGAGATGGCATTTGGCATCATCGAACCATTGCATAAACACAACAACGAAGAAATAAAATCGCAGAAAGAGTCGAGGAATCGAGCTACAGGTGGATAGACCATTGGGTGGGTCGAAGTTAGTAAAGGCAGAGATTTCAGGGTTTTTGGATAAATGGTAGAGCATGTCGCAGGTTGGGCTGCGCTGCACGACCGTGTTACAGGTTGGGCGGGCCACCGTCATAGCGAAGTGTCGGGCGAGCAGTATACAATGCAGAGCCAAGGGCGGGTCAACCCAACCACAGTGCGGGTGGGCTGAACGGAGGGTGTTGTGACTGTTGGGTTCGACGGTGAGTAGGGCAGAGGTGACTTGGGTAACCTGAGGCCACTATGACGGGTTTGTGGGCGGGTATCTCCCAAACGACAGTGCGGTGAACGGTGAAGCTATGGGCGTGGGTAGAGCATTCGGTGGAGGGCATGCAAAGTTACGGAGGTGGGCCGAACATGCAACAGGGGTGTGGGTAGAGTGACCGAGGAACTGGGCAGCTCATGCAAGGTGTGCACGGAGGGTCCAACATTGTATATCTACATGCATGATTTATAAAAGGGAGTGTGCAGGTTGAGGCATTGCTAGCAGTACATTTGTTAAGTCTTTTTGTACAATTAAATTACAAAAATTTATATCTTATTGGGCAGACTCAATTACATGCGAGTTGCCCCTCCCACATATGGTTATGTGTTGATGTTTTCTGTTGTGCGTACATATTGTTTGTATGGTTAAATGAAGAAGTTTATTTTCGCTGCAATGATAACACTTGAGGATAAAATTGGCTAAGTGTTTGGTTACGCGTAGTCCATATACTTGAGTATGGGTG
This sequence comes from Pinus tabuliformis, assembly GCA_031772625.1. Lineage (NCBI taxonomy): Eukaryota > Viridiplantae > Streptophyta > Pinopsida > Pinales > Pinaceae > Pinus > Pinus tabuliformis. Next base: position 88,945,899 of record CM062819.1, on the reverse strand, counting down.
AAAAGAAAAAATATAGTGGTGCCACACCCGCTATACGTGGCTGAAAGAGTACTACAAGGATAGGGTCGTGACACAAAGGATCCCTCTGCCTTTTGCCACCCTTATACAATTGAATTTTTTTATTAAAATTTTACAAAGGAATTTAATAATTTATATTTTCTAGGTCAAATCTTGATTGTTGTTGTTAAAATCCCTCACCCACTTGAATTGTGGAGAATTTACAACTCAAACTTGTCATTACAACAAATCTTAACCAAATTACACATAAAAAAAAACAAAAAAAAAAAAACCTTCTTACACCTATAAAAACATATTTTAAAAACCAAACCATAATTTAGTAAAAAATTAAAAATTTTATTGCAAACTTCAGGGGAAAAACAACAAAAACATAAAATAATTCTGCAACCAAAAAAAATTGGCACCATGAAAGCTGCGACTTGTCAATGGCATGTTCTCGAATCTCTATTCTAAAAATCTTCAACAAAATTCCAAAGTATACGGCAATTGTCAAACATGATGGCCCGCAGTAATTTGAGGGAGCTGACAGTGAAACTGCAGGTTGCATTGACCACGACCGTTACCTGATTCTGGTCAGTAAATCGTACAATAGAGGGGCAGTCAGTATTAGGTCGCATTAAATTTTGGACGTACCTCAGCCGTCGCTGCAGAGTACATGCGCCTGCCCAATTCAGATGATGTTTTCAAAAAGTGTACACGTTTCGCCATGCTTCTGCGTACCATGGTTTGTCAAATTTTGACCTCGACAGAATGGGAGGATTACATTACTCGAGAGTCGAGATTAAATCATTAAAAAATATATTTTTCCTTACGATAAAACATCAAACTTTGAAGGGTCTATCAGCACGGGTTTGATGGGACGTGGGGTAACTCAAAAAATTATTGGACTTTTTTGGGCATAATTTATTTACGACTCTAATTAGGATTGGACTGCAATCATAGTTTCACTTGCATAGATAGTTTGCTTGTGGTTTCATCTAGTTCCTAGAAGTTGTGGGATCTCTCAAGTGATCCATGGTTTCAAAGAAAGATGGCCATATGAAAATGATAATGTGAGTAAATTTACAAAATATAATTACTGTAATATTATATATATATGGTTTTCAATATACATGGCCTTTGGAAAGGAAAAATCCATAATATTTAAATGTTATTAGTTTAGTTTTTTATATATATAATTTTAAGGATTTTTGATATTTAGTAATATTTTGATATTTGGAAGTAGGTTTTCAAAACAATAAAGGAAAGGAAATATAATCTAGAGCCAACCAAAAGTATGGACAAGAAGTGAATATAAATTCTTAACTTCAGATTAAAATGGATTACACTTAATATAGACAACATGGCACATGCATTTTTTAGGTGGAGAAGATTCCAAAATACGAAATAAACTCCAACAAAGTCCTTGAAAACATTAGTATATGCAAGATCACGCTATAATAGGAAAATTTATGGGCATATGGCCATCATAAAAAGCCGTAATCTAGTGGATAAATACACATTGGAAGGCAGTGGGACGCGTCGATGTTAAACTAGGCTTCAAAGTTTTCTTCACAACAATATTCAACAATATGGAGGACAAAGATAGGATATTCCAAGTAGGACCCTATTTCTTCAATACAAAAGACTTGTATCAAGTTTTGAATAGAATGGTTCAATTGAGACAAAGAAGACTTCATGACATCCCCACCATGAATTTGTTTTTACTCCCTCCTATAGGATTTTTGGGAAGACAAAATACTAAAAATAATAGGAAATATCCTGGAATCATTAGTATTGGCATAGGAAGGCACAAAACAAGGTATACCTCATATGCTAGATTATGTGTATATATGAATATTTCCAAACCATTACTACCCTGAACATGTCTAAGCTACAAAGACAACACATTAATCCAAACAATAGACTATGAGCACATCATGCTTAGATGTCATAAATGTCATGGACATAGTCATTTCTTTGGGGATTTCCCACCAAATCAATCATGACCAATTTAAGCCATGCACATGAAAGGACATTGAAGGTTTCAAGAAAGTAACAAACAAGAGAATACCTAACAGAAAAGCCCTCACAACTTTAAAGTATCAAGAACCATATCACATAACATTTATGAAATGTTGGGAAATAACACAGAGAAAAATCAAGATGGCAATTTCGTGCATCAGGGGGGGAAAGACTCACCAAACATAGAACAAAGGAATGAAGAAACAAATTCCATCAAGAAAAGGAAAACCTATGAAGAGTACAAACAAGACATTGGAATGATAGAGGAAAAATATTCACACATAGACTTAGAGGAAGGGAAGGACATGGCGCTGGAAGATCTCGATCTTCAAGCCCTTGAAACGAACTAGAAAGTGCAGGACCCTAAGACCAGTGCAGAGCAACAACTCTAGCAGCTTACAAAGGTCTAAATAAGATCTTAAGAGAAACAAAAAGCCAAGGCAAAAGGTATGCACAATCCCAATGAACTACTAGGAGTCAAAACTAATAATTCAAAAGGAAACAAAGAGGAGAAAATATGGGGTTGAAGGAAGAATAAACAACTCAAGCAAGAAGTAGGAGAACTATTGATTAACTTAGTAAGAGTTACACTGACGTGAGAGAAGTTCCAACCCTCCCCATCCAATTTATAACAAATATAATCTCCTAAAACATAAGGGGCCTTAATAGAAAGTCCAAACCAAGGATCTTAAAAAAAAGAAAATTAAAATATTCAACTTTTAGTGATCATGATACAAGAAACAAAATGTGAAATGGATACCAAAATTGCATTTACCCGCTGGACAGGTAGTGAATCAATTTCCATTAGTGCTTGAGGAGCTGCAAGAATGATCACCATTATATGGCATCCCTCTAAAATAATTGTAGAACTCTTTCACCACATCAAGAACCATAACAACCTAGTTCCAATTGATAGGGTTTTCTAAAAGAGGCTTTATAACTAATGCTTATGGACTTTCCCAAGTTGAAAAAAAAAACTTCTTCCAAGAATTATAGAGCATAGCTAAAATAAATGACCCATCCTGCTAATTTATAAACAATGAATTCAATTTAATCAAATCTTTAGAGGAAAACAGAGGAGGGATTAGAAAATTGGAGGCTGAGTAACAAATATTCAAAGACACCATAAATAATCTATAATCAATAGGCATTGAAACAACCAATGTGAAATATACCTGGAATAATAAAGGGGGAGGATGTCACTAAATTGCATCCAGGTTAGATAGATTTTTAATTTAAAAAAAAAATCTAGTGATCATAGGCATTGACATGGAGGCCACAATCCTCCCCAGTGTTGGCTCATACCAATGACCAATCAATCTAAACCTGCAATGAACTAATAGTCCCAATAATTGCCCCTTTAGGTTTGAAGCCATTTGTTTAAGACATCCCAACTTCATGCAAAACATAGTCGTTTAGTGGTAACAAGCACTGGAAAACATGAGATCTACAATGTATAAGTTTCAATAGAAGTTAAAATATATAAAAAGCTACCTAAAAAAATGGAACAAAGAGGATTATGGAAATATTTTTAAGGTCCAGAAGGAGCTAAATGAAAAAATTTAGAACCTCCCAAAAAATCCCTTGTCTCAAGTATGGTAGTGGGAAAGGTTCTTTCGAGAAGGGACACAACATTCATTATGGATTTTAAAATTATTAGACCTTGATCTCCCTACTAGGAGAGTCATGTAAGCTCTGTGATTTTGCCTTCGTTCATCATCACGATAAGTTTCCTTACGAGGGCTCAAGCACTGTTAAATGTCTGTGCAAATTCTAGGGCGATAGCAGCATTGTGCCCTTGAAATTTTGTGAGGAATTCAACCCATCCAACTTGGGGAAAAACCTCCCATACCTCTGGACTTATCTGTTATTTGAGTTTTCTTTATATTGGCGGGTTTGACCCTGTTAACTGTCCCATCCATTATCCAAACATATATTGTAAACCCTGGCTTCAATATTTTTCAAGCTCAATTCTCTCGTATGATGCCTTTAGAGCTACTTGTATGGCTTTGGCTTCCTTGCCACAGGTGATAGTAATGGTCACAAACTTGACTACGAAACGATCTCGTGCCCAACATTGCAAAAATGAATGTTCTGGAAGGTGGTGGAGGATTAATCCATAATATTAGTCATGATTATAATAATATTTGGAGTCGACATGATAATTTGGGGTCACCCTTGGTGGCTTATAATATAAACTTCGAAATGTATGGCATAAATTTCATATTTGAGGCATGTAGTATTATAGGCTTTTAATCTCTATATCATGGGCTCCAAGGTGTTATATGGTTAGGCCTTACAACATGGGTTAAAAGAGGTTGGCCTTCCTTATAGCATGAACTTGGAAGTCAAGGTCCATATCACAGTTGAGAAAAGGTTGGGAGAGACCTTTCATAAAGCTATTAAATAAAACAAGGGATAGATACTAAAGATAACATAGTTTTTTTTTTTCAAATTTTCAATGTATCTAGGACTTGTAAAAGAAACAATCTCCTCCTTCAGCAAGGGGAAAGTATAGTTGATTTGACTGTGGATGGTATGGGGTGGAAATTTGGTGCTTGATTTTAAACTAATTAGTAATGGATTGAATGAGTTGGGATGTGAACTAGGTTCCTTGAAACATAACCATTTATCATGGAACACCATGTTGAATGAAGATACCTTCATATAAAAATTCAGCCACTACTTGCCATGCTACTTTTGGTGGGGTTTTTTCTTCAACCCACTTAGTTACATAGTTGGTGCACACCCATATGTATCTCTTCTATTTTGATGATTGATTGATTGGCCCTACAAAATAAAGGGCCCCTTTTTCAAAAGGTTCTATCATAACATGTGGCTACAATGGCATATCATTTGATTGTACATGAATTCCTAGATGTCGACATTTGTCACAATTCCTAACATACTTCTTGGTGTCCCTAAAGATAATTGGCCAATAGTATGTCAATCGTAATACTTTATTTGCAATTCTTTTATCGTCAAAGTGTCCTACACATGTATCATCATGGGATGCTTTAAGGATGTCACAAATTTCATCCTTTATCACACAACGTTGAATCACAACATATGATCTTGTGTGGAATTGGTATCCCTAAACGCAGGAATACATGGTGTTGTGTCTAATGACCTATTGGTGTTCTTTTGTTTATAAACATCGTGGAAGCTTCCCTGCAACCAAATAATTAGCGATATTTGCAAACCAAGGTATATTAGTAGATAATGCAAACAAATGCTCATTAGGAAAAACGTCTTCTACCATAATAGGTTTCTCCTCATTATTAAGTATGGAGAGAAAGTTAACTATGACATTTTACTTCCCAGGTTTATTTAGGATAGTGATATCAAATTCTTTGAAGAGGAGAAGCCATTTTGTCACTCTAACATTAATGACTGTTTTATTCATAAGATAATGTGCGACAGAGTGATAAATATGCACAAACATTGAATATTTGGAGATATAGTGATGAAATTTATTAATGGCATGTATGCCAACAAGAAATTCTTTCTCAATCACTGTGTAATTTGTTCGGCAAGGGTAAGGTTTTTTTAATGTAGTAAATGATATAACATCATTGTTCTTTTCTTTTTCATAATATTGCTCCAATGGAGGTATTTGAAGCATCAATGAAAATGTGAAATGGAAGGGACCAATTAGGTCCTTGCTTTTGTCTTTTAGGTTTTTGAATGCCAATTGACATTTGTTAGTCCAACATAATTTTACACTTTTAGTTAACAAATGGAATAAGGGTGGTGCTACCTTATTAAATTTTTCTATAAACCATCAATAGTACCTTGTATATCCCAGAATGTTGCAAACATAAATTGTGATGTAGGAGCTAGGAAATCACAAATAACCTCTATTTTAGGTGGATCTACTTTTATCCTTTCATTGTTGAGAGTGCGGTTGGTTTCTTTACACATAATCATGACTTTTTCAAGATTTTCCAAGGCCTATTCAAAAGTATTTATGTATACAGTGTAATCATCCATATAGATCTATACACAGTATTGGTTAGGTCAATAAATATATCAAGAACAACTCTTTTGAATATAGTTGGAACATTACATAATTCAAATGGGAGGACTCGATAACTGTAGGTACCCTAGGGACATGTAAAAGTTGTCTTTTCTTGATCTTTGGTGTTGTAAAATAGGTTGAGAGTCATCCTTACTATATATATGATGAGTGCATAAATTTGGATGGATTCCCTTCATATTGGTATAATCCCATGCAAAAAAATCACTATGTTTTTGTAACATATGAATAAATTTCTTTTGCTGGAAGTATTCTAAATAAAAATTGATGTTTATGGTTTTACTATGACAGATCTCAACATGAAAGGTATGTCCCTCAGAAATAGCTTAGATCAACTATATTTTCCCCTTGCTAAATTAGTTCTTAGGTGAGCACTGTTCCTGAAAGTGCCACTTGAGAATTTGTAAAAGAAGGTAAGTGGTTGGATATGTGAGGATGGGCTAGAAAGGTGCAAATCAAATAATCCTTGGGTTTTTTCCTTGGAAATTGAGGCTTGGTCAAGAGTAATAAGAGTTTGGGGTTCCTCTTAATCATTGTCTTTGAGCCAAAGTGGCTTTTCAAGATTGGAAATAGTTTTAGCATGGGATAGAGAGTAAGTTTCTTAGTGGAATTTCCATGGGAAATAGTCATATCCCCAAACCTACAACTAATGCATGCATCAACAATAGCCATCCTTGGCCTTCCTAAAGTCATGGGATATCCCCCAATATTAGACTTAGGTTTTAAAACCATAAAATCAATTAGATATTCCATGAACCTATAGAAACAACCATTATCCTCTAGGACTCTTTCTACCTTTACAAAAGACGTAACAACCAACTGTGGTATATTTGGGGTTGGAAGTAATGTGGATAATTATATTTTTTCCATGGTTTCCTTTTTCAAGAAATTAATAGATTCCCCCAAATATATCAAAGTATTAGGTTATGGGGGTATTATTAATATTAATTCTTATAATTGGACTACCAATGTCCATATATTTGGCTAGGAAATTTTTTACCAACAATATGTCTCCCAATTTTCCTATCACTTGGAAAGTCTTGGGGGAATTTTTCCCTCCTATCTTCTTAAGTCAAAGCTCTCTGACAGACTTAACATAAATCAAAACACCCTTTATGGTGGAATAATGGAACACACATGTTTTTAAGTTCTCCTAGAAAATCGAATTCTGGTTGTCAAGGAGGTTTCTCTAAACACAACCTTCCTAGATATGGGAGAACTGGCTCCTTTCTAGTGTAGGTTCAATAAGTAAGGATTTAGTAATTAAATTATATATTCTCAAAGGTTCTTCATCGTCATCATGCTCTTGAATAACTGGGGGTTGACATCCCTACAACACCCTCCAAAATTTCGCTACATTCAAATTTTGGAGCCTACCCAACTGTCATATCAAGTGTTGCTTTGGTTGTCAAGTGTCACTTAAAGTCATTTCATATGATTCAAGTGCTATTTTTCATTCTTGAGTGTCGTTTCATTGTTTGTTGGGTCCCTAAAATACTAGTGATTATCCCATTACTATTGTAGTTGCATCTCTTATTAATATTGTTGTGCCCCTATTATCCCCATATTGTTATTATTGTGCCCCATAGAATCCCTCTATTGTTATTTTTGTGGCTTTATATTATTATTGTTAGGTCGGCTAGGTTATATTGTGACTCCTTAGACTCCTATATATAGAAAGGAGGTTTTGTCATTTGAATCATCCAAGAATTGTTCATTTATGTAATGTAAAGGAGGTTGCCCCCTCGAAGACGCTGAATTCTAAGGTGTTGATCTATCTTTTCTATCTTTTCTTGAGCTGGTTTCATAACATTTGGTATCAAAGCTTTGGATTCTAGGGTTTCACTACTCCAAATAGGTCATCGTGGAATTTTCGCTATAACTTTTTTTTCTGCAATGTTTCAGAAGCTAAAAAAAAAACCCATTTGAGAAGACATCGCACTGAACATCGGATCTGAATTTCAGATCATTTCGCACTATATTTGCGGAGATATGATCTGAGGAAGTTGGTCTTTTTGTAGACTCTTGAATTACATTCCAAACAGGTGACCTGGGGAAAATCGTCATAAATTTCTCTCTGAGCATCAGATTGAAATTTCGTAAGAAGTTACAGAAAGAGGACGGACTGTAGTTTCTTGTAGATTATTTTCAAAGCCAAAGGTCGAAACAGTGACTAGTGGCACGTCGTACAAGTTCGCTCTACTGAACTAGTATATAATCAAGTCACTGTGGGAGATTTCGCATAACTCTTCCTTGGAGAATGGAATTTGGGTCAGATTGGTGGCATTGGAAAGAGGACACAGAGGGCTACTACAGGTCGCAATTTCAGAACTAGATGATCAGAAAGTACAGAAATACATCAGAGGCAATATCGAGCTCCTACAAAGTGAAAAAAGGTGTGTAGATTTTTTCAAATTTTTGCTTAAGCTTGGTTTGAAAATTTATTTTGAAGGAATTAAAAGGGCATAATAGAGCATTATTATCGGTAACTAATGCCTTGAGGAAAGAAAATGCAAACACCTAGTAAGCAATCTGAAAGCTCTAGCATGCCTCATGAAGAAGAGGAAGAAATGCTACAAGATATATCAAAATTACAAGAACAAGTGCAACAAATGTCACTCTCACAAAAACTAACAGAAGCTAAGATAAATGGCGTGGAATCTAAGATAAAGGGCATGGAATCTAAGATGGATGATTTGAAGATAGATTTGAAGAGAGACATGGCAGATTTGAAGACAGATTTGACAAATTTTCTACAAGAAATACTTACTAATGGTGAAAAGGTAGTAAAGGAAACTCATGATGCGAACAAAAGAAATGTTAATCATGATTTCTTAGACTCTAATGTGGGATCGAAGACCCACCATATTCCAAAAATCGATATGAGGAAGTTTGATGGCAAGGATCCCGCAACATGGATATTATAGATGGAGCAATTTTTCGATCTCAATAATGTGCAAAACACACAAAAGTTACGTATTGCAACTTTATATTTGGAACCAAATCAGTTTGTATGGTATCAGTGGCTTTGCTCTCGTAAACAAATTATCACTTGGGAAATTTTTACGGAAGAATTGACAATAGATTATGAGGATACAAAAAGCAACACTTTTTTTAGCCAATTGATAAGTCTCAAACAAAAGGGTTCAATAATGGAGCACATTGAGGAGTTCCAAAAATTGAACATAAGGGTAAAAAATATTCCAGAGGAGAATAGGATTGATGTGTTCATAGGGACTTTAAAGGATAATATCCAACATGATGTTCGCCTTTGGGAACTCAATTCATTAGAGAAGGCATTCAGGTTAGCAAGAAAAATGGAAAGCAAAATTATGACAACCAGGAAGCATACCACTCACAACTATAAAGATGGAAGTGTTGTTTCCCCTAGTCTTCCACAACCTATAAGGTTGACACCACAACAATTGGAAGAAAAAAGAGCAAAAGGGCTTTGTTACAGTTGTGATAGCAAATACACTAAAGGTCATAAGTGTGCTAAGAAGAAATTATTCTACATAGATTGCGAAGAGGAAGAAGAAAAGGAGCAAGGAAGGTCAAAAGAAGAGGATATACTCCAGAAACAAAGCCTAGATAAAGAAGAAATGAATCCGACCATATCTTGTAATGCATTGGCGGGAATTACCACTCCTCAAACCATCAAGATAGAAGGACAAATCAAGAAGAAAAAGGTAATAGTGTTGATTGATTCAGGAAGTACCCACAATTTTATTCATTGTAAGGTAGCAAAAGAATTGAATTGCTTCTTATATCTAGCACCAGAAGTCAAGTGATGGTTGCAAATGGAAGAACAATAAATTGCTCTGGAAAGTGCCATAATATCAAGCTATCAATGGGAGAATATGTATCGACTAGCCCAATGCTTTCCATTCCAATGGGAGGTGCTGATGTTGTACTAGGAGTTCAATGGCTACAATCCTTGGGTACAATAGCTTTTAATTTTCAACAACTTTTCATGAAATTTTCTGTGGAAGGAAAGGAAGTTGAATTAAGGGGTATTGCAGGGAAACCGGGAAAGATAATCAGCTCTAATGGTATTCCAAAGCTTCTAAAAAAGGAACAAAAGGGTGTAATTGCACAATTATGTTCGCTAGATGTTTCCACATTGCAATCATCTATTTCTCTAGATCTCCAAAAAGTCTTGGACAATCATTCCAAGGTATTTAAGACTCCCAAAGGTCTCCCACCTATTCGTGATCATGATCATGCTATTCATCTGATTCCAGGAAGTGTTCCTCCAAACATCATGCCGTACAGATATCCCTATGCCCAAAAGAGTGAAATTGAACGCATGGTTGCAGAAATGCTAGAGGCTGGTATAATTAAACTGAGTCAAAGTTCTTTCTCTGCTCCAGTAGTATTAGTGCACAAGAAGGATGGATCATGGCACATGTGTCCGGATTATAGGGAGCTCAACAAGCTCACTATTAAAGATAAGTTTCCCATTCCCATCATTGATGAATTACTGGATGAATTGCATGGATCAATTTACTTCACCAAGTTGGATCTTCGTTCAGGATATCATCAAATCAGAATGAAGACTGAAGACATTCCGAAAACAACATTTAGAACTCATGAGGGTCATTATGAATTTTTGGTCATGCCTTTTGGCCTTACCAATGCACCTTCAACATTTCAAGGTTTGATGAATTCCATTTTCAAACCATTCCTTAGAAAATTTGTGTTAGTATTTTTTGATGATATACTAATATACAACAAGTCTTGGAAGGATCATGTTGAACATGTTGACAGGGTGCTACAACTATTGGAGGAGAAACAATTATATGCAAAAAGATCCAAATGTTTCTTTGGAGTACAAGAGGTGGAATATCTGGGTCATATTGTATCTCATGAAGGAGTTAAGGTAGACCCTAGCAAAATTAAAGCCATTAAGGAATGGAAAATCCCCACATCCATAAAGCATCTGCGAGGATTTCTCGGGTTGACAGGGTTTTATCGCAAGTTTGTTAAGAATTATGGGAGAATAGTAGCACCTCTAACAACATTATTGAAGAAAGATGCATTTTCATGGACTCCAGAAGCAACAAAGGCCTTCGAACATCTTAAAGAGGCAATGTGCCAAGCACCGGTCTTAGCTACACTGGACTTCACAAAAACCTTTATTGTGGAATGTGATGCTTCAGGAAATGGAATTGGTACTGTTTTAATGCAAGATGAAAGACCCATTGCTTTTGAAAGTCATCCAATCAAGGGAAAGTTTTTACAAAAAGCTATTTACGAGAAGGAAATGTTGGCAATACTCCATGCACTTAAGAAATGGCAACCCTACCTAATGGGAAGACACTTCAAGGTAAAAACGGATCATGATAGCCTTAAATACTTTTTAGAACAAAGATGATCCTCTGAAGAGCAACAAAAGTGGGTCACAAAGATGTTGGGTTATGACTTTGAAATCATCTACAAAAAAGGGAAGCAAAATGTGGTGGCAGATGCACTCTCAAGAAAGGATGAGGATGTGGAAGCATTGTTGTGCGTCATTTCTATTATCCAACCAGATTGGATAAAAGAAGCAAGAGAGGAATGGAAGAATGAAGAAGAAGTGTGGGCACTTATTCGAAAGTTACAACAATATTCCAGTACATCTGATACATTTAGCTGGCAAAATGATTCTTTATGGTACAAAGATCGCTTATACCTCTATAAGAATGCCCAACTAAAACAAAAGATTCTTATGGAATTGCACACTTATCCCTTAGGAGGGCACTCAGGATTTTTAAAAGCTTACCATAGGGCTAAGAAGGAATTTTTTTGGGATGGCCTTAAATCAAATATTCAAAAATTTGTGGTGGAATGTTTGGTTTGCCAACAAAATAAAGTTGAAACAATTAAGACACCAGGTCTATTACAACCTTTATCCATTCCAAGCCAACGTTGGGAGGAGGTTTCAATGGATTTTATCACAGGTTTACCCAAGTCTGAGGGAAAGAGTGTCATCATGGTGGTAGTTGACAGACTTACCAAGTATGCACACTTTTGTGCATTATCACATCCATTTAAAGCCAGTACATTTTCTACTGCATTTATGGAAACAATTCAAAAGCTACATGGAAACCCAAAGATTATTGTAAGTGACAGAGATCCCATTTTCACTGGAAATTTTTGGACATAATTATTTTCTTGTCTTGGTACTCAGTTAGCTCATAGCTCATCTTATCATCCTCAATCTGATGGGCAAACTGAGATAGTAAACAAATGCTTGGAAGGATATCTTCGTTGCTTTGTATCTGATAAACAGACATAATGGGTCAAATGGTTGCCTCTGGCTGAATGGTGGTATAACACTTCCTTCCATACAACAACAAAAATGTCCCCATTTATGGCACTTTATGGATATCAGCCACCATCCATCACATCATATTTAAGAGAAAATTCTAAGGTTCAAGCAGTGGAACATCACATCGAACATCAACAACAAGTCCTCGAACTCTTAAAGGATAACCTCGTGTTGGCACAGAATAGAATGAAACAACAGGCAGATCAACATCCTAGCGAAAGAAGTTTTGATGTAGGTGATTGGGTATTCCTACGGCTACAACCATATAAGCAAATGTCCCTCAAACAAGCTAAGAAGGATAATAAATTATCACCAAAGTATTATGGTCCGTACAAGGTGTTGCAAAAGATTGGTACTATGGCATACAAATTGGAGCTTCTTGCAGCTTCTAGATTGCACCCAATTTTCCATGTTTCATGTTTAAAGAAGGTTATCGGCGATAAGCTCCTAGTTCAAACAATATTGCAAGAACTTGACGAGGAAGGAAAAATTATATTGGAACCGGAAGCAGTCACAGAAACAAGAACTCGACAGCTACGAAATCGATCAATTTCGGAGTATCTTATCAAGTGGAAGAACTTATCCGCTGAAGATTCCACATGGGAGGATGAGAATTTTATACAGAAGCATCCATAACTACTCAAGCGTTGAGGAAAACACTTTTTTGAAGGAGAGGGGCATGTTGGGTCCCTATAATACTAGTGATTACCCCATTACTATTGTAGTTGCATCCCTTATTAATATTGTTGTGCCCCTATTATCCCCATATTGTTATTACTGTGCCCCATAGAATCCCTCTATTGTTATTTTTGTGGCTTTATATTATTATTGTTAGGTCGGCTGGGTTATATTGTGACTCCTTAGACTCCTATATATAGAAAGGAGGTTTTTTCATTTGAATCATCCAAGAATTGTTCATTTATGTAATGTAAAGGAGGTTGCCCCCTCGAAGAGGTTGAATTCTAAGGCGTTGATCTATCTTTTCTTGAGCTGGTTTCATAACATTGTTTAAAACATCTATGGTGCACTTCATGGTTATAATACCTTTGTTAGTTATAAAATGACACTTTTGGTTGCAGTCACACACACTTAGTCTATTATACTTGGAGAGTGTTTATAAACTGGCATTTTGATGTCTAATTCTCAGTGTTTGATCCTGTCTAAGTTTTTATGGTGAGTTTCTATATGTTGCACTTGAGTTTACTCTTAACTCATGGTGTGTCCCTTGTCCTAACCTTCCAAACTTAGGCAAATTTTGGTTTACAAAAACTAGCCCACTAAGGCCAAGAGACCACATAGCACACTCTTAAGGCTTAATAAGAGCCCCTTTCTTGTTTAGTATGTTCCCTACGCCCTCCCAGAGTGCATAATGCACTCCCAAGAAACATCCTCTACTTCCCTTTTCAAAATGCACCCTCAAGCAATCCACCTTCTCAATTGAGTGCACAACGCATCAATAGTGCTTAATCGACCTCCCTTAAGCCTTAACACTACACCCTGCACCCAAATTGAGCACATGGAACATCAATAGTGGACATCAGGCCCTCTTGAGCCTTCACATTATGCCCTGTACCCTCCTTGTGACTTAGGCTTCCCAGTTGAGCACATGGCGCATCATTGAGCCTAATTGAGCCTCCTTCTTCCTTCTGACAACACCCTGCACCCTCCATCAAGCTTTCCCTTCCTTGTTGAGCGCACAACGCATCCTCAAGCCTCAAGCACTTAGCCCTTCCCCCTTTATAGTGCGCCCTGTGCTCAAAATATTTCCATGTTCTTCCCAAGCGCACCAATGAACCATGATTAAAAAAAATTGCTTAAAACATGTTAAAATAGGATATTTTTTGGGATGATGTTCGCTTGCCATGAATTATCTTAGTTACAGGTGTTCTAGAACAAAATGAAGAGGATGCATGAAGAAAATTTTCAAAGGGAGTATCTTAAGGAAGCATTCAAGAACAAAGAACACATGAAGTGACAAAATGAAGAACATTGGAACCCTGATGATCGAAGCGATCCATAAAGGCTCTATATGGTTAGAGACCCTTTGGAGGGTAAAGGAAATAACAACATGAAAGTTGCATGCAATATTGAAGACACAAGTGGAAACATTGTCACCTCCCAACAAAATCCATGTCATGAGTCACTATGAGTCCAAGTCATTAATATTGATGACTTGTCATGTTATCACCACATGATTATGTGGAAATAATGATGTAATTATTGTAAAGAAAAATATGTGGAAGTCCAAGAGTCATATATGGACAAAAGAGCCATATGAAGAAGTTCAAAAGACATATGTAATTCCAAAAGTCAGTTAGAAGTCCAAGAGTTGTATAGAAGTCCAAAGGTCATTAGAAGTTGAAAAGTCATATGAGAAACTCAAGAGTCATGGGGATATGAAAGGCCATGCCTCTACTTATAAAATAAACCTCATTACTCAAGGAGAGGAATTTTCACCTTGGCTTCTCGTATAAGGCATTATAGGGATAGAGATAGTTCTTTTGGGAGAAAGTAGTGGCTCTAACACCCCACTATTGGAGCTAGTGGTGTTCATTGTACTCATGTATTATGGAACTTTTTCTTAATACTTGAAGCCATTTGGCCATCACATTTTCATGCATCGATCATGGATATTTTGAGACTATTCTTCTATTGTTTGTGGTTTATGTTGGCTTTAATATGTACTAAATAAATTGAACTAATTTTTTGACTTTGGTGCTCAACTTGTTGGAAATGTGTTGTGATGATTATACCAATTGTTGCATCTATGTGAACTATTTCGCTTGATGTCTAACAATTCTTCCTTGTTTATGGGCATGAGTATTTACTAGATTAGTACTATTACTTTTCTTTTAGAGACTCACTTTTTGTTAGAAATTAATTAAAAGAGCAATGAAATACACAAAATATCGCGGAAACAAAAATAAAGAAACACATAAAATAGGAGAGGCACAATTATATGTGGTTCACCCAATTTGGGCTACGTCCATGGAGAAACACTCATTACTTCCTTTTATATTATCCATCAAAATGAAGAGATACAACCTACAATAGATCAGTTGTAATTTCCTCTTCGCTCTCACACAGCCTCATCTCTATTTCTCGCTTAGAATAATAATACACATCCAAAATAAAATTCCCTCATATAAACGAAGGGGTTGCCTTCGAAGGAAAAAGAAATCCTAAATTAAACATAACTTCTACTGTCAGATCATCGCCTAAAGAATGACCTAGATTGACTATGAAATTACAATATTTTACAAGGTAATTTTTCATCTATTTTTAGCTTCGGGGGTGTTTCCCCCGAATCCTCGCCAAGGGGGGGAAAGCCCTCCCACATCCCCCCGTCAGGGATTGGGATCCAAACACGACTGAAACAAGACCTTTGAATTAGGAAGATAATCAGGCTCCACATCCAACAATCTCCCACTTGGAGACTGATTATATCAACTCCATTGTTGCTTCACTTGTTGGACAATGCTTCCACTTTGGACCTGGATGTTTCTCATCTTCATCATCATTCTTGAAGGCAAATTGAAACTGCTCAATGGCTCAATTTATCCTTGGTTACAACCTTTTTCAACATATTTGTAGGATTCTGGCTAGTGTGTATCTTTTCCAGCTTCAACTGTCCGTCATTTAAAAATGATGGTATGAAATGATTTCTGAGTTGTATATGTTTAGTCTTAGAATGAAAGGTTTAATTATTTTCAAGATGAATGGAACTCTGGTTGTCACTATATAAAATACTCATCTCCAGATTCTTTCCCAATTCATCCATAAACCTTTATAACCAAATCATTTCTTTACTAGCCTTTGTAGCAACAACATACTCTGCTTTCGTTGTTGAAAGCGAAGCAATGTTTTTACAATTTTGAAACCCAATTGATAGTTGTTCCACCTACACTAAACACATACCCTATGGTTCTCCTATTGTTATCTCTATCACCTACCATATCTGCGTCAACATATCCCTGTAGAGAAATGTTTGAACCTCCAAAACACAATTCTTGATTTGTGGTACCTATAAAATACCCAAGGATCCACTTCACTACCATCCAATGCTCTTTTCTTGGATTTTTCATATACCTGCTTACAACTCCTACTACATGTTCAATATCAGGTCTTGTGCAGACCATTGCATACATTAAGCTTCCAACAACTGATGTGTATGGAAATTTACACATATAATCCATCTCTTCCTGGGTCTTTGGACACATCTCCTTAGTTTTAAATGTCTAGCCAAAGGTGTACTGACTGGTTTTTCATTCTGCATATTAAATCTTTCCAACACATTTGTTATGTACTCACTCTGAGACAATGTTAATTTGTGAATTTTCCCGTCTCTAGTTATTCTCATACTAAGGATTTGTTTTACAACACCCAAATCCTTCATTGCAAATGAAAAAGCTAATTTTCCTTTGAGCACATTTATTTCTTGAATGTTAGACCCTGCAACAAGCATGTCATCTACATACAATAGCAATATAATATAGCTTCCGTCATCTTACCTTTAAAATAAACACAATGGTCAGAGTGACATCTAATATAACCTTGTTTAGACATAAACCTATCAAATTTAGATACCACTGCCTTAGAGCCTATTTTAAGCCATACAAGCTCTTCTTCAATTTGCACACTAATTTCTCCTTCCCTTTGATGTCATACCCTTGTGGCAGTTACATATATATTTATTCCTCCAAATCCCCATGGGGAAAGGTTGTATTTACATCTAACTGCTCAAGATGAAAATCTTTTGTTGCCACTAGAGTTAAAATAGTTTTGATTGAAGTCATTTTAACAATAGGAGAAAAAATTTCATCATAGTCTATACCTATCTTTTATGCAAATTCCTTCACCAAAAGTCTGGTGTTATACCTCTGTTTACCTCCATATTCTTCCTTCAACCTGTAAACCCATTTATTTTGCAATGTTATTTTATCAACATGCAACTTGAATAAGTCCCAAGTCCGGTTTTGCATCAAGGAGTCCATCTCTTCTTCCATGGATTGCTCCCACTTCTTCCTTGTTTCTTTCTGCATTGCTTCTTCATATCTTTCCGGTTCACAAGAATCAATCAACAATGCATAATATAATGAAGGAGAGTACCATTCAGGGGGTCTACTTATCCTGGTAGATATTCTAACACCAGTTTCATGTGTTTGAGGTGCATGTTGCTATCGTGGTTGCTGATCATTCTGATTTTCAGGCACCTTTACTTTTTTTGTGATCTCATCAAGCACTGTGTATTATTTTTTTTCCTTTTCCTATTTATTTCCTTGCATCTTATCCTTACAAGACATTTTCATTAAATATGACATCTCTGCTCCTAATGATTTTGTGATCTTCATAATCATATAAGTGATAACCAAAATTATTACATCATATCCAATACAGGTACATTTCTTTTATTTTTCCTCAAGCTTTGTTCTATTAACTTTATTGATGTGGACAAAGCCTTCACAACTGAAATTCTTTTAAAATGAGTAGTTTATATTTTTACGTGTCCATGCATCCTCTGAAATACCATCATACAAGGAACTTAAAGGCCCTCTATTTATTAGATAAACAACAATATCTATAACATCCACCCAAAATTTTAAGGGCAATCCTGCATGCAATCTCATGCACCTTGCACACTCCATGATTGTCCTGTTCATCCTATCTGACACACCATTTTCTTATGGTGTACTTGTAACTGTCTTCTCTATGCGAATTCCATGCTCTGAACATTAATTATCAAACTATATGTTGTAGTATTCACCTCCATTGTCTGATATGAGACACTTCAACTTCTTTCCTGTCTCATTCTCAACCAAATGTTTCCATTTCTTGAAAGTATCAAATACATCAGATTTATTTTTAATACAATAAATCTAGGTTTTCCTAGTTGCATCAACAATAAAAGTAACATAATAGAGAGAGCCACTGAGAGATGATACTTGAGAAAGTCTGCATACACTGTATTCAATGCCTTCTTATTCCTCCTTCTTCACTAGAATGAGTGATGGATGAATGTCTCTCAAGGAGGTCGAGTTTCCTCCTATATATAGGTTCTTCAAGGTGGATGTGGCTCTTCCTTTTAGGCTGACTTGCCAGTTTCCAGGCCAACTTGGTCTTGGAGGTTATTTTGACTCTTTAAATAAAAAAAATATTTTTTTTATACAAGTTACAATGTGCCCGAAGGGGTCTTCAACTTATGACAATGACTCTTTTGACTTCTTGACCTAAGACAAACCCTCGAAGCACTCAATGGGTGCTTGACCTATAAAATAAAAGACGTTGAGCATGAAACCCATGCTCCAAAATCAATAACAATAATTTTTCTTTCGTTTTAAATGGTTTTCCGGATGCATCGCATTTATGATAGTTAGTTCGACAATTTTGATTCATAACTAAGGTTCATCTTCAGGATGCAAAGAAATGTGGAAAACATATCAAACCAAAAGTGATAATAAATAGGAGAAATATGGTTAAAAAATAGTTGACAACAAAAACCCTAATTTTTTTTTATTAATATATTATAACATGTGTGTTTATTAATGAAATTATTAAAGATCATTTAATTGTGTTGTGAATTTAATATTAATTAAATATGTTATGTTATTGATAAACGGATTATATGAGTGTGTTAAGTAATATATTGTTATTTAATGGAAATTAATTATAATGCTTTATGGACATCATTAAAATATTTGTTAAATGCTATTAAATGTTAGTTATAAAATTTTTTAATATATATATGTTCTTAAGTGTTATGAATGATAAAAAAGAATATTTAAAAAAAAAAAACACTTAGGGAGAGCTTTATTTAATAGGACATTTAAGGGAAAGGTTTTAAGGGAAAGGTGTTATGGGAAGATATTGTTTTAGAAGTTAAGGTAAGAATTAATTTTTACTAATAAACTTTTCATTTAAAAAAAAAAAAAATTCCTGGCCAACCAAACTATTGCAGCATTGGCTATAAAAGCTCTAACCATCCAAGAATTAACCTGCAAAAAACAAGCTTAGAAATTTTCTAAAATTTGTCACCAAAATAATAGATTTCCCCTCCATTCTAACTCGTTGAACGATAATTTGTTGCACAACTCCATAATCATGCCTGCTCAGAAAACATTTTTAAATTCTATTATTTGCCAGCATTGATCTCCAACAGTAAAATAAATTCTGAAAATTCCTATCCTAAAATTTATCCAAATTGTTCTGACAGCGAAAATACCTGTGCTATAATAAATCCAAACGATTCTAACAATTCTGCAAACTCTACTGTATTCGAGCCTCATGAAATCGTGTCTCCTTCCTCCCATGTACTGTCCTCTCTTACCCATGTCCCTCATCCTCCCATCAACACGCATCATGATGGTTTTTATCACCATGCTCTCTCACAACGTATAGCGTTGTTAATCACCTCACTCCATTAATTGTGCATTCTAGTAATCAACACATTAACGCTGAGACTAGTAATCACATCGTTCCAGTAACTACGCATTCCAACAATTCGACTGTAATAGCTACTTAAAAAAAATTAAAGACCACTCCCATTCCTCCCTTATGTTATCTTCACATGCCCAGATCCCTCACCCACCTATCAATCAGTGTCCAGAGTTGACTTCACATTTTCCTCTTCCATCAGCAAAATCTGTCCATCGTGTCTCCTTCATTTAATTATGATCAGACTTGTGAGCTTTTCAATAAATCGTTCCTTCCTTTAAACCATTAATTAAACCCCCATCCTCCAAGCAATCTCGTTATCAATCTATATGACATTCAATTAAATAATGCCATCATCAATATTTTAAATAAAGGGTTAAATTTGCTATGAATTCCCAAAAAAAAATTCTATAGAGGACATCCTATGTCACATTGAGTATGGCATTATGGCATTAAGGACATGTCTGGGAATACCAAAGAGCAAATCAGAGAAGACTGCTCTATTATCCTTAGAAATCCAACCCCCCTCCCAAAAGTAACATTAGCAAGGAAGAATACCTCGCTCTAAAATCATTAAAATCTAATCCCAACATTGTTACTACTGTCATCATGAATAGAGAAGACCATCATGATAAAATGATAGACCATCTCAACAACAGTGGTTGCTATAAAAAGTTAAACAAAAATCCTTTAAAGAGAATTACCAAGGAAGTTTGCAACTTGGTCAAAGCTAGAAACATTCATGAAAATAAGAACCTGATAGAAAATTGTCCTATACCCCTAGAATTTATGGTGCTTCAAAAGTTCACAAAGAAGGAATTCCAATTAGACCTATAATATATAACATTAGTGGACCTACTTATCCTATTGCCAAATACCTAGCTAAAAATTTGAAACCCTTAGTTGGCAAGACTGATTCATTTGTCAAAGATTCCACCCATTTCATCAATGAGATTAAGAATATCAAGCTTGATAAGAATGACATTCATGTTAGTTTTGATGTCACAACACTATACAACAATATACCTATTGAGGGAGCCATGGAGGTGGTCTGTAAATTAACCGATCTTGACACATCTAACCTAATTGAATTATGCCTCAGATCTACTTTCTTTAGTTTCATGGGCGATATAATATATGAACAAACATGCAGAGTGGCGATGGGATCCCCTCTATTTCCCATTATTGCCAATTTATTGATGGAAGATTTTGAAACCAAAGCCTTAAAATCCCCCCCCCGCCCCCCTTGAAACCTGAACCGTGGAAAATATTTGTAGATGACACCTTCATCATATGGCCCCATGAGTGCGATGCATTAGAAACTTTTAAACAACATTTTAATAGCCTTTCCTCATCCATTAAATTCACCATGGAAGTTGAAGTTAATGGCAACCTCCCTTTTCTAGACATCCTCATCTCCAGAAACTAAGATGGTTCCATATCCCACCAAGTTTATTGTAAAAAGACCCATATTGAGTAATATCGTCATGCCACTTCTCACCATCATCCCAGCGAAAAATTAGGGATTCTAAGAACTTTAGAATTAATAGATGTATGAATCTCTGATAAAGAGCACTTGGAAATGGAAAAATCACATCTCATAAATGTATTCCTAAAAAATGGATACAAAAGACACCAAGCCATCAAAGCCATTAAAAATGCTAATAAAGAAACTTGTCATAAAAATAAAAACATGGATGAATTTGTTGGTAAAGTGAACCTTCCATACATCTTGGGGACCACACACAAGATTTCCCACATCCTAAAAAGAAATAATATTTTAACCACCTTCAAACCTTTAAATACCATCTGTAGTTGTCTCAAATCGGTTAAAGATCCCATTGACCCTAAATGCCAAAAATGTGTTTATTTAATTCCATGCTCTTATGAGGTTCCATATGTTGGGGAAACTAGTCAATTTATCAAAACTAGAATCCAAGAACATTTTGCTGACATTAAAAATAATCATTCAAAAAACTCTGCTCTTGCAGAACATTCCAATAAAACCAAACATCAAATTTGCATTGAAAAAACTCGCATCCTGGCTAAAATTGACCACTACTTCCACAAAATATTTAGAGAGACCATAGAAATCAATAAACATTCGAAAAATCTCAATAAAGATGAAATATGGATTATTATTAAAAATTGAATTCCTACCATAACTTCTAAAACAATATCTTCCCAAACACCCTCCCCTTAAATGTCCCATTAAATAAACCCCCTAATTTTTTTTTGTTTTTATTTAATATTCCTCTTTATCATTCCTAACCCAACATATATATGTATATAAAACTAACGTTTTAATAACATTTAACAAATATTTTAATAATCTCCATAAAAATTTTTATAATTAATCTCCATTAAATAGCAATATAATACTTAACGCACTCATATAATTATTTTTTCAATCACATAACATATTTAATTAATATTAAATTCACAACACAATTATATGATCTTTAATAATTTCATTAATAAACACACATTTTATAATATATTAATAAAACCTTTTTAGGGTTTTTGTTGTCGATTATTTTTTCACCATATTTCTCCTATTTATTATCACTCTTGGTTTGTTGCGTTTTCCACATTTCTTTGCAAATATAACTATCATAAATGCGATGGATCTGGAAAGCCATTTAAAACAAGATAAAAATCGTAGAAATTTGAAATCTAAAATTTGTCTTTCATTTTACAATTTACAAGAATCAAAAGTTCATTTCATATTTATGAAGACTGATCCTAGTTCCACATTTTTCAACACTCCCTTTTAACTAGAGAGGTATTCATACATGGTACATGGATATTCTCAATCTTAAGAGATCTCATAAGAAGAGTCAGATTAGTAACCCATCTGTTTTAGCATCACACCAAGCAACATTGTCACACAGTAAGGCCTTGCCTAACAACTCTATCTCTCCACAAGATCAGAGCACAATGATGCCGAGACCAATGATTTATAGACACCATCATCATTGTCTCTCAAGGTACATACTCCACATGAGTGTTCACAGAGTATGACCTTCTTTGGACTATTCTTCTCTCGGATAACTAGTCCTCAAAGACTATCGGTCCATGACTACCCTACCACATCCTCAGAGAGTATTAGATGTCAGATGCTTACCCATTCCTCCATTCTATCTTCCCAAGTGAAGGAAAGAATGATGTGCCTATCTCTCCCTCTCAACTAGGGAGGATACAACAACCAAACCAAGCTTGTTTCTCAAATACACAAGCTTCTTATTAGGAAGAGATTTTGTCAATATGTCAGCTACCTTCTCATTGGTGGATATATACTATAGCTACAATACACCATCTTGTACTAGTTTTCGAATGTAGTGATACTTGTTGATATGCTTTGTCTTTCCATGAAACACTGATCTTCAGACAAATATATACAACTGGTGTTATCACAACATATCACTTTAGGGTCCATTGTGTTAGAAAATCAGAAAGGGCAAAATATTTTCTTATTCTTGATAATTACCTGTGATATTTCTTATTATTATAATTATTTATATCTTCTTTCCTTTAGTTCATCAAGCAATTACCAAAGCAGCAACACATAAAACAATAGACACCAGATGTAGGCACTATGCCAGGGAAAAACCCCCCTCGAGGGGAAAACCCACTCAAGAAATTCTTCCTTTCAATAGTATTCTTTGAGACTCTTCACCCTAGACCAAGACAAGACCTTCCCTCCACATCGAGTCAGCTTACCATAATTTCGACCCCTTTCCAACAACTTCGACTAGGCAGCAGCTTCCGGCAACAGAGAAACTTGGAATAATTTGATCTCCCAATCCAAGACATGAAAAAGAGAGAGAGAGGCACCAAAATTTCGATTTTCCCTTCTCCTTAGAATTCCCCAAACTTGCATTCACTTCGGTTTCCCGGCAACAAACTTCACACTTTTCCCAGCTACAAGAGATATCGAACTTGTGTGTGAGAGTGATGCTCCAAATGAATTCGATGTGCTTGTATTTATAGGCTCCATGTGAGGTCGAATAGGGTCCTTAGGCCAACTTGATCTTCTTCTACACCGACATGGTGTGGAGGATACATAAATCATATTTTACTCAATACTTAACCTTTTTACATGATTCAAAACCCCAAGAAGGGTCTCTTTAAAAGTACAATGACTCTATTGACTCAGAATAAATCCTAGAAGTCCTCAATGGGGACTTTGATCTAAAACATGGTGACCCAAGCATGAAATCCATGCTTTAATAAGCCACAATAGTAATAATAATAATTCTTTTATTTATTCTTTTGATAAGTACATTTCATGATGACTCAAATACATTAAATGAAGACCGAACCTAGTTACATTTTCTAACACTCCCTCTTAACTAGGGAGGTATGCATCATATAGAAGCACAATGGAAGATATCAAACTCTATGAACCATGAAAAACTTTAGGCACCGTAATGTCATGGACTAGATTCCTAACTAGGGAAATCTATCCATTGGTCTCTCAACAATTTAGGCATCACAATGCCACATAATAGATTCTTGACTTGGAAATCTATCCGTTGGTCTCTCAAAAATTTAAGCACCGCAATGCCATGGACTAGATTCATGATCAGGGAAATCTATCCATGTGGGAATATGATGGACTCAAGCTTTCATCCCCTTTTGGTACCATCATTCTTACTTGCTAACCATCAACCCAAAAATCCAGGTGTGTGTCAGAGTTCAAAGTCCAACACCACCTTCCCAACTTCGGGACCTAGACATCAACAAAAAGTGTCGGCCAAATGTCTTCCCAAGAAATTCTTCACTCACAAAGCCTCAACACCCCTTGATCTGACAGATCAATGATGACCAATCTCTCCCAATCAAACTGATTGGTAACCAACATGCTATCAAAACCTTCGAGAGTTTCACTTGTCCAAACACAACTGCAATCAATAATATACTTTCATATGTACATAATCAAATACAAACCTCCGTGATCGTTATACATGTTGTTGCTCAACTCAATAGGACTATCAACTGAATCCTTGACAGAAGATTCCTCAATTGTATACTTTCCTTTCCTACTTCTCATTCAACAACATATCCTCCAAAATTCATTCTTCAATCAAAACCAAGCTATGCCCTCCCTCTCAACCAGGAAGCATCTCTTCATCTAGATTCCCTCTTAATCTGAGGGAGATCTCTTCTATGCAGACTTCCTCAGGGAGATCAACTTCTTCTTTACGTCATCAGAGAATCTTTCGTGGCTTCCAACCATTTCATCAGATTTATTATCATCCTCATCATGCTTATCACATCAACGAACATCTTCACCAAATTGAATATTGTGTACCTACACAACTTATATAGAAAGTACAACCAAATCAATAGAAGCATTAATTTAGCCATATCAGAATCACGGAAGCATTTCAACTTTATACATATGAGATACCCAACCTTAATTACAAACAAGATACATATATTGTTTAACATCTCGCTAGGGACTTTGTCATAAACCCTAGACTACATCATAACAATTTCCATTCAATCTGGGGTTTCAATGTTTCTTCTAAAGGTATGACATACCTTACTACAACATATTGCAAACCCTAGAAACAATTCAAACAAAAATAAAGCATCTAACAACCTTTCAAAATTCATATGTTATAGTTTTCAATAGGGTTTCATACAAAAACCCTAGAATTCCATTTTCACAATCTCAACAATCATTAAATAAATAGATCTCAAATTGTTATGTCACACATACTAGACAATTTAACTACTACTAGGGTTTAGCTGCAAAACCCTAGATTTCCAAATATCATCATCCTAGAATTCTAGATAAGGACTTCCATTACATCCTAAAAACTTATGCCCATTAATAACCAGGTCAATACACATATCTAGGAATTCATAATCATTCATAAGCATATCATATGTCCAACAACATTAATACATATGACATAGAAGAAGCTAGGGTTTCAACCAAAAGGACATATCTATATATGCCTAGATTTCATCATGATGCAAATACATTTCATATCATGTGCTAGTCAAACCCAACTTCACAAAAATATCAAATAAGAGTTATACATACAAACTTGATTAGACTAGGGTTTGATCAAACAAACACACCCATACTAAGGAAGTCATTTCTAAGACATTGAAAGGGTCTTGCTCACACATTCCACCAAACCCTAATGAGTTAGGGTTTCAATGTAGAACCATAACAAACCCAACATTACCAAAATTTCAAAGATTTAACATTTTATCCCTTATCATTCAACCCTAAAAAGTTGGTTTTTCTTGATCATACTAACATCCCAAACATGACATTATTAATAAACACTTCAAACAAAATTTCACAATATCCCTAAGAAGTTTAGGGTTTTCACATTAGCATACCCTTCGGTTAGGGTTTTACAGAACCTGTCTAGGGTTCTACAAAATCAGTTAAGAATATGAGTGGGGTGGGTAGATTTATCAAGATATGAATCACCCAAACAAGAACCATTATGATTCAATATAGCTAGACATAACAATGTTAGTAATAGTTTGTCAAATGAATAATCCTTTCAATATAAATAAATCAATGTATTTAAAGCATATCTTTGTTTCTTAGCAAACCTTGTCTTGAGAGGTCCTCCTTCATACTTCTTGCAGATGTTTTCCTAATCAAGAAAATAGAGGGAGAATGGTGATTCATATCAAAAATAAATGAGTACATGAAACCAAAAATAGAAATGAAATGAGATTCTCACCTTTGAGAGTGTTGGGGGCTCCCTCCAAAGATTTAGAGATACCTACAAATTTATAAAACAAAAAAAAATGTCTTTTCCAAAATATGTTAAAAACCTATAAATTCTAAAACATATAAAACAAGATATCTAAAGCTACAAGTAAAGGACTTAGTAGTGTAAGTCCCTAATGTCATATTCTTCGGGTTTGGATTTCTTTGAGTCTCCTTCCTCAACAAAGTTAGCATGATCTCTATCTCTCTTCTTATTCTTTAGATTTTTATGCAATCACTCTTGTAGTGACCCTTCTTATGGCATTGATAGCATTCTATCTTGGACATGTCAACTTTCTTCCTTGGTCCTTTCGATTTATTTCCTTTATGTTGAGCAATGTAGGCATTTGATACTCCTTCAGAATTGACAACTAATGAGTTACTTAATTCTTCTTGACTGTAGGCAGTCCATAGTTCTACAAAAGTGGGAGCTTACTTCCAACTGTTAAGACCTGTAGCAAATGCACCCCAAGATGATGGAAATCCTAATAGAGCAGTAATCACGAGTTAATTTTCTAGAACAATTTCATCAATGGCCAAGAGATCATCCTTGATTGTAACTATCTTCACAAAGAAGGAGCCATAGTGTCTTCTTTAGTCATCTTTGTGGTCCTTAACTCATTCTTCAAACTTGCTACTTGAATAATTTTCTTAATAGTAAATAAATTTGACAAGGATTCATACATTTCCCGAGCATGATCAATGTTAGCTATGAATGGGAAAAGGTTTTCCTTTATTCATTCTACCATCAGAGTCATGGCCACCAATTCTAATTCCCAGTATTTCACTTTGTTAGCATCACTGGAATCCTCTGTAGGCTTCTTTACTTTTCCTTTGACCAAGTCCAATACCTTGTTATTTTCAAGGATTAGGTAAATCCTCTTCTTCCAGGACCTGTAGTTAGATTCCTGTTCAAGTTTGTTCTCTCCCTTGATTGTGTTATACATCTTCCTTAAATATAGTAGACTCCTTCCCTAAGATAATCCCTTTGAATGGTTCCTTGATCAAGTGCTTGAGAATTCCTTTTACTTCCTTCTTCACCAAAGCTCTGAAACCATGTTATTAAATCAGAAAGGAAGAAAGATTTTCTTATTTTTGATAATTACTTGTGATATTACTTATTATTATGATTCTTTATATCTTCTTTCCTTTAGTTCATCAAGGAATTACCTAAGAAGCAACACATAAAACAATAGACACTAGATGTAGGCACTATGCCAGGGAAAAACCTCCCTCGAGGGGAAACCATAATCAAGAAATTCTTCCTTTCAATAGTATTCTTTGAGAGTCTTCACCCTAGACCAAGAAAAGACCTTCCCTCCACAACAAGTCAGCCTCCCAGAATTTCGACCCCTTTCTATCAACTTTGACTAGGCAACAATTTTCGGCAATTGGCCGCTTCCAGCAACAAAGAAACTTGGAAGACTTCGATCTCCCAATCCAAGACATGAAAAAGAGAGAAAGAGGCACCAAAATTTCGATTTTTCCTTTCTCCTTAGGCTTCCCCAAACTTTCATTCACTTCGGCTTCCTGACAACAGACTTCGTACTTTTCGCAGCTACAAGAGATATCAAAGTTGTGTGTGAAAGCGATGCTTCAAATGATTTCGATGTGCTTGTATTTGTAGGCTCCACATGAGGTCGAATAGGGTCCTTATGCCAACTTGATCTTCTTCTAGGCTGACATGGTGTGGAGGATACATAAATCATATTTGAATCAATACTTAACCTTTTTACATGATTCAAAAGCCCAAGAAGGATCTCTTTAAAAGTACAATGATTTTATTGACTCAGAATAAATCCTAGAAGTCCTCAATGGGGACTTTGACCTAAAACATGGTGACCCAAGCATGGAATCCATGCTTTAACAAGTCAATAATAATAATAATAATAATAATAATAATAATTTTCTTTACTCTTTTGACAAGTACATTTCATGATGACTCAAATACATTAAATGAACATCGAACCTAGTTAGATTTTCCAACACATTGGTCCTTCAAATAGGTCAGATAGAAACTTTCTCAACGAGAACGCTTCCCTGCTTACCTCCCTTGCTGCAATATACTCTGCCTCAACACTACTTAAAGAAACTGCTTCTTTCTTTCGGCTCATCCATGAGATCATGGAGGATACTAAAATGAAACATCCTCTGGTAGTTCTCCTTCCATCTTGTTCATTGCCTCCCCAGTTGGAATCTGTACATCCAATAAGGTGGACATCATTCCTCCTATCGTACTTGAGGAAGTAGTGATGGTTCCTTGCAGATATCTCAAAATATGTTTTGTTGCTATCCAATGATCATGCTTCGGCTCCACTTGGAATTGACTGAGAACATTTACTGCAAAGCATATGTTTGGTTGAGTATTCACCAAGTACATAAGTGAGCTAATCAATTGTCTATACTTGGAAGGATCCATAGGGCTCGATTCAAAACTCCTTAGTATTTTCAAATTTGTGATCATCGGGGTTTTCATTGGTTTGCAATACATCATGTCAAACCTCTTCAACATCTTGATCACATACTTACCTTTACCTAGATATATTTCATCAGGTCCTTGCGAGACTTATAGTTCAAATAGTAATGCATTAGCCCTAGATCCTTCATGTCAAATTATGCTGCTAGTTTCTTCTTGCATTCTTCAATTTTACCTTCTACACCTATCAAGAGAAAATAATCCACATATAGAAGAATGATTGTCGCTTCACCCTTCACAACCTTAATATAAAGGTTTAGATCAACATAACTCTTTGTGAAGCCTAATATCTAAAGGCATGCATCCATCCTAGCATACCATGCCCTTTGTGCTTGTCTGAGGCCATATAATGTTTTTTTAAATCTGCAAACATATGTATTTCTGTCTTTAACTTCAAATCCCAAGGGCTGTTATATATGGAATTCCTCATCAATTGTTCCATTCAAAAATGCAGTCTTGACATTCATTTGATGGATGTTCCATCCCATCGACGCTACCAAAGAGACCAACGAACATATAGTTGTATACCTTGTTGTTGGAGCAAATGTCTCTTCGTAGTCGATGCCTTCTAGTTGAGAGAAACCCCTAGCCATAAATCTTGCCTTATACTTGTCAATACTTCCATTTTTCGCATGTTTGATCTTATAGATCCATTTGGAAGTTACCACAAATTTGTCTTTGGGCCTAGGCATGATCTCCCAAACTCCATTCTTCATTATAGATTGATATTAATCATTCATGGCATCCTTCCATTCTTGATGATTGATAACTTCTTCAAAAGTGGATGGCTTTGCTTCTATTAGTTTTGTCATATAGGCTGTATACCCAGAATATCGTTTGGGCTTCTTGCTTTCCCTGAATGTGCCTTGAGCTGCTTCATGACCCTCTACATCAAGTAGTGTAGACTTCAATCAGTTAGGTCTCTTTCTTGATCTGGGGATGACCACAGGTTGAATAGGTTCACTGGGACCTCCATCTTCATGATTAGATTCTTCTTCTTAGATGGTGACTTATTATTCAAATACTGGAAGTTATTCATCATTAGAGGCCATAGGAAGTTCCTTAGATTTCTTTAATGCGATGCTTTTGTCAAATCATCTCGACTTACTTCTATATGGTGTCCTTCCTTTATGTAGATCCTATATGCCTTAGAGGTGTTACTGTAGCCAAAAAATGTTCCTCTCGTGCTTGAAGGGTTCAACTTCTTTCTTTGTCCTTTGGTATATGAATATATATAGGTCAACCAACGATTTAGAGATGATACACAATTGGTTTCTTCCTAGTGAATACTTCTTTGGGAGTTATGTTATTAAGTGGCCTACGGGGACTTCAATTTTGAATATATGCAGCTATCTTAGTGGATTCTCCCCACAAAAATTTCGGTAGATCTTAATCATGCAATATTGCTTTTACACTTTCTTCAATGGATCAATTATTTCGCTTTGCAACCCCATTTTTTTCTAGATTATATGGGACTATAAGCTCCCTCTTAATGCCAACCCCCTTACAAAAGGCTGTGATTTCCTTGGGTGTATACTCTCCTCCATTACTGGACCTTGGTATCTTGATTCTCCTTTTTGTAAGGTTCTATACTTCGACTTTGAATTCTTGAAATTTGGTAAATACTTCATCCTTGGATTTCATTAAGTAAACCTAAGTTTTTATTTTATGATCATCTATAAATATGACATAATATAGATGACGTCCAAGTGATTTTGGAAACATAGGACCACATACATCGGAATGAATAAGATCCAATATTACTTTTGATCTTGTAGCACTGCGTCCAAATGGTCTCTTGGTGTTCTTACCTAATGCACGTCCTTTGCATACTCCTTTGTGATATTCTTTCAATTCAGGGATTCCATCTACTATAGAACTTAGAGTTGGAAGTATTTTTAAATGAAGATGGCCAAATATTCTATGCCAGAGTTCACATGGTATGATTTCAATGTGAACCAAAGCTTGTGCAAGAGGAGATATCAACCTATAAAGTCTTCCTTCACGAATACCAATTACTCTAGCATTCTCTATGCTTGAGTTCTTACTCCATACTACAACTTTTCCATCAATGAAATCTACTCTATCACCCTTATCTTCTAAACTTGAAATAGAAAGTAAGTTCTTATGCAAACCTGGAACAAATAGGATGTTGTTGAGATGAATGTTGCTTCCATTTTCTAGCTCTATAGAGGTTGATCCAATTCCTCTTATAAGATAGCTCTTATTATCTCCAAGTTCCATTGAGTAAGAATATTTTCCCTTTGATAATGTATTTAGTTGTTTGTGATGACCAGTCATGTGTCTAGATGCACCACTATTGATTACCCAAATTCTCTCGTCTTGGAATGTGCCAGTGAGTGCTGAGAAGAGACCTTCATCCTTTGTCTTGATTACTTCCTTCTTTGTGGTAAATAGAAGATTCCATGCTTCCTTGATTCCTTTCTTGAAATGACTTGCTACCTTTGAAGACTTCTTGAGGAACTTCTTCAACGAAGTGGCGATATTCATAATGCCCTTAGCCAACCTTAGCTCTGAAACCATGTTGAGAAATCTATAGGGCAATGATTACAATGATTTCTCTTTACTTGATAACTGCTTGTGATGTATTTTTAATTATTAGCTTTGTTACTTATTATTATGTGTGTGTATCTTCAAACAACTATCAATAACAAGAATAACAAGAACACAGAACATAGGATACAAGCTAGGGCCAAAACCTCTCCAATTGAGAGGAAAACCTACAATTCCCTTCTCTCCCTTATAAATTTTGCAATTGATGAATTCCAAGATCTTAAGACTAATCCAAATGACCTGCAATTCTAATACCAACCTCTTCGAATGATGTGCTAACCTTGATCTAGTCAACCCAGTCAAATATCTTCCAGTAGAACTTCTTCGACCTCCAGCTATAGAATTTCAGCTTTAAATTTCGTCCCCCCTAGTGGTTGTTTCTGCCACACATGTGAGCTTCGATTTGTCTTCTGAGCCTTCCTTTGAGTTTCGCTTGCATTTCCCTTACTTTTGGAGCTTGAGGATGACCCTTTATGACCTTCACTTGACCTTCTTGTCTTCTTTTCTCCAAGATCGAATTTGTAGGTAAAAACCCTAGATCTACTACAGAAACCCTAGTCCTCCTTAGCACATGTGAGAGAGAAATATCCCAAAGAAAAGTCTCCTTCGTCCTCTTCCTTCTTCGTTGCCTTCTTCTTCCTCCTTCTTCACTAGAATGAGTGATGGATGAATGTCTCTCAAGGAGGTCAAGTTTCATCCTATATATATGCTCTTCAAGCTGGACGTGGCTCTTCCTTTTAGACCGACTTGCTAGTTGCCAGGATGACTTGGTCTTGGAGGGTAATTTGACTCTTTAAATGAAAAAAATAATTTTCTATACAAGTTACAATGTGCCTGAAGGGGTCTTTAACTTATGACAATGACTCTTTTGACTTCTTGACCTAAGACAAATGCTAGAAGCACTCAATGGGTGCTTGGCTAATAAAATAAAAGACCTTAAGCATGAAACCCATGCTCCAAAATCAATAATAATAATTTTTATTTCATTTTACAATTTACAAGAATCAAAAGTAAATTTCATATTTATGAAGACCGAACCTAGTTACACATATTTCAACATTCTCGAAATATGTGGTTAATGCTGTAAATTTAAATACTAATACTCTTTGCCCTCCATTTTTGTTAACTTTTGAAATCTTTAATTATAATTTCCATAATTATTTGGTTGATTCGTGTGCATCTGCGAATGTAATGCCATTATTCATGGTTAAGAAAATTAATGATAAATGGGATAAAATTGACGCACAAATCATTCAGTTGGATAGATCTCTAGTCCAGGAAATTAGTGAACTTAATAATGTTATTATATATTTGTCATCAGATCATAGAGTACAAACCAATGCATAAACATCATAATTTTTGACATAGCTGAAGCCTATGGCTTACTATTGAGTAAAGACTGGTATAGTAAATTACAAGGGTACTTTGCAATAGATTGGTCACACTTATGGCTTCTATATAAGGGCAGAAACAACTAGATTCGAGTAGAAAGTGATCCGTACATGAAATATACTATGACACCACTTGAGGGTCATGATAAGCCTGTTGGCTTTGCAAATGTAATTTTCATAAATTATTACTTGGAAACTGATCACGTGTGTGTTGAGGGCCCCGAAGTCGGGTCGACAACAAGGGGGATACCCACCCGGTCCGGAACCTGGTTGGCGGCTCCTTGCCCGTTTGGAGTAGCGGGTCCGACTGGGGGTAATGGGACCAGTTTCCCAATGTGAAGGGTGTGCGTGTGTGTGTAGAGTTTGATGGTATTAATCTAAAGGTTTCTCTAAACTAGCCTTAATCTTAACTGCTAAACTAACTCTATGCTAATGTAATCTAATGAAGAGAAATAGTACATCTAGTCTACGCTAACCCGGGGTGTTTTCTTTTGTTATGCGATCTAGAAAGATTTCAAACAACAGCTGGTAATAAAGATCATTCAACTGTTATCAGAATATAAATCGATAAAGATAAACCATTCTGCATAAGAAGTTAGGCAGAGTAGTTGTGAACAACATATCGCATAATCAGTTTTCTATATGTCAAGCATAAATAAATGACCCCACCGTACAGAAGTGCCAAATGGTAATACAGACATTCATACAGTAACATATAAAGAACTCAGCTGTGTATTACTTTAGGGATACTAGCAGAATTTAGTCAAGAGATAAAAGTACCATTTATGACTGATTTCACTAATAAACTTCAAGCAATAATGATTTATTCGTACTTGTTCTAATATCTGCTAAGAGTACAGAAGTGCAACATCAGTAACAGACATTAAAATGCAAACATAAATAAATCTCGATCCATCCATTCATCAAAAACCTCCTCTGAGGGTGCAGAAGTGCATGTTCTGAGGACAAGTTTTTTGACAGATTTACAGACCCTTCTCCAAATGCCATGAGAAGGGTTAAATACTACTAACTAATTAATCTTAATTACACGAAATTAGGGAATCGGCTTCAAATGACCGCCCTTTACTAAAAGCAAATTTATTTCTAAAACTTTAAATCTAATTTCTGACTGTTTCTGTATATTCTCTTTAGTGCTGTCAACAACGCAACGTTTTCCTGGGAACAGTCGGCTGGCCGCCTTCTTCTTTCGCTCGGGAGATAAAAGTGGAAATAACAAGAGCTGGCACTTCCTTCTGACAGACCAGAAGATATTTTCGAAAACCTTTCTCTAGCTGGGTGTATTCACCGCGTGTATACTTAGCACAACCCAGGTTCTTCTCGAACTGATTTTGCTGTTGCTATTCCGGTTTCCGGTCGTGCGAATGACTGAGTGGGTTAGGAGTCGCGCTGTATGGACAATCCCTTGTTTCGAGAATTGTTTCCGCTCTTTGTTCCAGGCTTTTCTAGAGCGTCTTCCTTCTCATGCACTTCTTCCTCTGCTTTACCAAGTCTGAGCTTCAGGATCTTTTGTGAACATGCTGCTTTTGTGCGCCTTTGACTCTGAGTCCTGGATAGTCTAATTTCATCAGTGCCGGTTGGCTTATAGTCTGGAATCCGCGGCCCTGCTGCATGCGGCATCCATTTGTGGAGGCATCTTCTCTCTGCTGTCTGATTGGCGCTTTCCCTTTTCCTTTAGATATTTCCTGCATATAGATTTATATTAGTTGCGTGTCTTGCAGTCTACGCAAAGAAGAAGGGAAATGAAAAGATTGATATTGAAAGCATTAAACTCTAATGAATGCGTAATCCTGACATTCATCATGACTTGACTCTTCGAAAAATGCGATGCAATCATTCCTTGATACTCAAGCATGCGGTCATTAATTTCCTTTAAGGCGTGCGCTTAATCTTGGGTCTATCGGGTATGTCGGAGAATTCGTGCGATGAGTCTTTTCATATCGCAGATCGCGGTTCGCCGATATCGCAAATCGCAGATCACTGTCATCGCAGATCGCTGATCGCAAATTTTATTCAATGGTTTATGCCGCCTAGTGCGACGTTTTCAATGTGCGATGTCGCATATCGGCGATCGGCATTTCTTGAAGGTCTTCTTTTTAGAGAGCGCTTGGGATGCATGCGATGCGATGAATTTCGCATCGCTCTTTCGCAGTTTTGTTTTCCGCGCTTGGGTAATGCTTCAGCCTTCCCTTGCGATGCGATTTAAGCCTTAGGGAGAAAAATACAAAAATATAAAAAAATATTTTTGGGATTTTTCTTTCAGGGTCCCCCCTTTGCTCGATGTTATTGCTAATATCGAGCAAAGAGGGGGGGTTGTTGGTGACCACAAAAATGGCGATTCACTGTGAAGAACCAGTTATCTCTGCTTGTTCTATTGCATTTTCACTTCCAAAACAGAAAAAATTTTCGTATGCCTAAATTTTGTTATGGACAGATAGAGTATTACCCCTTATCCCGTCAATGATGTTTTGTCACAACTTTTATTTCATTCCGATTGTTTGCTCCCTCTGGGTTATTTCTTGTATTCACACCTAGACATTACTCAGTGCTTTTCAAAGACAAAATAAGGTCTTCTGTGCGTACTGGCTTTGTAAAATATGCTCATTTGTCGTAGGTAGAGCCTCTGCTGCCTGCAAGCATCCATAGCCTCGACAGGGTTACCATGTTATCCAGCAATGATCCTTTTTCCTGTTTAAGTTTATTTACAGCATACCAGAGAAAATTCCTTTTGACACTTTTTCTTTCTTTTTTGATTTTTTTATTCTCTAAAGAACAATGTCTTGGTTTGGTGGCCAAATTATGACACAGTCATTCACTTGATTTACACTTTTGCTGAACAAGCTGGCTCGTGATGAGACCCCTTGTCTTTTGATTGCAACAATCTTGAGTCGTTGCCCTGTTTTGGTAGACAGTAGTGGCAAAGTCAGCAAGTTATAATATCTGTGATCATGATAAGCCGGCTCGTGATGAGACCTCTCATTCTTTGAGATATAGTGTTTTCTTGGATTGTTTCTCTGGATGCTGCGATTTCCTTAACAGGGAGGAAGTCATTGTTTTTCCTTAAGAAAGCTCTGGACGACAATAATAGAGTTTAAGAACAGCAGTTTTGCAGAGAATAATTATTTTGCTATTGATGATACTTTTCATTGCGTTGGCATAAAACAATTTTTTTCCAAAAGTTACTTTCATCCCAGATTTCTTTGTGAAGTTGAAACTAACATCATATTCAGGCTAAAGTTAACTCTATCTGTCAATAATAAAAGTCAGATTTTTTCCGAAAAGTTTTACTATTTATACAAGTGAAATCAAAATCTGATAGAGAAATGGTATGTTTCTTCATGAATATAATTTATGATCATTCACAACCAACCTTATTTATAAGAAATAAAAACTAAAATAAAATAAATAAAACTAAAATTATCCTACAAAAATAGAAGGATGACCTTCTATGGAAAATACATTTTGAGGATTTGTCCATTCACAGGCAGAGAATCTCTCCTGCCTGTCAAGTCCTGCAACACAAAAGTCGACGGGCCTATGACCTCTACGATCTGAAAAGGACCAAGCCATAGCTTCTGGAATTTCGTATGTTTGCCCTTTTCTTCGTGAGCCTTATCCCATTTCAAAACTAAATCTCCCATCTGAAAGTTTTTTCTGGTCATTATGTTCGAATCAAAAGAGGATTTTATCAGCGCTTGGTGGTGAGCATGGGTTTTCTTGGCTTGTTCTCGTTGTTCTTCTAGCTTGATTATTTCCATTTGCCTTAGCTGTAAGGGAGAAGTAGATACTTCATCAATGTTTTGTACTAAGGATAAGGAGGGAATGACTAAGTGAGTAGGAAGAATTGCTTCTCTCCCGTAAACTAAATTAAAGGGAGAAGTGCCGATAGAGGCTTTCTTTGTAATTCTGTCTGCCCATAAGGCGTTTACCAGCGCTTTATGCCAATTCTTTTGGTTTTGGTCGACTGTCTTTTTGATAATCCTGATTAGGTTCTTGTTCGTTGATTCAGCCAGCCCATTACCTTGCGGATAGTAGTTGGCAGAATACTTTAGTTTGAACCCTCTTTTGAGCGCGAACTCAGTCATGGTATTTCCAGAAAAATATGAAGCATTATCAAATATTAAGGCCGTTGGCAATCCAAACCTAGTAATGATAAACTGATCTATGAATTCAATAATGTTTTCAGAATTAGATGCCTTGAGAGGAACTGCCTCTACCCATTTAGTAAAATAGTCAGTTGCCGTGAGGATATACCTATGCTGTTTAGAGGAGTGAGGAACGATCTCACCGATTATGTCCAGGCCCCATTGGCTGAACGGTTGTTCGATGTTAACCGGCTGCAGTGGCATGGATGACTTCTTTTGTTTTCCTGCAGCAGTTTGGCAGACATGGCATTTCCTTACGTGATGGTATGAGTCTTTGAACAGCGTGGGCCAGTAGTATCCCGCACGTAAGATTTTGTGTGCGGTGGCTTCTCCAGCATAGTGTCCACCTACTGGTCCATCGTGGAGTTCCTGCAAAACCTTTTCGGCTTCAGTTTTCTCAAGACATCTAAGAAGCACAGAATCATAATTCCTTTTAAATAGGACATCATTTACGAGCTGGTATTGTTTAGCTTTTAATCTCAGGGCTCTCTTCTTGATGTGATCCAGGTGAAATGGAGCATGCCCGTTTTTCAGGAAATAAATGGTGTCAGCATAT
This sequence comes from Pinus tabuliformis, assembly GCA_031772625.1. Classification (NCBI taxonomy): domain Eukaryota; kingdom Viridiplantae; phylum Streptophyta; class Pinopsida; order Pinales; family Pinaceae; genus Pinus; species Pinus tabuliformis. The sequence continues at coordinate 88,908,180 of CM062819.1, read as the reverse complement.
AATGATTGTGCGTCGTTTAGGCTTACCTCATACGCGTGTACCTCTTCAGATGATTTTTCGTGGATTTGCGATGCCCCAGCTAACATCTTGCAGAAGCCTTGGTCTCTTACGATGTGTGCCGGCTTGATCTCCAGGTCGTATTCTTGCAAGGCGGTGATCCAATTCGCTCTCTTTTCGCCCACATCTTTCTGTATTAGGAGGTTTCTTACCGCCGGGAACGGTACTATGACCTTGGTATGGGCCTTTAGCAAGAAAGGTCTGAAATATTTGATTGCTTTGAAAACGGCGTATGCCTGTTTCTCTACGTCCGAATATTTCAGCTCAGCACCTTGTAAGTTTGAGCTAAAGAATGCGATCGAAGCTTCTACCTTTTCTTGATTCGCTTGAGTCAAGATCGTAGCATAAGAATTCTCTGAGGAAAACGTGTATAAGACAAAGGGCTCTGAAAAATTTGGGGTTGCTAGAGATGGAGCGTTGATGATGGCTTGTTTGATTAAGTTAAATGCTTCGTGCTCGTCTAGACCCCATTTAAAGTTTGAATTCTTTTTTATCATTTTTTGTAAAGGAGAAATAATACGTGAAAAATCTGGGACAAATCTTTTCACAAAATTGATCTGTCCTAGGAAAGATTGCATGGTCTTTTTGTTATGAGGCATGGATATCTCGGAAATTTCTTTGATTCTGTCAGGTTCAATGTGAATGCCAGATTTGGACACTATGAATCCTAGCAATTTTCCTTCACTCAACGCGAAAAAAGATTTCTTCGGGTTAAGCGAGATCCCATACCTTAAACATCTTTGAAAGATTTGCTTCAAATATTTGAGGTGGTCATTTCGGTTCTTTGAGTATACAGTTATATCATCCAGGTAGATCACTACCGATTTATTGACTAAACCTTTAAACGCAATGTCCATGGCTCTCTGAAAAGTGGCGCCGGCGTTGATCAGACCGAACGACATTTTCCGATACGCGTAGGTACCCCATTTAGTTCGGAAGGTGGTTTTTAACTGATCATCTGGGTGTACCAACACTTGATTATATCCTGAAAATCCGTCCAGGAAAGACATTAACTCTGAGCCTGCGACTGCCTGTAATATTTGCTCCATAGGTGGGAGGGGAAAATTGTCTTTCTGACAGGCTTTGTTGAGATTCCGGAAGTCGATGCAGATTCTAATATCTCCGTTTTTCTTCCTAACAGGTACCATGTTGGATACCCATTTGGAATGTCTGACCGGGAAGATTATTCTGGCTCTCAACAATTTATTCAGCTCAGTTTTTATCTGATTTTCCAAGTTGGGGTGGATTTTTCTGAGCTTCTGTTGGACAGGTTTCTCGTTGTCAATCATAGGGATAGTGTGTTGAATGATAGAAGTGTTGTAAGTCTTCAGCTCATCGTAATTCCAGGCAAAGACGTTTTTGTGCTGTCGTAGAAGACGGATATATGCTGATTTTTCTTCAGGAGCTAGGCCTTGACCTAGATTAACGTTTTGCGGCTTCTCATCGGTTCCTAGGTTCACTGATTCGTAGTTCAGATTTGAACTGTAGAGTTTGGCGTTAGCTGACCTTTTGAACCGACTTTTCAAGTCGTATAAGTCTTCTAGTTTGACCACCGATTTGGGTATAGCATTATCAGTGCTATTTTGTTGTATCTGGTGATCATGACAGTCTTCGTCGATTATCTGGTTTGAGTAGGATCCTTCAGAGGTGAGGAAACTTACGATGTCTGGGTCGTCGTTGAATACTCTCCAGTTGGTGATGTTGTCAGGGATAGATGGTTTAAAAATCAATTCTATCGAAAACCTATCTGGGCTAAAGTCTTCGGAGGGGATGAGTCTGGAGGCTACGTTAGCTAACATGTCTGCGTTTGCATTGTGAAGTCTCGGGATTGATGAAATATTGAATGCTGTAAAATGTGCAGTGAGATCTTTTACTAAAGATTGATAGTGCTTTAAATGATTAGACAGGCAGTGTATGGTGTTACGTACCTGTTTGACGACGATCTCAGAATCTCCAAAGACTTGAAGATATTTGACGTTGCAGCCGATTGCTTTGTATAGGCCTTGCACCAAGGCTTCGTATTCCGTTGTGTTATTCGTGCAATCGAACTCTAGTCTGCATGTGAGCATTGTCTTATTTCCGTCTGGGCTAATCAAAACGCATCCTGCTCCCGCTCCCTCGTTGGATTTAGAGCCATCAAAATATAATTTCCAAAATAAAGAAGTATTTACAGGGTTATCTAAGAAACTAACACATTTTGAATCATCAGTCTGGGAAAAGTTTTCAACTTGGGACAAAACTGAATTTTCTAAATATGGTGATATGTGAGCATTGAAATTTCCGAGGAAGGAGTCTACCGAGTAGTTGCCTATGATGCTGTTGTTGTATGCTATGGCTTCATTCTCTCCTTCCAAATCCGTCACTATGTATTTTTGGTGCAGTTCCCGTTCAACCTTTATTTGATTTGGTTCCCCGTTGAAGGGTAACCACATGTGCGACCAGTCGGTTGAAATGTATCCATGGAGTTTCTCGGACCAGTCCCTGCTAAGAATCAGACCATAAAATTCAGGGATGTCAGCCACTAGAATGTCGATAACCTGACATACCTTGGGGTTAGACGACAGTCTTATGGTCACTTGATTAAGTTCACCTATCACTTCGACTTGCGATCGATCAAGTTGAACTATGCGCACTGCGGATTTTTGCGGTTGAACATTAAGTTTGGCACATATTGACTTGGGTAGAATATTGGTTGAAGCACCAGAATCGACCAAGCAGTTGTGCACGTTTCTGTTAAAGATTTCATAAGTGAGAAGGAAAGGAGGAGTATGAGATCTAGATCTCCCTCCAATCAGAGCGATGTCATTTGGATCGATTTTATTGATCGTGTTGATTGGAGGTCTTCCTATATTATGGGAAGCTACAACTGTAGGTAAAGGTGTAGTAGGTACGGCGTGTAACTCTTTCATCATGATTTTCTGTTGGTGTTTCAATTTGCTCAACTCGTACAGAGTGATATTAGCCCTAGTCTTTTTCATGTCATCGATGATGTTATACTCCATTTCATCCGACACTATTAGTGTCTTTGATGGAGGAGATTGCTCTGATTGGACTGGGCTAAATGAGGTCGTTTTAGCAATTTTTTTCTTTGGTACAACCTTTTCTTTTGCTGCAGGGCTTGCGCCCTTCTGTTTTGGGGTATTCTGGGGAGGATCAAGTTGGTTTCTGCTTCGTGTGCTAACCGGGAGTGCTTCTTGATCTTCCTCTTGTGGGAGGATGAAATCCCACATTCCTTGCAGTTCCACCACTTCTTCATCGTCGGTCTGCGTTTCGATGGTGCTCTCCTCTTCTTCTTCTTCAGATTCCACATTTGAGACCACGTTGGGTGGCTTCGTCTCCATGGGAGGGTTTCTTTTGAAATTCCTAAAAGGCTTTCTTGGGGACGATTCTGCTACTTGTTTTCTTATGTCAATCATCTCGTTAGACATGGCCTTTAATACCTTTTGTAGTCCTTCCATGTCGAAAGGATCTTTCGTTTGCTTCTTCTTGGTGTCTTCTTTGAAAGAGATTTTCTTAGATTTACGCTCTTCGATTGTAGATCTCTTTTCTAGGGCTACTACGCGTCTTTCAACTGCTAACACCTCAGCCAAATTTTCGACTAAGGTTGTCTTGCTCACCCTATCTACGAAGATGGCCAAGTTTGAAGGTAAGGCCGTGATGTACCACTCACATCTTACTTCCTCGCTGGGTTGAGAAGCAGCGGGGATTTTGTTGAGGATCTTGTTGAATCGTAAGTTAAAATCCTTAATGGGTTCCCTATCCTCAGCTTTAAGATTGGATAAATCATTGATCAGTGTCGCTGTCGATCTATCATCGCCGAATTTGGTGAGAAATTGATTTTGAAAAATGTCCCAGCTGGTGATAGATCCGGAGGGCAGCGAAAAGTACCATGACCCGGCTGTTCCTTGCATTGTATAGGGGAAAAGTCGGACCACGACATCTTCGTTGGTAACTCCGTTGAGATTAACAGAAAGCATGAAATTATTGATATGTTCTTCAGCTAGCATTCCTGTTTCTGGATTGAACTTTGGTAGCCATTTCTCGGGATGGGCAGGTATTGGACTTAGGGGTGGAGGCATTAAAACCGCCCCAGGATTGTTCCATGGAGATTGGGCCATCGCTGAGTTGCTAGTCAACAAAAGTGTAGGAGATGGTCTTTGATGTTGAGAAGATGGAGATGTTATGATCTTCGACGATTGCGGAGGAAGGGTTGTGGAAGATGGATGAGTGACTTGAGGTGGAGATGTGGGTGGTTGACTTCGCGGAGAGGGAGTTGAAATGGACGAAGTGGATGAAAGAGTCTCTCTATCAGACTCTGGGAGTGCTTTCCTTGCTCTTTTCCTAGTGGGGAGAGGGATTTCAGTTGGCTGGACGCCAAACTTTTCACTCTTCAATCGGGTCAGGGGATGAGCAGGATTGTACTGCGAAGTCAGGCTGCCTTTAGATTTATCAGACTTCTGGGTAAAAATAGAGAATCCCTGGAGTTTACGAATCAAAGTTTGAACTTCAGGGGGATCGATAATAAGTTGGTCTGATGTATCAGTATGTATAGCAGCGGTGGATGTCCGAGCGACTTCTAGTTCCGAGATTAGTCGTACCGGGGAAGTCGGGGAAGTTGGTGAGGGTGATTTGCTCTCAGAATGGTAATTGGATTTTGAATTATCCGCCATTCATAGCTTCGCCCCTCCCTCTAGCGCCAGAAATGTTGAGGGCCCTGAAGTCGGGTCGACAACAAGGGGGATACCCACCCGGTCCGGAACCTGGTTGGCGGCTCCTTGCCCGTTTGGAGTAGCGGGTCCGACTGGGGGTAATGGGACCAGTTTCCCAATGTGGAGGGTGTGCGTGTGTGTGTAGAGTTTGATGGTATTAATCTAAAGGTTTCTCTAAACTAGCCTTAATCTTAACTGCTAAACTAACTCTATGCTAATGTAATCTAATGAAGAGAAACAGTACATCTAGTCTACGCTAACCCGGGGTGTTTTCTTTTGTTATGCGATCTAGAAAGATTTCAAACAACAGCTGGTAATAAAGATCATTCAACTGTTATCAGAATATAAATCGATAAAGATAAACCATTCTGCATAAGAAGTTAGGCAGAGTAGTTGTGAACAACATATCGCATAATCAGTTTTCTATATGTCAAGCATAAATAAATGACCCCACCGTACAGAAGTGCCAAATGGTAATACAGACATTCATACAGTAACATATAAAGAACTCAGCTGTGTATTACTTTAGGGATACTAGCAGAATTTAGTCAAGGGGTAAAAGTACCATTTATGACTGATTTCACTAATAAACTTCAAGCAATAATGATTTATTCGTACTTGTTCTAATATCTGCTAAGAGTACAGAAGTGCAACATCAGTAACAGACATTAAAATGCAAACATAAATAAATCTCGATCCATCCATTCATCAAAAACCTCCTCTGAGGGTGCAGAAGTGCATGTTCTGAGGACAAGTTTTTTGATAGATTTCCGGACCCTTCTCCAAATGCCATGAGAAGGGTTAAATACTACTAACTAATTAATCTTAATTACACGAAATTAGGGAATCGGCTTCAAATGACCGCCCTTTACTAAAAGCAAATTTATTTCTAAAACTTTAAATCTAATTTCTAACCGTTTCTGTATATTCTCTTTAGTGCTGTCAACAGCGCAATGTTTTCCTGGGAACAGTCGGCTGGCCGCCTTCTTCTTTCGCTCGGGAGATAAAAGTGGAAATAACAAGAGCTGGCACTTCCTTCTGACAGACCAGAAGATATTTTCGAAAACCTTTCTCTAGCTGGGTGTATTCGCTGCGTGTATACTTAGCACAACCCAGGTTCTTCTCGAACTGATTTTGCTGTTGCTATTCCAGTTTCCGGTCGTGCGAATGACTGAGTGGGTTAGGAGTCGCGCTGTATGGACAATCCCCTGTTTCGAGAATTGTTTCCGCTCTTTGTTCCAGACTTTTCTGCAGCGTCTTCCTTCTCATGCGCTTCTTCCTCTGCTTTACCAAGTCTGAGCTTCAGGATCTTTTGTGAACACGCTGCTTTTGTGCGCCTTTGACTCTGAGTCCTGGATAGTCTAATTTCATCAGTGCTGGTTGGCTTATAGTCTGGAATCCGCGGCCCTGCTGCATGCGGCATCCATTTGTGGAGGCATCTTCTCTCTGCTATCTGATTGGCGCTTTCCCTTTTCCTTTAGATATTTCCTGCATATAGATTTATATTAGTTGCGTGTCTTGCAGTCTACGCAAAGAAGAAGGGAAATGAAAAGATTGATATTGAAAGCATTAAACTCTAATGAATGCATAATCCTGACATTCATCATGACTTGACTCTTCGAAAAATGCGATGCAATCATTCCTTGATACTCAAGCATGCGGTCATTAATTTCCTTTAAGGCGCGCGCTTAATCTTGGGTCTATCGGGTATGTCGGAGAATTCGTGCGATGAGTCTTTTCATATCGCAGATCGCAGATCGCAGATCGCGGTTCGCCGATATCGCAAATCGCAGATCGCTGATCGCAGATTTTATTCAATGGTTTATGCCGCCTAGTGCGACGTTTGCGATGTGCGATGTCGCATATCGGCGATCGGCATTTCTTGAAGGTCTTCTTTTTAGAGAGCGCTTGGGATGCATGCGATGCGATGAATTTCGCATCGCTCTTTCGCAGTTTTGTTTTCCGCGCTTGGGTAATGCTTCAGCCTTCCCTTGCGATGCGATTTAAGCCTTAGGGAGAAAAATACAAAAATTTTAAAAAATATTTTTGGGATTTTTCTTTCAGGGTCCCCCCTTTGCTCGATGTTATTGCTAATATCGAGCAAAGAGGGGGGGTTGTTGGTGACCACAACAGTGTGTTATCAAGCACAACCATCACCTACCCAACTAGATACATAGTTGGAGCTCCCTCCTTGTACTCCAACTGGTGCTAATGAATCTTGTAACATAGATGTACATAGTAATAATAGTACATGAACCGGTTTAGTAGCTAATGATATTTGGACTCTGTATTTCGATGGTTTAAAAACAGGTATGGTTCTAGATCTGGTTACATTCTCACAGACCTACATAACAAGAATTACATTATATCATGTTGTTTGGAGTACAAGTGCATAAATAACATTGTAAAATATGAAGCACTCGTTCTACGATTAAAGAAATCCATTGACATGAAGGTAGAGATACTTAAGGTAATTGGTGACTCAAAGGTTGTCACCCTCCAGATACAAGATACTATCTACTGTGTTTCACCAAGTTTAAAAAATTACTAGCAGGAGGTATGGCGACTTATTACTCATTTCAAAGCTTTTAATATTAGTTTTGTTCCTAGAATTAGAAATTCTCCCACAAAAACATTAACTAACGTAACTGCTAGGATGTCACCTTTGAGAAATGCTTTTTCTATATAATTTATATGTAAACCATTAGTGCCTAACAACGTAACTAGTTTTCATGTTTTCAATGAGGACCAACATATACTACATTTTATGGCTAACATAGACGTGTTTAAAGATGTGGCCATTGAATAAGATTAGTACGATAAGGCTTTGCAGGAATCAACTTATGCAATGAAAGGGAATATTATGCCTAAAGGTGTGGTGCCTTTGGAAAAACTATACGAATTGCAAAACCAATTCAGGGGACCAGTTAGTACTAAGACTCAGAGCTCAAAGCTATTATATGAACAAGTCAACTTGGGAACTCGAGACAATCCAAAATATGTAAACCTTGGTACACGTTGTTCTCCACGATAACAATAATAATTCATTCAACTTTTCAAATAGTACTGTGATGTGTTTGCATCGACTTACGATGATTTAAAAACATATGATACTTGTATTATCCAACATGTCATTCCTATTAAAGAAGGGGTAAAACCATTTCAACAAAAGCTAAGGAACGCTCACCTAATGCTTGATCCCCTAATCTAAAAGGAATTAAGGAAGCTACTGGATGCTCAGATAATTTTAAGGTCAGACATTCTACTTTGGTTTCAAAGTTGTTCCCTGTCATGAAAAAGTTTTGTGATATAAGGTTATATGTCGACTTTCACAATCTCATCAGGGAATCAGATAAAGATAATTACCCAATGCCATCTATGGAATGTATCCTCTAATAAATATCAATGTCTGAGATGTTCTTACTACTAGGTGGGTTCTTTGGATAAAATAATGTGCTAGTGGCAAAACCAAATCGCCTAAAAACCACTTTTAGGACCAAGTGGGGAACTTTTGCCTTCAAGCATATGCCATTTAGACTTATTAATGTTTGTGATACATTTCAAAGAGTAATGGACATTTATTTCTATGGATTAATTGGTCAAAGCATGGTAGTCTATTTGGATGATGCAACTGTATTTTCTAAAAGAAGATCAAACAATGTGCATCATTTAAAATAAATATTCGAGTGATGTTGCAAGTATGGGATTTCTCTCAATCCCAAAAAGAGAATCTTTGGTGTGTCAGAAGGCACTCTTTTAGGACACATCATTGCTAAGAGTGGAATCAAGGTTGATTTGGAAAGGGCCAAAACTATAGCTCAAATCCCTTTCCTAGTAAATAAGAAGGCTATGCAATCTTTCTTAGGGAAGATTAATTTCATGTGCAAGTTCACCTTTGACTATTCTCATAATGTTAAACTATTGCAAGAGATGATAAAGAAAGATGAAATTTAGAAATGGGATAAAAGGGAAAAGGATGCTTTTGCTCATATTAAAAATAATGTTGTTGATGCACATCACTATTTAGTCCTGATTATGGCAAAGATTTCCTTCTTTTTACTTTTGCTTCTAATTCTTCCATCAGGATCATATTGACGCAAAAGGATAATGAAGGAAATGAAAGACCTATTTTCTTTTATGAATGCTGGCTTATAGGGGTCAGAACTGGACTATCATGCCATTAATAAACAAGCTTATGCAGTATATAAGGTAGTTAGCCATGTCAAGTCCTATCTCCTGAAAGCTCACATGATTATTTATGTGCTTCATCTAGCGGTTAGAATTCTCTTCGTACAACAAAAGATGAGTGGGAAGAGAGAAAAGTAGATGACCTGTTTGCAAGAATATGATATGGATTTTAAACCAGTTCATACTATTAAGGGTCATGGCCTATGTTAACTTGCAGTAGAATCTAGAGACATTGCAAAGCAAGATCTTTTAGGATGGGAGCAGGAAATAGAAATGTATAACATTGAACAAGTTCTCTAGACAAGTTCAATAATGCCTTGGTATCTTGATATATGAAAATATCTAGAGCATGGCACCTTGCCCACACATTTATCGAACAAACAAAAGAGGGAAATTTTCCTTAAATCTCTACCTTATCAACTCATCCATTGAGTGATTTACAAAAATCACCATAATGGTGTCTTGCTAAGATGCCTTGAACCTCAAGACACATAGAAGGTGTTAATATGTTTGCATGATGGATCAGAAGGTGGATACTTTGTGGGTGATACAACTGCACAGAGTAATGATGGATGGTTACTATTAGCCCACTTTATTTAAGGACGCTCATGCTTATTCCCGAAAGTTCCCAACTTTTCAGAGATGTGTTGGTCGAGATGAGAAGTCAGTCGCCCCACTGCTACCAATAGCAGTTAAGGAACCTTTCCAATAGTGGGGACTAGATGTTATAGGATAAATATTTCCATATTCATCGAAGAAACATTGGTACATTTTAACAACGACATAGTACTTTACATGATGTACTGAAGTAGTTCCTTTAAGACAAGTCAACGGCCATGAATTCATCCAATTCCTAAAGAAAAACATCATAACCAGGTTTAGCATTCCAACATCTCTTGTCTTTGATAATGCAACTTATTTTTCCTCATTGAAACTTTATGAGTTTGCATTAGAAAATGGTATTGTATTAAAGAATGCATAAAATTATTACCCATAGGGAAATGGTTTAGCATAATCAACTAATAAGAATCTCATTCACATAATAAAAAAAAATATTTTCTCTGAAAAAAGGAACTAGCACAATGCTTTGGTGAATGCACTATGGGTTGACCCTATAGCTCCCAAACCCTCTCTTAAAACATAACCATACTTCCTCGTATATGGTAAATAAGCTATCCTACCACCTAACCTGTAGAGTCCCAAGGAAAACCACGCCTTCTGGTTCAAAGCAGGATAGATTCCTTGCCTAAACTCGAGGAAGAAAGGATCAAGGCTAAAGAAAGATTCTTCGTACACCAAAACCATATCAAGCTTTGGTCTGATAAGAAATTTGTAGGGAATAAGAGTTTCGATGTGGGTGAATTAGTATTGAAGTGGGATAAAGCCCACGATGAGAAAGGAAAACACACAAAGTTCCAATCCCTATGGATAGGCCCTTACACCATCAAAGAGAAACTTGACCACAATGCTTTCAAGCTGAAATCCGTAGATGGGAGGACTGATCCTCTTCCTGTTACTGGCTGAGATTTAAAGAAATATTTTCAATAACATCTCTAAGTTATGTTCCTTGTAAAGTGTCTTTCTTAATCGTTTGTTGTTCATTTTATGTTTGTTGTGTCAAGTCATGTCCCATCTTGTTTTGTTGTCTTGGTCATTGTACATAAATAAGACCTTGTGTGAAAGCCTAGCTTTGAAGAGCTTTGCGGTGAAGTAAAAGAGGGAATGTGACAACCACAATACTTCGCTATCTATTAGTTCTTATTCTTTGTTTGGGAAGATGCCATTGTTGAGCTAAGTCTAGATAGAAAATATAATACATTCAATAAGGGAATCTTGAGTGAACTTATGAGACCTGCATCTATTCTAGTATCCCAACTCCTCAACTTGGTATTTTACATGCTTATCCAATCAAGTAGACAAAGGATAAGGGGCAGATCTATAGCAATCAAACCTATATCAGAGGTTATATAAATAATTCTATAAAGGGGAACCTCTTCTTCTCTCAATAAGTCAGGATCCCTCTTCCACCCAATTGAAATAATAAGTGTCGAAGCATAGTTCTATTAAATAAACAAATAAATGGTGAAAGAAGAGAAAGGCTTCCTGTGTAGGGATGTGAAGAAAGTGACTTCGTCGAGGTAGTTTTCAGGCTCACTGGCAGCAAAGAAATGCTTGTGCTCATGTAGTGACTCCACTGGAGTACTGTCTAGACCTGCTGGAAGTGGAGCAACACTAGAGATGAAAATCACACTTTGGATATCTTAAATTCGCCAGTACATATTACCCTTTCCTATATTGAAAAAATTATGATAGGAAATAATCTCTTGTGTTGAACAAAGGGGGGGAATGTAAGCTGCTATACATATAATCGGGTCAAAAAGGGAAGTCAGGGAAATTAGATTGGTGAATCAATACTTCCTGAATGGCTGACACTTTAACTGAAAGTTATTCCTAAGCAGGGAAGCTAAAGTTCAACCAGTGTGTCACCAAGTGTTTTTTCCGCTACAACACCCTCCAAAATTTCACTACATTCAAATTTTGGAGCCTATCCAATTGTTGCATTCAATGTCACTTTGGTCATCAAGTGTCGCTTCAATTCAATTCAAATGATTCAAGTGTTCTTGTTCATTCCTGAGTGTCATCACATTGTTTAGAACATATATGGTGCACTTCATGGTCATAATACTTTTGTTAGTTATAAAACAAGTACACTTTTGGTCACAGCCACAAACACTTAGTGTATTGTACTTGGAGAGTGTTTGTAAACTGACGTTTTGATGTCTACTTCTTAGTGTTTGATCCTCTCTAATTTTTTCTCGTGAGTTTCTATGTGTCACACTTGATTTTACTCTTAACTCACAGTGTGTCCCTTGTCCTAACCTTCCAAATTTAGGAAAATTTTGGTTTGTAAAAGTTGGCCCATTAAGGCTAAGAGAATGCATAATGCTCTCTTAAGGCTCATTCGGGGCCCCTTCCTTGTTCATACCACGCCCTGTTATAACAACCCTGGTGAAAATTCCATGTAATAAAAGTAAATAAAGGAAAAATAATAACCACAGAGGATGGGACATTTATTCCAAGCCGAATGCTGGGCAAAATCCTAGTGATGGGGAGCACTTGTGTTTGGTTATGGCTAAGAAAATTGGCAAAGGAAATGACCAAGGCTTTGGAAAGGAAAAATGGAATTTTGGCACATTTGGTTATGAAAATAATGGAAATTAGGAGAAATGGGAGGTGAAATGTCACGGTTGCATGTGAGGAGGAAATTGAAGGAAAATAATGGAAAATGAAGAAAATAGAGGCCTCATTCATAAAAAGGATTCAAAGGATCAGTTGGTAACATTTTTTAGTTCAGTTTTGGAGCTCTCTCATTATTCTCTCTATCTCTATTTCATACTCTTGGAGACTTAGAGTTTTATTGGAGCACTCTTGGAGGGCGTGGCATACTTGGATTCTTGGAGCAAGAAGGAAAAGGAGGAGCAGGAAAGTGCAAGAAGGCATCAGGATTAGCAACTACATCAGATTTTCTTGCAGGTACCGAGTTGTATGTATGTTACCTCACTATTTTTTCTATGCATGGAATATGTATGTGGATTTTTGGTTGTGATTTGTCATTCACATGGAGGATGGCCAAGATTGACAGTGGATTTCCTAGCCTTGCCATTTCCTGGATAGCTATGGTGATTGTGGGTTTATTTTCATTGTTGTGTTTTTGGTTGGTTCTCATGCTTCCTTAGCTTGGGTTTAGTTACTAGTCTTGGAGCCTTGGTTGGGAAAATGCTCTAATACCAGAATGTTGACACCTAATCCGAAACGGATGGGTGAACTGGACAATCATCTAGAATATGAACTGATCCGTTTTTATTTTTGTATATAAACATGAGTTACCTAATGAATAATATCAATCAGTTTTGTCTCTCGTTCAATGTGGAGTTACCCTGGCCTGACATGGTATCAGAGCACAGGTCCCAAAATAGTGTAACTCCTGCTGAGTGCTGCATCATACTGAGCGATTCCTGAGCGATTCTCTGAGCATATAGCGCTGCCACTGCTGTAGACTGCGCCCTCTGTCCTGAGCGCTGTTCTGCTCTGACATCCTAAGCGATTCCCTGCAATACGTTTTTGAATGCCCTGCGCTATTTCACTGCCAGAGACTGCGCCCTCTCAGAGCATGAGTCATTGATAATGAACGCGCATAACCGTTGATGCATTTCACCTGGCCTGGACGTGAATTCGAAGACTTTGAGCATTTACCATCCTGTAACCCTCGTTTGCTCCTACACCTGCTGTGCATCACGCCATTTCCTAGCAAGAACGCGCATTGAAGCTCTGTCACGACTTGAAGAACTTTGATGGTGAAATATGGTGAATGCATAACGTTTTTCTTTGGTATTCAATTAACAAACTCATATATTGAAGAAATTTGATGGTGAATGCATATATGGTAATAAAACGAGTGCGTTTAATATTATGGTGACTGCGTTTTATTATGGTGGCTGAATTCTATTGAAGCCTGCGTTGTATTGAAGCATGGTTGTGTTGTATTCTATTGGTGACTGCGTTTTCTTGTGGTGATTGCGTTTTCTTGTGTCTGTGTTTTTTTTTTTTTGGTGTAAGACGACTGTATAAAAGAGCTGCGGAGCTCTCTTATCAAACGGGTGCTCGAGACAGTTGGGGCCGTCATCTCATTTGGTGCTGGTGTCGAGGTTTATTGTATTGATAAACTGTATTAAAATCAATGTCGTGCCATAGAATTATGCCAAGGTTCTGTATTATTGTATTGAAACCGTGCCATAGAATTATATATTAAGACCGATGCCGAGGTTCTGTATTGACAAATTGTATTGAAACTGTGCCATAGAATTATGTATTGAGACTGATGCCGAGGTTATATAAACTGTATTGAAGACCGATGCTGAGGTTTATATAAACTGTATTGAAAAACTGAGATTCTAAAGGTAGATACATAGAATACTGCAATGAGCCGAGAACAGTAAAATGTATAGAATTACTCAGTAGCATGTGACAGTCTTTGGCTATAAAGGAACGAGTGTCTTAAACATCTAAAGATTGATATTTTTTTGGAATCTGTGGCATAAGGATTTTTTTTCCAGCAGAAGTCTTGCTGTGGCATAAGAATTTTTTTTTCCAGCAGAAGTCTTTTATCAACAGAAGTTTTTTTTTAGCAGAGATATTTTTACAGAATGCATTCAATCATTTCTATGGTCGGAATAGTTCTCACTGGCAAGGAGAACTATTCTGAATGGTCTCGGATGGTGAAACACACCTTCATCTACAATGAGTTGTGGAAAGGAGTGTGTGTCGGAGAAGAAGACAGAGACCCTGTGCAGCCCACATCAGACAAAGAACTCGCCATTTGGGAAAACAAGAACAGCAAAGCCTATGCATTGATCGCAACATCTGTAAATGAGGAAGTAAGTCGTCATATTTCATCCTATTCCACTGCCTTTGAAGCTTTACAAAAGCTAAAAGAACTCTATGATACACATTCTGCACTTGAAGTTGTTCAGCTCATGATTAAACGCTTCACTCTTGAACTGAAAAATAATGATCCTCTTGCTCTTGCATCTGAAATAAAGTCTATAATGCATGATATTAAATCCACTAAGGTTGAGCTGGATATCTCTCTTATTGCCTTTCTCAAAGCACTCTATCCTACCTACTCCAATTATCTTGAGTTTTTACAAGCAAATGGCAATCTTAAAGATATAACCTTTGACTCTCTTGTGAAAAAGTTTGCTGAAAGAGAGAAAGCCTTTGGAAAGAAAACAGTCCCTGAATCTTCTGAAGAGACTGTTTGCCTTGCTCACAAAGAAAAGCATCCTGCTCAAGATTCTACAAGAGGAAGAGGTGGACGAAGAGGAAGAGGAAGATACTTCAGAGGCGGGGGGGGGGGCAGACATTCTCAAGCAGAAAAGGCAGATCTGCATTGCATTCGCTGCAAACGAAATGGATCACATGATGCTTCTACATGCAAGCTACCATGGGACAAGGTTGAGCAGAGAAGAAATCAACAGAAAGGTAAAACTGATGACACAGACAAAGGTAAAGCACCTGAATCCGCTCACTATATTGAGGCACAATGTAACATTGGAGTAAATGAAGACTTGTTTAATGCTTCACTTACTTCGAAAAATGACTGGTTGCTTGATTCAGGAGCAACCTGCCATATGACTCATAGGAAAGATTTTTTTGAAGATTTCACTGATAATGTTGATGGAGCAGTATACTTTGCAGATCAGTCAAAAATCAAGCCATCAGGGCTTGGCACAGTCAGGCTTAAACTGCCTGGTCTTCCAGACTTTCTTCTGGATCATGTTCTATATCTGCCACAGCTCAAGAGAAACTTGCTGTCCCTGGTCCACATCCGCCAGCAAGGTCACTCCATTCATATGTTTGATGGAAAGCTTGAGGTAAGAAAGGCATCTGACCATTCACTTGTCATGAGGGGTATAGAAGAAGAAAGACTTCTTAAACTGCAAGGAACCTCTGCTCATGCACAACATTTCTCATATATTTCTCATCATGAAGAAGATGCACTTCCATCAAGTTTATTATGGCATGCTAGATTTGGACATTTAAACTATGATAGTCTCCGCTTGTTGAAGAAAAATGGTGTTGCTGGTTTGCCTACAATTCCTAGAAAACATAAACAATGTGATGCTTGCATTCTAGGAAAGCATAGCAAACAGTCTTTTCATGATTCACATTCAAGAGCACATAGGAAGCTTGAACTTATTCATTCAGATTTATGTGGTCCAATGCCTGTTCCTTCTGCAAATGGAAATAAATATATCATGACATTTATTGATGATTACACCAGAATGTGTTGGGTTTATTTTTTGAAGAACAAATCTGATGCTTTTCAAACATTCAAGAATTTTCATAAATGGATTGAAAATGATGCACAATCTCATATTGGGTCTATTCGCACTGATAATGGAAAAGAATATACATCAAATGAATTTGAATACTATCTTCGCCAACATGGGATTAAACATCAAACAACTGTGCCTTATAATCCTCAACAGAATGGTGTAGCTGAAAGAATGAACAAAACAATTTTGAATATGGTATGATCCATGCTTTTCTTCAAAAATGTAAAGACAATGTTTTGGGCTGATGCTGTTCTATGTCTGCATATATAAAGAATAGATGTCCATCTAGTGCTATAAGAAACAAGACTCCTTATGAATTGTGGTATGGACATGTTCCTTCGGTAAAACATCTCAGGATATTTGGTTCCACCTGTTATGCTTTAATACCAAAGGTACATAGAAACAAACTTGGTGCTAGAAGTCGTAAGTGTATCTTCCTGGGGTATTCAAACACATCTAAAGCATACCGCCTTTATGATGAAGTAAATAAAAAGTTTGTTTTATCTAGAGATGTCATTTTTCTTGAATCATCCAAATCTGACAGTGTTGTTGAGCGGCAACTTGATCGCTTGGATAGATTCACAAAACCGAAATCATTCCAAGAGTTTGATAATCAGATTCCACATCTTGAAGGGGGGATTCCTATACTAGATCAACATGTGGAATCTTCTTCTGAAGAACAATCTCCCCTGCATGACACTCCAACAACGGATGATGCTTTAAGTGATGTAATTGATAGAATTGGGAGACTCAATCTTGATTCAGACACAACTCAATCAGCAGAACAGCCTAGACCATCTCAGAAAGGTCCCCCAAAGTGGCTGACAAAGACACTTGAAAGTGTTCATCCTGATGAAATTGGAAAAACAGGAACCAGAAATACAAACCGACAAGATGGAGGTGATGTAGATAACTCTAATTCACCTGTTGATATGGATGTTACTTATGATTGTGAATTGAACTTGTCTACAGATTTTGAACCAACTTCCTTCAAAGAAGCTGCTTCTCATGATGAATGGAAAGAAGCGATGCAGAAGGAGTATGATGCCCTCATAAAGAATGGCACTTGGAAGCTAGTTGATCCTCCATTTGGAACCAAACCAATTGGCTGCAAGTGGGTCTACAAGAACAAGTACAAAGTTGATGGCTCACTTGACAAGCACAAAGCTAGGCTTGTGGCAAAAGGTTTTGCACAGAAGGAAGGGGTCGATTATGAGGAAACTTTTGCTCCCACAGCAAAATGGGCCACCATCCGGACACTCTTTGCACTAGCTGCTCAGAACGGTTGGAAAGTCCATCAAATGGATGTAAAAACTGCATTCTTGAATGGAGATCTAAAAGAGAATGTTTTTATGTCCCAGCCTGAAGTATTTGTTGTGAAAGGACATGAACACAAAGTATGCAAACTTGTGAAGTCCTTGTATGGCCTCAAACAAGCACCACGAGCCTGGTATGAAAAACTAACTGAGCATCTTCTGAAACTCAACTTCAAACATTTTGATCTTGATGATGCAACTTTATTTGTCAAGAAAGTTGGCAAAATAGATGTATATCTTGTGGTATATGTAGATGATCTTTTAATGACAGGGAACAATGAAAGCTATATTGCATCCATAAAGAAATAATTAGGAAATTTTTTTGAAATGACTGATTTGGGCTATGTTCATTACTATCTTGGCATTGAAGTAACCCAACATCCAAAGTCCATATTTCTTTCTCAAAAGAAATACATTGGAGATTTGTTAAACAGATTTGGCATGACAGAGTGCAATCCCCTTTCTACTCCAATGGAACAAAACTTGAAGCTCACATCTATTGAAGGAAAGGAATTTGAAGATGCAACAAAGTATAGACAACTTGTAGGAAGTCTCATCTACCTCACTACTACCAGACCAGACATTTCATTTGCTGTTGGAATCCTCTCCAGGTTTATGCAAAAGCCTTGTGAGGGACATTGGTCTGCTGCAAAAAGAGTTCTAAGGTACTTGAAGGGAACTCAAGACCTTGGAATCAAGTATACACAGGTGGACGACTTCAACTTGATTGGATACTCTGATTCAGACTTCGATGGAGACAAAGAAACTGGGGTATCTACTTCAGGATATGCTATGAGTCTTGGATCAGGAGCTGTCTCCTGGAGATCACGCAAACAATCAGTACCAACAGATTCCACAACAGAAGCAGAATATGTGGCAGCAGCTGAAGCAACGAAAGAAATTGTGTGGCTCAGGAAAATTCTTGAAGATTTGCAGGTAAAACAAATACAATCAACTCCACTCATGATTGATAACACATCTCCAATAAAGTTGGCCAAGAATCCAAAGTTCCATGATCGTACTAAGCACATCAATACTAAATATCATCTGATCCGACATCATGTTGAGGCCAAAACAATCCATCTCCGTCTTTGTTCCACAAACGAGCAAATTGCAGACATCTTCACCAAAGCGCTTGGAAGAGAAAAGCTTGAAAGATTCAGAACGATGCTTGGACTCACCAACATCCCTTCAGATTAAGGGGGGGAATGTTGACACCTAATCCGAAACGGATGGGTGAACTGGACAGTCATCTAGAAGATGAACTGATCCGTTTTTATTTTTGTATATAAACATGAGTTACCTAATGAATAATATCAATCAGTTTTGTCTCTCGTTCAATGTGGAGTTACCCTGGCCTGACAGTTGTGGGTTGAGTTACTAGTCCTGGAGCCTCAGTTGGACAAATGCTCTAGAGCCTTGGAAGGATTCGATAGAGATTGATATGATGATGGTTTGGTGATGTACGACTATGAGGTGGAATCAGTATTTGATGGGTTGAGGTGGATGGCCTTTGGAAGCCCTGGATGGTTTTTTATTGATGTGTTATATGAGATCCCACATTCATGCTTGGAATATGGCATGGGGGTGAATAACTGAAGAGGCATTTGGCTCAACCATTCTACGGTCAGGTGGAATGTGGAAGTCCCATCCTAGGTTTGGATTTTGCATCATGAATGAAAGGTTATTTCTGCTTATATTTCTATGAGCATTTTGATGGATTGTATGTTGTCTATATGGTTGTACTTTCATGAGTATCTCTGTTGCTATTATGCTGGTTATGTATGTGTTTTATGAAAACAACCATGTGTGGCTCTCATCATGTTTAATTGAATGATCAATGTATCTATGACCTAATGTGTTATAGATATTTTTGGGCACTGCAACCCCAATCATAAATGTCCATAAACCAAGGGCTCCTAAGTCCCTAAAAGTTTTGTTCCAACCCTTAAAAGAACAAGGTCAATTAATTACAACATCTCCCAGAAGTTCTCCATGAAAAACTACTCAGAACTGGTCAAAACTGGACCATCTCACCTGCTCCATGGTCAAAGTGCGCTACATCCCACCTAAATGCACAGGGAGGTGCGATGAATACTGAAAATCCCTTCTATGGGGTGCGATGGGCGAGAGTGGACAAATGGCAGGGTCAATTTGTGAGGTGGAAGATCATGGAATCTTCCAGAAACTTCTCCTGTGACACTCGCCTCTCTGCATTCGCCCAGGGATGAGTAAGATATCATCAATCTCCAAGTGGAATCAAGAACTATTAGAGAGAGGACACTAATCAAATCTCAAAAGCTGACTCACCCCCCTTGCAAACATCTATATATGGATCCCTCATCTCAGAGATCCAGGAGGCTGGAATTTTGTATCTTGTAAGGAAGTGCTGTTGGTTTCTTGGTGTAACATCATAGTGTTGGGTGATCTAAGCTTTTCATGAGGTGAAGAAGGGCTCTCTTGCTGGGAGGATGACGCTGGGTCAGAACAATTGGTTGTAATCCTCTTTGCTTTTTCTTGATTATTAATAAATCTATTCAAGTTTTCCTCCACATTCTTGTATGATTGATGATATATGCATTTTTGTGGTCAATATATATCTGGTCCTATATTGTTTATGATAGTAGATCTCTGTTCTTGGATAGTGTCATGCTGCTTTGACTCCATAGGTGCTCTTTGAAGCTGGGTAGACGAGGAAGCAAGTGGCAAAGATCTATCAGAAGGGAGAGGAATCAAGCAAGGAACCAAGCGCAAGACAGAGGTTGGTCTCCTTCTTTCCCCTCTTATCTACTTCTCATAAAGGAAAATGAAAGTGGTTTTAGTTTGTTTGTTTCTAAGGTAGCTACCAGCCTTAGTGGGACTATCAGCTCTGCATAGACACTATATTTCCCGATAACAAAATGGCGACTCCGGTGGGGAGCGAATATATTGTTTGTTTGTCTATATTTGTTTGCTTCATAAACTTACAGACGGAGCCTGAAGTCAAGCCAGCTAGCCTTCGAACTGCATTTGCTATGCAAGTGCAAAGTATATCAATGCTGCTTCAGTCTATCTCCGGGTTTTGTTTATGAACTGAATAATCGATTTACAAGCTCTCTAATTTCCCTTGTGGTGGCTCTAGTAACCTCCTTATATCTACCCCTATGATTTATTTACTGATTACCACTTTCTCGGCCTAAATCCCTGGACTGTGATCAAGAACTGGATCAAAAGTCTCGCACTGTACCATCACACCCTCTCTTCAAGGTTATCAGTATGCATCGCACTTCCCGTGTGCTGTAGGTGGGATGCATACTGGAATCCCTGTGTAACAGGTGCGCTGATTAGAAAGGGCTAATTTTGCCTTCAGACTTTAGTTTTTCACTCTTTTCAGCTCTATTCAGGAGTTTTGCTGTCTGTAATCAGTATACCTCTGTTGGAAACCCCCTTCCTTGCCATTATTCCATCTCCATTGTGCAAAGAACTGTAAATGTTTTTATGTATTGTGAGCCATTTTCAATTCTCTTTTACAAAGAAGTAGCGTAATTGAACTGTCGTTTCTTGATCTGGAAGTGTCGCAAGTGTTGTTTTCAGTCATAGAAGAGAATCCGATTGTTCTTGATAGTCGATTACACTGTTACTCTTGTATTTGATTTGAATTAATAGTTTTTCAAGTGTCGAAAGCAAGTTTTCAATTCCAAATAACAAAGTGTCGTCATTGTCTTCATTTTGTCTTGAAAAGAAGCTTGTTAGTATTGTCGCTTTGAAAAATAATTCAGATTTGCGCTTATCTTTCTTTTTATCATTCACACATTAAGAAGGCTGAAAACAAATACATGCATGTGCATTTGCATTTAGACTGTTTGTTGGTTTGATTTAGGACAATGCATATAGTGTGTGCTATCTGCTCTATGTTGAAAGAATATCGTCTCTCTTTCCTTAGTAGCTAGGATTTTCATTGCAAAAAGAAGATTAAACGATTGTTTATCATCTTCGATTGCATTTTAGGAATTGTATATCTACATCACGCGGTGAACCTGAAAGGAAAATTTCTTAAGCAAGATCAACTGTAAAATAAATTTAATGAATCTAAAAACGCTTTGGAACCTAACGCACAACATTTAGAAGTCTAGGCTAGAGACGTATTCAGGCGTTGTAAAGCCTAGTAATTGTTGTTTTCATTGTTGGTTGGGTGATTCCTCCACTTTGAGACGATAAGTGCCAGTACGGACTTGTGCTCCCACGTACTGTTGAGTATATATTGGGAGACCACAATAGGCTTTATCCTTTATCCATAGGAAGCCGTGTCTGCCGCCCTATCGATCGCAATGCACTGAACACAGCATTCGGGAAGATTGATTGCCGTACCATAAAAAGTATTATGTAGTTTTGCGATTGGTTTGGTAATCCCTCTGTCTAGATTTCCAGAGTAGTCTTTTTCATTCCTTTTTAGACTCCTTAAAAGAAAAGGTTCATCTGAGCACTTGTCACTTCAAGCTCATTAAAAATCGAAGGCGACTAGAGTCATCTTTTGTTTTTTCTCGACTCTTAAAAATTGAAAAAACAAGTTGTGTCAAAGCGTCTAAAATTCATTTAATTCGGAAACATATTTCCCCTTGATTTTTAGTTGATCGAGTAATCCGCAATCGTGGAAGAAAGTCAATTGAAACCATATCGTTCCTAGAGGCTTACGAGTCAATCGTCTTTGTCTCCAGAATCAAAACTGTTACGGACGAAGCAAACTCATTTAACTGGTTCCAAATCCCCTGGTAAAGTTAGAACAAGTGTTCTGACACCATTGGAGACCTCGATTACTCCAAACATTTCTGGTATCCCTGCCTTTACAGAAGAAGTTCCGCAGCCACCAAAGGACAATAGAGCTGATCCTAGTGTGAAATTAAATGCTTGTATTACTGAACCAACTCCATCTATAGCTGATTCGGAAGGTGTTATTACCCAAACATCTATCACTGCAGATTCTATACCTTTTTCGAAACCATAAATATTTTACAGACCTAACGGTCTACCTCTTCCACCTGGTCTGATTGCTATAGAAGAGATTGTGGAGGATCCTCCATCTAGTACTCCATCGTGATTTGGAGTCGGGATCACACTATATCCTTCTTCATCAAAAATTAGTCTACCGTTATCGGAAGCTCCTATAGAATCGCTAGGAAATCTTTTGGATAGACTAGAAATGTCTAAACAACCATCGAAATCTAGGACTGTGTCATCCGACATAGCGATAGCAGAACTCCCTGCTGTCACTCCAACAATGTTCACCGGCATACCATCTGTCCCAACTAGCTCTTAGTCGCTAGATGGAGCCCACTCACGGGTTATTTCGACAGTATGGTCTGTTCCCGTTTGTTCATCTGGAATAATATCCGGGAACTCTTATGTTGAGTCTCAGCAAATTGACCCTTCACGGTGTTAATTTGGGCAGTCCGGTCCTCAAGGACAAACCATTCCTTCGAGTACCGGATTACTGCCGTATGGGGGGCAATATACCCTTTCATTGTCTCCTCCAGGAGGACAACGATACGAGAGTTCACAACAAAATTCAGGTTATGCTAGAATTACATCTAGCGGTTGGGTTCTAATACTGCCTCAACAACCAAGAGTTGTATACTCGATGCAGCAATGTTTACCTATGTCAAATATACCAACTATGCCAGCTATTGTGACGGTGTCGTAAGTACAAGCGTTGCCTGTTGTATGCCAACCTCAGAGTTCTCAGATTGTAATGCAACAACCTCTTATCCCTGCGACTCAACCACAATCGCCAACTAGTGGAATGACACAGGCCCAAATAGGTACAATTAACCCTCATCTTGGTCAAGCAGCCAGTATTGGACAACAACACATGGCTTCACAACCATGGCTGGTGCAATACCAACAATCACAATTCCAGCAAGTTTACCAAGGATTTGAGCAACAAATCTTTGCAAATAATGGGCAGCCATATATTCAAAATGGTCAAAATCAACCATTCTACAATGGTTATGCCCATCAACCTTACCAGAGTTACCAGCATCAAGTGCATTATGCTGGTATGCAAAGACCAATTGCCCATGCAATTCCATCTTATCCTGGGTATGCTTCGCCAAACCTGAATGAACAGTTACCCTTCGTGGCGAATTTAGATCTAAATCGGCTAACGAACGATCCAATTGCTTACGCCCCTTGGTGGCCAGCGATTCCGCATAAACTTCCGTTAGATATTCCTAAATTTAATGGAAATCCGGGTAAAGACCCGTCGAATCATGTGATGACCTTTCATCTGTGGTGTTCATCAAACACCCTAAATGATGATTCGATTAGGCTTCGACTTTTTCAAAGAACGTTAACCGGGCCGGCAGCAAAATGGTATATCGAATTACCTAGAGCTTCGTTTGATAACTTCAGTACCCTAGCCACAACCTTTTTAACCCATTTTCAGTTACCCATAAGGTACGAAACGGGAACAGAACTTCTTACCAATTTCAAACAAATGACGGCCACTCACATATCCGATCATATTCATGAGTGGCAACGTCGTCGTAGAATGGTAAAAACGTATGTTCCTGATCAACTTTTAGCTGAATTATTTATTAAGCCATTATTACCTTCCATTATAGAAGATGTGGCAAAAGGAGGAGTCGTCACTGAAGAGCAAGTTATTGCTCGTGCGCAATATTTAGACTTGATTTATACTCAGTCTGGCACACTCTACGATAAAATCCCTGACGCTCCCAGGCCGGAATTTTCCGTTCCTCCTCCTCCTAAATCGAACAATGACTCTCATGCCGGCGATGGCATGATTGGTACGACAGACACGAAATCAACAAAGGCTACATCTAAAAAGGCCCGTAAGATTTCTAGTCAAAATGCAAAAGAAGAACTTCTCGCCTCGGAAGTAAATGCCGTCTCAATTGACAAAGGCAAAGAAACCAAGCAACCAGGAGGCAAGAAGAAAAACAAAGGGAAGAAGAAGAAACAGGAGGAATCATCACCTGAAAAATCTTCTGCAAACCCTTCTGGAGATAAGAAACCAAATCGTCCATGTCTTATATGTGATGAGGATCATTGGACAAGAGAGTGTCCATATAAAGCTGAGCTTAGAAAATTCTTCAAGAATTCAAAAACCTCGGCTGTATTAACTGATCCGTTTCCAAATCCAGGAACAAATCTCGTTGCTAGTGACAATGCTTCCCCGTCCCAAGTGTTGATGTTGTCGGTTTCGAAACAACAAAATGATGCTTTGATAACGACAAGGAATATAGATTACGGGAATCCACAGCTGTCGAACAACAAGGATAAAGATCAACCTAGTAGTTCGACAACAACTTCTACAGAAGTTGCTTCGCCCATCATTAACAATGTAAACTTTGAAACAGGAACTGATACTGTTGCCCGTTTCGTAGAGATAGCAAAAAAATGACCCGATTTTCAAAAGTGGTGATGCAGAATACACATGTTTTTTTTAGAACATGGTTTTTGGAACTTTATTTTTTTTCATGTGAATTAAGTTTTAGAATGATAGTGATTGGTAGTGATTTTCATGCTGATTTAAAAAAGTGGTTATTCTGCATCGCACCCTTTTTTTAAAAGACCTATTTTTTGACTTTAAATTTTTTTATTGTATGGAATGTAAATAATTATTTTTTAAAATTAATAATTTTGGAAGTGGTCTTCTTCTTCATATTATCTTGTTTTAAATTTTTTTTTTTATTTTTTATTTTTTTTGTAATGAGGTTTTTATTGTTTTGCATATTTAAAGAAGAATGTCGATATTTTGCATTTTCGATATTCTACATATTTATACATTGTTAATTAAATTTTCAATCCAAATGAAATAATTGTCTGTAAAAAACAAATATAAAAAATATATATTAAAAAAAAGAAAAATAAAAAATAAAAAATGTTAAAAAAAATTATCTCATAAATCCTAAAAGAATTTGGAAAAATATAAAAATAATATATATATATATATATATATATATATATATATATATATATATATATATATAAGTATAAGTAAGTAAAAATAGAGAAATTAAGAATATATAATTAAGTAAGTAAAAATAGAGAAATTAAGAAAAAAACATTAGCAAAATTAGGGAAAAAAATAAAAAAATTAAAAACAAACTAGTTTAAAAAAAAATTAGAAAATTAACGAAAAAATGAAAAAACTAGTAAAATTAATATTTAAAAAAACAAAAATAAAATCAAATTATAAAAAAAACCCAAAAAAATATTAAAATGGCGGAAAATATATGTCTTTTCAGATGAAAAAATAAATAAAAAAATAAAAAAAAAACATTTACAATTTATCAAAAAAATACCTATTTTTGATTTTTTTTAAAATTCAAATTACAAAAAAAAAACAAAAAAATAAATTAAAATTATAAAAAAAAACCCAAAAAAATCATATTTTTTATTTTTTGATTTTTTTTATAAGTTAATAATAATTTTTTTTTTTTTTAAAACTAACATTTTTATTTAAAAAAATAAAAATAAAAATTAATTTTTTTTAAATTTTTTTTTTTTTAATTAAAAAAATCATTATTTTTTTTAAACAATTTTTTTTTTTTTTTTTTTAAATTAAAATATATATATATATATATATATATTTTTAAACATTATAATTTTTAAATAAACATTATAATTATAATTTTTATTAAAAAAACTTTTTTTTTTTTTAATTTTCATATTTAAAAAAATTATTAAAAAAAATTTAAAATTTAATTTTTTTTAAACGGAATTATTTATTTTTTATTAAAAAAATTAAATTTTTTGGGCCGCCGCCCCTCGGCCGCTCGTGGTGGCGTGGCCGTGGGTGGAGGGCCTGCCCGCAGGCACCTCCGCCCACGGCCGTGCCACCACGGGCGGCCGGGGGGCGGGGGGTCCGCGGGCAGGCCCTCCGCCCACGGCCGCGCCACCACGGGCGGCCGGGGGGCGGGGGGGGTCCGCGGGCAGGCCCTCCGCCCCCCGGCCGCCTGTGGTGGCGCGACCGTGGGCGAAGGTGCCTGCGGGCAGGCCCTCCGCCCACGGCCGCGCCACCACGGGTGGCCGGGGGGCGGCGACCCAAAAAATTTATTTATTTTTAATAAAAAATAAATAATTCCGTTAAATTTTTTTTTAAATTTTATTTTTTTTTTAATAATTTTTTTAAATATGAAAATTAAAAAAAATTATAATTTTTTTAATTAAAAAAAAATGTTTGTTTAAAAAAAATTA
Organism: Pinus tabuliformis; assembly: GCA_031772625.1. NCBI lineage: Eukaryota > Viridiplantae > Streptophyta > Pinopsida > Pinales > Pinaceae > Pinus > Pinus tabuliformis. The sequence continues at coordinate 88,881,810 of CM062819.1, read as the reverse complement.
TAATTATAATGTTTATTTAAAAATTATAATGTTTACCCAGATGCGGGTGTTCACATCTGCAATCAATGATCGAGCATGCCACGCAGACACCTGGCCTGACGGATGGCAGGCGGAAGATCTACAGGGTACGCGTCATCGGAGGTAGTTTAAGGTTTATGGCAGGTGAATTAAAGCCTGTTCAGTCTCGAAGCGAGTTGGATTTCAATGCGAGCATGGCTACTCTGTCCTCAATTCGGCTCATTAACATGGATCGGCTCAATTCCTCTGCTGCAGTTAATGACTCTGTTCTATATGAAGCTAAGCCGCTTCAGTTTCCTTGTCTGGTCTTTCCTGTCGACTTAATCGCTCGGCTCTGGAATCGTCAGGATTTCAGCAGCACTCCAGCCATTTCGGGTTTACTCTGTCTCAATCGATCTCTCAGGTCTTTTGCTTCTGTTACAATGCCTCGCAGTCGAGGTATACCGCGTCGGGGGGGTCGGTCTGGAATCAGGGCTCGCCCTTCTCAATCTGCTCCTCAGCAGGTTGCCCCAATTGCCTTAGTCCCTCCCTCATCTCCGCTTTCAGACCAAGAGAGGATCATCCCGAATAACTCTTACCAGACCTCCAGATTTGTATTCCAAAGTCGGCTCAACAGGCCGGTGGTGACAGTGAATTTTACAGTATTTGTCTCAGAGGAGGAGAGCAACCAGCTCAGCTCGACTCCTCCCGCTTCCTCACATTCTCAGGATGACAGCATTCTACTTGGGGATATGACTGGGTTGGTGTTTCATGTTGACTGCATGCATGAGGACGTCCCTGTCCCGGAAGCGCCTCAGCAGCCTGACCCCGCTAAGGAAGATGACAATGTTTGCGAGCCATCTCAAAGAGCAACTGGCTGTTTACATTTGGTTACTGATTCTGGTGGAGCGCCGGTTCTGGACGAAGACGGGTTCGTTACTTGGGTCGCCTCTCCAAGCCAGGCGAAGGAGGATATGCAAGCTTCTCCAAGTCATGTGGATTAAACTCCACTGGGTGCACATGCTATGCTTTTTTGATCCCGTGTCTTTGATTTTGCAGCTAAAAGCTCTTGTCTGTTTCAGTCTCATGCTTCAGGTAGCAATTTCAGCCAACACAGATTTCAATTTTTGTTTTAAAGTCAGCTATGCTAGGCGCTACTGTGTTTTTGAGGTCACTGAAGGTTATGATAACTATAGTCCGGGTAAATTTTGTCAGTATGTCAGGGATTGAAATCAAATCTTTGAGGTCTGTATTGTAAATTTGGTTGACAAGTTAAACTGTATTGTCCCTGAGTTTTTGGTTGAGGAATGGCCTCGGCCTCCTCTGAGGGCTTGACCTCATTGTACATATTTTTTCACCTTTTTTAATAGAATTAGTATTTACAGAGAAAAAAAAAATTATAATGTTTAAAAAAATTTATAATTTTTTTAATTAAATATGGAAATTAAAAAATTATTATTTTTTTTTGATTTTTTGTTAACTATTTCTATTTTTAAATTAAAAAAAAAAATGTTTAAAAAAATTATAATTTTTTTAATTAAAAAAAAAGTTTGTTTAAAAAAAATTAATTTTAATTTTAATTTATTTGTAAATAAAAAGGTTAGGTTTAAAAAAAATTCCGTTAAAAAAAATAATTAATTTTTTTTTTGGTAATAATTTTATTTTATTTTTATTTTTTATTTATTTTTTTTTAAATTTGAAATTAAAAAATTAATTTTTTTTTGAAAAAAAATTAAAATCTTTTTTATTATTTGTATTTTAAAATTAAAAAAAATGTTTAAAAAAAGATTGTTTAAAATAAAATTTGAATTTAATTTTTTTTTTTTTTTTTTTCATTTTTTAAAATAAAAATATTAGGTTTAATAAAAAATAATTAGATTTTTTTTTTAATAAAAAATATGCATTCTTTGGTTTTTGTTTTTTATTTTTTATTTTTTATTTTTTTTTTTTTTAATATTAATTTCACTAGTTTTTTAATTTCTTTTCGTTAATTTTCTAATTTTTTTTTAAAACTAGTTTATTCTTAATTTCTTTTTCTTTTTCCCAGTTTTTGCTAATGTTTTTTTTTTTTTTTTTTTTTTTTAATTTCTCTGTTTTTACTTATATATATATATATATATATATATATATATATATAAATTTATTTTTTTTCCAAATTCTTTTTCGATTTGTGAGATAATTTTTTTTTTTAACTTTTTATTTATTTTTTTATTTTTGTTAATTTTCTATTTTTTTTTTTCTAGTTTTTTTTTTTAATTTTTTTTTGTTTTTTTTAATTTTTTTTTTCTATTTTTACCTACTTAATTCTTAGTTTTTTTTAAAAGTTTTTTTGTTTCTTTTCTGTATTTTTTTTTTTTTTTGCCAATTTTTTGATGGTTTTTTATTTTTTATTTTCACTATTTATTTGTTTATAATTTATAATTTTTTTTAGTTTTTTAATTTTTACCATTAATATTTTTTTATTTTTTTATTTTTTTTTTTACATTTTTATGATCGATATATATATTTTTTTTGTATTTGATTTTTTTTAAGTTTTATATTTTTATTTTGTGTTTTGTTTTTATTATATATCTTAATTTATGTTTTGTTATATTTTTAAACTTTTTTTTTTTGTTTTGTGTTTTTTCATTGTTTTAATTTTTAATTTTATTTTATGTTTTCATTATTTTTTTAAAATTTAATGTTTTTCGGGGTCATGAAAAAATATTTTACGCCATTATTTCGAAATGTTGAAATTTTACATTCGAAAAAAAAAGTGTTCTTCCAGAATCAACACTATTCGTTTTGAGGGTGTTTTTTGGATAATTTTTGTGCAAAAAATTGGTTTTCACCACCATTTTTAAAACATGTTGAAAATTTACCCAAGAAAAAAATAGGTGTTATTCCAGCATCAACACTTTTCGTTTTTAGCATTGTTTTTGATGTTTTTTTGGGGTTTTTTGGCCAGAGTTCCCGTTTTGAGTTTATAGTTCCTGTTTCAAAGTTTACATTGTTCATTCCAGAGCTGACAATAAAACCGCCAAAGGGAGTAGTACACAAGTCGACATTTAATCCGTGTGCCAGAGCAGAGCAGCATTATAACATAGTGGAAGATTTGGCCCAATCGCCATCCGCTATGTCTACACTTGAGGTACTGAAAAATTGCCCCTCCCAAAAGCAGGCTTTATTATCAGCAATAGGTGGGATTGACCCAAAGGATTCTAATCTCGTCTCCTTTAATCACAAAGGATCTGATCCTTAGTTACCAGCTCAACTAGCTTTCCTCATTCAAGTGAAAGCCCTCAACAAAACTGTTCATTGAACAATTATTGATGAGGGGGCATCTACATGTATTATGTTGATGAGTTGCTAGAAAACTTTAGGATCCCCAACCTTGTCGCGATCTTCGACGACATTAAAAGCATTTGATGGAAGAACATATACCCCATATGGCATTCTAAGTAACTTGCAAGTTGAATTGGGGGGAAAAATAGTAGAAATAGATGTCGAAGTAATCGACAGAAACCTCGATTACAACATCCTACTGGGAAGGCCCTGGATATATGCTATGGCTGCCGTTGTGTCGACCTACTTTAGGAAGATTGCATTTCCCTTTCAAGGAGGAATTACAATCGTCGACCAAAAAACATTTCTCCCCAATAGTTCCCAAGTTACGGGAAGAATTCCGATGATCCATGGAAGCCCCCATTCGCTTCAAAATATCAGAGTAGGCCTACTAAAAGACCCTATATTAATGGGGACTTTTGCCCTCCCGCCTCCAATCAATCTGGCGGAATAGTGACGGTAGGAACCTGCAATATGATATCTTCTATTCAAAAGATCTAAGAAAATGATCTTAACATGGATCATCTGCAGGTATTGCCTCCAAGCCCAATAGAAATATTGTAGCAATCAATGTTTTTGGCATGGGAGATAGACCCAAATCAACGCTCATCAAGCGTTTGGATAGATAGGTCTAAGGAATATGACACCCCTTTAGATCCTTGGTCGCAAGTGCATCACACCGACGAAGGAATTGTTCAGTCAATGATAACTGGCGGGGTGCCATGGGAAGATTACCACCATCGTTCCCATCTTCCGGATTGTCAAGAAGATACTCCTGATGACCTTCATCATCCTTTAGTTTTTGATTTCCTATCAAATACTGTAAACACGGTGGATTCCAAGCGAAACTTGTCCAATATTGAAGAGACTATCGCCATAAATATATCGACCAAAACAGATGTTGTAGAGAATATTTATGTTGGCAAATCTTGTTCTCCTCCAGAACTGGAAATATACAAAGATCTTTTTTGCGAATTCAGAGATGTCTTTGCTTGGTCATATGATGAAATGCCAGGCATTGACTCGAGTATAGTTGAACACGAAATAAAGATGTATCAAGATGTCAAACCACTACGACAACTGCTACGGCAGGTGCACCCCAAGAAAGCCGCTGCCATCAAGGCAGAAGTTGAAAAACTTCTCGATGCTGGATTTATTTACCCAGTTCCTCTAACCGATTGGGTATCGAACATTATTCCTGTAATGAAAAAACAAGGAACGATTAGAGTGTGCGTCGATTATAGGGATGTAAATCAAGCTTGTCCAAAAGACAACTACCCTACACCCTTTATTGACCAGATAATTGATGAATGCGCCAGATGTGAGATCTTTTCATTTATGGATGGATTCTCCGGGTATAATCAAATAAATATCCACCCACAGGACCAGTCAAAGACTGCATTTATTTGTCCGTGGGGCACATTTGCATATCGAAAGTTACCATTTGGTTTAAAGAATGCAGGGGAAACATTTCAGAGGGCAATGAATTATGCCTTCCATGACATCAAAAACATCATTCAACCATATCTCGACGATCTTCCGGCTCATTTGCGAAAGCGGACCGATCATCCGCAGCATTTGAGAGCGATATTTCTACGTTGCCGACACTACAAGATACGACTCAGTCCACACAAATGTGCGTTCTGTGTTAGTTCTGGTCATTTGCTTGGTTTTGTAGTCTCAAAGGACGGGATTCGTCTCGACCCATGTAAGGTTCAAGCAATCATAAATTTGCCTCCACCTTCAAATTTGCTTCAGATTCAGAAATTCCAAGGGAAAGCAAACTTTCTGAGGAGGTTCATTCCAAATTACGCCGAACTTGCTAAAGGTTATACACGTCTATTGAAAAAAGAAGTACCCTTCGAATGGGATTAGGTCGCGCAAGCTTCCTTTGATGCTTTAAAAGAATCCCTAATGAAAGCATCATTAATGTACGCTCCTGATTATCAAAAAGACTTTAACCTGTATCTGGCTGCAGCGGATACAACCATCGCAATGGTTTTGGTTCAAGAAGACAACGGAATTGAACATCCTATATATTATTTGAGTAGAAACTTAAATGATACAGAAAGCAAGTATTCCTACGTTGAAAAGCTGGCTCTCGCACCTGTTCAAGAAATACAGAAATTTCGACACTATGTCCTCTTTCGAAAAACTACCATTTTGTCAGATTGCAACCCCATGAATTATATATTGTCGCGAAAGTTGCTGGGGGGAAAATATTCAAAATGGATAGCAATCCTTCAAGAGTTTGATCTGGAATTTGTAAAATCCAAATCGAAGAAATCCCTGGTATTCGCGGAATTACTATGCGATCTCCCATCGTCGTCCAACGATGAAACATCCGAAGAAACCATCGTGGATGAATCTTTGTTTCTGATATCTTCAAGAAACCCGTGGTATGGAGATATAATCATCTATCTCCAAACCCAAAAATATAGGTCTAATACCTCTCGCTCCGAACAAAAACGTATTCGATACCAATCAAAAGACTACATGATCGTCGGTGATACGCTTTATCGTCGTGGTGTTGATACAGTTCTGAGGAGGTGCCTCACCCATGAGGAGGTCGAAAAAGTCCTGAATGATTGTCATTCAGGCACGTGTGGGGGTCATCAATCTGGTTACGTTACGGCGCAAATTTTTTTACGAGCAGGGTATTTCTAGCCAACAATGTTCAAAGATTGCATAACCGCAGTCAGAAGTTGCCATGCATGTCAAATTTTCGATAGCAAAACCAGAAGACCACCCGCACCCCTGCAACCAATAGTTGCAGTTGGGCCATTCACCAAATGGGGCATATATTTCATGACATGTAACCCCACCTCGACCGGGGGCATGGGTATATCATAGTCGCGGTAGACTATTTTACCAAATGGGCCGAGGCGATGCCTACATTAAACAACACCGGCGAAACAGCTGCCCTTTTCTTTTTCAATCATGTAGTCGCCAGATTCAGTGTTCCACAGGCCATAGTCACAGATCATGGATCGCATTTTCGCAATCACATGATGGTTGAATTGGCTGCCAAATTGGGGTTGTCCCATGACAGCTCTACTCCATATTACCTGCAGGCCAACGGACAAGTTGAAGCAATCAACAAGGTCCTGAAGTGAATGCTGCAAAGGATGATTGGAGTCCACAAAAGGAGTTGGCACCTGATCCTGTACTCAGCCTTGTGGGCATACCGAACATCGGTAAGGAATGCAACCGGGTTTACACCCTTTCAACTGGTGTATGGCCTAGAAGCAATCTTACCAGTTCAGTGTGAGATCTCGTCCCTCAAACTCGCAGTCGACCTTCTCCCCGGAACTTCAGAAGAGGAGGCTCGTTTCTTGGAACTAATCCAATTGGATGAAACCCATCGTGATGCCGCTTTGGCTAAAGAAGCCTATAAGAAACGAGTCAAGGCATAGTTCGACAAGAATGTCAAACCCTGTGTCTTCTCAGAAGGTGACTTGGTCTTACTTTACGACCAGGAATGCGATAAATTGGGAGCAGGTAAATTCAAGTCTTTGTGGATGGGCCCCTATATTGTTAAATGTGTATTAGCAAAAGGAGCCTATGAGTTAATGGATTATGATGAGATTCCACTGGCGCAACCCCGTAACGAGTTGTACCTTAAGCGTTACTACGCATGATTCAGTGTGGTAACCCCTATGCTTTTGTTACTTTTTTGTTTTCGCTAAGGGTAATTGTTTTGGTCAAGTAATCCACTTTTTACATTTGTTACAGATTTCGAACTTATTGGAATCATTTGTTGGATATGCCGACGGAGCAAGTCATAGTTCGCAGAACCTATCTTCTGCGGCCTGGGCCATTTTTGATCCGAGCGGCGAGTTAGTAAGTTTCAGAGGGGTATGTATTGGTCAGTCAACAAATAACATCGCTGAATATAGCGCGTTGATAGAACTCTTCTCTGATGCCATCACACATGGCATACGCCGACTGGTCGTTAGGCTAGACTCACAACTCGTCATACTACAACTCACTGGTATCTACTCCATCCGAAATCTAGCTATCTATCGCATGTTCCTAAGGGTAAAGATTTTGGAAAGGAAATTTGATGTTATTCAATATCAGCATATTTCCAGAAACTTAAACACATTAACAGACTCATTGGAAAATTATGTGTTAGATAGACATTTGCAACATTTATAAAAAGAAGCATTTCATCAATATTTGCATCAGGATCATGTAACTTAACCAAAATAAAACTCCGAAAATCAAAAATATATATATAACTGTTTATGGTTTACACATAATGTTCTGTAACCAAGACAAAAATTGGTTAGATGACCCAAAACTCAAAACGCTAGGGGGCACCCTAGTCTAATGATGCTGGTGATAACAAGTCACCGCCTATGCAATCATGTGTAAAAGCCTAGTCCATCGACTCGGCACGCCGGTAGTATGTCGCTGCAACCTCAGAGGCAACTCATCAGTCCTCACATCTAGAATACCAAGAGTGAGGCCTTCGACCTAATCCTACAATGCTGAAGGAGTCTCAGTCACATCAAGGTCGCGAAGGATAGCCCTTCCCACAACCTCTTCTGCTGGAGCAGCAGCGGGCACTCTCAGGCATACTACTGGCCGAACTGGTCCAACATCTGCATGAGCACATGAGTTTTGATTAGTCCTGATAGAAGAAAGCACAAGAAAATTATAAAGAAAAATGATAAACAAAGATATGGTCAAAGAATTTACCGATGACACCCCACTGCTCGCCAGCCGGCAGTACCAAATCCGGATCACCCTGGAAATCCATACCAACATATGGATACTCGGAAAAAAACATCTCCTGATGGTTGAACCACTCAAAGAAGGTATCAGAAAAGGAAACCTGGGACTAACCAGCATGTCTGGCCATAAGGTCGACCCATCTCTGCATCCGTGGCTCAGTCAGTGGAGGTAAACCAAGTGAAACATACTGCGGCTGCATCAGCGGGATCTTTTCCAAGGCAAAAGCAATCAAAATAGAACCATATCCAAAGTTCTTCAATCTTCCATTTTTCACCTTCGTCAATTGTTCTTTCATCACAGAGAGTACTGCATCACACCAGTTGAACACCTTTGGTTCAAGACATTCCAAGGCATACTGCATATAAGACCTGTTGGCCACATGAAGAGCCGCACTACCAGCCAGTCTAGCAAAAGTGAACAGAATGGTCCTCAGGGACCTGTCAGTGACATCTTGGATGTTGATCTTGCTGTCGTTACTCGGCTGAGATCCCTCTCTGCAATACCGACAAATGTAGTCTCTCACAAATTCACCCCCACGGGCCGAACTTGATAATGAGATAGGGGCACCCCGCCTCGATAAGCTAGTCAAAAAATAGATGTCCACGATAGTCAAGGGGATGGAATTGCCCCTAATCTGGAACACCTAGGTGGTAGGATCCCATGCATCGAGGAAATATTGCAACAAGTTGATTTGTTGCCTCATGCTAGAGATGCGGAAAAACTTGAACAGGCCACAGTTCCGCAGTGCATTCACCGTAACCAGATCATGTAAAGCAAGCATGTCCTCTTCTTCATGCTCACTTTCTCGCCATGCAATAGGCATTTTTCTCCAATGAATCTCTGAAAACAAACAAGAGGAGAGTCAGGATCCTGATTTGGTGAAAAACAGGCAAAAATTTCCATGAAAAACTGTGCACAAATTTCCCTCCTTGCGCCCATCGCACCCCCAGCAGTGTTCTAGGTGGGATGCATGCTGACTGGCCAATGGCCAAGCCAGCATGCATCGCACCTTTCAATATAGAAGAGGTGTGATGGAGCCAGGGCGAGTTTTTCAAACCCCAGAGGCTCAAAAAAACCAGAAAACATGCTTAGAATTCAAAAAGGAAAGAATGAAACTGAAGAGCTCAGGTTTAGCTCCTACCTAGTCTAGACGATGCCAAGAATCGTCCACAGAATCTCCCGGAATCAGCTGGTGAAAATCAAGGGGGAAAACACCTCCAAAGCTCCAACAAACCAAAGTTCAAATGAAATGGTAAAATGAGAGGTAAAAACCACTTTTAAATTACTTTTCACGCAATTCAAGTAAAATATTAGTGTTTGACTCATTTTTCAAGCATATATTATTCGTTTCTAACTAGTTTGATGAAGCAATTGAAGAGGCAGTACAACCTTTGAAGGAACAAAGTTGTCAATGGTAAAATCAAAGTAATCAATGACCATTATATCGAGCAGTTTTAACGCGGAATTCAAGCTCGTTAAAAAATAAACATAAGCAATGAGCAAACGTTTCCCCAGAGTTTAAGCTCATTAAAAAATGAACCAATTTCCGGTAAATAACCATCGTGAATGCATTATCATCAGCCTTTTAAGCCTTGGTCGTGTTCTCATCATCACCTCCACTCTATATTGGCCGATCATTCACCTCCATTTGATTGTTTACCCTTTTTGAGGAACAACTGTGAAGAGAGATCCTGTTAGCCATCCTTGTGACACTGCCGTGATTGGAAAATTCCAAACCTTACCTGGAATTAGCTGCTACCCGAATTTATCGCTCGTTCCTCGAAAAACGAGTCTCCTTTAAGATCTTTTCATCTGACTCGTAAAATATGAAAATATTGCCGAGAAATTGGCCTCTCCATCTCATTAAAGTGACCGGAAGTGCTATCCCTCCTTTAGATTTTAATCTTTTTGGACCTGAGGGATTATTACACAAAACGATCGAGCGCTTGTTTTGTTCGGCTCGTTAAAATTACCAAAAATTCATCCCTTTTGTATTATTTTATACTTTTTCAGACTCAAGGGATTATATGACGAAAAAGGATTATTGGAGTTTTCTTTACGTACCTTTTCAGAGTCTCTAAAATTGAAAAGGACCGAGTTATCTTTGTTGTTAAACTCGTTAAAACTGAATAGCAACAAACTTGTCCATACAGACAAGAACGAGTTTCACTATCGCTAGGCTCGTTAAAACATAGCGATGGGTTTGCCCGAAGGGAAAATTATAGAACAAGCATATGTTATCCTCCTCAAGCTTGACAAAAATAAAGAGGTACTGGTCAGCAATGATTGGGGAAAAATTGGGAAGAAAACTTGAAGAAACTTTATTGGTAGCAAGTCGCTCTTGAACATGACACTTTCACTCCGCATCCGAGTCGGGTTGGGTTGTTCCGTTCACTGGTCATATCACCATTGGTCCATCACACCATCCATATTTGGGGTTAATGCTACCAATCCATCATGTCAGTGTCACCGATATGTTCAAGAGAAGTCGCTCAGAGAATTCACCTATGTCTCATCCACTGCAATACATTTACGCTCCATTCTTTCATGACCGCCACCCTGAACCTTATGTCATCAGATCATTTTCACCTCCATTAAAATCATTTGCTCCGTTCCGTGTCATTGATGTGGGATTCACTAAGGCCCTCCTATGACGGATCACTTCTTGTCGACATCAGCTCATTATCCAGGAAGTCGATCTAGGAACACCCCTTTTAGTACTTTGAAGCTTGCATGCCTCAATGGCAAGTTTTTCACTTCCGACGATAGGTTTACATCAATGGCCTTCGACCAAAAGATTTTGCATGGTGTTTGATGCCAAATCCCTTATTCACACCACGTGAATTGTACTGTAGTACCTTGAGGGTCATCATCATTATCGGTGATTGCTCTCGCGCCTATTAACAACTTACATCATTGGCTGGTAATCAAGCGATGTCTTTCCATGTTCGACTCCAGAACATCTCTCACATGGATCGAATTGTACTTGGAGTGAAGATCAAACGAGATTAAAGAACCCAGACCTAGTTTCATCCATCCGAGCTGCGATATATATTCAGGAAAATAAAGACATCAAATGTACATCATTACTGCACAGATAATCATCCAATCCAAGGGATGATGGCTCTACCAGAATCATCAGTCTGCACTCAGACGATTGTCTGTCTTATGTACATGAAAATGAATTTATAAAGCTGAGCATGGGAATGCCCGCCTCAGCTAGATCATGAAAATATTATGAAGATAATGCACTGTATTGTATCTTATTACAGGTCGCCTTCCAGCTTGAAAAAACTTCAGATCCTCATGATAAAGCATTTAACCTGACATCAAAAGATTAATGACCTCATGCTTTAGGGGGAAACTGTTATAGAAATTTTTGGGCATTGCAACCCCAATCATAAATGTCCATAAAACAAGGGATCCTAAGTCCCTAAAAGTGTTGTTCCAACCCTTAAAAGAACAAGGTCAACTGATTACAACATCTCCCAGAAGTTCTCCATGAAAAACTACTCAGAACTAGTCAAAACTGGACCATCTCACTTGCTCCATGGTCAAAGTGCGCTGCATCCAACCTAAATGCACACGAGAGGTGCGATGCATACTGAAAAGCCCTTCTATGGGGTGCGATGGGCGAAAGTGGACAAATGGCAGGGTCAATTTGCGAGGTGGAAGATCATGGAATCTTCTAGAAACTTCTCTTGTGACACTTGCCTCTCTGCATTCGCCCAGGGATGAGTAAGAGATCATCAATCTCCAAGTGGAATCAAGAACTATCAGAGAGAGGACACTAATCAAATCTCAAAAGCTGACTCACCCCCCTTGCAAACATCTATATATGGATCCCTCATCCCAGAGATCCAGGAGGTTAGAATTTTGTATCTTGTAAGGAAGTGTTGCTGGTTTCTTGGTGTAACATCATAGTGTTGGGTGATCTAAGCTTTCATGAGGTGAAGAAGGGCTCTCTTGCTGGGAGGATGACACTGGGTCAGAACAATTGGTTGTAATCCTCTTTGCTTTTTCTTGATTATTAATAAAGCTATTCAAGTTTTCCTCCACATTCTTGTATGATTGATGATATATGCATTTTTGTGGTCAATATATATCTGGTCCTATATTGTTTATGATAGTAGATCTCTGTTCTTGGATAGTGTCATGCTGCTTTGACTCCACAGGTGCTCTTTGAAGCTGGGTAGATGAGGAAGCAAGTGGCAAAGATCTATCAGAAGGGAGAGGAATCAAGCAAGGAACCAAGTGCAAGACAGAAGTTGGTCTCCTTCTTTCCCCTCTTATCTACTTCTCATAAAGGAAAACGAAAGTGGTTTTAGTTTGCTTGTTTCTAAGGTAGCTACCAGCCTTAGTGGGACTAGCAGCTCTGCATAGACACTAGATTTCCCGATAACATAATGGATGGAATGACAATTAATGTGTTGAGGAATCAATGGTTCTTAGTGATTCCTAGCTAAGTATGAAACCCCTATGCTCAAAACTATTAATTACACCTGTAGATTACACACTTGCAATATGTTTGATGAAATGCCTATCATGGCTAGTAGGGGTCTAGTCAAGGTCTTGAACAAGTGATTTCTTTAGTACTGTCATTTCTATGTTATTTTGCTGATTTGAAGAGATGGATCAATTCTGGGCAGCGACCTAGGCTCTGGGCCTAAAAAAGTGGCTCAAATCCCGAAGTCGCTGGCATAACACCGACAACTTTGCTCTTTGGTCACTGGCAGACAAGCTTGTGAGAGCGACTTTGGGTTTCTGGTCGCTCCCTTGCCCATAGCATGAGAGTGAATTTCACCTAAGAGATGTAGAACATCAGTGGGACCTAGGGACAGATTGTCTGAGTGGCTGACATGTATCCTGAGGATTCTGAAGTTGATGTTGGATGTCTGTATGGTGTGTTTCCATCGGTTCCAATTCCTTAACGTGACTTAGGAGGTCGAATCATATCATAGTGGCCTCTTGTCACATGTTTACCCCCGCTGGCTGATTTCTTGGGTAGATGTGGGAGGAGGGTCTTACAGAGTGGTATCAGAGCATGGTTCACCCCTTGGACTAGATGGGCTATGTGTTGGTCATGAATGCATGTCAGTTGCATGTGTGTCTTTCACACTTGCATTCGATGTGATTGTTGCATTTGCATGATGTTGATCATGGTTGTAGTAATGTCATCATGTGGAACTTGAGGTTGTTGTGGCATAATGCAACATTGTGAGTGTATGACTAGTTACATGTTGATTTATGTCACTTACATGTGTCGTTGTAACTGTATTCTTGGTTACATCCTTGCATGTTTGGTTACGTTCTCATATGCTTGGTTGCATGTATCATTCTTGCAGGTTTGATTTCAAGTATCGTTCACTCATGCTTGATCATATGTGCTTATGCATATGTATGGATGGTTATTCATCACTTATACATGTTCATGTTTGTATGTGGTTGAGTGTATAGTGATGTAGTGGTGGTTGTCATGCATGAGATTGTGGTGTGTGTTGTTGTTGAGGTCATGCATTGATGACTAGACCCTAGCTAGAATGACGGTTGCATCATTCATATACTTATGTTTCATGTTTCTATATGCTGTCATGATCATATTATACATGTATCACATTGATTTGTTGATCTTGCAGACAAGGTATCCTCATTGAGCTATACTAAGGTACATTTTTTTATTGTGATTTGGTTTAGCTGACATGATATACCTTACAGGAAGAAATATCAAATGGCTAGCAAGATGGTTGACTACAAAGACTCTCCCTGTGAATCAGAAGAGTAGTATGGTGTTGGGAATTATTTCAATTTGGTAGTTACATTGAGAATCATAAAGGAAGAAATAAGGAGTTGTAAGGCAGATAATGACAGAATCATATAGGCACATGAAAAGTTAGTAGAGGTAAATGTAGTCATACTTCAGAGTTTGTCAGATTTGCAGCGATAGGGACCACTTCGAATCAACCATGAGCAGGAGGATAAAACTAATGGGGCATATGGTAGTAGATAACATGGTGGTAACCAATCCTATAGAGATGACACAACCAAAGATGGCAGATTGTTGGACACTTTGGATAGGAGAAGGGGTAGACACAAGTATGATTATATTTCTGATTCAGATAAGCACTATGATCATCATCAACATCCTTATAGGAGGAGTGATAATGGGTATTTTCCAGATGAGTTTAAGAAAGAAAAGCCATCTACTTTTGATTGTGAGGTAAATAAATCACAAGATGCAAAGGCATGGTTGCTAGGCATGAAGAAGTTCTTCAGATTTCATGACTATTTAGAGAACATGAAAGATAGAGTGGCTACATTCAGTCTCAAAAAAAAATCAGAAATTTGGTGGGAAGACGTGAAGAATGTCAGAGTTATAAATGAGGAAGATTTGACTGGGAGTGAGTTTGAGTGGGTATTAAAGAAGAATTATTTGTCAGAAAGATACTTTGAGGACATGGCGAAAGAATTCTATGAGCTAAAGATGGGATCCATGACATATGCTGAGTACACTAGAAGATTCTTGGAGTTGCTAAGGTATGTTCCTTACCTCAAGGAGGAGAAGGATAAGATTAAGAGATTTTTTAGTGGTTTACTAGTTGCATTCAAAGATAGGATTGAGTTTGACAAGCCTAGATCATTGGAGAATGCTATCCAAAAACTGAAGAATTCCTATGATCAATCGAAGCGCAGAATTGAGATGAAGCCTGACTAGAGAGGTAACACAAAGAACAAAGGAAAATGGGACAAGAAACAAGTATGCACATAGGACATAGGTAACAAGGAGAATATTGCACCACCTAAGAGATTCAATGCATCAGATAGAGGACAGGGACAGATATCTGAGGAGAAGAATAAGGAGCTCGTGCAGTGTTGAAATTGTGGAGGATATCATTGCAGAAAGGATTTTCCACAGTACCAGAGTGGTAGGCATAATATATACAGTGCACAAGAGGCACAAACTGTTGGAGATGTTGGTCAAAGTATTCCACACATATATACATCTTTGGATAAAAAACATGCAGAGCATTAGGAATTTTTCATTGAGATGGATGGTAAGCTTTGTGATCAAGTTATTTCTATTTTGATTGACCCTAGATCTAATACTTATAGCTATGTTAGTCCTGACTTGGTGGATAAGTGTGGTTTGAGTAAGGAATTGCATGCAGAGTCTTGGTTAGTGCAGTTGGATATGGGTACGAAGAAAGAAGTTCATCATTGAATAAGAGATTTTGTATTTGATTTGAATGGTATGCCTACCACAAAACATTTGAATGTACTATTGTTGGGATCATACAATATATTGTTGGGCATGGATTGGTTATATCTTCATAAAACCAAGGTAGACTGTTATGATAAAGCTATTGAGTGTGTTGATGACAATGGAGAACCAAGAGTCTTACAGGGCAAGAAGAAAGCTACATCAATTAGGATGGTGACAACTATGCAAGAAAAGTGTAACCGTAGGAAAGGGGGTAAGCTATTCACATTGCACATTTCTAGTGATAAGGGTAAGGAAGTTGAGGATATGGATGTGTTGAATAGGTGCCTAGTTTTACAATAGTTCAAGGATGTATTTCCTAAGGACATTATAGAGTTGCCGCCTCATAGGGAGGTAGACTTTTCTATTGAGTTAGTGCCAGGGGCAACTCCAGCATCAAAGGCACCTTACAATATGAGCACGCCTGAGTTTGTTGAGTTAAAGTTGTAGTTGAAGGAAATGTTGGACAAGGGATACATTAGGTCAAGGATGTCACCATGGGGCACACAAGTATTGTTCGTAAATAAGAAATATGGAACACTCAGATTATGCATTGACTATAGGAAGTTGAAAAAAGTGACCATGAAGAATAGGTACCCTTTGCTGAAGTTTGATGACTTGCTCAGTTAGCTGAAGGGAGCAACAATGTTCTCGAAGATTGATCTGAGATTCAAATACCATCAGGTACACATCAAAGAGGAGGGCATTTATAGGACTACGTTCCAGACTAGGTATGGGTAGAATGAGTTTGTTGTTGTTCCATTTGGCTTAACTAATGCTCCAACTACATTCATGTGTTTGATGAATAGTGTGTTGCATCCATATTTGGATAAATTTTTTATTATGTTCATTTATGATATACTAGTATATTCTAAAAATGAGGAAGAGCATGTCGAGCATTTAGTAGCAGTGTTGAGGTTGTTGAGAGAGCATCGATTGTATGCTAAGATTAACAAGTGTAGTTTCTTTTAGACTGAGGTACACTACTTGGGGCATGTTGTCTCCAAGGAGGGCATTGCAGTAGATCCAAAAAATATAAGAGCCATCATGTAGTGGGTATCTCCTAAGAGTGTGGATGGGGTGAGATATTTCATGGGTTTGGCAAGCTACTATAGGAGGTTCATTAGGAACTTCTCGCATATTTCTTATCTTATCACATCATTGCAAAGGAAAGGTAAGAAGTTTGAATGGACTGAGGAGTGTGAGGCTAGCTTTGAGAAACTCAAGCAATTGTTGACACATGCATCAGTGCTAAAGATTGCAGATCCAGACAAATAATTTGTGGTATGCACAAATGTTATAGCACCATTTACCACTCTTGGTAGATCTGATGCTTTGATTATGGCCTAGGGCAACCCTTCCTTCCAAACTTGGTCCAAAACTAAAAAAAAAGTGTTTTATTCCCTATACGCTACTTTTCCCTGTGATAAAAGTGTGTACACGCGGGTAAGCATATACCCAACCTGTGTACATATGTTAAAACACTTAAAAAAATTAAATTTCCTTAATTTTGGGCAGAGTTCACGGGTTTTACTTGTTACTCACCTCCTATTTCCTGTGGCCCAACTGTTTCCCAACTGAAAAAACTAATTTGGAGAAGTGTAAATAAACCTCCATGGGAAGGCCTTAAGGGGGAAGATATGAGATATTGAAACTATAGTGATATTATCCCTATTCGAGTTTGACGAAATCCCTGTGCCTCCTGCACTCTCCAAAGCTTTAGGAAACCCTGGTTTCCTTAATCTTTCTTGAGATATCATTGTATTGGTGATGGAGGAAGATTGTTGAGGCTGGGAAAGGACAGATCCAGAGGATGGTTCCACTTGGAGCTGGAGAAGGACTCAGGTCGTATTTCTCCACTTTACTTGTAGCTAACTTCAATAAAGGAATGTTGTTCTGCTTCCGATATTAAATGTGTTTATGCATATATTTTTATTGTAATTCATTTATGAATCTTACATTGATGCGTAATTGTTCATTCAGTTATATGATTTAAAGTTAATATCATGAACATGCTTTATGTTTCTACTACTATATATGTTTCATTTGAATAATTTTCAGGTTTCGAAGACATCAAGAGAAGCTGAGGGTTTGCACCTTGCGGGATCTACTCAAACGTAGGACTTCTGGGTAAGGACACTCTTACACAGTTTAGTAGAATAAGCATTTAGGTTGATTGCCTGAGCATTTCTTGTTGTGGTTTTCCCTCTGCTCTATTGGGGTTCTCAACCCAAGACCCTAGGGTGTTCTCACCCGCAACAAAATTGGCGACTCCATTGGGGATAAAATTCTTGTTATTCCTGGTTTGGGTTGTTTGTTCTCAATCAGGGTTAAATTTCTTGATTTCTTGCTTTTACAGTGTTGTTTGATCCATTAGTGTCCTAGGCATCAAGTTTGATCTTCTTGATCAGAATTTGTTTTTTGTTTTTCCTAATTGAACTTTGTATACATTATTTTCTTGGGTTACATTCACGTATACATGTAGGTTTCTCCAAGAAGACTCACGTATACACGAGTTTCTTGTATTAGAAACACATGTGCATGCTTCTGTGTCTTTACACAGTCGCGTATGCAATTTTTTGAATTGTTTTTTCAAATCATTTTGCTCAGTCAGGGTTATTGCCTGGTGATTTATGTTGTTGTATGGTCATCTGCTATCTAGAGAACTCAGTTTTCCTGCAAGCTTTCTTTTTCAAAATCTCCTTCTCACTGAAAAGTCTTGATTGGCCCAGGATTGCTTCTTAAGCAAGTTTGTAGTTTGTGTTTTGGGTTCAAGGCTTCACTTTGAAGTTCTTGGATGTTCTGGTTTTCCAGAACAAGAAATTGATTTTGATTTCGTTTTCAACCCAAATTTCAAGTTCCCTTGCTTTGCATTTCCTTGTTTGGTGGCCTTGTTTCTTTTCGTGCTTTTTTGAGAGTCTTTTTGGCAAGTTTGAAAGTATTTCTTTCTTGACATTTTGTCAGTTTGTTGAAATCTTTTGCTGCTATTCAGATCAGTTTGTGCAAGTTTGTAGTCTTTCTTGTTTCAAGTTTCATTTATTTATGAGTTTTATAACTTGCGAGATTTAAAGACTCCTTGTGCTTATTTCTTGATCTTTCAAATTTTAGTAGTACTTTTGTGACCTCAAAAAGTTTCTTTTGTTTCCTTAAAAGAAAAAACACAAAAACATCGCTTTTGTTTTTTTTTTTCCAAGCTTTTGGTTTACGGTTTCTTTTGTTTTTTTGTTGAGAAGTGAATTGTGATCTTTTGCAATTTGTTCTACTTGCTTTGGAGAGAGATTTGTTTTTAATTTTTCCCTCTTCATTTTCAAGTTGGCTTATTGTCTCTATAAAGAACCGCATTTGCTTATGAGTGTTGTTTAGGATCTTGCATCATCATTTTGACTTGCATTAGGTTAGTTTTCATTTTAAGCATTCTTAGTCTTTTTATATTTTGGGTGTGTGTGGATTGTTTCAGAAAAGAAAAGAAAAATATTTTTCTTATATATAGGTTTTCATAGAACCCAAGTAGAAATCACTCTTCATCGAAGAAAATGACTGCATCCATATAGTTAGTTTTCTATTGGTTTCTTTTGCATCATAAAACATCATCAATTTCACTCTTGTAATTCCCCCTGACTTAAAGAACAACTATATAAAATCAAGCGATCTAATAAAATGAACTAGAACTTTTATTGTTGTCATTAATAAACACCAACAAGTTTAGGTTCATTAGGGCCTTGGAATAGGTGAGTGGAGAGTTAACTCTCCAAGGCCGCTCAAATTACAAAACTTAGAAGTTGAATAAAGAGAAAAACCCAATATCGTTAGAAAGACCAGGAAAGCTCTGTGACTGGGAGTTAAGCACGAGGGAGAGTGAAGACAAGGAAGAGAGATACCCCCTCTCCTACTTGTTGGATCTCGCCTCACGACTGTTCCACCCGACTTTTGATACGAGTTGGTATCCATAGTTTCCTTTCCTAGGGATCGCATAGGTGGTTGTGTACGGGAATCCCGTGGCAAATGGGGTTGACATTGCATCACATTCAGAAGTACTTCTGGAGGGTACTCTTATGAAGCTTGGGTGCTTGTAAAGACAAAGGCTATTGTTTGGAGGTTAGCGTAACTGCTTCTAATACCTTCGCTAGTAGGCATGGGGCATAATTACCCCAGACTATTTTCGGAAGGCCCTTGATTTTGACTTTCTTGTATTTTGGTGTCTGTTGGGAATGGGATCCCCCAAGGACAGTTTTGGGGTTAAAATCCCATGTTTGGGGTCAATTTTGTAATAAAGTTGTAAAGTCTCCACATTTTGTGGTCGCGGAGCGCGAAGGTGTCATGAGCCATAAAGGGTTTTCCACCCTTATTTTGTAAAGTGTAAAGTCGACTGTAAAGATCCACCCATGGTCCGCGGACCATGGGATTGTATAAAAAGGAGCTAAGTAACTCGCTCTAGGAAGTCTTAAGTCTTTAAGGAAGAATGAAGTGAAGAGTATTGGTAAAGAAGTCTAAGTGGTTCGGGTCTTAGCGTAGGTAGAGGCTCTACAGTTGAGTGTGCAGAGGCCTAGGGTAGAAGTCCGCAGTTGAGTGCGCGGACCCCTGCAGCTATGTGCACAGGGCGGATAGAGTTTGTAATAATCTGAAGATATCAATAAAGAGAAGCATTCCACAAATTCCATGTCTTTATTTCCTGTTAATGCTTCTAGTTATATTGTGTTTTGGTTTTAATTTACAATGTTTATGTGATGCACGAATATATGTGATCATATTGGTTAATTGAATGCAAGTAAGAATATCAGATTACGCAACGCTAATTGTGATTGTTTACTAAGATAAGTAAAACACTTAAGATAGCGTAGGAATCTATACAATATGTTATCATAGCAGCGTGAAAGTGCCTGGATCACGGGTTAAGGCTGCATGAAGGTCAATCGTACACCTTCACGGAGGTACTGAAGGGCGGACTGAAGGGCTAGACTGATAGAGCCCTAAGGTTTAGCGACCTGCGCGAAAGTAGGAACAGAGGGTATAGACTGACATCACGACCATCTCAGGGTGTGGAAACTTGGTTCCAACATCCTTCCCTTTTGCTTCGGGTGAGACTTCGGTCCACGCTCTGTGGGCTGATGCCGAAAGGGCTAGTAGTGTAGGGATTTTTTTGTCTAACTAACGCTGAACCTGGGTCAGGCCCCACACAGCGAACAGATGGTTCCGTTGCCAGGACCGAAATTTGCATAAGAGATGTGTGATTTCGTATCACTGGAACCCAACTAAGAAAGAGGTCGAAGACTAGTTGGACGGGAAGATCCACGAATTCGCGGTGCAGGAGAACGGAATTCCACAACTGACAAAGGAAAAGTGGCTAGACAGGTACCTATATACAGAAATCCATGAGATCTTTTTCTGTTCCTTTCCAGTTGAGTTATATGAGTGGATCGCGAAGCTAGCGGGTAGCTAAGGAAGGTGGAGACTTGCTGACCCTATTGTCTGGAACTTGGAGTTAGTACAGAGACTAGAAGCCTCTGAGGATAAGGTCGCTCATGCTGTTGATCATTGCCTCGATTGCATCATAGGATGATTTGTGACTGAATTCGCAGTCGATACCTCGGTTAGTTATAGCGAGGCAGAGCGACGCTTTTTCAAAGGTCCACGAGATAAGTACTTGAAGTCTTTGAATACGTGGATTAAGATATTATTGTGAGAAAAATAGGTTATGCAGCTACCTTGATGTTCAGAGCTACGTGAAGTGGAAAGACTTACAAAAATGAAGGAAGAAAGGGTCCTGAATATAGCCCACTAATCTCACCACCGTTGGGTGACGAAGAGGGAGTAGCACAGGCTTCTCTGCGAAGTGCAGTTCTAATAATAAGATAGGTATTCCCGCAACTTCCACTTCCACCTAGACCACCTCCAACTTCACCACCATTGCTTGCGACATCACCCATACCACCACCACCTCCACCGTAGTTCAGCATGGCGAATTTAGTGAAGCTTCCTTTGTTTAAAGGCCTAGGAAATGAGGACCTGAACTGGATTTGGTTCGTCGTGAAAGCTGTATGGGAAGCTCAGGGTGTTACAGATGATCACATGAAGAAGGAAACCTTGGTTAGTGCTTTGCAGGATTGCGCACTAACTTCGTACATCAAGTACTCTAATGATAACCCAAATTCTGGAGTGGTAGACATCCAAACCACGCTGAATAAAGAGTTCAGTAGGCCTAAATACGAGGGACAGTCAATTGTGGGGTTCAAGGAAATCGCGATGAAACTAGGCGAGACACCTTGGGAATTGGATTAGAGGTTGAAGTGTAAAATCCACGAAGCTAATATGAACTTAACAGATGGACAACACGCGAGTGGTTCGTGGCTTCGCTCCTGCCACACCTAAGGGTTGCACTGTCGCAAGAGAAGATTACGACTCAGGCACAGGCCTTGGAGATTGAAATGAGACTGCATGAAACACCGATGAAAGATCCGAATCTGGGGGTTTAACAAATCCATGTGTAGTTACAAAATCATTGCCTTGAAATGCAAAGTTTGAAGTAGGACAGAACAGTTCGATTGGAGGTGCACGAATAGATATGGTGCCTAAAATGTAAGGGTTAGGGGCATGAAAAAGACCACTGCCTAGTCTTTGCGAACTATATTGCAGGAGGAGGGTCGATGCCTTTGAGGCCGGAAGCCTAAGCAGGACTGAGTGCAGGGCCTGCATTGTGGTGCGCTATATGTCAGGTAGCAAGAAAAAACATGACATATAACTGTCATTTGCTGCAGAAGTTTGTATAAACATTGCAACAACTGTTCTACAACTTCTGCAGGTCGGTAGGGCATGATGAGCGCAATTGCAGAAGTTATGAATTGATGTTGGACACAACACCCACCTATAGGGTTCAGGTAGAAACGCGACCCCCTGACCAGAGTGCATGGATGGCGTGAACAAGATTTCAGGGGCGCAGACGAGGTCGAGGTAGAGGAGGACCTGGTAGAGGTCGGGGTCAGCTGATCTATTACAATTGTAGAGGACCAGAACACTATACCCCTAAATGTACTAACCCAACGCGTCCGTCGTGCAAATATTGTACTCAGTTTGATCATGAGACAGAAGACTGTCCTATGCTGATAGAGAGGATACATGACAAAGGGGTGCTACCACCTCAGCCAACTCAAAACCTGCAGATGATGAGGTTTGAGCCTTGCGAAGAGGATCCAAATGTGAATATAGTGCTCTGATGTGGAATTGCAATGGGTGATGATAAGGGGAAACAACCTGAAGACAACGCATGGGTTCTTAAAGCTTCGATGAAGGAGGCTGAATTTTATTTGGAGCGCACATGCGAAACATTCATGGAAACAAAGAAGAGCTTCGCTGAGGCCTCTACCTCAGGGACTAAGGATAATGTTGATCAAGAGATGGACCCTTCTATGCTTACGACCTTTCTAGAGACTTGTATGAAGCTGTTGTGTGATAATAAGGCTGTGAAGGGGTTACATGAGCTTATAAATAGATGCAACAGAAACACTCCGGGTGAACCATGTGTTGTACGGAATATTGGTAAGCATAAAGCAAGGATAGGACGAGAGATGAGACTGACCCCGCAGATAGGAGAATATGAAATGGATCAGGTTATTTTGGATCTAGGTTTAGACGTGAACGTGATACCAAAGTAGACTTAGGAGCGGATGGGAAGACTTGTGCTGCAATGGTCTCTGATTCAATTAAGGATGGCAAATCAGCAGAAGGTCATCCCCATGGGATGGCTGCAAGGAGTGACTGTAGATATTGAAGGTGCGAGCATGTTGGCTAACTTTGAAGTGATAGAAATTGTGGATGACAACAACCCTTACCCTGCACTCCTTGGAAATGATTGGGCTACTGAAATGAACAGGGTAATCAACCTAAAGAAGAAAAAGATGATATTTGAAAAGAAATCGCTCCGTGTAATAGTACCCCTAGATCCTGCTGAAGTATCGTGCTATACTGAACTAGTCTGCGATTATGAGAGTGATAACGATTTGGATTGCATATATAAGATAATAGCACGAGATCAAGATTGGGTGAATCCGATAGCGGATGAATGAATTACATGGGATCATGAGAGTTCCTGCACCTCAGACTCTGATGAAGAATTAGAGCGCTGGCAGAATCAGCTACATGAAGTAACCACACTAAGCTATAACATGATGACCCAGTCGCTGTGCTATGTATTGTCAAAGGTAAGAGATCTACCCACTTACAATGGCCTGAATGATGTAGATGTATTTTTGGATGCCTTTAAGAGGGAGGTACCAAAAAAGGAGCACTTCCAGGATTTGGACCGGGCACTGTGCGCTACACACACAAGATGGTGGGGTATGCACAAGGAAAGTTTTGATGATTGGAACGAGTGTAGGAGGATGATAAGAACACGCTTTGGGAAGTCGAAGGTATGAATGACAGAAAAGTATGACGAGAAGAACGATTCGCGTGCACACTTGGCCAAATGGGCTAAGGCTTATGGAGCGAAGCCCCAACTTGAATGGGTGCACTTGTTCTGTCACACCTTGGATGTCATCCCGATGAACTAGTACTTGGAGACAGAGCTCCGCCATGGTACAGGTGAATGGGATATTCTACGCAAAGGATTCATAATGACGTTCAACTTCAAAGACGGGTTTGACTGTATTGACGAAGCGCTACAAGAAGTTAAAGCAACAATCTTTAGGATACTGCAGGATCCTTTGGATCTGATTCAACCCGATTGGACTACTCAGCTGAGCCACGCACTGGAATGCTATAACGTAACTGCTGAAGAAGAAGATGAGGATCCATGAAAAATTAATATCCCTAAAACAGAGGGTCATCGCGAGGTCAAGGGATCACAGATTGAGAATCCTGATATAACCATGGCACTGAAAACAAAAAAGGTAAATATTGGTATGGAGGTGGAGCCTAAATTCGCGAATATTGGAGATTACTGGGATGATGCAACGGTAGATAAGGTCACCGAATTGCTCTGTGAATACCAGGATTTGTTCCCTACCAAGTTTATGGAGGTAAAAGGGATAATAGGAGACCTAGGCATTATGAAGATCACATTAAAACTCGACGCGAAGCCAATCAAGCAAAGACCTTACCGTCTCAATCTGAAGTATAAGGAGAAGGTCCGCTTAGAGATAGATAAGATGCTCGCGATAGGCATCATTGCGCCCTAGAAGAATCGGATTGGGTAAGCCCAATGGTGGTACAAGAAAAGAAGTAGAAGGATGTAGATCTCAGGAAGTTGAATGACACTTGTGTACATGATCCTTTCCCGACTCCATTCACTGATGAGTTATTGGATAATTGTTGGCTTGTTGGGGCCTGACCTAGGTTCAAAGGTGATTTAGCCAAACAAATCTCGGTACTACTGGCCCTTTCAGCAACAATCTGCAGAGCGTGGACTGAGGTCTCACCAGAAGTAGTATGGGAGGGTTCTAGAACCCAGTTTCCGCACCCTGGAGATGTTTGATGAGTTCAAGTGGTTCGCAGTTTGACCCTGTGCGCACATTGCTGTGCAGACTTTCCCGTTCCTCGTAGTCTTACTTGGGGGCTGAACACTATTATTACCCAAGTCCTTACTAGTATTCCAATGTTATTTGATTAACTTAGGCTACTTGTATGTGTTAAATTATACTTAGCAATATAAATCATTCATACAGGCGCTTAGAGTAAATAAATAGTACATTTGAAAATTATATCAAGCATGTAATAACCCAAGAACAGACACACAAAATTAAGATAAAACTTCTCTTTATTATTTTCTTCCTCAGTTATAGACTCGACTCCACCCTGCGCACTCTTCTGCAGGGATCAGTGCACTCAGCTACAGACTACTAGGCCTCTGCGCACTCAGCTGCAAAGCCTTCCCCTACTCTACTTCGCTATCTCTTCCTTCGTTCTCTTTTACACTTAGAGCCTCACTCTATTTATACAATCCCATGGTCTGCAAACCATGGGTAGTCCGACCTTACATTACAAAACTAGGGTGGACAACCCTGTGACTCTATGATACATTTCGCACTCCATGCCCGCAATTCGCGGAGTCTTTACAATAATATTGGGTCAAAACTTGGGTTTTGAGCCCCAAAACATGCCTTGGGGGGATTCCATGCCCAACAAGCCCCCAACACAAACATTGTGACTCACGCTCGAGTCACTCGGTTGGCACGACGATCTTGGCACGAAGTCCCTCCAACTGTTCTCGAGTTGTATTGAGGTCCGCAACGCACTGAGCCGTTGCTTGCCGTATCTGCTACATCTGCTGTTCTGAGACCTCTATGTCTGGGGTGCTTCCCTGCATCAATGTGTGCATCCCTTGTATGTGTGCGAGCTTTCCTTTGATGTTTGTTGTGATAGTGAAAGCCTCATTGATCCATAGCTGAACGCGCGCTTTAAGAACTACCTCCTTGTGTCGCGCCGCATCCACCTGCCCCTTCAGTGCTTTGGATTGCTTCATCCTCGCAAGCCTCTGGCTGAGGACTATTGTTTGCATAGTTCCTCGGACACTATCGTATTGCTGCTGGAGTTCTCACGCTTTTGTCTCCAAGCGGTGGATGTTGGGGTCCTCCTGCAGAGTTGTGAGGACCTCAAGTGCTTGTTCCAACATGCTGGTACAATCCCACTGTGCACCTCTGATTTCCTCCAGTCCCACTATGATAGTGCTTTTCCATTGTTCTCTAACTTCCGGGGGAGTGGATGGTTGCACCTTTAACCGCAGCTCGACGATCTAAAGATTCAGCTCTAGCTGAACCTCTGTCGTTTCTTACCTAGCCTCGCGTACTCCTGCTGCTAGTCTGTGGATCCGCACCTCTGTTGGTGGATTTGATGGAATAGCCAGCTCCAAGACATTGCAACAAGAATCACCTACCACATGCACCAACTATTGATATTGTGACACCAGTTCATTGAGTTGCAAGTTGAGTTGTTCCATGTTTATCTTTTGCTCCCTAAGGACTTGGATCACGCGGCTCTCCCTAGCACGCAGCTCTGTCGTTATCCCTTCCTATAGCAGATACAGTGTCTCACACGGAAGGGCAACCAGATTAAGGCCAAGTCCTTTCATCATGCTGACTGAAAATCAATCAGCCTCATTTGCTGCTACTAGGGCCCCTTCTAGCAACATTATTGTGTTTTCCATCCATGTGCACAACATCTGCTCTATTGCTAAGGATCCTGCTGCGAGGTGGGTTGAGAGGGTACCCACCTGAGGGGGATGCACCTGTAACTCTTGCAACTACGCCTTGAGGGTCCCCAACACAATCTGGTGCTCCTGCATAAAATCCTGAAGAGCCTCATTGGTGACATCACGCACTGTCTCGCCAATGTCATGGAGATCACCCTCGGTTAGAGTGATCAGGTCAATGGAAAATTTTGAGGCCTTAACCTTCTTCCTTGGTCCTGCTCTTTGTGTCATGTGTGGGCACTTCACTGTGTGGATGCGGTCCCTAGGTCCGTGCTTCCTTCTACTGTTTCTACTTCCTCTACCTCCTTCCCCTACGAGGGCATTGCTTGGCTCTTCCACCTTCGCGGTTGCTTCCTCTGCCTCCTGTGCTACTACTGCTTCTTCTGCAGCCTTTTTCTACTCGACAACTTTTTGTGCCACCTCTTGCGCTGCTCGTACCTCAGCTGCTATTGTTTCCTTCTGCCTTTTCTCGGCCAACTGTGTGACGTGCAACTTGGCATCATCCTTCTTCTTCTATGCTACCACCCTCTCGAGTTCTACAAGATCTGTGGCACGCCATTCCGGAGGCCATGCCTCCAAGACAGTGAAAATGGCGTCGTCAGTGGCTATAAAGGGTAGCTTTGTCAACTGCTTTGTCAAATCCTATCACGCCTTGATAAAGATGTTGTGCATATCAGCCTTAAATTCTGCAAAACTTTGCACATTGTTGTACACCATGGGTGACAAACCCGACTTTCGGTTGATCCACATCCGGGTGTTCATCTCCATGAGTACCGAGAAGATCTTGCTGTCACGTATCCTTTTTGCATCCTTCGTGGTCCAGAGTGAAGCGTACTTCGCAGCCTCTGGTAAATCTCTGTCAATTATGGGGAATTGACTGTCCTTTGGCAATTCCCCCGCTATGAGCACTATGGATAGAAACAACCACGCATAGGGGAAGGTTTTACCCTGATCTTGGGCTTTGCAACAATTTTTCAAAAATTCTGCTCAAAGGAATTCAGACCAGTTAAATTGGACCCCCTACGCGCACTGCTTGGCTAGTGCGACCACTGGCGCCGGTACCTCGTTGGCATGGCACCTCTACATAACCTTGACGACTAGCATTTGGGTTGCTATGCGTACCACTTTATCCTTGATGCTAGAGATGGCGTAACCCCTCTTCTTCTCTAGCTTGTACTTCATCTTTATGGCCTCCGCGTGGGCCAAATCACCACCCTTCCCTTCCGATATGGTCGCGGGGTCCTTCCCTTTGTAGGGTAGATGGGAAATGCGATGAATTAAGTCTGCCGTGATGGGGATGGGCTCCTCCAGCCATAAACACCAATCATGCACCAAGCATACAAGCTGCTTGATGATGAAAATGGCTACTGGGGCACGGTGGAAATGCGACACCCATAGTAGGTTCAGCAGCTTGACCTTTTCCACACCGCGCATCCACTTCCACAGCTCTAACGTTGTCACCACCCTCGCAGTGTTCTACTTCATGGGGTTCCCGGTCTTCAGGTGGGGGAACTTCTCGCGGTCAGCGAGGTCCCAATATTCAAACTTCATTGTTGGCACACAGCCTAGGTGTGTGCCTTCAAACACAATGCCATCTGGGAGGAGCGAGATCTGGAGTGAACTCTTGGTTTCATCCATGTCCTTTAGCACTTTGGTCTTCCCCTTCCGCGGAGGGACATACGCGCACAATTTTTTCGTAGAGTGTGTAGGTGGAATATCCTACTCCATTACTTCGTCTTCTTCCTCTGCGATGATAAGGGCCTACAAATCTTCTTCCTCCTCATTTGTCTCTATCGTGACAACTTTCCCCTTCTCTTCCATTGATAGCTGCACAACGGGTTCCTCGGGGACACACGTACTGGAGCCATTGTCTGTTTATCCTTCTTAGGTCTTGGTGTACGTGGTGATTTGGGTATCTCTGCCACAACCCTGGCACCTTCTGGAACATCGTCCACAATTGGGGTTTGCGCGGCCTTGCCGGTGGTTACCTCTTCTATTCCCAAACCATCCTTAGTTGTTGTCATTGTATTTGGGCTGTAATCTGTCACTTGCGAATTCAGGGGCTCAATCAATGCTCGACTCACAATGCTCAGGGCTCTGCTTAATCGCTCAATTCTCAAATGACCAAGTGTTGTTTGCTGGGCAGCCCCTTGCATTTTATAGTGCCTTTTGAATTCGAATTCGACCATTCCCCCCAATTCTAGGTCATTAATGCTTTCTTGGCGGCAAATTTTCCCAAATCTTGCCCATAAATCGCATCTTAACTGTCTGCTGCCCACTCCATTTGGCCTCAAGTCGATCATCCCATCATGAACAGTGACTTCAACAGTCACTTTTAGGCCAATCCGCGCAGCAGCGCAGTCCCTCGTGTGCGTCACCGACCTTGTGACTCTCTGCTTCTACGTGCATCTCCAACATTGTGCAGCTCCTGGGCAAGATAGTTTATAGTCCCGCGCTCCCTTCCAATTGCCTGGAGCGCTAAGACTATCATTCACTTGGCTAGTCAGGTGGTTGCACCACCCGTGTGGAGTGTCATCCTATCCTCCATCATGGTTCTTGGAGAATCCCCACCTTCTATTGTTGTGGTCGACATCGCGCACTTCACCATTTGCAATGTGCTACCCTGGGCACTACGCTTGATGATATGCGGTCCAAGCCAAGGCATTAGACTAACCAATTCACGGCGATAGTTCTCAAACTTGTCAGTATGATCGTACACACCTTGCCTTACCATTCTAGTGTTTTCGGCGAGAAACTCTTCCTTTATCTCGTCCTCCAGCTTCTTGACCTCCGCGTCCATCAAAGTGCTTTTCTCTCTTAACCGTACCCTTTCTTTTTCAAGTTCGTGAAGTCTAAGGTTTCCCTGTTGGATTTCTTCCTCAAGTCTCATGTGTTCTGTCTCTTGCGGCTGTGTGATTCCTTCTTTTTGGGCTTTGTGAACCGTTGTATCTACGGGTGTTGTCATGCGTGGACTAGGCTTTGCCTGCTCCATAGGGATTACAACATCTGCTTCATACTTCAGCATCGGAAGTGCCCGCGCAGTCAGAGTTTTGCACATGGTCCTATAAGCCCATAGAACCGCTGGTACGTGCAAGTCCCAGTCAGTGCGTCTCACATGGTGGACCGTGTTCAGTACTTCACATACTTTGTCAAAGGCTTCCATGCGGATAATCTTCAGCGCGCTTGGTTTTATCATACTTCGTCATTCGTGCCATTGCCTTGCCCGCTCCTGCTTGTTGGTCCTATTTCCTATCACGAGGATGGTGTGCGTTTGTGCAGGTTGCGTACCATACACCTGTACCCATCTGAAGAGGTGGGTGTGCAGGCTATTTCATTTGGCATACCCAGCCTTCATCCTCATCTGAGGCTTCCCAAACTGTATGAGCATTATCCTTCTGCATTCACACCAGTCCTCAAAATTTCTTTGATACATACCCCATCATTTTGCGGGCGTAGCGCGCAGTGCCCATTTCAGAGCATCGAAACGTTGTTGTTCTGGTACTTCTCTAATTTTCTTTAAGAAATTATCCACCTCACCCAACCCGTCATACATAGGAAGATCTCTTACCTTTATTGTCACGCAGCACAGTGAACTCATCATCATGTTACAATTGAGCGTGGGTACCTCGTGTAACTAGTTCTGCCATCGCTCTATCTCCTCGTCCGAATCAAAGGTGCAGGACCTTTCGTGCTCCCACGAAAGCGTGCCATCCACTGTTGGATTCACCCAGTCCTGTTCCCGAGCAGTTATCTTGTAGACACAGTCTAGATCATCGTCGCTCTAATCGTCGCGCATTGGCTCTGTGTAGCGCGATCGCTCTCATCGTCGCGCACTGGCTTTGTGTAGCGCGATCCTTCTGTACGGTCTAAAGGTACCACTACACGTAGTGAATTTTTCTCAAAAATCATCTTGCGCTTCTTTAGATTTATCACTCCATTCATGTCAGTGGCCCAATCTATCCCCAGTAGCACTGGATAGGGATTGTTGTCATCAACAATCTCTATCACTTTGAAATCTGCAAGCGTGCTCGCACCTTCGATATCTAGAGATTCCCTGCAATCTTACCATCAGTAGGACATTCACAATTAAATAGGAGACCATTGTAATGCGATCCTGCCCATGCACTCCCATGTCTGATTTGGCAGGACGTTCATGTTCGATCCTAGATCCAAAATTACTTGATCCATTTCATATTCCCCGATTTGCACAGTCAATATCATCTCCCTTCTTGTTCGCATTGTGTGCTTTCTGAGCTTCCGGACTACACATGGTTCTCCTGGTCCAGCACATCTAGTGATGAGTTCTTGTAGTCCCTTCACAGCCTTGCTGTCGCGAAACAACTTCATGCATGTCTCCAGAAAGGTAGTAAGCATTGATGGGTCCATCTCCGGTTCTAGTTTGTCTTTACTGCCTGAAGTGGAGGCCTTCGTGAAGCTCTTCGTAGCTTCCATGAATGTCTCCTTTGCACGCTCCAACTCGAACTCTGGTTCCTTTGTTGGAGCTTTACGAACCTAGGCACTCTCTTTGGGCTGCTTGCCCTTGTCATCTCCTGTTGTGATACCGCTTCGGAGCACGATGTTTACATTTGGGTCCTCCTCGCGTGGCTCAAACCTCATCATTTGCAAGTTCTGAGTCGAGGTAGGTTGGAGTGTTCCTTTATTGCGCAACCTTGCTATCAGTGTGGGGCAGTCCTCCGTCTCATGATCAAACTGGGTACAATATAAACATGATGCTCTCGTCGGATTTGTACAATCGTGGGCATAATGCCTTGGCCCTCCGTAATTGTAACAAATCAGTTGTCCACGACCCCTTTCTGGTCCCATTCCACCTCGACCTTGTCTACGCCCCTGAAATCCAGTGAGCACCATCCCTACATTTTGATAAAGGGCTCACATTTCGATCTGAACTCTATAGGTAGGAGTCTGATCCATCATTAGTTCATAACTTCTACAGGTGCGCTCATCATGGCCTACTGATCTACATAAATTACAGAAAAACTATTGGGACGTCTGTGTATACTTTTGTAATAAGCGACAGTTATCCGTAGCATGCTTCCCTCTTATCTGACAAATTGCGCACCATAATGTAGGTGCTACGCTTGGTCCTGCTTGTGCCTCTGGTCTCAATGGAATTGGCTCTCCTCTCGCTAGGTAGTTCGTGAAGATTGGACAATGGTCATTTCATGTGCCTGGCGTTTGCACTTTATGCACTATACCTCCTCGCACACTTCTGGGCGAGTTGTCCTGTCTTGTTTCAAACTCTGCATCTCCAGACATAGGTTTTTCAACTGCACGTGGATCTATTGGACTCCTAGGTTAGGATCTTGTATTGGGGTCTTGTGCAATCTCATTGCAATCTCCAAAGCTTCGAATTGAGTGGATAGCTTCTGCTGTGACAGTGTGGTCTTTAGATGCAGCGTTAGTGACGCTACAAACCATGCGCAGTGCTACCCATCTGTCAAGGTCATGTTGGCATCACAAATCATACCCTTTAGTCTCTGATCTAGCTCCCATGGGGTCTCGCCTGGAAGCATCGCGATTTCCTTAAACCCTATAATCAATTGTGTCTCCAATTTTGGCTTGCTAAATTCCCTATTTAGCGTAGCTTGGATATCCGTGATCCCTGCGTTTAGATTGTCATTGGAATGCTTAATGTACCACGTCAATGCGCGATGGTGTAACATGCTTACCAACATTGCCTTCTTTATATTGTCATCCGTGACTCCTTGTGCTTCCCATACAACCTTTACCACGAACCAAAATTGGTTCGGATCTTCGTTCCACTCCTTTGAACACCAGAAATTTGATCGTGCTCGCCATATTGAACTGTGGTGGTGGCAGAGGTGGTGTGGGCGGAGATGGGGGTGAAGATGGTGAAATTGGTGGTGGTGTAGGTGGGGGTAGTATGCATGGAATTCGCTGCCTTATCAGATTGATTGCAGTTCTTGGTGAAACTTTTGCGAGCTCTTCCTCACTTTCTTGCCGAGGCAAAATCAAGGGGCTAGTTTCTATTTCTGTGCTACCTCAATTTCTATAGATCCTCCCACTTTGCATAGCCCCAAACATCAATTTATTTGCATAACTCGCTTTTCACACAGTAGCATTTTAGTCCAAGTGTTCAAAGATTTAACGTACTTACCTCGTGGTCCTTTGAGGAAGCGTCATTCCGTCTCGCTGTAGCTGACTGAAGTATCTACCATGAACTTGGTGATAAACCCTCCTATAATTCAATTAAGCCAATGGTCCAAAACACACGTGATCTTATCTTTCGATGCTTCTAGTCTAGACACCAACTCTGGAGTCCACACAATAGGTTTGTCGAGCCTACACCTTCCTTGACTATCTGCTAGCTTCGCGATCCACCCGTAACACTCAAAGGGGAAGGATGTAAAGAAAATTTCATGGATTTCCATATATAAGTAGTGCTCTAACTAGTGTTCCTTTGATACTCATGGATTCCTGTTTTCTTGTGCCGTGAACTCATGAATCTTTTTGTCTAACCACTCTTCAATTTCTTTCTTTGTCAGATTCCAGTGACACGACATCAGACATCTCTTATGCAGATCTGGGTCCTGGCAACGGAACCATTTGTTGGCTTGTTGGGACCTGACCCAAGTTTAAAGGTGATTTAGCCAAACAAATCCTTGTACCACTGGCCCTTTTGGCAACAGTACGTAGAGCGCGGATTGAGGTCTCACCTGAAGTAGTATGGGGGGGTGCTAGAACCAGGTTTCCACTCCATGGAGATGTCTGATGAGTTCAAGTGGTTTGCAGTTTGACCCTACGCGCACGTCGCTGCGCGCTCTTTCCCATTCCTCGTAGCCTGGAATGCTACCTTCGCGTAGCCTTACTCAGGGGCCGAACACTATTATTACCCAAGTCCTTACTAGTATTCCACTGTTAGTTGATTAACTTAGCCTACTTGTATGCGTTAAAGTATACTTAGCAATATAAATCATTCATAGATGTGTGTGGAGTAAATAAATAGTACATTTTCAAATTATATCAAGCATGTAATAACCCAAGAACAGACACACAGAATTAAGATAAAACTTCTCTTTATTATTTTCTTCCTAGGTTACAAACTCGATTCTGCCCTGTGCACTCAGCTGTAGGGGTCCGTGCACTCAGCTGCATACTACTAGGCCTTTGCGCACTCAAACACACTTAAACACTTAGACTCTTGCTCTTCGCTTCTACTTCACTATCTCTTCCTTCGTTCTCTTTTACACTTAGATCCTTGCTCTATTTATACAATCCCATGGTCTGCGGACCATGGGTAGGCTGACCTTACATTACAAAACTAGGGCAGATAACCCTGTGACTCTATCATACATTTCGTGCTCCGTGGCCGCAATTTGCGGAGTCTTTACAACAATAATGGGTCAAAACTTGGGCTTTGAGCCCCAAAACATGCCTTGGGGGGATTCCATGCCCAACAATAATGTAGGTAGCCAGGAAGCATACTCCTTCACTGATGGGTTCTTGGGGTACCATTAGATCAAAATCACACCAGAGGATAGAAGAAAGACAACCTTCGTGACTTAGTGGGGATGTTTTCAGTACACTATAATGTCTTTCGGATTGAAGAACGCGCCTGCGATCGTTTCGTGTGTAGTCATTGTTGCATTTAAAAAATTCATTCATAAGTTTCTAGAGGTGTACTTTGATGACTGGAATGTGTTTGGGCTGGTAAAATGCCAAGTGAAAAGTTTGTGCATGATGCTAGATACTTGTTGAAGGTACTAGATTGCGCTCAATTTGAGGAAATTCCTGTTTTGTGTTCCTTTTGGGACTCTGTTGGGACATGTGGTTTGTAGACAGGGATTGATGGTAGATCCCGCAAAGATCACAATGATACTTAACTTGGAGGCACCGAGGAGTGTGAAACAACTGCGCACAATATTAGGACATATGGGGTATTACATGAAGTTTATCAAGGGCTATGTCGATATCACAGCACCTATGGAGAAGCTGTTGAAAAAGGATGTCACATTATGTTGAAACGAGGACTGTAAGAACAACTTGGATGTATTAAAAGAAAAAATGGTCACGATGCTGATTTTAGTATTCCCGGATTGGAAGAAGGAGTTTCATGTACATGTAGATGCATCATGTCTAACACTGGGAGTAGTACTGACATAGGCTGGCGGATGAGAATTGGAACATCCTATAGCATTCACAAGCAGGAGGCTATCCAAGGCTAAGAAGAACTATTCCACCACCGAGCGTGAAGGGTTATCCATGGTATACACGCTCTAGAATTTTAGACACTATTTGTTGGGTGGACATTTTAAGATGTATACAGATCATTCTGCATTGAAATACTTGGCCAATAAGCCTGTGTTGGGGGCACGGAATCTGTAGGTGGATTTTTTTTGTTCCAGGAGTATGATTTTGAGGTATTGAGAAGCCTGGATGACTGAACGCGGGACCAAACCATCTATCACGCATCGAAACAGGGGAGGAACCCACTGATTTGGAGGAAGGATTTCCTAACACGCAACTATTTGCAGGGCGCGTCGTGGATGGTCACTTTGAAGATATCATACACTTCCTAACAATAGTAATTCGCCTGGAAGGCTACACTGTCCAGCAGAAAAAGGAGTTAGTGGTACGCGTGACAGACTTTTCTCTCATTGCCGAACATCTGTACAAAATGGGGTCTGATGAAGTATTGCGATGATATGTACTAGAGTTTGAAAGGAGAAGTATCCTTGCGGATGCTCATGGGGATGCCATGGGAGGCCATTATGCAGGAAGAGAAACTGCGCAGAAGATTCTACGCACAGGGTTGTGGTGGCCGAACCCCCATCAGGATTCAAAAGCTTACTGCAAGCATGTAATGTGTGTCAAAGGACTGGCAGGCCATCGTAGAGAGATGAGCTGCCTTTGAATCCATAGATGATATTACAACTCTTTGAGAAATGGGCGACAAATTTTGTGGGACCTATTTATCCTCAAGGGAAGAAGATGGGAGCACGGTACATTATCACCGTGACTGATTATTTGACTCAATGGGTGGAGGCACAACCTGTGAAGGGCTGCATAGGTCCGACCACTGCAAAGTTCCTCTTTGAGTATGTATTGACGTGATTTGGGTGTCCAAAGATTCTGATGAGCGATCGTGGCACGCACTTTCTGAACGAGATGATCGACTCGTTGACGGAGGAATTTAAGGTATATCACCAGAAAAGCACACCCTATCACCCATAGGCCAATGGGACGGTGGAAGCATTCAATATGGTGCTGGAGAACACGCTGACCAAGGTTTGCAATGCTTAGTGAAGTGATTGGGACCTGCACATACCCGCAGTACTATGGGCCTATCAGACAACATGCAAAAAGTTGACTGGACAGACACCCTTTAGGCTTGTATATGGTGTTGAAGCAGTGATGCCCATGGAATACATTGTGCCTAATTTGTGCATAGCGGGACTCACATGTATGATGGATCGCGGAACCCTGGAAGAGAGGCTCGCACAGCTAGTTGAGCTTGAGGAGGAGAGATTTCTAGCTAGATTTCACCAATAGGTCCAAAAGCAGCACGAAAAAGCATGGCATGATCGACACATTAAGCTGTGCACCTTTAAGGTAAATGATCTGGTTTTGTTATATGATAACAAGTTTAATAAATTTCCAGGGAAATTCAGAATGCACTAGTTAGGGCCCTATGTCATTAAGGAGATTACTAATGGTGGAGTAGTTCAGTTGGTTAAATTGAATGGAGATCCCTTCCCAGGAAAGGTGAATGGCAACTGATTGAAGCCATACACTGGTGATCTGGCTAGATGACTACACGAAGGTAGCATAGTCTTAGCGCTCCAAGCAGCTGAAAGGAGGTGTGAGTCTATAAACTACACTGCCTTGTTTGGGAACTGCGCGATTTAAGGATTGTGCGGAGCGAGGAATTGTCACGGTTTTCGCAACAGCACAAAGGGAGTTGTGCTACCCAGGGATAAATCACGTAGTTCAGCTAGAAAATGATCGTTAAAGTCACTGTTCATGATTTGACGGTAGAAATGCGGCCAAATGGAGTGGGAGGTTGGCATTTAAGACGAACTTTATGGGTAAGATCCTTGGAAATATACAACTAATCCACCATTAATGAACCGAATGTGGGGGGAACGGTCAGATTTGAATTCAAAATGCCCTATAAATTACAGGTGGCTGCCCAGTGAAAAAAACTTGGCATTTTGAGAATTGAGTTGTTGAGCTCTTAGGCGCACATGAATCAAGAATTCTTTGAAGCTCTGATAGTGAGTTCGGCATTTGAGGAATTACTAGAGGCAACACAAGAACTATTGAATAGCGTCATTTCGACACCCGCAAAAGCTATGGACACAGAAGAAGTGACAGCCGAGGGGGCTGTGCTAGAAGTTGTTAGGGAGGTAGAGGCAGTTGCTTTGAAGGTTGCTGAGGTATTAGATGAAGTTCCCAAATCACCACGGACGCTTAGACTGAAACCGACCCCAACCAAGGAGAGTGCGAAGGGTAAAAAGGGAAAGTTGGTCGCGATACCGGTGCATGCATCGCTGAGAATAAACCATCCGAAGGATAAGCCCACCGCACATGAAAAGGGTAAAGCCATTAACCTGGAGCTGGAGGAGGAAGAAATGGAGGACATCCCGATGGATGATGAGGACTTGGGGATAGAAGTGGAGGAAGTTGAAGTCCAGTGTGCTAACCCTATCACTAAGTTGCTCGAGTACATCCCTCTGTGCAAGGGCAAGACCAAGGTGCCAAAGGACATTGACAAGAGAAAGGTCCCCTTGCAAACCCTTTGCTGCCGGATGAGATTGTCTTTGAAGGACCACGCTTGGGGCAGGTTCCTCTATTAAAACTGGAAGATTGGGACTTAGTTGACCATGAGAAGTTCCTGTAATTAGCAACAGAGCAGCTAATGCGCTGCATTATTGATACAACCACCAGGATGACTGCATTGGAACTACAGATGTGGCTTAGGGGAGCAGGCAAGGCAGGTCTGCTCAACCTGCTATGGGTGCCACACTACAACCACACCTCGATTACAGTATTGGTCATCAAGTAGCTGCTATGCTTGGTGCATGATGGGTGTTTGTGGCTGGAGGAGCTAATATGCATCACTGAAAGATTTATCCATAGGATCACATGAATTCCATACAAAGGATAAAATATGGCCATGATGTTTGGTAGAAAAGGTGGCGAGCAGGCCCTCATGGAGGCCATGAAGGAGAAATTGAAGCTTGTGAAGAAACCGCTAGGCTATGCCATCTCAAGTATCAGTGACCCTGCAGTCAAGGTGGCCACATAGATTTTGGCAGGAAAGGTGATGAGGGAGTGTCGTACAGATGAAGTGTCAGCACCAATCGTTTCTCTTGCAACCCAATGCATCGAAGGAGTCCATTTCAATTGGGCGCACTATCTCTCCGATGAGTTCCTTGCGAACTGCCGTAAGGCACAAGAGCTCAATAAGACTTTCCATTATGTGTGGCTCTCACTGTCTATTGTGCTGGTAACATGGGAGCTATTGGAAGATAGTCAATTCCCCTCAGTCGTGCCAGACTTGCCAGAAGTAGTGAAGTACACTACGTTTTGGGTGACCAAGGATGCTCAACACATCAAAGATAGCAAGAAATTTTGGATCTTGATGGAGATGAACATCCGCATGGCTATCAATTGCAAACCGCGGATGTCACCTACTGTGTTTGCCAACTTGTAGGGGTATGCATAGTTCAAGGTAGACTTTCACCATGTTTCAATCAAGGCGCAAAAGGACCCTACATAGACATGGTATGACTTGCCTTACTTGTCAACAGATGACGCAATTGATGCAATTCTTGATCGTTGGCTGGCAGAGTGGCACACTACCTCAGACTTAGTAGTGGGGGCGAGTAAGTCCAACGTGTAGTGCAAGAAGGAGGAGGCCAAGCTCAAGATGGCACAGCTGGCCAAGAAGAGGAAGAAGGAGGCCACTGACAAGGCCCAGGTGGAGTGCGATGTTGCCCATCAGACAGGTGGAATAGAGCGTGGCTCTGATAAAGGTGCAAGGTCGCCTTCGCCCGAGACAGAGGAAGAAACAGACGAGCAAACAGAGTAGCACAGTGCGGACCCGCAGGCGACGTCGGCTTGCATCAAGCGTCCAAGGGAACAAGAGAAAGGAGTGTCAAGGAAGAAATCCAAGGCCACCAAGACGTCGCTGGACCTAATCACCCTCATAGATGGGGATTTGCATGACATTGGAGACATGGTGTAGGATGTCACTGTGGAGGCACTACAACAGTTTGAATAGCAGCAACAGCTACTACTGGGGGCCATCCAGATAGGTCTACAGGAGCTGCAGACCTGCACATCATAGGCTGGAACGGTGTCCACTAGCCTTGCTATCGGCACTTTAGAAGCCGTTGAGATGCTACGTGCGAAGGTCACCAACGCGATAGTGTTGCCGGATGGAGCACTGACCACAAAGAATGAAGCTGATAGGCCCACTGTCAGTGCCCTCAAGGGAGTGGGGTTGGATCTAGCAGTGCCCCCTAGTGAGGCGCTCCACCTATTGCCGGATGAAGTGATTGTGGAGTTGAGGGCCCGTGAACACCGCACTCTACAGGTGATCAATGAGCAGAGGATTAATAATGAACAGACGGCCCTATGGTGAGACTCTGCCATTGACGTCGTGATTGAGGTAACCAATTGAAACAAGCTTATAGTTCAGGTTGTGGAGGAGGCATGCAGAATGGTCTCAACGTTGGCCATTCCTGAGGAAGAA
The DNA here is from genome assembly GCA_031772625.1 of Pinus tabuliformis. Taxonomy (NCBI): domain Eukaryota; kingdom Viridiplantae; phylum Streptophyta; class Pinopsida; order Pinales; family Pinaceae; genus Pinus; species Pinus tabuliformis. Next base: position 88,842,564 of record CM062819.1, on the reverse strand, counting down.
CTGACCAAGGTGCGCGTTCGCAAGCTTGCTACAGGGGTGCGTGAAGATCACACAGAGATGGCTAGGATTCAATTGGAGTTGAACCTACAGATTGCAGATCTACAGTTGAAGCCCCAACCTTCAACTCTGCCAGAAGTCAAGGAGCAGCGTGCAACCACTGTCGCAGAGGCAATAACAGCAGTAGATAGTGCAGTAGCAGACCACACACAACTTTTCGAATAGTCGTTTGAGGTCTTGACGAGCCTGCAGGAGGACCCTAATGTATAGCAGATGGAGACAGAAGCGTGAGAACTACAACAACACTATGATGAAGTAAAAGGCATAGCGCGAACTGTCTTTCTCACGTAGTGACTGGAAAAGTTGCAGGAGGGCAAGCAGTTGAAAGAAAAAGTAGATGCAACACAACACAAGGAGGCAGTTGTGAAAGTGTGATTGAAGCCCTGGTTGTATGAGGCTTACACGGTCATGGCCTCTATTGAAGGAAATCTTGTGAATCTGCAAGAAACTCAATAGACGCTCCAGGTCGACAGTTCAGGACCAGCGACCGAGTAGTTGATTGAAGAAGCAAAGTAGGTGGACACACGGTTTACTGCCAAGGTTGTGGTCATACAGGTTGAGCTAGGAGGTCTTCACGCCAAGATCTCCATGCCTATAGAGTGACTCGAGGGCCAGTCACCATGTTTGTGTTGGGGGCGTGTTGGGAATGGGATCCCCCATGGACAGTTTTGGGGCTAAAAGCCCATGTTTTGGGTCAATTTTGTAATAAAGTTGTAAAGTCTCCGCATTTTGTGGTCACAGAGCGCGAAGGTGTCATGAGTCATAAAGGGTTGTTCGCTCTTATTTTCTAAAGTGTAAAGCCAGCTGTAAAGATCCACACATGGTTCACGGACTATGGGATTGTATAAAAAGGAGCTAAGTAGGTAAGCTCTAGGAAGTCTTAAGTCTTTAAGGAAGAATTAAGTGAAGAGTCTTGGTAGATAAGTCTAAGTGGTTTGGGTAAATGTCCGCAACTGAATGCATAGAGGCCTAGGGTAAATGTCCGCAACTGAATGCATGGACCCCTGTAGTTGTGTGCGCAGGGCGGATAGAGTCTGTAATAATATGAAGATATCAATAAAGAGAAGTATTCTACAAATTCTATGTTTTTATTTCTCGTTAATTCTTCTGGTTATATTGCATTTTGGGTTTAATTTACAATGTTTATGTGATGTGCGAATATATGTGATCATATTGGTTAATTGAACGCAAGTAAGAATATCAAATTATTCAGCGCTAACTGTGATTTTTTACTAATATAAGTAAAACACTTAAGACAACGTAAGAATCTATACAATACACTGTCATAGCAGCACGAAAGTGCCTGGATCGCGGGTTAACGCTGCATGGAGGTCAGTCGTACACCTTCATGGAGGTATTAAAGGGTGGAACAAAGGGCTAGACTAACAGAGCCCTAAGTCTTAGCGACCTGCGTGAAATTAGGAACAAAGGGTATAGACCGACATCATGACCATCTCAGGGTGTGGAAACTTGGTTCCAACATCCCCCCATACTACGTCGGGTGAGACTTCGGACCACGCACCGTGGGTTGATGCCGAAAGGGCCAATAGTGTAGGGATTTGTTTGGCTAACTAACGCTGAACTTGGGTTAGGCCCCACACAGCCAACAATGTCCGATCCTAATCACCCAGAGTGGAAATACTTGAATTTTTTATTTTATTTTTGTTGTATCTTTAGGGACTTTTAGAGAGTGCTCTTTGCTCCTAGTTGGCCTAGCTTTACAACATTTTGAGTCTTTAAGTATATCTCTTTAAAATAATTCAAAGTGGCTGATCGACCGGCTCGTCGATCCAGGAGACTTCATGGGCTATCACCTATGAGTCCTGAGCCTTCTCCTCGAAGCCGTAGGAGCAATCCTGCCAGTAGCTTTCAACTGGTGGCAACAGGTGCATCGAAGATTGATCCTCCGGTTGGAGTTATTGATTCAAAAGATAGACCTGGTACAAGTAGAGAGTTAGAGAGGAACACTCCAATTCTTTCTTGAGTCCTCTTCCAGTCGTAAGACAATATTGAGGTTGAAGAGCTTTCTAATTCTATTACGACTCCTAATTATCCTCTTCCTCCTGATTATCCAGACGTTTTATTATACATTTGGACTCAACCCAACAGGCCTTCGAGCCCAGGTTTATATTGATATTTTCCTTCGATGACCACGGCTGGAAGCATGGAATCCATGACAAGTGCTACGAGTATGCAAACTCCAGTATCTGTACAAGGAGGAGGAACCATTTCTATACCTTTCGTTACTCCTAGCACCGTTATATTTGGTTCTACTTCCATTCCATCTTCGAGTGGAAGTTCTCAAGCTGTTACTTCTGGCATTGGTTTTTTCCCTTTTGGAATGTCGACCAGCGCAATTCCTTCGGTTCCTTTAAGTATCCCATCAGCTGCCTCCACATCCATGGCAAGTGGATCAGCTTATTTTTAGGGTTTGCCATTTAGTGGTGGTCATATACCACATTCCAATCCAACTTTGGGATCAATGCCTTTTTCCTCTATGGGTCAAAGTTATAATCCGTTTCAAAGTTGGACAAACCCTACGGTTAGTGGGTTAGGAGCCAGGAATCAATATTATTTCGACCAACAAGGGAATATGCCATATTCTTCTGTCAATTCTTTCCAAAATTTTTCTCCCTATGCTAATACATGGAACCCTTACCAAGGGCTCTCTGCTCAGTTTTGTAGACATACAGTTTTAAACCCTTTGGCCCTAGCACAGTTTTAAACTCTTTGGCCTCAACACAGTTTCATTTGATGGACATATAATTTTAAACCCTTTGGCCCCAACATAGTTTTCTGCCAAAGGTAACATGTCTGTTATCTCTCAAACTGTACCGGTGAACATCTCTAGGAATCCTAACATAATCGAAAATGTATTCATTGGAGCTGACTTTTCCCATGAAGAAATTCAAACTTATATCGATCTCTTCAAAGAGTTTCATGATGTGTTCTCTTGGTCTTAGTGGAAATTCTTGGAATAGATCCATCTATTGTCCGACATGAGTTCAAGACATACGAAAATGCTCAACCTATTCGTCAAAAACTTTGACCGGTTAATCCTAGAAAAGCAGCAGCTATTAAAGCTGAAGTCAAAAAGCTGCTAAAGGGAGGTTTCATATACCCCGTTCCTCTAATGGAGTGGGTCTCTAATCCAGTCCCCATAGACAAAAAGCAAGGAATTATTTAAGTATGTATTGACTTTAGGGACCTAAATAAGGCTTGTTCGAAAGACAATTACCCCACACCCTTTATTGATCAAATTATTGATGAATGTGCGGGTACTAAAATTTTTTCGTTCATGGATCGTTTCTCTGGTTACAATCAAATTACTATCCGTCTAGAGGATTAGCACAAGACAACCTTTATTTGTCCTTGGGCTACATTTGCGTACAAAAAGATCCCTTTTGGCCTAAAAAATGTTGGAGCCACTTTTCAGCAGGCCATGTCTTATGCTTTTCATGAAATCAAGCACGTTATTGAAGCATATCTGGACGATTTAGCTGCTCGTTCTCAAAACAGAATTAATCATCCTAAGCACCTTCAATTGATATTTGAGCGGTGTCATTTTTATAAAATCCGGTTGAATCCGAATAAGTGCGTTTTTGCAGTCACATCTGGACGGTTGTTAGGATTCGTTGCGTTAACAGAGGGGATTCGTGTTGATCCCTTCAAGGTTGAGGTAATACCTCAGTTTCCTCCCTTGTCTTCCATACGTCAACTTCAAAGTCTCCAAGGAAAAGCAATTTTATTGAGGAGATTTATAGCTAATTATGCCGAGATCACAAAAGGATTTATGTGTTTTCTTAAGAAAGGGGTCCCGTTTTTATGGGATGATTTCACGCAATGATATTTTGATGCTTTGAAAAAAGCATTAACCTCTGCTCCATTGTTGAGTCCACCTGATTATAGCAGAGATTTCCTCTTGTATCTCGCTGCAGCAGAATAAACCATTGGTATGGTTTTGGTTGAGGAAGATGATGCCTTATGTGAGCATGTAATCTACTATCTAAGTCGAGGCTTGGTAGGTCCTGAACTGCGTTATTCTCCCATCGAGAAATTAGCTTTGGCAGTTTTCCATGCTATCCAGTAGCTTTGGCATTACATTTTGCTTTGAAAAAAGTTCGTCTTAGCAACCGTTAATCCATTTCAGTTTGTTCTCAGTAGGCGAGTGATTGGGGGCAAATATAATATATGGATTGTCATTTTGCAAGAATTCGATCTCGAATTCATGTCAGTTAAATCTAAGAAATCTTTAATATTTGCAGAGTTGATATTAGAGTTTCCTTGTGAGGAAGAAATTATTCACGAGGAAAGTTTTCCTGATGAATACTTATTTCTTATTTCCTCACAAGATCCCTGGAATGGGGATATCATTATATATCACTAGACTTTGAAGTTTCCTCCTGCTTTTTCCAAAGATGAGCGTACAAAGTTGTGTCACCTCACCAGTAATTATGTTATTATAGGTGACACATTATATCATCGTGGGATTGATTCAATCCTTAGGTGTTGTTTAACCTTGGAAGTAGCCAAGTCAGTTCTTAATGATTGCCATAGTGGAGCTTGTGGCGGTCATCTATCTGGTCTTGCAACAACCCAATTTTTTTTGTGAGCATGCTACTTTTGGCCTTCGACCTTCAAAGATTGTATTGAAGCGGTCAAAAGATACCATCCTTATCAGGTCTATACTTGGAAAATGTGCGTGCATCCAGTTACGCTTTTCCCTGTAATCACCATCGGTCCTTTCACAAAGTGGGGCATTGATTTTACTACTTGTAATCCACCTTGGGAAGGAAATCATAAGTACATAATAATGGCCGCAGACTACTTTACGAAGTGGGCTGAGGCCATGCCTAATTTTAAGAATGATAGTGAAACAACGACCTTGTTTTTCTTCAATCAAGTTATTTCCTAGTTTGTTATCCCTAAAGAGATAGTCACTGATCATGTTAGTCATTTCCAAAATCAACTAATGTCTGAATTAGCTCTCAAGTTGGGTTTCCAGTAGGAGTATTCATCTCCGTATTATCCTCTGGCCAATGGACATGTTGAAGCCGTGAAAAACTCCCTTAAAATCATCATGCAAAGGATGATTAACAAAGCTAGATCCAATTGGCACATCATGTTGTATCCGACACTTTGGGCATACCGAACGTCAGTTAAGACTGCCACTGGCTTTACTCCTTTTCAACTGGTTTACAGGTTGGAATCTATCTTTCCTGTTGAATGTGAAATTCCTTCCCTTAAAATAGCTGTTGAACTTATTCTAGAGACTTTAGTCTCAAGGAGTGCCTTGTTCATTTGGATCATCTTGATGAGCAACGTCGAGATGCCGCCATAATAAACGAAGCCCACAAAAAAAGGGTAAAAACTCAATATGATAAAGCTGTCCATCATAGAAATTTTTCTGAAGGTGACCTTGTCCTGGTCTATGATCAAGACAAAGATGCCTTGGGAGTAGGAAAGTTTACATCTATGTGGTATGGTCCCTTTATAGTCAAGCGGGTTTTGAAAAAGGGAGCTTATGAATTAATTGACTTTGAAGGAAATAAGTTGGCGGAGCCTAGAAATGGGATCTATCATAAGAAGTAATTTTCTTAGGCTTCGGTTGAGCACTTACTTGTTTGTGTATATTGTATGTTTGTACATATCTATCTATCGTTTTTAGTGATGTCGATATTTTTGATTTGCTTTGGTAGGTATTAATGGACGATTCAAAATATTTAGGATTCACCGATGGTGCGAGTAGGCATACCTGGAACCTTGCTTCCGCGGCTTGGGTGATTTATTATCCATATAGCCAGTTGATGGTTTCGAGAGGAGTATGTATCGGTCCAACTTCAAATAATATTGCTGAATATACTACCGTTATTAATTTTCTATCTGAAGCGATATCTCTTGATATTGATTCGTTAGTGGTTTATTTAGACTCACAACTGGTGGTATCTCATCTAAATAACGTTTATCGGGTACGAGAGCCCTATTTGTATCGCCAATTTATGAGAGTACGGTTGTTGCAACGATCATTTGTTTATATCACATTTGTTCACATTCCACAATCAGAAAATTCCTTAGCAGATTTTATTGCTAATCAAGCATTGGACTGATATATATATCATTCATCAAATTAAAAAACATAAAAAATAATCGAAGTATCATTTGTGTATATGATCATCATAAAATCACATGTATATAGATAGAGTGTTTGTGTCCAAAATAATATAAAAAAATCGGGACAAAATTCCCTACAAAATTTGGGCTTATGCCCATCATCGTGTCTAATCATAAAAATATCTGATCACCTATCTAGCTGGCTCAAGATGAGCAGCTAGAAAATAAAAAACGACATTGGCCACACGCCGAAATAGTCACGCCTAGTTTCGTGGTACTCCTACCACGCTGTTGTAGCATTTTTTGGTTTTGATAAGATAGAATAGATTAATAAAAAAAAATTAAAAAAAATATTTTGAAAAAAATGTTAAGTTAGGATATGGAAATAACAATATTGAATAAAATGTTTTTGAATATCTTGATGATTATATCGATATCAAAGAAAATATTATGTTAGAAAGAAAAGAAAACAAATAAACTCTGAAAGTGAGCAAGTCTAAATGCCACTACTATTTTTTTTGCAAAATAATGGTTGTGTGTAGCTTGTCATAAATGCCACAACCCATGACAATCAAATAGTTTAATCTTGACTGCTTCATGCTTTAAATTTGATGTTATAATTAGAGAATAAAGATCTGGCCAAACTGTTTAATCTTGGCAGATCCATAGTTAGGTAGACAATAATAAGGTGCTCATCAGTTTAATTTGAGCCCTTGGATGTTATAAGGTTAGGATTAGATAGTTTGCTTTTTAAAAATAAAAAGAAAGGAAAAGGGTTTGCAATCTTAAATGCACCCATTAAGTGAAGAAAAAATGATAAGATAAGCAAAGGGTAAGTAGAAGAAAGGTTGCAAAAGTATGATGACTGATTGGACAAAATGTACATTTATCATGTTTTACCATATGTTTCTATGTCCATGAGGCAATTACACAAAGCAAATGAAGGTCTACAAGATCAATTAATTAACTTCCCTCATCCCCATTCATCCCTATATTTACTAATTTCCCCTTCCCACCTTCATACAATTCATATTCATTCATTTTCCATAAAAAACCCCTTTTCCTAAGGTTAAAATCCTTTTTTCCTAGGAAAAGTGAAAACCCCATGTTAAATCCCCTTTTACCCAAAAAACCCACAAAAAGATGTTTAGCCTAAGTATTGATGTATATATGTGAAAAGCAAATAACTCATGAAAAAGCATTATACTTAGTGTATTTCCCCTTTCCGCTCATGTTTCATATTAACGCTAACTTATAGTATTAAACCCCTAAAAGTTTCCTTTCCCGTATATTATTAACTCCCTTTACTAAATATCCCGAAACCATAAGTTTTATTATAAAACTATGTATTCCATAACACATCGCATATCAGTGGATCGCAAACTTTTCAACGTGCATGCACTCTCCTCCGCATTGCGATATGCGATGCGCGATGGACCCGGACCCGATGCAAATATATTTCATAATTCATTGCCCATTTCGCATCTTCCCTTCATCACAAGTCCCGACTGAAACATATACCCTTCGCCATTGCAATCTTCAATATGCGATGGGAACCTGGACCCAATCGCAGTATTATCCATGATTTATTTTCCACATCGCATCCGACCCCTATCACATTCCTTTGCGATGGGCCTTCCTTCGCTAAAATGCGATTGCGATATGTGATGATCCCGGACCCAACATCATTTATCTGCCTGAATTCATACTATTTGAAGTCTGCCATACCTTGTTTTGCAAAGGATTTCTTTGTTAAAATGTTTTTATGATTTAAAAGAAGAACCAACCTAAACCTCTATTTAACCATAAAAACCCCGCTAATCTCAGTTTTTAAACCATAATAAATCCCATACTACTATGATTAATCATTGGGCCCCTTCGTTGCTCTTTCCTCTTACCTCCGCTCTGCTCTTTCTCTCCACCACTGTTCGATCAAATGCATTCAAATCCAACGAACCTCAACGATTTTGGGTTGGCTCTCTATCCAAGCATTACTCACTTGAAAAAGCAGTATTCCACCGACCTCCCCTTGCTATGTGTCAGGATCTAGACTATATCGGGTGACCCCTCCCAAAAACCGCCCGCGCCTCATAAGGCGTGCGATGAAAACCAAAACCACCTCCTGCATAATGACAAAATGGCCATTGTCCACTTTGCGCCATAATTCAAAAAGTAAATTATTTTTCCATTTAAAAGCTAAAAATCACAATTCTGCTTTGTTTCGCCCGTTTACACAGTGAAACCTCCATAAACCTTTGTGACCAATAAAACCATTGTTTTACCTTCCGATACGCTCTGGACTCCTTCCAATATCCTTTCGAGCTCAATAAATCCATTGACGACATTCTCTGTCACCTATGTTTTTCTTAACAATTTCTGTGTTTTGCAGGTAAAAATTCCTGTTCCATGCTGTTTTCATACTTATGATTGTTCTGTTTTATAGTCTAGAAACTGTGATAATCATATTATTTTCTGTCTTCTTCTCACCACTATTTGATCTATATCACTGTGTAAAGCTTTAGAGCAGCCCTTTGCTGAGATTTTAATATTATCCAAAGGATTAAGTATTTCAATTCTACATCTGTCTTCATTCATTGGTCTTCCAAAACTAAAACCAAAAACCCCAAAACAATTATTTTAGATGCTTTGGCATTGGTAGCTGACCTACTACTATCTCAAAAGTACAACATCAGATTGGCGCCGTTGCCAGGGATTCAAAATTCTTTTAAATCTCCCTTGGGACAGCGATATTCATTCATTCTTTTCCTTTAAGGTGATCAAAGGGTTTAGAAAGGTTAAAATCATTCACCTAGGTGACTCCACACTCCCAAGATGGCACCTTTTAAACATACCAGATTTCGTTTAGAAGCTAACATAGTTAGTCCTCTGTCCAATCCTGAGAGGATTCTGAGAAAAGCTAGTTCTAAAAGGGGACACCAAACATCTTCTTCTTCCTCTTCATTCTTATAGTCTGAAGAATTAGAATCATTTGACCGTTATAGTAATATCCCATCTAATCCTGATTACTCCCATTTATCACCTAGGGTTGCTGAACTTCTAGATAAAGGAGTTGATTTTAAGTCAACCTACCTTATTCATTCATTAGAATCTCATCCAATACCCACACTACCACCAGGATCACCTAAAAATGAATCTGATTTGGGTGTTAATCTACTAGAATATAAACCCACATATTTCATATCCCCTACCACCTATCATTTTCCTTCCATTTTTGACCGACCTGAAGCTTCTTCTTCTGAACAACTTGAGGAGACCTTCTCTATATATTCATTTCCTCTCTTTTAAACAAAAGAAGGTATTCCTTTACAGGTCCCAAAGTTAGTTCTTAAGACTCCTTTGAAGTCTTTCAGGAGATCTCCTCCTCCTTCACCTCCAACTAGTTCATCAACCCCTGAATCACCATCTTCTTCCTCTACTTCTTCTTCATCCTCTACATCCACACAAACACCACATACTCCACCTGGAAAACCTCATACACCTCAAGCACCTCATACACCACCTGCTGTCATGGCTTTCTGACCTATTGTACAGGCTAGATATGCTACCTTAGTCTTACCTAATAACCTTGATGCATTCCCAGCTGGATACTTAAAATAACTTCCCAAGTACAATGGAGAAACTGGTCCCTCAGCTGAGGAACATCTTCAAGCTTTCCTAGACTTTGTAGAAAACATGAATATTGAACAAGAAAACATTTATATGATATTGTTTGTATAGTCACTTGAAGGAAATGTGAAGATTTGGTTTAGGCAGTTACCAGCAACTTCCATTAGAAATTGGGAAGAGCTTACAACCATATTTAAAAATCAATGGGGTGTGAAAAAGGATCCACTTTACTTCCTCACAGAATTTGAAGAGCTTAAAAGGAACTTCGGTGAACCAGTATTAGATTTTATCAAAAGATTCAATAAACTCTATCACAAAATGCCTGTTGATTGTAAGCCCCCTATAGCAACAACTAAGTCTAGATTTTCTAAAGCTTTTGATGATGACTTTGCTGTTATGATACGAGAGAGAAATTCAAGAACTCTTGAAGATATGCAAACAAATGCTATAGAAGTAGAAGCAAATAGGGCATCTTCAACTTCTTTAAAACTTAAGGAAGAAAAGGCCCAAAGAAAACTCAAATCTGTTCAAGAAGCCTCTAGCTCCTCTAAGACTAAATTAGAAGACTCAAAAATAGATGAAATAACATCTCTTCTTAGAAACCTATCAAATAGGATTTCAAATATTGAGACCCAACCTAGGACAATACAACAAATAGTTACTAGACCCCAAAACTAAAATCAAGGTCAATATAAAATAAATCCACCACTACAAATTCTTCAGAGACCTAACAATGATCAACAGGTTCCTACTCCTCTCTTGATAGATGACCAAAAACCTGATGATAATACTATGACAATTATTGAAGATATTAATAGTATGGATTCTTCTTCCAATCAAACAGTCATCATTCCTCTCTCACAACAAAATGAGGTTCAAGAAGATCAGGAAGCTTCACAGATCTCTAAATATCGTGCTTTCTCTAAATTTTTAATTGCAGAGTTAAACAAGATGTATGATCTTAGGCCTAGGCCTGGTCCTGAGATACCTCCAAAGGAAACTCTAATAATTAAGCCATGTACCAAAACTACTGAAGCTCAAACCACTCTTATTCATCCCTTAGATCAGTGAATTGATACTACCCAAACTGGTAATTTTTTTTTTGTCTACATTTAATGTTGAAAAAGAATTAGAGAGGGTTAAGATCCCAATTCCACTATCAGAACTTTTTAAAAACCCTGGTTACAAAAGACAAGTCAAAAAATGGATACAAAATACCTCGGTTGATGCTGAAGGTGATGTCATAAGTCTACAAGATGAAAAACTAGCAATAGTTTTTGGCCCTAGTTCAGACATGATAGATGAGATAGTGCCTCCTTTCTATGTAACTCTTAAAACAAATGATTCCATGTTGTATAATTGTATGCTTGATTCAGGAGCATCACACAAACTTATGCCAAAATCTGTCATGGACCATTTGAAACTCGACATAACTAGATCCTACCATGACCTGTACACCTTTGATTCTAAAAGGGTGCCCTGTTTGGGATTGATCAAGGATCTAGTGGTTACCCTTGCCCAAATTCCAATGAAAAGTGTAGTACTTGATATTGTTGTCACATATATCCCTCCCAAGTTTGGAATGATCATTTCTAGGTCTTGCGGTGCCAAATTAGGGGGAACTCTACAGATGGATATGTCATATGCTACTATTCCTGTTTATGGAGGAGAGAAATTAAAATTATATAGAGAGGTAAGATTTATATATAATGTTTGTAAGACTGACCAACCAAGGAACCATCCAATTTATGCAATAGATCAAGACTTTGGTTGTTTTCAACTCACTTCAAACCAACATAAAACTCAAGTCAAAATTGAAGAGGTAGTTGAAAGTCCTGAACCAAACCAGACTGATATTTGGAAATTGTTCTTTGATGGCTCTTGCATGAAAGATGGGGCAGGAGTTGGAGTAGTTTTAATTTCACCTGAAAAAGAAAATATAACCCAATCATGTAAATTAGACTTCAAAGTTACAAATAATGTGGCTGAATATGAAGCTTTCCTTTTAGGATTGTAATTAGCCAAAAGATTAAAAGTTCAAAACTGAAGTTTTTTTACTGATTCAGAACTTAATGTTAAGAAAGTAAGAAATGTTTGCTAGACCAAGCACCCTAGACTTAGGTCCTACTGAAATGAAGTATGGGATTCACTTGAAAACTTCTTTGATGCTTTTAATTTGACTCATATTCCCAGAGATCAAAATATTCATGCAGATTCCTTAGCTGTCTCTGTTAGCTCTTTTAAAATTCCTAATCATACTGATGTACTCTATCAGATACAAGTCAAATATAGGCCATCTATCCTAGATAATCTGAAACATTGGCAAATATTCGAAGATGATGAACATTTGAAATCATTTTTGCAGGTAATAGATGATTTTTCATTTCTACAAATTGATGAAGATAGAACTGAAATAAATGAAGATGTAGATGGAAATGATACTTCAACTTTTAAAACCAAAATTGATAATCATGAAATTATTCAATTATCTAATAATTTTATTCCAAAAGGACTCATTCCTTTAGAAAAATTGTTTGATCAAAATGATGTCCTCTGAAACCCTCAGTCCATTTCTTCAGAAGATGACATAGAAGAGATTAACATTGGAACTGATGAAGATATCAAAAACATCAAAATATGTACATCTCTGGACCCTGAGATCAAAGCTCAATATCTTAAGTTACTACAAAATTATAAGGATATTTTTTCTTGGACTTATGCTGATCTAAAGACCTATGGTACTTCATTAATACAACATAAGATTCTTTTAAAACCAGAAGCAAAACCTGATCAACAGAAACTTAGAAGGATAAATCCAGTCCTTCTACCAACTGTAGAAAGGGAGATTAAGAAAATTCTAGATGCTTAGATCATCCTCCCTCTTAGATATTCTAATTGGATTGCAAATCTAGTTCCTGTTAGAAAGAAAAATGGAGAAATAAGACTCTGTGTGGATTTTAGAAATTTGAACAAGGCATCATTAAAACATAATTATCCTTTGCCCAAAATGGATTAGTTACTTCAAATGGTTTCAGGAGCACAAAGACTTTATATTCTTGATTGTTTTTCAGGTTACAATTAGGTGAATGTTGATACAACAGACAGAGAGAAGACAACCTTTACTACACCCTGGGGTACATTCATGTACGTTAGGATGCCATTTGGCTTAACCAATGCTGGAGAAACATTTCAGAGAGCTATGGACATAGCTTTTATGGGTCAGGGAAATAACTTTGTGGTTATTTATCTTGATGACATAACTATTTTTTATAAATCTGATCAGAAACATCTAAAGCACTTGATGAAGATTTTTGACAGGTGTAGAAAATTTGGAATACCATTGAACCCTAAGAAGTCCTTGTTTGCTGTCAAAGAAGGAAAACTGTTGGGCAATATAATTTCAAAGGAGGGAATAGTAATTGATCCCAAATGTGTATCTGCCATTGAAACATTGACCTTACCTAGAAACAAGAAGGAGATTCAAGCTTTTCTAGGCAAGATTAATTTTCTAAGGAGATTTATTCCAAATTATGTAGAGATTGTAAAAGATATAACTGACATGCTCTGAAAGGACCATGAAGTCAAATGGACTGCCTCTTCTAGGCATGCATTTGAACAAATAAAAAAGGCTATCTTTGAAGCTCCCACCTTAGCCAGCCCTGATTATACTAAGCTATTTAGTATTTTCTCTTTTTCCTCTGAAACAACCCTTGCTGCCGTTCTATTACAGAAAAATGAAGATTCCCATGACTAACCCATAGCCTTTTTCAACAAGGTTATGAGAGATGCTGAGCTTAAGTATGACATCATTGAGAAGCAAGCCTATGCCCTCATTCAAGCCTTGAAATCATTCAGAATGTATGTCTTACATTCACCTATTACTGCTTATGTCCCTAATAATGCTGTGAAAATTGTCCTAACCCAACCAGACACTGATGGGAAAAGAGGTAGATGGATCACTCAAATTCTGGAGTTTGATCTAACTATCAAGACTACCAAGCTAGTAAAAGGTCAAGGATTAGCCAAGCTTCTAGCTGAATCCAACTGCAAAGTACTTGGAATCAATTCTGTTTTAGAAATACAAGGGAAGAATACACAAGAACCTTTTGTCCTTGCAGAAGGGGAGAATCCACAAGAACCTTCCCTTCATCCTAAAGAAAAGAACCCACAAGAACCTCTACCTTCAGAGCAGATCAGTCCTATACACATTGATGAAAAATTCTTGTTGTCAAATTGGTATCAAGATATTGTAAATTTCTTGATCCATTTTGAGTGTCCAACATCGTTCTCCAAAACCCAATGTAAAACACTTAAGTTAAAATCAGTCAAGTACTGCATTATAAACGCAAATTTATATTGGAAAGATCCATTGAATATTTTTTTATTATGTTTAACAGAATTAGAAACTGAAGGAATCATTGATCAGTTTCATACAAGATTTTTTGGGGGACATTATTCTTGGAGAGAAACATCATACAAGATTCTTAGGGGAGGATTTTATTGGCCCACATTGTTCTTACAAGTAGGGGCAAAGGTCAGAGGTTGTGTTCCTTGTCAAATGTTTGCTGGTAGACAAAAATTAGCGGCTCTTCCACTCGTTCCATCAATAGTTTCAACAATTTTTTCTCAATGGGGATTAGATTTTGTTGGAGAGATTCACCCCACTTCAAGTAATCAGCATAGATGGATCCTCACTGCAACATGCTACTTTACTAAATGGGTAGAAGGAATTCTAGTCAGAAATGCTACTTATTCAGTAGTAATTAAGTTTATTGAGGAGAATATCTTATCTAGATTTGGTTGCCCAACTCAAATTGTCATTGATAATGCAACAACTTTTTCTAGGGTTAAAATGATTGACTTTTGCCAGAAATATCAGATTCTGTTACATCATTCAACTCCATACTACCCTCAAAGTAATGGCCTTGCAAAGTCAACAAACAAAAGTTTGGTAAAGGTAATAAAAAAGACTCTTGCTGATCATAAAAAGAGTTGGGATTCACATTTGATTTATGCAGTATGGGTAAACTGTTGGAAATAATACTGAGAGGGGGGGAGGGGTGAATCAATATTAGCAAATCAATAACTTTTTCATTTCCATAATCAGATTCATATACGCTACTTCATTTAAGGGAACTCGCGTGTACACGCAACTGTGTTTAATGCAACTAGCGTATATCCAACAAACTTATGATTCAGTTAATTCATCATATGCTGATGTTTAATCAGTGCATCAGAACTTCATTAACCATATAAACAGTAACAAGGTGCAGTAAAAATAGAACAGATCATCACACATAAGAAACACACATCAACACCAAGATATAAGGTGGAAACCCAATGCAGGACAAAAACCACCTGCTGCTGTCTTCATTTTAATATATGAAAACCTATTTACAATCTTATACTTGCACAGACTCATACTAGTATGCAGGCACCCACCTGCAGAAGGCTACAACCTTCTCTTGTTCTCCAGCTTCTACAGGAAGGGAGCTACAACCCCATGGCTCTTGTACTAGCAGATATATTTACTAGTATGTAGGTGCCGACCTACAGAAGGCTACAACCCTTTCTTGTTTTCCAGCTGCTATTGGAAGGGAGCTCCAACCCCCTGGCTCTTGTATTAGCCAATATGTTTAGCAGTACATAGGCGTCAGCCTATAGAAGGCTACAACCTTCTCTCTTCCTCCAGGGACCACGTTTCATAAATTTTTAGATTAGATACTCCTCGATCATAACACCATAATATGAAGGCCACGTTTCATCCAATTTTCATACTGTACCCATCAACAACATTCAAGCACAAAATTAATCACCACTGCAATACAACCATCAACTACTTCTGCATCATCAATCTCTGAATCACCCAACAACTGAATCAACCAATATGAACATTTAGAATACTGTCATCATAACACAATCACTAGAACACATAACAAAGCCCAGAACTCTGCAACAACCACTAGAACCAACTGGCAAATTCAGATATCATATTTCATAATGTATACGCTACTCTGATGAGCCGAACTAGCGTGTATACGCGCTTTTACCAAGGTGAACCCACGTACAGATCTGAAAATATTCACTCATAACTTTGCAGCTATTTCAGACATCAGTCATACCCAGATCATAGCATTTATAGAATAAAATATGCGTCAGTAGTTAAGATCTAGTCTATCCATGATCAAACCACATAATTATAATACATTCAGAGCCTTAAGATCCCGAACCATCATCCGTCATCATCCACATAGGTGCACCCTTGGTTCAGATCAAGCAAAGGATCACAAACCCGTAACTTGCATACTGGATCTCACACTTCATCAGATATTCAATACTTGCACACTTGGCCTAATGATCTTCTCCTTCTTTTATAATTTTAGGCCTTTCTCAATACCATGGTCCAAAATCACTTAGGACCAATACCTTGGACCAAATACCTGGGGTCAATACCTCAGACCAGATACCTTGGACCAATACCATGGATCAAAATACCATGGACCAAATACCTCAGACCAAAACTTAGTTTTCCAAGATATACGTGCCTTTCCTTCTGCGAAAGTGTGTGTATACATTATATGCTCCTTTGGTCTGTTAACCTACGTGTATATGCTCCTTTGTCAAGGTGAACCTGCCTATATGTCTCTCTGATCATTAATTCTTTTCTATTGACCTGCTGCACTATGATCTGTCATCTAGTGAGTTGCCATCAAGTACAACACCTATATCATAATGCCAACAATCTCCCCCTTTGGACTTGATGGCCACAATAACAGCAAGTCACTCTGCTCCTTTGACATCAAGGGCAAAGTGCAGACCAAGATCGTCTCTCCCTTTGATATACATTATGCTGTCCATACTCCCCCTGAGTACATGCTGAAATCTCTGATTGAGCTATGTAGAAATTCCCACCTGTAGATCACCTGATAATGCAATAGACTAAAGAAAAATACTTGATCTACTTCTACAACCAATTTAGCGGAATCTTAATAGAACATGAGTAACATCAATAAGAACACATATAATTGATATGGAGAAATCAATCACACATAACACAGAATAATGAACCAGGGGAAAGCCTCAACCTAAAACCCCAACTTTGTATCATCATATAAGTGGAAATATAGCCAGTATTACAAAAAGAATCAGCTCAAAAGCTATCCTGCTCTCTCTGCAATACCTCTGCTGCTCATAGAAAGTCAAAGGTCTCTATCCAACCTCTGGTCTGCCCTCCAAACCTCCTATTTCTTTGCACAATTCTGATTGGGGTCCAGTGCAACCACTTGAGTGAATTGGCCTCTTCACACACTCACTAACCTCTGATCCAACTACGCAGTTCTGAAGGAGATAAATCCTCATCATGGATGAGCTTCCTTTATAGGAAAAATATTCATCCAACTGATAGTACACTGTCCCTTGTCTGATCTCAACTGGGTCTCTGTCTGAACTGACATGCATGAGTTATTCATGAGAGAATCTTCAGTTATCTGAAGTGCAGTAGTTATATGAAAGCATGCATTAACTAACTGAACTTACTTAATTTAAACAAACTATTTAAATAAAATATAACTAGACTTGACTAAGTTAACTGAGCCAACTAATTACTACTCAATATAGAACTCATCCTTATCTATTTAACTGATGGATAAATTCCTCAATTAATAGAGAAACTATTACATGTCCTCTGTTATGAAACCAACTTCAAGAAAGATAGAAAAGATAGATCAATGCCTTAGAATTCAGCCTCTTCGAGGGGGAAACCTCCTTTACATTACATAAATGAACAATTCTTGGATGATTCAAATGACAAAACCTCCTTTCTATATATAGGAGTCTAAGGAGTCACAATATAACCCAGCCGACCTAACAATAATAATATAAAGCCACAAAAATAACAATAGAGGGATTCTATGGGGCACAGTAATAATAATATGGGGATAATAGGGGCACAAAAATATTAATAAGGGGTACAAATACAGTAGTAATGGGGTAATCACTAGTATTATAGGAACCCAACATGCCCCTCTCCTTCAAAAAAAGTGTTGTCCTCAATGCTTGAGAAGTTCTGGATGCTTCTGTATAAAATTCTCATCCTCCCATGTGGAATATTCAACAGATAAGTTCTTCCACCTGATAAGATACTCCGAAATTGATCGATTTCGTAGCTGTCGAGTTCTTGTTTCTGTGACTGCTTCCGGTTCCAATATAATTTTTCCTTCCTCGTCAAGTTCTAGCAATATTGTTTGAATTGGGAGCTTGTCGCCCATAACCTTCTTTAAACATGAAACATGGAAAACTGGGGGCAATCGAGAAGCTGCAGGAAGCTCCAATTTTTATGCCATAGTACCAATATTTTGCAACACCTTGTATGGACCATAATACTTTGGTGATAATTTATTATCCTTCTTAGCTTGCTTGAGGGACATTTGCTTATACGGTTGTAGCCGTAGGAATACCCAATCACCTACATCAAAACTTATTCGCTACGATGTTGATCTGCCTGTTGTTTCATTCTATTCTGTGCCAAGACGAGGTTATCCTTTAAGAGTTGGAGGACTTGTTGTTGATGTTCAATGTGATGTTCCACTGCTTGAACCTTAGAATTTTCTCTTAAATATGATGTGATGGATGGTGGCTGATACCCATAAAGTGCCATAAATGGGGTCATTTTTGTTGCTGTATGGGAGGAAGGGTTATACCACCATTCAGCCAGAGGCAACCATTTGACCCATTGTGTCTGTTTATCAGATACAAAGCAACGAAGATATCCTTCCAAGACTTGCTGTAGATTAGTATATCATCAAAAAACACTAACACAAATTTTCTAAGGAATGGTTTGAAAATTGAATTCATCAAACCTTGAAATGTTGAAGGTGCACTGGTAAGGCCAAAAGGCATGACCAAAAATTCATAATGACCCTCATGAGTTCTAAATGTTGTTTTTGGAATGTCTTCAATCTTCATTCTGATTTGATGATATCCTGAACGAAGATACAACTTGGTGAAGTAAATTGATCCATGCAATTCATCCAGTAATTCATCAATGACAGGAATGGGAAACTTATCTTTAATAGTGAGCTTTTTGAGCTCCCTATAATCCGGACACATGCGCCATGATCCATCCTTCTTGTGTACCAATACGACTGGACCAGAGAAAGAACTTTGACTTGGTTGAATTATACCAGCGTCTAGCATTTCTGCAACCATACGTTCAATTTCACTCTTTTGGGCATAGGGATATCTGTACGGCCTGATTTTTGGAGGAACACTTCTTGGAATCAGATGAATAGCATGATCATGATCACGAATAGGTGGGAGACCTTTGGGAGTCTCAAATACCTTGGAATGATTGTCCAAGACCTTTTGGAGATTTGGAGAAATAGATGATTCCACTGTGGACACATCTAGCGAACATAATTGTGCAATTACACCTCTTTGTTCCTTTTTTAGAAGCTTTGTCATACCGTTAGAGCTGATTATCTTTCCCGGTTTCTTTGCAATACCCCTTAATTCAACTTCCTTTCCTTCCACAAAAAATTTCATGAAAAGTTCTTGAAAATTAAAAGCTATTGTACCCAAGGATTGTAGCCATTGGACTCCTAGTACAACATCAGCACCTCCCATTGGAATGGAAAGCATTGGGCTAGTCAATATATATTCTCCCATGGATAGCTTGATATTATGGCACTTTCCCGAGAAATTTATTGTTCCTCCATTTGCAACCATCACTTGACACTCTGGTGTTGGATATAAGAAGCAATTCAATTCTCTTGCTACCTTACAATGAATAAAATTGTGGGTACTTCCTGAATCAATCAACACTATTACCTTTTTCTTCTTGATTTGTCCTTCTATCTTGATGGTTTGAGGAGTGGTAATTCTCGCCAATGCATTACAAGATATGGTCGGATTCATTTCTTCTTTATCTAGGCTTTGTTCCTCGAGTATATCCTCTTCTTTTGACCTTTCTTGCTCCTTTTCTTCTTCCTCTTCACAATCTATGTAGAATAATTTCTTCTCAGCACACTTATGACCTTTAGTGTATTTGCTATCACAACTGTAACAAAGCTCTTTTGCTCTTTTTTCTTCCAATTGTTGTGGTGTCAACCTTATAGGTTGTGGAAGACTAGCGGCAACAACACTTCCGTC
This sequence comes from Pinus tabuliformis, assembly GCA_031772625.1. NCBI lineage: Eukaryota > Viridiplantae > Streptophyta > Pinopsida > Pinales > Pinaceae > Pinus > Pinus tabuliformis. Next base: position 88,822,620 of record CM062819.1, on the reverse strand, counting down.
TTTATAGTTGTGAGTGGTATGCTTCCTGGTTGTCATAATTTTGCTTTCCATTTTTCTTGCTAACCTGAATGCTTTCTCTAATGAATCAGGTTCCAAAAGGCGAAAATCATGTTGGATATTATCCTTTAAAGACCCTATGAACACATCAATCCTATGCTCCTCTAGAATATCTTTTACCCTTATGTTCAATTTTTGGAACTCCTCAATGTGCTCCATTATTGAACCCTTTTGTTTGAGACTTATCAGTTGGCTAAAAAAAGTGTTGCTTTTTGTATCCTCATAATGTGCTATCAATTCTTCCGTAAAAATTTCCCAAGTGATAAATTGTTTACAAGAGCAAAGCCATTGATACCATACAAACTGATTTGGTTCCAAATATAAAGTTGCAATACGTACCTTTTGTGTGTTTTGCACATTATTGAGATCACAAAATTGTTCCATCTGTAATATCCATGTTGCGGGATCCTTGCCATCAAATTTCCTCATATCGATTTTTGGAATATGGTGGGTCTTTGATCCAACATTAGAGTCTATGGAATCATGATTAACATTTCTTTTGTTCTCATCATGAGCTTCCTTTACTACCCTTTCACCATTAGTGACCCTTTCTTGTAGCAACTTATTCATATTTATCTTCAATTCTTCCATGTTTGTCTTCAAATCTATCTTCAAATCATCCATCTTAGCTTCCACGTCATTCATCTTAGATTCTACACCTTTCTTTAAACAATCCATCTTAGCTTCTACGCCTTTTTTTAAACCATCCATCTTAGATTCTGTTCCTTTTTGTGCAAGGGATAGTTGTTGCACTTGGTCTTGTAATTTTGATATATCATGTTGCATTTCTTCCTCTTCTTCATGAGTCATGCTAAAGCTTTCAGGTTCCTTACTAGGTGTTTTGCATTTTCTTTCCTTGGGGTATCAGTTACCGATAATAATGCTCTACTATGCCCTTTGAGTTCCTTCAAAATAAATTTTCAAACTAAGCTAAAGCAAAAATTTAAGAAAATCTACACACCCTTTTTCACTTTGTAGGAGCTCGATATTTCCTCTGATGTATCTCTGTACTTTCCAATCATCTAGATTTGAATTTGTGACCTGCAGTAACCCTCTATGTCCTCTTTCCAATGCCACAAGTCTGACCCAAATTGGATTCTCTAAGGAAGAGTTATGAGAAATCTCCCCCAGTGACTTGATTATAGACTAGTTCAGTAGAGCGAAGTTGTACGACGTGCCACAAGTTGTTGTTTCCACCTTTGGATCTAAAAAATGCATACAAGAAACTACAGTCCGTGCTCTTTCTGTACCTTCTTACAAAATTTCAATATGACCCCCAGAGAGAAAGTTATGACGCTTTTACCCAGGTCACCTGTTTGGAATGTAATTCAGGAGTCTGCAAAAAGACCAACTTCCTCAGATCATATCTCCGTAAATATAGCGCGAACAGCTCTGAAATTTGGACCCAAGGTTTAACGCGAGTTTTTCTCAAATGGATTTTTTTTGCAACTTCTGAAACGTCGCAGAAAAAAATTTATAGCGAAAATGCCACGATGACCTGTTTGGAGTAGCGAAACCCTAGAATCCAAAGCTTTGATACCAAATGTTATGAAACTAGCTTCAAGAAAGATAGAAAAGATAGATCAACGCCTTAGAATTCAGCCTCTTCGAGGGGGCAACCTCCTTTACATTACATAAATGAAAAATTCTTGGATGATTCAAAGGACAAAACCTCCTTTCTATATATAGGAGTCTAAGGAGTCACAATATAACCCAACCGACCTAACAATAATAATATAAAGCCACAAAAATAACAATAGAGGGATTCTATGGGGCACAATAATAGCAATATGGGAATAATAGGGGCACAACAATATTAATAAGGGGTACAACTACAATAGTAATGGGGTAATCACTAGTATTATAGGGACCCAACATCCTAAAATAGACTTCATGTTTGAATTTTCTCAACTAATTAACTCACGGTGAATTAGTTAATTTATTTTCAAACAGCTGTTAAGTTCAAATTCAAATTTTACTTCCTATTTTTAGTCCAGGGACTGACTAAAATATGAATCCATCCTGAACTGTTAAAAATAGCAATTCTATTTTTAGCACTTCCATTTTTCATTCCCTGTTTCCCAATCCAGCACTGGTACCCAAACTGCTATTTATAGCAGTGATATTTTTAGCACTTCTATTTTTAGCATTTCTTGTTGCTATTTTCAACACTTCCTCTCAACAAGAAAGGCATTCAACTCGAACCCGATCCTGTACCTATAGAATGTTCTGCATGCAACACTTCTACCAAGTGTGGTTGCTCTAGCAACTCTCGGAACAAAAAAACTCCCAACTGACCTCTCTGTTGGGCTAGAAACATACTTTGATGCTGAAGCTCTACCTACTACTGACAAGTGCTCCCTCTTTGACCTCTGAGCTGCTGCAACACTCCATGCATCTCGCACTGTTGCACACCTCTCTGTGCCATCCTGCACTAGTGCAACACTCTTGTGCCTCTCGCATTGCTGCAACCTGCTAGCTCTACACAGTCTTGGGACTCCTGCACTATAGCTCTCTTTGCCGCTCCATCCGCATCTGTCTCTACCCAAACAGTCAGTCCTGCTACTCCTTGTCGGGGCTCCTGTAGCAAAGTCGAATTAAAAAGGTTGGGTACCTCAAGGATCCTGCCCCTGGTCTCCGTGGGACGATCACTCCACATCGCCCCACCTCCTACCTGGAGGTATGGCTGCATGTGGTCCGTCTGCCCACCTGGCTCGAAGTTTCCCCCTACTAGAGGTCTCTGCATGAGTAGATTTCTCTACTCGATCTCCTCTTAGCTTCCCCTATTGTGGCTGCTCCATAACCTCCTAAAGCTGCTGCACCAATCGTGGCTCCTCCACAGTCATCTGAGACTTCTTTTGGCACTGCATGTTGAGAGGTAATATACTGTCCCTCTCAACCACCAAGTCTCAATCAATTTCCTTGCTGCTCAAGGCTTTGCATGCATCTTTAACCTCAAGAGCATACAGGTTCTTGACCCATGAACTGATCTGCTTCACCTATCTAGTGATGATGTGTCTAAGGAAAACATTTCCCTTACTGAAGACTACATCATAGCCTCTGTCTTCCAGCATTGTGATCGACACTAAGTTTATCTTTAGTCCTGGTACATACTTGACATTGGTCAAGGTAATTCGAGATCCATGCTCCCTCTGAAAAATAACCGTGCCTACACTTGATACACTATACTTTTCATCATTACCCATCGCTATGAGTATCTGGAGATCTTTCTCCTCCAAAGTATTGAACAAACTCTTGTCGCTGGTCATGTGGAAAGAAGCTCCATTGTCAAGAAACCAACCACTTCCCACCATGGATGAAACCATGCATGCGAACAGTGTGAAATCCAACTTGAACTGTGAGGCCAATGCCTCACCTTCTGATCCTTCCATGGATCCCTTCTTGGATTTCCTCAGTGGACAATTTGTAGCAAAATGGCCCACCTCATGACAATGAAAGCATCACACTTTCGATTTGTCAAACTTCTTCCCACCATGGGAAGAACTGGATTCGGAATGAGAAACCTTCTCCTTCCCCTTATTCGCCTTACTTGCTAAGGCACAATTTTCTTCATCCTCCATGGATGAAGAACCATCTCTGGTGCTTCTTTTTATCTCCTCTTACATCAAATCTTACCAAAGTTGTTCCTAATCTGGCAGCTTCTCTCTTCCATTAACCGAGTCCTGGTAGCTATGCCAGCTCTTAGGAAGATCGAGGAGTGCAAGACTCACCATGTCATCATCGACTGTCACGATCCCTACACTTCCAAGCTCATCCCTGCATGTGGTGAGCTTGTTCAGATACGTAGAGATCATGTCGCCCTTTTCACACTTGATCTTCCGAAGCTTGTCTTTCAGTGCCAACTTCCTCTGATCACTGCTATTCTGATATAGATCTTTCAATGTTTTCCACATTGAAAATGGTGTCTCCTTCCCATGGAGAATCGAGACTATGTGATCTCGAACTGCCTCCAGAGGGATTCTCCTTTCTCTAGCCACACATTTCTTCCATTCAGCCAATTCAGCAGCACCAGTTGGCTTGGGGACTTCTTGATCAATGAAGTCCTTTAGACCATTATCCTCTGGTACTGCTTCCATGCGATCCTTCCAGGCTATATATTTGAGTCTCAAACCATTGAATGCCATAAGTGAAATAGAGATGTGATAAGAACTCAATTTCTATATTCAGGAATCACAAACTTCAACTTCCCCCTTCTTGTATACTGTTCTTCCTTGATCACCTGTGCTCTGATACCATGTAGAAATTCCCACCTATAGATCACTTGATAATGCAATAGACTAAAGCAAAATACTTGATCTACTTCAACAACCAATTTAGCGGAAGCTTAATCGAACATGAGCAACATCAATAAGAACATATATAACCGATCTGGAGAAATCAATCACACATAATGCAGAAGATAAAACTAGGGGAAAGCCTCAGCATAAAACCCCAACTCTGTATCATCATACAAGTGGAAATATAGCCAATATTACAAAAAGAATCAGCTCAAAAGCTATCCTTCTCTCTCTGCAATACCTCTTCTGCTCATAGACATTCAAAGGCCTCAATCCAACCTTTGGTCTACCCTCCAAGCCTCCTATTTCTTTGCGTAATTCTGATTCGGGTTCAGTGCAACCACTTGTGTGAATTGGCCTCTTCACACACTCACTAACCTCTGATCCAACTATGCAGTCCTGATTGAGATAAATCCTCATCATGGATGAGCTTCCTTTATAGGAAAAATATTCATCCAACTAATAGTACAATGTCCCTTCTCTGATCTCAATCGGGTCTCTTTCTGAACTGACATGCATGAGTTATTCATGAGAGAATCTTTAGTTATCTGAAGTGTAGCAGTTATATGCAAGCATGCATTAACTAACTGAACTTACTTAATTTAAACAAACTATTTAAATCAAATATAACTGGACTTGACTTAGTTAACTGAGCTAACTAATTACTACTCAATATAGAACTCATCCTTATCTCTTTAACTGATGGATAAATTCCTCAATTAATGGAGAAACTGTTGCATGTCCTCACATAGACTTCATGTTTGAATTTTCTCAACTAATTAACTCATGGTGAATTAATTAATTTATTTTCAAACAGTTGTTAAGTTCAAATTCGAATTTTACTTCCCATTTTTAGTCCAGGGACTGACAAAAATAGGAATCCATCCTGAATGACTAAAAATAGCAATTCTATTTTTCATCCCTGTTGCCCAATCTACCATTGGTACCCAAACTGCTATTTATAGCAGTGCTATTTTTAGCACTTCTATTTTTAGCATTTCTTGTTGCTATTTTAAACAAGCTCCCCCTTTGTACATGCTAAGATGTACCAATCCGTCCATGCTCCCCCTGAGCACATGTAGAGTCTGCAAAAATATTTTTCAAAAGAATAACATGACTCTACAACTCAACCTGTCACCAATGACTCATACATACATCAATCTCCCAACCAAGTGGGGATACACCATTTTGACTCATCCACCCAACCAAGTGGGGATATACCAAATGTTTATACATGATTGAAAATAGAAATTATTACATCATCCTTCCCATGCAAAGTGGGGGTACAAATTACATCATATGACTCATGGGTCTTTAAAAGATATACATGACATTTAGACCAAAGACCTAAACAAGACCATGATAGTCATTAGCAACTATCATACACAATATATGATCTGCACCATAAGCATCTGTCAACAACATCTAGACCTGTAACCTGCAATACCATTCTCTTGACCAACCAACAATAAGTTGCAAGATGTATCATTTAACCACATAAGCATCATCACCAAATACTTCTAACCATAATGCCAACAATGCATTATTCGAAGCATATGCTCCCCCTGATCTTGTGCCATACCATCATCAAACAGATAAGATAAACGACTGAACCATATCAGTGTAGGTTTTAACCCTGTACAGAAATTACTTGTATACGAATTCTAAAACATAGAAAATAAACAATGTGAGAGCATAACACATAAAACACATATACACAGAGATTTTCCCTTGGATCCCAAAACCGGGACTACCAGCTTGATTTTTCATTATGTTCCTTTCAATGTTACAATACATATTTATACATGCCGAAGCATCCAATACCATGGACCGAAAAGCATCACGTCCAAAACCATGGACCGAAAACCATAGGTAGGTTCGCCCAACCTAATATAGGGTAGGTTAGTCATGGAAAGAATATAACACAGCCCAAAAATCTCCCACTTGTTGTTTTCTTTCCATAGGGGGCCACAGGAGAGCTTAGTCATTTTTCCAGCCCTGAAAATGCCCATAGTTTCTCTACACCAGGAGAACTTCTCAAAGCTCACATATTTTGTCAATGCATTTGCAATATTCTTCAAAGTGTCCACCTTTACCAGCAACACCTTTTTGTCTTCTATCATATCCCTCACAAAGTGATACTAAACATCAATGTTCTTTGTCTTTGAATGATAAGTAGGGTTCTTTGCTAAGAAAATTGCACTTTGGCTGTCACAATCTATCCTTATAGCTTCCTGTACTAACCCCATACTTGAGCACAATCTTTGCAACCAAACTGCTTCCTTGCTTGCATGAGTGGTTGCCATATATTCTGCCTCTGTAGTTGACAGTGCCACTATAGATTGTTTCTTACTCATCCAACTGAATGCTCCTCCAAATAATTTAAACACGTACCCACTTGTAGATCTTCTCTGATCCAAATCTCCAGCCCAATCTGCATCAACAAAGCCACGAATATCTAAAACTCTGTCCAATCCTGGTCTTCCTTGGTAGCACAAACCATAATCACTAGTGCCATGCAAATACCTGAAAACCTGCTTCACTGCTGTCCAATGCTCCTTCCCTGGTTTTGACATAAACCTGCTCAATACTCTCACTACATGTGAAATGTCTGGTCTAGTACATACCATTGCATACATCAGGCTGCCAACTGCACTTGCATATGGAACACGGGACATATCCTCTTCCTCTTCTTGTGTCTTCGGACACTGTTCAGCAGATAAATTTACACCTACAGAAATAGGAACCTTCACCGATTTACTATCCTGCATATTAAACCTTTGCAGTATTGTCTCGACATACTTCCTCTGGTTTAACCAGAGCTTCCTCGTTGCCCGATCTCTTTTAATTTCCATGCCCAAAATATAGTTTGCAGCACCAAGATCTTTCATGTTGAATTTGGAGGACAATTGGGTCTTCAAATCCTGGATAATTTCTTTGTCATTTCCAACCAGCAACATATCATCCACATACAAGACCAGATAAATAACACGGTCACCAATTAATTTTAAATACACATAGTGATCTGCTTTGCTTCTGGTGAAGCCAAGTCCCCGTATAAATGTATCAATTTTTTGATACCACATCCTTGGTCACTGTTTTAACCTATATAGAGACTTCTTTAACTTGCATACTAGTTCTTTCTTACCCTTCACCACAAAGCCTTCAGGTTGCTTCATGTATATATCCTCTTCCAGATCCCCATGAAGAAATGCTATCTTCACATCCATCTATTCTACCTCAAAATCAAAAGCAGCAGTAACAGATAAAAATAACCTAATAGAAGTTACCTTGGCAACAGGAGAAAAAATATCTCCAAAATCAATTCCTGACACCTGGGAATAACCTTTTGCTACCAACCGAGCTTTGTATTTCTCCACCTTTCCTTCTGCATTTGTCTTCTTCTTGAACACCCATTTGCTGCCAATGGGTTTCCTTCCATCTGGAAACTCCACCAGATCCCAAGCCTCATTTTTGTGCAAAGATGCCATTTCATCAACCATGGCCTCTTTCCGGAGTTTTCCATCCTCTGAATCTACTGCTTCCTTCAAAGTTCTGGGATCATCATCAGTAATAGATAAATCAAAATTTGAACAGAAAGCAGATGGACTATACCTTTCTCATTTCCTTCTTTCTCGAACTGATCTTCTTACACCCGGAGTTTGTGGCTCTTCATCTTCTGATTCCTCCTCTGCTGTAGAGTCTGATTCTTCCTCCTTTAGCTCAAACTCTATCTTCTAAGGTTCCTTTGCTTGTAATTCATGTTTAATAACATCTTTCACCTCTCTGAACACCACATCTCGGCTGTACACAACCTTCCTTGTTGCTGGGTTCCAAAGCTTATAACCCTTTAAACCATCCTTATACCCAATAAAGATGCACTTTTCAAATTTACTATCCAACTTGGTTCGTTTCTCCTTTGGAACATGTACATATGCATCACATCCAAATACCCTCAGATGTGAAAGAGAGGGTTTCTTACCAGTCCATACCTCTTGTGGAGTTTTATCCTCCAACGCTGATGAAGGTGATCTATTGACTAGGTAACATGCTGTCTCCACCGCCTCTGCCCAGAATTCCTGTCCTAACCCGGCACCACTAAGCATGCTTCTTGCCCTTTCCATCAATGTCTTGTTCATTCTTTCTGCAAATCCATTTTGCTGAGGTGTATATGGAGTAGTCTTCTGCCATGCTATACCACATTTCTTATAGAATTCTTTAAATTCCTTACTGCAAAAATCTCCACCGTTATCTGTCCTCAGCACCTTTATCTTCTTCTCTGTCTGGGTTTGCACCAGAGCCTTAAATTCTTTAAACTTGTCAAAGACTTCAGATTTCTTCTTAAGGAAATATATCCATGTATTCCTTGAGAAGTCATCTATAAATGATACATAGTACACAGACTTACCCAGTGATGGAACCTTCACAGATCCAAACACATCACTGTGCACAAGCTCTAATATCTGTTTCACCCTCTTATGACCAGAGGGGAAACTCACCCATTTTTGCTTCCCATATACAAAATTTACACAGAAATCAAAATCCAGAGAGCTATTACTCATACCTTCTACCATACCTTTACCATGAAGTATTCGAAGGCCCTTCTCTCCAATATGTCCAAGCCTTTTATGTGACAGCATGGTCTTCTCTCTAGAGACCACTAGATTTTCTGCTCCACTTTCAGGAACCACAGAATTGTTGCACCCATAAAAAACAATGCTACCTTGCAGCTTGTACAGATTTCTAGTCCGAACTCCCACATCAATACCAGTGCTCCTCGAACCATCTTGCAGGTATCCTTCTCGAACACTGTTTTTACACCTGCATCATCCAACTTGCTTATAGAAATCAGATTTCTAGCTAATGTAGGAATATGCAGAACACCCGGAAGTGTTCTAACCCTTCCACCTTGCAACTTCAACTTTACTTTTCCGTGACCAACGATTCTAGCCTTCCTATCATCCCCTAAGAAGACATCACCACCATCGTATTTATCATACTCGCAGAACCACTCTCTATGGGGAGTGAAGTGAAATGATGCAGCTCAGTGAATCAACCATGCCTCATGATCTACATGTATACTTGAAGAAGCCAAGTACACATCCCCACCTTCATCTGAGGTGGTTTTCGCCTCTGCAGAAGGAGCATTATCAGATCCCTTTCCTTTATCAGGATCTTTAGATTTACAGTCCCTTTTGTAGTGCCCTTCCTTTCCACATTTCCAACACACCACCTTTACAAGTTTTCCTGGAGATTTAAATCTCCCTCTAGATTTAGATCTCCCACTTGATAACTTATTTTTGTTTCTATTCGGGGACCGTCCTCGTACAGACAAGGCATCACCATTCTGGCTCTCCATATTTTTTCGTCTCATCTCCTCCGTTAGCAAAGATGAGACTATTTCATCAAATTGCAAGGCAATTGCATTGCTACCTATTGCAATAACCAGACTATCCCACGAATCTAGTAGAGAACACAACAAACTGATGCACTTATCTTCATCTGAAAATTTAATATCAACAGATGCTAACTGACTTACCATAGTATTAAATGCGTTCAGATGCTTTGTCACCGAGTCTCCAACTTTCATCCTCAGGTTATACATCTTTTTCCATAGGAACAGTTTATTCACCAGAGACTTAGATTGGTACAAAGTCCCTAACTTGTCCCACAAAGTCTTCACCGTAGCTTCCCCTGACACATTCAGCAATACTGAATCTGAGACACACAATTGTATTGTGCTCTTTGCCTTCCGATCCAACTTCTTCCATTCTTCATCGGACACTCCCGTTGGTTTAGTACCCGGATCTACCGCGATCCACTGATCTTTATCCACCAATAGATCCTCCACCTTGAGTTTCACAACTCAAAACTCTGACCATTAAATTTCTCGATCTCTATCTTTCCACTGCTCGTCATCTTCTTTCACCACCAGAATCAATCTCGCAGATCTCCCACTAAACAGGGTCTACCACAGGCCCGAGTGAAACCTTTCAGCAACAAAGGCGTCCCCTTGAAGCCAAAACAGCTTTGATACCAAATTTAGGTTTTAACCCCATACAGAAATTACCTGCATACGAATTCTAAAACACAGAAAATAAACAATACGAGAGCATAACACATAAAACACATATACATAGAGATTTTCCCTTGGATCCCAAAATCGAGACTTCCAGCTTGATTTTTCATTATGTTCCTTTCAATGTTACAATACATATTTATACGCGACTTCTCTTCATAATAGGTGCGTATGCAAATTTGAATACTGAAGTTTTAGAATTTCAGCTTCCCCTAGGTCTGTTATGTTTGCAAACTGAGCTATGCCACATCTTTCTGACAACAATTCTGTCTTCTTCAGTACCTGGGATTGAAATGATGTATGCTCCTTTTGGTTTGGTGTCCGAATTTTGCTCCTAGAACTTGATGATTTTTCTGTGTGATGGTCTTGAACCATTTTACTTCTGCATTTGGTTGCAACATGTTCAAAATTATGACATATAAAACATTCAACATCATTCTTTGAAGAAAATAACCGACTATTACTTTCATAGTTAGGAGTAAAAGATTTTCTTTGAAGAATCTCTTTCCTTGGTTGTTGATGGGGTTGACTTTCTATTTCCTTGTTGAGCATCTCATATTTTTAATTGGAGTTTCTTACCTTACCTTGTGAACTAGATTCACCTTCATGAAAACCAAGACCAGTCTTTATAATGGGCGAACACTGAACTTTGAGGATTTCATCTAACATTTCTGATCCTTTAGCGAATCTAAGATTCATAGTCTTTATCTTTTCAAGTTCTTTTCTTAGACTCACCACTTCACATTCTAACACTTCATTGTGTTTGTCCTTTTCAGTTAGTTGATGTGTCACTGTGTTTATGACTGTATCCTTTTCTGCCAAACTGATTTTAAGTTGACTGATTTCTTTAAGGAAATATTCCTTTTCTGAGCCATTATTTTCATATGCCATGAGTAGTTTAATTTCTTGATTATCTTCATCATTATTGGACAAGCCATCACTATTATCATGAGTATAATAACTTCCATTACCTTCTTTAGACATCTTTCCTTTGTTATGAGGGCATCTAACAGCGTAATGACCAACTCTACCACAAGAAAAGCATTTGAAAGGTAGCTTACCTTTGAACCTTCCAGAACCCCATTGAAGCTTCTTGACAAAATTTACCTCATCTTCTTCTTCTGAAATGTGTCCTAATTCATAGAGTTTTTATTTTCCCTTTGTTGATGCTTTAAATGTGGCTTCTCTCTTATCTGATGGTCCTCCTTTTCTCATCTAAAAGGCAATTAAGATTCCGTGAAAGTTGCGTCATAGTGATATCTGCAGATCTTGTTTTTCTTCTATGGAAGACACTTTGGGTTCAAATTTAGCAGACAAGGATCTCAAAACTTTCTCAACTAAGACAACTTCCTTAAATTTTTCACCCAGATTCTTCATACAATTGACAACCTCATCTATACGTAGGAAGTAACTAGCTATGCTTTCATCACTATGCATCTTAAGAGTTCCATACTGAATTCTGAGAGTTTGAAGCTTAGCACATTTTACCTGAGATTCCCCTTCGTAGCTCAGAACAATTTTGTCCCATATTTCTTTGGCTGATTTGAGCTGCATGACCTTGACAAACTCTGATTTTGACAAACTTCCCAATAAAATAGTGACAACTTTGGCATTGGTTTCATAATCCTTTTTACTTGCCGTATCTGTAGGAATTGCTGTTGGAAATGTATATCCTTTTTCCACAATTTCCCAAACATCCATTCCAAGAGATTGTATATAGGTTGTGGTTCTTATTTTCCAGTAAACAAAATTGTTCCCATCGAAGATTGGCGATCTGATGGATCCCATGCTCTCTTGATTATTCATTTTGATGGATCTCCCTTCAAGCGATCAAGCTTGTTTTGAAGGACCTGCTCTGATTCCAATTGTTGAAAATAATACTGGGGGGGGGGGGGGTGAATTAGTATTATCAAATCAATAACTTTTTCATTTCCATAATCAGATTCATATACGCTACTTCAGTTAAGGGAACTCGCGTGTACACGCAACTGTGTTTAATGCAACTAGCGTATATCCAAAAAACTTATGATTCAGTTAATTCATCATATGTTGATCTTTAATCAGTGCATTCGAACTTTATTAACCATATAAACAGTAACCAGGTGCAGTAAAAACATAATAGATCATCACACATAAGAAACACACATGAACACCAAGATATAAGGTGGAAACCCAATGCGGGACAAAAACCACCTGCTGCTATCTTCCTTTTAATATAAGAAAACCTGTTTACAATCTTGTACTAGCGCAGACTCATACCAGTACGCAGGCACCCACCTGCAGAAGGGAGCTACAACCCCCTGGCTCTTGTACTAGCCGATATATTTACTAGTACGTAGGCGCCGACCTACAAAAGGCTACAACCCTCTCTCATTTTCTAGCTACTACTGGAAGGGAGCTCCAACCCCATGGCTCTTGTACTGGCCGATATGTTTACCAGTACGTAGGCACCTACCTACAGAAGGCTGCAACCTTCTCTCTTCCTCCAGGGACCACGTTTCATAAATTTTCAGACTGGATACTCCTCCATCACAACACCATAATATGAAGGCCGCGTTTCATCCAATTTTCATACTGGACCCATCAACAACATTGAAGCACAAAATCAATCACCATTGCAATATAACCATCAACTACACCTGCATCATCAATCTCTGAATCACCCAACAACTGAATCAACCAATATGAACATTTTGAATACTCCCATCTTAACACAGTCACCAAAACACATAACAGAGCCCAGAACTTTGCAACAACCACTAGAACCAACTGCAAATTCAGATATCATATTTCATAATGTATATGCTACTTTGATGAGCCGAACTAGTGTGTATACGCACTTTTACCAAGGCAAACCCACGTCCAGATCTGTAAATATTTACTCATAACTTTGCAGCTATTTCAGACATCAGTCATACCCATATCATAACATTTATAGAATAAAATATGCGTCAGTAATTCAGATCTATTCTATCCATGATCAAACCACATAATGATAATACATTCCAAGCCTTAAGATCCCAATCCATCATCCGTCATCATCCACATAGGTGCATCCTTGGTTCAGACCAAGCAAAGCATCACAAACCCATAACCTGCATACTGGATCTCACACTTCATCAGATATTCAATACTTGCACACTTGGCCTAATGATCTTCTCCTCCTTTTATAGTTTTAGGCCTTTCTCAATATTATGGTCCAAAACCACTTAGGACCAAAACCTTGGACCAAATACCTGGGGTCAATACCTCGGACTAGATACCTTGGACCAATACCATGGATCAAAATACCATGGCCAAATACCTCGGACCAAAGCTTAGTTTTCCAAGGTATACATGCCTTTCCTTCTGTGAAAGTGTGTGTATACATTATGTGCTCCTTTTGGTCTGTTAACCCGCGTGTATACGCTCCTTTGTCAAGGTGAACCTGCGTATACCTCTATTTGATCATTAATTCTTTGCTATTGACTTGCTGCACTATGATCTGTCATTTGAGTGAGTTGCCATCAAGGACAACACCTGTATCATAATGCCAACACAAATAGAATCACTCCAAAGAGATCAACTAGAAAATCTCCATTTCAATTAGTCTATGGGAAAGATGCAATATTCCCTACCAATTTGGCCTTCCCTGTTTTAAAATTCCTGCAGGATTCAAGAGATGAACCTGATGATTTTTCAAGAAGAATAAATCAAATTATTGAACTTAATGAAAACAGAGATGAAGTTCAACACAAATTGAAGAAATATCAGAATAAGATGAAGGCCCTGTTTGATAGAAGAGCCAGGGAAAGGGACTTTAAGGAAGATGATATAATTCTAAGATGGGATGCCAGGAGAGAAGAGAAAGGGAAGCATGGAAAATTTGACAATATATGGTTTGGACCTTTAGCAATTGCTGAAGTGAAGGTTAACAACAATTTTGTGCTGCAAAATCTTGAGGGGCTATATTCCACTTATCTTGTAAATGGAAGGTTTCTCAAACATTACATTCAGTACTAAGAAGTTGAAACAATTTTCATTGTAAATACTCTAGTTTTCTTTTACTTTTCAAGATGCCAGTGTGATCATTTTTTCAGCAAGGACTCCATAGCTTGAGGAGAAGGCACATGGATCTACAGGTTCTCTACATTCTACAAGAGAAAGCAATCCCCAAATGGAGCCAATGTTGTAGCATTTTGTGGTTTTGATAAGAGAATACATTATTCAAAAAAATAAAAAAAAATTATTTTGAAAAAATGTTAAGTTAGGATATGGACATAACAATATTGAATAAAATGTTTTTGAAAATATCTTGATGATGATGTCCATATCAAAGAAAATGTTAGGTTAGATGTCCTAAAAAATTCAAGACAAAAAGAAAATGTTAGGTTAGAAAGAAAAGAAAACAAATAAACTCTCAAAGTGAGCAAGTCTAAATGCCACTACTATTTTTTCCAAAAAATAATGGTTGTGTGCAGCTTGTCATAAATGCCACAACCCATGACAGTGAAATAGTTTAATCTTGACTGCTTCATGCTTTAAATTTGATGTTATAATTAGAGAATAAAGATCTGGACAAACTATTTAATCTTGGCAGATCAGTAGTTAGGTAGAGAATAATAAGGTGCTCCTCAGTTTAATTTGAGCCCTTGGATGTTATAAGGTTAGAATTAGATAGTTTGCTTTTTAAAAATAAAAATAAAGGAAGAGGGTTTGCTAGCTTAAATGCACCCATTAAGTGAAGAAAAAATGATAGAATAAGCAAGGGGTAAGTAGAAGAAAGGTTGCAGAAGTATGATGACTGATTGGACAAAATGTATATTTATCATGTTTTACCATATGTTTCTATGTCCATGAGGCATTTACACAAAGCAAATTAAGGTCTACAAGATCAATTAATTAACTTCCCTCATCCCCATTCATCCCTATATTTACTAATTTTCCCTTCCCACCTTCATACAGTTCATATTCATTCATTTTCCATAAAAACCCCTTTTCCTAAGGTTAAAATAGTTTTTGCCAAGGAAAAGTAAAAACCCCATGTTAAATCCCCTTTTACCCAAAAAACCCACAAAATATGTTTAGCCTAAGTATTGATGTATATATGTGAAAAGCAAATAACTCATGAAAAAGCATTATACTTAGTGTATTTCCCCTTTTCGCTCATGTTTCATATTAACACTAACTTATAGTATTAAACCCCTAAAAGTTCCCTTTCCCGTATATTATTAACTCTCTTTACTAAATATCCCGAAACCATAAGTTTTATTATAAAACTATGTATTCCATAACACATCACATATTGGCGGATCACAAACTTTTCAACGTGCATGCACTCTCCTCTGCATTGCGATATGTGATGCGCGATGGACCCAGACCCGATGCAAATATGTTTCAAAATTCATTACCCATTTCGCATCCGCCCTTCATTGCAAGTCCTGGCAGAAACATATACCCTTCGCCATTGTGATCTTCGATATGCGATGGGAACCCGGACCCGATCGCAATATTATCCATGATTTATTTTCCACATCGCATCTGGCCCCTATTGCATTCCTTTGCGATGGGCCTTCCTTTGCTAAAATATGATTGCGATATGCGATGAACCCGGACCCGACGTCATTTATCCACCCGAATTCATACTATTTCAAGTCCGCCATACCTTGTTTTGCAAAGGATTTCTTTGTTAAAATGTTTTTATGATTTAAACGAAGAACCAACCTAAACCTCTATTTAACCATAAAACCCTGCTAATCTCAGTTTTTAAACCATAATAAAGCCCATACCACCATGATTAATCATTGGGCCCCTCCGTTGATCTTTCCTCTTACCTCCGCACTACTCTTTCGCTCCACCACCATCCGATCAAATGCGTTCAAATCCAATGACCCTCAGCAATTTCGGGTTGGCTCTCTGTCCAAGCATTACTTGCCCGAAAAAAGTAGTATTCCATCAACCTCCCCTTGCTACATGTCAGGCTCTAGATTATATCAGGTGACCCCTCACAAAAACCGCCCGTGCCTCATAAGCGATGCGATGAAAACCAAAACCACCATTTTGCTTTGTTTCGCCTGTTTACACAGTGAAACCTCCATAAACCTCTGCAACAAATAAAACCATTGTTTTACCTTCCGATACACTCTGGACTCCTTCCAATATCCTTTCCAGCTCAATAAAGCCATTGATGACATTCTCTGTCACCTATGTTTTTCTTAACAATTTTTGTGTTTTGCAGGTAAAAATTCCTGTTCTAGGCTTATAAAGAAAAAAGCTTGCATATAGTTAGAAGACAAATACGAAGATCATATCAAATCACTTTACCCTGTAACATAAAATCTAAAATGATTTACTGTTGAAAAACACAGTAAAAACCTAAAATGCACAGTAAAGGTAAAAAGAACACAGTAAAGGCTACTCAACAGGGTCAAAGGATATTCACAGAGTTTAAAGAGTATCAGATGAAAGATCAAATGAAGGAATCAACCAGCGTAAAGGATACAAATAATCAAGCAGCTTAAAGGGCAAAATATCAAACAACAAAGCCAGCACAACCTGAATAAAAGAGACATCAAGAAGTAGTTCAATAGCTGCCCCTATCTTCTTGCATGAAGATCTTTCCTTTCCTAGAATAAATCTTAATCAATTTTAGGATATTTTCTTAGTTTCATTATTGTATAAATAACTCTCTTCTCGAGTTGTTAAGGGTTCAAGGTTCATTGTTCATTGTTTTTTAAGTCGTGACTGTTCATTCTACTTTGAACCTGGTTGCACCTTTGAAGGAAGCTTTTCTAGACACTTGATGTACTCAGTCTTTCTGGAACCTTAATACAAAGCAGAGGATTCTGAATTTGGTTTTACACAGTTTGTGTTATCCTGTAAGTTTTTCCAGTTATCAATCATTATGTTTTTCTTCATATGCTTATGACTTATAGAGATATCTAGGTAGGAATAATTGTGTCTCAATTTATTCCTATAAACTCCTGAAGTGATCATCTATTAAGAGAATGGATTAATGAACTGTCTATTTAGCTAATCCCCTCTAATCAATAAATCATTAGTATCTTTTGTAAGCTTAAGTATACTGCCTTGAATCTTTGGAATGTAGTTTAGAAGGTTTTCATACTTATGATTGTTCTGTTTTATAGTCTAGAAAATGTGATAATCATATTATTTTCTGTCTTCTTCTCACCACTATTTGATCTATATCACCGTCTAAAGCTTTAGAGTAGCCCTTTGCTGAGATATTAATATTATCCAAAGGATTAAGTATTTCAATTCTACATCTGTCTTCATTCATTGGTCTTCCAAAACTAAAATCGAAAACCCCAAAACAATTATTTTAGATTCTCTGGCATTGGTAGGCTGACCTACTACTATCTCAGAGGTACAACACACACGACGTTGCATCTCGTTAGGTAAGTCCTCTATGGCTATCATGGGTACTTGGTGAGTCAGTCTCACCAAGTTCCTCTGAACTGCATGGAGAACTCTCTCCATCTTAGCTATAGCTCCTTTGGCATCTCTTCCACAATGCCTATGCCGGGGAAATCTGCCAGGTCTCACTGGCCCCACATCTGAAACATGATCATATATTTTGTAAGTGTCTTGTCTCATAAAAATATTTTTAAGTCATTATATTAAAAATCAAAAAAAATATTAAGAAATTCAAAACATCAAAAATTGTTACCTATAGCGCCCCATGCTGCATCTGGTGGTAATACTAAATTTGGATCTCCTTGGAAATCCATTCCAGCATAGGGGTAGTCGTTGACTGAGATGACCTGTTGATCCCACCATGCGAAAAACTTGTCATCAAAATTCATCCTGGGGACATCACCACCCCCTAGGAATTTCATCATTTCAGCCCATTTGGCCATCCGTGGATCCCTCGGGCTGTTGATGGTAGATAATACCTTGGGTCAAAGCCCAGGTACTTTCTCAAAGAAGAACAAGCATAAGATTGTGCCGTATCCGAAATTCTTTGTTTGACCCTTCTGAATGGAAGTGAGTTGGTTCTTCATGTTGGTTAGTAGAGGTGTACACCAATCAAACACAATAGTGAGGCATTCCACTGCTAGGCTCATGGATACACGTGAGGCCTGATGTAAAGCAACAGAACTGTTTACCCTGGCGATGGTAAATAGTAGGATTTTCAAGGATAAACTCTCTACATGCTTGATTGGAATCTGACTTCCAATATTTTTAGGATGATCAAGACAGTATATGTGGACGTAGTCTTCTACACGACTACCTCTCATCCTGCCAGTAGAATGCACTATCTCTCCCCTTCGAGAAAGACCGGTAATGAAGTAAATATCTTCTATCTCGATCCTTAGGGGCATTTGATCAATCATGAATGCATCATCCTCTGCACTCCAGTAATGAATCAACAACTCAAGCAATCATGTATTTTCCTTCATGTTTGGAATTTTAAATAATTTTAGCAAGCCACAACCTCTCAAAGAATCTAAGGCATTTTGATCCTCCATTACTTGGTTATCAATGGCACTATGCTCCCTTTCTTGTCAGGTGATTATCATCCTGCCCAAAAAATATGTTTCATATCATTAGATTTATGTTTTAATTTTTTTACTCGCTCATGTTGAGAGATTAAATTGTCAAATTAAATCTCTTAATATTAATTTTCAACCCAGGGTTTGTAAACACGAGTTGTCTTGCGCTTCCTTCATTCAGTTCTAGGTCAGAGTTTTAACGTTTCCTTATGATGATTAGCTAGGTAAAATATACTAATGCTTGCAAAGAAATCAAACATCTAATTATCACAAGAAAACTCAACAATCAAATTTCATTTAAAGACTTTCAAACTTCTATGAACTATCCTATTTGGAATTTGAGCTGAAATCTGGACTTTAACAGATGGCTTAACTCTTTACCACAGATTCCAAGTGATGAGAATGAATACCTAGTCAAACAAATTGCATACAAAACTTAATCTATCAAAACACTTAAGTCCTAATTCTTACAATCAACACTCGAAGGAATTGAAGATTCACTACTTGTAATGACAATTCAATTCTAATTAATCAACCAAACTGTACTCAAAACTCATTAACCCTACTGGCTTATCAATAATAAAAAATCTTGGTGCTGAGCACTTAATCTAGATACTCTGTTTTACTCTCAACTAAGTTGTATCCAAGTCCCTAATTGATCATGACCGCAAGCACAAATTCAAGCATTCACTCTACTCAAACATGGCAATCAACCGAAACAATTATGAGAAACTGTACTCAAAACTACCCTACAGTTGCATTAATCAAAATGTAAACAACCCTATTTGAAATCTTAACAAACAAATACTTTGCTTTTGAAATCAAATCAGGCACCTAAGCTATAGAAAACATGATCAAGAATTAAAATGAAACAGGGGAATCAAGCAGTCCAAATGAACCAAAGGAAATTGCTTTAAAAAATAACACTAAATCACCCTTTTTGCACTCTGAAGCTTTTCCACGCAGTCTTACTTAACAACCAAGAAATCTATTTGACAAATGAACTTAGCTGAAGCTATAATAAATCATTCAAATCAATCACTCTAGAAGCAATGCTTCTGTTGTATTCATGTAAATAACCTAACTTAACACTAGTTGACTTAACCAAACCAATCTTATGCCAATCGCGTTATTCAAATAGTCAATCCTGAAACAAATACTTCTGATGTTGCACACAACTGCAGAAACAATCTAGAAGAGAGTAAATCAATTCAATTACCAGAAGAAACAAGAGACACGATTTTGAAATTGATTTCTCACAATCCTAATTAAACCCAGATTCTACTCAACTCTGATTTCTAAATACGTTATTCGACTTAGGCATTTGAGAATAGCTTCTGTGTTTTTTTAATGAGTGAACTAGCTCATCATAAGCATTAAATGTCAATGTAATTCAATGAACTTTAGATACATCTATGACAAGCATAGTCCAATACAATGTGCAATTTCCATAAACAAAGTAGCGAAATCGATGGTCACACCAGAGATTTAGATCTGGATCGCTGAAGCAAATGGGTTGAAAAGCATCATACCATCAACATCATAAAATCAGTCAAAACTTAAGAAAATTCTCCAAGCATCAAACCAAACTGATAATAAATCGCAGATAATGAAAAACTGAGTTACTGCTATGCAATGTACAAAGATAAACCCAGATGGGTGGGCCTGACCACACCTGGGAGCTAGTTAACTTACAACAGATAAGAGATTTTGATCACGATCAACTTGTCATTACCACCAATCCATCAACACACTTAATCTGAATTTAGAGCAAGGGCATTATCAATATATTCAATTGAAAATGAGTCGTGAAATACACAGCAATTACTTCCATGTTTGAGAACTGCCTCCTTTCCTATGCTTGCTGCTTTACTTTTATACATGCTGTAGATTAATTACAAACAAATTGATGCCCTATTTGAATTCTCTAGATGGCCTAAAAACAGCCAATGGCTGATGTTGATGTTGATCAATGCAGGGATGGAGGACAAGAACTTATCAAACCGTAACTGTGGCATAAAAATAGGCAAATCCGAATTTGATTGTTAAGTACAAATCTGGACATTTTATATAAATTGGCCTCAGAGAACTCCGCATATCTCCCAAACCATAAGGAATTTTAGAAAACCTTTTAGGTTTAGTAAATTTGATAGATTGGGACAAAAACCCATGTGCCATATTTTATTCATTCTCTTTCATATGCATGGAAATCGAGGCGGAAGTTGGCAGTTTGAAAATTATTGCAGATTTGGGAAAATTTATGAATTTCCTTCTAGAGACCCACATGAGTGACCTGGGTGCAATCCAAGTTATGGAAAGGTATTACAACATCATTTTTGACAATAACCTCTCTCGGTTTCTCCGGAAGCATGCCGAAAGTGTCAAAAGCCCCAAATTGGCCATTTCTGTACTCTACTGGCTTGTGCAGAAACTTGGCGATAGAACCCTGTGAAAATGAGCTTAGCGAAACCATCATTAGTAAATCATGGCATAATCATATTTAATCATAGAAAATCTAAGAAAACTAATGATATTCAACCACAAGACATAAAATGTGATTTGGCGGCAAGTTGATGGAATTAGGGTACGAAACGGGTTAAAGACCTAGGGTTTTAGGGTATGAATGGTGATATTGCATGATGAAAACATGGGCATTTTCGAGGCCCATCATCCCCCCATGCCTGAGGTTTTGCATGTCCTCATGCAAACAAATACTCTATCCATATATAAGTTCTTATGGCATCATTACTTTGGGCAGGGTTAGTTCTTGTGGAGTATTGCTGCATGAAGATTTGGGGTGTTTGTTCTTGTGGAGCAACACCATATTTTATTTGATTTCCATATATTTAATTGTGAGAGCAATACAAATTGAGGATAAGCAATAGATATGGTAGGAGGCGATGATGAATGAGATGATAAGTGACAATAGAAATGGTGGATGAGGTGAGGTGGTGATGGTGATGGTGATAGTGGATGAGGTGAGGTAGTTGTATACACTACTCTTGTAAGGCCAATTCTTATGGATTTTTTCTTTTACGAAGGGAAAAAATGACTTCATCCTCTATTGGATACATTCAATTGAAAATATGTGTGAATGTAGGAGGGAAAGGCACTATAGTTACTGCTTTTCTTTTACATGAACCAATATACTTTTCTTTTCATGATTATGACCTAATTAGAGTAGCATGCATTTTATTATGAATGAGGAATTTGAAAATGAAAGGTATATGGAGAATGGAATACATGGTGGTTAATCATCAAAGCTTCCTTAAATCTCTAATGAATTAAAGAATCTTAAGCCAACTTTACCTCAGGTTACCTTTACTTTTGATGTACTTGCTGTTGTAAGATGAAGTGGAAGATGAACTGAAACACGGCTGAAAGTAGGAGTTGGAATGACTACTGTTGATGTGTATATGGATCTGCTGAAGAAGGATGAACTGGAGATAGTAAAGGAGGCTGAAAAATGAAGGTCCCCTTTCCCCCCCATGTCTGAGGAGTTGTATGTCCCCAAACAAAGAAGGAAGATGACTGCTGCAAATGATGATCAAGCTGCTATATGGAAACCTTTATTGAAACAATATGACTGCTACAAGAAAAGAAAATGTTGCTACAAATGTCCACACTACTGCAAATATGTACTGAGATCACAAAACTGTATAGTCTTCAACCGCTGCACACTATGTGCGATCCTGCTTATGTGAATAAATGGTGTTGAAGTCGAACATAAGCAAGAACCATTGGATTACTGACCATTGAGGAAGTCGTTAACCAATGCGAGATATCTCACCTGTGATGTCAATGGGAATCAAGGCACTAGGTACATTCTACTAGCCATGAATAGATTTGTCGAAGTCAAATGGACTGCAGAATTCATCCACCAAGAAACATTGATGTATTCCCTTGGTAGATGACAAGGATACCTGCCATTAAGGCATGCAGGCTCCTAAGTACCTGATCTAACCCTAGCCTTGGTCCCAGATAATTTGCTGATGTCGATGGGACAAAGCTTGTTGGCAGGTGGGCCTTAAGGGATCCCACATCAACCAACACAAGTATATGTCAGGCCAGGTTAGCTCAGAAATTAATGAGCGCAAGAAACAACTGGATGATTTTATTCATTAGACTATTATTATTTATACATTTACAAAACGGATCAGTTCATCTTCTAGATGACTGTTCGGCTTCACCTCATCCGTTTCGGATTAGGTGTCAACATTCCCCCCCTTAATCTGAAGGGATGTTGGTGAGTCCAAGCATCGTTCTGAATCTTTCAAGCTTTTCTCTTCCAAGCGCTTTGGTGAAGATGTCTGCAATTTGCTCGTTTGTGGAACAATGACGGAGATGGATTGTTTTGGCCTCAACATGATGTCGGATCAGATGATATTTAGTATTGATGTGCTTAGTATGATCATGGAACTTTGGGTTCTTGGCCAACTTTATTGCAAAGGTGTTATCAATCATGAGTGGAGTAGAATGTATTTGTTTTACTTGCAAATCTTCAAGAATTTTCCTGAGCCACACAATTTCTTTCATTGCTTCAGCTGCTGCCACGTATTCTGCTTATGTTGTGGAATCTGCTGGTACTGATTGTTTGCGTGATCTCCAGGAGACAGCTCCTGATCCAAGACTCATAGCATATCCTGAAGTAGATACCCCAGTTTCTTTGTCTCCATCGAAGTCTGAATCAGAGTATCCAATCAAGTTGAAGTCGTCCACCTGTGTATACTTGATTCCAAGGTCTTGAGTTCCCTTCAAGTACCTTAGAACCCTTTTTGCAGCAGACCAATGTCCCTCACAAGGCTTTTGCATAAACCTGGAGAGGATTCCAACAGCAAATGAAATGTCTGGTCTGGTAGTAGTGAGGTAGATGAGACTTCCTACACGTTGTCTATACTTTGTTGCATCCTCAAATTCCTTTCCTTCAATAGATGTGAGCTTCAAGTTTTGTTCCATTGGAGTAGAAAGGGGATTGCACTCTGTCATGCCAAATCTGTTTAACAAATCTCCAATGTATTTCTTTTGAGAAAGAAATATGGACTTTGGATGTTGGGTTACTTCAATGCTAAGATAGTAATGAACATAGCCCAAATCAGTCATTTCAAAAATTTTTCCTAATTCTTTCTTTATGGATGCAATATAGCTTTCATTGTTCCCTGTCATTAAAAGATCATCTACATATACCACAAGATATACAACTGTTTTGCCAACTTTCTTGACAAATAAAGTTGCATCATCAAGATCAAAATGTTTGAAGTTGAGTTTCAGAAGATGCTCAGTTAGTTTTTCATACTAGGCTCGTGGTGCTTGTTTGAAGCCATACAAGGACTTCACAAGTTTGCATACTTTGTGTTCATGTCCTTTCACAGCAAATCCTTCAGGCTGGGACATAAAAACATTCTCTTTTAGATCTCCATTCAAGAATGCAGTTTTTACATCCATTTGATGGACTTTCCAACTGTTCTGAGCAGCTAGTGCAAAGAGTGTCCGGATGGTGGCCCATTTTGCTGTGGGAGCAAAAGTTTCCTCATAATTGACCCCTTCCTTCTGTGCAAAACCTTTTGCCACAAGCCTGGCTTTGTGCTTGTCAAGTGAGCCATCAGCTTTGTATTTGTTCTTGTAGACCCACTTGCAGCCAATTGGTTTGGTTCCAAATGGAGGATCAACCAGCTTCCAAGTGCCATTCTTTATGAGGGCATCATACTCCTTCTGCATCGCTTCTTTCCATTCATCATGAGAAGCAGCTTCTTTGAAGGAAGTTGGTTCAAAATCTGTAGACAAGTTCAATTCACAATCATAAGTAACATCCATATCAACAGGTGAATTAGAGTTATCTACATCACCTCCATCTTGTCGGTTTGAATTTCTGGTTCCTGTTTTTCCAATTTCATTAGGATGAACACTTTCAAGTGTCTTTGTCAGCCACTTTGGGGGACCTTTCTGAGATGGTCCAGGCTGTTCTGTTGATTGAGTTGGGTCTGAATCAAGATTGAGTCTCCCAATTCTATCAATTACATCACTTAAAGCATCATCCGTTGTTGGAGTGTCATGCAGGGGAGATTGTTCTTCAGAAGAAGATTCCACATGTTGATCTAGTATAGGAATCCCCCCTTCAAGATGTGGAATCTGATTATCAAACTCTTGAAATGATTTCGGTTTTGTGAATCTATCCAAGCGATCAAGTTGCCGCTCAACAACACTGTCAGATTTGGACGATTCAAGAAAAATGACATCTCTAGATAAAACAAACTTTTTATTTACTTCATCATAAAGGCGGTATGCTTTAGATGTGTTGGAATACCCCAGGAAGATACACTTACGACTTCTAGCACCAAGTTTGTTTCTATGTACCTTTGGTATTAAAGCATAACAGGTGGAACCAAATATCCTGAGATGTTTTACCGAAGGAACATGTCCATACCACAATTCATAAGGAGTCTTGTTTCTTATAGCACTAGATGGACATCTATTCTTTATATATGCAGCACATAGAACAACATCAGCCCAAAACATTGTGTTTACATTTTTGAAGAAAAGCATGGATCGTACCATATTCAAAATTGTTCTGTTCATTCTTTCAGCGACACCATTCTGTTGAGGATTATAAGGTACAGTTGTTTGATGTTTAATCCCATGTTGGCGAAGATAGTGTTCAAATTCATTTGATGTATATTCTTTTCCATTATCAGTGCGAATAGACCCAATATGAGATTGTGCATCATTTTCAATCCACTTATGAAAATTCTTGAATGTTTGAAAAGCATCAGATTTGTTCTTCAATAAGTAAACCCAACACATTCTGGTGTAATCATCAATAAATGTCATGATATATTTATTTCCATTTGCAGAAGGAACAGGCATTGGACCACATAAATCTGAATGAATAATTTCAAGCTTCCTATGTGCTCTTGAATGTGAATCATGAAAAGACTGTTTGCTATGCTTTCTTAGAATGCAAGCATCACATTGTTTATGTTTTCTAGGAATTGTAGGCAAACCAGCAACACCATTTTTCTTCAACAAGCGGAGACTATCATAGTTTAAATGTCCAAATCTAGCATGCCATAATAAACTTGATGGAAGTGCACCTTCTTCATGATGAGAAATATATGAGAAATGCTGTGCATGAGCAGAGGTTCCTTGCAGTTTAAGGAGTCTTTCTTCTTCTATACCCCTCATGACAAGTGAGTGGTCAGATGCCTTTCTTACCTCAAGCTTGCCATGAAACATGTGAATGGAGTGACCTTGCTGGCGGATGTGGACCAGGGACAACAAGTTTCTCTTCAGCTGTGGGAGATATAGAACATGATCCAGAAGAAAGTCTAGAAGACCAGGCAGTTTAAGCCTGATTGTGCCAAGCCCTGATGGCTTGATTTTTGACTGATCTGCAAAGTATACTGCTCCATCAACATTGTCAGTGAAATCTTCAAAGAAATCTATCCTATAAGTCATATGGCAGGTTGCTCCTGAATCAAGCAACCAGTCATTTTTCGAAGAAGCAAGTGAAGCATTAAACAAATCTTCATTTACTCCAATGTTACATTGTGCCTCAATATAGTGAGCGGATTCAGGTGCTTTACCTTTGTCTGTGTCATCAGTTTTACCTTTCTGCTGATTTCTTCTCTGCTCAACTTTGTCCCATGGTAGCTTGCATGTAGAAGCATCATGTGATCCATTTCGTTTGCAGCGAATGCAATGCAGATCTTCCTTTTCTGTTTGAGGATGTCTGCCCCCCCTGCCTCTGAAGTATCTTCCTCTTCCTCTTCGTCCACCTCTTCCTCTTGTAGAATCTTGAGCAGGATGCTTTTCTTTATGAGCAAGGCAAACAGTCTCTTCAGAAGATTCAGGGACTGTTTTCTTTCCAAAGGCTTTCTCTCTTTCAGCAAACTTGTTCACAAGAGTGTCAAAGGTTATATCTTTAAGATTTCCATTTGCTTGTAAAGACTCAAGATAGTTAGAGTAGGTAGGATAGAGTGCTTTGAGAAAGGCAATAAGAGAGATATCCAGCTCAACCTTAGTGGATTTAATATCATGCACTATAGACTTTATTTCAGATGCAAGAGTAAGAGGATCATTATTTTTCAATTCAAGAGTGAAGAGTTTAATCATGAGCTGAACAACTTCAAGTGCAGAATGTGTATCATAGAGTTCTTTCAGCTTTTGTAAAGCTTCAAAGGCAGTGGAATAGGATGAAATATGATGACTTACTTCCTCACTTACGGATGCTGCGATCAATGCAAAGGCTTTGTTGTTCTTGTTTTCCCAAATGGCGAGTTCTTTGTCTGATGTGGGCTGCACAGGGTCTCTGTCTTCTTCTCTGACACACACTCCTTTCCACAGCTCATTGTAGATAAGGGTGTGTTTTACCATCCGGGACCATTCAGAATAGTTCTCCTTGCCAGTGAGAACTATTCCGACCATAGAAATGATTGAATGCATTTTGTAAAAATATCTCTGCTAAAAAAAAACTTCTGTTGATAAAAGACTTCTGCTGGAGAAAAAAAAATTCTTATGCCACAGCAAGACTTCTGCTGAGAAAAAAAAAATCTTATGCCACAGCAAGACTTCTGCTGAAAAAAAAATCTTATGCCACAGCAACACTTCTGCTGGAAAAAAAATCTTATGTCATAGCCTTATGCATTCTGTAAAAAAATATATCTCTGCCAAAAAAATCCTTATGCCATAGCCTTATTTTCTTCAAACATACATCATTTCTTATATCACCGCCACAATATTATGTTTTGAAAAAAGGAAGGCGCTCAAGGGATCTCATATATCATTTCAATATATATATTAATGCAAAAACTGTTCAAGAGGACAGCGTAATAAAACTCTGAGATGGTCCAGGCATTTGTATTTGTTTAACAAGATTAAACTCTGCTCCAAGTATACTATAATATATGTCAGATGGCATTTGTATTTTAAACTCCGCTGCTAGCACATTACAAACGGGTTATTCAAAGAAACAACCCTCAAAACACCGTCAGGCACCACACCACAGCCTCGACTTCGTTTGCTTTCCAGATGTGCAAAAGCCACAAAGGTTAATGCGTATATAACCATGGTCAATGGGAATATAACGCAGTCTTCAAATCCACGGTCTTCAATAAAAACGCAGTCCACAGCATTAAAATGTATATACCATGAGATGTCATGAGATGTCTTGTCTTCAAAAAAACGCAGTCCACAGCATTTAAAATGTATATACCATGAGATGTCATGAGATGTCTTGTCTTCAAAAAAAAAAACGCAGTCCACAGCATTTAAAATGCACATATACCCACATCATTCAGTCTTCAAATAAAAATGCAGTTAACCATTTCAAGTTTTAAAAAAACGCAGTCATCTTTTCAGTCTTCATGTCATCAATACAACGCAATCTATCAACGCAGTCGCAGTCTTCAAAACAATACCACGCATGCTTGCATCCATTCTTCAATACACCGCAGACTTTAACACAATACAACGTAGCTTCAATACAACGCTGATGTATAAACATTTGTATTGATGACAATACTCTGCTCATACAACAATTCCATGCAAAACGCAGCGATACCAATAGAGCGTAACCACAGTTCTTACAAAAATAGAGCGATACCAATAGAGCGATACCACAGTGCAGCGTAACGCAGTCTATACCACAGTCTTTACAATAAAAAGAAAACGATACCTCAGTTTTCAACGCAGTATTCAACAGCGCATTCCACGCATCTAGGGGCCAGAGGCGCTCAGATCACCACCAGAAGCACGCAGTCTCAGGACAGAGGTAGGTTTCTTGAGGCAGTAGAAACCTGGCAGAGGCAGGAGCTATTTCTGGGACCTGAGCTCTGATACCATGTCAGGCCAGGTTAGCTCAGAAATTAATGAGCGCAAGAAACAACTGGATGATTTTATTCATTAGACTATTATTATTTATACATTTACAAAACGGATCAGTTCATCTTCTAGATGACTGTCCGGCTTCACCTCATCCGTTTCGGATTAGGTGTCAACAGTATAAGACATAATGATTTGAAATATACATGATTTGAAGAACTCATACAAATTTACAAACATTATTGGGAACTTTGCCCGCCAGTTACCTAGTTTTCAAACAGAGTCCCTGCCTAGTTGCGCCAGACAAGCTAGTTTTCACAAAAGGACCTATTTTCTCTTTACTATTTTCATTTATTTATTTACAATACAAACTGGTGGGCTCCAGTATTGTAGCAATAATGCTACAACTCCTGGATCTTCCTTCTTTAATTTTATCAACCCGGTAGTTCGTAACAAACTTGGAAGCGACGGTGCTGTATTCACAAGTACTAGCTCTTGCCGCAGCTGTCACTTGGTCAGCTGGCACAAGTTCGCTAGGGGCTCAAGCTAACTTCTATGAGCTCTTATAAGAAGCTTTTTAACTAATGGACGAAAGCTAACTCAAAGGAAGCTAATCTACTTGCAAAAAGGAACTGAAAGCCAACAAGAAACACAAACCCTAGCAAACCCTAATTCTACCAGCTAGTCTTACTGATGCAAAGATGGGAATGAAAACTACTGAAAGAGATGCCATTACTTCTATGAAGGTAAGATGCATGTGTATAGACTACTTCTTCCTGAAGAAAACATCTTTTTGTATTTTTGGATGAGTTATTTAGAATGATCATGCATGTGCTGGTAACTGGCTTCTTACTGTGCAGAGGCGAATCACGGAGGAGAAATGATTGGAAGAGGTCGGGAAGGTTCAGAGAGGGTCTAAGGAGTCCCTAACATCCTTCCAGAGAGTTTCACAAAGTTTGGCTACCGAGAAGCCGCGTTTATGAGCTTCTACAGGAAGTCTGCAGGGGTTCTACAGGATGTTTCAGAATTTCTACAGGATGTTCAGCAATTCCTACAGGATGTTCTACGATTGGATTTTGGATGATGGGTGAGTGGAAGAGGCTGCATGGATGGATAGGGAGGTAGGAGAGGGGTTGTAATGAATTAGTGACAGAGAGATGAGGTGATGAGAGGGTGTGTGAAGCTAGTTTGTCTTAAATAGGGCAGAGGGAATGGAAGGCCAAAAAGGTAGGATGACGTGGGCAGTAGAGTAGTTGTGAGACGAGGGGTCTAATTTGGAGATGAGCAGTTGGCCTGGACGAAGCTTGGAAGGACGAGAGAATGATGGAGATGCACTGCACAATATAAACTGAACCAAATCATCCACGTCCTGCACATAATCAAAATATTACTAATCTATCCTAACTGTTTAATGAAACCAATGAACAACAACGTTATTTCTAAAGAGAACTATGTATGGTACTGAAGCAAAGAAACATTCCAAGAGGTCTGAGCGCATGGATAACTTTTACAAAGGAAAATATTGCACCAAAGATTGCATGAGTACGCAAACCACTGTTTTTGGTGGGTAGCACTGTCTGCAATTCCAGCCCCTAGAAAGAGGTGAAAATGAGAGTGCAGGCAACCCTTTTTTGGAACTTTTATCAATTCTAATCTCTTCACTCTATTCTAAACGTCTGCAACAACTCTATCTACTAACAATGACCTACTTAACCACACCACGAAATCTAACTCAACAAACTACGTTTCAAATGCATGTAAAGAAAACCATATTGCTGAAAGGAAAGATATTAATACAAAAGAAGGAGGCCCTAGGCTCTCAGGTTGGGCCCAACCCCGAGAGCTATGGCTCCTTTAGAAACTCAGAGCTGGGATCAAATATGACTGCTTCTCATTAAAAAATAATAATCATAAGTCAAAAGGTCTGCCAATGATGGCTACAAAAGAGCAAAAACAGAGCTAGCAGCTCGTAGTGCAGAATGTGCAACAATTTTCCAAAAGTCCTTTTCGAAGGCTGAAGCCTTATCATTTATACATCACGGGGCCCCAAGCTAGCCTCCTAAATCTATGGGACTTGGCTGACCAAACTGGGAGTGAACAGCTGCTTCCTCAAAATCCGTTTGGCTGCCTTCTAGATCCGGTTGTGGTGGCTTTTGAAGCTCGGAGCTGGGGGTGAAGATCCCGATGAAGGCTATTTAATGCCGTGGACAACCCTCCTACGAATCCTCAACCCCATCTTGGTTGTCTCCTAGCCCTTATCTGCTCGGTTTTGCTCCCACATGTGTCAAAAAACCTGAAATGAGCACGTGTTATCCACCTAGGAATAGTGACTGCCCTTATTCGTACAAATGACATAAACATACTAAAAAATGATGCATAAGTTATGAAAAATGAAGGGTTGAGCAAGGGTAGTTAGGCCAAATGAACAAAAAATGTTACCAAATTTGGGGCTCATCACAAACTTCCCTATTTTACTGAAGAAAGGGAGATGAACTCTTTCAAGTGAAGGAGTACTTCCAATGAAGCCATGTGCAGAGCAGGTACAAATAGATATTCATGCTCAGATTTAACATATAAACTTGGAAGTGTACATGAGCATGAAAAACCAACAAATGTACTTGATATGAAAACAAGAGTTTTAGAAGAGGAGAATATTGCCTCACTTGAGTTGTTGTTCAGAACCAATGTTCGATGTAATCATGGTATTCTTGGTCCATTTCTTGATTTGGCCCATGCTGCTCATCCTCTTCTTCCATGTCATGTTGATTTTTCTCCGTAGGGTGAGTAGTCTCTTGATTACATTTCGGATCTGCTGATAGACATGTCAAGAAATCCTTGATCTCAGGTTCCAATGGATGTTCTCCATTGATTATAGTGCATGATTCATTCGTCTCCTTAGATGATTGGTCAAGGAAATCAAAAGAGACTTCCAAATCCTCTTGTGGTGGTGGAGAAATGGACAATTTCTTGACTATTGTCAAGAAGTTCTCTTCCTGAGAGGTAGAGGTCAATATCCCAGTAGCTTCTAGGGCTTGTGAGAGGTCCTTCATATTTATCATATTCAAGTCCATCTAATTGATTGATAGTCCCTGTCTCCAAACACATATTATTAATGAGGGTTCTTACAGCACCCCAAAATGATATAACGTTAAAGATTGGAATCTGAAGATGAATTTAAAAGCTATATTGACTGAAATAAAACTCACCACACTTGAGAGCGAATCAAAATACTATTTAATCTATTAAAATCAAAACAATTTGGAAATTAAATATCTCACAGAGTGTTTCAGACTATTCTAAGGCCTATGCTGCTTGTGAGGCTTAGCTATGGTTCCTGTAGATGTGTCTTACTAAGTCTATGAGATTTACAAACTTTTGCAAATTACATGAAATGCGGAAATGAAATCAAACTGCTTCTACTTCTACGCATAAAGATAAAGGAAATAGAAACTCAAGAACAAGCAGTGATCGGTCAGACTTTGGAGCAACCCCAACAAAAGTGGATGTGTGGCTCTTCACTCACGTCTTACCCTACTCTCTCTGCCCTCTAACAATCCTGCAAGATCCCGAAACTCTGATAATAATGGTTATTTCAATAAGAAATAACAACTTCCATGACAACGATGCCAAAATGTTGAGAGAATAAATTGTCAGATTAAATCTCTTAATATTAATTGTCAACCCGGGTTCGTAAACACGAGTTGTCTTGCGCTTCCTTCATTCAGTTCTAGGTCAGAGTTTTAATGTTTTCTTATGATGATCAGCTAGGTAAAATATACTAATGCTTGCAAAGAAATCAAACATCTAATTAGAACAAGCAGACTCAACAATCAAATTTCATTTAAAGACTTTCAAACTTCTTTGAACTACCCTATTTGGAATTTGAGCTAAAATATGGACTTTAACAGATGGCTTAACTCTTTACCACAGATTCCAAGTGATGAGAATGAATACCTAGTCAAACAGACTGCATACAAAACTTAATCTATCAAAACACTTAAGTCCTAATTCTTACAATCAACACTCGAAGGAATTGAAGATTCACTACTTGTAATGACAATCCAATTCTAATTAATCAACCAAATTGTACTCAAAACTCATTAACCCTACTAGCTTATCAACAATAAAAAATCTTGGTGCTGAGCACATAATCTAGATACTTTGTTTTACTCTCAACTAAGTTGTATCCAAGTCCCTCATTGATCATGACCGCAAGCACAAATTCAAGCATTCACTCTACTCAAACATGGCAATCAACTGAAACAATTATGGGAAACTGTACTTCAAACTATTGGAAATAATACTGAGAGGGGGGGGGGGTGAATCAGTATTATCAGAAAAACTTTTTCATTTTATGCTCAGAAACATATACGCTACTTCAGTTAAGTGAAACAGCGTGTACACGCTACTGTGTCTAAAGCAACCAGCGTATAACAACAAAACTTATGATTCAGTAACTTATCTTCAGTAAATGCATCAGGACATTATTAACCATGATAGTAAAATAGGTGCAGTATAACAGAACAGATCATCACACAGAAAACACACACATGAACACCATGATATAAGGTGGAAACCCAATGTGGGTGAAAACCACCTGCTGCAAGTCGTCTCTATCTTTCTTTAATATGAAACTTCAATTTACAATCTTTTGTACTGGTGCAGCCTTATACCAGTACGCAGGCTACAACCTGCTGAAGGCTTCAACCTTCTCTCGTTCTCCAAACTTCCTTGGAAGGGAGCTCCAACCCCCTTTGCTCTTGTACTAGCTAAGACACTAGTACGTAGGTGCTGGCCTACAATCTTCTTTCCTTCAGGTACCACTTTTCATACATTTTCAGACTGGATATTCCTGAAGCACAACATTACAATCTGAAGACCATAATTCATTCAACTTTCATCATTGAAGCATAAGACAATCAATACTAGCATCATCAACCTTTGAATCACTGAACCACTGAAACCTTGTCAAACCCAGTCACCAGAATACAGAGCAGACTACAGAACTCTGCAATAACAGTCAGACCCAACTGCAACCCCAAAAATCAAACTTCAAAAGATATACGCTACTTCAATGAGAGAAACCCGCGTATACACGCGCTTTTACCGAAGACAACCTGCGTACAGATCTAAAAATAAATTCTCTTAACTTGCAGTTGTACCAGACATCAGTTAGACCCAGAACATAACATTGCGTCAGTATGCAGATCTAGAAATACGCATAATCAACCATATCATAATAGTGCATTTCAAACCATTAGATCCCGATCTGCCCTTAGATCTAGTCTTCCATCAACCGGTGTGATCTCTCCTTAGCTTAGATCAAGCAACCCAGAACCTGCATGCCAGATCTCTTTCTTTTTCAGATATTCAAGACTTTTCAATTGTCCTTGCCTAATGATCTTCTTCTCCTTATATAGCCTTAGGCCTTGCTCAATACCAAGGGCCAAAACCATAGAAATCCAATACCATCAACTTCAAAACTAGGGATCAACACGTCTGTCGAGATACTTTGGTCCAAAGACATAGGTTCAAGTACCGAGGACTAACTACCACGGACCAAAGGGAAGCTTCTCGACATGTACGCACTTTTCTGTTCATGTAGCTGCGTGTATACGCGACTTCGTATATAGCGAACCAGCGTATCCGCGACTTAATATATAGAGTACATGCGTGTATACGCAACTTGGGCTTAATGAACCTGCGTATATGAAATTTCTCTTCATACTTGTAGTCTGGACTGAGATCTGTCATCAAAGAGAGTTGCCATCAAGGACAACACCTGTACCGTAGCGCCACACCTGTGCCAAAATGCCAACAATCTCCCCCTTTGGACTTGATGGCAACCCCAAGATCCTTAGAATCATTCTCCCCCTTTGTCATCAAGGGCAAAGGGCTGTGCTCCCCCTGTGAATGTGCTGATATCTCTGCTCTGCTGTGCTGAACATGCTCCCCCTGACTGTAGGCAAGATCTGCAAAAGATGTTCTTCAAAAAGAACCAAGACTTATACACCATAAAGGACCTTCCTATCACCAAAAGACTCAATACATACATCCATATTCCCAACCAAGAGGGGATACATCAGAAATTTACAAATAACAACCAATTATATTACATCATTCATCCCAGGCATAGTGGGGAAACCAACATAGGCCGTTACATGACCTTGACACCATAAAAGAGATATCACAAAAGAGATACATGACATAGAGACGAAAGATCTAGATCAAGACTTATGAAAGTCATCAGCAGCATCTGATAATCATCTTTTAGATCAGCAACCAAGATTTCCTTCTGTGCTCCTTCTCCTGAAACCAACAACAGTTGTGTACTAGAAACAAAAGCATCTAAATGCCAACAATGCTTTATGAGACTTTAAGCTGTTCTCCCTGAACCTGTGCCTGCTGCACCCCCTGAAACTGTGCCTGAAGAATTCTAGCATACCCATCTCAGACCTTCTCCAACCAGAGTCTGCCCTTGCTGTTCACAACTCCATATATGTGACTTCTCCTGCATAAAACAGCGTATGTACGCGGATATGCTTTCTACAGCACGCGTACACCATATACGCGACTTTCCCAGCATAAATCGGCGTATATACGCGGATATCCCTTACGTAACTTGCATATACCAACTTTTCTGTAGAACATACAAGCTTCAACAACAGGATGAAGCATCAACTACTCCCAGCTTTTGTCTGAGATATTCAAAAGTTTCCCTGGGTAGTGGTTTTGTGAGAATATCAGCAACTTGTTCCTTAGAAGGAACATACTCCAACTTGACCTTCTACTCAAGCACTTGTTCCCGAAGAAAATGGTACTTGATTGGTATGTGCTTCGTCTTTGAGTGCATGACTGGATTCTTTGAAATGCTGATTGCACTTGTATTATCACAAAAGATAGAGACTGGTGAAGTGCAAGTGATTTGAAAATCCTGCAAGGTCTGCATCATCCAAAGAAGTTGTGTGCAACAAGATGCCACAGCCACATATTCTGCTTCAGCTGTAGATAAGGCAATCAAACTCTGTTTCTTGCTGAACCAAGATACTAATCTGGAGCCCATAAAGAATGCACCACCACTTGTGCTCTTCCTGTCATCCACGCTTCCGGCCCAATCTGCATCTGTATAAGCATGAAGTGTGAGATCTGTATCTCTAGGATACCATAAGCCATAATTTTGTGTCCCTTGAAGATATTTGAAAATTCTCTTCACTGCCTGAAGATGAGTCTCCTTTGGATTTGCTTGAAATCTTCCAACTATTCCGACTGCATGCATGATGTCTGGTCTGGTACCTGTCAAATAAAGCAAACTCCCAATCATGGATCTATAAGTTGGTTGATGAACTGCTGCTGATTCATCATTTGCACTGAGGCTGCATCCTGTAACCATGGGTGTACATACAGGTTTTGAATCTTCCATGCCATACTTCTTCAAGATCTGCTTGAGGTACTTGGTTTGAGACAAGAAGATACCTCCTTCATTTTGTTGGATTTGCAATCCAAGAAAGTATGTCAATTCTCCAAGTAGTGACATTTCGAATTCTTTTTGCATAACCAAGGCAAAGTTTTGACTCATAGTCTCTTCATTGCTGCCAAAGATAATATCATCTACATAAACAACAAGTATTAGCAATTTGTTATTTTCAACTTTTATATAGAGATTGCTATCTGCTGATCCTTTTGAAAAGCCTTGTTGGTGAAGATATTTGTCCAATCGATAGTACCAAGCCCTTGGAGCTTGTTTAAGACCATAGAGAGCCTTTTTCAATCTGCATACAAGGTTCGGATCATTCCCAAGAATGAAACCATCTGGCTGCTCAATATATACTTCTTCTTCTAAGTCTCCATTTAGAAAGGCTGATTTCACGTCCATTTGAAATACCTTGAAATTTTGAAAGCTTGAGAGAGCAAGGAACATTCGGATGGCCTCAAGTCTTGCAACAGGAGCAAAGGTCTCTTCAAAATCTATTCCTGCTTGCTGTGCATACCCTTTACAAACAAGTCTGGCCTTGTTTCTAATTACTTCTCCATTTTCATTCAATTTATTTTTGAAGACCCATTTTGTCCCTATGACATTTTTATCTTTTGGTCTAGGAACCAATTCCCAAGTGTTGTTCTTTTCGATCTGCTCAAGTTCTTCATCCATTTCTTTGACCCAGAATTCATCTTTGCATGCCTCTTTCACACTTTTTGGTTCAGTGGAAGAGAGTAATGCCAAATAGCTTGAAGCTTCTGCAATTATTCTTCTTGTTAGTACTCCTGCTTCTTTCTGCCCCACAATCTGAGATTCTGGATGATTCTTTTGAACATATATGGATGGAGTCTTCTCTTCTATTCTTGTCTGCTCCTCTGGTTCTTCTTGAGGTTCTTCTTCTTCATCATTCTGCCTTTGAGGGTAGCCTTCATCTTCTTCAATGTCTTCATGATGAACTTGCCTAGGAATATATCCCTTCTCATCAACCACTACATCAATGCTGTCAACAATTCTCCCAAGTCTTTTATTGTAGCACTTGTATGCTTTGCTATGTGGAGAATAACCAAGAAGAATGCCTTCATCTGCTCTTGGTTCAAGTTTGCCAAGTTTCTCATCAGTATTCTTAATATAACATTTGCTCCCAAAGATTTTGAAGTGCTTCACCGAAGGAGTCTCACCACTCCAGAGCTCATGAGGTGTTTGAGTGCTGTTTACTCAGACATTTGTTTTGTTAAGAATAATAACCGCAGCATGTGCAGCTTCACCCCAGAAAGTTGCGGGAGTACCCGATTCATCAAGCATAGCACGAGCCATTTGTTGGATTGTTCTGTTCATTCTTTCCACAACCCCATTTTGCTGAGGAGTTCTAGCTGTAGAGAATTCTCTTCTTATCCCATGTTCTTCACAGAAATCGAAAAATTCGTTTGAGGTAAACTCCCCACCTCTGTCAGATCTGAGGCACTTAATTTTGTGTCCTGATTCATTTTCAACCAAGGCTTTGAAGGATTTGAATTTTTCGAATGCTTCATCTTTGTGCTTCATAAGCCCTAACCAGAAAAACCTGGAGAAATCGTCAATGAATAATATCAAATATTCTTCTCCTCGAGGTGTCCTTTTCCTAAATGGACCACATACATCTGTATGGACTAGCTCAAGAGGTATGCTGGCTGATCCTTCCTTCTCTGGAAAGTTAGTTTTGGTTTGCTTTCCAAACTGACAAGATTTGCATATAGTGTTGTCTGGAATTTTGATATCTGGAAGACCATGAACTGCCTGATATTTGCATGCTTTCCTTATTTGTGAAAATCTTAGATGCCCCAACCTCCGATGCCATAGCCAGTGTTCATCATCCTTGCTCAAATAGCATTGTTGTGGTCTTTCTTCAAATATGTATAGATTATTTGGAGTCCTTCTTCCTTTGATCATTATTTTACCAGTATCAAGATCACGAACACAACATCCATTTGATCTAAATATTACCTCTGTTCCTTGATCGCACATCTAACTGACACTCAGAAGATTATGCTTCAATCCATCAACATACAAAACATTTCCAGCTTTGACCTTCTCTTTCAATGGAGCAACACCTTTTCCTTTTATGGCTGCAGAGATATCGTTTCCAAAAGAAACTTTCTTCCCCTTTTCTAATGCGGTATATGACTCAAGCTTTTCTTTGTCCCCTGTCATATGCTTCGAACATCCGCTGTCAATGTACCATAGACTTTCTTGACCTTCTGCATAAAAGGCTATCCCACATCTTTCTGGTTGCGGTTCCTTTATTCTCCATGTTCTGACATTTGAGGTTTGTTCCTTCTGAGTTGTCTTCCGGAACCTGCTCCTGCATTCAGAGTCTTCATGACCAAAGTTATTACAAATAGAGCATTCAACTTCATTTTCAAGAACCGAAAAGTTGTTATAAGTCCTTTTCATGGTTCCATTCATTCTCCCTTGCTTTTGAGCTTCTCTAGTCATGATTGTCTTGTAGGCAACACATTGAGCTGCTTTGTGACCGAAGTTATGGCAAGAAAAGCATTGGCCATTAAAGAAACTTCTGCGATAATCAGATCTATCATCCAACCGATTGTAGCTTCTATTCACATTCATTCTTGGAGCAAATTGGGAAGATTTTACCTGTGGCTGATTGTAGCTTCTGTTTGTCCTTAAGGCAGTTTGTCCCCGAATTTCTTGATGGTCTTTATTTGTTCTTGAGGTAAACTGTCCTTGATTCTCCTGATGACTTTTATTTGGCCTTTGCTCGCTTCTCCTTGCTGCATCAAGATAACTTTTAAAGGTAGAGGCTTGAGATGTTTCTCCATTATATCCCAGACCTGTCTTGATCAGAGGAGATCGCTGCACATTGATAATCTCATCCAAGGTTTCAGATCCTTTAACAAATTTGAGATTAATCGCTTTTGTTTTCTCAATCTCCTTTCTAAGACAAACAATCTCACATTCCAATTTTTCAAGATGTTTTTCCTTTTCAGTCAGTTGACATTGTAGAGAATCAATAATAGCACTTTTCTCTTCTAAGCAAACTTTGAGATTATTCATTTCTTCATAAAATCCATCTACATCTATAGCATCCATGTAGTCATCATATTCAAAAGCCATTTAAAGTTTATATCTATTACCTTGTTCATCTTCGTCACTATTTGAAAGACCATCACTATCTTCACAAGTGTAATAGCTTTTCTTCTTTTCATTCTGTTTCTTGTTCCATTTAACATGTTCCTTTCCCTTGTCATTCTTATCTTTGTGAGGACATTTGGCAGCATAATGACCTACTCTTCCACAAGCAAAACATTTAAAAGGTAACTTACCTCTGAACCTTCCAGAACCCCTTTGAAGATTTCTGACAAAATTTGATTCTTCTTCTTCATCTTCTGGCACGTGACTTGCTTCATAATAATATTCTTTGCCTGAAGCCTTGAAGGCAGCTTCTCTTCTGTCTGATGGACCTCCCTTTCTCATTTCATAAGCGGTTAGAATTCCGTGAAGCTGAGACATAGTAAGAATTTGCAGGTTTTCCTTTTCCTCTATGGCAGACACTTTAGATTCAAATTTGGGGGACAAATATCTTAAAACCTTTTCAACCACAATAGCCTCTTTTATTTCTTCACCCAAGTTTTTCATGCAATTAACAATCTCATCTACCCTAAGGAAATAGTTAGCCACACTTTCATCATTATAAATTCTGAGAGTCTCATACTTAATCCTGAGAGTTTGAAGTTTAGCACGCTTTACCTGTTCGTCTCCTTCATAGCTCGTGACAATTTTGTCCCATATTTCTTTTGCAGATTTATAGTGCATTACCTTCATGAATTCCGATTGAGATATACATCCCAATAGAGTATTGACTGCTTTCGCATTTGTTTCATATTTCTTTTTCTCGTTTGCATCTGTAGGAGTAGCTGAAGGAAAGGTGTAGCCTGTATCTACGATGTCCCAAACTTCTGTACCAAGAGATTGAAGATAGGCAGTAACTCTTACTTTCCAATAATTGAAGTTTGTCCCATCAAAAACTGGTGGCCTGATTGATGCTTCTCTCTTGTAGTTGCTCATGATGAACGATCTACCTTCAAGCGATCAAGCTTCACTGAAGGAACTGCTCTGATACCAATTGTTGGAAATAATACTGAGAGGGGGGGGGGGTGAATCAGTATTATCAGAAAAACTTTTCCATTTTATGCTCAGAAACATATACGCTACTTCAGTTAAGTGAAACAGCGTGTGCACGCTACTGTGTCTAAAGCAACCAGCGTATAACAAGAAAACTTATGATTCAGTAACTTATCTTCAGTAAATGCATCAGGACATTATTAACCATGATAGTAAAATAGGTGCAGTATAACAGAACAGATCATCACACAGAAAACACACACATGAACACCATGATATAAGGTGGAAACCCAATGTGGGTGAAAACCACCTGCTGCAAGTCATCTCTATCTTTCTTTAATATGAAACTTTAGTTTACAATCTTTTGTACTGGTGCAGCCTTATACCAGTACGCAGGCTACAACCTACTGAAGGCTTCAACCTTCTCTCGTTCTCCAAACTTCCTCGGAAGGGAGCTCCAACCCCCTTTGCTCTTGTACTAGCTAAGATACTAGTACGTAGGTGCTGGCCTACAATCTTCTTTCCTTCAGGTACCACTTTTCATACATTTTCAGACTGGATATTCCTGAAGCACAACATTACAATCTGAAGACCACAATTCATTCAACTTTCATCATTGAAGCATAAAACAATCAATACTAGCATCATCAACCTTTGAATCACTGAACCACTGAAACCCTGTCAAACCTAGTCACCAGAATACAGAGCAGACTACAGAACTCTGCAATAACAGTCAGACCCAACTGCAACCCCAAAAATCAAACTTCAAAAGATATACGCTACTTCAATGAGAGAAACCCGCGTATACACGCGCTTTTACCGAAGACAACCTGCGTACAGATCTAAAAATAAATTCTCTTAACCTGCAGTTGTACCAGACATCAGTTAGACCCAGAACATAACATTGCGTCAGTATGCAGATCTAGAAATACGCATAATCAACCATATCATAATAGTGCATTTCAAACCATTAGATCCCGATCTGCCCTTAGATCTAGTCTTCCATCAACCGGTGTGATCTCTCCTTAGCTTATATCAAGCAACCCAGAACCTACATGCCAGATCTCTTTCTTTTTCAGATATTCAAGACTTTTCAATTGTCCTTGCCTAATGATCTTCTTCTCCTTATATAGCCTTAGGCCTTGCTCAATACCAAGGGCCAAAACCATAGAAATCCAATACCATCGACTTCAAAACTAGGGATCAACACGTCTGTCGAGATACTTTGGTCCAAAGACATAGATTCAAGTACCAAGGACTAACTACCACGGACCAAAGTGAAGCTTCTCGACATGTACGCACTTTTCTGTTCATGTAGCTGCGTGTATACGCGACTTCGTATATAGCGAACCAGCGTATCTGCGACTTAATATATAGAGTACATGCGTGTATATGCAACTTGGGCTTAATGAACCTGCGTATATGAAATTTCTCTTCATACTTGTAGTCTGGACTGAGATCTATCATCAAAGAGAGTTGCCATCAAGGACAACACCTGTACCGTAGCGCCACACCTGTGCCAAAATGCCAACACAAACTACCCTATAGTTGCATTAATCAAAATGTAAACAACCCTATTTGAAAACTTAACAAACCAATACTCTGCTTTTGAAATCAAATCAGGCACCTAAGCTATAGAAAACATGATCAAGCATTAAAATGAAATAGGGGAATCAAGTAGTCCAAATGAACCAAAGGAAATTTCTTTAACAAATAACACTAAATCACCCTTTTTGCACTTTGAAGCTTTTCCACGCAATCTTACTTAACAACCATGAAATCTATTTGACAAATGAACTTAGTTGAAGCTATAATAAATCATTCTAATCAATCACTCTGGAGGCAATGCTTCTTTTGTATTCATGTAAATAACCTAACTTAACACTAGTTGACTTAACCAAACCAAGCTTATGCCAATCACGTTATTCAAATAATCAATCCTGAAACAAATATTTCTGATGTTGCACACATCTGTAGAAACAATCTAGAAGAGAGTCAAACAATTCAATGACTAGAAGAAACAAGAGAAACGATTTTGAAATTGACTGCTCACAATCCTAATTAAACCCAAATTCTACTCAACTTTGATTTCTAAATACGTTATTCGACTTAGGCATTTGAGAATAGCTTTTGAGTTTTTTTAATGAGTGAACTGGCTCATCATAAGCATTAAATGTCATTGTAATTCAATGAACTTCAAATACATTTATGATAATCATAGTCCAATACAATGTGTAGTGTCCATAAACAAAGTCGAAAAATCGATGGTCACACCAGAGATTTAGATCTGGATCGCTGAAGCAAATGGGTTGAAAAGCATCATACCATTAGCATCATACAATCAATCAAAGCTTAAGAAAATTCTCCAAGAAGCAAACCAAACTGATAATAAATTGCAGAGAATGAAGAACCGACTATAACTAACACACATAGTTACTGCTATGTAATGTACAAAGATAAACCTAGATGGGTGGGCCCGACCACACTTGGGAGCTAGTTAACTTACAACAGATAAGAGATTTTGATCACGATAAACTTGTCATCACCAGCAATCCATCAACACACTTAATCTGAATTTAGAGCAAGAGCATTATCAATATTTTCAATTGAAAACGAGTCACGAAATACACAACAATTACTTCCATGTTTGAGAGCTGCCTCCTTTCCTATGCTTGCTGCTCTACTTTTATACATGTTGTAGATTAATTACAAACAAATTCATGCCCTATTTGAATTCTCTAGATGGCCTAAAAATAGCCAATGGTTGATGTTGATGTTGATCAATTCTGGGATGGAGGACAAGAATTTATCAAACTGTAACTGTGGCATAAAAATAGCAAATCCGAATTTGACTGTTAAGTACAAATCTAGATATTTTATATAAATTGGCCTTAGAGAACTGCGTATATCTCCCAAAGCGTAAGGAATTTTAGAAAACTATTTAGGGCTATTGGATATAGTGGGACCAAAACCCATGTGCCAGATTGTCTTCATTCGCTTTCATATGAACGTAAATCGAGGCAGAAGTTGGCAGTTTGAAAATTATTGCAGATTTGGGCAAATTTATGAATTTCCTTCTAGAGACCCACATGAGTGACTTGGGTGCAATCCAAGTTATGGAAAGGTATTACAACATTATTTTTGACAATAACCTCTCTCGGTTTCTCCGGAAGCATTCTAAAAGTGTCAAAAGCCCCAAATTGGCCATTTCTGTACTCTACTGGCTTGTGCAAACACTTAGTGATAGAACCCTGTGAAAATGAGCTTAGCGAAACCTTCAGTAAATCATGGCATAATCATCTTTAATCATAGGAAATCTAAGAAAACTAATGATATTCAACCACAAGACATAAAATGTGATTTGGCAGCAAGTTGATGGAATTAGGGTACGGAATGGGTTAAAGACCTAGGGTTTTAGGTATGAATGGTGATATTGCATAATGAAAACATGGGCATTTTTGAGGCCCATCAACGCACACACAGGTTCCCTTTTTACACAATTGCGTGTAGGGCCCTCGTATACATGGGTTACCTGTATTCAACCTGCGTATATGCAGAGTTGAAATTTTTAACATATTTTCCTATGGTCAAATTATGAAAGAAACATCTAAAAAGTATCACAAATGATTAAAAGCATGATAAAAGGGTTACTTGGAAGTTTTGGAGCGATTTGAACAGTTGGATTTGACGGAGGAAGTTTGTTTGAGTTTGTCTCCACAACTCCTTGCTCAAAACAAAAATGACAAAAATGTGAGTCCAAAAGTCCTTATATAGGTTGAAAAATGAAAATTATTTTTTCAAAATTTGATTTTTATCTTATGGAATTTTTGACCTTTTGGCTTGGAGTGTCGGGAATGGGTTGTCTTTACAGGAAATTTTGGAGACTTCTTCAAGAAATCGTTTTGGTCCCATGACCGCAGACCTGTCATGGCAGGTATCATTTTCTTACTGGCATATAGGTTAGGGAATACCACTTTCCACTGCATTTTGCATACTAGCCTCCATACTACGATATGTTTGCCATAGGGTCGACCCCATCGTGTCTTGGTTCACAAACTATTTTCACTTGCCGACTTTAAAATCATGACATGATGGTAGAGCCAACCTTTACATGGGCATCTTAGTTAGATCCTCGCTGACATTTGTTGCCCATGCTACTATATTGAGTAGGCTTGAGAGTCCTCTTTAGTCCCGCCATGACTTATGTGTTGAAAACTCACGTTCTTCTGTGCTATTTTCTAGCCTTATACCATAGAGGCTCCTTTGTGTTGAGTTGTACTGCTACATTACATATTGACTATTTGCACCTTTTGGCCTTGAGCCGGCTTCACCTGGACTCGTGTTTAATCCACTTTTCAACCATTTCTTCTTCAAAATCAACCT
This sequence comes from Pinus tabuliformis, assembly GCA_031772625.1. Taxonomy (NCBI): domain Eukaryota; kingdom Viridiplantae; phylum Streptophyta; class Pinopsida; order Pinales; family Pinaceae; genus Pinus; species Pinus tabuliformis. The sequence goes on along the minus strand of CM062819.1, from coordinate 88,777,899 downwards.
TGCAATCACTTAGCCTTTGCGACTTGACACACCCTTTTACCCGTGGAAAGAACATTCCTTTGAGTGTCCTTGACTAGTTTCGCCACCTTGCATTGAGCATAGGAATGTTCCCCTCCCAAGAACTAGAGCATCTTTTTTTTCGACACTCGTTCTTTCCACTGTACTATAACATTCTTTTATTCTTTTTCAAGCTTCATATAAAAGAAAAAGACAAAAAAATTATATATTCCAAAAAGAGTGGGAATGGGACATTATTTCCATATTTGATGGTAGCTAGAGTCTGTTGTGTTGCCCTTGAACAAAGCACTCAAAGGTAAGTCTTTTCCTCGATTGGGATGGGCTTTAGTTTGACTTAGGAGAGCCTTAACCTTGTTATTGAGTTAGTACTCCTCCGATTGGTTACCTCTTCCAATCATATGGAGAGTTTTCTTATGCCTCCTGCATGACGAACTTATACAAAGTTATCATATGCTGCCATGTAGTCACAATTGAGTTGTGCTTTTGTTCAAGGGAAGTAAACCTGAGTCAGCCTCTCTACAGTGTCTCTTGACCTATTTTTCAGTCGGCCATCCCTAGTTGTTAGTGTCATGTTCATTATTACATCAACTATATTGGTCCTTTGCTCCTACTGGTTTGAGAAGGTCTCCATTGACTTCTTGCTGGCAGATATTGCTCTTATCGACTATGACAAATTGCTCTAAGGGCAGATCTGGAGCCGCACCCTAGCCCTATTTTCATTATTGATAGGTCACCTTGTGCTCAACATTGATCAATATCATGGGTCTTTGACTAAGTGGTTTCCCTTGTGTTCGACATCAGCTTTCATTATCACACATTGGGATTCATGCAGTGCCTTGGTGTCCATTTGACCCTATTGGTGGATTCCTCGCCTCTGTGTTAGTTTTCATTATTGGTTGGTTCAGAGGGTTTCTATTGTGCGCTAGCCCCATCTTGTGTATGTCATAAATGTGCTTCAATTGGGTTACTACATCTTTGTTCGTCTGATTCCTTCCACATTATTGGCCTACGGGTTACACTCACACTAGATTGATGAAGGATGCCTTAATGCCTTCCCTCTAGTGTATCTTCCCCATCAACTTCAAATCATTGCTTTAGGAAAGAGATCTAGAGACCATTTGGCAGTACCTTAGGGTTTGCAGTCATTAGTGGCAGATTCGTTCGCTATCGACAGTGGGAAAACATCATTGTCTCCTGATTGATAGATTCTTCCAAGTGTTCGAATACAACTCATTTATTCGCACTTGTTAGATTGCACAAGGTACCTTGACTCTCATCATCATTATCGGTGAGTAGCCTCACGTTTGTTAATGGTATACATCGATGATCGGTAATCAAATGATTTCTCATATGGTTGACTTCAGATCATTTATTCCCATTGTGTGGAAATGTACCACGGCAATCGGTGAAGACTTCGGGTTTACATCAGCATGTCTTGGTTCACTTGTTAGTTGCTCCTGTTTCTGCTAGTTGACACCATCCACCTTATATATTGCAGTTCATTACAACGATATCTTATATGTTGGAACCCGAGTTGCAATGTAGTACCATTTATTCCATCATGTTCACTTGGTACTATTTGGATCAGTTTCTTGACTTCAGTGATCAGCTTCATACTTCAGCATCATCGATTAGCTCTTTATATGTGATATTCATACATGTACTTTCTTGATTATGATCAGATGATCCATTATATATTTCTAGTTCCTTTATACTTGTATGCATATTGGATCTTCTTTTGTACCTGAAATGTGGACATGCTTTACTATTTCTAAGCATGGGTATGCTCGCCTCAGACATCAGTTTCTTTCCAATCTCTTTCGCTGGCTTGGCAGGCTGAATTCTAGTGAACTCCTCCTCAGTCTCGACATGATTCCTTCTATACACATAATAAATTTCAGCCATCATGTACCCCTCCTAACCTCATATATTAGGGGGAATCTGTTATAGCACCATTTACCACTCTTGGTAGATCTGATGCTCTGATTATGGCCAAGGGCAACCCTTCCTTCTAGACTTGGTCCAAAATTTAAAAAACAGTGTTTTATTCCCTATACACTACTTTTCCTTGTGATAAAAGCGTGTACACATGAGTCAACATATACCCAACCTGCGTACATATGTAAAAAACACTTAAAAAAAATTAAATTTCCTTAATTTTGGGCAGAGTTCACGGGTTTTACTTGTTACTCACTTCCTATTGCCCGTGGCCCAACAGTTTCTCAGCTGAAAAAACTAATTTGGAGAAGTATAAATAAACGTCCATGGGAAGGCCTTAAGGGAGAAGATATGAGATATTGATACTATAGTGAGATTATCCCTGATCAGGTCTGACGAAATCCCAATGATTCCTGCACTCCCCAAAGCTTCAGGAAACCTTGGTTTCCTTGTTGGAGATATCCTTCATCTTTCATGAGATATCCTTGTATTGGTGATGGAGGAAGATTGTTGAGGCTGGGAAAGGACGGATCTGGAGGATGGTTCAGCTTGGAGCCGGAGAAGGACTCAGGTCGTATTTCTCCACTTTACTTATAACTAACTTCAATAAAGGAATGTTGTTATGTTTCCGATATTAAATGTGTTTATGCATCTATTTATATTGTAATTCGTTTATGAATCTTACATTGATGCGTAATTGTTCATTCATTTATATGATTTAAAGTTAATATCATGAACATGCTTTATGTTTCTATTGATGTATATGTTTCATTTGAATAATTTTCAGGTTTCGAAGACATCAAGAGAAGCTGAGGGTTTGCACCCTGCGGGATCTACTCAAACGTAGGACTTCCGGGTAAGGACACTCTTACACAGTTCAGTAGAATAAGCATTTAGGTTGATTGCCTAAGAATTTCTTGTTGTGGTTTGCCCTCCACTCTGTTGGGGTTCTCAACCCAAGACCCTAGGGTGTTCTCACCCACAACAACAAATTCTTGCAAGAGAGGACTTGGTGGAGTCCTTATGCAAGATGGACAGGTGGTATGTTATGTGTTCCAGAAATGAAACAACCATGATCAAAACTACCCGACACAAGATTTGGAGTTAGCAGTGATCATATATGCATTGAAGGTGTGGAGACACTGTCTTCTTGGCAGGAGATTTGTACTTATGAGTGATCACATTGGGTTGAGGTATTTGTTTGACTAACTGAATCTGAACACCAAGGAGGCTAGATGGTTGGCCACGATCAACAATTTTGATTTTGAGATCATGTACATCAAAGATAAAGAGAATAGGATGGCAGATGCTCTCAGTAGATGAGTACAGGTAAATCACTTGGCAACTATGAGCCCCTATGGGACAAATTTATAGGATAGGATCTTGCAGGCAGGTCAGCAGGATGTCAGGTATATGGAGAACATGCACAGGTTGTTTTAGGATGCTGGTACATGTACGGGTGCGGGTACATGTACATGTAGTGGTACAGGTACATGTGACAGTACAGGTACATGTACACGTACAGGTGTAGGTGCACAGGGTATGGATTATTGTCTTAGAATAGATGGATTGGTTAGGTTCTGAGACAGGATATATGTATCGGATATCAGTGAGCTCAAGAAGGTGAAATTGAGGTAGTTTCATGCGAAACCTTATTCGGGACACCTAGGTTATCAGAAGACATTAACTGCAGTGAAGAGATTTTACTATTGGCAAAATTTGAAGAGAGATGTAGCATAGTTCGTGGCTAGATGTTTCAATTGTCAGCAAGTGAAAGCAAAGTGTAAACATCCAGGTGGACTGCTACAACTTATCGTGATTCTAGAGTGGAAATGGGAGGCTATTTCCATGGACTTGATCATAGGGTTTCCAAAGATAGTGAGACAACATAATTCCATCATGGTCATTGTGGATAGGTTAATGAAGATTGCACACTTCATTCTGGTGAAGTCTACATTCTTCGCTACTAATGTGACACATGTATTCATCAGAGATGTGGTTAAATTGCATGGTGTTCCAAAGAACATTGTGGCAGACAAGGATATGAAGTTCACTTCCAAGTTTTGGTAGGAGTTATTTGCAGGTTTGGGCACAAAGTTTGCCTTCAACGCAACTTATCATCTGCAGACTGATGGACAGACATAGAGGGTCAACATGATATTAGAGGACATGCTGAGAATGTATTTGATTCATCAACAACATAAGTGGGAAGAGTACCTTCAATTGGTTGAGTTCCCGTACAACAATGGTTATCAGGAGTCATTGAGGATGAGTCATTTTGAGGAATTGTATTGGTAGAGTTGTAACACTCCCATCAGTTAGAGTGATCCAGTTAACAAGATGTTGATTGGAATAGAGATGTTGGTAGACATGGAATAGGAAATGCAAGTAATCAAGAAGAATATAAAGGTACCTCATGATAGGCATAAATGCTATGCAGACATGATCGAGGTTTTCAAGAAGTTCTAGGTTTGGGAACATGTGTACTTGCACATCAAACCAAAGAAGAGTTGCTTGCGGATTGGAACATGTGCCATGTTGGCATCATGGTTTTGTGGACCATTTAGTATCACTAAGAGGATTGGGCCAATAACCTATCAACTTTCATTGCCTCCGACAGAGAAAGTTCGTGATGTTTTCCATGTATCATTTCTTAAGACGTATTTTAAGGAAGCTGATCATGTGATTGACTGGTCTGTATTGCAGGTGGAGCCAGATGGAGAATTCCAGCCAAGCCTCAGTGTATATTGCAGAAAAAGGTGCTCATGCTCTGGAACTGAGAAATCGAGCAAGTTAAAGTGAAATGGAAGCACTTTGGACCCAATGAAGCTACATGGGAGATGATGGATCAAATGCGGGGCCCTTCCTTATTTTCTAGTTGAGGCAAAGCAATTTTGGCTTGGTGGTTTGGTATATGCTTTATGGTGGTTTGATATGTGCTTTATGGTGGTATGGTAAATGCTTTATGGTGGTTGATATATGCTTTATGATGGTTTGGTATATGCTATATGATGTTTTGATATATGCTTAGATATTGTGTTAGTATATGTTTTGATATATGGTTTGGTATATGATTTGGTATATGTTTTGGTATATATTTTTGGTAATGTTGCTATATGTACACATGTATATGGATGTAAATTCCACCATGAGCTATGTTATAAAGCTCCACTATGTGGTATGGGTGTCATGTTTTTATGATTATGTCGTTATGTTACAATGTTATCATGTGTTATGTTATCATGATGCTATGATGTCATGTGGATTGGCACTCAGCAAGATGATCATTGTAAATACCGCAATGAGTTGTGTTATAAGAATCCAATATGTGGTATGTTGTTATGATGTCATGTTATCATGTTGGTTGCTTCTCAGTAGGTTGATCATTGTAAATAGTGCATAAAGCTAAGTTATAAAGCTCCATCGGCAATATATATTTTTCTTACAACAGTTTTGTGGTTATAGGTGTTGTTGAACACTGATGATGATGTTCCCCCAAGGGGGAGGGTTCTGTAATAGCCCTAGTGAAAATTCCATGTAATAAAAGTAAATAAAGGCAAAATAATAACCGCAGATGATGGGACACTTATTCCAAGCTGAATGTTGGGAAAAATCCTAGTGATGGGGATCACTTGTGATTGGTTATGGCTAAGGAAATTAACAAATTCAATGGTTAAGGTGTTGGAAAGGAAAAATGGTATTTTGGCACATTTATATATGAAAATAATGGAAATGAGGAGAAAAGGGAGGTGAAAGGTCACAGGTTTCATGTGAGGATGAAATTGAAGGAAAATAATGCAAAATGAAGAAAATAGAGGCCTCATTCATAAAAAGGCTTCAGAGGATCAGTTGGTAACCTTTTGTTAGTTCATTTTTGGATATCTCTCATTATTATCTCTCTCTCTCTCATACTCTTGGGACTTAGAGTTTTCTTGGAGTACTCTTGGAGGGCGTGGCATACTTTGATTCTTGGAACAGGAAGGAAAAGGAGGAGTAGGAAAGCGTAAGAAGACACTAGGATCAACAAGTAAAATAAGATTTTCTTGCAGGTACCAAGTTGCATGTATGTTTCCTTCACTAGTTTTGGCATGCATGGCATATGCATGTTGAAGTTTGGTTGTGATTTGTCATTGGCATGGAGGATGGCCGAGATTGACAGTGGATTTCCTAGCCTTGCCATTTTCTGGATAGCCATGGTGATTGTGGGTTTATTTTCATTGTTGTGTTTTTAGTTGGTTCTCATGTTTCCTTAGCTTGGGTTGAGTTACTAGTCCTGAAGCCTTGGTTGGAAAAATGCTTTGGAGCCCTGGAAAGCTTGGATAAAGACCAATCTGATGATGGTTTGGTGATGCCTGACCATGAGGTGGAATCACTATTTGATGGGTTGAGGTGGATGGCCTCTGGAAGCCTTGGATGGTTTTTTATTGATGTTTTTTATGAGATCCCACATTCATGCTTGGAATATGGCACGAGGGTGAATGAATGGAGAAATATTTTGCTCAGCCATTCTACTGTCAAGTGGAACGTGGAAGTCCCATCCTGGGTTTGAATTTTGCATCATTAATGAAAGGTTATTTATCCTTGTATTGCTATGATAATTTTGATGGATTGTATGTGGTCTATATGGCTGTACTTTCATGAGTATTTCTGCTGCTATTATGCTAGTTATGTATGTGTTTTATGACAACAAACATGCGTGGATCTCATTATGTTTTTACTTGTAATTGAATGATTAATGTATATATGACCTAATGGATGGAATGGAAATTGATGTGTTGATGCATCTATGGTTCTTAGAGATTCCCAGCTAAGTATGAGACCCCATTGCTCAGAATTGTTAACAACACCTGTAGATTACACATTTGCAATATGTTTGACAAAATCCTTGTCATGGCTAGTAGGGGTCTAGTCAAGGTCTTGAACAAGTGATTTTTTTAGTATTGCCATTTCCATGTTATTTTGTTGATTTGAAGAGATCGATCAATTCTGGGTAGTGACCTAGGCTATGGGCCTAAAAATTTGGCTCAAATCCTCGAGTCCCTTCCATATCACTGATAAATTTGGTCTCTGGTCACTGGAAGGCAACCCTGTGAGGGTGAATTTGGGTTTCTGGTCGCTCCCTTGCCCATAGCATGAGAGTGGCTATGGCCTTAGAGATGCAGAACTTCAGTGGGACCCAGGGATAGGCTATCTAAGTGGTTGACATGTCTCCTAAGGATTCTGAAGCTGAAGTTGGATGTCTGTATGGTGTGTTTCCATCGATTCCACTTCCTTAATGTGAGTTAGGAGGTTGAATCATATCATAGTGGCCTCTCGTCGCATGTTTAGCTCGGCTGGACGATTGCTTGGGTAGATGTGGGAGGAGGGTGTTACACCTATGAAATCCAAGATCACATAGCACACTCCCAAGCAACATCCTCTCATTCCCTTTCTGAACTATGCCCTCAAGCAAGCCTCCTTCTCAGTTGAGCACATAACGCATCAACAGTGCTCAGTCGGCCGCCCTTAAGCCTTGAAACTATGCCTCTAGCCCCACTTGAGTGCATTGTGCATTCTTAATGGAAAACAAGCCTTCTTGAGCCTTTACACTATGCCCTATGCCCTCCTTATGAATTAGGCTTCCCAGTTGAGTGCATGGCACATAAAAAGGCCTCATCGAGCCTCCCTCATCCTTCAGATTACACCCTGCACCCTCCATCAAGCCTGCCCTTCCTTGTTGAGAACACAATGCATCCTCAAGCCTCAAGCACTCAACCCCGCCCCCACCCCCACCCACCACCCACCACCCCTTGACAGTGCACCTTGTACCCAAAACCTTTCCCTGTTCTTCCTGAGCCTACTGATGAACCATTATAAAAAACTTCCATAAAACATGTTAGAATAGGAGATTTTTTTGGCTGATGTTTGCTTGCCATGAATGATCTTAGTTGTAGGTGTTATAAAACAACGTGGAGAGGATGCATGAAGAGATTTTTCAAAGGGAGAAACTTAAGGAAGCATTCAAGAAAAGAGAATGCATGAATTGACAAGATAAAGAACATTGGAATCCTGATGATCGAAGTGGTCCATAAAGACTATATGATCAGAGACCCTTTGGCAACATTTTTAAGACACAAGTGGAAATAGTTTCACTTCCCAACAATGTCCATGTCATTAGTCACTATGAGTCCAAGTCATCAATATTGGTGAATTACCATGTTCTCACCACATGATGATGTAATTATTGTTGGGTTGTGTTATATTCTTTCCACGACTATCCCACGTGCGGGGGGTCCTAGGTGGGGCGGAAGACCCCACTGTACATTGCGTTGGGAATTGTCGGGGGGTGGTAGCCCCCTTGGATAGGGTTCGAGAATTTTTTTTTGGACCCTATATTAGGTGGGCGGACCTTCCTATGGTTTTGTGCATGGATTTTGCACATGGTTTTGGGCACGATGTTTTTCTGTCCATGGTATTTTGTAGATTCGGTTAAGGGAACTATGGTTATGTTCTAATCCAGGGTTAATGGATTGGGGTTTATGGATGCTTCGACATGTATATATATGTATTGTAACATTGAAAGGAACATAATGAAAAATCAATATGGTAGTCTTGGTTTTGGGATCCTGGGGAAAATCTCTGTGTATATCTGTTTTATGTTTTATGATCTCGCCATTGTTTATTTTTTGTTTTTAGAATTCATAAGCAGGTAATTTATTTATAGGGTTAAAACCTACATTTGGTATCAGAACTTGTTTTGGCTTCAATGGGACGCCCTTGCTACTGAGGGATTTTTGCTCAGGCCTCTGGTAGACCCTGTTCTGTGGGAGATCTACGGGATCGATTCTTGTGGTGAGAGAAGATGGAAAGCAGTGGAAAGATAAAGATCGAGAAATTTAATGGTCAGAGTTTTGAGTTGTGGAAACTCAAGATTGAGGATCCAGTTGTGGATAAAGATCAGTGGATCGGGGTAGATCCGGGTACTAAAACAACAACAATGTTAGCTAAATACTGGGCGAAGTTGGATGGGAAGGCAAAGAGCACAATATGATTGTGTGTCTCAGATTCAATATTGCTGAATGTATCAGGGGAAGCTTCGGCAAAGGCTTTGTGGGACAAGTTAGGGACTTTGTACTAATCTAAGTCTCTGGTGAATAAACTGTTCCTACATAAAACGCTGTATAACCTAAGGATGAAATATGGAGACTCAGTGAAAGAGCATCTAAATGCATTTAATACTATGGTAAGCCAGTTTTTATTTGTTGATATTAAAATTTCAAATGAATATAAGTGCATTAGTTTGTTGTGTTCTCTACTAGATTTGTGGGATAGTTTGGTTGTTGCAATAGGTAGCAATACAATTGGCTTCCAGTTTGATGAAATAGTCTCATTCTTGCTGTTGGAGGAGATGAGATGGAAAAATATGGAGGGCCAGAATGGTGATGCGTTGTTTGTACAAGGATGGTTTGAGGAAAAAAACAATAATAAGTCCTCGAGTGGGAGATCTATATCTAGAGGGAGATCTAAATCTCCAGGAAAACCTATAAAGGTGTGCTGGAAATGTGGAAAGGAAGGGCACTTCAAAAGAGACTGTAAATCTGAAGCTTTTGAGAAGGGAAAGGGATCTGATGATGCTCCTTTTGCAGAGGAAAAAACCACCTCAAATGAAGGTGGGGATGTGTACTTGGCTTCTTCTTCAAGTACACATGTAGATCATGAGGCATAGTTGATTGACTAAGGTGCATCCTTTCACTTCACTCCCCATAGAGAGTGGTTATGTGAGTATGAGAAATATGATGGTGGTGATGTCTTCTTAGGGGATGACAAGAAGGATAGAATCATTGGTCATGGAAGAGTCAAGTTGAAGTTGCAAGGTGAAAGGATTAGAACACTTCCGGGTGTTCTGCATATTCCTGCATTGGCTAGAAATCTAATTTCTGTAAGGAAGCTGGATGATTTAATTATAAAAACAATGTTCAAGAAAGATACCTGCAAGATGGTTTGGGGAGCCTGGTATTGATATGAGGATTTCATATTGGAACTCTGTAAAAGCTTCAAGGTAGCACTGTTATTGATGGGTGCAACATTTTTGTGGTTCATGAAAATGGTGTAGAACATCTAGTGGTCTCTGGAGAAAAGACCATGCTATGGCATCAAAGGCTGGGACATATTGGAGAGAAGGACCTTCAAATACTTCACGGTAATGGTATGGTATAAGGTATGTCTAATATCTCTCTGGATTTTGATTTCTGTAAAAATTGTGTATATGGAAAGCAGAATCAAGTGAGTTTCCCCTCTAGTGGTAAGTGGGAGAAACAAATATTAGAGCTTGTGCATAGTGATGTGTTTAGACCTGTGTATGTTCCATCACTGGGAAAGTATGTGTATTATGTATCATTTATAGATGAATTCTCAATGAATACATGGATATATTTCCTCAGGAAGAAATCTGAAGTCTTTGACAAGTTTAGAGAATTTAAGGCTCTGGTGGAAAACCAGACAGAGAAGAAGATAAATGTGTTGAGGACAGATAACGGTGGAGATTTTTGCAAGAAGGAATTTGAAGAGTTATGTAAGAAGTGTGGTATAGCACAGAAGAAGACTACTCCATACACACCTGAGTAAAATGCAGTTGCAAAAAGAATAAAAAGACATTGATGGAAAGGGAAAGAAGCATGCTTAGTGGTGTAGGGTTAGGACAAGAATTCTAGGTAGAGGTGGTGGAGACTGCATGTTACCTAGTCAACAAATCACCTTCATCAGCATTGGAGGATAAGACTCCACAAAAGGTATGGACTGGTAAGAAACCTTCTCTTTCACATCTAAGGGTATTTGGATGTGATGCATATGTACATGTTCCAAAGGAGAAAATAACAAAGGTGGATAGTAAATCTGAAAAGTGCATCTTTATTGGGTATAAGGATGGTTTAAAAGGTTATAAACTTTGGGACCCTAAAACAAGGAAGGTTGTGTACAACCGAGATGTGGTGTTTAGAGAGGTGAAATATGTTATTAAACATGAATTCCTACCAAGGGAACCTGAGAAGATAGAGTTTAAGCTAAAGGAGGAAGAATCAGATTCTACAACAGAAGAGGAATCCGAAGATGAAGAGCCACAAACTCCAACTGTGAGAAGATCAATTCGAGAAAGAAGGCAACCAGAAAGGTATATTCCATCTTCTTTCAATTCAATTTTTTCTTTATATATTACTGATGATGATCCAAAAAATGTGAGGGAAGCAGTAGATTCAAAGGATGGCAAACTCTAGAAAGAGGCCATGGTTGATAATATTCCATCTTTGCACAAAAATGAGGCTTGGATCTGATGGAGTTGCCAGCTGGAAGGAAACCCATTGGAAGCAAATGTGTGTTTAAAAAGAAGATGAATGTAGAAGGAAAGGTGGAGAAATACAAATCTCGATTGGTAGCAAAAGGTTATTCCCAGGTGTCGGGAATTGATTCTAGTGATATTTTTTCTCCTGTTGCTAAGGTAGCTTTGTTAGATTACTTTTATATGTTGTTGCTGCTTTTGATTTTGAGGTAGAATAGATGGATGTGAAGACAACATTTCTTCATGGGGATCTAGAAGAACAAATGTATATGAAGCAACCTAAAGGCTGTGCGGTGAGGGGTAAGAAAGAACTGGTATGCAAGTTAAAAAAGTCTCTGTATGGGTAAAAACAATCACCAAGGATGTGGTATCAGAAATTTGATACATTTATACGGGGACTTGGCTTCACCAGAAGCAAAGTAGATCACGGTGTGTATTTTAAATTAACTGGTGACCGTATTATTTATATGGTCTTATATGTGGATGATATGTTGATGGTTGGAAATGAAAAAGAAATTATCTAGGATTTGAAGACCCAATTGTCCTCCAATTTCGACATGAAATATCTTGGTGCTGCAAACTATATTTTGGGCATGGAAATTAAACGAGATCGAGAAAAGATGAAGCTCTGGTTAAACCAGAGGAAGTATGTTGAGACAATATTGCAAAGTTTTAATATGTAGGATAATAAACTGGTGAAGGTTCTTATTCCTATAGGTGTAAATTTATCTGATGAATAGTGTCCCAAGACACAGGAAGAGGAAGAGGACATGTCCCGTGTTCCATACGCAAGTGCAGTCGGTAGCTTGATGTATACAATGGTTTGTACTAGACCATAAATTGCACATGTAGTGGGAGTATTGACCAGGTTTATGTAAAAACCAGGGAAGGAGCATTGGACAACAGTGAAACAAGTTTTCAAGTATTTGTGTGGCACTAGTGATTATGGTTTGTGCTACCAAGGAACACCAGGACTGGACAAAGTTTTTGACATCCATGGCTTTATTGATGCAGACTGGGATGGAGATCTAGATCAAAGAAGATCTACAAGTGGGTATGTGTTAGCCTATTTGGAGGTGCAGTCAGTTGGATGAGTAAGAGATAATCTGTAGTGGCACTTTTAGCTACAGAGGCAGAATACATGGTAGCCACCCATGCAAGCAAGGAAGAAATTTGGCTGCAAAGATTGCGTTCAAGTATGGGGTTAGTACAATGAGCTATAAGGATATACTGTGATAACCAAAGTGTAATTTTCTTGGCAAAGAACCCTTCTTATCATTCAAAGACAAAGCACATTGATGCTTAGTATCACTTTGTGAGGGATATGGTTGAGGAAAAGAAGGTGTTATTGGTAAAGGTGGACACTTTGAAGAATACTATAGATGCATTGACAAATTTTGTGAGCACTGAGAAGTTCTCTTGGTGTAGAGAAACAATGGGCGTTGCAGGGTTGGATCAATGACTAAGCTCTCATGTGGCCCCCTGTGGAAAGAAGACAACAAGTGGGAGAACGTTGGGTTATTTATATTCTTTACACGACTACCCCACGCACAGGGGTGGAGGTCCGGGGTAGTGCCTCGGGAAATTTTTTTGTACCCTATATTAGGTCGATGGACCTATCTATGGTTTTCTGCATGGATTTCGCACATGGTTTTGGTCATGATGGTTGTTTGTCCATGGTATTTTGTAGATCCGGTCAAGGGAACTATGATTATATTCTAATCTAGGGTTAATGGATTGGGGTTTATGGATGCTTTGGCATGTATATATATGTATTGTAACATTGAAAGGAACATAATGAAAAATCAATCTAGTAGTCCTGATTTTGGGATCCAGGGGAAAATATCTGTGTATATTTATTTTATGTTTTATGCTCTCACCATTGTTTATTTTCTATTTTTAGAATTCGTATGCAGGTAATTTCTGTACAGGGTTAAAACCTACAATTATGTAATTATTGTAAAGACAAAGAGTCATATATGGAAAGAAGAGCCATATGATGAAGTTCAAATGACATGTAATTCCAAAATTCATTTAGAAGTCCAAGAGTTGTATAGAAGTCCAAAGGTCATTATAAGTAGAAAATTTGTATGGGAAACTCAAGAGTCATGGGGATATGAAAGCTCATGCATATAGTTATAAAAGAAGCCTCATTACTCAAGGAAAGTAATTTTCACCTTGGATTCTCCCACAAGGCATAGAGAGATAGAGATAGTTCTTTTGGAGAGAAAGTAGTGGCTCTAATACTCCACTATTGGAGCTAGTGGTGTTCATTGTACTCATGTATCTTTGAAATTTTGCTTAATACTTGAAGCCATTAGAGCAACATATTTTCATGCATAGATAGTGGATATTTTGAGACTATTACTCTAATGTTTCTGGTTTATGTTGGATTTCATATGTACTATATAAATTGAACTATTTATGTGACTTTTGTGCTCAACTTGTTTGAAATGTGTTGTGATGACTATAACGATCGTTGCATCTATGTGAACTATTTCACTTGATTTCTAATGATTTTTCCTTGTTTATGTGTGTGTATGTTTACTATATCAGTACTATCACTTTTATTTTAGAGACTCACTTTTGGCCCTTGTAGTGAAAGAACCTTGATACACTTACAACCAAACATTCCATAAGGCATACTCTCTTGCTCAAAAGAACATGTTTATTACTCTCTTATGGTAATTACTTAAGCTAAGGAAGATATTTAAGTAAATGGAAGTGGGGCCATATAACTGGATGTGACTCCTACACCAAATGGTGTGAGGTCTAATTTGGACCTCATATCTGGGAGTTCCCCTGTATGTTGTCAGGATCCAACACCAACAACACGGGGGTAACTAGATTGCTAGTCACCTTCCCCAATTGTAAATGAATATTCCAATAATCCAATGGGGAGAAAAGTGGGGAATTGTAGTAGTTCAAACTGGTAGGTAGGTTAGGCAAATGTTGACCAGGTAATTGTGGTCTTTGTGGTGGATGATTAGATGGTAACTAAATCTATCATGGAGATGGTTAGGGAGGAGAGTATTGTGGGGCTTGTGGTAGCATATTCCCAAAAGGGGAAGGTCCCCTCTAGCCTCATGGCTAGCTCTAGATTTGTGGTTAGACAAGCCAGTGTGGCCATGATGCTAAGAATTACCACCGTAGGAATGAATTTTATTGTGGAGAAAATTACTAGGAAGCATCTAGTTTTGAAGCAAATGGCATAGATGGCCAAGGTTTCTTTTCAGTTACAAAGAATTTTTTCTCAGTATCCTCATTAACTCCTCAAAATATTGCCTTCGGTCCTTGTAGAGATGGAAAATTTTTTATCACAGATGTTGTAGTTTTCAACACCATCTAGGGGGAATTCCTGAAGAGGGTGTTTCTTTTGACATTTGTAAAAAAATATTTCAAAGGCCATCTCAACTTCCTCCATTTTATTCTTAGTTTGCAAAGTGTTAATATGAGAACATAGTGCACAAAGGATACTTGATCCAGGTGGCTCCAGAAATAGAAGTGGCCTTGAAAAAGCTCAAAAATTGAAGCCTCCATATTGAAATGAAACTAGGACCAGATCATAGTGTTCATCTTCCTGATTCCAACGGTGTGAACGACACTCAAATTTGAGTTCCTATGCTCAATATATCGCTGGTAAAAGTTCTAGTCAAATTAGGTCAAGTGACAAGCACTAACGAGGTAACAATTTGGCCAAGGGACAGCGCACGGAATCTGATGGATGGATTGGAAAAATTTGTCACCTCTTTAATTTGCCTAGTTACCCTTAAAATACACTATTAAAAATTTGACTATTATTATCATAAAAAAATAAAAAATAAAAATTATGGGGTGGTGGGCCACCACCCCTACCACCCGCCAACAACACCACAACATTGGTTTAATTATAATATGTGGTGGGCTGGACAGCCACCAGAGGTTCCATCCAACCCACCTGTCATAATATAATTATATATGGAGGCCACAGGGTTCAAATCCGTCTGACCCAGGTGAGTCGACTTGCCAATGGGTGGCCCCAAATATTACACCGCCAACCATATTACAAAAAAAATTCCGCCATTTTTAACATTTACCATGCCATGTTTTGGAACTGCCAAACAAAATGTTTAGTATTCCAAATGGTTTAAACCTTATTTGGGGTGTAGCAGGTTTTGAACCCGTTCTACCCTTGTCATATTTGCCTCCGCCACCAATGAGCGAATGACTCACGTTGGAAACTCCACCCACACAAAATGTATAAAAAATGAAATTTTCCATTCGACTGGGGGAGGAGTGGTAGAACCAAAGACCAAAACCAAGTTGCAAGTGGAGCCAAGAGTGAACCCATGCTGAAACTGCGCCTAGGTAGGTACAAAATTTGAGAAAGATTCTTAGGGAATCTTGGGAGAATTGTTTTGTAGGGAATCTCGAGGGAATCTAAATATTCCTTAGAGCTCGAGAGGTCTCTTGCTTAGAATATGGTCAATTTTATAGTCATTGACATGATTTCGCGCCATGAATCCAATGTTGATGTCTATTTCTACATCTGAGCTTTGCATTTTTTTCCATGATAGAAATTGGAGGTATAAGGGTCATTTACGTAAAGTTGGTTGTAACTCATTTATGTTTCCATTTAATGAGAGAGGCCTCCCCACTTTGAGCATGACCTGGAGATGTAGGCCACATTGGGTGAGTTGTAATCAAATCATTTTGTGCCTTTGATAGCATGGTTTCTTTTTATTTCCACTTATTTTCATGTGTTTAAGTTACTTGGTTACATGCTCCTTTATATGAAATTCTGCATGCATCCTTGAAGTAAAATATCCATATCAAGTTTGGTATCAAAGCACGTCTTCTTGATGCAAGTTGCATGAGTGAATGCTAACTAGGAACAAGCTCCAAAGAGAAGAAGGAAAAATCAAATCCTTTGATCTCAAAGCAGGGCATGCAACACGAAGACAAAACATGGTATATGAGGAAGCTCGAATGGAGGAAGAGTTAAATTATCGCAAGATCTTCTTCACCATGGAAGAGAAAGTTGACAAGTTGATTGTAGAATATGAGAAGACAATCAAGCCTGAGAAGAAAGAACCAGATGATCATGCCTCTGTAAATCATGAAGGTGGAGAAGGAGAGCCTCCTCTCTCTCTGTCCTCCAATGAAATTTATTCTTCTTCCTCTTCTCATCATTCTAACAAACATCATAGGAATGCATCTAAAAGTACCTTTTTCAAGCTGGATGCCAAGTTTAATTTACCTATATTTAGTGGAGAATCTAATGTAGAAAAGCTTGATAACTCGATAAGCCAGGTTGAAGTATATTTGCACATATAAGAAATCAAATAGGATAAAGCCAAGATCCAGCTAGCATCCCTTTAATTAAGTGGAACTCCTCTCCTCTAGTGGGAAGGAAAACTGAAGAAAGGTGGTAAGAATAGTCATAAACTTCTTTCATCTTGGTCTGCGTTTGTCTCTGCCATAAGAGGACAATTTTACCCATTTGGCTACAGACATAAGTCCATGATGGAATGACAAAATTTGAAAAAATGTAAAGGTCAAACTGTTCAAAATTTTACTGAGGAGTTTAGAAAACAAGTATTAACATTGAACGTTCCGCTAGACACTTCTGAGACATTGATGAAATATATTGTCTCTTTGCATAGTTATTTGCGTCATTCATTATTATTATTTGAACCTAAAACTATTGATGAAGCTAGTGTGAAGGTTGTACATCTTGAAAGCAGGGGGAAGTATGAGCAAGAAATCCACCCAAAGAGGACAAAAATAACTAGGAGAAAGGAAGCAGATCCCTCTTGTACTCATTATGAAAAAGAGGGGCATGATGAGGAATATTTATGGAAATTACATCCAGAATTGAGAACAAAAAAGAACGACATAAAAGGGAAGCAGAAGAAAGTTGCAACTCTGCAACAAGACTTAGAATCTGAACCAGGGGATGATGAGAAGATCACAAATGGAAGATTTGCATGTGTGGGACCAATTGACCTAGGATTAGACTCAGGTGGCGAAATGAATATTTTCTCTTTTGGGATTGCAGAAGATGGACCCATTGACTCGGGTTCCGATTCAGGTGATAAGACAAATATTTTAGTAGATGTTGTACCAAAAATGAAAAGGGAACCAAATGAGGCATGGCTCCAAGAACTCGAAGAAATCAACCAACACATTTAGGTGGAGAATGCTGAACTAAGGAGACTCCTACAAGAAGCAGAGAAGGAGAAATAGAGGTTGCAACATCAGTTACAAGCCAAGGAGGAGGCCTCGGAAAAGTTACAACATAACAAGCCTAGGGTAAAAAAAGTGACTCTTCAATTTCATGTACTTTTTATGATGATGATTTCGTTACTTTTGAGAAACATATTACAGGAATTTTGTTGAAGAAAATGGGGTATCAAGGAAAGGGCCTCGACATTAATGGCCAAGGCATTGTAAATCCCATCAAAGTGGAGGAATTGCCTCGTTACACAGGACTTGGATATGTCAAAAAAGAGGTTGGGGAATGCTACAAGACATCTAGTGACCAACCAATGAAAGATAATTAGAACACTTCATCAGATTCCAGTGATAGTGAGGATTCCACGGACACTTATTAGAGGAACACTAGGAATAAACATTCCTAGATGATCCATAAAGTTGGGAGGAGAAAGAATCATTGTAGTCACTACAACGAGGTTGGATGCCAGAGAGCCACATCTCAAATGCTCCATGCCCAAAAAGGACCTGTGAAGAAACCATCTAGTGAAGATATTCAACAAGCGAATCTACCACAGGGAGATGATCTATTCACTTTGCTGAGTAAGAGATGGTATTACTATATATGGTAGCTTGTCATGGCCGCATTTTGTAAATCATGTGTTGCAATATAATTATAAAAGTACTGATGTGTTTTCCATTTCTTATTAAGATACAATGATGTTTTGGCCTTTTATTGATAGTTGGGGTTTGGTTTCCATTATGATGTAAACTCGACCAAAGAGTGTGTGTTATAAAATCTTGGTGAGTATGGGGTTGTTTGAGTCATGTTTGGTTTTGTATGAAATTTGCAAAGATTGTACCACAACTTTGCATGGATTGCAGATGTTGAAAGCATCGCTTGACAAGGACACATGCAAATTATAAGATGTGTTCATGCTTTTTGAGGACCAAAAGCTCCTAAGTGGGGTGGAATGATCTAGGTGGCACTAGAAATAGAAGTGGCCTTCAAAAATTTCAAAAATAAAAGTCATCAGATTGAAATGAAACCAGGACCAGATCGTATTTTCGTCGTCCTTATTCCAACGGTGTGAATGACACTCAAATCCGAGTTCGTATGCTCAAGATATAGTTGGTCCAGGTTTTGGTCAAACTAGGCCAAGTGGGAGTGACTAACGAGGCAACAATTTGGCCAAGGGATGGCACATGGAATCCGATGGTAGGAATGGTGAATTTATTGCCTCTTTAATTTTCCTAGTGACCCTTAAAAAATGCCACTGAAACTTTGACTATTATTATCATAAAAATAAATAAAAATAAAAAATTTGGGGTGGCGGGCCTGCCTAATCAACTAATGGACCCAGCCAACCCACCTGTCACATTACAATTACATATGGAGGCCGGTAGTTTCGAACCCGCTTGGCCTAGGTGGGCTGGCTCACCAACAGGTGACCCCAAATATTACACTGCTAACTATATAACAACAAAAATGGTGCCATTTTTAAAATTGACCATGCCATGTTTTAGAACCACCAAACAAAATGTCAAGTATTCCAAATGGTCCAAGTCTTTATTTGGGGCATGGAGGGTTTTGAACGTGGCCCACCCCCATCATATTTCCCTCCGCCACCAATGAGCCAACGACTCACGTTGGAACCTCCGCTTACACAAATGTATAAAAAATAATATTTTCCATTCGACTGGGGGAGGAGTGGTGGAACCATGTTTTAAGTGGAACCAGGAGCGAGCCCATGCTGAAACTGTGCCTAGGTGAGCATGGAATTCGAGAAATATTCCTAGGGAATCTTGGGAGAATATTTTTGTAGGGAATCTTGAGGGAATCTAAAGATTCCTTGGAGCTCCAGAGGTCACTTGCTCAGAATATGGTCAAGTTTATAGTCATTTGACATGATTTCATGCCATAAATCCAATGGTGATGTCTGTTTCTGCATCTGAGATTTGCATTTTTTGTCCATGAAAGAAATTGGAGGTATAAGGGTCATTTATGTAAAGTTGATTGTAATTCATTTTTGTTGCCATTTAATGAAAGAGGCCTCCCCACTTTGAGCAGGGCTTGGAGACGTAGCCCACATTGGGTGAATTCTGTAATCAAATTGTTTTGCGCCTTTAATATTGTTATCACTTTGAGGAAACGTGGTTGTGGGAAAACCTTTAAGGTAACCTCAAACCTCTTTTAGGTTGAAAGTTTTCCCTTCAACCCAAAGAGGGATCTCTCCGTAAAACTCAACTACTCTAGGTCATTGTAGTAGCCGGTTTCACAATTGAGTTTTGTGGCCATATTTAGTTTATAGGATAAAATTGGTTAGGATGTTTACAAAACACACCATTGGGCATGGAGTCTGGTTTTAACAAGTAATTCTACAGATCTAATGAGTAAGCTACAAAAAACATAATAGCAACAAATCCTTTGACAAATTTAGAGTTTGGAAGAAAATAATTGAAATGAGACATAATTATAGCTGATTGAGGTAACAAATGCTAATGGTTGAGAATTTTGAGAAAGAGAATAAATGAATCAAGATCTGGTACACTGAAATTTTCAGACATGAAGAAAAGTTTTATAACAAATAGAAAACTTCTAGGGAACTACAATACATGGATTTCCTATAAAATGCTCATAAAAAACTATAATATATTTAAGACTGCTCAAATATACCAGAATGCAAATGTTTTTAGTCAAATCCAACCCTTCTTCATTCTTCATAAACTATCTTTATAGACCTTACATCATCTGATTACAAAATAATAGTCTTAATATTAATTACAATACTTTAAAAATATCTAAATATATCCAAGTTCATGCATGTGAATAAAACTTTAAATACATTGAACTTTTTTCCTAAAAATAGCTACTGGAAAATATGCTGATATATAGGTTAAGTGAAATATCTTTCAAGCTATCTTCCTCGAAAATAGAAACGTGTCCCTAACTGATAGCACAACATCCTAGTTGGCAAAACAGGTCCCTCTGCAAAATAGGATCAAGTTTCCACCAAAACCACCTTTCTATTTATCCTTTCTTTCATTCAAACCTTTTGGTGAAAATCATTGATGCCACTACTGTCAACTTCCTTGGTTTTCTGAATTGTAGCTTTCGCTGACAGAAGGCTTGTCATCATTTCTTTTCTGCCTGTTTCAAAAACGCTAATGGTGGGAAAGTCAACATTTTCGCCTATCTATATTTCGTTGAGAACAAAGATTTCAACGCTCCCTATTTGCTTCAAAATCGCTGACAGAGTGAGTTTCAGCTCTTGTCCCTGAATCATCTTCTATCAGTGGAGATATAGTTTCATTTCAAAATAGCTGATAATGGAACTGTCAGCTTCATAAAAAACGTTAACAATGGGAATGTTAGCTTCCCGACTGTTCTGTTGTATGAAAAAATTATTAGGCTGATGGTTAACGATAAAACAAAAACCCCTACTTTGTGAAATAGATAGTCAAAATTTTAAGTCTCTTTCCCCAAGCCTCCTAGATGAGGGTACTAGATGCCCTGAGAAGTACATCCACCTTCTCCAATCTATGTTTCTTTCTCTGCCTTGTCTCGATAGGACCCTTCCTCTTAGTTTCTTTGTATTTTCTCTTCTTAGAGTCTGCACCCTTCTTCCTGTTGATGATAAGGTCCTTTAGTGGTAGATTGTGAACATCAATCACCTCTTTGGCCAACTCTGGGTTATTTTTGAGTTTAATTTTATATCTTATTTTGTTTGTTGGCCTTGTATGGGGTATTTTTCCACCTTTAAAAACTTCAAACAATGTTTCCTCCTCTTGGGTCTCAATTTCGGCCTCCTTGTCTGTAACAATTTCTAGTTTAGTTGTGTTCGCAAGGGAGGCTTCAACAGGTAGATTGAAAACTTAGGGAGGAACAATATCAATAGGTAGGTTTACATGAGATACATGGTCTGGCTTACTGAGCCTGGAAATTTTTCTTTGGTAGACATTTATGATTTTAGGGCCAGAGGATGTCGATGGTACCTTTGTGTTTTTCTAGCTGGGAGTTGTCTCAATAAGGGCTTGTCCATGGGTAGTTTTCCCCTTTTTAGCAGTATTTGGTCTTCCTCTTTGCATTTTAAGGGGTTGAGGTTTGAAACCACCTCAAAACGAGAAGTGTCTCCAAGTCCTCCCTACCCTGGTTAGATGGTTTTCAATTAGGAGTTTGATCAGGGCCTTGTGATATATGAAATGGGAGGAGGGTTCTATTTGAGCCCTGAACCTAGATGCCATATGCCTAAGACTCTCTAGTAGATAAAAGCAAGGATTAATTCTAATTTGACCAGCTAGATGTGCAAGGAAGTAGAAGTGATATAGGTTTACCCGATTGAATCTCCCTTCACAGGTGAAATATTGCTAACAGAGGTGAAGAGGGATGTGACATTTGTCCTATAACCATTCCTTATGAACTCCGGCCCTCTAGTTCTGACCCTTGAACTCCTCTTTGAAAAATAAAGGGACATCAATCCCTACCAATACGTGACTGTGAAAAATCCTTTCTCCATCTGTTGGTAAGGTTGTGGCCTCAAAAATTGATTGCTCTGAAACTGTAAAAGATATAACTCCAACCCCCATGCGATTTCCATAAAACCCCTAAGAAAAAGACCGAGCCACTGCATCATGGTATTCTGTAAAACAGTGGAAAAAATCACTCCAACCTACTTGCTAAAACAATTGCTGGATATCAGGGTGTATGTCCAACAAATCCGATGCTTTGGGCTTAGAACAATTTTCTTTACCTCCTTTTACCATCACGCTATGTGGTCTTCCTAGGATTCGATCCTGAATCCCTGTGAGTAAAATGGGTTCGAGAATATCAAGTGTGATTGATATCCGAGCTGAAAACAAAAATTACTGACGGGACATGGTAAAATATCTTAACATGCGGAATGGAATATTACAACTATGTGAGTGAATGATTACAAAGTTGAGGTGATGATTACGAACGAGGTTCGTATCATATGGTAAAATCATTACAATAACATTCACTCATAAAGGTGGAGAAAACTTATTAATCAGTACTTTTTACCCCTTCGAACTAGATAGAGACACATTTTAATGATATTTTTGACGTTGATGTGGTTAGCATAATCACAACCTTTTAATTTTTAAATTTTCTTTTGTTGCTGATGGTTGGCATGCCAGTCAAAATGGAATAGATGATGAGCCCATTGTTAGTGAATTTCTTCAGTAGACTATATATCGGATCACTAAAAAACGTTGATAGGCACTGATAGCCTTGCTATCAGTAATTTCCTTGTTTATTACATCAAAAAAGATGACACTGAAACTGTCATCCTTTTCTGATTTTTTTTAAACAAAGTTTATTGTGATAACAGATCTTTGGTGATTTTGATTTGCGCTTCTTTTCATGTGTTTAAGTTACTTGGTTACATGCTCTTTTATATGCAATTTTGCATGCATCCTTGAAGTAAAAGATCCAGATCAATACTAATCTTAAAGTTGCTTAACAAGTTTCCTAGTTTAGCTTTGATCACCCATGTCTCCAATGATCTCTTAGTTCTGAGGGTAGTATTCTGAGAATCTCTCCCATAGTTGGAGATCCCTGAACAATAACATCTACATAACTCACATATTCACTCATAGGTTAATTTGGAGGTAACCCCTGCCCCCATGAGGTTCAATGTATCAATACAATTTTCCCATATTCCTTACCAAAAGAAAATACGAAGAGTTTCATTATCTAAAGTGTTTGGTTTCGTTCTTTGCAAATTGTATTGAAATCTTTCCACATAATCTTCCAAGATTCCATCATCCTTCTGTGACATTTTAAATATTTCTTCTTTAATCTATATGACTTTACAATATTCCTAATATTTCTTAAAAAAAATATTTTTCATTTCATCTCAATTTTGGATGGAGTTTCCCCAAGCTCCATAAACTAAAGAAGAGTTGCATCGTTTAGAATAGTTGGAAATAGTTTTAACTTTTGTGTATCTATAGAGTAATCCTAGTTATGAAAAAGGACATAAAACTCAAACAAAATGTGTATGGATCTTCACTTGGGAGACTATGACAATTAGGAAGAACATATGGAGGAATATTTTTCATAAGAACCATTTTGTCATGTTCTTTGATAAGGAATTCAAATGTAACAGGGTTCTTAGGTGCAATTGCTTCAACATCCCCCATCTCTACCAATGACTTGTATTCACTCGGTTATTTGTGCTCTAGACCCTTATTAGAACCTATATAAGCCTCAACTCCCCTAGTTGCTTCTACTTCTCCTTCCATTGTGGGTGGTTCTTCCTTACGATGATGTCCTATGGTACTATGAGGGTGTTTTGGTTGGGCTCCTAGCAAGGTGTCTCTCTCATATTTACTTGTCAAGATGTTAATATGGGTGGCTCCCACTACGCCATGAAGTGTTTTTGAAAGTTTTTATTTATTGTTTCAGTGCATATATCATGCCCTAATATACAGGATAACAAGGACATAAGTTACTAAAAGAGTTAGTCGATAGTTCCTTTTGGTCGCTTATAGTCCTAGTATCTTTTCCTACCCTAACTAGATATGGAATCCTAATTCTCTTGAGTTCCTCCTGGAAATGGCTCCAAAAATGACATTGTAATTATAATTCTCCGATTTTAATGGAGTTTCAAGGTACAATGTTCATTTATTTTTTCAACCCAAGGTTTGTAAACTTATGAGGTACTCCATGCAATATACACACGAAGAAGGCTCCTCACTTATACTAGATGTCCTAGGCTACTATAGTGGGAATTAAAACCTATGGGGCATGGTCCTAGATGAGGAATAGTCCTAGAAATTTCCTACAACTTAGTTAAATGGTGTGTCACACACTTGGGGCCCTTTCCTTGGGCACCTAACTCTATGTCACTGGGTATGCTTCATTATGGAAATTTTACAACATACCAATACTATAGTAGTTATCTACCATAGCTTTGGTAACAACCCAATCTGCAGTGGTTAGCTATACATATCGTTACCTAACAAAAAAACTGTAATGAAATGAGTTCTAAACTATTATTGCTACTATTAATGTAAGTGCAGACACAACTTATGATATTTTTTCTATGCTAACATTCAATATAATAGTTGGATTCTGGAATTAAAACACACATGCGCACAGACAACCATTAAAACATAACTAAAATACGCAAACATAAACTAGAAATTGCATGAAACATTAAACTATTGTAGTCTAATGAAATAAAACAACTAATACCATAAAGCATTACCTACAGTGGACCCTTGCGCAAGGTTGGCCTATGCTTATGCTTACGAAATATCATCAGCATAGGCTCTGAATGCAATCCAAAATCATAAATAGGATGTGGCTCCTTGCAAGATACATAATAGTATGTGAACTTTATATCATTATGTGCAAACTAGTAACTATTGCTTTAGAGAAGAATACATACATTTATATAAAATGAGGGGAGTCATCATTCAAACACATTGATATTTTTCCATCATTGTGGACTAGTTGGTTTACAAAATAAAACAATGATTAGTTGTTTTGTTACAATAAATACAAGAAGGTAATTAAATATGCTGATTTTTCCTAGCACTTTAGAAACATGGCTATGTCGAAAGCATGATCACAACACACTGAAATGCACACAACTCCAAGCACTTTTCACAATAGAAATGTAACAAAAATGAACAATAAAGTACACAAGAATTTTCACACCCATAACTTTTTTATATTACAATTTCATTACAAAAATGTAACACTCTTGTACCAAGGATCATGGCCCTTACAATTAGCCCTGATACAAGGAAGAACTTGGACTTGAGGTCAATAAAGTTTGACTCTGAATCTATCCACACAACAAGAACACATACAATGACTTTCTTTTTTAAGGTACTCATTAACTTACAACCCTTTGATTCACTTATCCTTGGCATACTTGGCAAGTCCTTTGATACCCTATCTCACAAAGAACTTTGCTACTCCAAATCCTTTACACTTAGTTGCTCACAAGGTCTTTTGTTGCTTCAGATTCTATTGCACAATCAACTCCACAAGTCTTACTTCTCAAAGTGAAGTGACCTCTTCCAAACACTGTTGGGTTGTGTTATATTCTTTCCATGACTAACCCATGTAGTGAACTGGGGGGTTAGAGGGGGGGCGGAGCCCCCCCTTCATTGCGCCGATTGCGCAGTGGGGGGGTCATAGGGGGGGCGGTAGCCCCCCCTGTCCGGGGGGTTTGAGGGGGGCGGGTAGCCCCCCTCTACGAGGTCCGGGGCAGCGCCCTGGGAAATTTTCTTTTTGGACCCTATATTAGGTTGGGCGAACCTACCTATGGTTTTCGGTCCATGGTTTTGGACGCGATGGTTTTCGGTCCATGGTATTGGATGCTTCGGCATGTATATATGTATTGTAACATTGAAAAGAATATAATGAAAAATCAAGCTGGTAGTCCCGGTTTTGGGATCCAGGGGAAAATCTCTGTGTATATGTGTTTTATGTGTTATGCTCTTGCATTGTTTATTTTTCTGTGATTTAGAATTTGTATGCAGGTAATTTCTGTACGGGGTTAAAACCTACATTTGGTATCAGAGCTGTTTTTGCTTCAAGGGGACGCCTTTGTTGCTGAGGGGTTTCGCTCGGGCCTATGGTAGACCCTGTTCAGTGGGAGATCTGCGTGATCGATTTTGGTGGTGAAAGAAGATGGCGACCAGCGGAAAGATAGAGATCGAGAAGTTCAATGGTCAGAGTTTTGAGTTGTGGAAACTCAAGATGGAGGATCTGTTGGTGGATAAAGATCAGTGGATCGCGGTGGATCGAGGTACTAAACCAACGGGAGTGACCGATGAAGAATGGAAGAAGTTGGATTGAAAGGCAAAGAGCACAATACGATTGTGTGTCTCAGATTCAGTATTGCTGAATGTATCAGGGGAAGCTACGGTGAAGGCTTTGTCGGACAAGTTAGGGACTTTGTACCAATCTAAGTCTCTGGTGAATAAACTGTTCCCGCGGAAAAAGCTGTATAACCTGAGGATGAAAGATGGAGACTCGGTGACAGAGCATCTGAACGCATTTAATACTGTGGTAAGTCAGTTAGCATCTGTTGATATTAAAATTTCAGATGAAGATAAGTGCATCAGTTTGTTGTGTTCTCTACCAGATTCGTGGGATAGTCTGGTTATTGCAATAGGTAGCAATGCAACTGCTTTGCAGTTTGATGAAATAGTCTCAACCTTGCTGATGGAGGAGATGAGATGGAAAAATATGGGGAGCCAGAATGGTGATGCCTTGTCTGTATGAGGACGGTCCCAGAATAGAAACAAAAATAAGTCATCGAGTGGGAGATCTAAATCTAGAGGGAGATCTAAATCTCCAGGAAAACCTGTAAAGGTGGTGTGCTGGAAATGCGGAAAGGAAGGGCACTTCAAAAGGGACTGTAAATCTAAAGCTCTTGATAAAGGAAAGGGATCTGATGATGCTCCTTCTGCAGAGGCAAAAACCACCTCAGATGAAGGTGGGGATGTGTACTTGGCTTCTTCAAGTACACATGTAGATCATGAGGCATGGTTGATTGACTCAGGTGCATCCTTTCACTTCAATCCCCATAGAGAGTGGTTCTGTGAGTATGAGAAATACGATGGTGGCGATGTCTTCTTAGGAGATGATAGGAAGGCTAGAATCATTGGTCGCAGAAAAGTGAAGTTGAAGTTGCAAGGTGGAAGGGTTAGAACACTTCCGGGTGTTCTGCATATTCCTGCATTGGCCAGAAATCTGATTTCTGTAAGCAAGTTGGATGATGCAGGTGTAAAAACAGTGTTCGAGAAGGATACCTAGAAGATGGTTCGGGGAGCACTGGTATTGATGCAGGGAGTTCGGACTGGAACTCTGTACAAGCTGCAAGGTAGCACTGTTGTTGATGGGAGCAACAGTTTTGTGGTTCCTGAAAGTGGAGCTGAAAATCTAGTGGTCTCTGGAGAGAAGACCATGTTGTGGCATCAAAGGCTTGGACATATTGGAGAGAAGGGCCTTCGAATACTTCATGGTAAAGGTATGGTAGAAGGTATGAGTAATAGCTCTATAGATTTTGATTTCTGTGAAAATTGTGTATATGGGAAGTAGAATCGGGTGAGTTTCCCCTCTAGTGCTACGAGGGCGAAATAGATATTAGAGCTTGTGCACAGTGATGTGTTTGGACCTGTGAAGGTTCCATCACTGGGTAAGTCTATGTACTATGTATCATTTATAGATGAATTCTCAAGGAATACATGGATATATTTCCTTAAGAAGAAATCTGAAGTCTTTGACAGGTTTAAAGAATTTAAGGCTTTGGTGGAAAATCATACAAAGAAGAAGATAAAGGTGCTAAGGACAGATAATGGTGGAGAGTTTTGCAGCAAGGAATTTGAAGAATTCTATAAGAAGTGTGGTATAGCACGGCAGAAGACTACTCCATATACACCTCAGCAAAATGGAGTCGCAGAAAGCATGAACAAGACGTTGATGGAAAGGGCAAGAAGC
This sequence comes from Pinus tabuliformis, assembly GCA_031772625.1. Classification (NCBI taxonomy): domain Eukaryota; kingdom Viridiplantae; phylum Streptophyta; class Pinopsida; order Pinales; family Pinaceae; genus Pinus; species Pinus tabuliformis. Next base: position 88,749,949 of record CM062819.1, on the reverse strand, counting down.
ATGCTCAGTGGTGCCGGGTTAGGACAGGAATTCTGGGCAGAGGCGGTGGATACTGCATGTTACTTGGTCAACAGGTCACCTTCATCAGCGTTGGAGGATAAGACTTAGGGAAAATTTTAAGAACCCCCCCTAAATTTATATGTATAATAAATGGGCGAATCTCCATGGTATATAGGAAAAATGGAAGGCGATTTTATCAATAATATAATATGTATATATAATTTTTTGGCGAATCTCTCACCAGGCATGGTGAATATTTTACTCAATTATAAAATCTTGTAAGATCTTAGCAAGTCTTTCACTAAATAATAAAACTTTGTAAGGTCCTAGTGAATCTTAGCATTGTGAACTCTTAGAGAATTTTTTGAAAAATTATAAAACCATATATGACAAGAGCCACATGGTGGAAATATCACTATTTTTTTTCACATTTACACGACATGGAACTTGTTTATAAAATTATAAAAAAGCCAACCAATTCCCTTATAATATGCAGGTAAGCTTATAACAGAGTCTAATACATCTACTATGCTTGTCTTCATTCAAGTGTCATAGTTGCTATACTTAACACCGTGAATCACAACTCTCCCAGAACTCAACTCTATAGTGTAATTAAAACCTTTGGAAATTTAATCTGACAACTCTATAAAAAGGATTAGTGAATTTGGAGCTTTTGTGAATGAGCCCACTAATTATCACTGCTAAACAATCAATCTAGACTATTATGTCTTCCATCTTGATCACAATCGTGCTCACGATCAAGGGAGTGCGACGACCTAGCCTGACATAATGGCCATCATAGCTTCCAATAATCAACAACCACCTTGCAAGGACATCCTAGCTCATGTCTCATGAATTTTATTCATCAATCTTAATTGATATAAATCTTATAAAGATAATATTAGAATCCTCTCCGGATTCACTGTTAATACAAGGGTAAAGGAAATTTTCTAGCTCAAGGCACTAGCCAATACCAACTTTGGTATTTGTGACCCCTTTGTGGGGATGCACCTACCTTGCCCCGTTGGGTTTCTGCCTTGTAACATAGTTCAAGGATCACAAGACTTTCCAATCTTCCTACTCCATTAGACACACTTTATATGCTATACATAGTGAATGGAAAAGAAGCATTATAGAACACACAATTTCATAGAAGGAAGAAAAATCTTAGCCAGTTCAATATCAAAATCTTAACCACTGATTAATAAAGAATAACAAGTAGTGTAATGAATTGTTTCGAGTTATTTATTTACAAGCTGTAAAGAATGTAGTGGAATGGAAAATATTACTTAGGCAACCCTTCAATATTTTCTACTAATATGTCTATGCATGTACATATGAAATTAAGAGCATTGTTGAATACAAAGTTTCCTTTTCTCTTGCCTCCATTTTGACAAATCAGTGTCACTTTGAATCTCCTTTCCTATGTGGATGTTTTGACAAATCAATGTGAAATCAAAGTCACTTTGAATTTCCTTTCCTGGAAGGGATCACATCCACAGTTGATTAGTAAAATATAATCTACTATATATTATGTTCAAGAAACTGACTGCAATCTACAGTGGTAACGAGACCTCAATTCTTATTCTAAATTTGAATATCTCAAGACAACATAAGAGATAAAAATGCATATGGCCTTAGTAGCTAGAAAACAATCACTCCATCATTACAAGACCACCTAGATTTTGGAACTTAATCTAAATAATGGCACTAGTTGTAGTGCTTATTTGCATTAACACCATGTAAAAGCAACAACAATGTTTCAAAGCACACTTACTAGAAAAGTTGTAACATTCTGAGAATATTTAATGATAGCATTTGAACCTCATAGCTATGGTGGGGAAACTAGGGAACCCAAATATTGGAATATATCTCATACCAAATCTGAGAAAAAAATAAAAAAGGGAAAAAGTCAAAATCTATAAATCAAGCAATGAATTGTTTACAAATCAAATACAATTCCTTTAACTAACAGTTAAATTGTGGTGATATATTTAAATATTTAGTAAGAGGGTAACTTCAAACCATGGAATATTACCTTTGTCATTACTGTCATCCCTCAATGACTGAGATTACAAATCAATACTTATGGAAAGATTGTATGAAATTCTGTGAAATAGTAAAGCGTAACCTCTATTTTCAAGCAACAAAATCAAGACATTGTTACATCAAGAGCCATAATTGATACATAATCAATGAATCAAGTCCTTGTATGGCACAAGCTTGTTTCACAACCTCTATTTTCTCAATAACAAATCAAGACATTCTATGTGGTTATTGCCAAAAGGAAACTATGTTCTAATTTGGAAGAGGATCTTATCAAAAGACATGGATTTATTCAAAGCTACAAAGCCTAATGGGTTACTGAAAAATAAGTTGGAATATGGGATCATGATACTTAAATTGAAAAAATATGCTTTCCTTTTAGAAACATTACAGTTATACAATGCTTTTTGAAAGCATTAGAATTTGAAATTGGGCCTTCCTATCAAGACAAATTTTCGTTAACATTCTTAAAGAGTTGAGGTTCTCCAAGTCATCAGGTAACTTTCAAAGGAAATGACAGTTAGTAATATTCCAATTCACAACTGAAGGTGTGTCACAAATATGAGGGGGCATCTCCTCCAAATCACAAAAGTGCTCCAGGTTAAAATCTAGCATTATTGGAAGCTTAATGCTCGACTAGTTGTTATTGAACCCAGACATTTTTCCATTCTTCACTAAAAGATTAAAGATAGCTTCCCTAAGTTCTACATGACTTTACTATGCTCTTGAAGTGGGGGCACATGCAGGCTCTCCAAGTGAATAGTCTTAAACTAAGTGAAGATAAGGCCGATAGATCATTCAGTGTGGATCTCTTTAACCCATAATTGAATACTATGTCTCTCTTGAACCCATAATTGAATACTATTAGGACTTTCAAATTTTTCATGGAACTCAAAAATGTTGGAAGAAAGTATTTGCTTCCAAAAAGAGTAAAACTAAAGCCTCTCCTTGAGGAAAATTGATGTCACACCACTAACACTTCTCCATGGAATCTATATAGGTAAACCACAAATCAAGAATTCCATTAGAATATTGTGTTTATTGAATACACAAATGAAATCATTGCATTTCTTTAAAATATCTTTTGAAATAAAAATTACAGAAATTACATATCGATAACCTAGTGGGTGTAGGATAAAATTCACCTGTGTCATTCACAGAAAGCATGAGAAAAAATCTAATGCTATATAAGAAAATTCAAATTCATCACTTCTAGGGACCTTGTAACCACCCTGCCAATACACAAGTATGTTCCTGTTTGCAGTTAGAAAGATTACCCAAATTACAATCTTTTTACTCCTGCATATGTTGGAAAGTTATAGAAGGATGACTAGTGCAATCAATCCATTCCTTTTAGCCCTGGATTTGTTTCAGTTTAAAACAGAAGTATACAAATATGCTTGTCCAATGTCTATGCTTTAACCATTCACCTTAAGATGTTTTTACAATATAATTTCCTAAGTCTATTTAATATCTTCATTATCATAAAAACCAACCTATATCCATCTTAACTCCACATCTACCACTCTTAGGGGGATGAAATCTATTTATCCCTCTGAGCACTTGGTAGACCCAGAATTAAGATGGATCTAAGATGATAGAATTTCCCCTTTAAATAGTCTATGCTCACATGAATACCATGGTATTACCATGGGTCAATACCATGGGTTTCATAAACCTTAAAAATTACTATTAGTAATTTATAAAAATTAATAAAATTAATAGTTGAATTTTATTTTATTTTTTATTTTAACCAAGCTAAAATGTTTAACATACATTAAATCCACCAAGCCCCGAGAGGGATCAAATATTTTTTCACTCTATGCTAGTTTGCATATCACGATATTTGATACCTCTTAGGGGTTAGTAGATCCAGAGTAAAGATGGATCTATGCTGGTTTAATTCCCCCATTTAAATAGCTACATTCCAGGTGAATACCATGGGTCAATACCATGTGCCCTTTATTTTTATTAATGCTAATATTAGGGTTAATAATGTTTTTTTGCATGGTATTAATAACAATCTAGTCCATGGTATTTGTCCCATAGTATTTTGCCCATAGGTTTCACCTAAATATAACACATTTTTTGAGTGTTCGTAAATATATGGTGACTTATGGAGTAAATATAAAAAAATGTTTTATTTTTTTACCATACCTCTCGTTTATTTATATTTTTATTAATTTACCATACCTCTTTTACAAATATGGTATTTGGCCCATAGGATTCACTTAAATAAAACCTCTTTCTTGAGCCTTCATAAATAGAACGAGGGTTATGGACTAAATATAAAAAGAGGTTTTATTTATTTACCATACATCTAGTTTATTTATATTTTTATTTATTTACCATACCTTTTGAGTAAGTATAAAAAGACGTTTTATTTATTTACCATACCTCCACTTTACTTATATTTTTATTTGTTTACACCCTTGCATGTATATAAGATGACTTATGGAGTAAATATAAAAAATGTTTTATTTATTTACCATACCTCATTTATTTATATTTTTATTAATTTACCATACCTCTTTTATAAATATGGTATTTGGCCCATAGGATTCACTTAAATAAAACCTATTCTTGAAAATGGGCGAATGGAAGGTTGTAACTCCTAGTTTCAAGGGTTAAATTTACCTTTTTTACCCTCTCCCTTAAAATAAGGTGGGCTATTTGAGGTGATTTCTAAAAATGTGCTATGATACAAAATATTCGCCCACTAAAAATTTAGAAACCCCTTAATTTCGCCAAAGGGCGAACATTCGCCCCTAAAATTTTCTATGATAAGACTCCACAAGAAGTATGGACTGGTAAGAAACCCTCTCTTTCACATCTGAGGGTATTTGGATGTGATGCATATGTACATGTTCCAAAGGAGAAATGAACCAAGTTGGATAGTAAATCTGAAAAGTGCATCTTTATTGGGTATAAGGATGGTTTAAAAGGTTATAAGCTTTGGAACCCAGTCACACGGAAGGTTGTGTATAGCCGAGATGTGGTGTTCAGAGAGGTAAAAGATGTTATTAAACATGAAGTCCAACCAAAGGAACCTGAGAAGATAGAGTTTGAGCTAAAGGAGGAAGAATAAGACTCTGCAACAGAGGAGGAATCAGAAGATGAAGAGCCACAAACTCCGGCTGTGAGAAGATCAGTTCGAGAAAGAAGGCAGCCAGAAAGGTATAGTCCTTCTGCTTTCTGTTCAAATTTTGCTTTGTCTATTACTGATGATGATCCCAGAACTGTGAAGGAAGCAGTAGATTCAGAGGATGGAAAACTCTGGAAAGAGGCCATGGTTGATGAAATGGCATCTTTGCACAAAAATGAGGCTTGGGATCTGGTGGAGTTGCCGGCTGGAAGGAAACACATTGGCAGCAAATGGGTGTTCAAAAAGAAGACAAATGCAGAAGGGAAGGTGGAGAAATACAAAGCTCGGTTGGTAGCAAAAGGTTATTCCTAGGTGCCAGGAATTGATTTTGGTGATATTTTTTCTCCTGTTGCCAAGGTAACTTCTATTAGGTAACTTTTATCTGTTGCTGCTGCTTTTGATTTTGAGGTAGAACAGATGGATGTGAAGACAACATTTCTTCACGGGGATTTGGAAGAGGAAATCTACATGAAGCAACCTGAAGGCTTTGCGATGAAGGGTAAGAAAGAACTGGTATGCAAGTTAAAGAAGTCTCTATATGGGTTAAAACAGTCACCAGGGATGTGGTATCAGAAATTTGATACATTTATACGGGGACTTGGCTTCACCAGAAGCAAAGCAGATCACTGTGTGTATTTTAAATTAATTGGTGACCGTGTTATTTATCTGGTCTTGTATGTGGATGATATGTTTCTAGTTGGAAATGACAAAGAAATTATCCAGTATTTGAAGACCCAATTGTCCTCCAAATTTGACATGAAAGATCTTGGTGTTGCAAACTATATTTTGGGCATGGAAATTAAAAGAGATCGGGAAAAGAGGAAGCTCTGGTTAAACCAGAGGAAGTATGTCGAGACAATACTGTAGAGGTTTAATATGTAGGATAGTAAACCGGTCAAGGTTCCTATTCCTGTAGGTGTGAGGTTATCTGATGAACAGTGTCCCAAGACACAAGAAGAGGAAGAGGACATGTCCCGTGTTCCATATGCGAGTGCAGTCGGTAGCTTGATGTATGAAATGGTCTGTACTAGATCAGACATTGCACATGCAGTGGGAGTATTGAGCAGGTTTATGTCAAAACCAGGGAAGGAGCACTGAACATCGGTGAAGCGGGTTTTCAGGTATTTGAGTGGATTATGGTTTGTGCTACCAAGGAAGACTAGGATTGGACAAAGTGTTGGATATTCATGGCCTTGTTTGTTGGCATTTTGGCACAGGTGTGGCACTACGGTTCAGGTGTTGTCCTTGATGGCAACTCTCTTTGATGACAGATCTCAGTCCAGACTACAAGAATGAAGAGAAATTTCATATACGCAGGTTCATTAAGCCCAAGTTCCGTATACACGCTGGTACGCTATATACAAAGTCGCGGATACGCAGGCTCGCTATATACGAAGTCGCGTATACACGCAGTTTCATGAACAGAAAAGAGCGTACATGTCAAGAAGCTTCCCTTTGATCTGTGGTAGTTAGTCCTCGGTACTTGAGCCTATGTTTTTGACCAAGGTATCTCGACAGACGTGTTGATCCCTAGTTTTGAAGTTGATGGTATTGTGTTACTATGGTTTTGGACCGTGGTATTGTGAAGGGCCTAAGGCTATATAAGGAGAAGAAGATCATTAGGAAAGTGCACTGAAAAAGTCTTGAATATCTGATAAAGAAAGAGATCTAGTATGCAGGTTCTGGGTTGCTTGATCTAAGCTAAGGAGAGATCACACCGGTTGATGGAAGACTAGATCTAAGGATAGATCGGGATCAAATGGTTTGAAATGAACTATCGGTATATGATTGATTACGCATATTTTTAGATCTGCATACTGACGCAATGTTATGTTCTGAGTATGACTGATGTCTGGTACAGCTGCAAGTTATGAGAAATTATTTTTAGATCTGTACGCAGGTTGTCTTTGGTAAAAGCGCGTGTATACGCGGGTTGGTTTCATTGAAGTAGCGTATATCTTTTGAAGCTTAATTTTTTGGGTTGCAGTTGGGTCAGACTGTTATTGCAGAAGTTTTGTAGTCTGCTCAATGTTCTGGTGACTGGATGTTGACAGGGTTTCAGTGGTTCAGTGATTCAAAGATTGATGATGCTAGTATGATCTGTTATGAAAATTGATGAATTGTGGTCTTCAAATTGTAATGTTGTGCTTTAGGAATATCCAGTCTGAAAATGCATGAAAAGTGGTTCCTGAAAGAAAGAAGATTGTAGGCCAGCACCTACGTACTAGTATTTTAGCTAGTACAAGAGCAAAGGGGGTTGGAGCTCCCTTCCAGGAGAATCTGGAAAACAAGAGAAGGTTGAGCCTTCTGCAGGTTGTAGCCTGCGTACTGGTATAAGGCTGCACCAGTACAAAATATTGTAAACTGAAGTTTCTTATTAAAGAAAGATAGATACGACTTGCAGCAGGTGGTTTTCACCCACATTGGGTTTCCACCTTATATCATGGTGTTCATGTGTGTGGCTTTTGTGTGATGATCTGTTCTGTTATACTGCACCTGTTTACTTTTAATATGGTTAATAATGTCCTGATGCATTTACTGAAGATAAACTAACTGAATCATAAGATTTCTGGTTATACGCTGGTTGCTTTAGATACAGTAGCGTGTACACGCTGGTTCACTTAACTGAAGTAGCGTATATGTTTCTGAGTATTGAAAAAGTTTTATTGATCTGATAATACTGATTCACCCCCCCCTCTCAGTATTATTTCCAACAATTGGTATCAGAGCCAGTCCTTCAGAGAAGCTTGATCGCTTGAAGGTAGATCGTTCATCATGAGCAACTACGAGAGAGAAGCATCAATTAGGGCACCGGTTTTTGATGGGACAAACTTCAATTATTGGAAAGTAAGAGTTACTGCCTATCTTCAATCTCTTGGTACAGAAGTTTGGGACATCGTAGAGACAGGCTACACTTTTCCTTCAGCTACTCCTACAGATCCAGCCGAGAAAAAGAAGTATGAAACAAATGCGAAAGCAGTCAGTACTCTATTAGGATGTATATCCCAATCGAAATTCATGAAGGTAATGCACTATAAATCCGCAAAAGAAATATGGGACAAAATTGTCACGAGCTATGAAGGAGACGAACAGGTAAAGCGTGCTAAACTTCAAACTCTCAGGATTAAGTATGAGACTCTCAGAATGTATAATGATGAAAGTGTGGCTAACTATTTCCTTAGGGTAGATGAGATTGTTAATTGCATGAAAAACTTGGGTGAAGAAATAAAAGAGGCTATTGTGGTTGAAAAGGTTCTAAGATCATTGTCCCCCAAATTTGAATCTAAAGTGTCTGCAATAGAAGAAAAGGAAAATCTACGAATTCTTACTATGTCTCAGCTTCACGGAATTCTAACTGCTTATGAAATGAGAAAAGGAGGTCCATCAGACAGAAGAGAAGCTGCTTTCAAGGCTTCAGGCAAAGAAGATTATTATGAAGCAAGTCACGTGCCAGAAGATGAAGAAGAAGAATCAAATTTTGTCAGAAATCTTCAAAGGGGTTCTGGAAGGTTCAGAGGTAAGTTACCTTTTAAATGCTTTGCTTGTGGAAGAGTAGGTCATTATGCTGCCAAATGTCCTCACAAAGATAAGAATGACAAGGGAAAGGAACCTGTTAAATGGAACAAGAAACAGAATGAAAAGAAGAAAATCTATTACACTCATGAAGATAGTGATGGTCTTTCAAATAGTGACGAAGATGAAAAGGGTTATAGATATAAAATTTTAATGGCTTTTGAAGATGATGACTACATGGATGCTATAGATGTAGAAGGCTTTTGTGAAGAAATGAATAATCTCAAAGTTTGCTTAGAAGAGAAAAGTGCTATTATTGATTCTCTAAAATGTCAACTGGCAGAAAAGGAAAAACATCTTGAAAAATTGGAATGTGAGATTGTTTGTCTTAGAAAGGAGATTGAGAAAACAAAAGCGATTAATCTTAAATTTGTTAAAGGATCTGAAACCTTGGATGAGATTATCAATGTGCAGCGTTCTCCTCTGATCAAGACAGGTCTGGGATATAATGGAGAAACATCTCAAGCTTCTACCTCTAAAAGTTATCTTGATGCAGCAAGGAGGAGCGAGCAAAGACCAAATAAAAGTCATCAGGTGAATCAGGGACAATTTACCTCAAGAACAAATAAAGACTATCAAGAAATTCGGGGACAAGCTGCCTTAAGGACAAACAGAAGCTACAATCAGCCACAGGTAAAATCTTCCCAATTTGCCCCAAGAATGGATGTCAATAGAAGCTACAATCGATTGGATGATAGATCTGATTATCGGAGAATTTTCTTTAATGGCCAATGTTTTTCTTGCCATAACTTCGGTCACAAAGCAGCTCAATGTGTTGCCTACAAGACAATCATGACTAGAGAAGCTCAAAAGCAAAGAATTATGACTGGAACCATGAAAAGGACTTATAACAACTTTTCGGTTCTTGAAAATGAAGTTGAATGCTCTATTTGTAATAACTTTGGTCATGAAGACTCTGAATGCAGGAGCAGGTTCTGGAAGACAACTCAGAAGGAACAAACCTCAAATGTCAGAACATGGAGAATAAAGGAACCGCAACCAGAAAGATGTGGGATAGCATTTTATGCAGAAGGTCAAGAAAGTCTATGGTACATTGACAGCGGATGTTCGAAGCATATGACAGGGGACAAAGAAAAACTTGAATCATATACCACATTAGAAAAGGGAAAGAAAGTTTCTATTGGAAACGATATCTCTGCAGCCATAAAAGGAAAAGGTGTTGCTCCGTTGAAAGAGAAGGTCAAAGCTGGAAATGTTTTGTATGTTGATGGATTGAAGCATAATCTTCTGAGTGTCAGTCAGATGTGCGATCAAGGAACATAGGTAATATTTAGATCAAATGGATGTTGTGTTCGTGATCTTGATACAGGTGAAACAGTTATCAAAGGAAGAAGGACTCCAAATAATCTATACATATTTGAAGAAAGACAACAACAATGCTATTTGAGCAAGAATGATGAACACTGGCTATGGCATCGGAGGTTGGGGCATCTAAGCTTTCCACAAATAAGGAAAGCATGCAAATATTAGGCAGTTCGTGATCTTCAAGATATCAAAATTCCAGACAACACCATATGCAAATCATGTCAGTTTGGAAAGCAAACCAGAACTAATTTTCCTGAGAAGGAAGGATCAGCTAGCATGCCTCTTGAGCTAGTACATACAGATACATGTGGTCCATTCAGAAAAAGAACACCTCGAGGAGAAGAGTATTTGATATTATTCATTGACGATTTCTCCAGGTTTGTCTGGTTAGGACTTATGAAGCACAAAGATGAAGCATTCGAAAAATTTAAATCCTTCAAAGCCTTGGCTGAAAATGAATCAGGACACAAAATTAAGTGCCTCAGATCTGACAGAGGTGGGGATTTTACCTCGAATGAATTTTTCGATTTCTGTGATGAACATGGGATAAGAAGAGAATTCTCTACAGCTAGAACTCCTCAGCAAAATGGAGTTGTGGAAAGAATGAACAGAACAGTCCAACAAATGGCTCATGCTATGCTTGATGAATCAGGTACTCCCGCAACTTTCTGGGGTGAAGCTGCACATGCTGCGGTTATTATTCTAAACAAAACAAATGTCCGAGTAAACAACACTCAAACTCCTCATGAGCTCTGGTGTGGTAAGACTCCTTCGGTGAAGCACTTAAAAATCTTTGGGAGCAAATGTTATATTAAGAATACTGATGAGCAACTTGGAAAACTTGAACCAAGAGCAGATGAAGGCATTCTTCTTGGTTATTCTCCACATAGCAAAGCATACAAGTGCTACAATAAAAGACTTGGCAGAATTGTTGACAGCATTGATGTTGTGGTTGATGAGAGGGGATACATTCCTAGGCAAGTTCATCATGAAGACATCGAAGAAGATGAAGGCTACCCTCAAGGACAGAATGATGAAGAAAAACCTCAAGAAGAAGAAGAACCTCAAGAAGAACCAGAGGAGAAGACAAGAATAGAAGAGAAGACTCCATCCAGATATGTTCAGAAGAATCATCCAGAATCTCAGATTGTGGGGCAGAAAGAAGCAGGAGTACAAACAAGAAGAACAATTGCAGAAGCTTCAAGCTATTTGGCATTACTCTCTTCCACTGAACCACAAAATGTGAAAGAGGAATGCAAAGATGAATGTTGGGTCAAAGCAATGGATGAAGAACTTGAACAGATCGAAAAGAACAACACTTGGGAATTGGTTCCTAGACCAAAAGATAAGAATGTCATAGGAACAAAATGGGTCTTCAAAAATAAATTGAATGAAAATGGAGAAGTAATTAGAAACAAGGCCAGACTTGTTTGTAAAGGGTATGCGTAGCAAGAAGGAATAGATTTTGAAGAGACCTTTGCTCCTGTTGCAAGACTTGAGGCCATCCGAATGTTCCTTGCTCTCTCAAGCTTTCAAAACTTCAAGGTATTTCAAATGGACGTGAAATCATCCTTTCTGAATGGAGACTTAGAAGAAGAAGTATATATTGAGCAGCCAGATGGTTTCATTCTTGGGAATGATCCAAACCTTGTATGTAGATTGAAAAAGGCTCTCTATGGTCTCAAACAAGCTCCAAGGGCTTGGTACTATCGTTTGGACAAATATCTTCACCAACAAGGTTTTTCAAAAGGATCAGCAGATAACAATCTCTATATGAAAGTTGAAAATAACAAATTGCTAATACTTGTTGTGTATGTAGATGATATTATCTTTGGCAGCAATGAAGAGGCTATGAGTCAAAACTTTGCCTTGGTTATGCAGAAAGAATTTGAAATGTCATTACTTGGAGAATTGACATACTTTCTTGGATTGCAAATCCAACAAAATGAAGGAGGTATTTTCTTGTCTCAAACCAAGTACCTCAAGCAGATCTTGAAGAAGTATGGCATGGAAGATTCAAAGCCAGTATGTACCCCCATGGTTACAGGATGCAGCCTCAGTACAAATGATGAATCAGCAGTAGTTCATCAACCAACTTATAGATCCATGATTGGGAGTGTTATCACTGAAAATATTTCAAAGGAAAAGGAGAGCAGAAATCTTCATCAAATTCAAGCAAGGCAGCTCCTCAATTAAGCAAGGTATTTTCTTCCAAGTTGTTTTGTCTAAAGAAATTTCAAAGGAGAAAATGTCAAAAGAAAGGAAAATATCATCATCAGTACAACCATCACCAATGTACAAGAATGACAGAAACAAGGCAGCCAGCAGTCAAGAAGAAAGACAGAGCTTTGAGGAGGATAAGGAGAAATTTTGAAACTAGCTACGAATCCACGTTTTCGTAGCGCAGACAGTGTAAAAATCCTGTTTTGCGCTACGAAATCAGTGTTTTCGCAGCGCGCTGCGAAACCCCTGTAGCAGCCTGTTTCAGCTGAAGAAACTCTGTTTTCTGCTTTTACTAGTCAATTTCTAAAAGCTTTCCTGAGCAGCTGAGAACTTAATTTTGAAAACTGAAAGAGGCTTTTCGTCCTAACATGCTGCACTACAAAAACCTCTTTCAGTTTCTTCAAATTCGTTCTGAGGTGGGAGGAATTTATGGTTAAACTTGCGCTACGAAACTGCAGAAAGTCAAGCTTTGTCTACTGGTTTTAGTAGTGTTTTTCAAAATTAGTTTCTGGTCACATGAAAGGCTATCTGGGAATTCTGAAGGAGGTTTCTCTTCATAACATGTCCAGATACAATAACCTATCTCACTTTATTCTTATGTGTTTTCAGTTGGGAGATAAGAAGCTTTCATTGAGACCCTAATTTCAGAAAACGGATTTTTCCCTGTTTGCCACGTGTTTTTCAAGGACAGGTTCTGGACAGCTGGAGAAATATTTTAAAAACCCAGGAGAGGTTTGTGTTCTAGACATCATGGGCTACAAAAAACTCCTTCAGTTTCGTACAATGTGTCATGGATGAAGAGATAAAGGCTCTGCAATTTTCAAGGATCTAACCCTAAAAACAGGGAAACATGTTCCCTAATTTCTAGGGTTTCTCATCAGCAGTTGGATGACCACGTGGGAGGCTTCATCAAATTCGACCTCATGGAGTATTAGGTGTCAAAGAATGCTTTAAATTTTTAGATAAGTTTGTTGTAATCATAATAAGGAGTTACACTCCTAGTTGTATTAGGTCTCTAGGACTACTAGTTAGGTGTCAAATACATTTAATGGTTTGTTTTATGGTTAGAATAGGTGTCACTGATGGCAAATTCGAATTCTCTTGAGGAGGGATGATGGAATCCTAATTGTAAATGCTTTATATAGAGCAAGAGGTCGAATTAGCAAGGGGTTGGATACTTTTTGGCTCAATTGCTGCTCTATGTGCAGACTGTGTATATTTTTAACCTAATGCAGAATTTCTACTTAGACAACTCAAGATTCATGAAGAGTTCTTGTATGTTCTTGTTTTGATGGCATCTTCCAATACTTACATTGCAGTGAGGTTTACTTATGATACTCAGAATTCATCAATGATGCTCTGACTTCCTTCATAGATAAACTAATTGTGTTTCACTGTTTTATATTTGCATTTCTGCACTTGAACTCTATAATGCCTTGACTTCCATGCTAGGTAGAATGTTTTGGCTTCACTACTCAGGATTCAAAGAGGGTTTTTAATGTCCTATTGTCTCATGGCTTTCCTCTTTCACTTACTTGCAGTGGTATGAATACATGTTACTTAGAATTCATCAATGATGCTCTAACTTCCTTCATGTATTTATAAACTGTGTTTCCTTGCATTGTATCTTTGTTTTGTTGATGTATAAAAACTCTCTATGCCCTGACTTCATGTTAAATCTGATCTTGCTGTGGTACTGAACATACTTTGACTCCATAGCCCAATGGTAGCCAACCTTCATCTTTCAACCTATAAACATATACAATCACAAACTATAGAGTTAGCCATCTATCTTATTCTTTAATCAAAATCTTTAACCCTTTGAGAGAGCCCTCTCAGGCTGAGGAGGCTAAGCCTCAGCCAAAAGTTTGGTTTGAAATAGTTACTCAAAGTCTTCCTGATCAACAGCCTATCAGGGGCATGATTTTTTGATAACAGGGAGTTTGCTTTATTTGATAGGTACCCGACCAGACATTATGCATGCAGTAGGAATTGTTGGAAGATTTCAAGCCAACCCAAAGAAAACTCATCTTCAGGCAGTCAAAAAAATCTTCAAGTATCTTCAAGGGACTCAAAACTATGGCTTATGGTATCCTAGAGATACAGATCTCACTCTTCATGCTTACACAGATGCAGATTGGGCCGGAAGTGTGGACGACAGGAAAAGCACAAGTGGTGGTGCATTCTTCATGGGTTCCAGATTAGTATCTTGGTTCAGCAAGAAACAGAGTTCGATTGCTTTATCTACAGCTGAAGCAGAATATGTGGCTGCGGCATCTTGTTGCACACAACTTCTTTGGATGATGCAGACCTTGCAGGATTTTCAAATCACTTGCACTCCACCTGTCTCTATCTTATGTGATAATACAAGTGCAATCAGCATTTCAAAGAATCCAGTCATGCATTCAAAGACCAAGCACATACCAATCAAGTATCACTTCCTCCGGGAACAAGTGCTTGAACAAAAGGTCAAGTTGGAGTATGTTTCTTCTAAAGAACAAGTTGCTGATATTCTCACAAAACCACTGCCCAAGGAGACTTTTGAATATCTCAGACAAAAGCTGGGAGTAGTTGATGCTTCATCCTACTGTTGAAGCTTGTCTGTTCTAAAGAAAAGTTGGTGTACGCGTGTTGTATAAGGGATATCCGTGTACATACGCTGATTTATGTAGGTGAAGTCACGTATATGGAGTTCTGAACAGCAAGGGCAGACTCTGGTTGGAGAAGGTCTGAGATGGGTATGCTAGAGTCCTTCAGGCACAGTTTCAGGGGGTGCAGCAGGCACAGTTTCAGGGGGAGCAACTTAAAGTCTAATAAAGCACTGTTGGCATTTAGATGTTTTTGGTTCTAGTTCACAAGTGTTGATTCATTTCAGGAGAAGGAGCACAAAAGGAAATCTTGGTTGCTGATCTAAAAGATGATTATCAGATGCTGCTGGTGACTTTCATAAGTCTTGGTCTAGATCTTTCGTCTCTATGTCATGTATCTCTTTTGTGATATCTCTTTTATGATGTCACGGTCATGTAACGGCTTATGTTGGTTTCCCCACTATGCCTGGGATGAATGATGTAATGTAATTTGTTGTTAAATGTAGATTTCTAATGTATCCCCTCTTGGTTGGGAGTATGGATGTATGTATTGAGTCTTTTGGTGATAGGAAGGTTCTTTATGATGTATAAGTCTTGGTTCTTTTTGAAGAACATCTTTTACAGATCTTGCCTACAGTTAGGGGGAGCATGTTCAGCACAGCAGAGCAGAGATATCAGCATGTTCTCAGGGGGAGCACAGCCCTTTGCCCTTGATGACAAAGGGGGAGAATGATTCTAAGGATCTTGGGGTTGCCATCAAGTCCAAAGGGGGAGATTGTTGGCATTTTGGCACAGGTGTGGCGCTACGGTTCAGGTGTTGTCCTTGATGGAAACTCTCTTTGATGACAGATCTCAGTCCAGACTACAAGAATGAAGAGAAATTTCATATACGCAGGTTCATTAAGCCCAAGTTGCGTATACACGCTGGTACACTATATACTAAGTCACGGATACGCAGGCTCGCTATATACGAAGTCGTGTATACACACAGTTTCATGAACAGAAAAGAGCGTACATGTCGAGAAGCTTCCCTTTGATCCGTGGTAGTTAGTCCTCGGTACTTGAGCCTATGTTTTTGACCAAGGTATCTCGACAGACGTGTTGATCCCTAGTTTTGAAGTTGATGGTATTATGTTACTATGGTTTTGGACCGTGGTATTGTGAAGGGCCTAAGGCTATATAAGGAGAAGAAGATCATTAGGAAAGTGCAATGAAAAAGTCTTGAATATCTGATAAAGAAAGAGATCTAGTATGTAGGTTCTGGGTTGCTTGATCTAAGCTAAGGAGAGATCACACTGGTTGATGGAAGACTAGATCTAAGGATAGATCGGGATCAAATGGTCTGAAATGAACTATCGGTATATGATTGATTACGCATATTTTTAGATCTGCATACTGACGCAATGTTATGTTCTGAGTATGACTGATGTCTAGTACAGCTGCAAGTTATGAGAAATTATTTTTAGATCTGTACGCAGGTTGTCTTTGGTAAAAGCGCGTGTATACGCAGGTTGGTTTCATTGAAGTAGCGTATATCTTTTGAAGCTTAATTTTTTGGGTTGCAGTTGGGTCTGACTGTTATTGTAAAAGTTCTGTAGTCTGCTCTATGTTCTGGTGACTGGGTGTTGACAGGGTTTCAGTGGTTCAGTGATTCAAAGATTGATGATGCTAGTATGATCTGTTATGAAAATTGATGAATTGTGGTCTTCAGATTGTAATGTTGTGCTTCAGGAATATCCAGTCTGAAAATGCATGAAAAGTGGTTCCTGAAAGAAAGAAGATTGTAGGCCAGCACCTACGTACTAGTATTTTAGCTAGTACAAGAGCAAAGGGGGTTGGAGCTCCCTTCCAGGAGAGTCTGGAAAACGAGAGAAGGTTGAGCCTTCTGCAGGTTGTAGCCTGCGTACTGGTATAAGGCTGCACCGGTACAAAAGATTGTAAACTGAAGTTTCTTATTAAAGAAAGATAGAGACGACTTGCAGCAGGTGGTTTTCACCCACATTGGGTTTCCACCTTATATCATGGTGTTCATGTGTGTGGCTTTTGTGTGATGATCTGTTCTATTATACTGCACCTGTTTACTTTTAATATGGTTAATAATGTCCTGATGCATTTACTGAAGATAAACTAACTGAATCATAAGATTTCTGGTTATACGCTGGTTTCTTTAGACACAGTAGCGTGTACACGCTGGTTCACTTAACTGAAGTAGCGTATATGTTTCTGAGTATTGAAAAAGTTTTATTGATCTGATAATACTGATTCACCCCCCCCTCTCAGTATTATTTCCAACATTGTTGATGTAGACTGGGCTGGAGATCTAGATCAGAGAAGATATACAAGTGGGTATGTGTTTAACCTATTTGGAGGTGCATTCAGTTGGATGAGTAAGAAACAATCTATAGTGGCACTATCAACTACAGAGGCAGAATACATGGTAGCCACTCATGCAAGCAAGGAAGAAATTTGGTTGCAGAGATTGTGTTCAAGTATGGGGTTAGTACAGGGAGCTATAATAATAGACTGTGACAGCCAAAGTGCAATTTTCTTGGAAAAGAACCCTGCTTATCATTCAAAGACAAAGCACATTGATGTTTTGTATCACTTTGTGAGGAATATGATAGAAGACAAAAAGGTGTTGCTGGTAAAGGTGGACACTTTGAAGAATATTGCAGATGCATTGACAAAATCTGTGAGCTCTGAGAAGTTCTCTTGGTGTAGAGAAACAATGGGCATTTCAGGGCTGGAAAAATGACTAAGCTCTCCTGTGGCCCCGTGTGGAAAGAAAACAACAAGTGGGAGATTGTTGGGTTGTGTTATATTCTTTCCACAACTAACCCACGTAGTGAATTGGGGGGTTAGAGGGGGGGTGAAGCCCTCGCTTCATTGCGCCGATTGTGTAGCGGGGGGGGCGGCAGCCCCCCCTATTCGAGGGGTTTGCTCGCCTCTATGGGGTCCAGGGCAGCGCCCCGGGAAATTTTTTTTTGGGACCCTATATTAGGTTGGGCAAACCTACCTATGGTTTTCGGTCCATGGTTTCGGACGCGATGACTTTCGGTCCATGGTATTGGATGCTTCGGCATGTATAAATATGTATTGTAACATTGAAAGGAATATAATGAAAAATCAAGCTGGTAGTCCCGGTTTTGGGATCCAGGGGAAAATCTCTGTGCATATGTGTTTTATGTGTTATGCTCTCGCATTGTTTATTTTTCTGTGATTTAGAATTCGTATGCAGGTAATTTCTGTACAGGGTTAAAACCTACAAACACTATACAATCAACCTCCACAAATCTGCCTTCACACAATGACTATGTTGGTCCAATATCACTATTCATAGGCTCATATATACTAGCAATATCACAATGGGTAGCTCATGTTATACCATTGTATATATCCTCCAAAACACATTGTCCTATCCCACATTCAAGGATATATTAACACCATATAAACTCTAAAATCATCTACATAGAAAACAATGCCACGTACCTCTTCAATTCGCCAACTCAATCTTGAAGGTTCCCAACCTTGTGCATATAATGTTTTAGGCTTCTCATCCCTATTAAAGGCTCTTTCACCACCTCAGGGTTTTCTCTTTCCTATGGTCACCTCAGACTATAAATCTTTGCGGTTAGCTCATGTATTTATCCCTTAAACTCATGTGCATGACTTGAGGGAGTTGTGACCTCACTCAAACTTCACCACATGCCTCATGACCCCTCTGTTTGGAAGAAATAAGGGTTTAGACCCTCTATAATAGAAAAAAATTAATCTCAGCTTGTTCATAGAGATATCCCAACACTTATGCATAGAACCATATGAAAGAAAAACTAGAATCCCTCCTACCTCGACCTACACTTGAACACAAGAAAGAGTATACTCATCCTTCTTCTTTCCGCTCCAGCTCGACTCCTTGAGGATCTACGATCTTCTGAGGCTATTGTCTTCACAATAAGAAAGTTGCAATGGATGTCAAATGAGATCAACTTCATTCCTACTTATAGTATTCTTAGTGGAGTGACTTTTCCACCAAGGGCCATATCCTTTTGGCCAAGCTGACTAGAGCCTACATGCTCAAACACAATTAACATAAGAAATAAAATTCTTTTCATTTACTTTAGCCCTCTCCATTATAAACTTAGGTTCTCTTAGCCCATAAAATGTGCCCCTCTTGCAAAATTTATAATAAACATTGGATTTCTCTTGGGTATTTAGCCTATAACTTTGGGTCCAAATCCCACTACTTAGGTACATTGCCCCGATTTTTTTTTTTGTAGGTCAACTCCACACAAACCCAGTACCTTAGGGGTTGTGGGAGTTCCTCCCAAGCTACACTTATCAACACTCCCTATTAGCGAGGGAGGTACTTCCACTAATCTAAAGTAACTCGTCAGCAACACTAGTCCAATCTCTAGTGTTCACCACTACAACATACCTTGTAGAATGAAAAAAATTATCCTCAATAGCGTCCTTGCCACCATAATCCTATCACTTCTTCTTCTCATGATAATTATTTATACCATTCCATGGTTACTTATTTCTAAATGTAGAATCCTCATTAATCCCCATTGACCATGAACTCTTCTTAGGTTGTTGATTCTCCCTCTAAACCTACAAACTCCCTCACAGATTCAACTCTTTGTAAATATCATTAACCTACTTTTTCAATTTTGTTAGTCCTCAAAAAACAAAATATCTTTGCTACCATATTCATTTTTCCTAGCACTTTAGAATCAGGTCTATTTCTAAAACAAAACACAAACACATTGAAATACACACAGCTCCAAGCACTTTGCACAAAGGAATGTAATAGGAATGAACCAATAAAGCATAATGTGAGAATTTTCATATCCAAAAAATGTTTATATTACAACTTTAATACAAAAAACATAGGGCTCTTGTACATGGACCATGGCCCTTACAATTAGCCTTATTTCAAGGAATAACTTGGGTTTGAGTTCAATGACGTTTGACTCTCAATCTACCCACACAAAAAGAACAAATATAGTGGCTTACTTGTTGAAGTTTCTCATTCACTTACAACCCTTTGGTCCTCTTATCCTTGGTGTACCTGGAAAATCCTTTACCAGCCTCTCTCATAAAGAACTTTGCTACTCCAAAGCCTCTGCACTCAGCTACTCATAATGTCTTATGCTACTCCAGATTCACTTGATCAATCAACTCCATAAGTCTAACTTCTCACAGTGAAGTGACCTCATCCAAACATTGTACAATCAACCTCCACAAATTTGTCTTCATATAATGACCCTTATGATCCAAAATCACTATTCATAGGCTCATATATACCAACAATCTCATAGTGGGTAGATGCTCTTATACCATTGTATATAGCCTTCAAAACACATTGTTCTATCCCACATTTAAGGATAGACTAAAACCATATAAACTCTTGCAATCATCCACAGAAAATAATGCCACATACCTCTTCAATGCCTCAACTTATTCTTGAAGATTCTTTGCCTTATACACAATTTATGAGGCTTCTTGGCCCTATTAAAGGCTCCTACAACCACCTCAAGGTCTACTCTTTCCTACGGTCACCTTAGAGTACAAATATTTGGGGTTACTTCATGTACTTAGCCCTTAAAATCCTGCACATTACTTGAGGGAGCTCGACCCTCACTCTAGATTCACCATAGGCCTCACAACCTCTCTTTTTGGCAGAAATAAGGGTCTCGTACCTCTATAATGGTGCATAATTACCTATTCATAGAGATGTCCCATCCCGTATGCATATAACCATACCACAAACAAACTAGACCAGCCCTCCATATCTCTTGCTTGCACTAGAACACAAGAAAGCGTATACTTGTCCTTCTTCTTTCCACTCCAGCTTGACTCCTTGAGAATCTATAGTCTTATTAGGCTATTCTCTTCACATTAGAAAAGTTGCAATGGATGTCAAATGAGCTCAATGTCATTCATACTTATAGTTTTCTTAGTGGAGTGACTTTGGCACCAAGGGTGATTTTCTTTAGCCCAAGCCGACCTGATCCTACATTCTCAAACATAATTAACATAAGAAACAAAATTATTTTCATTAACTTTATCCCTCTCCATTGTAACCTTAGGTGCCCATTAGCCCATCAAAGGTGCCCCTCTTGCAACCAATAGAATAAATAATTATTTTTTCTTTGGTCTTTAGCCCACATGTTTTGGTCCAAAGCCCACCACTTGGGTACGTTTCCCACAAAAAATTCTCTTCACATTAGAAAAGTTGCAATGGATGTCAAATGAGCTCAATGTCATTCCTACTTATAGTTTTTTTAGTGGAGTGACTTTGGCACCAAGGGTGATTTTCTTTAGCCCAAGCCAACCCAATCCTACATTCTCAAACATAATTAACATAAGAAACAAAATTATTTTCATTAACTTTATCTCTCTCCATTGTAACCTTAGGTGCCCATTAGCCCATCAAAGGTGCCCCTCTTGCAACCAATAGAATAAATAATTATTTTTTCTTTGGTCTTTATCCCACATGTTTTGGTCCAAAGCCCACCACTTGGGTACATTTCCCACAAATTATTATTATTATTATTATCATTATTATATCTCTCTCTCTCTCTCTCTCTCTCTCTCTCTATATATATATATATATATATATATCTATATATATATATATATATATATATATATATATATATATATATATATATTGGGTCAAATACACACAAAATTGGTACCCTAGGGGTTGTGGGAGTACCTCACAAGCTACACTTCTCAACAAAATATATCCAATTTGTGATGGGAGATGATGCTCCTCATGGGCATTGTTTCATTCATGTTGGTTATGTAATGTTGTGGCATGGCCACAAGTGTTGTGCACTAAAACATAGAGGAACCTATGATTTGGTCCTACATTTAACTAAATTGTGCCTTCCTCAAACCATCTCTGAGATTCTTGTGCCCAGTCGGGATGCCCTATAACCATAACATTTCTTTGCAATAGTCCATTGAATCTTGTTTGTCAAGCTAGCCTTGTTGGCCCTTACAATTTGGTGCTTGTATGCCTATGCAGTTCAAATGAGGTATCTCTTACATTGATGGGGAAGGTGGCTCCATTATCTCCAAAATGAGAGGTCTTATACATTAATTTTCAAACTACCAATATGTTTTCTTCCCACATGTCTTTATATTGTAGCTTAACAATAAAATTCCTTTTAACTATATACCTATGGCTAAAACCTTTTGTAGCCATAGTCAATCCATTTTATTACACACATCACAATCAATCATATATGTATATAACACCTAGACAAGATAACTTCTCTTAAAACATAAATTTATTCTAATATAAACAAGAAAATGAAAGAGATACAACGAGAATTATACCTTAAGCCAGAGGATCACAGAAGATACATTTTAATGATTCAAAAATTCAAGGAGGAGGAATGAAATGAGACAAAAAGGGAATGGTTTGGTGGAAAATATATGTCAATTTTGCAGCTCATCACAAACTTCAATGTTGGTGCAACCTCTTCAACCACCTTAGCACATTTATTTCCTTGCAAGTGGGCTAATGGCCTTGAAGAATGAGGAATTGTTGCTTATTTTGGATCTACAACTTACAACTTTTTTGCATTTAGGATTGCATAAAGGCTCACTAGTTGGCCTTTTGTAATTTCATCCTTGGTTGGATCAAAATTTGTGGACTTATGTCAAACTTGGATTTATGTTGTGATTCACTATGGATTGACAACATAGAATTATGGGGATTTAGCTGATTCTATGTATTTCATCATGAATATCATGGCCCTCTAGTTTTCTCCTATGCAATTCATGCTTGTGAGATTACTGTCATAGTAATATAGCTTTGGTTCCATCAAATCTTGCTAAAGTTAAGTTGTTAGCTCTATATTTTCAGCCATATTGTGGTATTGGATGGTGAAAAGTTCTAGCCTGCATGTGACTAGTGATAAAATATGATGACTCTAAGGTTATGGTAGCATCCCAAGATAGAACATAAGTATGTGAGAAGATGCACTTTGTGTGAGAGATTTAAAATTCATAGGGATCTAAGTAGACATAAGACATACATTGGTAGACAAAAACTTAATGGAATTATTATCACTCAGAATGTAATCTTAAGAAGATAACAAGTCACATTGAAGTCATTTTTATCATAAAATCCCTCCACGTCTAGAAAAAGCAAATCAAGGAATTATAGGTTGAATGTGCATCTCTTGGACAAATGGTTGCTAGTTTGGTTATAATCAACTTAATAACCCACTTAATTGCTATGTTGTCTATTTATTTAGAAAAAATAAGGGGAAGTGTTTCAACAACTCCACGAGGATGTGGAAACGTTGAATAGAGATTTTATTTCCACGAAAAATTAAAGGCAACAATATGAATTCAACATTGAACTTGGTCTTATCTAGTAATGCTTTTATGTGTTTTAAAGTTTTCTTGTTATTAGGTTTTTTTGAGTGAATGTGGACTTATAATAGATTATACAAAAATTCCCTTTTTAATGATTTCTTTGTTGTCTTTGACTATTAGTTTCAAATTCTAGACATGTTCAAAATATTTTTCTAAATATCTGTTTTATATGTATTTTCATGCTTACTAGTGAAATTGCAACAGTTTTGTAATACAAATATAACCATTATTTTAATAAGTCCATTACATTTTGTATGATGTTAATTTAATTGTTTTTTATAAGTAAAAATTTTATATGTTTGTATCACATGAAATATTAATACATAATAATATGTTGATGGTTTTTGTGCATAATCTATTTTTAATGAGCTAAAAATAGGTTATATATTCAAAGGTCAATATTTGTTTTCATTGTCCAAATACATGGAGATTTGTAGTAAGATTTGAAACATAAGACACAAGAGAAACACCTTATATAAAGAATAGGAGGAATGAGAATTTGGAATCCTTTTATCGTTGAATCCCATTTAATTAATTAAAATACATTCAATTAATGTAATTCAATTAAATTTAAACTTTCATTAGGATCTACAATAAGTTTATTCTTTCTTAGCTTTTCAAAAAAATACTTCTTTTATTATTGGAATGTGTGTAAAACAAACTTTAAGGAGGTTGATTGAGGATCAACTACTGCATCGATAAAGTAGTCAAATGGTCAACTAATGGTTAACTAGTGGTCTTGAGAAGGATGAGTAAGAATTGATTGGGTGCAGAGTAGTGGTATCAACAACATCAACTAGGGTTCTTTGGGTGCATAAAATGAGCTTGTTTAAGCAAATAACCACCTTGGATGAACAAGGTTGACTAAATCAACCTTATTTTGAGGAAAAAAGTTGAAGCAATCAAGTATAAATAAATTGTCAATTGGATTGATATAGATCGCCATGTTATTGATAAATGTTATGCATATGTTGTTTTCTAACAACATAGTATGCCTTGCAATGTGATAATTTTATTTCTAAGCACCATAAGTATGATTAGTATCTATTTTGTTCATCTACAATGCTCTTGAATTTATTAACATGGTATCTGAGTTCAATGTTCTCAAATCATAACTTAGTTTTAGTCACTATAAGGCTTGTTAGAGGTTGTGACATCACATGATCAGGAATGGATCATTATATAATTTTTCATTTGTCTTTTCTCTTTTCTAGGTGGAAATATGGAGGAATTGGATTGTAGGGCCCATTTTAGTGGCAAGTCCCAATTTAAAATTTTTGGTTCCTAACATCTTCTCCAGCCATTTTTATCCCTAAAATGGAATTTTTTCAAGTTAAAATTTTGTGAGCATAGATCATATCTTCTCAGTGCTATTATACACCCTAAGACCTCTCCAACAATGCAAAAATCATGTTAATAGGAACTCATATGTGGAAGTTATGCCTCCAACATGGTGGCTTACCATGTTGATCACCATGATACAAGTGGATGCCATGGAAACCCCTATTTCTCACACATGTGGGGCTAGCCATGTGTGGAATTTCAAGAAGATTCTATGAGGTCTAAAACATTATCATTATTTAAGGTTTGAGGATGAAAAAACACTAACCTTAAACAATTATCAAGTTATGTAAAAAAATGAGCTATTACAAGGAGAAGGGGTTCTATTCTTTAGTATTTTAATTGTTTCGTAGTTGAATATAGCATCTTAAAGTGGGATGTGAGAGAATAGCATAGTAGGAAAATATGTTGTAGTAGCCATTTAGGCCATTAAATCCAATTCGATATTGAGTGCCTCTTTCTTTTATACTTTCATTTCCATAGCTAAAGAAAAGAGAGAAAAGCATATGTATCACCTTTTAGTTGGCTTTTTCCCCTTATTGGGTTTCCTAGGATACATATTTTGTTCAATTGTGTGGAGGGTTAATTTTTTTTCTCATTTCTTCCATTTTCTATTTCATTTATTTCTAAATTCAAGTAATAAGGTGGTAATATAAGACTAGGACATAAGGAAATAAACTATATAATATAAGGTTTTAGAATATTATAAGATATGTTGTAATGAATTGTTTCAATGAATATCAATGGAAGTTTAGAAATCAAAATTGGAATTAGAGAATTTTTCTTTGGGGTTTTGTGGAAAGTTCTAGGATTTAGGAATTATCTTAAGAAGGAAGGCATAAAAGCATATTCGTCGAAGATGAGTTTGTTTATGTAACAACCTCAGTTAAAAATTCATGTAAAAAAATATAAGACCAAGGTCATGGGACATGTATTCGAAGCTGAATGGTGGGAAAATTGTCCTAGTGGGGGTTCATTTTGGTTTATGGATAAGGAAATTGGCAAAAGCTTTGGTGATCCAAAATGGATCTTGGATAGACTTATAAGTCTGAAGTGTTCCTCAAAGAGGAAAATGAAAGTCCAAGGATGCTCTTGGAATTAGTCCCATTGCATAGATCTTCTCATTCTGAATCTACTGCAACTTGAATGGGCTAAAATGGACTTCGGACGAAGAAGTTATCGTAGAAAGAAGATTGCCTTTGTCCTTTGGAAAAGGAGGAATTTCTTCTAAAAATGGGCTAAACACCTTATAAAGGAAACTTGCATCGGAAGGGTTAAGCGGAGGACTTAAGGCAATGGCAGAAGGAATCCCCAACTGTGACCTCTGACTTATCGCATCGAAGGTATGCCTTCACCCGATATCGGGACCCTAGGCATAGCGACATGCGACTGGGCAATATGCAATTATGCGATTGTGATAATCGGCGATTGGAGCGATCGGCAGATTGGTGATCGGCATGGCCAAAGGAAGGAACCCCCAGGGCCGTTGCACTTGCAATATGCCAATAGCGATGCGCCAATATCGGTGATCAACAATCAAGTGATCGATGATCCCCAATACAAAGGGTCATTGGGCACGTGACTTGCGATAAGCCGATAAGGGCTGGATTCGATGGGAATTATAAGCCCGATTGCATAAAATTTTAAATCCGGGTTTTTCGGATTTTCTGTGTATTAGCGCATTTCCGCTATAAAACCAAAATACAAAGGAAATGACCCGAAGCGATAAAGCCGGACCTGAAAGGTTTATAGATGTGGCTTTGGGTTATTTGAGTTCCGTGGTAAGCGGGATTTCGGGTGGGCCTCAGGCGGTAAGTGGTATTGGACGGGCTCCACCTAAACCCATACACTGGCCAACACGTGGCATGGCGTAGGAGAGAGAAAACTACCTTTTCGGGCGGGTAATTTCCATGCACATAAGCCACCCGAAATGGCTGTTAGTCGTTGGATCGGAGATCACGCAGATCAACAGTGGGCTTGCGAAAGCCATAAAAGGGCGGACCTGATAGGGTTTATAGGGGTGATTTCATAATATTTGAAGTCTGGATTTCATGCCCAATAGTGTATTTTCGGTAAAACACTGTGCATTGGAATTTTGTTCCATTTTCGGATTTTCACCTGAAGAAAGGGCCTGATTCCTTTGTAACAACCCTTGATCATTGTGCCATGCAAAAAGTGGGCGTTTTGTAAACAATTATGCGTTTGTAATGCACAGAGCCACAGAGCTAGAAGCCAGAGGGCTAGATGAAGAGATCGAGGAATGATTATACGCATAGAAATGGACAGGAAGCTACAGAGTCAAAAGAATGCCTCAAAGAAGCCAGAGAGCATGATTGAGGGGCAGAGCGGGAAGCGCAGGTAGCTGAGGGAGTTTTTGGAGTCACTTGGAGGTCGAGCGAAAAACCAAAGAGCTGAAAGTTGCTGAGACAGTTGCTTGGAGGTCAAGCGAACTGCTGATAGCTCATATAGCCAAGAGCCAGAGCCAGAGCCAGATTTGAGAGCCAGAGCGAGAGCCACAACCCAGAGCCAAGAGCCAGAGCCAGAGCCGAGAGCCCAAGTGAGAGCCAGTGCCAGAAAGCTGGAGAGCTTCAGAGCCAGGGATAAGATGGTGTTCTAAGCCCATTGTGTTCTTTGTAAACTAGCAGAGTTGAGCATGGAGCTTGTAAAATGACTTTGCCATAATCCCAACGAGCCTAGTCGAGTTGACTAGAGCTCAAGGAGACGTAGCCCAAGAGTTTTTGGTGAACTCCATATTATATTGTTGTTCTGTGTGTTTGTTTTATTGCTGCATTATTTACTGTCACATGTATTTACATATCAGCATAAACAACTGAATTTAAAGCACTTAACAGTTAAAAATAAACACAAGGATACACCTATTTCAAGCATTATTAATTCTGCAACTGGTTAATCATAATATCTTGGGAATATTTAAGCTTTGGAAGTGGGAGAGGTTCTTGTAAGCTTGACAAGAAGCCTTTAGTGCCCCATTTTCAGATCAGGTGGTATCAGAGCCTGAGATTGATTAACCCCACCTTCAAAGAAGGTTATATCAGAATGCTTGATTGAAAGAGCAAAGATTTCCTATCTGAAAGGTGTTTAAATAGTCAGAGGTTGATTGTATGCTTGTTGCATACTGACTATTGTTTGAGTTTGCAGAGGTGAAGGGAAAGCTATTGATAGCTCAGTCCAGGAGAGGACAAGAAGGAAGAAGGGCTGAAGGCATTCTCCTTATCCCAAAGGACCTCAAGGCAATCCTTGAAGCAAAAGAGGTTTGTTGCAAAAGGTTGCTGAATAAGCTCCTTGTTAATCTTTTTTGAAGTTTTTTTATTCATTGGCATAATGACAAATTCTACAAGTGAGTCCTCAAATTCTTCTTTCTTCACAAGATTTGTTGATGAAGACAAGAAGCAAGAATTGTTCACCATGATGGATATGGTGAGAGAAATGTATGAGGATGGAAGGAAGAGTAGCATACTTATAGAGCAGTTGAATTCTATGGAGGAAGAGAAGCAGTTGCTTTCTAACAAATTGCAGGAAATGGACAGGCAACTTCATATTGCAAATATGAACCTGAAAAGGATGCATGAGTTGGAGTCACAGCTCTTTGTTGCCAAAGAAGCCTTAGCCAAGTATCAGCTTGAAGAAGAGGTAAACAATTCCTATTTGTCTTCAAATTCTTCTAAGAATTCTTGTATTGGTTCTTTTAAAAAACATACCAGAGGCATAGGTTCCAAGCTAATGTCCAAGATGGGCTATGAATGAAAGGGCTTGGGAAAACATGCACAAGGTATTGTTGAGACAATAATAGTTGAGGAAAGGCCTAAGTATTTGGGTCTTGGCTATGGATAGTCTTATGGAGAAAGCTCCAAAGCTACCATGAAGGCCATTGAAACAACTCCAAGAAGGAGATTCATTTCAGGTCTTCTACCTCAAGAGTGTGAAGATTGTATTCAGGAGGAATGCAATAGCTTGAAACATCATTTGCAGGATGTAGGTGTTCAGAAGCACACACTTGAACCAGAGATTTGTGGAAACTCTAACAACCTTGAAGAGATTGATGGTGTTCCAAAGGGAGCCACTTCTTCATTTGATTCACCTCCTCATGAAAGGAATAAAGGTGAAAGAGAAAGGTATAAATATGGTTCTAGATGTTGGAAGAGGATAGCCACATGCAGGAAACTTTTGAAGGAAAGGAAGCAAGAAGCTAAAGGTCCATTGGACAAGGCAAATCATGCTGTCAAGAGGATGCACATGTGTTGCACTTACTTCCATAAGCAAGGGAATCTTGCTGAAAAGTGTTGGACTCTGAATCCAGCAATGCTTCCACAAAACTTGAAGAAGGTGGAAAGAGAAGATGGCACAAATGGAAAGGAAGTTTCCATGGATGATGTGTTTCAGGATGATTCACATGTTGATGCTGATGTGCAGACAAAGGAAAGATCTTTGAAATGGATTGGTAAGCAATGGTTAGAGTTCTTATCTAATTAATATTGCATGTCTATTAATGCATCTATTTGCATTTCTTTGTTAATGGAATGCAAGTTGCAGGATTTTACCAAGAAGGTGAATGGAAAAATTGAGTAGGAGACTCACTTTGTTGCTCCAAAATTATATTCATTTCAGCTTCGAAAGTACAATGTTCTTAAGTGAAATTTGAAGGTTGAAATGCATGCATGAGCATGATATGCATGAACACAGGGATGCTGATGATTTCCTTGTATTTGAACATGTATGTGTAATTAACTTGAAGGGTTGATTGCTTTGTCGTAACATGCATGTAATGTTGACTTTGGAGAAGTTAACTTGGTCTCCAAGATGGAGATGATGATGAATTGTTTCATCTTTTGAAAATCCTTGAGATCCTTTCTACATGCTTGACTTGAACGGTCATTTGTTTTAAAGGCATGTTTTGTGGGCTTATTATCTATTCCATCATTTTTATGCAGATGTAAAGACATGGAGGTGTTCACAAGATGTGAAAATTTGTTTCTTTTGTTGAAGCAGGAGTTTAGGCTATCCAGTTGTTGTCTGTATTTCTGTTGTTGTTGATAGCTTGTCAAATAGTTACAAATGAAAATATTGTGAAGTACATGTAACTTCACATTGGTTTGAGCCACCTTGGATCAATGATCAAGGAAGCGAAGTTCAAACTACCTTCTGTGACAATATCAACAACAGTTCTGCATGAAGTTAAGGAGGAAGACAATTCTTCCCAGGAGGACCAGCACATCCAGGAAGGAGAGTGGTCAAAGGATTTGGTTTAGAGGCACTATGCAAAGAAAGTGTATGGAGGCTGAAAGAAGAGGGTGTTGTTTCTCTCCTTTAGTGTTCATATCAGTATGTCAGTCTTTTGGAGACCAAAAGTTATTTTAGTGGGAAGGCGTGATCCAAAATGGATCTTGGATAGACTTCTAAGTCTAAAGTGTTCCTCATAGAGGAAAATAAAAGTCCAATGATGCTTTTGGAATTAGTCCCATTGCATAGATCTTCTCATTCTGAATCTATTGCAACTTGAATGGGCTAAAATGGACTTCGGACAAAGAAGTTATCATAGAAAGAAGATTTCCTTTGTCCTTTGGAAAAGGAGGCATTTCTTTTAAAAATGGGCTAAAGGCCTTATAAAGGAAAATTACATCAGAAAGGTTAAACAGAGGACTTAAGGCAAGGGCGGAAGGAACCCCCCGACTGTAACAACCTCTGACTTATCGCATCGGAGGTAGGCCTTCGCCCGACATCGGAAACCCAAGCATAGCGACATGCAACTTGGTGATATGCGATTATGCGATTGCGATAATTGGTGATCAGAGTGATCGACCGATTGGCGATTGGCATGGCCAAAGGAAGGAACCCTCGAGTCCATTGCACTTGCGATATGTCGATGGCGATACGCCGATATCGGCGATCAGCGATCAGGTGATCGACGATCCCTGATACAAAGGGCCGTTGGGCACGCGACTTGCGATAAGCCGATAAGGGCTGGACCCAATGGGAATTATAAGCCCTATTGCATAAAATTTGAAATCTGGGTTTTTCAGATTTTCTGTGTATTAGCTCATTTCCTCTATAAAACCGAAATACAAACGAAATGACCCGAAGTGATAAAGCCGAACCCGAAAGGTTTATAGATGTGGCTTTGGGTTATTTGAGTTCTGTGGTAAGTAGGATTTCGGGTGGGCCTCAGGCAGTAAGTGGTATTGGATGGGCTCCACCTAAACCCATACACTGGCCGACACATGGCATGGTGCAGGAGAGAGAAAACCACCTTTACAAGCGAGTAATCTCCGTGCACATATGCCACCCGAAATGGTTGTCAGCCATTGGATCAGAGATCACACAGATCAACGGTGGGCTTGGAACAACCATAAAAGGGCATACCTGATAGGGTTTATAGGGGAGATTTCATAATGTTTGAAGTCCGGATTTCGCGCCCGATAGTGTATTTTCGGTAAAAATCTGAGTATTGGAATTTGTTCCATTTTTGGGTTTTCGCTTGAAGAAAGGGCCCGATTCCTTTGTAACAGCCCCTGATCATTGTGCCACGTGGCAAGAAAGTGTTTTGTAAACAATGATGTGTTTCTAACGTGTAGAGCCACAGAGCCAGAAGCCAGAGGGCCAGATGAAGAGACAGAGGAATGATTATACACAGAGAAATGGATAGGAAGCCGCAAAGCCAAAAGAATACCTCAAAGAAGCCAGAGAGCATGATTGAGGGGTAGAGCGGGAATCAAAAGCATCTGAGGGAGCTTTTGGAGTCACTTGGAGGTTGAGTGAAAAACCAGAGAGATGAAAGTTGCTAAGACAATCGCTTAGAGGTCGAGTGAACTACTGATAGCTCAAAGAGCCAAGAGCCAGAGCCAGAGCCAAAGCTGAGAGCCAGAGCGAGAGTTAGAGCTGAGAGCCAGAGCGAGAGCCAAAGCCAAAGTGAGAGCCATGAACCAAAGCCAAGAGCCAGAGCCAGAGCCAAAGCCAGAGCCGAGAGCCAGAGCTAGAGCTAGAGCCAGAAAGATGGAGAGCTTCAGAGCCAGGGATAAGATGGTGTTCTAAGCCCATTGTGTTCTGTGTAAACTAGTGGAGTTGAGCATGGAGCTTGTAAAAGGACTTTGCCATAATCCCAGAGAGCCTAGTCGAGTTGAATAGAGCTCAAGAAGATGTAGCCTAAGAGTTTTGGGTGAAATCCATATTATATTTCTTTTCTCTGTGTTTGTTTTATTGATGCATTATTTACTGTCACATGTATTTACATATCAACATAAACAACCAAATTTAAAGCGCTGAACAGTTAAAAATAAACATGAGGATTCACCTATTTCAAGCATTAATTCCGCAATTGGTTAATCATAATATCTTGGAAATATTTAAGCTTTGGAAGTGGGAGAGGTTCTTGTAAGCTTGCAAAGAAGCCTTTAATGCCCCTTTTTCAGATCAATTGGCAAAGGTAAAGTGGCATTAATTGGCATTTTATTTACGAAAATAATGGAAAATAGGAGAAAAGGAAGGTGAAAGGTCACAAGTTGCATGTAAGGAGGAAAATGAAGAAAATAGAGGCATCAAATATAAAAAGGCTTCTGGGGATCATTTCATGGCTTTTGTCAGTGTTATATTTTTGTCAGTTCAGTTTTGGAGCTCTCATTTTCTACTCTCTGTCTCTCTCATACTCTTGGACACTTAGAGTTTTCTTGGAGCACTCTAGGAGGAGTGTGGCACACTTGGGATTTAGAGAAAGAAGGAAAAGGAAGAGTAAGAAATTATAAGAGGACATCGGGATCAACAACTACATCAGGTTTTACTTGTAGGTATCGAGTTGCATGTATGATTTCCTTGCTAGTTTGGGCATGCATGTGGTTTCTTGGTTATGATTTGTCATTGGCATGGAGGATTTCCTAGATTGATGGTGGATTTTCCTGGCCTTTCCATTTCCTGGATATCCATGGACTTGTGGGCATATTTCCATTTTTTTCTAGTTTGTTCTCATGTTCCTTACGGTGGTGGGTTGAGTTACTAGTTCTTCAAAGCCTTGGTTGGACAAACGACTTGGAAGCTCTGTAACAACTTGGGTTGAGTTACTAGTCCTGGAAGCCTTGGTTGGACAAATTCTCTGGAAACCCTTGGTGGGTTGAGTTACTAGTCCTAGAAGCCCTGGTTAGACAAATTCTTTGGAAGGCTAACAACAGTTGTGGGTTGAGTTATTAGTCCTAGAAGCCCTAGTTGGAACAAATGCTCTGGAGCCTTAGAAAACTTAGGTAGAGACCAATCTGGTGATGGTTAGTGATTTCCAACTGTGAGGTGGAATCAATGGTTAAGGGTTGAAGTTGCTTGGTCTTTGGAAGCTCTGGTTTAGTTTTGTTTGAATAGTTTCATGAGATCCCACATTCATGCTTGGAATATGGAATGGGGGTGATTGGATGAAAGAAAAATTTGGTTCATCCAATCTATGGTCAGGTGGTACATGGAAGTCCCAAACCTGGTTGCATTTTTCATATGTTAATAAGAGCTCCTTTCCTCTTGTATTTGATGGGTAAATATACTTATTCATATGCAGTTTTTATGGCTGTTATATCTTTTTTATTTCTGTTGAATATATGTTGGTTAAGAGGATGTTTTATGACAATATTGATGTATGGTTCTCATCATGTTTTGATTAGAAAAAAAATGAACAATGAATATATGACCTAATAGATGATAATGCAACTATTGTGATAAGGAATCAATGCTTCCTTATGAATATCAGATAAATATGAGACCCCTATGCTCAGATCCATTGTTATGACCTGTAGATTTCATATTCGTGACATGTTTAATTGAATGCATATCATGGCTAGTAGGGGTCATATCAAGTACTTGGACCAATTATTTCATAAGTAGACTTATTCGATTGTTATTGATCATTTATGAAAGTTTCATGAAGTTCTAGGTAGTGGCCTAAGCCCTGGCCCTGAAAAAGTGGCATAGAATCTAGGGTCGCTCGCTTAGAACTGGCTGAAAAGGTCCATAGTCATTGGCATGCCTTATTGTGGGAGTGAGTGGAAGGCCTTAGTCGCATGCATGGCTTGCCATGGGAGTAGCTGAGGGTCTAGATTAGTGAATGTCAATTTTTCTTAGGGGTTGGTCACTTGGAAGGGTTGGTTGGATCCTGAAGGTTCTGTAGCATGTTTAGAAGGCCAGAATGATTTTTTTGTTAGTTCCACTTCCGCAACTATACATGGGGAGTTGAATCACATCATAGTAGCATCTCATCACATTTTTACCCCAATAGACTGGTTAACTTGGGTAAATGTGGGAGGAGGGTGTTATAGAGTCATATCAGAGCATGGTTCAACACTTGGACTGGATGGGCATAATGTGTTTGTCATACGTGCATGTAGGATGTATATGTGCTTGTTATGTATGCATGGTAGTGGTGATTGTTACAATTATTTTGACATGTAGGATTTGATGTTTTTTTAGGATGTTTTTTTCATGAATGCATGTCGGTTGTATATGCATTTTTTTATGCATGTCAATATCTATATGTTGTTATGCATGCATTATGATGGTCATGGTTATGCATGTATAGTAGGTAAGAGATGCATTGTGATGGTCGTTGTTGTGGTATTGTGTCATCATGATGCTATTCTTATGTTATGATGTTGATGTGCTAGATTCATGAACATGTATTTGTCATGTATAAAAATTGGTTTCTGGTTATAGCTGGATCCGTCAAGGGAATTGGAATCCCTTGAGAGATGGCACGGATGTGTTCAGTTATAGGGAAACTTGCTTGATACAAAAAGATAAGGTAACCGATATATTATTATGTTTTTGTATTCACGGACAATTAGGTGTTTATGGTATTATGATGCAAGGGATTGCATAACAAAAGAGACTTCCATGAAATCTTGAATAAGGCTCAGGTTGCGCTTTCTTTGGGAACCATGGGGATTGATTCATGGTGTTTATTGTTTTTTTTTTTTTTTCTCGTTAATACTATGCTATGCTATTATTTACATTAAAAGAAAAATAGTTACAGCCATGAAGTCATATACCAGAGGCCGGGGATGGCACTCTGGACTTACAGTGCTAAAAAATCCACCCATACAGGGTCCACACCACTAGATTGATTACCCACGCAGGGGCCTTGACATGAAAACAAATCACCCACGCAGGGGCAGCATCCTTGAGACCAGACACCCACGCAGGGGCGCTACCACAGAAATAGAATGCCCACGCAGGGGCTTTAGACCTTTGAGGAGCAGTGAGGGCAGAAGTAGTCATTCCATTCAGGGGCGTGGAAGAGAAAAAGAAAATCTTCATCAAACTCCCTCGCAGGGGCGTGGAGACACACTGAACAGTAGAATTCGCATACAAAACAGAGACATTCAAAACATACCAGCTGCCATAGCGGCTTACATGACGTTTCATAGCAAAACCAGAGCATCGTATACAAGGAAGAGACTGAGCGAGCGGACGACTAATCGTCCGGCTCCTCCTCATATATCCAGCACGAACCTTCCGGGGGGGGGCCCAATCGACCTTGGCTTTCTCTGACGAAGGCGCTTCCTGAGTCGCCGGAGGGTTGATGTCTGGCCTCGGGCGGTCTTCAGGCATTCCCTCAGCAGCCCTGGAGCTCTCAGCCTGATGAAGTTGTGGGCGGGGCTGCTCCCCGACCTCCTCCACCGGTTCTTCCAGAAAAAGGACAGAGACATGGGCATTAATGCGCGAATTGGCCTGGGAGCTGTTAAAGGAGAAAACCGCGGTTCCAAACGCAGGAAGAGGATTAGAGCCCGCTTCAGGATTGCCAGAATCCATGAACTGGCGCGATTGCAAGGGATTAGCTTCTGCAACTCGGTGACATAAACAGCGGCAACAGCGAGAAGAGGCATTATCGACGGAGGGGCGCGAAGTTCCGCCTCTGCCAGAGCCTCGACGGCTGATAAGGCGCTATCGGGGCTTGACCATGATGGCATTGGATACCGGAGAGCGAAACAGAGCAGGGTGAACAAAAACACACCCGTCGCCCACGCTTGCAGACTTGCTCCCAATTTCAAATGCAACGGGGGCGCCTTGAGCCAAACCTCTGGGAGCTGACAACCATATTCCCAATTCCACACACTGTAAACGATCCACTACAGAATATTCCTTACCTTCATTGTATTTATGCTCCTCTGCAACGTCTTGGCCCTCGCCTGCCATAACTGCACACAACAACCAAAGCTGTAATCCGGACCAGGCATTAAATTTCCGTCCCTTCCTTCAACAGCACCCACGCTTGCAATCCCCGACGGCTGCTTGCAGTGAATGCCCATCTTAATCTTGGTACCGCCCATGGTGACCAGGTGGCGTTCCCATCTCCTCACTCGTGGCACCCGCATCCGGGGAAGCAGCCTCACTTTGGATTAGCTTGTCTAATTCCTGAGCCTTTGAAATGTCTGATATGATGGCCATGGTGCCTGTGAGAAGATAATGATCATTATCTGCACCTATGTTAGCTAGAAAGTCCGCAACCTTGTTACCTTCTCTTTTTGTATGAGTGAAGGTGATAGCCCTGTTGCTGCGGAGAGCTTGTTCAATGGCTTCTAGTCTGGCTGCAAGTCTCCAGCTGTTTGTGATTTTTCCCGCTTGAGAGCCATTCTGAAGTCTCCTGGCCATGTTTATGAGAATCTGGGAGTCTCCTTCCACGATCAGGGGCTGAAGATTGAGGTTCCTAGCGAGAAGAATTCCTTGCCATAAACCTTCGATCTCCGCCGAGTTGTTGGTATCCCATCCCAAAGATCCGAAGTATAACTGTGAGGGTGTGCCTGCTTGATTCCTAATGATGCCTCCAAAGCCTGCCTTTCCCGGGTTACCTTTGGAGGCCCCATCAAAGTTGAGCTTGTAAGAGTTCTTGGGGGGGGGCCTTCCAAGTGCCTTCAATGGTGCTGCTGCTTGTAGAAGTACTGCTTTTGTGGGGGGTCTGTGGTAGAGATAAATGCCAATTGCTTAGAATGCCTTTCTCGATGTCTAGAGATGGGAGATCTTCCTGTGTCCAGGAGTGGAGAGCCAGCGTTTCATTGAGGTTCCCACATATTCTGGTCCATATATCATCGACCCTAGAGCTCTGATTTTTGAATATCCTCTTATTCCGTTCCTTCCATATACCCCATAGGATGAGACCTGGTAGTAGTTTCCATAAGCAATTGAGGAGCTCGCTCTTATAAGGATGCTGCGGCCAATGTCTTAGGGAGTCAGTTATGTCATTCATTGTTCTGCACCTTTTTTGACATCTGAAACTAGCCTTTTCCCACAAATGATTGGCTAGGGGGCAGGAGTCCAACAGGTGTTGGAGCGTTTCCTCATTTTGATGGCAGTTAGGACATATAGATGGTCCATGGAAATTCCTCCTTCGTAATTTGTCCCAGGTGAGAATTCTTTTGTGACTTACCAACCACAGGAAATAAGAGACTTTGGGCCATGAGTTAGGATCCCATATTATACTCCAGATTGGGTCCGATGGGTTATTATGGTTGCAGACTATCTTGTAGGCCTCTGAAGTTGAAAAGTTACCTTTTGGGCGGTATCCCCATCTTAGGATATCGTTGCCTTCATCATGTCTGATTCTCCTTTTTCCAAGCTCCCTCTCCAATTCCCCTGTATCCTGTAGATTTGTGAGGTTAGTTAACTGATTTCCCTGTATCCATTTCCTGAATCCGT
The DNA here is from genome assembly GCA_031772625.1 of Pinus tabuliformis. Taxonomy (NCBI): domain Eukaryota; kingdom Viridiplantae; phylum Streptophyta; class Pinopsida; order Pinales; family Pinaceae; genus Pinus; species Pinus tabuliformis. The sequence goes on along the minus strand of CM062819.1, from coordinate 88,712,635 downwards.
GCTCCGACTCCTGCAACCAGTAGTGATGGATTTTTCCTTGCTGCTGCTCCTGCCTTATTTGGTCCAACGGTGCATGAAGAATGTGGGTCAGCTTTGGCATTTGGTTCCATGCGTCTGTCCAAAATCTCGCCGTTTTGCCATTCCTGACCTCCCAGAAGCTGTGTTGTTGTATTAATTGGAAATGTTGTTTTGCCGCATTCCAGATTAGTGATCCTTTTTCCTTGGGGGTGAACCGAATGAGCTCCTCCTGGGGACGGTTGTTGGCATATTTGGCCGTCCAGATTCTTGCCCAGGGCTTTTCTGGATTAGTGATCCAGTGCCACCATATTTTGGCACTCATAATAGAATTACTATGCTCCGGATCTCTTAGCCCTATGCCTCCTTTTTCTTTTGGTTGACATACTGCAGACCATTTGACTAGCGCCCATTTCCTATTTGTAGCTGATCCGCCCCATAGAAAACTGCGCTGGAGCTTCCTGATTCTTTTTAAGACCCATTTGGGAGCTGCAAGGACTGAGAAAAGGTACAATGGCATTGCCTGGAGAACTGACTTAATGAGCACGACCCGGCTGGCCAGGTTGAGAGATCTGTGCGTCCAAAGGTTGAGACGAGATTCAAGCTTCTCAATGAGGGAACGCCATGAGGAATGCTTAATAGCAGAGGCTGTGAGAGGGGCACCAAGGTATTTTGAGGGAAGAGATGCTGAGGGGAAGCCAAGAATTCGGGTGACAGCAGATTTAACCTGAGGGGGCGTGTGAAAGAAAAAAATCTGCGATTTGGTACAGTTTACATCAGTGCCAGATGCATCAGCAAAGTCATTGAGCAAGGATTTGAGGCAAGAGGCTTCCTGGGCTGAAGGATATCCAAAAAGCATGGTGTCATCAACAAACTGCTGATGAGAGGTGGCAGGGGAGTTGTGAACAGAAAGACCTTTGAGCTGGTGGGATTGGAGAGCTTGCTTGATGTGACGGCCAAGCCCTTCTGCCATGAGAACAAATAGGAAAGGGGATAGGGGATCCCCTTGCCTAATTCCTCTTGATGGTTTGAAGGGCCGAGAAGGGATTCCATTAACAAGGATGGAGAATTGAGTTGAACTTATTAAGCTCATTATCCAGCGGATCCACATAGTATTGAAACCAAAAGCTTTTAGCATTTGCTGAATAAAGTTCCAGCTGAGTTTATCAAAAGCCTTTGAAAGATCAAGCTTAAGAATCATACCTGCTTGCTTTGATTGTTTGAGGGAGTGAATGATCTCGTGCGTAAGGAGAATGCCATCCAAGATTTGTCTGCCTTCCACGTAACCTGACTGTTCCTGGGATATGAGCAGCGGCAGTAGGGGCTTCAGCCGGTTAGCCACAACTTTAGAAATGACCTTGTAAATTACATTGCAGAGTGCAATCGGCCTGAATTTGTCGGGCTTGATTGAGTCCTCCTCTTTGGGTATGAGGGCTATGAAGGTGGTGTTGAGAGAAGGTAACATCCAGTGGAGTGCTCTCGATTCTTCAACAATTTGCCATACTTCCTGTTTTATCATCTCCCAAAAGGTATGAAAGAACGTAGTGGTGAATCCGTCTGGTCCGGGAGCCTTTCCATCCTTGAGCTGGGACATTGCCTCATCCACCTCCTGAAGCTGAATCGGGCGGAGGAGAAGCTCATTGTGTTCCTCTGTAATGATTCTAGGCACATTGTTAGTGATTTTTTCAATTGCTTGTCTTCTATCTCCTTCCGGCTCTTGAAGGATCTGGTTGAAGTGATTGCGAAATTCTTCCTCGATTTCCTCATGCGTTTCTACTCTCTCTCCTCCTGGCTTCTGGATAAACGGAATGCTGTTGTGCATTCTTCTTTGAATGGTGGTTCTGTGGAAGAATTTGGTGTTGCGTTCGCCTTCCTTCAACCATCTTATTCTGGACTTTTGTTTCCAGTAAATTTCCTCCTGCTTCTGCCTTTCCTCAATCTGCCTGTGGATGCGCCTTTCCTGTTCCAGTGTCCCTTCTGTGTGTCCTTCTGTGATAATTTTTTGATGGAGATCCGCTAGTTCCCGATTGAGATCTTGCTGTGCTTTGAATATATCTCCAAAGGTTTCTCTGTTCCATCGCTTTAGGTGGATTTTTAGGAATCAGAGCTTCTGTTGGAATTTGTACATCTTAGATCCTTCTGGAGGGGTGAAGGAGGTCCAAGTGGCTTTAACAAAGTCTTTGAACTCAGGGTGCGAGAGCCAGAAACCTTCGAAACGGAAGGGTCTCCGAGTCTGGTTTCCGGGTCGTTGCCATTGGAGAGCTATCGGCCAGTGGTCCGAACCGGTATGCGGGAGAATAGCGGCTGTGATGTCTCCTCCAAGATGAATCGCATTATCTGAGATGAGGAAGCGATCGAGCTTGGATGCGATTTGGTATTTGCCGGCTCTGTGATTACTCCACGTGAATGTACCATTGCAGAAAGGCATGTCTATAAGGGAGGCGTTTTGAATGAAGTCCTTGAAATGGATGTTTTCTTGCTCCAATCTGTTTCTCCCCCCAGTCTTTTCTTCTAGCTTAGTGATCATGTTAAAATCCCCTCCAATGATCCAGAGAGGGTGCCTTCTGTTGTTATTCAGTGCCTCGATGGTGTCTAGAAGTGCTATTTTGCTTCCTGTATCCTGCGGGAAGTATACATTCGAGAGATTACCATGTACATTCGTGCCCAAAATGTGGAAGGCTGCCTGTATGAGGTGATGAGAGGCATGGAACTCTGAGAGATCTATTGCTTGAGTATTCCATGCTATGGCCAACCCTCCTGACGCTCCTGATGCATCTACTGCTACTGAGCGGCATCCTGGCCAAGCTTTTGTGAGGATGCTGCCTAATGTGGTTCCGTTACATTTGGTTTCCTGGAGTAAGCAAATTTGCGGCTTTTCCGCTTTAATCATGTTTTTTAACATTCTGAGTTTACCTGGGCTGTTGAGCCCTCTTAAGTTCCATGAGACCAGCTTCATGGTTTAACCATTTGGAGAGGGTTTGTAGTACTTTGTCAATTTCGCATACCTGCCTGAGTCTACCAGGAGCTTCCCGACCTCGATCGTTCTTTGTAGATCTGTTTTTCGTCCCCTCTTTTTTGACTCCTTTGGAGGTTGGCTTCCATCCCACTGGCTTCCTGGTTGAATCCCAAGTTGCTGCTGCTGGTATGCTCTTGAGATAACCACTTCCAACTTGCTAAGTTGGGCTTCTGAGATGCTGTCATACGCCTTCGTTTTGCATGCTAGTTCCAGTTCTAGAATATCAAGGCCATGCAGGTCTATGCTTTCCGGTTCCTCTTCCATCGGTTGCACCTGAGTGCCTTCGTCCTCAATCAATTTTTCGTTAGAAGGAGAATCTGACTTTCCATCAATATCCCTTTCCTTGTCGTTCTTTGCCTGATCCTTCTTATCCCCAGAGGGGTGATCATGGAAGCGGAGGGGGGAATGGCGATTGGGGGAGGAGGAAGAAGGAGGTGGGTGGGTGGAAGAGGAGGGATGGGAAGGGTTAGCTTCAGAGATCGGGGGAGGTTCCTCAGAGGATTGAGCCAGGATTTCGAAACTATTCTTAGATGCAGGGCCACTAGAGCTGTTTTGCAGGGGCTTTTGCCCATTTGAGGGTTTCCTGTGCGCGCGTCTTCGGCTGGGGGCTTTTGTAAAGCCATCTTGGGCATCTGAGGCAGAAGGGTCAGGTGAAGTAACTTTGGCATTCAAGGGACAGTCACGGAAGAGATGTCCTAGAGCATGGCATCTTCTGCACCGGAAGGGAACATGCTCGTAGTCCAAGGGTTGGATCCACTCTTCGTCCCTATGAGAGAGATATACCGATTCTGGAAGTGCTTCATTCAGCCGCATAAAAACGCAGATGCGAGCATAGGAAATGAATCTGCGCATTTTTGTTTCTTCTGCAGTTCTGATGTATTCCCCTAGTCCATTTCCAATTTTCCTGAGAACGTCCTCGTCCCAATATTCATCTGGAAGTCCATACATTCTGATCCAGACTGGCGCCCAGGTGAGGTCTTCCTTGTCCGGGTTGAATCTTGGTATCCAATCTCTCATGTACAGGCCTGCTGCGTTGAAAAAGTGAGGCCCTGTTCCCAGTACCCTGAGTTTGTCTTCAATACAGTAAAAGATAACTGTAAAGAAGCCCTTTGGCCCTAACTGCAGAGTGACATCTCCTTTTGGCTTCCATTTTGCTGCAATCCACCCATATAGAGCTCTTTCCGTCGGCCAGAACCCTATAAATTTCCCAATAATGGCATGGTCTCTCATGAACTCGATTCGAGCATCTATTTTGTGCCCAGGTAACTCGATTCTTGGCCTTTCTGTGGCTACTGGCTTACAGGTTGTAGAGGATACCTTTGGTGCTTCCTCCGGGTTTTTTCCCCTTTCCTGATTGCCGCTGTCATGGTCTTGTCGTCCTTCTGTTTTCTTGTGATCTTGCTGTTGTTTTTTCCCTTTGTTCAGGATCTCTCTATCGATCGATCCAAAACGGAGTGCTTGTTCCGGGTCGTTCTGCTTTGGGGAGGGCCCTGACGCCCCCCCTGAGGATATTCCATAGCGCCTGTCTAATGCCGTGCTGTTCTGCTACACGCCAGAGGAAACGGATAGGATGAGTGCAGTACTAGAGCAGCGCTGTCTGCGCCGTCACAGTTTCCTGCAAAACCCTAATCGCTCAGTCCGCTCAGAGCTCGCTCTCCCCCAATTTTCGATGTCGTGCCCTTCATGGTGTTTATTGTTATTTTTGTGCTTTTGGTCTTTTGTGATTTGTTTTTTTCTATATTTTCATTTTTTTTTTTATGTCTAGTGTCTAGCCATGCCACTTTGCTTATGGTGTCGTACTGCTATTGGTTTTCTATGGTTTTATTTTTGGTTACTTTTGGTTCTTGCCTTTTTATGTTTTGAGGATCTTGGGATTTCGTTGGGCAAGGAGGAAGTTAATGGAGCTCAAGGAGAGTTGAATGAAACCCGACAAGTAATGTAAGACCCAGATGAAGCTCAATGCATGTATAAGGGCATCCGAAGGTAAGAGTATGAAAATCATATGGATTGGTTAGGTCCATTAGGATAAATGGATGGTGGTAGGACAATCATGAGAAGGGTAACAAAAAGGTGAAGTAAATGGATTTGAGGCATCAGATGCCTTGGCTATGTTGGGGACTATTGTTCTCGATGTTGTGCATGTGTTGCATGGATAAAGGGAGTTCTCTTAACCTTGACCTTATGATATCTGGAAACTATATTGTGATCATGTTTATGTTGATGTTTCTATATGTATACATGTATTTATGTGTCATTGTTTGACAAGGTCGTCAGAGATCATGATTGTTTTATGCTAATGTTTATACATATGTATGTATGTATGTATGTCATTGTCTCACAGGGTCGTGAGGGATCATTCTTGTGGAGGAAGAATTGCTTATGTAGGTGAATGTAATGAAATAGGTTCCTGGTTTTATGAGGAATCAAGTGGGAAGAGTAGTCCTGACAAATCTATGAGGTCAGTATCATGTGGATATGAATTGATATTATGTGATTATACTATGCCTATGTTATGGAAGGTAATGCCAAGGGATACATCAGCGGGATGAAAGAAGTGTGATCCGCGGCACGCTGGCACAAACATGGATAGGGGAAAGACACTAGAAGCAAGGTTGCCTGGTAAGGACAGTGTGGTCTTAGGATGTGTAGTATTGGTGTTGTGTACACGTAGCATATGCAGTATTGTGTACATATGATGATGTGTGCATGTTGTATATATGGTGTTGTGTGTATATTGAATATGTAGTGTTGGGTATAGATGGTGCTATGTACATGTTGGATATGCAGTGTTGTGTACATATCATACTGTGTGCATGTTGGATATGCGGTGTTGTGTATGTTGAAATAAGGAATTGCTAAGAAGGGGGGTGAATCAGTAATTATGAGATTATTTTTCTTTTTTTATTATGCTTACAGATCCTTTTTATCTTCTTTTACTTGTGAGAGAATTCATTCACAAAGGTAGTGAACAACAATTTCAAACATACATGTTCATACAACAATCACATGAGAAACACACACATTTGACACATTGTTTTTTCACGTGGAAACCCAAAGGGAAAAAACTATCAAATTTTTTGTTTGTTTATGATGTAAATTAAGCACCCACTTAATAACATCTATTTTTTGTGAGCACCAACCCCCTTTGGTAAGAAAGCACCAACTTTCCAAGAGGCACCAACCTCTTCAGAGTGTAGGCACCAACCTACTCTTGCCACTTTTCTACTATTTCATACAATTTTCAAACTGAAAACAGAGGCATACTAATCACAAGTAAAATACCAAAATGGTTGGTTGCAGATTCAACTTCGGCACTCTGTCTTTTGTGATCTCATGCAACATTTCTTTACTTGTTTCTCACATGAACATCTCCTTAGTAGTCTTCCTCCTCTGTCAAGGGATCTATGCTAACTTCTCTTCAGCACTACCCTCACTATTCTCCACACAACACACTCGCTGCAGTTGCTGTTGTATATCACTCAATGTGCTCCTTACTGCTTAGACCTCTCTATCTCTACGCGCACCTCTCACTTCTCCACACTTCAACAATCTTCTCAACTCCACATCTACTCAATTGTAGACAATGGTTTTTGTTTCATTGAGCCACTCTGCACAAGGCCATCTCTGTTTTCCGTACTCTAACTGCCCAACTTTCTTATGGATTCCCTTGTTATTGTTGCGTCTCCTAGTAGTTTCCTGTTACAATATCAAATCATAGATGGACCTTGGATTTATTTTATCATCTGACTATGTAGAGCTCCATACTGAGAAATTAATTCTTAGGTGATGCAGTGAAACTGCATCGAACACAAATCCCAGAAATTAAATTAATTAAACCCCTGTTTAATTAACTATCAAACCCGATCTCTTGCATGGAATCCAAATTAAGCTATTCTACTAAAATCGCAGAACTATTTAAATTTCCTGATATATGGCAAACCTTTACTTTTACCTACGGAACCGAAAGGAAATAAAATTCCAGTTCACAACTTTCTTGGGTCCGAATTCTAAATTAACCAGTGACATCTTCCAGAGCGATATCTGTCAGATCTCGTCCATTCACAATGAATGGTTATGATCGATCTGGAACTTAATGGATTAAACCACAATTCATAACAATATTTACATATACGTTCAGAACATCTTGTGCTCTGATCTATTCACTCCACTACTTAGATCTCTCTAACTCTCTAACACTGTAACCTTTGTCTTACCCTCTAACACTTTGTTTCTCACTCTCCTCACAGGCTTACATTTATAGCATAATTACATAATTATGGACTATACTAAATCCATGATATTTTCTAGAATTCACTCAACTAATTCCTATTCGAGGATCTTGTAATCCCTAAGATCTCTACGAGATTACCCATATCAATTATCCTTGATATTCTCACATAGTTGAGAATATTTCACAACTGAAAACCTCACACATAGATTTATCACTCAATCTATACAAGATTCCTAAAAATAATTAAAAACATCACCCCCTAATCAACCAAATGAACAATAATATTCTGAGCAGGATGCTCCTGCATCAGATTCCCGATGTAGAAAAAATTCATAGACTCCTGTCTATGAGGTCTGCCACTTTTCTGTAGTAATGTGATAGCTACAAGTTTGAATGACTTGCTACCTCCAGGATTCGAGACTCATGAACTGCATGTGGAAACTTGAATACCCATTTTCTTGGTTTCCAAATTTTGAACGAGTCTCGAACTAGTTCACCGTTTGCACCTATAGCTTTTCTAGGTAACTCTATCGTGCTGAGATTAGTAAGAACTAAATCTGAAAGTTCATCATGATCATTACTCGAACTGTAAACCAAATTCTGTATATCTGTAAAGCAATTTCCTCCACCATGCTCTAGGAGTAATTCCTCTTTGTTAGTCACATCAGAACAATTAATGTTCTCTATGGTGTCCTTTCCTCCTTTTGTTACAGTTTCTCTGGTCTCAACTTCTTTGGCTTCTGTCTCTTTATTTACTGTTTCCTTCTCTAATTGAGATGCAAACTCAACTTCATGGAATGAAAAACAATCATCACAATTTCCTTCAGGTTCACAAAAGACTTCTTGATTCATTCTCTTGCCATTTGCCTTGGCATCCTCCTTCTTCACTTTTCTTGGTTGATTGGTCGGTTTTTGTTGTGATTCCGCTATTTAAAAGGCTTCCGATATATAGGTAGGCCCATAACCCACATGTCCACACACGTAAATTGTATAAGATGCAGCTTAGCTATCATCATTTTGGTATTAGAGCAGAAGAAGATTCTGCGTGCAAAAGGAGGTACAATTATGATAAATATTGGAGAGTTTGTGGTCTTATTCTTGTCATACAGATAGCAGCAGAAGAAGGTGAGACGATTGTAGCAACCTAGAGCATGGAGTGCTCAATTGGTTCCAAAGAGGAGAGAACCAGAGAGATGTCGAAAGACTAAGGTCAGAGGAGAGATAGGATACAATGTAGCCGCAGGGGAATTTGTGACTAAGGTCGTGAGGCCTTAGCCTGTAATCAAATTATGTATATAATGGAAATTTACATGTTATTGTACATCTACGTGTTATCTCAAAAATGATGATAGCTAAACTGCTTTGATACAGCATAGCCGCATCTTATACAATTTACGTGTGTGGACCTGTGGGTTATGGGCCCACGTATACATCAAAAGCCTTTTAAACAATAGAATCTGAATAAAACCTGACCAATCAACCAATGAATGGTTAATACTGGAACCCAAATAAACTTAATACTCTTTGATAATGTATCAGGTCCGCTAGAAATGTTAACGTACATGCACATTTGAGCACGATTAACGTCCGATCAATCAACCGATGACAATGGTCTGGATGGTCGGAACTCAACGAGGTTTAACCCCATTTTATAAAACCTTATTGCGTCTGATTTTGGAATGAACGACTGTGCTTGTTTCCACGAGATATGCGTCCCATCTCCATTAAACGGACGGTCTGATCCTTCGGAAACTTAAACTCCTTTAAATGATTTTCTTGGGTCTGCTAGCCGAGATAACTTGCTCGCAAGTTTTCGCGCGATCACCGTGGATCTGCTTCCATTGGACGGCTATGATGTTTCCTTTGCCATTCCTCTTCCATCGTTATTATTCGTCGATCTGGCTAATCCGACGGTTCCCATTCTTTTCTGTTTTAATGGATATCTCATTCGCTTATTGGTGGAATTACGTTACAATACATTTATCTCTGCTATACTTGTTTAAGGCGAAGTTCATAGGAACTTCGTCCTTTACACTCGCACAAGCATAATTCACAACTTACAGTAAAGAACAATACTTAAACCATACACAGACACACAAAACTCAGATAACACACATATTTCAATTATATACATAATTCGATTACAGGCTAAGGCCTCACTGCCTTAGTCACAAATTCCCCTGGGGCTACATTGTATCCTATCTCTCCTCTGAGCTCAGTCTTTCAGCATCTCTTTGGTTCTCTCGTCTTTGGAACCAATTGAGCACTCCATGCTCTAGGTTGTAGCAATCATCTCACCTTCTTTTGCCGCTATCTGTACGACACGAATAGGGCCACAAACTCTCCAATTCTTAACATAATTGTACGTCCTCTTTTGCACACAGAATCTTCTTCTGTTCTGATACCAAAATGATGAAAGCTAAGCTGCTTTGATATAGCAAAGCTACATCTTATACAATTTACGTGTGTGGAACTATGGGTTATGGGCCCACGTATATATCAGAAGCCTTTTAAACATAGGAATCACAACAAAACCCGACCAATCAACCAACGAACCATTAAGACCAGAACCCAAATAAACTTAACCATCTTTGATAATGTTTCGGGTCCACCAGAAATGTTAACCCATGCACACATTCGAGCATGATTATCGTCCGATCAATCAACCGAGGAATGGTCTGGATGGCCAGAACTCAATGAGGTTTTAACCTCGTTGTATAAAACCTTATCGCGTCCGTTTTTGGAATTAATGGTCGTGCTTGTTTGAACGTGATATGCATCTAATCGCCATTAAACAGATGGTCCAATCCTTCAGAAACCTAAACTCTAAATTATTTTCTCGGGTCTACTAGCTGAGATAACTTGCTTGCAAGTTTCGCACGATCACCGTGGACCTTCTTGCATCAGATGACTATGATGTTTCCTTCGCCATTCCTCTTCCATCATTATTATTCGTCGATCTGGCCGATCCAACAGTTCCCATTCTTTGCCATTTTAATGGATCTCTCATTCGATTATTGGTGGAATTACGTTACAACACATTTATCTCTGCCATACTTGTTTAATGTGAAGTTCATAGGAACTTCATCCTTTACACTCGCACACGCATAATTCACAACTTACAGGAAAGAACAATACTTAAACCATACATAGACACACAAAACTCAGATAACATACATATTTCAATTATATACATAATTCGATTACAGGCTAAGGCCTCATGGCTTTAGTCACAAATTCCCCTGCGGCTAAATTGTATCCTATCTCTCCTCTAAGTTCAGCCTTTCAGTATCTATCTGGTTCTCTCCTCATTGGAACCAATTGAGCACTCCATGCTCTAGGTTGCTGCAATTGTCTCACCTTCTTCTTCTGCTATTTATATGACAAGAATAAGACCAAAAACTCTCCATTCTTTAACATAATTGTACCTCCTTTTGCACGTAGAATATTCTTCCGCTCTAATACCAAAATGATGAAAGCTAAGATTATTTGATAGAACAAAGCTGCATCTTATACAATTTACATGTGTGGACCTATGGTTTATGGGCCCAGGTATATATCAAAAGCCTTGTAAACAACAGAATCACAACAAAACCTGACCAATCAACCAATGCACGGTTAAGACCGGAACCCAAATAAACTTAACCCTCTTTGATAACGTATTGGGTCCACCAGAAATGTTAACCCACGTGCACATTTGAGCACAATTACCGTCTGATCAATCAATCGACGAACACTCTGGATGGCTGGAACTCAACGAGGTTTTAACCCCATTGTATAAAACCTTATCACGTTCGATTTTGGAATTCATGGCCGCACTTGTTTGCACGTGATATGCATCTGATCGCCATTAAAAGGATGGTCTGATCCTTTGGAAACTGGAACTCCTTTAAATGATTTTCTCGAGTCTGCTAGCCAAGATAACTTTATTGCAAGTTTTTGCGCGATCACTGTGGATCTTCTTCCATCAGATGGCTATGATGTTTCCTCCGCCATTCCTCTTCCATCATTATTATCCATCAACCTGGCAGATCCAATGGTTTCCATTCTTTTCCATTTTAATGGATCTCTCATTCGCTTATTGGTGGAATTACGTTACAACACATTTATCTCTGCCATACTTGTTTAAGGTGAAGTTCATAGGAACTTCATCCTTTACACTCGCACACGCATAATTCAAAACTTACAGTAAAGAACAATACTTAAACCATACACAGACACACAAAACTCAGATAACACACATATTTCAATTATATACATAATTCGATTATAGGCTAAGGCCTCACGACCTTAGTCACAAATTCCCCTGCAGCTACATTGTATCCTATCTCTCCTCTAAGCTCAGTCTTTCGGCATCTCTCTGGTTCTCTCCTCTTTGGAACCAATTGATTACTCCATGCTCTAGGTTTCTGCAATCGTCTCACCTTCTTCTACCGCTATCTGTACGACAAGAATAAGACCACAAACTCTCCAATCTTTAATATAATTGTACCTCCTTTTGCACGCACAATCTTCTTATGCTCTAATACCAAATTGATGACAACTAAGCTGCTTTGATATAGCAAAGTTGCATCTTATACAATTTACGTGTGTGGACCTATGGGTTATGGGCCCACGTATATATCGGAAGCCTTTTAAACAACAGAATCACAACAAAACCCGACCAATCAACCAATGAACGGTTAAGACCGGAACCCAAATAAACTTAACCCTCTTTGATAACGTATCGGGTCTGTGGGAAATGTTAACCCATGCGCACATTCGAGTGCGATTACTGTTCGATCAGTCAACCGAGGAACAATCTGGATGGCTGGAACTCAACAAGGTTTTAACCCCGTTGTATAAAACCTTATCGTGTCTGTTTTTGGAATTAACGGCCGCGCTTGTTTGCACACGATATGCATCTGATCACCATTAAATGGACGGCCCAATACTTTAGAAACCTAAACTCCTTTAAACGATTTTCTCAGGTCCGCTAGCCGAGATAACTTGTTTGCAAGTTTCCGCACGATCACCGTGGATCTTCTTCCATCGGACGACTATGATGTTTCCTCCGCCATTCCTCTTCCATTGTTATTATTCGTCGATTTGGACAATCCGATGGTTCCTGTTCTTTGTCGTTTTAACAAATCTCTCATTCACTTATTGGTGGAATTATGTTACAACACATTTATCTATGCCATACTGGTTTAAGGAGAAGTTCATAGGAACTTCATCCTTTACACTTGCACACGCATAATTCACAACTTACAATAAAGAATAATACTTAAACCATACACAGACACACAAAACTCAAATAACACACATATTTCAATTATATACATAATTCAATTACAGGATAAGGCCTCATGGCCTTAGCCACAAATTCCCCTGCGGCTACATTGTATCCTATCTCTCCTCTGACCTTAGTCTTTCGACATCTCTCTGGTTCTCTCCTCTTTGGAACCAATTGAGCACTCCATGCTCTAGGTTGCTGCAATCGTCTCACCTTCTTCTACAGCTATCTGTACGCCAAGAATAAGACCACAAACTCTCCAATCTTTAACATAATTGTACCTCATTTTGCATACAGAATCTTCTTCTGCTCTGATACCACTTTGTTGTAGCGAAACTGCATCGAATACAAACCCCATAAATTAAATTAATTAAACCCCTGTTTAATTAACTATCAAACCCCGATCTCTTGCGTGGACTCCAAATTAAGCTATTCTACTAAAATAGCAGAACTAATTAAATTTCCCGATATATGGAAAACCTTTACTTTTACCTGCAGAACCGAAAGGAAATAAAATGCCATTTCAAAACTTTCTCGTGTCCGAATTCTAAATTAACTAGCGCACATATTCCAGAGTGATATCCGTCAGATCTCGTCCATTCACAATGAACAGTTACGATCGATCTGGAACTCAATGGATTAAACAACAGTTCATAAGAGTGTTTACATATATGTTCAGAACATCTCGTGCTCTGATCTATTCCCTCCACTACTTAGCTCTCTCTAACTCTCTAACACTGTAACCTTTGTCTTACCCTCTAACACTATGTTTCTCACTCTCCTTGCATGCTTACATTTAAAGCATAATTACATAATTATGGATTATACTAAATCCATGATAGTTTCCATAATTCACTCAACTAATTCCTATTCGAGGATATCGTAATCCCTAAGATCTCTACGAGATTACCCATATCAATTATCCATGATATTCTCACATAGTTGAGAATATTTCACAACTAAAAACCTCACACAAAGATTTCTCACTCAATCTATACAAGCTTCCTAAAAATAATTAAAAACATTACCCCCTAATCAACCAAATGAACAATAATATTCTGAGCAGGATGCTCCTGCATCATTAGGTGACCTGCACACTCCTCCGAGAGTCCCATTCTCATTTATCACTTCAGAAAGCTTGAAATTTCATCGAGATGACCACTCTAATCCTCATTTAACAAAACCAATCATGTACCTGAAGTAGCTAATTTCTTCCTTCATTCACCCAAATTCGTCTCTACTAGAAATGTCATCTTGGTTGCCTTATCTCAGAGTCTTCTATAGGCCTATTTAATTTCAACAACCAAATTCATTTTTCATGCACTCAATTTTCTAGTTGCCGACTCTTACATCCTTTTAATCACTCTACTACTTCATCGGAACTCGACATATCGTAACTTACACCGGCAGAATGTTATGATAACACAATTCTACGATATCCTTGACCCCTTTGACTTTATCTCCTTTAGCTAGCGTTTTATCATAGGATCAGACCCATGACTGATGGCTTAGTAATATATCGAAGCCACCAAGTATCTTAACTTACACAGTTGAAATCTTATGATATTTTTCTATCCGATATCCTTGGCTCCTTTTGAAATTAGCTCCCTGTGTGTTCTCCTTCTCATGGGACCTATTAGTGTCAGTCTTTACAACCTTCCTCCAATGATCAAACATGCTCTTACAAAGTGATTTTAAGGTGTCAAGGTCAAATTTTGTCATTTTAGTGAGTCTTCAAGCAAAATTTGGTCATTAGGCGTTAGGTCTAGGGTTTGATTTTACCCTTGTCAAAGTTGTCCAAATTTCGGTCCATGTCACTGTTCAGCTGAGTGTACCATCATTCAGAGAGTTTTCATTATCATGTCAAGTCCCACTGGGTCATTTTACACCTTGTTCATGCTTCAGTTGCGCCTAGGTAAGGTCATTTCCCTCTCCTAGGGTTTTGAAGGAAATTTCTCTTGGACGGCCAAATCATCGGAAAAACTTGTATCCTGATGTTCATACACCTTCCCCTATCCTTAAAGTACCTTATCAAACACTTCCCATCACTGAGATCCCCCAAATTCCTCATTTTTGCACAAACCCTAGTTTCTTGCTACAACTTGGCAATTTTCTAGGTTGGACCTGTGTTTTGCCTTTTTCGACCCCTTCCCCTCACTCAATCTCTAAGATTATACTTTCCCCTACTTCCTAACATCCCACCCTACTTCCCAAAATTTCCTCAAGAATTTAGAAGCTCCCTATCCCCTTCATTTCGCTTCATTTCGACAAATCCCTTGTTCCACAAATCCGGATAGGTTTCACTAAAATGATGTTTATGAGCAATAAACGATGAATTTGGGAAACCTGAGAGAGGTTTTTGTCCAAAACATGCCAAGGAATAGAAACCTCCTTCACCTTTTACACAGGTGTCATGGTTTTGGAGAAATGTCAAAAATATAGTTGCCTCAGGAGAATTGATACACCTCTGAAGTGACCTTAGGAAAATCAAATTTTCTCCTAGTTCAGTTGGCCAAATGACTTTCTTGATGAGTCAAATGATAACTAGACACAAAGATATTTCAAATGCACTATCATGAGCTCAATTTGGAGTTGAGGAAAGCATTCAAAAATTGACTGTAACAGCACTCTGCCTTTAGGCAGCCTCATTTGGAACATTTTGACTAGTCTTGGAAGATTTGATTTTTGATAGGGAAAATGAACTCCAAATTGAAACATTCTAGTTGGGTTGGAAATTAGACTCAAATACCTTTCCAACGAGGTATCCTGAGCCCAATTTGGACACTGGGAAGGCCTCCAAACGTCACCTAGAAAAGGGCGCGATGCACATAGAGAGCGCGACGCACTTGGAGAAATTTTCCAGTGTAAATTTACACTGGCGCGATGCACATGGGAGGCGCGGCGCACAGAGCTAAAAGGCCTGAAATTGTGCCAAATTGCCTCAAGTTGCCTGTGAAACCCATCAAATTGCAAGGTAGGCTCTATAACATCACTTTTTCATCAAAGTTCATAAAGGATATGGTGGTTTATGGCTAGGATTGAATGCAACAAAAACTCATGAAACCAACCACAAGAAAACACCAAAAAGTCATGATTGCTAGGGTTGTGTAAGTGTGGTGTTGATTGCAAAGGTCCCATTCTCCCTATCTTACCTTTTTTCTTCTTATTCCCCCTATGCCATTCTTTCCTATCCTCACTACCCTAAAATATTACCAAACCCTATTCCCTTTCCCCTCCTCCTATTTGACAACATAACAACCCAAAACCCTACCCTATCAAATACCCAAACCCCCTACATATCCCTAAACAAACTTCTCCCCATAATCCCTATTCCCATCACATTACTCCCCTCCTAATACTCCCTTTGTTTCATTGTTCCCCTTGGTGGCAGATATCAAAACAACACCCAGCTTCACCATCATCAAAGGGCAGCCTTAACACAGTACATAAACAACAGTCATGGCATCTGAGGGTTCATCAGAGTATGAGGTGGAGACTCAAAGTGATACATCCCTGGAAGAACAGGCTCCCACGAGGACAAGGATAAGGAGCTATTGTAGGAGGAAGGGCCATCAGGTGAGCGAGAGACCGAATTCGTTCTCCTCCATGATGATGAGATGGATGCAGAACCAACAAATGCAGAGCTTACAGAGATCATCCAGGAGCAGCAATCAGTGATTGAGTCATTATCCCTTGACTTGGAGAGGGCCAAGTGGAACATGAAGTACCTGGAGCAGAGAAACAAGCAGCTTGAGGACCAACATACGATCATGGAGCTGCAAAACATTCGTGAGCATCACCAAGCTGCTCAAAGAAGAAGGGTTGAGCTCACATCTTTGGAGCAAGAAATCAATGAGGATCGAGAGGCCAACCTTGAGAGGGTCAACATGCATTTTGAGAGGCTACTGGACAAAGCCAACCAAGACCTTGCTCTACTAAGACAGATGGCTTTCCGTTACAGGGTGCGAAACATGAGTGCACAGGCCCGGATAAGGAACTTGAAGGTAAAATTAAGGAAAGCAACAAGAAAGGTAAAAAGGGCAAAAGAGAAAGACCGGCTTTGAATCTTGACTGAGGCTTCCTTGGCCCATCATAACAACCCATAGAGAACCTCCAGCCCAAATTTCAAGAAATTTGGGGAATTTTTGGTCACATGGTGATTTTTTGGGCAAAAAACAGGGATTTTCTCCCTGTGCGCCGTGCCACTGGCGCGACGCTAAAATTCTAGAGCTTCAAATGAGGAATGGCTTGAATTTTTGGATTCAGCATGGAAAATCATGACTACTGGTGTCTGGGCAAGAAATTTTAGCAAGGTATGAGTCTCCAAAAGGTCAAAAAACACCCAAAAATGGCCTCTCTGCCACTTTTTTGACACACAGGAAGCAGTCTTGGGAGAATGAAGATTTGGAGGGGCAAATGAACACTAAATTTAAAAATTCCAGTTGGGTTAGAAAGTAGACAGGACAGGCGTTCTAGAAAGCCCAATTGGGTACATTTTGGACACCTGAAAGGGCCCCAAAATAGGCCCCAAAGTAGCACGACGCATAGAGAAAATGGCACGGCGCACAGAGGAAAAATTGCCAATTTGCTTCCGTTTCCCGAAATTTCGGTTTGCGACTTCTCCAAGTGGGCCCGCTTATCTACACTTCGGTTTTTTGGCACCAAAGGCAGCATTTAAATTGTTTTTTCTCTAGATTGGGTTCTATCCAAGTGGCGAAGGAAAATAAACGGTCACCCAAGCCAAATGTCATGTTTGTAGCGCTGCACCTGTAGCTGATGGTTGGCTCTCCATCTCCATTTTGCAATGATTCGAGTAATTCCCCAACCCTTGGGCGTTCTATATCTTCCTCAAACATTCTATATATTGTATGCAAGTTATTTGCAAAGGGTTGGTTGGCTTGTAACTTCTGGGAGACTGTGGGAAAGAAACTTTGTTTCTTCACTGTGTATTTTTGACAGAGAATTAATGAAAGGCAGCGGCTCTGTTTCATGAGATTCTTGTGGTTGTGAGTGTAGCAAATGTATTTCTTATGTGTTCATATGTATTTAGTTATGTTTCATAATTCATTTCATGCTCATTTCCAGTGAAATTTTCTGAGTGAGATTAGGTAGAATCCAATTTTTATTGCTCTGCCTGTGGGAAAATTTCATGTTTCAGTGTTATTCTTCTGTTGAAAAGGATTCATGTCACTATGCCCTTTTCACTTTCTTCAGCAATCTATTCATGCCGTGGTACCTCAAACTAAATTGTTACATTTTCCGCCTACCTTGCCTCACGGAATAATCTGTGCCTTCATATTCAATTCTTTGTTCTTTGCTGAGCGTCGGTCCCATAACATCCCAGAAGCTCGGTCATTTCATAAAATTGTTTCCAGAATCCCTATTCACTTACTAGCCTAAGGTAAACATTGTATTGTAAGTCATCTCAGACCATTTTTCGGTCATTTATTCACTGAGCGTGACTCGGAGAGAGCCCTCTCCTGCTCTGGTAGGGCTAGCTACCAGACTGAGCGTGGTTTGTGGTTACCCTAATTTTTGCCTTCCTTCAGCCTAAGGTAGATTTAGGTGCTAACAGGACCGAGAGTTGTGACCATGGATTAGCTCTATATCAAATCCCTTCAATATCATAATTTTCTCAATTGAAATGTTACAATATTCCTATGTCTGATATACTATCGTTCGATATGCTTACATCACCAGCCACCACCGTTTCTCGGGCCCACTTACATGCCGCCACATGTTCATCTAGAGGGGAGAGTAAAAATCTAGATCATCCTTGACTATGCATCAATTCCTTTGTTAACTCGCTCTACAATCCTCAGTTCTTTTTAGTAATATCGACACTATCAGATATTGTAACATCTAAAGGTTCCTCTCTTAACGAGTTCCGATATTCCGATATCTGATATGCCACCAGCTTCGATATCTCGATATACGATACTCTGGTATCCCAATGTTTTGATGCTCCAATGTGTTGATCTCCAAGTTTTTGATATCAAGTCCCTTTGGGCTCGTATCTCTGATATTTCATCCTTCTTCAGGCTTCAAGTCCTCAGACTTCAACAGATCATATATTTTGATCCAAGAGTCCATTTTTAGACTTTTGCATATCGTTGGAAAGCTCTTCCAGAGAAATTTTCAATGGAGAAGGTCTGATGTAGGATTCAACCCCATCTGCTACCTCTCTGCCACACTTTTCTCCTTGAATCAACTTATTATGCTTGGAATGCTAAGCTCCCAACCACCATAGTCATCATTTTATGGCTTCTTTAGTAAGCCTGATACTATGATCATTCTCTACATGAAGCCTATAGCTACCATGGGATTCCATCTGGTCTAACACAATAGTCATCATTTTATGGATTTTCCAGTAATCCTATTACTATGATGATTCTCTACATAAAGCTTGCAGCTACCATAGGAGAGCTCCTGAGCCATTACCACATGCACCTTCTATGCAAATAATCCATGCCAATCTGGTTGACATCAATGCCAACATTAATGCCAATACTAACATAGCCACCAAAAATTGTCCAATAATATCCCCCTTTGGCATTGATGGAAACACCATAAGCCCCCCCTCAAGATAGGCATGATCTTCTCCGATGCCCTAGTGATCTTCTCCCCTTTTGACATCAATGGCAAGGAATACTTCTTAAGGTCTCCCCCATGAACCATTGCAACCTACTCTTCCATGGCTCCCACATGATGAGTAGCTCCCACCTCCTACCAAAATAGTCATTTGTAGAGAGGAGATACAACTCCTATCTGTTTTATGATATATTCAAATGGTTCTCTTGCCAATGGCTTGGTAAAGATATTTGCCAGTTTCTCTTTAGTGGCCACATATTCAAGTCTGACATTGTTGGTTGCAACCTGTTCCCTTAATAAATCGAACTTGATAGGAATATGCTTAGTCTTTGAATGAATGAATGGATTTTTGGAGACGCTGATGGCACTTGTGTTGTCACACATTAATGGAATGGGATCAGTCAAATCTACTAGAATATATTTCAAAGTTTTCTTCATCCATAGAATCTCCGCACAACAGGTTATAGTAGCAATATACTCTGCTTCAGTAGTCGATAAAGAAATTGAGGCTTGTTTCTTGCTGACCCATGATACCAAGCATTTTCCTAGAAAGAAAGCTACACCAAAAGTACTCTTCTTGTCATCAAGACTTCTATCCCAATATGCATCTGTGTAGGCCTTCAACTTGAATTCTTTGCTCTTAGCATACCACAGTCCATACTCTGATGTTCCTTGAAGATACTTGAAAATCCTCTTGACAACAACAACATGAATCTCACGTGGGAAAGCCTGAAATTTGGCCACAAGTCACACTACTTGCATGATGTTTGGCATTGAAGCTATCAAATATAATAAGCTTCCTATCATTGATCTATATTCATTCTAATTTATCAATGGTGCTCCATCTTCTTTGCACAACTTGCAACCTATTTCTTCAGAGTTTCATTGAGATTTTTGGATTGGGATGTAAACACTCCTTGTGGAGACTGAGCAATTTCCAAACCTAGGAAGAAGGATAACTCCCTGATCATGGACATTTCAAATTCTGTTTGCATAAATTTTGAAAATTGATGCCAAGTTTGTTCCATATCACTGCGAAATATTATATCATCCACATACACAACTACTATTAGTAGATGGTCACCTTCAAACTTTACATATAATTTACTGTCAACTGCACCTTTTTTAAATCCTTTTTGCTAAAGGTATTTATCCATCCTTTCGTACCAAGCTCTCAGAGCCTATTTTATTCCATACAGAGCCTTCTTCAGTTTGTATACGAACCCTTCATCTGAGGTGAGTATAAATCCTTCTGGATTCTCAATGTAAACTTCTTCTTCCAAATCTCCATTGAGAAATGTAGAATTCAAATCCATTTGATATACCTTGATATTCTTATGGGTGGAAAGAGAAAGAAAGATCCTGATAGCTTCCAGTCATGCTACTGGTGCAAAGGTTTCTTCAAAATCTACCCCTTCTATTTGGGCATACCCTTTGTAGACCAATCGATCTTTATTCTTGATTACTTGACCCTGTTCATTTAGTTTGTTTTTGAAAACCCATTTGGTTCCAATAAAATTTTTCTCTCTAGGCCTTGGAACAAGCTCCCAAGTGTCATTCTTTTCAATTTGATCAAGTTCTTCATTCATAGATTTCACCTAGAACTTGTCTTCACTTGCTTGACAGAGGTTCTTGGGTTCTATCTGCGATAACAAAGCCAGATTCACATAACTTGTACTGCCAACAAGTTTTATCCTGGTTTGGACACCATGTTTTTAATCTTCAAGTATATAACTCTCAGGATGTTCCTTTTGTACATACCTGGAGAGTGTCTTTGGCCTTGAAGTTGTGTCTACTTCCTCACCTTCACTATCTATATTTGTTTCCTCCAGATCTGTGGACCTCATATATGAACTTTCTTCATCATATAAGTTCATATTTCTTTTAGAGGACTTAGGTTGTGAACCTACTTCATCTACTATCATGTCAATGCAATCCTCAATCTTCTTTGTCCGTTTTTGGTAACACTCATATACTTTGCTTCGAGCAAAGTACCTAGCAATATCCCTTCATCAACGCGTGAATCAAGCTTTCCACGATTCTTATCGTTCCTTTTGATGAAGCACCCGCTTCCAAACACCTTGAGGTGTTTAACTGATGCAATTCTTCCCTTCCACAACTCATACGGAGTTTTATTACTAATAGGACTGAGTTGAGTTCTGTTTGACAAATACACTGCTGCCTGTGTTGCTTCTCCCCAGAATATGTGAGACACACCTGCTTCATCCAACGTTACTCTGGCCATTTCTTGCATTGTTTTGTTCTTTGTCTCTACTACTCCATTTTTCTATGGAGTTTCAGCCATTGAGTACTGCCTCCTGATGTTGTTGTCTTCACAGAATTCCTCAAATTCTCTTGAGGTCTACTCTCCTCCTCTATCTGATCTTAAGCATTTTTTCTTTAAATCTTTCTCATTTTCTAATTTATCTTTGAACTTCTTGAAATGCTTGAATTCTTTCGATTTTTATTTTAAGATAACAATCCAAGTGGCCCTGGTGAAATCATGAATGAGCAGCATGAAATACCTTTCTCATTTTGAGGTTTTTGCTCTAGTTGGGGCACACATGTCTGTGTGAATGAGCTCCAGAGGTCTGGATGAGGAAAACTATTTTGACTTAAAATGATTTCTAGTCTGCTTGCCAGTAGATTGAATTATCGGGCCTTGACAATCTTGGTAATCCTATCATGGCTCCCATCTTACTAGCCTTTATCAAACTGTCAAAATTCATATGCCCAAGCCTCTTGTGCCACAATCGTGTTTCATTCTTTTTTCTTAAATAATATTTAACCATGGAATCATTTAATACACATACATTACTGTGGGTTTTGAATGCTTTTGCCACCAAATTTCCATTCTTCATGTTACGGATCTCACATTCCTTAGATCGAAAGGTTACATCATATACATGATCACACATTTGGCTAACACTAAGCAGATTGTGCTTGAGACCTTCCACATACAACACATTTTGTGCTTCTGTTTTTTTAACAAGACTCATGATGCCTTTACCCTTGATTCTAGCTAGAGCATCATTTCCAAAGGTGACATTGTTTCCTCTGTCCTTTTATTTTCACAATTTTTTTTTGCTTTTTTCCCCAGTCATATGTTTGAAATAACCACTATCCACATACCATTTGTTTTCTTGATTATGAGATGATAAGGCAAGTCCACACTACATGCTCTTTTTAGTCTTTCATTTCTATCTCCCCTTATCCTTTTGTATAACTCACTATGTAATATTTTGGGACTTTGACAGGTATTCAAACATGCATCTGTACTCACTAGATTTGAGCCCAAAATTATCACATTTGTAGCATTATACTTCACTTAGTAAGAGAGAGAAGACATTCCGATTTCTGAGATTTAGAAATCTGATACGTATTATATCTGGGATTTTCATCTCTTTCAACTTTGATCCTTCTACAGTCAACAACTTTATATCCAAAGGCATGACACTTATAACATTGACCATAAAATAAATAGGCATACCTATTGTTGGAAGTATTATGAGATTGTGTAGAAAAATACCTTGGTTGCCTAGTTAATTGATTCATTCTCCATTAACAATCTCCTCTTTTCCCTACTACTCTTTTGTCTTCATTAATTCTTTCATGATGCTTCTTCCCATGGCTCCATGGTTCTTCGAACCCTGTGGACCTGAAGTTTATCTTCCCCATAGAATATTCTTGTGTCTTTGAGTATCCAAGACCAATTTTGATTCTTGAGGGCCTTTGACTACTCAGGGTCTGATCTAGTCTCCTTGTCCCTTCAACAAATTTCTAATTTAAACCCTTATCAGTATTTGTTATCTCAAGATGTGTTCTTAGAGAGACAACCTCTTCTTCAAGACTCTTACAATTATCTTCCCATTCTTGTATCAAGTCTTGAAGAACCTCTTATTTTCATTTAGCCTCCTCCAGTTTAACTTTCAAAGAAATAATATCATCTTTTCATGTCTATGAGATTGTTTCCTTTTTTAACTTGAGAAAAATGCTTGTTCTCCTCTTCTAGTCTCTCACAGGTTCCTTGTTATTCTTCTAGTAGAACGACTAGACTGTCTTTGCTCTTGATAGCTTCCTCAAGCTTTTCTTTTTAAAGGAAAACTCCTCATTGTCAGAGTTATACATAACTTCCTTCGCACGTTGTAACTGTTCCTTCAGCTGCTTATTCTTTTCCTTGCTTTCTTTAACTCGTTAAGTGCACTGATGTGTTCCCCTTCAAGGTCCACTACTCCTTCTTCTTCCTCTTCAAAGTCCATAATACCTTGTTTCTTGGAGTTTGTTTCGAAAGCCATAAGAAGATACTTATCTAAATCATTCTCTAGAGTTTTCATTGTCTAACTCTAGTGCTGGGCTATCCTCTTTGGAGTAGAACCCCTTTTTCTTATATAGCTTCTTTTGATGTGTCTGATACTTGTTTCCAAATTTTATATCCTCTTCCTTTTCAGCCTTTTCTTTATAAGGTCATTTGGACAAGAAATATCCAACTCTTCCACAGTCAAAACACTTAAAGGGAAAATTCCCTTTATATTTTCTTGAACCATGCTTCAATTTTCTGGATAGAGCCAACTCCCGATCAGATTCACAGCTAGAGCAGTGTTGATGATCTTTATGCTCCTTGCCCTTTTTGGATACTTTGAATGCTACTTCCTTAGGTTCATACTTTTCCATTCCTACTCTCATCTCATAGGCTGTGAGAGTACCATGCAGCTAGTCCATCTTGAGATCCTTTAAATTATCCATTTCTTCAATAGCTAAGACTTTGACATTAAATCTCATGGGTAGAGATCTTAATATTTTCTGAACAATCATCTCTTCCTTGACCTCTTCACCAAGTCCTCTAATAATATTAGTTAGTTCATCAACTCTGAGTAAGTATTCTTCTATGCTTTCATTTTCACTCATTCTCAAGCTCTCAAACCTCATTATGAAAGTCTGAAGTTTCACCTACTTGACTTTATCATCTCCTTCATGACTCTGATTAATATTTACCCACATTTTCTTAGTACACTTATAGTGCATAACTTTTACAAGTTTTCATTGACTAAGGCCAAATACAATGGCATTCTTGGCTTTAGAATTGTTCCCATATAATTTTTTACCATATGCATCAATGGGAGGAATATCAGGGACATTATAGTCTACTAGTATTGAAGTCCGAACATCTACTCTCAGGGACATAAGATACGTTTCCATTCTTACTTTCCAAAAGGCAAAGTTTGTCCCATAAAAGACTGGTATTCTACTTGAGTAATCGTATTGACTCTCTTGCCTAGACATAATTCCTTATAGATCTACCTTCTAGTGATTAGATTGTTGTTGAAGGAACTTGGATCTGAGACCAATTGTTGAAAAAAGGAATTGCTGGGGGGGAGGGATGAATCAGTTATGAGATCCTTTTTATTTTTCTATCATGCTTACAATTCCTTTTTATCTTCTTTAAATTGTGAGAGCATTAATTCACAAAAGAATTGAACAACAATTTCAAAGATACATGTTCATACAACAATCACATGAGCAACACATACATTTGACACAGTGTTTTTTCACGTGGAAACCCAGAGGGAAAAACCACCAAATTTGTTATTTGTTTATGATGTAAATTAAACACCCACTTAATTACATCTATTTGTTTGTGAGAACCCACTCACGGGAGGCACCGACCCCCTTTGGTAAGAAAGCACCAACCTCTTCAGAGCGTAGACACCAACCTGCTCTTGCCACTGTTCTACTATTTCACACAATTTTCCAACTAAAAATAGAGGCATACAAATTACAAGTAAAATACCAAAATGGTTGGTTGTAGATTCAACTTCTGCACTCTGTCTTCTATTCTCTCATGCAACAATTCTTTACTTGTTTCTCACAACAACATCTCCTCAGTACTTTTCCTCCTCTGTCAAGGGATATCTGTTGACTTATCTTCAACACTACTCTCACTATTCTCCACACAACACACCTGCTGCACTTGCTGTTGTATCACTCAGTGTGCTCCTTGGTGCGTAGACGTCTTTTTCTCCTCATGCACCTCTCACTTCTCCACACTTTGGAAATCTTCTCAACTCCACATCTACTCAATTGCAGGCAATGGTTTTTGTTTCACTAAGGCACTCTGCGCAAGGCTATCTCTGTTTTCTGTACTATAAATGCCCAAATGTAATTCGGTAGGGCTTCCCTTGACACTTTTGCATCTCCTGGTAATTTCCTATCATAGTATCAAATCATAGATGGACCTTGGAGTTCTTTTATCATCTTACTGCGTAGAGATCCATCCTGAGATATTAATTCTTAGGTGACTTGCACACTCCTCTGAGAGTCCCATTCTCATTTATCGCTTCACAGGGCTTGATAGTTTACCAAGATGACCTCTATGATCCTCATTTAACATAACCAATCGTGTACATGAAGCAACCGATTTCTTCCTTCATTCACCAAAATTCATCTCTGTCTGAAATGTCATCCTGGTTGCCTTGTCTTAGAGTCTTCTATTGGTCTAGTTAATTTCAACAACCACCTTTGTCGTTCCTCCATTCAATTTTCCAGCTGTCCACCCATACATCCTCTTACTCAC
This sequence comes from Pinus tabuliformis, assembly GCA_031772625.1. Classification (NCBI taxonomy): domain Eukaryota; kingdom Viridiplantae; phylum Streptophyta; class Pinopsida; order Pinales; family Pinaceae; genus Pinus; species Pinus tabuliformis. The sequence goes on along the minus strand of CM062819.1, from coordinate 88,686,936 downwards.
TGTACTGCTTCATCAGGACCCTCCATATCATAACTTATACTAACAGAATGTTATGATATTGCACTTCTTCGATATCCTTTCTCCCCTTTTCCTTTAGCTCCTTTAGCAAGCGTTTTCTCATAGGACCCGTTATCACATTAACTATGTTTTAAAAAAAATCAGAAAATGATGACATTTTCAGTGTCAGCATTTTCGTTTTAATAAACAGGGAAATCACTGATAGCGGTGCTATCAGTGATTTAATGCTCTGATAATTTTTTTTGAAGAAATTTGTTGACAACAGGCTTATCAAAGTTTTTCTATAAAAATGATCAGTTGAAAACTTTTTTTTTCCTGTACAACACAGTGATTTTGAGCATGCTTTTCAGACAAATCAAAATGAAATTTACCAAATTGAAAGATGTTTTTGTCCACAATGGACCCATTTATAAAGCCTCTCTTGGTTTTCTAACAAGTGTTACAGTCTGCAATATTCAAAGGGATATTTGAAATGTTGTTTTTCAGGATTTTTCAATCATGTTTTAGTAATTTTTTTCAAAATCATATCCCGAACAAATTAGTATGTATATTTCAAATCCGAAAGAGGTTTTTCTCCAAAATGAAACTATTTAGAAAAACCTCTCTTAGTTTTTTAAAAACTATCACGGTTTTGGATTTTAAAATGGATCACTGGACCCTATTTTTCAGGATTTCGTGAGGAAAAAGCCCATGGACAATTGTTGACTTGGATGCCACCTCACCAATTTCAACTTGTTGATCCTTATCTCCAGCCATGAATCCAAAAAAAACATGATATTTAGATGCATATAGGATTGGAAAGTTTTATATGCATGTATTTGAGATGTACACTGTGATTTCTTAGACTTTGTAATTAAAGCTTTTCTAGAAACTAGTTTTTAGTTAGTTTGTATTTTCTATAAAGACAATGACTGCACAAGAGGAAAAGGTTGGATTTTATTATAAAAACATTAGAATTATGTTGTATTTGAGCAAATCTTAAATATATTACAGTTTGATTAGCATTTTATAGGAAATTGATGTATTGTAATTCCCTATCAATTTTCTCTTTGTTTATAAAAACTTTTCTTCACGTGTGGAAATTTTAGTGTATGTGATTTGTATTCATCTATGCTCTCTCATAATTCTCAACCATTAGTATTTGTTACCTCAATCAGCTATAATTTTGTCTCACTTCAGTTCTTTTCTTCCAAACTCCCAAATTGTCAAAGGATTTATTGATACCCTTCTTTTTGTGTCTTTCTCATTAGATCTGGACTCCATGCCCAATGGTATGTTTTGTAAACAACCCAACCAAATTTTATCCTTTGAACTAAATCTGGCCATAGAATTTTAAATTTGAAAGCTTTTACTATAGTGACCTTCGGGTAGTTGTGTTTTAGGGAGAGATCCCTCTCTGGGTTGAAGGGCCAAGTTTTAGCCTAAAAGAGGTTCGAGGTTACCTTAGGGTTTTTTCTACAGCGAGGGATTTCCTCTAAGTGATAACAAGACCAGACCTGTGACTGATGGCTTAGAAATATATCTGAGCCCCCCAATATTGTAACTTATACGATTGAAATCTTAAAATATTTTGTTATTTGATATCCTTGGATCCTTTTGCAATTAGCTCCCTATGTTTTCTCCTTCTCACGGGACCGAGAGATGTGACTAGGGCTTAGCTCTATATCGAAACCCTTCAAAATCGTAACTTTCTCAATTGAAATGTTACCATATTCCTATGTCTGATATATTATCCTTTGATATTCTTACATCACCAGGCACTGCCCTTTCTTGGGCCCACTTACATGTCGCCACGTGTTCATCTGGAGCGGAGAGAAAAATTCTTGATCATCCTTGACTATGCATCAATTCTTTTGTTAAATTGCTCAACAATCCTCGACGCTTTTTAGTACTATCAACACTATCGGATATCATAACTTCTAAAGGTGTCGAAATGTGGCAACAAGAATATTCCAATTTAATTTGCACTTGAATTAAATTGTGAATTAAAATCGAATTAATCTTAACATCTACTTGGAAATAATTAATTAAGTTATTTTGACTTAATTAGTTGGATAAATTCAAGTTAGAAGTCTTTCTGAAGTCATGCAAGAGTTATCCCTTAAATTAAGGAGATAAGATTGAGTTATATTTGAGTTGTAATTAGTTAACTCAGTTTACTGAGTTAAGTCCAGTTAAATTAGTTCCAAACTATTTGAGGAACTAATAGAGAGTTAACAGTCAGTTGATGCATGCATGTACTCAACAAGTGTACTCCAGTTAACTGAATATTCCCTCATCAGAAACTCATCCATGTCTATTCTGAGAAAGACCCAGTTGAGATTAAAGACAAGGATAGTGTACTATCACTTACATGTGTTTTCTTATAAAGATAACTCATGCATGCAAAAGGAATCATTCCTTGAGGATTGTGCAGCTGGGACAGTGTGTGAGATCACGTGATCATCCACTGGGTGAATGAGTTTTCCACTTGGTTGAAGGAGAATCATCCTAGAGGAACAACGCAAGGAAATAGGAGCTTGGAGGGCAGAGAGGAAGGCTTGAGAGAAGCCAAGATTGCCTGTGATCATCTGTGAGGATTGTACTGAGAGCTGGCTAGCTGTGAGAGATAAGGCTTTGTACAATTCTTATGTATTTCCACCTTGTATGATAATACAGATAGTGGGGTTTTTAGCTGAGGATTTCCCCAAAGTATTTTCATGTGTATTGTGCGATTGATTCTTCTTCTTTTGGTTATATTTTTCAGCTCAATTTTTAAGCTTTCGCAAATTGATAGAATAAGTAGGTTATAGTATTCTGCTTTGATCTATATTGCATTATCGGGTTAACCTACATCAGATTTTCTACATGGTATTAGAGCTGGATTTGTAGAAATTTTCTACATGTTATCAGAGCTGTGAAAAATATACTGAGAAGGGAATTCGAAGCTTGAATTTTGGGGTTGTAGGTGCAAATCAAATTCATATCATACTTCAAGGTTGACCAATGGAATTTTATGGCTTGAGACTCGAGTATGCCTTGGAAGGTAGCTCGAATTACATAGCATGGAAATATAGAATGGAGGTTGTATTAGAAAACAATGGCTTGAAGGAATTCATTGATCAAGAAATCCCAAAGCCAACTTCAACTAATGCACAAGAGTTGGTTGAGTGGAAGAAGTGTGTGGCGAAGGCGAGATGGATCATCCTTGAGGGAGTTCAAGACCATATTGTCTCGAGTCTCCATGGGAAGGATACTCCATTTTCAATGTGGAAGACATTGAAGGACCTCTACCAGAACAATAGCGACCAGAGGAAATTGGCACTCAAGGATAAGCTTCAAAGAATCAAGATGGAGAAGGGTGATACTATTTCCACATATCTGAACAAGCTTACCACCTATAGAGATGAGCTTAGCAGTGTGGGAATAACTACTGCCGATGATGATATGGTGATACTCACTCTCCTTGGCCTTCCAAAGAGTTGGAATAGCTACCAGGACTCTGTGAATGGAAGGGAGAAACTGTCGGATTGGGAACTACTGTGGTCAGATCTTATGCAGGAGGAGATCAGGAGGAGCACACAAGATGGTTCTTCATCCAAGATTGATGATGAAGAAAATTTGGCCTTAGCAAGTAAGGAAAGGAAGGGGAAGGGGAAGGCTTCCCATTCCAAATTGAATTCGTGTCATGGAGGGAAGAAGGGTGACAAGTCTAATGTGAGATGCTTTAATTGTCACGAGATGGGACATTATGCGACTAATTTCCCATCAAAGAAGTCCAAGAAGGGATCCTTGAAAGGATCGGAAGGTGAGGTATTAGCCTCTCAGTTTGAATTGGATTTAACCCTCATCATATGCATGGTGTCATTAACGATGGGTTGTATTTGGTATCTTAACCGTGGAGCCTCATTCCACATGACCGGTGATAACAATTTATTCAGTGCCTTGGAGGAGAAAGACCTCAAGATGCACATAGAGATGGGTGACGACGGAAGGTATAGTGTTTCAGGAGTGGGCATAGTTTCTTTTCAGAGGTAGCATGGAGCTCCTATCACCTTGACAGGCGTGAAGTATGTGCCTGGACTGAAGAAGAACTTGGTATTGATTGCGATGTTGGAGGACAAAGGCTACGATGTTGTCTTCAGTAAAGGAAAGGTGTTCCTAAGACACATAGCCATGGGTCAGACCAACAGGATAGGGATTCGGGTGAAGAATATCTATAAACTAGAGGTAGATGATTGTACAACATTGAGTATGAAAGCAGAATTGGCGCAAAGCCAAGACATTAGTGAGTTGTGGCACAAATGGTTGGGCCATTTGCATCATGGGGCTTTGAAGATAATGGAACAGATATCTACAGGACTTCCCAAAAGTAAACTTGAGCAAGTTGACACATGCAAAGGTTGTACCTTGGGAAAGTACACCAAGTCTTCCTTTCATGATAGAGACAGTCGAGCAGAGGCTATCTTAGAGCGAGTTCATACTGATGTGTGTGAACCATTCTCGATGACATCCACAACGAAGCAAAGGTATTATGTGATTTTCATTGATGACTATTCTTGTAAATGCTGGATTTATTTCATGCAGAATAAGGACCAAACTTTCACAAAGTTTTGTGAGTTCAAAGCTTTGGTCGAGAAAGAGTCAAGGAAGAAGATCAAGGCCTTGAGAAGCGACAACGGCGGAGAATATGTCTCTCAAGAGTATAAGGAATTTTGTGCAGCGGAAGGAATTAAATGAGAGTTGACGGCACCTCATAACCCACAATAGAATAGGGTGGCTGAGAGGAAGAACAAAACTATTGTAGGGGCAGCACGTGCAATGCTACATGACCAAGGCCTACCACTTCACTTGTAGGTTGAGGCATGCAACACAATGGTTTATTTGCAGAATAGAAGCCCACATCATATACTTGGGATGAAGACACTAGAGGAAGCTTTCTCTGGTAAGAGACCAGATGTGGGTCACTTCAGGATCTTTGGCTCATCGGTATATTTCCATGTGACAAAGGATGCACGGAAGAAGCTTGAGCCGACAACATAGTTGGGTATACTTGTGGGGTACATTGATACACCTCACAACTATCAGGTGTACTTGCCTACCAGTCAGAGGACAATGGTTCGCAGAGATCTCAAGTTTGATGAGCAGAAGGCCTTGCGATTTTCCCTTGAGAGGGAGCTCCAACTATACGCTATGGAGGAATAGTTGGTTCCTAAGCAGGAGGAGCCTCAGACTGATGCAGAGCAGCCGCATGCAGAGGTTCCAGGAGTGAAGACATCCACTCAAGCAAAGTCTTCCACAGATGGATGAAGCGCATAAGAGAAGCTGACAGATTGTTAGAGGATACGAAAGAGAATGTGGGAGCACCATCTTCTCAGTGTCGAAAGAGGAGGTCACCTGAGAGGTACACTGGATACATGGCCCTTGCTGGGGAATGTGTTGAGGTCGAGCCATCTTCCTTAGAGGAAGAAGTGTAGTAGCCAATTTGGGTTGATGCTATGGTGGAGGAGTATGACTCCATAGTTCGTAAGAGTGTTTGGGATGTGGTTCTGAGACCGGAGAACAAGTCAGTTGTGAGTTCCCGTTGGATTTACAAGGTAAAGAAAGCTGCTGATGATGGGAGGATGATGTTGCTGCAGTATATTTCAACAGAGGAGCAAGATGCTGACATTTTGACAAAGGCATTGTCAAAGTGTAAATTCGAGTTCCATAGAAATAGGATCAGGGTGGCAGATAATCCCTTTCTTGTTGAAAGGGAGTGTTGAAATGTGGCAACAAGTATATTCCAATTTAATTTGCCACTAAATTAAATTGTGAATTAAAATAAAATTTAGTATTAACAGCTACTTGGAAATAATTAATTAAGTTATTTTGACTTAATTAGTTGGAGAAATTCAAGTTAGAAGTCTTTCTGAAGTCATGTAAGAGTTATCCCTTAAATTAAGGAGATAAGATTGAGTTATATTTGAGTTGTAATTAGTTAATGTTAGCATCACTCTCATAATAAAAAAATTATAAATCCAAATATCATAATTAAATAAATCAAATCTTGAGAATTAGGATTTAGTTCCTCAAACTAGGGTGTTTAGTTAGGATGAGAGATTCTCTCCAACTAGTTCTCCTAGATTAGTGTTTTTTTGAGAAAATATCTCAACCAAGTTTGTCCAAGATAGATGTACTATCTTGAGACCAACTTCCTCATGTATTTATTTGTACTATTATCATTCTTTGTACATTGGATTGATTAATAATGAGAATGTGAGAAATGTTGTAAGGCTGAGGCCTTTTCTGGCACGTCTAGTTTTTATATTTCTGAGTGTTTATTTTATTGGTTTTATTTTATGTGTGTTAGTTTCCTTCATGTGGTATCAGAGCTGCGGTGAGATTAGTTAGAGCTGAGTTTTAAGAAATGACCAATGTGGAGCAGAGTTTCAAGAAATTACCAGCGTGGAAGTGTACCGAGCAATGAATCTTTGTGAGGGCAACCACGACTTTTCTAGAGAATGCAGACGTAGATACAAGCTGTGTGCACATATTGTCTCTAGCATGCGCTAATCTGGAGGACTGACTAGAGATTCTCTTGTTGATATCGTTCAGCGTCACGGCTCCTTGAATGCCACAGGGTTTTATAAGGGCGAATGGATATGCCATTAGTGTGGCTAACCTGGTACTGTTCATCTTCGTTGCGCCATTAATGAAAATTCCTTTGTGGAAGAAGTGACCAACAAGATTTGTTAGCAGATTGAGGATTTAGAGAAGGCTTCTGGTGTTGAATCGGGGGTGCTGACCATTAATGGCATTCATGTGGATTCTTACATTACAAGGTTTACTTGGGATGAAGCCAAGTACCTAGTCATGTCACCTCTTCGAGAACTTGTGGATGCCATACAAGATGGTGTAGCAAAGCTTGAAGATGCTCTTAAAAGAAAAAAAGGACACCAGATTGTCTGTCATAGAGGGTGCGTTGATCAAGCTTTAGGAGTCCAAGGATCCTCGTAATCGTGTTCTGCAGCATCGATATTGAGCTGGGATCATCCCACACAACCAGTGCTGCCCGGGAAGCTCATGCATTAGAGCCAATCATCATTTGAAGAGAAAAAAGAAAAATGACTGAGATCTCGGGATATCTGAGCCGCCCCTGCTATTGTTCTCTGTTCTCTCTACGGCTTTAATTTGATCTAATATTTGGAGTCGCGGTCTTGGTTGGAGGAGCCACCTTTATTTTTCAAAGTTAGATGCCTCACCAAATTTATCAAATGATGCTAATACTACCAAGTCAACGAATTGATTGGTGGTTTGTGGACGTAATTGTGAAGATTTCAGATTTTGGTGCACAGTGACGAGTGTGTGGAATGCGGTTTGTTTCCTGATTGTTGAATCTTGAACGCTTGCCGATCAGGGTGATTTGTTATCTCCACAGATGGTTCTCCAAAATGTTGAAATGGAATTGAAACAGATTCAAACCAACAACCAATCACTATCCCTTGCACTAGAAGGGAAAATTACATAAATTCTAACGCGAATGTTGGGTGGCCAGTGTTGTGTCAAATGAGTTGATTGTTTATTTGAGTAAAGAAGGATCATGAGCAGACGACAACAAATTATAAGTCATGTGTTGTAGCCTTCAAGAATTGTGTGACAGTTTCCTGTACAAAACTACAACAAAAGCCATGGATACCGTATTGATTATAATTTTGAAGCTTCGGGTTGTGGTGGTTTAACTAGTTGGTCCCAAGAATCAACCATGAGCCTTTTAGTGAAGAGAACTAACTTCTGGTTTATCTACCAAATGAAAAGTACTGAAGTACTTAGCAATCACCACAAGGAGTGAAAGATTGAAATGCCTTTAGCTGCTAAATGAACCTGGCATTTGCAGCTTCTACATCTTCTGAAAATTGCGTGGAGGAGGACTGGATTAAAGGTGTGCTTTATAATTTTTTATATTCGTATTTGAAATGTAAAGTCTCTTTTTCATAAAGTGATTTTATAAAATTCATAAAATATTTTAATTGAAGTTTAAAAGAGAGGTATTAAAGTGAAACTTTTGTAGTGGGGAGATAAGGTATATTTTTTTAAATGAGTGGTTTTTGGAAGACATAAAGAATGTATAAAATATTTTTTATTTGGGAGTAATAAGGGTGAAGATTGGGATTAATTTTCTAATAAGGTTGATGTTTTTAAACTTTTTAGTAATAAGGTGTGAGTTTTGTCATTTTGGAGTGATAAGGAGTCATTGTCCAAAGTCAAGAAAAATTTAGAAGTCTTTGATGTATAAGTATTTTGTAAATTTGGAGTGATAAGTGATTTTGTTTAGGTGAAATTCATTATTGTAATTCAAAGTAATATTTTACTTTGAGAGCGATTGAGTCAGTGCAGGCAGTTTTTGAAGACAAGTTGCTTCAAACATTTGTAAGCTTGGCATTCTCATTGTTTGAAGAATTTCATTCACGATGTTGTGAAGGTGAAGGTTGATGTAATTCACTACTTAATAAAAACATATCTTTTTGTGGTGCTTGTGTCCTAGATCCGCCCGAAATTGAATAAGGGGATATTAGGTACACCGTGTGTAATGAATGCGTGTGCATGACTTATGTTCAGATTATCAAAACGCTCTCTTTGTATTATGCTTAAACAACTACATGCACATAAGCAAGCTTAAGTATAAGAATGCTTAATCAAGCTCCTGTAATCAAGCTTAAGTACACAAGCACAAAGTGTCACATCATGAACTTGATAAGATGACCTTCCAAGCAAACATATTTCACATCACGTAATCAAAGCAATCAAGTTAAGGATGCTAAAAAATCCAACATTTCAAGCCAAGACGACATCAACACCCTAATTTGAATTGTTAAGGTGAATACAATAAGTCAAGTAAGTCTTCAGCTGAGTCATCAAGATTGAACTTGTCATTTGTCTCTTGGGTGCATTTTCGATAGTGTTCAACACCCTTCCTTTTTTAAAATCAACACATTCAGTGAGTACTTTCAAGAAAGCACAAAGTGTCAGTAATCAATCAAGAAAGTTCAAACAACCAATCAAGTGAGCATGAAAGCAAGCAAGTGTGAGTTCAAACAATCAATTGTAAAAACAGGATCAAGTGAGCATGCAACAATCAACCAAACATCAAGCAAGTGAGTTCTAAAAATCCAAAAAATATTAAAAGCAAGCAAGTGTGAGTTCCAACAAGTTCACATGGTGAAAATAATTTAGTTATTAAAGATTCTTGACAATTTGATCCTCTCAACTGCTGAAGACATGGTGCAAATCAGCAAATCAACCCTTGCTGATATTCAAGTGCATCTACAACATGCACATGAAATGATTGAGTTCCTGCAACTGGAGTCGCAACTTCAAAGAGATGAGTTGCAACAGAAGAGTGATTTTTCCAAGTCTTTCATCCATATAGATGCATATAAAGATGTTGATTCCAAGTCACTGATCCAACCAAATTCAAGTGTTGAAGTGATCCCTGATCCAATTCAACTTTCTTCCAAATCAATCATCAAGCCATGGGAAGAACTTCAAAGTAACAAAAATCGACGAGGATTAGGATATGACAAAGATGAAAACAACTTGCATATCCCCAATTATTCTAAGTCGATCAAGTTCATCAGTGTTGGGTTTCTTGATCACATAACATCAACAAGCCATGAGAAAGTTGCAGACAAATAGACATGTATGCAAACTAAAGTTGCAATTCAACCAAACTGCCTTCATTGTCAAAGAATCGGTCATCTGGAAGATCATTTTTTTGATCTCCATCCTTGTCACCATTGTGGAAAGTCAAATCATTCATCAACACAATGCAGCAAACAACAACAATCAAGTAGATTGAAGATCGATTATTCATGGATTGATCCATGGGAATGGTCATCCACGGTTAGAAGATTGTATAAGTTTTACAATCGAATTCACTCACACATATTGTAGCCAACAGTAAAAATGAAGATGGTACTCTCATGCAGTTGAACGGGGGAGTACACTAGTGAAACACTCCCACACCTAAAGGGGGGAGTTCAGAAATAATTTCAAGAAGATTGTCTCTCCTTTCAGCTGACAAAGGGAGGAAAATGTCAATGAAATTGATAGTGGTTTTCAAACTGAAAGTCTTGACAACATCAGTGAAGTAGCGAGTGGGCATTTTCATCAGTGAGTGAGCATCAAAAAATTCGCCAGTAGGTGATCAACAGCAAAGTCAGCGGTGAGCAGTTTTCAAACACAGCAAAAGCAACAATAAGTTGTTTTTCAACATCATTAGCCAGTGGGAGATCATCATTAGCAAATTTGCTAGTGGGTGTTCTCAATATTTTGTCAGTGGACACAGGATGCTGATTGCAAGCAAAGGACAGATGGATCCTTTTGCAACTTGGCATGTGATGGAGTTGTCAAGTGACATTCAGAGATGAATCAGACATGCAGCTGATTCATGTTCTCTTCAGATTTGAGTTTTTTCAACATCTAGCTTTGGTGGTTTTTCGGGCAAATGTTTTTTTGAGGATCAACTTGAGAACTTGGAAGAGGGTTCCTTGTTCTTATTTTGGATTTATCATTGTGCGGGGGGGGATGTTAGCCTCACTCTCATAACAAAACAATTATAAATCCAAATATCATAATTAAATAAAGCAAATCTTGAGAATTAGGAGTTAGTTCCTCAAACTATGGAGTTTAGTTTGGATGAGAGATTCTCTCCAACTAGTTCTCCTAGATTAGTGTTTTGTTGAGAAAATATCTGAACCAAATTTGTCCAAGATAGACGTACTATCTTGAGACCAACTTCCTCATGTATTTATTTGTACTATTATCATTCTATGTACATTGGATTGATTAATAATGAGAATGTGAGGTATGCTGTAAGGTTGAGGCCTTTTCCGCCATGTTTGGTTTCAATATTTTGAGTGTTTATTTTATTGAGTTTATTTTATGTGTGTTAGTTTCCTTCAGTTAACTCAATTTACTGAGTTATGTCCAGCTAAATTAGTTCCAAACTGTTTGAGGAACTAATAGAGAGTTAACAGTTAGTTGATGCATGCATGCACTCAACAATTGTACTCCAGTTAACTAAAGATTCCCTCATCAGAAACTCATGCAGGTCTATTCTGAGAAAGACCCAGTTGAGATTAAAGTCAAGGAAAATGTACTATCAGTTGCATGTGTTTTCTTATAAATAAAAATCATGCATGCAGAAGGAATCATTCCTTGAGGATTGCTTAGTTTTGACAGTGTGTGAGATCAGGTGATCATCCACTGGGTGAATGAGTTTTCCACTTGGTTGAAGGAGAATCATGCCAGATGAACAACACAAGGAAATAAGAGCTTGGAGGGCAGAGAGGAAGGCTTGAGAGAAGCCAAGATTTCCTGTGAGCAATTGTGAGGATTGTACTGAGAGCTGGCTAGCTGTGAGAGCTAAGGCTTTGTATAATTCCTATGTATTTCCACCTTGTATGATAATACAAATAGTGGGGCTTTTAGCTGAGGCTTTCCCCAAAGTATTTTCATGTGTATTATGCGATTGATTCTTCTTCTTTTGGTTATATTGTTCAGCTCAATTTTTAAGCTTCCGAAAATTGATAATAGAAGTAGGTTATAGTATTCTGCTTTGATTTATATTGCATTATCAGGTTAACCTACATCATATTTTCTACAAAAGGTTCCTCTCTTAAGGAGTTCTGGTATTCCGATATTCCGATATCCGATATGCCACCAGCTCTGATATCCTTATGTTCGATACTCTGGTGTCCTAATGTTCTTATGCTCCGATGTGCTGATCTCTAGGGTTCCGATATTGGGGACCTATGGGCTGCTATCTCTGATATTTTATCCTTCTTCAAGCTTCAAGTTTCTAGACTTCAGCAAACCATATCTTTTGATCCAAGAGTCCAATTTTAGACTTCCGCATACCGTTGGAAAGCTCTTTGAGAGAACTTTTCCATACAGAAGGTCTGATGTAGGCTTCGACCCCATATGATACCTCTCTGCCACACGTTTGTCCCTGACTCAACTTCTTGTGCTTGGAATGTTGAGCTCCCAACCACCATAGTCATCATTTTATGGCTTCTTCATAAGCCTGCTACTATGATGATTCTCTACATGAAGCCTACAACTACCATGGGATTCCATCTGGTCCAACACAGTAGTAATCATTTTATATATTTACTAGTAAGCTTGCTACTGTGATGATTCTCTACATAAAGCCTACAAGTGCCATAAGAGAGCTTCCATCCATTACCGCATGCACCTGCTGCGAAAATCATTCATGTCAGTATAGTTTACATCAATGACAACATTAATGGAAATACGAACACAACCACCACAACTTGTCCAACAGTGTTCATATGTTGTTGTGCGCATGTTTGATATGCAGTGCTCTGTACATATGGTGTTATGTACATGTTGTATATGCAATGTTATGTACATATGGTGTTGTACGCATGTTGTACATGTGGTGCTATGTACATATGGTGTTATGTGCGTGATTGTACAAGTTGTCTTGTGTGCATGTGGTGTTGTATACATGGTGTACATGTGTTGTTGTCTATATGTTGTGCATGTGGTGCCATGTACATGTGGTGTTGTGTACATGTCGTGCATTTGGTGTTGTTTACATCTAGTGTTGTGTACACATTGTACAGATGGTGTTGTTTACATTTGGTGCTATGTACACATTGTACAGGTGGTGCTGTGTACACCTTGTGCAGATGGTGTTGTGTATAGGTGGTACTGTGTACATGGTGTACATGTGGTATTGTGTGTATGCTATACATGCTATGTTGTATACATGTGGTACTACACATGTGAATTGTGTAGTCATGGCATCGTGACATGTTTATTCGTTGTGTTACACTATGTGTAAGTATGTGTATTGTGTTGTACACCGGATGTAGGACTATGTATTGTGTTGTGTTGTACATCGGGTGTAGGTGTACATGGCGTGATGTATATTAGGTATAGGTGAATGTATTGTGTGGTATCGTACATTATGTGTTGTGATGTACATTATGTATTTGTACGTGATTGAAGAAAATAAAAATGAAATGGGTGTTTGTCAGGTATGGCAACCAATTCTGTGTGTGTACAAAAGGACAAAGGACAAAGGTAGAAGAGAAGACCTGGTTAAAGGACAAGTATCAATATTTTATTTCAGTTTTATTATGCATGTGATCTATGATTCTGATCTATGATATTTACATGTGATCTATGATTTTGGTTTATGATGATTGCATGTGATTCATGATTGTTATACGAGATTTATGATTGCAGACAAAAGTATCTCCCCTAGGTTGGTGGCTAACCTAGAACAATAGAGACATAAGGAAATCAATGCTTTTCCTTAAAGTAAATAGATAACATAGTGAGCCCTACCTATAATCTTTGACACACTTCACTCCTTTAGCTTGGAAGCTCCTATTCTAGCTCCGAATGCCAAAATTAGAACCTGCACAGTCAGATAACACAAGCCAAGAAACTACGAGATCTATGCAGTATCATCTAAATATTTGTTGTTTTGTGGGAGCCTCACCCAAGTTCAACATTAGTTAGGCAAACAAATCCCTACACTACTGGCCCTTTCGGCATCAGCCCGCGGAGTGCAGAATGAAGTCTCACTTGAAGCAGTATGGGGGGATGCTGGAACCAAGTTTCTGCACCCTTGAGATGGTTGTGATGTCAATTTATTCCAACTGTACCTGCCTTCGTGCAGGTTTCTTATCCCTCTACTCTACCCTTCAGTACCTTCACGAAATGTTATAATCGGCTTCTGCGCAGCCCTAACCAAGGGATGATATGCTTTCACGCTGCTAAGGCAGCAAACCATGATATTCCCAAATTACGCTAGGTATCTTACTTGATTTATTAACATATCTTAGTTAGCCTCGTATAAATGGATGCTCTTGCTTGTCTTCACTTAACTAATACATTTACATACATTCGCACATCACATAAGCATTACTAGTGAAACTTATACCCAATATAACAGATGCATAACAAGAAATAAAGACGCAGAAATTATAGAATACTTCTCTTTATTGATAATTCCATATGATTACAGACTCGACTCACCATGCGCACTCAGCTACAGCGGTCCGCACACTGTACTGCAGACTTCTAGGCCTCTGCGCACTCAGTTTCAAAGCCTCTACCTACGCTATGACCCAAAACTTAGACTTCTACTTCTAAGCTATCTCTGATACATCATATCTTCTTCCCTGTATTGATCTCTCTCTCTACTTAGAGCTTAGCTCTATTTATACAATCCCATGTTTCGTGGACCATGCGTAGATATTTTAAAACTGACATTACATTATCAAAATAAGGGTGAGCCCTATGACTCTTTAACATCTACACACTTCGCGACCACAAAATGTGGAGTCTTTACATTTGGATTACAAAATTGGAACAAAATCTGGGCTTTAAGCCCTAAAACTGTCCATGGGGGATCCTGCACCCAACAGGTCCCCAACAAAAACATTTTGACTCGCCCTCGAGTCACTTTGTAGGTGTAGAGATCTTAGCGCGAAGACATCCCAGCTCTTTTTGGATCACTGCAATGTCGGCAGCGCACTGAGCAGCCACCTATTGGACTTCTTCCACACGCTGCTCGGTGACTCCTGTTGAACTGCTGCTTTGAATATTCTTTTGAGTTGCCTGTAGTTTCGCGAGCTTCCCTTCAATGGAGGCTATGATCACATAAGCCTCATCAATCCATGGCTATAGGCGCACTTTTAAGACCGTTTCTTTGTGCCGAGTGACATCCACCTGTTCCTTGAGTGCCTTCGCCTTCTGCATCCATGCAAGCCTCTGTGTAAGGGCAAAGATCTGCATGGTCCCTTTTACCTTGTCATACCTCTATTATACATCGCACGCCTCTGTCTCCTGGTGCTCTACATTCGGGTCCTCCTGCAAGGTGGTAAGGACCTCGAATGACTGTTCAAACAGCTGCATGTAATCTACCACTGCACTGTCAACCGCCACCATTACTGTTGTAACAGTGGTGGTACGCTATTCCCTGTTCTCTGGCGGAGTTGAAGGTTGAGCCTTCAACTGCAGTTCTGTGATCTGAAGGTTCAACTCCAACTGAACCCTGGCCATCTCTGATCGAGCGTCACACACCCCTGTGGCCAATTTACGGACACGCGCCTCCACCGGTTCTTCTGCCTGAATGTCCAACTTCAGGACCATCCAACAGGCTTCCTCTACGACCTACATTATCTACCTATTCTGCTCTACCGCTTCGTTGCACTGCAAGCCCAAATGCTCGATGTTGATGCATTGCTCACTCATCACCTACAGAGTGTGACTCTCTCGGGCCCTAAGTTCCGTAGTGACTCCATCCTGTAAGAGGTAGAGCGTCTCCCGAGGGAGCGCAGTCATGTTCAATCCTACCCCTTTTAGACTGCTAACCATAGGCCTATCGGCCTCATTTTCTATAGTGAGCACCCCATCAGGTAAAAGTACTGCGTTGGTCACCCTTGTGCGCAACATCTCCTCAGTAGTTGCAGTGCTGATCGTGAGGCTAGTGGACAGTGTGCCAGCCTGTTGAGTGTGAACCTGAAACTCCTGTAGTTCTATTTGAAGACCCCCCAATACCAGCTACTATTGTTCTTCAAATTTTTGGAGGGTCTCTGTGGTGACATCCCTCACCGTTTCTCCGATGTCATGCAAATCCCCCTCAGTGAGGGTGATTGGGTCAAAAGACATTTTGGATGCCTTGGCTTTCTTTCGCGGCACTATTTTCTCTCGCGGTCGTGGACGCTTGAGTTGGGTGGACGTCATCTGTAGGTCCATGCCACCTTGTTATGTTTCTGTTTTTGCCTTAGTGTCAGGCGAAGGTGACCTATATCCTTCGTGCTCTTCTTCCCCTATTTTCTATTGTTCCGCCACTTTCACGACGTCATGCACTGCCAGGGCCTTAGCCTCTGCTTCCTCTTTCTTGTGCTTCTCAGCTAGCTATGCCATTCAAAGCTTTGTCTCTTCCTTCTTGCGCTGCACGGTGGACTTGTCCATTTCCACCGCGAAGCTAGCTGGAGTGTGCCACTTCAGTGACCAAGACTCAAGAATTGTGAAAATGACATCATCAATCACCAGGTACTGTAGGTTATGCCATGTCTTGATAGGGTATTTTCACACCCTAATAAAAACATGGTGGAAATTCACTTTGAACTCTGCAAAGCTGTTATGAAACCAGCTCACAAAAATATAGAAAAGATAGATGAACACCTTAGGAATAAGCCTCTTCGAGGGGGCAACCTCCTTTACATTACACAAATGAACAATTATTGGATGATACAAATGACAAAACCTCCTTTCTATATATAGGAGTCTAAGGGGTCATAATATAATCAGAGCCGACATAACAATAATAATGTAATGGCACAATAATAACAATAGTGGGCTTCTATGGGGCACAATAGTAAGAATATGGGGACTACATGGGTACAAAAATATAATAAGGGGGTTGTAATAATAACAATAAGGGGTTACACTAGTAGTATAGGGACCTAACATGCCCCTCTCCTTCAAAAAGTGTTGTCCTTAACGCTTAAGTAGTTCTTAATGCTTCTGTATAAATTCTTGTCCTCCCATGTGGAATCTTCAGCGGGTAAGTTCTTCCACTTGATGAGATACTCTGAAATTGATCTATTTCGTAGCCTTCGGTTTCTCGGTTCTATGACTACTTCAGGTTCCAATATGATTTTTCCTTCCTTGTCAAGTTCTCACAATACTGTTTGAACTGGGATCTTCTGCAACTTTTGAATGAGTTCCCACTCCTTTGGGCATATGGATATATGTAAGGCCTGATGTTTGGAGGAACACTTCGTGGAATCAAATGAATAACATGATCATGATCACGAATAGGTGGGAGGCCTTTGGGAGTCTCAAATACCTTGGAATGATTGTCCAAAACGTTTTGGAGATCTGGAGAAATACATGATTTCGATGTGGGATCCTCTAGTGAACATAATTGTGCAATTACACCCTGTTGTTCTTTCTTTAGAAGCTTTTCCATGCTGTTAGAGTTGATTATCTTTCCAGGTTTTCCTTTGATACCCCTCAATTCAACTTCCTTTCCTTCCCAAAAAAAATTCAAGAAAAGTTCTTGAAAATTAAAAGCTATCGTACCCAAATATTGTAGCCATTGGACTCCTAGTAAAACATCAACACCACCCATTGGAATGGAAAGAATTGGGCTATTCAATACATATTTTCCCATGGATAGCTTGATATTATGGCACTTTCCAAAGCAATATATGGTTCGTCCACTTGCAACCATCACTTGACACTTCGTGCTGGATATAGGAAGCAATTCAATTCCTTGGCTATCTTACAATCAATAAAATTATGGGTACTGCCCGAATCAATCAACACTCTTACCTTTTTCTTCTTGATATGTCCTTCTATCTTGATAGTTTGAGGAGTGGTAATTTATTCCAATGCATTACAAGATATGGTCGGATTGATTTCTTGAGAGTCAATGTGATCTTTCAATTCTTGAACATTTTTCTTCTTGATATGTCCTTCTATATTGATAGTTTGAGGAGTTCTAATTCCATCCAATGCATTACAAGATATGGTCGGATTCATTTCTTCTTTCTCAATGTGATCTTTCACTTCTTGAACCTTTTTTTTCTTGATATTTCCTTCTATCTTGAGAGTTTTAGGACTGGTAATTCTTTCCAATGCTTTTCAAGATATGGTCAGATTCATTTCTTCTTTCTCTGTGGTTGGTTTGTGGTGTATATACTCTTCTTTTGACATTTCTTGATCCTTTTCTTCCTCCTCTCCACAATAAATGTAAAATGATTTCTTCTTAGCACACTCATGACCTTTAATGTATTTGTTATCACAATTGTAACAAAGCCCTTTTTCTCTTTTTTATTCCAATTGTTGTGGTGTAACCCTTGTAGATTACGGAAGGCTAGGAGAAACAACACTATCATGTTTATAGTTGTGAGGGGTAGACTTCCTTATTGCCATAATCTTTCTTTCCACTTTGCAACAAAGCCCTTTTTCTCTTTTTTCTTCCAATTGTTGTGGTGTTGCTCTAAAGAAGGTGTTGCTCTTTGTATCCTCATAATGTGTCATCATTTCCTCCGTGAAAATTGAACACGTAACAAGTTGTTTATGAGAACAAAGCCCTTTATACCATAAAAATTGATCCAGTTCTAAATATGAAGATGCAATACATACCTTTTGTAACAGTGGTACACCATGTAGATCAAAATATTGCTCCATCTGTAGTATCCAATTTACTGGATCCTTTCCATCAAACTTCCTCATATCACCTTTTCTTGATTTCAGGAGCTCGATATTGAAATGATTGTAACTCTATACTTTCAGATCTCAAAGTTCTAAAATTGTCTCCTGTAGTAGCCCTCTGAGTCCTCTTTCTAACCCCGCAAGTATAATTAGAATTTGATTCTCCAAGAAAGCGTTATGCCCAATCTCCTAAGATGACCTGATTATATAATATTTCAGTATAGCAAACTTGTACTACGTGCAACGTGTCACTATTTCAACCTTCGGATCTGAAAACTATGTAGAGAAAACTACAGTCCGTTCTATTTCTGTAACTTCTTATGAAATTTCAATTTGTTTCTCAGAAAGAAAGTTATGATGATTTTCCCAAGGTCGCCTGTTTAGGATGTAATTCGGGAGTCTACAAAAACCCTAACTTCCTCAGATCATATATCCGAAAATATAGCGACACAAGATCTAAAATTCGGACCCGAGATTCAAAACCATTTCTTCTCAAATGGGTTTTTTCTTTAGCTTCTGAAACTTTGTAGGGAAAATGTTATAGAGAAAATACCACAATGGGCTATTTTATATGAAATTCTGGAGCTTGCAAAAACCCTAACTTCCTCATATCATATCTCTGAAAATATAGCGAAACAATATCTAAAATTAGGACCAGCGATTTAGCGCGATTTCATCTAAAAGAGTTTTTTTTTTAGCTTCTGAAACGTTGCAGAAACAAAGTTATAGTGAAACTGCCACGATGACCTATTTAGAATAGCGAAACCCTAGAATCCAAAGCTCTGATACCAAATGTTATGAAACCAGCTCACAAAAAGATAGAAATGATAGATGAACGCCTTAGAAATAAGCCTCTTTGAAAGGGCAACCTCCTTTACATTACACAGATGAACAATTCTTGGATGATACAAATGACAAGACCTCCTTTCTATATATAGGAGTCTAAGGGGTCATAATATAATCAAAGCCGACATAACAATAATAATGTAAGGGCACAATAATAACAATAGTGGGCTTCTATGGGGCACATTAATAACAATATGGGGACTACATGGTCACAACAATATAATAAGGGGGTTTTACTAATAACAATAAGGGGTTACACTAGTAGTATAGGGACCTAACAAAAGCTTTGTAGACTGGCGTATACAGTGGGTGACAACTGCAGCTTGTGATTGATCCCCATCCGGATATTCATTTCCATTAATATCCAAAATATATTGCTCTCCTTTATCCACTGCGCATCTCTGGTCGCCCACAGCAAAGCATACTTTGATGCCTCTGGAAGCTCCGGTGCGACCGAAGGGAACTAGCTGTCTTCGGGCTGCTCCCATGCAACCAGTATGATCAACAACAGGAGCCACGCGTAATGAAATGTTTTTCCCTACTCCTGTGCCTCGCGACAGTTCACAAGGAACTCGCTGCATAGATAGTTCGCCCAATTGAATTGGACTCCTTCCACACATTAGACCATTAGTGCAACTACGAGTGCGGGCACCTCATCTGCGTGGCACTTCCTCATCACCTTCCTTGCAAGGATTTGTGTCACGACCTTGACGACAAGGTTGTTAATGCTGGAGATGGCATATCCTCGCTTCTTCTTCTCCAACTTGAACCTCTTCTTCATTGCTTCCACGAGGGCCAACTCGCCACCTTTTCCTTCGGAAATATTAGCAAGATCCTCCCCTGAGTAAGGCAGACGTGTAATTCGATGAATCAAATGGTCAGTGATTTGAATGGGCTCCTCCAGCCACAAACACCCATCATGCACCAAGCAGAGCAGTTTCCTAATGATGAAGACGGTTACTGGGGCGAGGTGGTAATGCAGCACCCAGACCAGGTTTAGCAACCCGACTTTCTCTACACCTCTGAGCCATTTCCATGGCTCCAATTGAATTGTTCCAAAAGTCGCGTCAATCCTTTGGTGCATTAGCTTCTTAGTCGCTAAATGCGGGAACTTCTCATGGTCTGCAAGGTCCCAATCTTCAAACTTCAACCCAGGAACCCGCCCCAAGTGTGGTCCCTCAAAAACAATATCGTTTGGGAGCAACAGATTTTGTAGAGAGCTCTTGCTCTCATCTATGTCCTTCGACACCTTGGCTTTACCTTGCTCGAAGGCACATATTCAGGTAACCGAGTAATAGCTTCCACACCCTTGGTTTCAACTTCCATTTCCTCACCCTCCTCCTCCACCAAGATTTCGTCACAATCCTCATCGACATCTAGATTAATGGCATTCCCCTTTTCCTGCAGGGTGAGCTTGGTCCTCTATGGATTTATGGGCGAGACGCGTATCGGGATCATGGCCTGCTTATCCTTCTTAGGTCACGATGTTCTGGGTGATTTAGTGACCTCAACTATTATTCTGGCACTCTCTGGAACTTCCACTACCGCAATTTCCTGCGCGGCGTCTTCGGCTATCACTACTTTTGTGTCCATGGCTTCTACGAGTGCTGACATAGTGCTCTTCCACAATTCTTACAGTGTCTCTAGTAGTTTCTCAAACAATGAATTCGCTTTTAGGGTCTCGAATAGGTCTCGGTTCATGTATACTTGAGTTCGCAACAACTCAGTTCTCAAAATTCCAAGTGTTGTTCGCTGGAGAGCTACTTGTAATTTAAAGGGCCTTTTGAATCTGAATTCGACCGTTCCCCCCACATTCAGTCCATTAATGCTAGATTGGTGGCAGATTTTCAAGAATCTAGCCCATAAAGTTTACCTTAAATGCCTGCTGCCCGCTTCATTTGGCCTCAAAACGACCATCAAATTGTGAATAGTGACTTTAACGGTCACTTTTCAGCAGACTTGCATGCAAGCGCAATTGTCTTTGCACTGTCACAGACCCTGTGGCACTTCGCTGCTTCACGCAGTCCTGAAATCATGCAGATCCCAGGCAGTGTAGTTTATAGTTCTGCGTCTCCTTTCAGCTTCTTGGAGCGCTAATACTATGCTTCTATCAGTTAGTCAGATGGTCGGGCCGCCTGTGTATGGCTTCAAACAATTTCCATTCACTTTTCCTGGGAAGGGATCTCCATTCAACTTAACCAATTGGACCGCGCCACTGTTGGTAATTTCCTTAATAACATATGACCCCAGCCAATGCATTCTGAGCTTCCCTGGAAATTTATCAAACTTACTATCATATAATAGAACCAAGTCATTCACCTTAAAGGTTTGCAGCTTAATATGTCGATCGTGCCATGCCTTTTCATGCTGCTTTTGGACCTGCTGTTGAAATCCAGCCAAAAATCTCTCTTCTTCTAGCTCATCCAACTGTTCGAGCCTCTCTTCCAGAGCTCCACAATGCATCATACCTATGAGCACTATTATGCACAGACTAGGCATGATGTATTCCATAGGGATCACCGCTTCAACCTCGTATACCATCCTAAAGGGTGTCTGTCCTGTTAGCTTTTTGCATGTCGTCTGATAAGCCCATAATACTGTAGGTATGCATAGGTCCCAATCACTTCTTTGAGCATTGCATACCTTGGTCAGCGCGTTTTCAAGCACTTTGTTGAATGCCTCCATTGTCCCATTAGCTTGTGAGTGATAAGGTGTGCTCTTTTGATGATACACCTAAGATTCTTCTGTCAGTGTGTGTTATAGACATTTTTGTGCCTTACAGCTTTGAGCATGAAATGTCCATAATCCAAGGGATCCAAAGTCCCTAAAAGTGTTGTTCCCGCCCCTAAAGGAACAAGGTCAACCAATGACAGCTTCTCCCAGAAGTTCTCCACCAGAAACTACTCAGAACTAGTCAAATCAGGATCAATTCAGAAGCTCCACTAGCTGCCTGCGTTGCAAAGCACCCAAATACACTAGCTAGGTGCATTGCAACGCACTTGAATGCACTACCCAGGTGCACTGAGCGGGAAATGACAAGTGGCAGAGTCATTCAACGAGGTGGAGAGACAATGGAAGCTTCCAGAATCTTCTCCAATGACACTTGCCTCACTGAATTCGACCAGTGATGAGTAAGAGGCTCTCAGTCTCCAAGTGGAAGCAAGAACTGACAGAGAGAAGCCACAAGTCAAAACATAAGCTGACTCATCCTCTCTTCTTACATCTATATATGGATCCCTCATCCCAGAGATCCAGAGGTTGGAATTTTGTACTTTGCAGAGAATTGTTGTTGGTTTGAGATTGAGATTAGTACATTGGGTGATTTATGCTTTGTTGGAGGTGAGGAAGGGATTCCTTTGCTGGGAGGTAGATGCTGGATCGGGATTCACTTGGTTGTATCTCCTCTTGGACTTTCTTATCATATCAATAAAACTATTTGAGTTTCTTCTATATGCTTGTATATCAGTGATGTTTTGTTATATTTGCATGTTTAGCTTAATTTGATCCTGAGCTTTTTATGAATGTAAATCTATATCTTCGTGTAGTTTCTCTCTTCTGTGATCTTGCAGGAACTTAGTGAAGCTGGGCCAGTAAGGGAGCAGGCAGCGGGAAGCAAACAAAGAGAAGACCAATTGGATCAACAAACTAGCGAAAGACACAGGTTAGTTACATTCTTCCTCTTCATTTACATTTCATAAAGAAGAATACTCAAGTAGTTTTCCTTGTTTGTTGCTAAGGCACTATCACACCTTAGAGTGGGATAGGGGCGTTCTGAATAGATACTTTTCCCAACAACAAATTGGCGACTCCGCTGGGGATCGTATCTAGTTAGTTTATTTGTGTTTCTATTGTTGTTCTTCTCATAAACTTAGGAGTGGCAAATCGAACTGCATTTGCCATTTACAAATGCAAAGTAGAGATCTGCCACTCTAGTCCATTCACTGGGCCTTTTTATGATCTGAACAAGCTGATCCACAAATGCTCTAACTGCCCTTTGTGATAGCTCTTAGTCCTCCTTTAAATCATCCTTCTAATTGTACCCTATTGATAGCTTTTATCCGGCCAAAAACCATAGATTAAACTACAAACTGTGACCCAGAACCCAGAGAAAATTCTCGTTTCTGCTTCAGCGTAGGCTCTGTGAAGAGGTTCTGCATTTCAACGCAGGTACCGAGAGGGCTACCTGCGCTGCAATTCAGTTTCTCTGTGCAACAGGTGCGCTGATCAGCCTTTGCCCTGTGCAGCTGTGGTTCTTTGCTTCATTTTGTTCAGTTTTATCTCTGATTTTTGTAGCCTGTTATCAGTGTGTGTACCTATCTGAAAACCCCTTTTCTTTGCCTTAATTCCGCCTCAGTTGTATAAAAGAGACTGTATTTGTTTTTGTGTATTTGTTACATCATTTGCAGTTTCCCATTACAAAAGTAAACTAGTCATACTGTCGCCCTTAGATCTAGACCTGTCGTAAGTGTCGTTTTGATCTTAGGAGTAAGTTTGTTTGCTGTTGACAGTTGATTGCGCTTTTACTTTTGTCTTTTGGTTTGAATTCGTGAATTTCTAGTGTCGAAACAAGTGTTTACTTCAAAATCATAAAGTGTTGTAATCGTCTTTTTTATTTCGAAAAGAATCTTGTTTGTGTTTTTCACTTGAAATCGAATTCAAGTTTGTACAACAACTTTCTTTTTAGGCATCAATATTAAGAAAGTGAAAACAAATACATGCATTTGTGCATTTGCATATCGATAGTTTGTATGGTTTGATTTAGGAAAAGTGCATTTACAGTGTGCTCTATTCTCTTTGAGAAAAGATTGTGTCTTTCTTTTCCCCTTGTAGCTAGGATTTTCATTGTTGAAAAGAGATAAATGCTTGCTTATCATCTTTAGATTGCATTTAGGAATTTCATCTACATCTCATGGTGATCCGAAAAGGAAAACTTCTAAGAAAGATCAACCTAAAATAAATTGAATGAACTTAACAACGCTTTGTAACTTAACGCACAACATAGAGGTCTAGGCTAGAGACGTGTTCCGGTGTCGTAAAACCTGGTGACTGTCGGCCTCACTGATGGTTGGGTGATTCCTCCTGAGAGACGATAAGTGCCAGTACCGATTGTGCTCCCACGTACCGTCAAGTATATATTGGGAGACCCCTATAGGCATAAAACCTTTATCCATAGGAAGCCGTGTCGGCCGCCCTACTGATCGCAATGCATTGAACACAACATTCGGGAAGATTGACCGCTCGTACCTTAAAAAGTATTCTGCGGTTTTGCGATTGGTTTGGCACACCCTCTACCCGAAACTCCAGAGCAGTCCCTTTCATTCCTTTTCAGACTCCTTAACGGAAAAGGTCCATCTGAGCACTTGTCACTTCAGGCTCATTAAAAATCGAAGGAGACTAGAGTCATCTTTTGCTTTTTCTCGACTCTTTAAAATTGAAAAAGCAAGTTGTGTCCAAGCGTCGTTAAAATTTATTTTAAACGGAATATTCATACCCTTTTTCCTGCGTTGATCTTTAGGTTGAGAAAATGGAGCCTACCAACCAAGGAATTCCCCTTGGTGGAAATCCTAGTCCCTTCTCCTCTTGGGGAGATGTTGGTGTGCCCCATATGGCCACATTGTCGCTTCCAGGACTGATAATTGGCTTGCCGGTCTGGCTCTTCTCAACCAATGTCGTTCAGAACACCACTATTCCTGAACAGTCAAATCAGCAGTTAGACCAGTCCAGAGTTACCCACCAGCCTTCTACCTCCTCTAATTCTTCCTCTCCTCCTTCCTCTTCGCTTGATGGGGCTGGCAAAGCCAAAAGTCAAGTTCCTAAGGAGAAGAAGGAAAAGAAGAAGAAAGAGAAGAAGAAGAAGAAGCCAAAAGCGACTGGGGGCAAACGAGTGTCGTCTAACGAAAATCCACACACTGCACTGACCAGGCCTAAATCGCCATGTGTCATTTGCAAGGGAGACCACTTTCACAGAGATTGTCCCTGCATCCCTCGGATACTAAGGGACTGGTCTCCCCGTTTGCACAATCCGGTGGCGTCAACCTCTGATAGCCATGTTGAAAGCACACCGTCAACTAGCGAAAGTGAAGTCCCAGGACAAAAAGGGAGAGCTAGATCTCCTTGTAAACTGTGCGAAGGCAATCATGCCATCCACCGTTGTCCCTTCTTAGACGAAGCTAAAAGAGTTTTGGATGATCGTCCGGTTTCACCGTTACGACTTCCTCCTGGATATAAAAAACTCTTGCCGAGTCCTTCGTTAGTTGAGAATCCAGCTAGCCCGCTCAAGTGGTCAGCTGAAGCGTCGGTCATTGAAGATGAACCAGCTGAATCCATACCCGACGAAAGTCAAAAGGTCGAGGCGGCAGTTGACCTGGTCTTGCCTTCAGAGGTTTTATCTTCGAATGATACAATCACTGGGGAGAATAAGGATGACACCATCCAAATTCTCTTCATCAACACAGACTCCGACGAACACGGGGGCAACATACCCATTCCTTTATCGCAGGAAGGAAGTTCGTCAGAGTTGTACCCGGCCGTCTACTCGGTCCCACCTCCAAGCAACCTGGTTGTCTCCTTTGACTGGAATCAACTAGGCAGACCCCATTTACCAGCAAGCATACCATTCAGAATTATCGTCCAAATATATAGAATGGTCATGGCTGGTATCATGGCTGGTACCATCATAGATGAGGGGGCTTCTGTGAGTATCCTTTCCTCTACTGCTTGGAAAGCGCTTGGTTTGCCATCGCTTTTGCCTGAGATGAGAAATCTGACAGGCTTTGATAAAGTAACCAGTCGACCTTTAGGGATCCTCCCCAATGTGCCCATAACATTGAAAGGGAAGACCGTTCAAATGAACGTGATGGTCGTTCAAGGACCCTTGGATTATAACCTACTCCTTGGACGAGACTATATTTATTGCATGGGAGCCATCGTCTCCTCACTCTTTAGAGTAATGTGTTTTCCGCACGAAGGAAGAGTGGTCAAGCTCGTGGACCAGCTTTCATTTCCCGGATCACACATCGCAAATAGTCATATACCATCCCTAAATAGTCTCTTCACGCAAGAAATGTCTCAACCCACGGTCCGTCCTCCCGATGAGCGTGAGTGATTCGGAAGGATATGACTGGAACCCAGGGGGCATGCGTCCTGGTCTGCTTCGGTAGGAAAACTTTGGGTATAGGGTAGGTTTCCGCGGGAGAATATGACTAGTCTGTACCCTGCCCATGCTGGAAGAGGGTTATTCTAGAATAAGATTCTCTTGTCAAAGTTATGTAAGCTGGGTCGGCGCCGCTTACCTTTGTTTATCTCGGTAGACATCGTCAAAGAAGTGTTTTGTTTGCACCACAAATAAAACAGACTTTGAATAACCTGAAAGAGGTAGGCCTTTCCTGGTAGAACAAATGTTTTATCTGCAAATTGAGGGGTAACCTTGAAATTGTACTTTATACCTGGGGGCATGCAAACCTTTTGGAGTGCAAGCAAGGGGCGACTATTTATTTTTTAAATTTTTAGGACCTCTAACCCTTTAAACTCGTAGGATTAGTCGTTTCCGAACTTGCATAAAGAAAGGATTCCGGAGCAAAGCTTTGTAAGGCGCAAGCTCCATAAAATTTGGCATCTTACTTGAGACATTCTTATCATATGACTGGATAATCGAGCAGTTTTAGCACATAGTTCATGCTCGTTTAAAAATAAACATAAGATCGAGCAAGTGTTTCAACCCGCGTTTAAGCTCGTTAAAAAATGAACTATCTTCTGGTAAATAACCACCGTGAATGTAACATTATCAGCCATTAAAGCCTTGGTCGTGTTTGCACCGTCACCTCCACTTTTCCATTGGCCGATCATTCACCTCCATATGATTGTTTACCCATTTTGAGGAACAGCTGCGAAGAGTGATTTCACTAGCCATCCTTGTGACACTTCCGTGCTTGGAAAATTCCAACCCTTACCTGGAATCAACTGCTACCCATTTTATCACTCGTTCCTCAAAAGACGAGTCTTCTTTAAGCTCTTTTCATCTGACTCATAAAATATGAAAAGATTGCCGAGTTTTGGCCTTCCAGCTTGTTAAAGCGACAGGAAGAGCTATCCCTCCTCTAGATTTTAATCTTTTTTGGACTTGAGGGATTATTGCACAAAAAGATCGAGCACTTGTTTTGTTCGGCTCGTTAAAACTATCGAAAATTCATCCCTTCTGTATTGTTTTATACTTTTTCGGACTTAAGGGATTAGATGACGAAAAAGGAACTCCGGAGTTAACTTTACGTACCTTTTCAGACTCCCTAAAAAGGAAAAGGACCGAGTTATCTTTGTCGTTAAACTCGTTAAAAACATTAATAGCGACAAACTTGTCTTTAGGCGAGAACGAGTTTCACTATCGCTAGGCTCGTTAAAACATAGCGATGGGTTTGCCCGAAGGGAAAATTATAGAACAAGCATATGTTATCCTCCTCAAGCTTGACAAACATAAAGAGGTACTGGTCAGCAATGACTGGGGAAAAATTGGGAAGAAACTCGAAGAACCTTTATTGGTAGCAAGTCGCTCTTGAACATGACACTTCCACTCCGTGCCTGAGTCGGGTTGGGTTGTTTCATTCATCGGTCACATCACCATGGTCTCACCATACCATCCACCTTTGGGGTAAATGCTACCAATCCATCATATAAGTGTCGCCGATATGTTCAAGAGAAGTCATCCAGAGAAGTCAACCGTGTCCCATCCACTACCATACATTATACATCATTCTTTCATGACCGCCACCCTGAACCATATATCATCAGATCGTTTTCACCTCCATCAAAATCATTTGCTCCATTCCATGTCATTGATGTGGGATTCATTAAGGCCCTCCTTTGACGGATCGCTTCTTGTCGACATCAGCTCATTATCCAAGAAGTTGATCTAGGAACACCCGCTTCAGTACTTTGAAGCTTGCATGCCTCAATGGCAAGTTTCTCACTTCCGGCGACAGGTATACATCAATGACCTTCGACCGAAAGATTTTGCGTGGTGTTTGACGCCAAGTCCTTTATTCACACCACGTGAATTGTACTGCAGTACCTTGAGGGTCATTATCATTATCGGTGATTCCTCTCACGCTTGTTAACAGTTTACATCACTGACTGGTAATCAAGCGATGTCTTTCCATGTTCGACTCCAAAACATTTCTCACATGGATCGACTTGTACTTAGAGTGAAGATCGGACGAGATTGAAGACCCCGGATCTAGTTTCATCCATCCGGGCTGCGATATATATTCAGGAAAAATAAAGACATTGACATGTACAGCATTGCAGCACAGATAATCATCCTACCAAAAGGATGATGACTTCAGCAGGATCATCAGTCTACCATCAGACGATTGTCTGTCCTATGTACATAAAAATGAATTTATAAAGCTGAGCATGGGAATGCCCGCCTCAGCTAGATCATGAAAACAGTATGAAAATAATGTATTGTATTGTATCTTATTACAGGTCTCCTCCCAGCATTGAAAGAACTTCGGATCCTCCTAATAAAACATTTCACCCGATAAACGGCCTCATACTTTAGGGGGCAACTGTTATAGACATTTTTGTGCCTTACAGCTTTGAGCATGAAATGTCCATAATCCAAGGGATCCAAAGTCCCTAAAAGTGTTGTTCCTGCCCCTAAAGGAACAAGGTCAACCAATGATAGCTTCTCCCAGAAGTTCTCCACCAGAAACTACTCAGAACTAGTCAAACCAGGATCAATTCAGAAGCTCCACTAGCTGCCTGCGTTGCAAAGCACCCAAATACACTGGCTAGGTGCGTTGCAACACACTTGAATGCACTACCCAGGTGCGCTGAGCGGGAAATGACAAGTGGCAGAGTCATTCAACGAGGTGGAGAGACAATGGAAGCTTCCAGAATCTTCTCCAATGACACTTGCCTCACTGAATTCGACCAGTGATGAGTAAGAGGCTCTCAGTCTCCAAGTGGAAGCAAGAACTGACAGAGAGAAGCCACAAGTCAAAACATAAGTTGAATCATCCTCTCTACTTACATCTATATATGGATCCCTCATCCCAGAGATCCAGAGGCTGGAATTTTGTACTTTGCAGAGAAATGATGTTGGTTTGAGATTGAGATTAGTACATTGGGTGATTTATGCTTTGTTGGAGGTGAGGAAGGGATTCCTTTGCTGGGAGGTAGATGTTGGATCGGGACTCACTTGGTTGTATCTCCTCTTGGACTTTCTTATCATATAAATAAAACTATTTGAGTTTCTTCTACATGCTTGTATATCAGTGATGTTTTGTTATATTTGCATGTTTAGCTTAATCTGATCCTGAGCTTTTTATGAATGTAAATCTATATCTTCGTGTAGTTTCTCTCTTTTGTGATCTTGCAGGAATTTAGTGAAGCTGGGCCAGTAATGGAGCAGGCAGCGGGAAGCAAACAAAGAGAAGAGCAATTGGATCAACAAACTAGCGAAAGACACAGGTTAGTTACATCCTTCCTCTTCATTTACATTTCATAAAGAAGAATACTCAAGTAGTTTTCCTTGTTTGTTGCTAAGGCACTATCACACCTTAGAGTGGGATAGGGGCGTTCTGAATAGATACTTTTCCCAACAACAGTGTGTTGATCGCTTCGTTCAGAAAGTGTGTACCCCAATCACTCATCAAGATCTTTGGGAATCCAAATCGCATCAGTACATGTTCAAATAGAGACTTCACAACAGTCGTGCCCGTGCAGTCCTTCACCGGCTGCGCTTCTGCCCAACGAGTCAAATACTCTGTTGTAGTGATAATATACCTGGCACCTGTCTTCCCTTGTGGCTGAATAGGTCCTACAAAATATATTGCCCACTTTTTGAAAGGTTGCAACATCATTTGTGGATTCAAAGGCATCTCATCCCTCTGCGATGGCCTACCTATTCTTTGACATACGTCGCATGCCTTCCAATATGCTTTTGAATCCTGATGAAGGGTTGGCCACCATAACCTTGCGCATAGAATCTTCTGCGTGGTTGCTCTTCCTACATAATGTCCTCCTGCAGTGCCCCCATGAGTGTCCATGAGGATGCTACTTCATTCAAATTCAGGTACATACCTTTGTAGTATTTCATCATTCCCCATTTTATATAGATGCCCAACAATGACAGAGAGGTTTTCCGCACGCACCACTAATTTCTTCTTTTGCTAGACAAAGTATCCTTCTGGCGCAGTTCCAGTTGTTAGGAAGTGTATTATATCCTTGAAATGTCCATCCTCGACATGCATAGAAAAGAGAGGTGTGTCAAGTAATCCTTCTTCCAAATTAGTGGGCTCCTCCCCTGTCTCAATGCGTGATAGGTGGTCGGGTCCTGAATTCAGTCATTCAGGCTTCACAACAACTTCAAAATCATATTCTTGGAACAATAATAGCCATCTGCAGATGCGCCCCCAACACTTGCTTATTGACTAGGTACTTTAGCGCAGAGTACAGGTGCACTTGCTCAAGTTAGGGATTTTCTCCATAAGCTTGCGTCCATTTGGCTAGATGCGCGCATGGATCATTTTGCCCACCGTACTTGTCTGTCAATCACATCTTAGGCTTCCCAAATCATACTCGCATCATTCTTCTACATTCGTGCCAATCATCAAAGCTCCCCTTATGCGTATCCCACCATATTGCGGGTGTAGCGCACAATACCCAGTGCAAGGCCTCAAAGTGTTGGTTTTCCGACACCTCCCTCTCAAATGCATCCAAAAATATATCCACCTCATTCAGTCCATCATAAGTAGGTAGATTTATTTCCTCTGACTACACATAGCGCAGCGACCGGGTCATCATGTTGCAATTCAGCATAGTTACTTCATGTAAATGATTCTGCCAGTGTTCTATTTCTTCATCGGAGTCCGAAGTGCAGGAGCTCTCACGCTCCCATGTAATCCGCCCATCTGCAGTCGGATTTACCTAGTCTTGGTCTCACGTTGTTATCTTATAGATGCAGTCCAAGTCATCATCACTCTCATAAATGCGGACCGGCTCCGTACAAGACGATCATTCAGCAGGATCTAGGGGTATTATTATGCGCAGTGATTTCTTCTCAAAGATCATTTTTCACTTCTTCAGATTGATTACCCCATTCATATCAGTAGCCCAGTCAATTACCAAGAGCATAGGGTAGGGATTGTTGTCATCAACAATCTCTATTACTTCAAAATATGCCAGCATGCTTGCTTTCTCAATATCCACAATTACTCCCTGCAGCTTCCCCATGGGTATTATTTTCTGTTGATTCACTATCCTTAGCTGAATTGGAGACCATTTCAGCACAGGTATCCCCATTCTCTCGCATGTCTATGTCTGTAGAACATTCGCATCTGATCCCAAATCTAGAATGACTTGATCCATTTCGTATTCTCTAATCTGCGTGGTGAGTCTCATTTCATGTCCTGTCCTTGTCTTATGCTTTCTGATCTTGCGAACTACATGCGGTTCTCTTGGCGTGGTCCCAGCACATCTGTTGATGAGTTCCTATAACCCTTTCACATCCTTACTGTCATGCAGTAACTTCATACAGGTTTCGAGGAAATTTGTCAGCATAGAGGGGTCCATCTCCGACTTAAGATTATCCTTGCTTCCTAAAGTGGAGGCCTCAATGAAGCTCTTCTTAGCTTCCATGAAGGCTTCACGAGTGCGCTCCAAATCGAACTTGGCCTCTTTTGTCGGGGCTTTGCGAACCCATGTACTGTATTCTGGCTATTTCCCTTGTCATCTCCCATCGCGATCCCACTTCGGAGCACTATATTTACGTTCGGGTTTTCCTCGCGCGGCACAGACCTCATCATCTGCAGGTTCTCAGTCGAGGAGGCGGTAGCGCTCCTTTGTCATGTATCCTGGCTATCAGCATAGGACAATCTCCTGTTTCATGATCAAACAACGTACAATACTTGCATGACGGGCACGTTGGATTAAAGAAATTGTGGGCATAGTGTCCTGGCCCTCCGCAATTGTAGAAAATCAACTTTCCACGACCTCTACCTGGTCCTCCTCCGCCTCGGACTCGTCCGCGCCCCTGAAATCTTGTCCACACCATCCCTACATTCTGGTCAAGGGGTCACGTTTCAGCCTAAACCTGGTAGGTGGGAGTCCTATCCATCATCAACTCATAGCTCCTTCAAGTACGCTCATCATGTCCCACCGATCTGGAAAAGTTGCAGAACAACTGTTGCGGAGTTTTCGTATACTTTTGTAATAGGTGGCAGTTATTCGTGGCATATTTTATGGCTATTTGATAGATAGTGCACCACAGATCAGGTGCCACACTAGGTCCTACTTGAGCTTCCGGCCTTAAAGGAATCGGTCCTCCTTCTACAAGGAGTAAATACTGGGAAGTGGTCTTTGTCATGACCCTGACACTTTCATTTCACGCACCATACTTCTTCGCGTACCTCTAGCCGAACCATCCTATCTTGCTTCAAGCTTTGCATCTCAAGGCACAGATTCTTCAGCACCACGTGGATCTACTGAACTCCTAGATTAGGATCCTACATCAGAGTCTCACATAGTCTCATGGCAATCTGCAAGGCCTCTTCCTGAGTTGTTATCTTCTGCTGTGATAGCGCACTCCTTAAATGTGGTAGTAGCGAAGCCACAAACCACTCACAATGCTGTGCATTTTTCAAATTCCTGTTGGCTTCGCGGTTCATACATTTCAGCCTCTGATCTAGTTCTCAAGGCATTTTGCCTAGTAGAATTGTGATATCTTTTAATCCCAAAATCGACTATGCTTCAGATTTAGGCCTGCTAAATTTCCTATTCAGTGCTGCTTGGATGTCTGTTACTCTAGCATTCGGGTTATCGCTGGTGTATTTAATATACCAGGTTAGTGCGTGATCTTGAAGAGCACTAACCAGTGTTTTCTTATTTATGTTATCATCTATAACACCTTGAGCTTCCCATACAACCCTCACAATAAACCATAATTGGTCCCGGTTCTCATTTCCCAAGCCTTTGAACAAAGGCAACTTCATTGTGTTTTACATACTGAATCGTGGTGGTGGTGGAGGTGGTACGGGTGAAGTTGGAGGTGATGGCAGTGAAGATGGAGGTGGTGTGGGCAGAGGTGGTATTCGCGGAAATCCCTGTCCTATCAATTGAATGACACTTCTCGGAGAGACCTTCGCCATCGCTTCTTTGTCCCTTTGCGGTGGTGAAATCAAGGGGCTATACTCTGGACCCTTATTTCCTTCGTTTCTATAATTTTTTCCGCTTTACGTAGTCCCAAACATTAAGGTAACTCCATAACTCGTTTTTTTCACAACAACATTTTAATCCAAGTATTTAGAGATTTTATGTACTTACCTCACGGTCCTTTGAAAAAGCGTCGCTCTGCCTCGCTATAGCTGAATGAGGTGTCAACCGCTAACTCAGTAACAAATCCTCTTATAATGTGATCGAGCCAATGATCGACGATGCATGCGATCTTATTCTCCGATGCTTCCAACCTTTTCACTAGCTCTGGGGTCCACAAAATAGGACCGTTAAGTTTCCACCTTCCTTGGCTATATGCTAGATTCCCAATCCACTTGTATAGCTCAGTAGGGAAGGAGGTGAAAAAGGTTTAGTGGATCTCCCCAACCTTCGATTTCTTTCTTAGTTGGATTCCAGTGATATGACATCACACATCCCTCATGAAGATTATGGTCCTGGCAACGGAACCATTTGTTGGCTTGTGGGGGCCTGACCCAGGTTCAACGTTAGTTAGCCAAACAAATCCCTACACTACTGGACCTTTTGGCATCAGCCAGCAGAGCGCGGACTGAAGTCTCACCTGAAGCAGTATGGGGGGATGCTGGAACCAAGTTTCTACACCCTTAAGATGGTTGTGATGTTGGTTTATTCCAAATGTACCTGCCTTCGCACAGGTTTCTTATCCCTCTACTCTACCCTTCAGTACCTTCACGAAATGGTACAATCAGCTTCCACGCAACTCTAACCAAGGGTTGATATGCTTTTGCGCTGCTAAGACAGTGATCTGTGATATTTCCCAAACTACGCTAAGTATCTTACTTGATGTATTAACATATCTTAGTTATCTTAGTTAACCAATACATTTACATACATTCGTGCATCATATAAGCATTATAAGTGAAATTTATACCCAATATAACAGATGCATAACAAGAAATAAAGACAAATAAATTATAGAATAATTCTATTTATTGATAATTCCATATGATTAGAGACTCAACTGGCCTTGCGCACTCAGCTGCAGGGGTCCGCGCACTGTGTTTTGGACTTCTAGGCCTCTGCGCACTCAGCTGCAGAGCCTCTACCTACTCTACGACCCAAAACTTAGACTTCTACTTCAAAGCTATCTCTCATACATCATATCTTCTTCCTGTATTGATATGTCTCTCTACTTAGAGCTTAGCTCTATTTATACAATCCCATGGTCCATAGGCCATGGGTAGATCTTTTACAACTGACATTACATTATCAAAATAAGGGCGGACAACCCTATGACTCTCTAACATCTACGTGCTCCGTGACCACAAAATGTGGCGTATTTACATTTGGATTACAAAATTGGACCACAATCTAGGCTTTAAGCCTCAAAAATTCCCTTGGGGGATCCCACGCCCAACAATACTTCATTCAATAGATCAACATGGTATCGAAATATATAAAATAACAAAATCACATATAGGAAAACAATGAATTATTTGCATTAATATAAATGGAAGGAGATTACAACCATAAGTAGCAGTTGATCTTGTAGAAGAGCTCCTCCAAATTGTTGAATTGTCCTTTCCTTGTCACAATATGCACCTCCAATCACCCTAAACGCATGAGATAATAACCGCTCACTGCAACAACATAAGGGCAGAATCAATCTCTAAAAGCCAACCCCAACCACATAGAAGGCTAGGAATATACAGAGAAGTAGGGTAAGTTGGGATTTCTTATCCAATTACCAATATAGGGTTTGAGATCCACCTTTGATGGACGGATAGGATCAAAGGATAAGTAGTGAAAACTCTGAAGCAGGGTAGGATAGGATCCAAATGTTTTATCAAAGGTAAGTAGTTATAACAACTTCTAGAAAATCCTAGAAGGGGAAGCTTCCTGAATCCTGATCATTCTCCCAGATTTTTAGAACCAACGCAGGTTCAAAGGGGAGAAACATATAGGTGAT
Organism: Pinus tabuliformis; assembly: GCA_031772625.1. Classification (NCBI taxonomy): domain Eukaryota; kingdom Viridiplantae; phylum Streptophyta; class Pinopsida; order Pinales; family Pinaceae; genus Pinus; species Pinus tabuliformis. Next base: position 88,651,682 of record CM062819.1, on the reverse strand, counting down.
TGCACCACAATAGGCATATATGGAGCATTGGTCCTAAGACTGGCTCAAATGATGCAATCTAGGGACGAAATTCTAGGGGATGAAGGGTAAAATGCTTAGGGATTTTTGCAAGATGGTGACAAGGGGGAATAGGATGTTGATTGCTAACATTAGGAAGCTCACTAATCGGATGTGAAAAAATGTGCTATAACAGAATGCCCCCCTAAAGCGCAAAGTCAAAGATGATGACTGATGACTTAAGTTGTTTACCTTGTGACAAGTCGGGATCAAGGACAACTGGCGAGCTTCATCTATTACGATACATTTACAACATGACATCTTTGTTTGCTAAGGGAGGCATACCCATACTCAACTCATAAGATAACATAACATGTATAATTATCAAAAGATGTGTCCAAAGATGCAACTGATGGACCCATGACTGGATGACTATTTATATGATCACGACTATTTGGATGACTGGATGACTGTTTGTATAACTCCTGAAATTACAACTAGGATGGATGAAACTAGGTCCAAGGTCTTCTATCTCATTCACATGACCAAAAAATGTACGATTCTAACCATGTGAATCAATGAGATAGAGTCATACATGGTAGACACCATATGATCACTAGCCAATGATGTAAGCCATTCACAAATGCGAGAGAACCCACCAATGATGTTAATAGATCTCAAGGTACTATGGTACAATCTGTATGGTGTGATTAAATGAGTTGATGTCGAACACCTCACTAAACCTTTCGGTTGAAGGCCATTGATGTAAACTTGTCACCGAGAGTGAGGGAACTTTCTATTGATGCATGCAAGCACCAAGGTACCAAAGGTGTTTCTAAGTCAATTTCCTGGATGATATACTGATGTCAACATGAAGTGGCCCATCACAAGAGGGCCTTGATGTATCCCCCATCAATGACACAAAAAGGGTATCATGATTGAGACAAAATGATCAGAATGATGCTGACATGGAACTGGATCAGGAAAGATAGAAATGAAATGATGGCTTAAGACACTTAATGGAGTTGGAAACATTGACCCAAAACCGAAATGGAAGCTCTGAAAATGGCATGATAACCAAAAGACAAGAAGGTTAACCAACCCAATAGATACGAAGATGAAGTGGAAGAGTGTTGTGTTCAAGAGTGACTCGTTTCCATTAGCAAAATGGAATCCCTTATTTTCCCAATTTCCCCAACCATACTGTTCAATACCTATTTATTTTTTGACAAGCTTAAGGAGGATAATATATGCTTGATCTGTAAGTTCATCCTTCAGATGAATCCCTATGAGTATGCTTAACAAACCTTAAGGAGTGGTTTAGCCCCATCATGTTTGACAAGTCCATCATTGTTTAATGTTTTAACGATTCCATCAAAGGTAAAACTTGACATATTTTTCATGTTTAGAGAGTTTGAAAAAGAGGCGAAAAAGAAAACTCCGAATGTCCCTTTTTGTAGATAGTCTCTCAAGTCTGAAAAGGTAGAAAACAATACTCAAGAGAATCTCTTAGCCATGTTAAACTAAGGTAATCCTTTTTCATAGATAATCTATCTCAGTCCAAAAAATGGTTAAACTTATACTGAGTAGGTGTATTTTCATTTACTTTAATGAGTTCAAAAAGATAAGTGGCCGATAATCTTTTCATATTTTGGGAGTTTGAAAATAGCTAAAAGAGGACTCTTCCTAGAGGAATGAGTGGTGTAAAAGGTAGCAACTACTTCTAATGATGATGGAACTGCTCAAAAGACATAAAGGTCAAGAGGCTAGCTAATAAGGCCACTCATCATAACAGTTCCTCAAGCAAGGTTAAAACAACCAAGTGAAAGTGTATGATTGGCTAAGAAGATGGTGACGAAGGAACGGAAAAACCAAGGCTCATCTAGAAAAAATAGGCTCATAAAAATGGCAATCACGAGCGATAAAATGGGAGTGGATTCATTTTTACAGAAGCTTGAAACATGGGAAACTATGCTTGAAATTGGTTTCATTTTTACACAAGCTTGAAATAGAGGAAAAACTATGCTTGAAATAAGTTTTCATGCCCCCAACATAATGACTCAATTCGAGGTACATGCCCCCCAAACTTCATTTCATGCACCTAAGTAGACTATTGGGTACTAACAGGTGGATGGAATGAAGGTTCATTTACAAGATCAAGTGAAAGACTCAATTGGGAATTTATGAGATCTAATCAAAGAATCTAATTGAAAGGGGATTTGTTTCATTTTTTAACGAGCTTGACACAAAAAAAGAACCATACTCATAGGAACCTATTTCATTTTTTAATGAGGTTGACATAGTAAAAGAAATATCCTCATAAGAGCTTGTTTCATTTTTTAACGAGCTTGACATAAGAATAAGAACTCTGCTCTAGGAAGCTTGTTTCATTTTTTAAGGAGCTTGACACAAGAAAAGGAACTCTGCTCCAAGGACCTTGTTTCATTTTTTAACGAGCTTGATACAAGATAAGGAAATGGTTTGTATATTTTTGTGGTGTGGTTTTTTAGAAGTTGAATTTGGATATTCCATAGTTTTCATCTTTAATTTGTCGATGTTTTGAGTCTAGACCAAGACTCGTCATCAGGACTGATTTACAAAGAAGAGAGACAATAGCAATAAATATCTAACTCTTTTCTCTGTATTTTAACCCTTGTCTTTTCGAGATCACGGACCTCTTTCCATGTTTCCCCTTCAGGGTCAAGATAATGGTTTGTAGATTTCTATGATGTGGTTTTTTAGAAGTTGAATTCGGATATTCCATATTTCATCTTTAATTTGTCGATGTTTCAAGTCTAGACCAAGACTCATCATCAAGACTGATTTACAAAGAAGAGAGACAGTAGAAATAAAGATCTGACTCTTTTCTCTGTATTTTAACCCTTTTCTTTTAGAGATAACATATCTCTTTCCATGTTTCCCCTCCGTACAGGGTCAAGATAATGGTCTGTAGATTTCTGTGGTGTGGTTTTTTAGAAGCTGAGTTCGGATATTCCACAATTTTCATCTTTAATTTGTCGATGTTTCGAGTCTATACCAAGACTCATCATCAGGATTGATTTACAAAGAAGAGAAACAGTAGCAATAAAGATCTGACTCTTTTCTCTGTATTTTAACCCTTGTATTTTCGAGATCACGAATCTCTTTCCATGTTTCCCCTCCATACAGGGTCAAGATAATGGTTTGTAGATTTCTGTGGTGTGGTTTTTTAGAAGCTGAATTTGGATATTCCACAGTTTTCATCTTTAATTTGTCGACGTTTCGAGTCTAGACCAAGACTCATCATCAGGACTGATTTACAAAGAAGAGAGACAGTAGCAATAAAGATCTGACTCTTTTCTCTGTATTTTAACCCTTTTCTTTTTTAGATCATGGATCTCTTTCCATGTTTCCCCTCCATACAGGGTCAAGATACTGGTTTGTAGATTTCTGTGGTTTGGTTTTCTAGAAGCTGAATTCAGATATTCCACAATTTTCATCTTTAATTTGTCGACATTTCGAGTCTAAACCAAGACTCATCATCATGACTGATTTACAAAGAAGAGAGATAGTAGAAATAAAGATCTTGCTCTTTTCTCTGTATTTTAACCCTTGTCTTTTCAAGATCACGGATCTCTTTCCAAGTTTCCCCTCCGTACAGGGTCAAGATAATGGTTTGTAGATTTCTGTGGTGTGGTTTTTTAGAAGATGAATTCGGATATTCCACAATTTTCATGTTTAATTTGTCGACGTTTCGAGTCTAGAACAAGACTCATCATCAGGACCGATTTACAAAGAAGAGAGATAGTAGCAATAAAGATCTGACTCTTTTCTCTGTATTTTAACCCTTGTCTTTTCGAGATCATAGATCTCTTTCCATGTATCCCCTCCATACAGGGTCAAGAAAATGGTTTGTAGATTTATGTGGTGTGGTTTTTTAGAAGCTAAGGAACTCTACTACGAAAACCTAATCATGGCCTCCAAGAGACCATGGCTTCTAAGAGGTTCTCATCAGATGGGAGAACAACACTCTGTAAGGGATATATATCAAAGGATCCAATGGATAGATCAAACTCCAATACCCCCAGTAAATGATGCACTACATTACCTACTAGGTCACCAGTAGTTGTGGGCATGGAATAAGTTGCCACATAGTTAATTTGTAGCGAGGGAGATATTGCTTGCATATAAGGACCATTTAGAGAAGATGGTTGATTTGGAGCCAAATTAGGACCAGTGAATGAGAGTTGGTCAATAGTCATGATTCTTCCTTCATGCAAGAAACACATCACATGAAAGAGTGAAGAGACAAGAGCTCCCTGGAATAAATATAGTCACACCCAAGGAGTAAATTAAAATCCAAAGGGCCTTCGACTACCATCACATTGATATAGACAATCTTTCCTCCCAAAGAAATAGGCAACTTAGGAAGGATCCATAACGACTGACTGATTCCTTTGTTAAAAGCCAATAGATTCTGGGTAACGGGCACACGCTGCGGAGAATCAAAAGCTTATGAAGTAATTTAGGACATAATACTAACATATGAACCTTCATCTATGATTGTGCTAGGTACGACCACATTATAAGCATGTACTATAATCTGGAAGGGCGCGTAAGGAGGAAGATGATATCTTTCCAGTCGACTCCAGTCAAAGGAAGTGACCATACTACTTGGAGGGGGTGTTGTGGGACTAGGAGAACTATCCGTTTATGCTATGGGAACAAGAGAACTACTCCCCTGTATCATGGGAATGGGATTATTTCCCCCCTATTCCATTAGAATGAGAGGATTTACCCCTAGTTCATTAGAATATAAAGAAACGAGAAGAACTTGAGCAGTATGAAGTTCACTCTATATGGGAAAGGTACGATCAACTACAGGTGGAATTGAGTCAAACATTTTCTCAACCAATGGTTGGTCAAGAACAAAGTCACGAGATTCATGTTTAGAGAGAGTGGAATTGACGGGAGATGGATTCTGATCAATCACTACATCAACTAGTGGAGGACTGGGAGAAGGCTTTCGATAACCAATCGGGAGTCGAGGCAGAGACGCTGTAAGGTTTTCCAACACTTTTGAGGCTTCATCCACTTAAGGAAAAGTGTGAATAGGATGATTCCCTTCACATAGCTTACAGGGAAATTTGAATTTACCCTTTTCCCATGGACCTTACTATCACTATTTAAGGGTTTGTCACTAGCATGATCTCCAGAAGCTAACGACAAAGGCCGATGTGAGCCTGTGGACCACACTTCTAATACCTTGGGAATACTAGGACAATATCTAAGAAGGCGGTCACCTTTACATAACATGCAAGGGAATTTAATGTTACGAGGCTAATTGGAAGATTTTTCCATACTAGTTGTGTATGTAGCAATGGTTGTTTGGTTTCCCCCTTGCTTATTTTGCTTCTTCTTCTTCGTCCTTTTCTTCTTCTTATTACCTTCCTATTTACTAGAATCAAGAATTTCACCAGGAGAAGAGGAAGAAAGGGATGAAGAAACAATAGGTGAAGAAGGAAAAGGGTCAATTTTAGGATCAACATGAGGTTGATTTTGTTCAAGTGGAGGATAAATCAGTTGAGAAGTATTTTGGACATTCGAAACCATAAGGGTCGAAAATAACCAAATTGGAAACCAATGGTAAGTCTTGGGAGGGACAACATTGCCATATAGGAAGCACCAATATTTCCAAAAGAAGGAAAATGATAAGGATTCCCATCAGAGGGGTTCCCTTGATTGGTAGACTTTGGAACTGTTGCCAATAGTCTCAACCCAATATCCACTAAGGATTTTTTCCATGGGGAGGATGTTGTTCCGCGATCAATTAATTTATTTTAGAAATTAATGACAAACAAAACAAAGGGGTAACTAGGCATAAACTTTCACCAAGAAACTGTGAATTTCAATATACACCTTGGCAAAACAAGGACTTAACGTATGTGTAAGAACTCTCCCCGAATGTTGTGTTCGGTGTATCATGATATACAAGGTGGCCAAATCAGTTACCTATGGATGGATATCAACCTATTGGGGACTCCAAAAATATACGCGACAATACCTGGGAGTGAAGTCCGTAGTAATAATGTCTAATGTGTAACCGTTTGATGAGAGTGTTCCCATATACTTTACATGCATGGAGTGCCACCAAAATACCCGAAGGTACGTGGAGTATGATCCTATACACTGACATACGTGGAACAAGATTTCACCCCCGGGATGCAACATTGGAAAACAACGACAACTCCTATGCTTAACGATGCCTGAACATGTCTCTAGCCTAGACCTCTAAATGTTTGTGTTAATGTGAAAAATGCTCCTTAGGTTGATTCAATAAATTTTACTATTTATCTTTGATTATGTTTCAGTTTTGGGGCTCACCACGAATGTCACTTGAATATCCTAAAATGCAAATATAGCATGAGAAAATATAAATATTTTCTCTTTCAATGAAAATCTAGCTAAGGAAGGGAGGGAACAATCAAGATGCAACACACAATATGTAGCAAACAAGATGCAAGATGCAATTTCCATTTTCAATGCAACTGTTCCTATGCTAACGCACATGAAAAACCCTAAATGCCAATGCAATTTTTTTCTTTTCACCACACTTAATTTTCAAAATGAAGAAAACTAAAATGCAAATGTTCAATTACTGATTCAATTACACTTTTCATAATGAGGACTACACCAACAATTCATCTAAGCAACCAAAAATTAAATGAAATCAATTTGCAATCAACCAAATGATAAGAACAAAGAAAAATCAAAACCAATTCTTACCAAAGGAAAACAACACAAATGAAACCAAATGGAGGCTTTAGAGAGACCACAAGACACTCAAGACTCAGGTAAGTTCATATGGAAGTAGGATGACCAAAGAGAGGCTCAAGAAACAAGGCAAAATTTGTGCAAAAAAGGGATCAAAGATGATGTAGAAGATGGACCAGTGAGTTGCAACATTGGTACAAAGTGGGCCTGGGTGACATGCAACACTTTGTCAGAGGCACTGGGGGAGCGTTAGGCCTCAGAAAGAAAATTCTGGCTCAAGGAGTGAATAAAAAAAAATGGACAAGGAAACCAATAAGGGAATACTCTGTTCCCCAACGAAGTCACCAATTTGTTATACGAGATTTATGATTGCAGAAAAAAAAAAAGTATCTCTCCTAGGTCAGTGGCTAACCTAGAACAATAGAGAGACAAGGAACTCGATGCTTTTCCTTAAAGTAAATATATAACCGAGTGAGGCCTACCTAGAATCCTTCGCACACTTTGCTCCTTCTTTAGCTTGGAAGCTCCAATTCCAACTTCGAATGCCAAAATTAGAACCTGCACAGTCAGATAGCACAAGCCAAGAAACTACGAGATCTTTGCAGTATCATCTAAATACTTCATTCAATAGATCAACATGGTATTGAAATATATGAAATAACAACAAACGTATAGGAAAAAATGAATTCTTTGCATTAATATAAATGGAAGGAGATTACAAACATAAGTAGTAGTTGATTTTGTAGAATAGCTCCTCCAAGATGTTGAAATGTCCTTTCCTTGTCACAATATGCACCTCCAATCACCCTAAATGCATGAGATAATAACCACTCACTGTAGCATCATAAGGGCATAATCACTCTCTAAAAGCCAACTCCCAATGACATAAAAGGTTAGGAATATATAGAGAAGTAGGGTAAGTTGGGAGTTTTTATCCAATTACCAATATAGGGTTTGAGATCCACCTTTGGTGGAGGGATAGAATCATAGGAAAAGTGATGAAAACTCCACAGTATGGAAGGATAGGATTTTATGTTTTATCAAAGGTAAGCAGTTAAAATAACTTCAGGAAACTCCTAGAATGGGAAGCTTACAGAATCTCGATCACTCTCTTGGATTTCTAGAACCAACACAGGTGCAAAGGGGAGAAACCTGCTAGTGACTAATGTAGGCTATAGTGGAGCAACCTGTAGGTGATTGAACCCCAGTAGGAATACATAGAGCATTGGTCCTAAAAACTAGCTCAAATGATGCAGTTTGGGGCTGAAATTCTCGAGGATGAAGGGAACATGCTTAGGGCTTTCTGCAAGATGGTGACAAGGGAGAATAGGATGTTGATTGATCCCATTAGGAGGCTCACTAATCGGATGTGACAAAATTGCATATAACAATGATTTTAATCAATGATGGTAGTGTTTTGAGCTAACTAGATTTGATATGTTTATACATGATCATTTGGGTAAGAGCTAGTTTGACTTGTTGTGAAAGGAAGTGAAAAAAATGGTAACTATACCTTATTGACGAGCTATCGTCAGAACTTGGAAGGTGTGTGACTGCATGGAAAGGGGTGATTGGATTGCCTGAGGGACTATGTAGCAGACAAGGGAAGGTTGAGAATGGATTTTTTTTGGTCATTATAATTGCTAGATGGAATTAGATGCACATTGAGAGTGTGCCCTGGAATAATGGGCTGGTAACTATTCACTGAGAGGACAAGAGGCGCAGGATTGTAGTGCTAGACATTGGAGGTAAGCTTTAGCTCTAGCAGTGGATTTTGGACTTCCTAGGAAGGAATTCAATCCTTGTAATACTTTTGAGGGTGGAAATGTGAGCCTATCGATTCCCTTGTTGATTGATACATGAATCATATCCTTTTATTTGTTGGTCGAGCAAATGTGCATATGTATATATGTGTATATTATTGTAAATACTATATCGAGCTGGATTTATAAAGCTCCATAGATAGTATGATTATTTGATGGTTGAAGAAAATGTGTATGAGTATAAATGTGGTTGATATTATAATTACCATAATGAGTCGTGTTATAAAGCTCTAGTAAATGGTGTGTTTGTCATGTTTCCATAGTGGTCATTGTAAATTCTACAACAAGCTGTGTTATAAAGCTCCATAGGAAGTATGTTTTTTTTTTTTCAGTGGTTGTTTGTTTATAGGTGTCATTGAACACCGAGGACGGTGTTCCCCCAAGTGGGAGGGTTTTGTAACAGGCCTGGTTAAAAATTCATGTAAAAAAATATAATGCCAAGCTCATGGGACACATATTCCAAGCTAAATGGTGGGAAAAACATCCCAGTGGGTGTTCAGTTTGGTTTATTATGGCTAAGGAAATTGGCAAAGGAAAAGTAGCATTAATTGGAATTTTATTTATGAAAATAATGGAAAATTGGGGAAAAGGAAAGTGAAAGGTCACATGTTGCATGTGAGGAGGAAGATGAGGGAAAATAATATAAAATGAAGAAAATAGAGGCCTCGATGATAAAAAGGCTTTTGAGGATTAGTTCATAGCTTTTGTTAGTGTTAGCTTTTTGACAGTTCAATTTTGGAGCTCTCATTTTCTACTCCCTCTCACTCTCATACTCTTGGACACTTAGAGTTTTCTTGGAGCACTCGTAGAGGAGTGTGGCATACTTGGGATTTGGATCAAGAATGAAAAGGAAGAGTATGAAAGCGAAAGAGGACAACGGGATCAACAACTACAATGAATTTTTCTTGCAGGTACCGAGTTGTATGTATGATTTCCTTGCTAGTTTTGGCATGCATGGCAAATGCATGTGGTTTCTTGGTTATGATATGTCATTGGCATGGAGGATTGCCTGGATTGACGGTGGATTTGCCTAATCTTTTCATTTCTTGGATAGCCATGGAGTTATGGGTGTCTTTCCTTTTGTTTTATGGTTGGTTCTCATGTTCCTTAGGGCTATGGGTTGGGTTGCTAGTTCCTAGAAGTCGTGGTTGGAAAAACACTTTGGAAGCTCTGTAACAACTTGGGTTGAGTTAATAGTCCTAGAAGCCTTTGTTGGAAAACCACTCTGGAAGCCCTTGGTGGGTTGAATTACTAGTCCTGGAATCCCTGGTTGGAAAAAATGCTCTGGAGCCCTCGACGACTTGGGTAGAGACCAATATGGTGATGATTAATGATGTCTGACCATGAGGTGGAATCATTGGTTGCGGGTTTAGGTTGCTTGGCCTCTGGAATCCCTGGTTTGGTTCCGTTTGAATATTTCCATGAGATTCCACACTTATTCTTGGAATATGGCACGAGGGTGTTTGGCTGAAGGAAATATTTGGTTCATCCAATCTATAGTTGGGTGGTACGTGGAAGTCCCAGACCTGGTTGAATTTTGCATATGTTAATAAGAGCTCATTTCCTCTTGTATTTGATGGGTAAATAAACTTGTTCATATGTGGTTTTATGGTTGTTATATTTTTGTTATTTCTGTTGAATATATGTTGGTTAAGAGGATGTTCTATGACAATATTGATGTATAGTTCTCATCATGTTTTGATTAGCACACAAATGAACAATGAATATATGACCTAACATATGATAATGTAGCTATTGTGATAAGGCATCAATGCTTCCTTATGGATCTCAGATAAGTATGAGACCCTTATGCTCAGATCCATTGTTATGACCTGTAGATTTCATATTTGTGACATGTTTAACGAAATGCCTATCATGGATAGTAGGGGTCAGATCGATTAATTGTATGAATGATTACATAATTATCCTCATTCCATTGCTATTTATCATTTCTAAAAGTTTCATGAAGTTGTGGGGCCTGAGCCTCGGCCCTGAAAAAGTAGCACAAAATCTGGGGTCATTGGCTCAGAACTGGCTGAAAAAGTCCACAGTCGTTGGCATGCCTTTGTCTAGGAGAAATTAGGAGTCCTTAGTTGCATGCATGACTTCTCATGGGAGAATATGAGGGGCCATATAAGTGAAATGTCAAGTTGTCTTAGGGGTTGGTCATTTGGAAGGTTTGGTTGGCTCCTAAAGGTTTTGTAGCATGTGTGAAAGGTCATAATGGTGTTGTTTTTTCAATTCCACTTCCTTAACTATACATGGGGATTTGAATCACATCATTGTAGCCTATCATCACATGTTTGCCCCAACAGACCAGTTAACTTGGGTAAATGTGGGAGGAGGTTGTTACAGTTTATAAAAATCATCTGGATGTAGTGGAAGAGAGATTCTCAAGGCTAAAAGAACAAACTATTGGTATCACTTGCTTCATGGCCCTCGTCGTGCTAGCTCTGCTGTTAGGTCCCTATAATACTAGTGTATCCCCCTTATTATTATTTTTGTGCCCATGTAGCCCCCATATTGTTATTTTTGTGCCCCATAGAAGCTCAATATTGTTATTGTTGTGCCCTTACATTATTATTGTTATGTAGGCTCTAATTATATTGTGACCCCTTAGACTCCTATATATACAAAGGTGGTATTTTCATTTGTATCATCCAAGAATTTTTCATTTATGTAATGTAAAGGAGGTTTCCTCCTTGAAGAGGATAATTTTTAAATCGTTGATATATCTATTTGTGAACTGGTTGCATAACATTTGGTATCAACGCTTTGGATTGTAGGGTTTCGCTCCTTCAAACAGGTAATCTTGGAATTTTCGCTACAATGTTTTTTCTTCAAGGATTTAGAAGCTAAAATGTTTACCAAAAGGATCTGAAATCTCAAAGAACTTCGTATAAAAATTTCATATCTTGTCTTGCTATATTTTAGGTAATATGTTCTAAGGAAGTTAAGCTTTTTGTGGGCTCCATAATTCTGTCTCAAACAGGTGACCTATGGAAAATCGTCAATAACTTTCGTGTTAGGCATCAAATTTGAATTCTATAAAAAGTGTCTAAAAGAGCACGAAATTTTGTTTTTTTTGTAGCAATTTCATGGCCAAAGGTTGAAACAATAACACATGGCATCATGTACAATGTCGCTCTACTGAACCAGTCCATAATCAGGTCATCGTGGGATATTTTGCATAAATATTTTTTGAAGAATCCAATCTCAATCAAACTTGTGGGGTTGGAAAGAGGACTCATACAGATGCCATAGGAATAAATGTAAGATCTTCGAGATATGTAATTACAGGGATACAACAACTTCAATATCAAGCTCCTAAAATGCAAGAAAAAGGTGTATATTTTTTGCATAACTTTTTTTTGAAAAATCAATTTGAAGTGATTCAAGGGGCATATTGTAGAAAATATATCATTGTTTAATTCTAAAATTCCTCAAAAAAAGGAAATGGACACACCTAGTAAGCAACTAGAAAGATATTCTATGATTCATGAAGAAGACGAAGAAATGCAACATGATATAGCAAATTTACGAGACCAAGTGCAACAAATTTTGCTCTCGCAAAAAGTAACAAAAAATGAATTGGAAGTCATGGTAAATGTTAATATAGATGGTATTAGAAGGAATGTGGGAGTTTTGAATTATGGATTAAAATCATACATGTAAGATATGATGAATGTCAAGATCGAAGGGTTGAAGGAAGGTTTGGCAAAGTTGCTAGAAGAAAGACTTATCATTGGTGACAAGGCAATCCATGAAAATCACGATGAAGAAAAAAATAATATGAATTATAATTTTAGAGACTCCAATGTGGGGTTTGTTGTCATTCTGTATTTTTGAGGTTGAGGGAGTAAACACATTGGACATCATCAAAACCACTTTGGAAGCTGGGATCTAGCCCTACCAGCTTCAGAGAGGGATCTCTCTGTTTAATTTAGCTTTGTTTTATATGAATTTTAGGCTAGTTCTGATTGTACTTGTTTGTTTTGTTTGAAAGGTTTGGTTTATTTGAGCATTATAATTCCATTGGGCTATGGATTCTATAAACTAAAACTGGAGTTTTTTCATCAATTTTTTAAAGGATTTATCACAGGGCAAGCTAGGTGCAGTAAATGGACCTTTTCAGAGTTTGAATGGATGGTGGAAAAGTAGAAGGGTAAGGTTTCAATACAGAACAAAGTGAAATTAAGAATTCTTTATCCTAACTTCAGATGAAAACATTAAAATTAACAATAGCCAAAATAGAGCACTCTTGATAACGAATCCTATTTATCACAGTTTCTGTTGATTAATTTAGATTTAGAAAAATAGAGGAAAGAAATAATAGCGTTTAACAGATAAAGAAAAGAAACAGATCACCATTCAAGACACCACATGAATCCTGTAAAGGTCCCTGTATTATTGGTGCTCTAATACTTCAAAATTACAATACGTAGAAGGAAATTACATTCGGAAATCAACCTCTATTACTTCAAACTATGAAGTATTTATACAAATTATAAACTAAAATATCTTGAAAAAATATCAAGATTTGTTACAAATATCTCAAACTATATTACACAAATAGAATTGAAAGATAGGATATCCAAAACTAATGAATCTACTTGGCACTATCTTTGTGGATTTCTGGTGACAGAGAAGAGAAATTCGAATTTGATAGCAACTATTATTTGATGAGGTGGCATCCAAGTCACTAACTATCTTTGAGCTTTTTCCTTCGAAATTCTGAAACATAGGAACCTGTAATACCTTTGTTTCTCCCTAAACATAATAGTTGTTAGAAAACTCAGAGAGGTTTTTGTAAATGATGATGTTGGAAAAAACAACCTCTTTCCATTTTTGAAAATACATTTCCACATGCTCGGAAACCGCATTTGAAAACATTGAATAAAAACAGGAAAATTCGAGAAAACATGCCTGCAAAGATTCATCCGAATCTCCAAAACCATAATAGTTGTTACAAAACTGAGAGAGGTTTTTGTAGTTGAGTATATGAGGAATCAAATTTTCTCCAGTTTCCCATGTTTCATCTCTTATTATCTAGAATATCTTCTGCAACAATGGACTAAAATAGGAAATTTCTAGAAAATATGCCTTCAAAGAATTATTAGCATCTCCCAAACCATAACAGATGTTACAAAACTGAGAGATTTTTTTGTGCATAAGGATGTTAGAAACAAAAACCTTTTTCCGATGTTGAAAATGAATTCTCAGTTGTTTGTAACCCATAATTGAAATTAATGTGTTATATAGGGAAAAACATAGTTTTACTTAACTATGAAACGAACCTATGACGTGGAGGTGTGAGGTGACAGGGAGGTGGGGGATGATGTGGAGACATGATGTGGAGGTGAGTGGGGGCAGTGGTCCAAGTGGTAGGCAATGAGTGGTGTGGGAGTAACAACGAGGTAAAATGTTAATTTCGTAATGGACATGGTCAGGTGTCGAGATAGGAGTGGAGGGGAGCGTGCGGGAAGAGCTAGTGGGAAAGGGGGAGAAGGTTGGCAGATTCCGGAGGGGGTATAAGGTGGTAAGTGGTATTGGCCAGGGGGGGGTGTGAAATGTAGGGGAGTGGACACGTAGCCGTGGTACCCAGTGGGGAATACCACCTTTTCAGACCTCTCCCACCAGCAATAAAGCTAGGATGGGGGGGGGGGAGGAAAAGGATATGAGCCATTGATCAAGAACACTGGGGAATCCCAAAGCTTTGACTGCAGCCTCGTTTAATCAGAAATGAAAAAATGAACTTTGTCCACATGCACTTTTATTTTTTATTTTTAACTTAGGATAATGTTTAGAATATAAAACATGTGAAAGCACTTTATTCCATTGGGCCCTTTCGCATTTTTACCATGTCACTAAAACTTTGGATAAAATGGCATATAACCATTTTTTTATTTTATTTTATCAAGGTTTTAACCTTTTTTTTTAAATAATTTACAACATGGAATATTATTTACAACATATGAAATATAATAATGATCAACTATAATAAAGCAATCCTATAAAAATTATAGGACCCTAAAAGTGGAGCTAGCTAGGGATGGCATGTCCTGGTGAAGTGTCAAGAACACTGTAGACTAGTAGCCTGATCCATTGGGCTGATCCCAAAACCTGCAACCTGTTCTACCATAAAACCTCTATGACTGAAAATCTTCAAATTGGAATCAAAACCATCCTGCACACTGAAAACTGAAATACACACTTGAACTGAAATTTGTACTGTTATCTGAAACTAAAACTTGAAAGAATGCTTATTTGCACTCTACCACCTACTCTAATATGATAAAATGACTGCCATACAAGTGATAACAAACATCTAGTGCAACCATTCAAGCAAATGGATACCTAACTGAAGTTTGCATTCCACTTCTTTAGACGGAAAAATAAATTCAGAAAATGGCAACTTAACTTTTCCACTGGATCTAATAGCTGCATTGATGAATGTAGAAAATTCTCCCTTCACCAATGACTGTAATAAACTGACCAAAGGATCATGGAAAACATGCAACATGAGATCTTCAGGATGATTTAAAATAGGGAAACAAACCTCATTCCAAACTGTTGTTTTACTTATGTGTTGAAACTGATTCTCTTCAAACAGAATGGGAGAAAACTGTTTTTCCTTGTTATTATCCACTATAGTCAAGTGTTATGAATGCTCTTGAATCTCCTCAAATATGCCAACAACATCATATGCAATAGGCAAATCCTTATCATTTGCTTGGTCACACAAAATATTACAAGGTAGTTACAAGCCCTCATTAATTTCAAGTGAAGGAATATGACTTGCATCAATATTTTTCCTTTCTTCATTAACTTCCAAGGAAGAAACTAATGATTGAGAACTTTTATTATCTTCTTCAAGGGCTGTAATTTGAGACAAGATATAAAATGAAAGATAATTGGAGACAAGATCTTCATCATTTAAAACTGATTGGTCTTTAATCACTAAAGAGAACACTACTTGTTGAAATTGTTCTTGTGGATCAAGAGAATTAAGCTTTGTTGGTTCTTCTTTCAGATCACAAGACTGTTGTAAATGAACAAATGAATGTTCAACAATATGCTCAATTACCTTTACTTGCTTATTAGTACAAGGAATTTGTTCTTTAATTTGATCTTCTACAATTGAGACACCCACAATGTTAATGTGTTCATCCATGGTATCTGAAATATCCTGTTGATTTTCACTACTGTCCTCTTCTTGATCGGGTTCAGGCTACTGACTTTATTCCTTTACCTCTGGCTGATCAGTTTGTTGTGGTGCTACAAAAATTATTTCCTGTGGGGAACCTTCATGAACATATAGACAACATACATCCTCTGTTTCTTCCTAAGGGGAAGACAATTCAAGCAAGACTTCTACTTTTTGTTCATAATGTTGAAAAGGATTTCCCTCTTAAGCCTGTAGTATTTCATCTTTTGTGAACTAATCATCATCATAATAATCCTCTAGATATAGAATAAAACTTTCAAAATGATCACAATAGTTTTAAATCAACAAAAAACATGAATAATCCTCTCTGTATTACTCACAAAAAATAGTATGAAAATGCTTTAACGAACATATACTAGCAGCAAGCAGATTTTCACAACAAGATCTAGCCTTTTCCTCCAAAGTTGCCATAAAAATTTTCATAAGACAATCTTCATGAAATTTGACTTTAAGCTTACGGATGTGCATATGAAACCTCAATAAATGTATAACAACATCATCTCCTTTTTTATCTTTAAACAATGGAAGATAAATTAACCAATCGCTGATGCGCACGGGATTTGGAAAACCTGGAATTCTTGATCTGTCCATAGGAGCATACCTGCGTTGTATTCTTGAACTCATTTTGAAAATAATCAATAATGGAATGGAGTCACCAGAAGTGCTTTACAATTTTGGATTCTTTGATAAGGGAGTAACCATGCAAACTTTGAGCTCCGGATTCTTGAAACATGGAGTCGCCAGGTGAATGATACAACCTTCTTGTGTCTAATCATTGTCCACCATCAGTAATGAGATGTAGAACTTGATATGATTTTTTGAGGAACATGAAATGTTCTCTCCCCAGTATGGTCGCCACTATGTTGTCATTCTGTATTTTTGAGGTTGAGGGAGTAAACACATTGGACATCATCAAAACCACTTTGGAAGTTGGGATCTAGCTCTGCTAGCTTTAGACGGGGATCTCTCTGTTTAATTTAGCTTTGTTTTTATATGAATTTTAGGCTAGTTCTGATTGTACTTGTTTGTTTTGATTGAAAGGTTTGGTTGATTTGAGTGCTATAATTCCATTGGGCTATGGATTCTATAAACTAAAACTAGATTTTGTTCATCAATTTTTTAAAGATTTCTCACAAGGCAAGCTAGGTGCAGTAAATGGATCTTTTCAGAGTTTGAATGGATGGTGGAAAAGTATAAGGGTAAGGTTTTAGTAGAGAACAAAGAGCAATTAAGAATTCTTTATCCTGACTTCAAAGGAAAACATTAAAATTAACAATAGCCAAAATAGGGCGCTCTTGATAACAAATCCTATTTATCACAGTTTTCGTTGATTAATTTAGATTTAGAAAAATAAAGGAAAGAAATAACAATGTTTAAGAGATAAATACAAGAAACACATCACCATTCAAGACACCACATGAATCATGTAAAAGGTCCCTGTATTATTGATGCTCCATTACTTCAAAATTACAATACACAGAAGGAAATTACATACAGAAATCAACCTCTATTACTTCAAACTAGGAAGTATTTATACAAATTCTAAACTAAAATATCTTGAAAAAATATCAAGATTTGTTACAAATATCTCAAACTATATTACACAAATAGAACTGAAAGATAGGACATCCAAAACTAATGAATCTACTTGGCACTATCTTTGTGGATTGTTGGTGAAAAAGAAGAGAAATTCGAATTTGATAGCAACTCTTATTTGATGAGGTGGCATCCAAGTCCCTAACTATCTTTGAGCTTTTTCATCCCGAAATTCTGAAACATAGGGTCCTGTAATACCTTTGTTTCTCCCTAAACATAATATATGTTAGAAAAATTAGAGAGGTTTTTGTAAAGTATGATATTGGAAACAACAACCTCTTTCCGTTTTTGAAAATTAATTTCCACATGCTCGGAAACCGCATTTGAAAACATTGACTAAAAATAGGAAAATTCGAGAAAACATGCCTGCAAAGATTCATTTGAATCTCCAAAACCATAATAGTTGTTACAAAATTGAGAGAGGTTTTTGTAGTTGAGTATTTGAGGAACAAAATATTTCTCCAGTTTCCCATGTTTCATCTCTGATTATCCACAATATTTTATACAAAAATGTGACTAAAATAGGAAATTTCTAGAAAATGTTCCTTCAAAGAATTATTAACATCTCCCAAACCATAACAGATGTTACAAAAATGAAAGAGGATTTGTGCATAAGGATGTTAGCAACAAAAAACTTTTTCTAATTTTTAAAATGCATTCTCAGTTGTTTGTAAACTATATTTGAAATTACTATGTTGTATAGGGAAAAACATAGTTTTACTTGACCATGAAATGAACCTATGACGTGGAGGTGTGAGGTGACATGGAGGTAGGGGATGATGTGGAGACATGATGTGGAGGTGATTCGGGAAAACGGTCCAAGTGGAATGTAGTTAGTGGTGTGGGAGCAACAGTGAGGTCAAATGTTAATTTCGTAACAAACATGGCCAGGTGTTGGGATAGGAGTGGAGGGGAGAGCGCGGGAAGAGCTAGTGGGAAAGGGGGGGAAGGTTGGCAGATTCCAAAGGGGGTATAAGGCGGTAAGTGGTATCGATCGGGGTGGGTGCAAAATGTAGGGGATCGGACACATAGCCACAGGACCCGGTGGGGAATACCACCTTTTCGGACCCCCCCTAGTGGTAAATCTAGGATGGAGAGGGGGGGGAATTGTTACAAGTCTATTTGGGCACATCACTACCATCATTCAGATTAGTATATTTAGGGCTCATCAAACCCTAATTCTATTGCCACATGTCCTAGACAAGTCATCACATTGAATGCCATCATTCGTGAGAAGTTTCTTGGCCTGAAGACATCATGAAATGACTCCTTGAGGGACCAGCACAGCCTTGGTCAGGGGTGAGTGCACTGCAGAGCACTTAGGCCCATTCAAGCCTGCTCTTTAGAGCACCTAGGCCCACTTTGACTTGCACTGGGCGAGATTGAGTGAATTCTTCATAGGGTTCTAGGAATATTCTTATCTTCTGGAGCATTCTAGAAGATTCCCACACTTATCATCTCTTATGAGCTCAAAATTGGATAGGGAATAAGTTAAGTAACCTCATATCCTCTCATCCCTTCCTCCATGGAAACTAAATCTAAGTTTGGAAGGCCATTCAATACCCTCATTTATGACCAAACTGCCTCCATTTTCCTATAAATTGAGCACTCATCTAAGTGATCAAGGGCTAGACTTTGAGAATTTGTAAGGAGATATTGTTGGTTTGAGGTTTGATATCATAAGCAAGTATTGTTATGCTACCATAGTGTGGTGCTTTTGATGTGATGAAGGATGGAACTCAAGCTGGATGAGTGACATGGGATCATACTTTTTTGTTTGTAACTCTTCCTTCTACTTAATAAATTTTTTTACACCCTTTCCCATATTCTTGTCTTTATGTATGATGATTATATGTGTAAATGCTTTTGATTCCATTTTCTTATAGTAGATAGATTTGTTGCTTTGATAGGTTTTTGTCTTCTGCTTATGATTGCAAGTACTTATCGAGTGGATTCAGTTCGAGAAGGAGCGACAGGAGCTATTCAAAGGAGACAAAGGGAAGCGAAGGATAACAAGTAGGTCCCTTGTCTTATTTATCTTCTATATAAAAATGTTAAACCCTTTAAATCTGTTGTTCTAAGTGTAGCTACCCACTTAGGGAAATTGTATTTATCCGTAGATGAAAATTTCCAAATAAAAAATTGGCAACTCCACTGGGGAATGATCATCATTCCAGGTAGTTTACCTTCATCCTAGTACACCCTAGTAGACTTTACTTGCTTCCATTGATCTTGTTTCATCCTTTTTTGAAGTGTTTTTTGGTAAAAATTGTGCTTGAAAGCCCCTAGAATGGCCTCTCTAGCACCAGCGCAGGCTTGGTAAAGAGACAGAGTGCTACAGAGCACCCTTCGCTTGAGGACAGTGCTTTGAAGCACATTGTCTCCCATTCAGGACTGCACTAATCCTTCTTAGATAAAAAATCCCACCTTTGACTTGATTTTTCCCAAATTTCCTTTTGTTTTTGCTTGCTGAAAGATCAATGATTGTTGTGTCTCTGAAATCAATTTGTGTTTCCTTTTCTAGCCTTAATTTGGCCTTGATTGTTTAGTGTTTCTTAAATGATTTCTTTATCACTATCAATTCATTGTCAAAGTTAACTTATAGTCGACTAAGATTTACTCAAAAAAAAGTGTCGTAAAATTCTTCATTTCTTTCGAAAAGGAACTATCGTAAAGTCTTCGTTCTTGCAAAAATATTGATTGATTGTATGTGCATTAGTTTCCTTTTGTTCATCTTAACATTAAGGGAATTGAAAAGAAAAACTTGCATCGTGCATTGAAAAAGTTTGTGTATGCTCATAAGAATAGCTAGGGAAAGTGCATTAGGTGTGCTCTTTGCTCTTTGTCAAAGATCTGATTGCTCTATCCCTTACTAGCTACTGTTTTCATTGTTAATTGATGAAAGAGTATTTCTCATGTTAGTTTCATTCTAGGAATTGCAAACATACATCACGTGGTGAACCTTGAAAGGTAAATTCTTAAGATTATCAACTTAAAAGTTATCTCAATTAACCTAATGGAGCATTGTAACTTAACGCATAACATTTAAAGGTCTAGGCTAGAGACATGTTCCGACGTTGTTAAACATAGCAGCTATCGCTAACTTGTCTGTGATACATTCCGAGTGTCATACCTAATTCCACGTACATGAGTATATCGTAGCTCTTCCACATACCTGCAAGTATATAGGGCAGTGTTACAGTACATAAAGTATAAAGGAGTGCTTTCACTGTGCAGTTTCGTATTAGACAACGCTAACACAGATTGGGCCTCCATGAAATTTCGGGTATATATGGGAGGACTACATTAGGTTGCTATCCATCCTTAGGTAAACAAGTTGGTTGGCTTGTACACTTTGATACGCCAAACACAACATTCGGGGAGATTGCCTGCATGTATGTTAAGTCCTTGGTTTACTGAGGCAGTATATTGCAGTTGACTGTTGCTTGGTAATCCTTTTGCCTAGATTATCCCTCTTTTGTTTTGTTATGTTATTTTGATTAAAATAAAATTAATTTACCACGGATAACATCCTCCACGCTCACTCCTTAATTGATATTAGGTTGAGACATAGGGCAACAACTCCAAGGTCCACCGATCAAGGAATTCCTTTTGATGGGAATCCTAGTCCTTTTCCTCCTTTCGAAAATATTGGTGCTCCTTATATGGCTACATTGTCCCATCTAGGATTTACCATTGGCTAGCCAGTATGGTTGTTTTCAACCTCCTTGGTTCAAAATGTCGTTATTTCTCCACAATCAAGTACTCCACCAACTGGAAAAAATCAACCTCCAATTGATCCTAAAGTTGACCCTTTGCCTTCTTCCTCATTTTTTTTCTTCCTCCCCTTCTTCCTCTTTGCCTGGTGAAAGTATTGACACTAGCAACCAGGTGGATAACAAGAATAAGAAAGGGAAGAAGAAGAAGAAGAAGAAAATTCAGCAGGGGGCAACCAAGCAACCATTGCTTCGAATTCAACTTCTGATGAGAAACCATTTGATAAGCCTCGAAAACTTCGATATCCTTACAAAATTTGTACAGGAGACCATCTTCTTCGAAATTGTCTTGATATTCCTCAGATATTAGAAGAATGGTCTTCTCATTCACATCATCCCATGTCATCAACTTCTGGAGATCATGTCGGTGACACACCATCAACTAGTGGTAGTAAAGTTCATGGAAATAAGGGTATAGTTAATTTTTGTTGTAGGTTATGTGAAGGGAATCACCCCATTCACCTTTGTCCCTATTTGGATGAAGCCAAAAAAGTGTTGGATAACCGTCCTGCTTCTCTGCGGTGACTTCCATCTGGTTACAGGAGACTCTCCCTTAATCCTTCACTAGTTGATAAAGTGACTCACCCAAATCAACTGTCGGTCAAACCCACTCTCTGAATATGAGTCCCATGAGTCTATACCTAACCAATCACAGGTCGAGGAAACAGTTGACCCGATTTCACCTTCAATTAACCGTACCTTTCCCATAGAGAGTGAATATGATACCACTCAGGTTCTTTTCGTTTCTTCAGATTCCAATGAGCTTGGGGGCAATCCTCTTGTTTCATCAAGACAGGAGGAAAATTCTCCCGCTCTCATAACTCAAGGGGGTAATTATCCCGTTCTTACGGTACCCCCTCCAAGTAGTCTGGTCACTTCCTTTGATTGGAATCAACTGGCAGAATGTCATCTTCCTTCTTATGTGCCTTTCCAAATCATAGTATAGGTTTGCAATATGATTGTACCTGGCACTATTATAGATGAAGGTGCATCTATGAGTATCCTTTCCTCCACTGCTTGGCAAGCACTCGGTTCACCGGCACTTGTGCCTGTTACCCAGAATCTGTTGGATTTTAACAGAGGAACCAGTCAACCATTATGGATCCTTCCTCAGTTGCCTATTACTTTTGGAGGAAAAATTGTTTATCTCATTGTGATGGTAGTCCCAGGCCCTTTAGATTACAATTTACTTCTTGGGCATGACTATGTTTATGACATGGGAGCTATTGTTTCAAAACTCTTTCGAGTGATGTTTTTCCTGCATGAAGGCAGAACTGTCACCGTTGACCATATTTCATTTCTCGGTCCAAATATGGTTTCCAGTCAACCATATTCCCTAAATGGTACTTTTGTCCCGCTGGTATCTTCCCCGCTACAGGTCAATTATGTGGCAACCCGTTCCATGCCTACATGAACTGACGATCAATTTTGTGATGTTGTACATTATGTACTGGGGGCATTGGAACCAGATCTTGGATTCCTTGTTATGGATCCCTTCCAGAGAATTTTTCTCCCTTCTAATGAGAACCTCTTGGAATTCATGACCTCTTATGGGTCATGAACAAGGAATATGAGGATAGTTCCTAGTCTTGTGTCAACCTCATTAAAAAATGAAACAAAGGGTATGAGCATAGTTCCTTGTCTTGTGTCAAGCTCGTTAAAAAATGAAACAAGGAATATGAGGATAGTTCCTGGTCTTATGTCAACCTCGTTAAAAAATGAAACAAGGAATATGAGCATAGTTCCTTGTCTTGTGTCAAGCTCATTAAAAAATGAAACAAGGAATATGAGGATAGTTCTTTTACTGTGAAAAGCTCATTAAAAAATGAAACAGGTCCCATGAGAATATTTCCTTGTCTTGTGTCAAGCTCGTTAAAAAAAGAAATAAGGAATATGAGAATAGTTCCCTGTCTTGTGTCAAGCGCGTTAAAAAATGAAACAAGAAATATGAGGATAGTTCTTGGTCTTGTGTCAAACTCAGTAAAAAATGAAACAAAGGCTATGAGCATAGTTCCTTTTCAAGGTTCCTGGTCTTGTGTCAAGTTCATTAAAAAATGAAACAAGGTCCCCTGGAGCAAAGTTCCAATTCGAGTCTTTGATTAGATCTCGTAAAATCACAATCGAGTCTTTCACTTGATCTCATAAATGAACCTTCATTCCATCCACCTCATAGCCATGAGTAGTCTACTTAGGTGAATGCAATGAAGCTTGGGGGGCATGCACCTAGAATTGAGTCATCATGCTGGGGGCATGTAAACAAATCTCAAGCATAGTTTTTAGTTTCAAGCTTGTGTAAAAATGAAACTGAATCCAAGCATATTTTTTGGTTTCAAGCTTGTGTAAACATGAAACTGAATCCAAGCATAGTTTTCTGTTTCAAGCTTGTGTAAACATGAAACTGAATCCAAGCATAATTCCCTATGGTTCAAGCTTGTGTAAATATTAACCCATCTATTTTAACCCTCGTGATTGCCACTCTATCAGCCTCTTCCGTTAGATGAGCCTTGGTTTTTCTCCCTCCATTGTCACTATCTGCTTAGCTGATCATACGATTTCACTTGGTTATTTTACCCTTTTTGAGGAACAATTGCAATTTGTGGTCTTATTAGCCAGCCTCTTCACATAAATCAACATGTCTTGAGAAGTTCCAACATTACCGAAACCAGTTGCTATCCTAGACACCACTCGTTCCTCCATGTGGAGTCCTCTTTAAGCTCTTTTCAAACTCTTGAAATATGAAACAATTGCCGAGCGCTTGTCCTTTTCAGCTCGTTAACGGATTGGAAATTACATCTGCTCAGTATAAGTTTAACCCTTTTCCAGACTGAAATATATTACTTACGAAAAAGGAATACGTTGATCAAACATTGCTGGGAACGGGATCCCCCAAGGACAGTTTTTGGGCTAAAAGCCAATGTTTTTGGTCAAATTCTGTAATAAAGTGTAAATCCTCTGCATTTTGTGATCGCGGAGTGCGAAGGTTTCATGAGTCATAAAGGGTTTTCCGCCCTTAATTTGTAAAACATAAAGTCAGTTGTAAAGATCTACCCATGGTTCGCAGACATTGGGATTGTGTAAAAAGAGCTAAGTAAGCTCTAGGTAGTCATAAGAAGTTTGGTACAAGTAGGACATCTTGAGCAATAAGGAAAGAAGTCTAAGTTTCAAGTCTTAGTGTAGGTAGAGGCTCTGCGGCTGAGTGCGCAAAGGCATAGGGTAGAAGTTCGCAGCTGAGTGCGCGGAACCCTGCAGCTGTGTGCACAGGGCAGATAGAGTATGTAATCATCTGAAGATATCAATAAAGAGAAGTATTCTACAAATTATGTGCCTTTGTTTCATGTTAATGCATCTTGACCTATTGTGTATGAATTTCATTTATAATGCTAATGTGGTGCATGAATGCATGTAATTACGTTGGTTAATTAAACGCAAGTAAGGATATCTATTTACGCGGTGCTAACTATGATTGTTTAATAAGATAAGTAAGACACTTAAGCTAGTTTTGGAATCAACACGATACACTGCCCTGACAGTGTGAAAGTACCTGAACCGTAGGTTAGGGCTGCGCGAAGGCCAATCATACCCCTTTTCAGAGGTATCGAAGGGTGGAGTAAGGGGCTAGATAGATAGAACCCTATAACTTAACGACCTGCGTGAAAGCAGGAATAGAAGGAATAAACTGAGATCACGACCATCTTAGGGTGCAGAAAATTGGTTCCAGCATCCCCCCATACTGATTCGGGTGAGACTTCGGTCTGCGCTCTGGAGCTGATGCCGAAAGGGCCAGTAGTGTGGGGATTTTTTTGGCTAACTAACGTTGAACCTGGTCAGGTCCCACCAAGCCAAGAAATGGTTCTGTTGTTGGGACCAGAATCTGCATAAGAGATGTGTGATGTCGTATCACTGGAATCCAACTAAGAAAGAGATTGAAGACTGGTTGGATAGGAAGATCCACAAGATCTTTTCTGTTCCTTTCCGGTTGAGCTATACGAGTGGATCACGAGGCTAACTGATAGCCAAGGAAGGTGGAGACTTGACGGTCCTATTGTCTGGACCCTGGAGTTAGTACAAATATTGGAAGCCTCTAAGGATAAGATCGCCTGTGCTGTTGATCATTGGCTCGAATGCATCATAGGAGGATTTGTGACTGAATTCACGGTTGATACCTTAGTCAGCTACAACGAGGCGGAGAGACACTTTTCCAAAGGTCCATGAGGTAAGTACTTGAAGTCTTTAGATACTTGGATTAAAATGTTATTGTGCGAAAAAAGGGTTGTGCAGCTACCTTGATGTTCAGAGCTACGGGAAGCAGAAAGGCTTATAGGAACAAAGGAAGAAAGGGTCTTGAATATAGTCCATTGATTTCACCTCCATTGGGTGATGGGGAGGGAGTAGCGTAGGCTTCTCCGCGAAGTGATATTCAGTTAATAAGACAAGGATTATCACAATTGCCACCTCCAACTTCACCACCATCACCTGCGACTTCACCCGTACCGCCTCCACCTTCATTGTAGTTCAGTATGGAAAATTCAGTGAAGTTTCCTTTGTTCAAAGGCTTGGGAAATAAAGACCCAGAATAGTTCTGGTTCATCGTGAAAGCTATATGGGAAGCTCAGGGCATCACAGATTATCACATGTTGAAGGAAACACTAGTTAGTGCTTTGCAGGATCGTGTGCTAACCTGGTACGTCAAGTACTCTAATGATAACTCGAATGCTGGTGTGGCGGACATCCAAAATGCTCTGAATAAAGAATTCAGTGGGCCTAAATCTAAGACACAGTTAATTGTGGGGTTCAAAGAAATCACGATGAAACCAGGTGAGACACCTTGGGAATTAGATCAAAGGTTGAAGTGTAAAGTCTGCGAGGCTAACATGAACTTAACAGATGGACAACACCGCAAATGGTTCATGGCTTCGCTCCTGCCACACCTAAGGGTTGCGTTATCACAACAAAAGATAATGACTCAGGTAGAGGCCTTGGAGATTGCAATGAGACTGCATGAAACTCCGATGCAAGATCCGAATCTAGGGGTTCAATAGATCCATGCGTAGTTGCAAAATATTTGCCTTGAAATGCAAATTTTGAAGCAAGACAAAATAGTTCGACCAGAGGTGCGTGAAGAGGTATGGTGCCTGAAGTGCAAGTGTTAGGGGCATGACAAAGACCATTACTCGATCTTTGCAAACTATATTGCAGGAGGAGGATCGATGCCTTTGAGGCTGGAAGCTCAAGCAAGACCAAGCGCGGGGCCTGCATTGTGGTGCACTATATGTCAGGTAGCAGGAAAACATATGACAGATAATTGTCATTTGCTGCAGAAGTTTGTACAAACACCGCAACAACTGTTATGCAACTTCTGTAGGTCGGTAGGGCATGATGAGCGCAATTGCAGAAGCTATGAATTGATGATGTATAGAACACCTGCCTATAGGGTTCATGGAAAAATACGCCCCCCTGACCATAGCGTGGGGATGGTGCGAATGAATTTCAGGGGTGCAGACGAGGTTGAGGCAAAGGAGGACCTAGTAGAGGCCGGGGGTAGCTAATCTACTACAATTGCGGAGGACCAGGACACTATGCCCGTGATTGCACTAACCCAACACGTCCGTCGTGCAAATATTCCACTTTGTTTGATCATGAAATGGAGGACTGTCCTACACTGATAGCAAGGATATGTGACAAAGGGGCACTACCCCCTTAGCTGACTCAGAACCTGTAGATGATGAGGTCTGAGCCTCACGAAGAGGATCCGAATGCGAACATAATGCTCCTAAGTGGAGTTGGAACAAGGGATGATAAGGAGAAACAACCTGAAGATAGCCATGGGTTCACAAAGCTCTAATGAAGGAGGTTGAATTTGATTTGGAATGTGTGTGCGAAACATTCATGGAAGCAAAGAAGAGCTTCACTGAGGCCTCCACCTCAGGGAGCAAGGATAAGCCTGATCAAGAGATGGACCCTTCTATGCTTACAACCTTCCTAGAAACCTACATGAAGTTGCTGTGCAATAACAAGGCTATGAAGGGATTACAAGAGATTATAAATAGATGCGCTGGAAACACTCTAGGTTAACCGCTCGTGGTACGAAAGATTGGTAAGCATAAAACAAGGACAAGACGAGAGATGAGGCTCCCTACACAGATAGGAGAATACGAAATGGATTAGGTTATTTTGGATATGGGGTCAGACGCGAATGTCCTATTGAAGCAGACCTAGGAACGGATGGGAAGACCTATGCTGCAGTGGTCTCTGATTCAGTTAAGGATGGAAAATTAGCAAAAGATCATCCCCATGGGGCGGTTGGAAGGGGTGACTGTAGATATTGAAGGTGCAAGCATGTTGGCTGACTTTGAGGTAATAGAAATTGTGGATGATAGCAACCCCTACCCTGCACTCCTTGGCATTGATTAGGCTACTGATATGAACGAGGTAATCAACCTAAAGAAGCGAAAGATGATATTCGAAAAGAAATCGCTCTGTGTAATAGTACCCCTAGATCTTGCTAAGGGATCACGCTGTACTGAACCAGTCCATGATTATGAGAGCGATGACGATTTCGACTACATATATAAGATAACAGCACGAGACCAAAATTGGGTGAATCCAATAGAGGATAGATGAATTGCATGGGATCACGAGAGTTCTTGTACCTTGGATTCTCATGAAGAATTAGAGCGATGGAAGAATCAGTTACATGAAGTAACCACACTAAGCTATAACATGATGACCCGGTCACTGTGCTGTGTGTCGTCGTAGGTAACAAATCCACCTACTTATGATGGCATGAATGATGTAGATATCGTTTTGGATGCATTTGAGAGGGAGGTACCAGAAAAGCAGCGCTTCCAGGCTTTGGACTGGGCATTGTGTGCCACGACCACAAGGTGGTGGGGTACGCACAAGGGTAGATTTGATGATTGGTGTGAATGTAAGAGGCTGATGAGAACACACTTTGGGAAGCCGAAGGTACGAATGACAGAAAAATATGACAGGAAGGACGATCCACGCACACACTTAGCCAAATGGGTCGAGGCTTATGGAGCGAAGCCCCAACCTAAATGGGTGCACTTGTTCTGTCACACCTTGGATGTCATCTCAATGAACTAGTACTTAGAAACAAAGCTTTGCCATGGTATAGGTGAATGGGATATTCTGCGTGAAGGATTCATAATGACATTCAGCTTTGAGGATGGGTTTTACTGTATTGACGAAGCGCTACAAGAAGTGAAAGCAGCAATCTTTAGGATACCACAGGATCCTTTGGACCTGATTCAACCTGATTGGACTACTCAATTGACTCATGCACTGGAATGCTATAACGTGACTATTGAAGAAGAAGATGAGGATCCGCGAAATATTGACATCCCTGAAACCGAATGTCGTTGCAAGGTTAAAGGACTGTAGATTGAGAATCCTGATATAACCATGCCACTGAAAATGAAACAGGTGAATATTGGTATGGAGGCAGAGCCCAAATTCACGAAGATTGGAGATTACTGGGATGACGCGATGGTGGATAAAGTCATTGAATTGCTCCATGAATACCAGGATCTGTTCCCTACCAAGTTTACAGATCTAAAAGGAATAATAGGAGACTGGGTGTTATGAAGATCACATTGAAGCCCAACACGAAGCCGATTAAGCAAAGACCTTACCGTGTCAATCCGAAATATAAGGAGAGGGTCTGCTTAGAGATAGATAATATGCTCGTGGCAAGCATCATTGAGCCTCTAGAAGAATCTGATTGGGTAAGACCAATGGTGGTACAGGAAAAGAAGCAGAAGGATGAGATAAGGATATGCGTAGATCTTAGGAATTTGAATGACGCCTGTGTACATCATCCTTTCCCGACCCCATTAACTGATGAGGTGTTGGAAAATGTAGGTGGCCAGGAAGCATATTCCTTCATTGATGGGTTCTTTGGGTACCATCAGATCAAAATGGCACTGGAGGATAGGAGCAAGACAACCTTCGCGATTAAGTGGGGATGTTTTCAGTACATTGTAATGCCTTTCGAACTGAAGAATGCGCCTATGATTTTTTTGCAAATAGTCATTGCTTCGTTCAAGGAATTTATTCATAAGTTCCTGGAAGTGTACTTTGATGACTAGACTGTGTTTGGGCTGGTGAAATGCCATGTGGCAAGTTTGCGCTTGATACTAGATACTTGTCAAAGATACCAAATCGCGCTCAATCTTAAGAAATGCTTGTTTTATGTTCCTTTTAGGACCGTATTGGGTCATGTGGTTTGTAGACAAGGAATGATGGTAGATCCTGCGAAGATCGCAGTGATACTTAACTTAGAAGCACTTAGGAGTGTGAAACAGTTGCGCGCTACCCTAGGGCATACTGGATATTATAGAAAGTTTATCAAGGGATATGCCCAAATCACCGCACCTATGGAGAAGTTGTTGAAAAGGATGTCACATTCTGCTGGAATGAGGATTGTAAGAAAAGCTTGGATGTATTGAAGGAAAAGATGGTCACCACACCGATTTTAGTCTTCCCAGATTGGAAGAAGGAGTTTCATGTACATGTCGACATGTCACGTATAGCACTGGGAGCAGTACTGACACAGGCTGGCAGAGGAGACTTGGACCATCCTATCGTGTTCGCAAGTAGGAGGTTATACAAGGTGGAGAAGAACTATTCCACCACCGATCGCGAAGGGTTAGCCATGGTATACACGCTCCAAAAGTTTAGACACTATTTTCTGGGTGGCCATTTTAATATGTATACAGATCATTCTGCGTTGAAATACTTAGTTAATAAGCCTGTGTTGTAGGGGAGAATCTGCAGGTGGTTGTTATTGTTCCAAGAGTATGATTTTGAAGTTATTGTAAAGCCTAGACGACTGAATGTGGGACTAGACCATATGTCGCGCATCGAAACAGTGGAAGAGCCCACTAATTTGGAGAAGGTATTTCCCAACACGCAGCTATTTGCAGTGCGTGTCGTGGATGGTCATTTTGAAGATATCATACACTTCCTAACAATAGGAACTGCCCCAAAAGGATACACCATCTAGTAGAATAAGGAGGTAGTGGTGTGCGTGACAGACTTTTTTGTCATTTCCGAGCATCTGTACAAAATGGGGTCTCATGAGATATTACGATGATATATCCCAGAGAGCAGTATCCTCACAGACACTCATGGGGGTGTCGTGTGAAGACATTATGTAGGGAGAGCGACCACGCAAAAGATTCTATGCGCAAGGTTGTGGTGGCCAACCCTCCATTAGGATTCAAAAACATACTGCAAAGCATGTGATGTATGTCAAAGGACCGCCAGACCATCATGAAGGGATAAGCTGCCTCTAAATCCACAGGTGACATTACAAACCGTTGAAAAATGGGCGATAGATTTTGTGGGACGCATTCAACCCCAAGGGAAGAAGACAGGAGTGAGGTATATTATCACTGCGACAGAGTATTTGACTCGATGGGTGGAGGCACAGCCTCTAAAGGATTGCACAGGCGTGACTACTGCAAAGTTCCTCTTTGAGTATCTATTGACGTGATTTGGGTGTCCAAAGATTTTGATGAGTGATCGAGGTACGCACTTTTTGAATGAGACGATCAGCGCGCTGACGGAGGAATTTCAGGTATATCACTACAAAAGCATGCTTTATCACCCACAGACTAACGGGACAGTGGAAGCATTCAATAAAGTGTTGGAAAACATGCTGATCAAGGTTTGGAATGCTCAGCGAAGTGATTGGGACCTACGCATACCCCAGTACTATGGGCCTATCAGACGAAATGCAAGAATTTGACTAGACAAACACCCTTTAGGCTTGTATATGGTGTTGAAGCAGTGATGCCCATGGAATACATTGTGCCTAGTATGCGCATCATGGCACTCACAGGTATGATGGATCGCAGAGCCCTTGAAGAGAGGCTCACGCAGCTGGCTGAGCTTAATGAAGAAAGATTTCTAGCTGGATTTCACCGACAGGTCCAAAAGTAGCACTACAAAGCATGGCATGATTGGCACATTAAGCTATGCACCTTTAAGGTAAATGACCTGGTTTTGTTATATGACAGCAAGTTTGATAAATTTCCTTGGAAATTCAGAATGCATTGGTGAGGGCCCTATTCATTAAGGAGATTACTGATGGAGGAGCGGTTCAGTTAGTCAAATTGAATGGAGATCCCTTTCTAGGAAAGGTGAATGGCAGTCACTTGAAGCCATACACTGGTGGTCCGGCCATGTGACTATATGAAGGTAGCACAGTCTTAGTGCTCCAGGCAGCTCAAAGGAGGCACAAGACTATAAACTACACTACCCGGGTTGGGGAGCTGCACGATTGGAGGATTGTGCGAAGCAAGGAAGTGTCACAAGGCTCGCAACAACGTGAAGGGAGTTGCGCTACCCAGGGAGAAATCATGCAGGTCAGCCAGAAAGAGACCGTTGAAGTCATTGTTCATGATTTGACGGTAGAAATGCCGCTCCGGCAGACATTTAAGACAAAATTTATGGGTTAGATCCTTGAAAATTTGCCACCAAACTGGGATTAATGAACCGGATTTGGGGGGAATGGTTGGATTTGAATTCAAAATGCCCTATAAATTACAGGTGGCTGCCCAGTGACAAACACTTGGCATTTTGAGAATTGAGTTGTTGAGCTCTCAGGTGCACATGAACTGAGAATTCTTCGAGGCTTTGATAAAGAACCTAGCGTTTGCGAACTTACCAGAGACATTGCGAGCACTGTTGGAAAGCGTTATGTCGGTACACATAGAAGATATAGATATCAAAGAAGTAGCAGAGGAGTTGGTGCTAGAAACTGTGATGGAGGCCAAAGAAGTTGCTCCAGAGGTTGCTGAAGTATTAGCGGAAGTCCCTAAATCACCAAGGACGTCGAGACCAAAGTCCACCCCAACCAAGGATAGCACGAAGAATAAGAAGGGTAAGCAGCCTGCAATACTAGTGTGCGTGTCACCAAGAAGAAACCCACCGAAGGACAGGTCCATCACATAGGAGAAGGGAAAAACCATCAATCGCGAGTTGGAGGAGGAAGAAATCGAAGACATCCCAATGGATGATGAGGATGTGGGCATAGACATGGAGGAATTTGAAGCCCAGGGTGCTGATCCTATCAATCGATTTCCTAATTACATCCCTCCGTGCAAGGGAAAGGCCCAGGTACCGAAAGATATCAACGAGAGCAAGGTCCCCTTGCAAACCCCTCTGCTACCGGATGAAATTGTTTTTGAAGGACTGTGCTTAGCGTGGGTTCCTTTGTTGAAACTTGAAGACTAGGACTTGGTTGACCATGTGAAGTTCCCACACTTAGCAACTGAGCAGTTGATGTGTCACATTATCGATACAAACACTAGGTTACCGCATTAAAGCCGCGAAGGTGGCTCAGAGGAGTAGACATGGAAGGTTTTCTCAATATGCTATGGGTGCTGCACTACAACCGCACCCTGATTATAGTCTTGGTCACCAAGCAGATGCTATGCTTGGTGCATGATGGGTGTCTGTGGCTGGAGGAGCCAATACCCATCACTGACAGATTGATCCACAGGATCACGCTGTTGCCCTACATAGGACAAAATCCAGCCATGATATTTGGCAGAAAAGGTTGTGAGCTGGCCCTCGCGGAGGCCATGAAAGAGAAGTTTAAGTTGGTAAAGTAGCTACATTGATATTCCATATCCAGCATTTGTGACCCTGTTATAAAGGTGGCTACGTAGATTTTAGCAGGGAAGTTGATGAGGAAGTGTTGCTCTGATGAGGTGTCGATGCTTGTCATCGCACTAGCAGCCCAGTGCGCCGAAGAAGTTTAGTTCAATTGGGCAGACTATCTCCGTGGTGAGTTGCTAGTGAACTGTCGCGAAGCACAGGATCTCAGCAAGACGTTCCACTAAGCGTGGCTCTTGCTATCTATGGTGCTGGTAGCATGGGAGCTACGAGAGGATAGCCAATTCCCTTCAGTTGCGCCAAACCTACAAGAAGCAACGAAGTACATCAAGGACAACAAGATCTTCTGGATCTCAATGGAGATAAACATCTGCATGGCCATCAATCACAAACCATGGTTGTCGCCTATGGTGTTTGCCAACTTTTAGGGCTACGCAGAGTTTAAAGCAGATTTTCACCATGTGTCGATCAGGGCGCAGAAGGACCTTGCACAGAGATGGTATGAATTGCCTTACCTAGCAACAGATGATGCCATTGATGTAGTACTTGATCATTGGCCGGTACAATGGCACACTATAGCAGACTTGGTGGTGGGAGGGAGTAAGTTCGCTGTGCAGCACAAGAAGGAGGAGGCCAAGCTCAAGATGGTGCAACTGGCCGAAAAGAGAAAGAAGGAGGTCGCTAACAAGGCCTAGGCAGAGTGTGATGCCACTCAGTAGAAGGAGAAGCAAACAGGTGGAACAGAGTGGGGCTCTGAAAAATGCGCGAGGTCACCTTCACCTGAGATAGAGGATGAGACAGACATGCAGACAGAACAACATGGCGCGGACCCATAGGCGACGTCCGCCCGTATCAAACGTCCAGGGGAGCAAGAGAAATGAGGGTACAAGAAGAAATCCAAGGCTACTAAGACATCCCTAGACCCAATCACCCTCACTGAGGGCGATTTGCATGACATCGGTGACATGGTGTGAGATGTCACCGCAGAGGCCCTACAATAGTTTGAGCAACAACAACAACTAGTATTGGGGGCTATCCAGATAGGTCTGCAAGAGCTGTAGACCCACGTGTCACAAGCTGGCACAGTGTCTACCAGCCTTACTATCGGCACTTCAAAAGTTACCAAGATGTTGCGCGTGAAGGCCTCCAACGGCGATAGTGATGCCTCATGGAGCATTGACCATAGAAAATGAAGTTGATGGGCCCACTGTCAATGCCCGTAAGGGAGTAGGGTTGAATTTGGTAGTGCTCCCCTGTGAAATGCTCCACCTCTTGCAAGATGGAGTGATTGCGGAGCTGAGGGCCTGTGAGTATCACGCCCTCCAAATGATTAGTGAGCAATGGATTAATAATGAGAAGATGGCACTACAGCGAGACTCTACCATCGCTACTATGACTGAGGCAACCAACCAAAACAAGTGTATAATGTAGGTCATTGAGGAGGCATGTTGAATGGTCCTAGAGTTGGCCATTCTTGAGGAAGAACCAGTCGAGGTGTGTGTCTGCAAGCTGGCTACAGGGGTGCGCGATGCTCATACAGAAATGGCGAGGGTTCAGTTGGAGTTGAACTTGCAGATCACCGAGTTATATTTGAAGGACCAACCTTCTACCCTACCAGAAGTAAAGGAACAACGTACAACTGTTGTCACAGAGGCAATAGTGGCGGTTGACAATGCAATAGCAGACTGCACACAACTTTTTGAGCAGTCATTCGAGGTCCTGACGAGCTTGTAGGAGGACCCTAATCTATAGTGACTGGAGATAGAAGCGTGTGAGCTATAATAGTGCTATGATGAGGTCAAAGGCACAACGTGAATCGTCATGCTCACACAGAGACTGGAAAAGCTGCAGGAGGCCAAGTAGCTGAAAGAACAAGTGGATGCAGCGCTGCACAAGGAAGCAGTGCTGAAGGCACCACTGAAGCCCTGGTTGGATGAGGCTTACAGGGTCACAGCCTCTATCGAAGGAAAGCTTGTGACTCTCCAAGCAACTCAACAAAAGCTTCATGCCAATAGTTTAGGAGCAATGACTGAGTAGATGGTTGAAGACGTGAAGCATGCAGGCACACAGTGCATTGCTAAGGTTGTAGTCATATGGGTTGAGCTAGGAGGTCTTTGTGCTAAGATCTCTGCACCTGTCGAGTGACTCAAGGGTGAGTCATGATGTTTGTGTTGGGGGCCTGTTGGGAACGTGATCCCCTAAGGATAGTTTTGGGGCTAAAAGCCCATGTTTTGCATCAAATTTTGTAATAAAGTGTAAAGTCTCCGAATTTTGTGGTCGTGGAGCATGAAGGTGTCATGAGTCATAAAGGTTTGTCCGCCCTTGATTTGTAAAACATAAAGTCGGCTGTAAAGATCTACCAAAAGAGCTAAGTAAGTAAGCTCTAGGTAGTCGTAAGAAGTTTGGTAGAAGTAAGATGTCTTGAGTGATAAGGAGAGAAGTCTAAGTTTCAGGTCTTAATGTAGGTAGAGGCTCTACAGCTGAGTGTGTAGAGGCCTAGGGTAGAAGTCCGCAGTTGAGTGCACAGACCCCTGCAGCTATGTGCGTAGGGAAGATAGAGTCTGTAATCATCCGAAGATATCAATAAAGAGAAGTATTCTACAAATTGTGTTTCTTTGTTTCATGTTAATGCATCTTGACCTATTGTGTATGAATTTCATTTATAATTCTTATGTGGTGCGTGAATGCATGTAAGTACGTTGGTAATTGAACGCAAGTAAGGATATCTGTTTACGCGGTGCTAACTGTGATTATTTAATAAGATAAGTAAGACACTTAAGCTAGTTTGGGAATCTGCATGATATACTACCCTAACAGTGCGAAAGTACCTAAACCGCAGGTTAGGGATATGCGAAGGCCAATCGTACCCCTTCATGGAGGTATCGAAGGGCGGAGTAAGGGGCTAGATAGATAGAGCCCTAGAACTTAATGGCCTACGTGAAAGAAAGAATAGAAGGAATAAACCAACATCACGACCATCTCAAGGTGGCGAAACTTGGTTCCAACATCCCCCCATACTGCTTCGAGTGAGACTTCGGTCCGCACTCCACGGGCTGATGCCGAAAGGGCCAATAGTGTAGGTATTTATTTGGCTAACTAACGCTGAACTTGGGTCAGGGCCGACCAAGCCAACAAACATGGTCAATACGTTCTCTCTTGTATTATTTTACGCGTTTTCAGACTTGAGAGACAAACTTACGAAAAATAACTTGTGGAGTTTTCTTTTGGTCCCTTTTCAAACTCTCTAAACATGAAAAGGACCGAGTTATCATTGTCGTTAAACTCGTTAAAACATCAAATAGTGACAAACTTGTCCATCATGACAAAATCGAGTTTCACCTTCGCTAGACTCGTTAAAATATCACATAGCAATGGATTCACCTGAAGGGTGGAATTATACAACAAGCATATGTTATCCTCCTCAATCTTGATAAAAAATAAATAGGTACTGGTCTACAATGACTAGGGAAAATGGGAAAAGCGGTAAACCACTTTATGGTAGTAGGTCGCTCTTGAACATGACACTTTCACTTCATCACTTGTGACTACTTGGGTTGGGTTATTTGCTTGATGTTTATCACACCTATGGTCTATCATACCATCCATTACTTTGATTTTGAATCAATGCTGCAAATTCATTCAGTGTCGCTGACATGTTCAAGAGAAGTCACTCAGTTAAATTCATCCTTTGCAATACTCATAAACCTTCATTTTCATGACCGCCATCCCTGAACCTTGTGTCATTAGTCAAATTCTGTCTCCAAAAATCATTACACTCATTTCGTGCATTGATGTGGGATACATCAAGGCCATCCTATGACGAGTCACTTCTTGTCAACTTGAGCACATCATCCAAGAAGTTGAATTAGAAACACCCTTTCAGTACCTTGGGGCTTGCATACATCAATGGCAAGTTTCTCGCTTCCGGTGATAGGTTGACATCATTGGCCTTCGACCGAAAGACTTTTTATGGTGTTCGACATCAAAACATCCATTCACACCATGCAGTACCTTGAGAATCATTATCATTATCGAGGATCTCCCTCGTTTCTGTTAATGGCTTACATCAGAAAGGATATGAGCCGTTTATCAAGATCAGTGGGGAATCCCGAAGCTTTCACCGTGGCCTCCTTTAATCAGAAACGACACAATGAACTTTATGAACATGCATTTTTATTTTTTCTTTTGAACTTAGGATAAAGTTTAGAATATAAAACATGTGAAATCACTTTATCCCATTACGCCCTTTCTCCTTTTTACCATGTCACTAAAACTTTGGATAAAATGGCATATAAGCATATTTTTTTTTTTTCTCAAGGTTTTGACCTTTTTTTAAAATAGTTTACAACATGGAATATTATTTACAACATCCAAAATATAATAACGATAAACTATAATCAAGAAATCCTATAAAAATTATAGGACCTTAACATGGTTTATGAACCACCACATTCCAAAGATAGATATGAGGAATTTTGATGGCAAGGATCCGGTAACTTGGATACTACAAAAGGAGCAATATTTTGATCTACATGATGTGCAACCCTCACAAAATGTACGTATTACATCTTTATATTTAGAACCCAATCAGTTTGTATATTATATATGAAATTGTTCGTGTAAACCACTTGTCACATAGTCAATTTTTACGGAGGAAATGATAGCATATTATGAAGATACAAAGAGTAACACCTTCTTTAGCCAATTGATAAATCTCAAACAAAAGGGTTCAATGGCAGATCACATTGAAGACTTCCAAAAATTGAATATTAGGGTAATCGGTATTCCAGAGGAGTAGAGGATTGATGTCTTGATAGGGACTTTAAAATATAACATCCAACATGAGGTTCACCTTTGGGAACCTAATTCACTGGAGAAGGCATTTAGGGTGGCAAGAAAATTTGAAAACAAAATTATGGCAACAAGGAAGTCTACCACTCACAACTATAAACATGGAAGTGTTGTTGCTCCTAGACTTCCACACCCTACACGGTTGACACCAAAGCAATTGGAGGAAAAAAGATCAAAATAGCTTTGTTAAAATTGTGATAGAAAATACACTAAAGGCCATAAGTGTGTTGAGAAGAAATTATTCTACATAGATTGTGAAGAGGAGGAAGAAAAGGAACAAGAAACATCAAAAGAGGAGGATATACACCAAGAACGAGCCCTAGAGAAAGAAGAAATGAATCTGAACATATATTGTAATGCATTGACAATAATTACCACTCCTAAAATATCAAAATAGAAGGATATATCAAGAAGAAAAAGGTAATAGTGTTGATTGATTCGGGTAGTACCCATAATTTTATTTATTGTAAGATAGCCAAGGAATTGAATTGCTTCCTATATCCAGCACTAGAGTGTCAAGTGATGGTTGCAAATGGAGGAACTATAAATTTCTCTAGAAAGTGCCATAATATCAAGGTAACCATGGGAGAATATGTATTGAATAGTCCAATGCTATCCATTCCAATGAGTGGTGCTGATTTTGTACTAGGAGTCCAATGGTTACAATCTTTGGGGATGATAACTTTCAATTTTCAAGAACTTTTCTTGAATTTTTTTTGGGAAGGAAAGGAAGTTGAATTAAGGGATATCGCAGGGAAACTAAGAAAGATAACCAGCTCTAATGGCATGACAGATATGTTAAGAAAGAACAACGAGACGTAATTGCACAATTATGCTCACTAGGCGTTCAAACATTGAAATCATTTATTTCTCCAAATCTCCAAAAAGTCTTGGACAATCATTCCAAGGTGTTTGAGTCTCCTAAAGGCCTCCCACCTATTTTTGATCATGATCATGCGATTCATTTTATTTTAGGAAGTTTTCCCCCAAACATCATACCTTACCAATATCCTTATGCCCAAACAAGTGAAATTGAACGTATGGTTGCAGAAATGCTAGAGGCTGGTATAATTCAACATAGTCAAAGTTATTTCTCTGCTCTAGTAGTATTGGTGCACAAGAAGGATGGATCATGGCGTATGTGTTCAGATTATAGGGACCTCAAAAATCTCACTACAAAAATAATTTTCCCATTCCTATAATTGATGAATTGTTGGATGAATTACATGGAGAAATTTACTTCACCAAGCTGGATCTTAGTTCAAGATATCATAAAATTACAATGAAGACTGAACACTTTCCAAAACAACATTCAGAACTCATGAGGGTTATTATGAATTTTTGGTCATGCCTTTTGGCCTTACTAATGCACCTTCCACATTTCAAGGTTTGATGAATTCCATTTTCAAACCCTTCCTTAGAAAATTTGTGTTAGTATTTTTTGATGATATACTAATCTACAATAAGTCTTGGAAGGATCATGTCAACATGTTGACAGGGTACTCAAACGATTGGCATGGAAACATTTATATGAAAGAACCTCCAAATGTTTCTTTGGAGTACAGGAGGTGGAATATTTGGGTCATATTGTATCTCATGAAGGTGTTAAGGTAGACCTTAACAAAATTACAACCATTAAGGAATGGAAAATCCCCACAACCATAAAGCATCTTCGAGGATTTCTCAGGTTGATAGGGTATTATCAAAAGTTTGTTAAGAATTATGAGAGAATAGTAGAACCTCTAACATCATTACTGAATAAATATGCATTTTATTGGATTCTAGAAGAAATGAAGGCCTTTGAACATCTTAAAGAGGTAATGTGCCAAGCACCGATCTTAGCTATGCCATACTTCACAGTTTTTTTTATTATGGAATGTGACACTTCAAGAAATGGAATTGGTGTTGCTTTAATGTAAGAAGTAATACCCATTGCTTCTGAAAGTCATCCAATCAAAGGAAAGTATTTACACAGACCTATTTATGAGAAGGAAATGTTGGCAATACTACATGCGCTAAAGCAATGGCGATCTTACCTAATGGGAATACACTTCAAGGTAAAAATAAATCATGATAGTATTAAATAATTTTTGGAACAAAGATTATATTTAGAATAGAAGAAAAAAAGGGTGACAAAGATGTTGGGTTATGACTTTGAAATCATCTACAAAAAATGGAAGCAAACTTTTGTTGCAGATGCACTCTCAGGAAAGGATGAGGATGTGGAAGCATTTCTTTGTTCCATTTCTATTATCTAACCTAAGTGGACAACCAAAGCAAGGGATGAATGGAAGAATTATGAAGATGTGTCGTTACTCATTCAAAATTTGCAGCAAGATCCGAGTGCATCTGATACATTTAGCTGGAAAAATCGTTCATTATGGTATGAAGATCACATATATCTTTGTAAGAATTCCCAACTCAAACAAAATATTCTTTTGGAATTGCACACCTCTCCCTTAAGGGAAAACTCAGGATTTTTAAAACTTACCATAGGGTCAAGAAATATTTTTTTGGGATGGCCTTAAATATGGTATTCATAAATTTATGGTTGAATGTTTGGTTTGCCAACAAAATAAAGTTGAGACAATTAATACCCTAGTTCTACTACAACCTTTAGCCATTCTAAATCAGTGTTAGGAGGAGGTATCAGTGGATTTTATCACAAGTTTACTCAATTCTAAAAGAAAGTGTGTCATCATGGTGGTAGTTGATAGACTTATCAAGTATGCACAGTTTTTTTCATTATCTCATCTTTTTAAAACCAACAAAATTGCTACTTAATTTATGGAAACAATTCAAAAGCTTCATGGAAATCCAAAGATTATAGTTAGTGACAGAGAACCCATTTTCACTGGAAATTTTTGGACGAAATTATTTTATTCTCTTGGTACTCAATTAGCTCATATCTCATCTTATCATCCTCAATTTGATTGGAAAATTAAGATAGTGTAAAAACGTTTGGAAGGATATATTCATTTCTTTGTATCTGACAAACAAACATACCTCTAGTTGAATGGTGGTATAACACTTCCTTCCATACTGCAACCAAAATGACCCCATTTATGGAATTTTATGGATATCATCAACCATCTATCACATCATCTTTAAGAGAAAATTCTAAGTTCCAAGCAGTGGAAGATCACATCGAGCATCAATAACAAGTTCTCCAACTCTTAAAGGATAACCTCACTCTGTCACATAATCGAATCAAACAACAGGCAGATCAACATCGCAGTGAAAGAAGTTTTGATGTAGGTGACTGGGTATTTTTATGGCTACAATCATACAAAAAAATGTCTCTCAAGAAATATAAGAAGGACAATAAATTATCACCCAAGTACTACAGTCCTTACAAGGTGTTGCAAAACATTGGTACTATTGCATACAAATTGTAGCTACCTGCATCTTCTTGAGTACACCCTATTTTCCATGTTTCATGCTTAACGAAGGTTATAGGTGACAATCTTCCAGCTCAAACAATGTTTCCAGAACTTGAAAAAGAAGAAAAAATCATATGTGAGCTTGAAGCAGTCGCAGAAACAAGAAAACAACAACTAAGGAATCGATCAATTTTAGAGTATCTCATTAAGTTCAAGAACTTACCCGCTGAAGACTCCACATGGGAGGATGATAATTTTATACAGAAGCATCCATAACTACTCAAGCATTGAGGACAACACTATTTTGAAGGAGGGGGGCATGTTAGGTCCCTATAATACTAGAGTATCCCCATGTAGTCCCCATATTGTTATTATTGTGTCGTATAGGAGCCCATTATTGTTATTGTTGTGCCCTTACATTTTTATTGTTATGTAGGCTCTAATTATATTATGACCCCTTAAACACCTATATATACAAAGGAAGTCTTGCCATTTGTATCATCGAATAATTGTTCATTTATGTAATGTAAAGGAGGTTTCCCCCTCGAAGAGGATAATTTTTAAGTCGTTGATCTATCTATTTGTGAGTTGGTTGCATAACATCTACTGGAAATGTTCATAAGTTGGGGAGGTTGGTGAATCTAAGTTAAAATTTGGATCTTAAGAGAAACCATGAGATAGTGAAGACATAGAAAAGGAGTTAAGAAAATAGTTTGAGAAAGAGAAACCAAGTTCCAATGTCATCATTCCTTCACAATATCTATTCAAAATGGAAGAAAAGGTGGATATCAAACCCTATCGAGGTGAGATAAATGCTATTAAGATGAGTCATTGGTTGCAATAGTTAGAAGTGTATTTCAATCTCCATAATGTAAAGGGCGACCAAAAATATCATTTGCATGACTAGAATAAGAGAGATATGTACCAATTTGGTGGTAGAGACACTTAGGTTGGAGTTTAATCAACTAATAACTATGTGGGAGGATTTTAAAACCCATTTTCAAGTCCCAGTTCTATGTTATTGTTTATGTAGATGATCAAGGGATATGTTGTTGGCATTATGATACAGGTGTTATCCTTGATGGAAACTCACTCAGATGAAAGATCACGGTGCAGCATGTCAACAAAAAAGAATTACAGATCAAACTACAAAGAATGAAGAAAGAGAGGTATATGCAAGTTCACCTTGACCAAGCTATGTATACACGCAAGTTCACTGAACACAAGTAGCATATACGTACACACATACTTTCACAGAAGGAAAAGCTTATATATGTTGGAAAACTAAGTTTTTGGTCTGAGGTATTTGGTCCAAGGTATTTGGTCCGAAGTATCGACCCTAGGTATTTGGTCCAAGGTATTGGTCCTAAGTGCTTTTGATCCATGGTATTGAGAAAGGCCTAAAACTATATAAGGAGGAGAAGATCATTAGGCCAAGGTGTGCAAGTATTGAATATCTGATGAAGTGTGAGATCTAGCATGTAGGTTATTAGCTTATGGTGCTTTGCTTGATCTGAACCAAGGATGAACCTTAGAAATTGATGAGGGATAAGATCTAATGATGGATCGGTATCTTAAGACTTGAAATGAATTATCATTATATGGTTTGATCATGTATAGTCTAGATCTGAATATTGACGTGTGTGTTATTCTGTAAATGTTATGATCTGGGTATAACTGAAGTCTGGAATAGCTACAAAAATATGAATTAATATTTACAGTTGTGTACGCTGGTTGGCTTTGATAAAAGCATGTATACACACTGGTTCGACACATGGAAGTAGTGTATACCGTATGAAGTATGTTTCAGTTGTTTTTGTTTACTGTTGCAGAGTTCTGGGTTCTACTTTGGGTTCTGGTGACAGTGTTCTGAATGATTAGATTCAGGTTATGGTGATTGAGCTTCAGTGATTGGTTGATGAAGATGCACTTGATGATTGTATTGCAGTTATGATGTTGTTGATGGGTCCAGTATGAAATTGAATGAAACATGATCTTCAGATTGTGGTGTTGTGTTCCAGGAGTATCGAGTCTGAAAATTCATGAAACGTGGTCCCTAGTAGAAGAGTGGAGTTTTCTGTAGGTTGGCACCTATGTATTAGTAAACATATTGGCTAGTACAAGAGCTAGGGGGTTTTAACTCCCTTCTAGTAGTAGCTGGAGAATGAGAGAGAAGGTTGTAGCCTTCTGTAGATGGGTGTCTGCGTACTGGTATGAGTCTGCACCAATACAAGATTGTAAACATATTTTCTTGTTATTAACAGAAGATAGAGACGACAACAGCAGGTGGTTTTTACCCACATTGGGTTTTCACCTTATATCTTGGTGTTCATGTGTGTTGTTTATGTGTGATGCTTTATTCTGCCTTTATTGCATCGTCTAATAAATCTTTGATAGACTGG
Source organism: Pinus tabuliformis (assembly GCA_031772625.1). Lineage (NCBI taxonomy): Eukaryota > Viridiplantae > Streptophyta > Pinopsida > Pinales > Pinaceae > Pinus > Pinus tabuliformis. The sequence continues at coordinate 88,608,224 of CM062819.1, read as the reverse complement.
TTATTTCAATACATGATAAATTGTCTAAATCAAAAGTTCTCTCCATATATGTTGGTTGCTTTAAGTACAGTCGCGTGTACACACTAGTCCACTTAGCTGAAGTAGCGTATATAAATATGTTTGGGAAATTAAATTATTTATCTGATAATACTGATTCACCCCCTCTCAGTATTATTTCCAACATATGTTGGCTTCACTTTAAGTAGAGGCAAGGGCAGAGTGTGCAATAATACACCACCAAATTCAAGAAAATGTAGATCATGTTAATTTGAGGGCCATGCACTAACTTGGTGACAGAACCATATGAAGACACGTAGGTGGTGGGTTAATTATGGGTTATTCCAATAATAACTATGTGGGGGGGGTTTAAAACCTTCATCAAGTCACAATTCTACCTTATTGGTTATGTAGAGGACCAATGCATCTATTGGCATCACTTCAAGTAGAGGTAAGGGTAGAATGTGTAATAGTAAAACATCAAATTCAAGATATGGAAATCATTTTTGGTAACTCTTTAAAACCATGACATACTCCTAAAGTATCTAGGGGGTCTACATAGTAATTTTCAAAAGTAAATGATGCTCTTCAAATGAAATACCATTGATGTGGATTGTGTGCAAGCATAACATGTATATAACGTTAGCCATAAGAAAGGACATCCAAATGGTTTTAAGAAAACATACTATGATACTATCAAGATGATTCCATGGAGGGAACAAGAAGCGGAAAGGAAAAGACAAAAAAATTGTAGCCATTCCACAAGTGCAAGGACCCAAACAACCACTGCAATCATTGTAATATTCCTGGTCACACAAAAGATAAATATTGGAAGCTACATTAAGAGTTAAATCTAAAGAATTGTAATAAGGATGCCAAGAAGAAGAACCTGCTAAGCAAGGATTTAGGAAATCAAGTAGAGAGCATATTATATGTGGATGAGAAGATTGTCTACACTTTAGTGCACAAGAAGGTGAAACTAAGTAGCCTTCATCACAAGGAAGAGAAGGAGATGAAAAAAGTCTTCCATATCAAGATCTAGGTCAAAAATTCCAAGATAGATGTTTTATTCAATTAGATCATAGGTGAATCTCATCATAGATGATCTAGTCAAAAATATTGGATTAGAACTAGATGATAATATAAGCCCATATCCATTTGTATGGGTGAATAAAAATGTAGAGATCAAATTCACTAAGCAATGTAAGATAAAGCTTGCTATAAACGTAAATTTTATTGGTAAAGTGGAGTTAGATGTATTACCCCTTGATGTGTGTGGTGTAGTGTAGCCCCTATATGTATGTAAGGGACACAATTTTCATGTAGATAGTAATCTAGTACATCCTAATCAAATATGGGAAGTATTACATCATCAATGCATACAAAGGAAATTCAAATATCTCTGTAGTAAGTGCCAACCAATCTAAAAGGTTTATTGGCTCCAGTAATATGTATTACTTTTCTTAAGAGAGACTCATCCAAGAAAGGAGTTAGTGAGAGTGAAGGCATATATGAAGAATAGAAACAACAATTGGAGGAGTTATTTCAAGCATACAAATGAGTGTTCTAATATCCTAAGGGCTTGCTACCTAAGAGGGAAGTGGAGCAAAAGATATAGTTTTTGCATAACTCCCCATTATGAAAATATTGTACCATATAGATAGTGAATTTTGGAAGGAGATGAAGTGAATAAATCGTTTTAATAGTTATTGAAGCAAGGATAAAATTTCCCTAGTGCTTCACTTTTTGGGTTACCTATCATCATAATAGCCAAGAAGGATGGGATCTGCAAATGTGTATTGACTATAAAATTTTGAATAATATCACATTCAAGAATTGGTAACTTATGCCTAATATTGATGAATTTTTATATCAATTAACATGCCAAGTACTTCTCCAAGTTGGATCTCAAATATTGATACTACTAGGTAGGTGTCAAGGAACAAGACACCTACATGAATTCCTTGTAGACAAGGAAAGCTGTTGGGAACGGGTTCCCAAGAGAAGTGTTGGGGCTAAAAGCCCATGTTTTGGAATAATTTTGTAATAAAGTTGTAAAGTCTCCACATTTTGTGGTCATGGAGCGCGAAGGTGTCAAGATTCATAAAGGGTTTTCCACCCTTATTTTGTAAAGTGTCAAGTCGGCTGTAAAGATCTACCCATGGTCTACGGACCATGGGATTGTATAAAAAGGAGCTAAGTAAGTAAGCTCTAAGTAGTGAAGAGTTAAGTTAAGGAAGGAAGAAAGTAGCCTAAGTCTTCTTGGGTCTTAGCGTAGGTAGAGGCTCTGCAGCTGAGTGCGCAGAGGCCTAGGGTGGAAGTCCACAGCTGAGTGCATAGAACCCTGCAGCTGTGTGCGCAGGGCAGATAGAGTCTATATTAAACTGGAAGATATCAATAGAGAGAAGTATTTTGCAAATTCTATGTATTTAGTTCATGTTAATGCATCTGATTATATTGTGTTTTGGGTTTAATTTACAATGTTTATTTGATGCGTGAATATATGTGATTATATCGGTTAATTGAACGCAAATAAGGATATCAGTTTACGCGGCGCTAACTGTGATAGATTAGTAAGATAAGTAAAACACTTGAGATAACTTGGGAACCTATACAATACATTGTCATAGCTGCACGAAAGTACTTGGACCATGGGTTAGGGCTACGCGAAGGTCAATTGTACACCTTTGTGGAGGTACTGAAGGGCAGAATAAAGGGTAGACTGACAGAGCCCTAAGGCATAACGACCTAGGAGAAAAAAGGGACAGAGGGTATAAACCGACATCACGACCATCTCAGGGTGTGGAAACATGGTTCCAGCATCCCCCCATACTGCTTTAGGTGAGACTTTGGCCCGCGCTCCGTGGGCTGATGTCGTAAAGGCCAGTGGTGTAGGGATTTGTTTGGCTAACTAACGTTGAACTTGGGTCAGGACCCACAAAGCCAACAAAAGGATTGCATGAATGGCTATTCATGACTATATTTTTTTGATTGATGAATGATATATTATATTCCTATTTATATTCATTTGTATTTAGATTACATATAGATTTATAGCTCTATTTAGTAGGAGCACATCTCATATCTCATGTAAACACTAGATACTCTAAAAAATCATTAGTTGTTACCAAACCTCAAGAAATGAAAGTTTGGTTGACAACAATTGGTCTATTATGGATATGTGATCAATGGAGGATAATTCAAGGTAGATAATGCAAAGAAGGAAGGAAATATGAATTGGTTAGGTCATATTGATGCCATCGAATCTAAGAGCATGTTAATGGCCAAAAATGGCCAAAATCAACAATTTGAAGATCACCTAGTTAGGACCCCAATTGGGCCCTTATCCATTTGGTTTGGTGATTTCAGTTGGTTCGAATAGGTCCAGTTACCTCTCACTCTCCCTACTAATTTGTGATATCTCTAATTATCATCAACAAGAAGAGGAAATCATACTTACCCTCCCATTGTGCACTTTCAAGAAAGAAATCCTTAAGCTAACACAAGGGCTCAAGCGAGCCACCAATGAGGTTGTTGTGAAAGGAGACTTTAAAAGATGCAAAGAAATAATCTAAATCTAAATGCAAAGCTAGTTACTAATGTGGAAAAGTAAAGAAAATTACACTAACTCGACACATAGGAAAGAGTTCCTAAATACCAAGTGCAAATATTAAAGATGATGGGGGTTTAACATGTGTTTGTTTGATAAATATCAAGCTACTGAAATAGTTCTAACAACTAATATCTTTAATGCATGACATGCTCTATTTAGAGATCAAAATGATAAAAGATGAGCGATTGAAAAAGGGAATTAATTCACACAATTTTAATGATTATTAAATCAATTTATGTGGATACATTTTTGAGTAAATAGTTACTCAAAATTTTGATTAAATGCAAGAGAAATCGAGAAAAATAAATAAATAAAAAATATATGTAATTATTAAATCATATAACTGATCTAGAAAACAAAAATTCTCATATTTAACATAAATGCAAAACATGAAATTATTGGCACAAATGTGTCATTAAATGAGTAAGATTATCTTAACAAACAATAGTAATTGAAATATAATCTTAAACTTGGATTTCATGCTTTGTATTTACAATGAATTTCTTCAACAATCCTCCCAAAATCTTCAACTCTCCTAATAAAAAAGGAAACTACAATAGTGCAAGATTTCGGCTCTACAATATAGATTTGATCTCGAAAGGAAAACCCCCAAAGCTCAGATTTGAGTATTTCTTTCAATCTACACAAAAAAAGTGCTCTTTACAGTAGTGCAAAGAGAACTTTACATGCATCCCAAAATGGAAAACCTACTTCATTCTCCAAGCTCTTATTTATAATTTACAAAATGAAATCCCAAAGGAGAGCTATTGGAAAGCAGATTTGATCTATGATTTTTAGAAGTGTAGATCTCTTGTGTTGATCTATTGCTCCAATCCTATTGCTCCAAGACTTTTGGGTTTGATCTTTTTGAACAATTTCTCTGCAAAAAACAATCAAAATTTGAATTAAAACCAATTAAAAATGAAGAGAAAACTCATATTTCTAAATCCATGAAAAACAAATTGATGAATTCAAATCCAACCCGGTGAATTAATAAAACCAAATTCATATTTTATCTTGCTTTCTCGTGGAGAAAATATTGGCAATTAAGAAATATGGGAATCAGTTTAGTGACAACAAATCTTCCTAACCAGAGAAATTATTCCATAACAAACTCATGAAATTAGTTTTAGTTGCAAATTTGCAGACTTCACTTCTATAGATTTTTTGGTTAGTAAATATATAAATTTTCTTGAATTAATGTTGCCAGTTTATTCTTCATGGAAATATATTTTCAACAAGTCCTCATTTACTAAATTTAGTGCAACATAGCTGAAGATATCACTCCCTAAAATTGAGGTTCCAAAACTGTTTGGACGCTGATAAAATTCTAGGCATGTTTTAATATTTTTTGTTTTAATATATATTAAAATATGTAACAAATAAAATAAAAATAAAAATATATATTTGAAACTAAAATTTTCAAAAGGGGGCAAGTATATATGGCGTTAAATGGTTTTAACGTCTGTTGGAAAAGGGAAGTGTACATTAGAGTGAGGAGAGGGGCCTAAGAGGAGAGTGGTCCCCCTATCCCATTATCACGTAAAAAGGTCTACTTCTTCCTCTATTAATGTAACCCTTGGTTCCCTTATACTACATACCCCTTTCATGTATGAATGAGCCCATGTCACATGGACCATGTTAGAAAATAGAAGAAAATAGAGGCCTTAATGATAAAAAGGCTTTTGAGGATTAATTCATGGGTTTTTTTAGTGTTAGCTTTTTGTTAGTTCAATTTTGGAGCGCTCATTTTCTACTCTATCTCTCTCTCATACTCTTGAACACTTAGAGTTTTTTTGGAGCACTCTTGGAGGAGTGTGGCATACTTGGGATTTGGATCAAGAAGGAAAAGGAAGAGTATGAAAGTGAAAGAGGAAAACAGGATCAACAACTACAACGAGTTTTTCTTGCAGGTACTGAGTTGCATGTATGATTCCCTTGCTAGTTTTAACATGCATGGCACATGCATGTGGTTTCTTGGTTATGATATGTCATTGGCATGGAGGATTTTCTGGATTGACAGTGGATTTGCCTAGTCTTTACATTTCTTAGATAGCTATGGAGTTGTGGGTGTCTTTGCTTTTGTTTTATGGTTGATTCTCATTTTCCTTATGGTTGTGGGTTGGGTTACTAGTTCTTAGAAGTTGTGGTTGGAAAAACGCTCTGGAAGCTCTGTAACAACTTGGATAGAGTTAATAGTACTAGAAGCCTTGGTTGGAAAACCACTCTAGAAGCCCTTGGTGGGTTGAATTACTAGTCCTGGAATCCCTAGTTGGAAAAAATGCTTTGGAGCCCTCGACGACTTGGGTAGAGACCAATATGGTGATTATTAGTGATGTCTAACCGTGAGGTGGAATCACTGGTTGAGGATTTAGGTTTCTTGGCCTTGAAAGCCCTGATTCGGTTTTGTTTGAATAGTTCCATGAGATCCCACACTTATGCTTGGAATATGGCACGGGGGTGATTCGCTGAAAGAAATATTTGGTTTAGCCAATCTATGGTTGGGTGGTATGTGGAAGTCCCAGACCTGGTCATATGTGGTTTTTATGGTTGTTATATCTTTGTTATTTCTGTTGAATATATGTTAATAGAGTTTAGGCTTCTGTGATCCATATTAATTTAGAGAAAGATTTCGGCGAAAATCACATGGAATGACATTTGTCGACGCGTTTCGAACCAACCAGTGTGGTTCATCGTCAGGACAAGTTGAAGAACAGATCTAGCGTAGCATGTTATATAGACCGAGTAGAGCCTCCAACGGCTAGTTTGACCAGCCGCTAATAATGACCAATAGTCAAAACAAATAAATTAATTAATTAATTAATAAAAATTAAAGTATAGTAATTAAAAATAATAATAAACCCTAAAAATAATAAAAGAGAATAAAATAAAAAATAATCCAATAAAACCCAACTGAATGACCAAAGGTAAAGAATAAATACCTAAATGAAAAATAAATAATAAGAATAGAAATAGAAATAAAACAATTAATAAAAAGTAATAGTAATAATAGTAATAATAATAATAAATTAATTAATTAAAACTAAAAATTAATAATAAAATACTAAGTGACTTAAAATAATAACCAAAATAGTACGAAAAATAATAAAAAATAAAAGGAATAAAATGAGGATAAACAAAACTGAAAGAAAAATATAAAAATAATAGTATAAATAGATAAATAAATAAAATAATTAAAATAACTAAATTAATAATTTTTTTATTTTTTATTTTTTATTTTTTTTTTTTTTTTTTTTTTTTTACTAATAATAATAAAATAAAGTAATCAAGTAATAAATAAAGGAATAAAACCCAACTGAATGACCAAAGGTAAAGGATAAATACCTAAATGAAAATAAAAAATATATAAGAATAGAAATACAAATAAATTAATTAGTAATAAAAATATTAAAATAATAATAAATTAATTAAAACTACCAATTAGTAATAATAGGAGAATTAAAATAATAATACGAGAAATAATAAAATAAAAAGAATAAAATTAAATTGAATAACCAAATAAGGATAAAACAGAAAGAAAAATAAAAATAATAGTATAAATAAATAAATAAATAAAAATAAAAATAATACTAAATTAATAAATTTTTTTTACTAATAATAATAATAATAATAATAAAAACAAATAAAGAAAGAAAATAAAAGGGAAAAAAGGTGTATAGAGTTGTATACAGTTAAATACAATCAAAATAGCGAGTTAAATAGTAAAATAGAAAAGCAATATAAGAAGAAAAGCTACACCGAGGCCTATAAAAATGAGGGGCGAAATAATGACGATAACATAAAAAAGAGAACAATATAAAAACCAACGAGGACGGAAAACACTAGGAGGAGAGGGCAGGGACCCAACACCTACTGACTTTCCAACCATCATCCCTATTGAGATTACTAGGTCTCTTTTCAATCTCTAGCGCTTCCCTGAATTTACGATGATGGAAATGCGGAATCCTAGCAATAACACTCGCTTCTTCGATACAAACATGATGATTGGTTTTCTCCGCATGTTCAGCCAAAGCGGAAGACTTAAATCTCCTATGCCTCAAATCCGCTGCGTGCTCACTAATCCTCTGATTAATGGAACGACCAGTCTCCCCAATATAGGGGGTCCCGCACGAACAAGGGATCAAATAAACACCTTTCATATCCTTAGGGTCGATGGGATCCTTCACCGATCTGAGAGACGAACGGATGGTGTTCAGGGGCCTGAAGGATACCGGGATACTATGTCTCCTGAGAATCCTACCAATTCTATCTGTGTGTCCTTCTTCCTTATGTTCAAGGGACCACAGATAGAATTGGTAGGATTCTCAGGAGACATAGTATCCCGGTATCCTTCAGGCCCCTGAACACCATCCGTTCGTCTCTCAGATCGGTGAAGGATCCCATCGACCCTAAGGATATGAAAGGTGTTTATTTGATCCCTTGTTCGTGCGGGACCCCCTATATTGGGGAGACTGGTCGTTCCATTAATCAGAGGATTAGTGAGCACGCAGCGGATTTGAGGCATAGGAGATTTAAGTCTTCCGCTTTGGCTGAACATGCGGAGAAAACCAATCATCATGTTTGTATCGAAGAAGCGAGTGTTATTGCTAGGATTCCGCATTTCCATCATCGTAAATTCAGGGAAGCGCTAGAGATTGAAAAGAGACCTAGTAATCTCAATAGGGATGATGGTTGGAAAGTCAGTAGGTGTTGGGTCCCTGCCCTCTCCTCCTAGTGTTTTCCATCCTCGTTGGTTTTTATATTGTTCTCTTTTTTATGTTATCGTCATTATTTCGCCCCTCATTTTTACAGGCCTCGGTGTAGCTTTTCTTCTTATATTGCTTTTCTATTTTACTATTTAACTCGCTATTTTGATTGTATTTAACTGTATACAACTCTATACACCTTTTTTCCCTTTTATTTTCTTTCTTTATTTGTTTTTATTATTATTATTATTATTATTATTATTAGTAAAAAAAAATTTATTAATTTAGTATTATTTTTATTTTTATTTATTTATTTATTTATACTATTATTTTTATTTTTCTTTCTGTTTTATCCTTATTTGGTTATTCAATTTAATTTTATTCTTTTTATTTTATTATTTCTCGTATTATTATTTTAATTCTCCTATTATTACTAATTGGTAGTTTTAATTAATTTATTATTATTTTAATATTTTTATTACTAATTAATTTATTTGTATTTCTATTCTTATATATTTTTTATTTTCATTTAGGTATTTATCCTTTACCTTTGGTCATTCAGTTGGGTTTTATTCCTTTATTTATTACTTGATTACTTTATTTTATTATTATTTTTATTATTATTAGTAAAAAAATAAAAAAATTATTAATTTAGTTATTTTAATTATTTTATTTATTTATCTATTTATACTATTATTTTTATATTTTTCTTTCAGTTTTGTTTATCCTCATTTTATTCCTTTTATTTTTTATTATTTTTCGTACTATTTTGGTTATTATTTTAAGTCACTTAGTATTTTATTATTAATTTTTAGTTTTAATTAATTAATTTATTATTATTATTACTATTATTACTATTACTTTTTATTAATTGTTTTATTTCTATTTCTATTCTTATTATTTATTTTTCATTTAGGTATTTATTCTTTACCTTTGGTCATTCAGTTGGGTTTTATTGGATTATTTTTTATTTTATTCTCTTTTATTATTTTTAGGGTTTATTATTATTTTTAATTACTATACTTTAATTTTTATTAATTAATTAATTAATTTATTTGTTTTGACTATTGGTCATTATTAGCGGCTGGTCAAACTAGCCGTTGGAGGCTCTACTCGGTCTATATAACATGCTACGCTAGATCTGTTCTTCAACTTGTCCTGACGATGAACCACACTGGTTGGTTCGAAACGCGTCGACAAATGTCATTCCATGTGATTTTCGCCGAAATCTTTCTCTAAATGAATATATGTTGGTTAAGAGGATGTTTTATGACAATATTGATGTATAGTTCTCATCATGTTTTGATCAACACACAAATGAACAATGAATATATGACCTAACATATGTTAATGCATCTATTTGATAAGGCATCAATGCTTCCTTATGAATCTCAAATAAGTATGAGACCCTTAGGCACAGATACATTATTATGACCTGTAGATTTCATATTTGTGACATGTTTGACGAAATTCCTATCGTGGATAGTAGGGGTAAGATCAATTAATTATACGAATGATTGCATAATTATCCCGATTCCATTGTTATTTATCATTTCTAAAAGTTTCCTCAAGTTTTGGGCAATGGCCTGAGCCCTGGACCTGAAAAAGTAGCACAAAATCTGGGGTCATTGGCTCAGAATTGGCTAAAAAAGTCCACAATTGCTGACATGCCTTTGTGTGGGATAAATTAGAAGCCCTCAGTTGCATGCATGGCTTGTCATGGGAGCATATGAGGGTCCATATCAGTGAAATGTCAAGTTGTCTTAGGGGTTGGTCATCTGGAAGGGTCGGTTGGCTCCTGAAGGTTTTGTAGCTTGTGTGGAAGGTCATAATGGTTTTGTTTTGTCGGTTCCACTTCCTTAACTATACATGGGGATTTAAATCACATCATAGTAGCCTCTCATTACATGTTTTTCCTAGCAGACCAGTTAACTTGGGTAAATTTGGGAGGAGGTTGCTATAGTTTATAAAAATCATCTTGATGTAGTGGAAGAGAGATTCTCAAGGCTGAAAGAACAAACTATTGGAATCTCTTGCTTCATGGACCTCCTCATGCTAGATCTTCTTTTAGGTCCCTATAATACTAGTGTATCCCCCTTATTATTATTTTTGTGCCCGTGTAGCCCCCATATTGTTATTGTTGTGCCCTTACATTATTATTGTTATGTAGGATCTGATTATATTGTGGCCCCTTAGACTCCTATATATACAAAGGAGGTATTGTCATTTGTATCATCGAAGAATTGTTCATTTATGTAATGTAAAGGAGGTTTCCTCCTTGAAGAGGATAATTTTTAAGTCATCGATATATCTATTTGTGAGCTGGTTTCATAACATTTGGTATCAACACTTTGGATTCTAGGGTTTCGCTTCTTCAAATAGGTCATCTTAGAATTTTTTCTACGATGTTTTTTCTAAGAGGCTTCAAAAGCTCATATTTTCACCACGTGGAGCCAAAATCTCAGGGAACTTCGTATAAAAATTTCAGATCTTGTCTCGCTATATTTTAGGATATATGTTCTAAGGAAGTTAGGGTTTTTGTGGGCTCCATAATTCTGTCTCAAACAGGTGACCTAGGGAAAATTGTCATAAATTTCATGTCAAGAATCGAATTTGAATTGTGTAAAAAGTGTTTGAAAGTGCAGTAATTTAGCTTTTTTGTAGCAATTTCATGGCTGAAGGTTGAAAAAAGAACACGTGGAATCTTGTACAACATCACTCTACTGAACCAGTCCATAATCAAGTCATCGTGGGATATTTTGCATAAATATTTTTTGAAGAATCCAATCTCAATCAGACTTGTGGTTTGGAAAGAGGAATCATAGAGATACCAAAAGAATAATTTTAAGATATTGGAGATATGTAATTACAGAGATACAACAACTTCAATATCGAGCTCCTAAAACGCATGAAAAATGTGTGTATTTTTTGCATAAATTTTGTTTGAAAAAATGGTTTGAAGTGATTCAAGGGGCATATTGAATCACATATATCATTGTTTGATTCTAAAATTCCTCAAAACAAAAAAATGGACACACCTAGTAAGAAACCAGAAAGCTCTTCTATGATGCATGAAGAAGAGGAAGATATGCAACATGATATAGAAAATTTACAAGACCAAGTGCAACAAATTTTGCGCTCACAAAAAGTAATAAAAAATGAATTAGAAGTGATGGTGAATGTTAAGATAGATGGTATAAAAATGGATGTGGGAGTTTTGAATGATGGGTTAAAATCAGACATGTAATAAATGATGAATGTCAAGGTAGAAGGGTTGAAGGAAGGTTTGGCAAAGTTGCTAGAAGAAAGACTTCCCATTCATGACAAGGCAATCCATGAAAATCATGATGAAGAAAAAAATAATATGAATTATAATTTTAGAGACTACAATGTGGGGTTTATGAACCACCACATTCCAAAGAGAGATATGAGGAATTTTTATGGCAAGGATCCGGTAACTTGGATACTACAAAAGGAGCAATATTTTGACCTACATGATGTGAAAGGAGCAATATTTTGATCTACATGATGTGCAACCCTCACAAAAGGTACATATTACATCTTTATATTTAGAACCCAATCAGTTTGTATGGTATAGATGGCTTTGTTCTTGTAAACCACTTGTCACGTAGTCAATTTTTATGGAGGAAATGATAACATATTATGAAGATACAAAGAGTAACACCTTCTTTAGCCAATTGATAAATCTAAAACAAAAGGGTTCAATGGCAAAGCACATTGAAGAATTCCAAAAATTGAATATTAGGGTAACCGATATTCCAGAGGAGCATAGGATTGATGTCTTCATAGGGACTTTAAAAGATAACATCCAACATGAGGTTCACCTTTGGGAACCTGATTCATTGGAGAAGGCATTTAGGGTGGCAAGAAAAGTTGAAAACAAAATTATGGAAACAAGGAAGTTTACCACTCACAACTATAAAGATGGAAGTGTTATTGCTCCTAGTCTTCCACAACCTACAAGGTTGACACCAAAACAATTGGAGGAAAAAAGACCAAAATAGCTTTGTTATAGTTGTGATATAAAATACACTAAAGGTCATAAGTGTGCTGAGAAGAAATTATTCTACATAGATTGTGAAGAGGAGGAAGAAAAGGAACAAGAAACATCAAAAGAGGGGGATATACACCAAGAAGTAGCCCTGGAGAAAGAAGAAATGAATATGAATATATCTTGTAATGCATTGGAAATAATTACCACTCCTAAAATCTCAAAATAGAAGAATATATCAGGAAGAAAAAGGTAATAGTTTTGATTGATTCGGGTAGTACCCATAATTTTATTTATTGTAAGATAGCCAAGGAATTGAATTGCTTCCTATATCTAGCACCAGAGTGTCAAGTGATGGTTGCAAATGGAGGAACTATAAATTGCTCTAGAAAGTACCATAATATCAAACTAACCATGGGGGAATATGTACTAAATAGTCCAATGATTTTCGTTCCAATGAATGGTGCTGATGTTGTACTAAGAGTCCAATGGTTACAATCTTTGGGGAAGATAACTTTCAATTTTCAAGAAATTTTCTTGAATTTGTTTTGGGAAGGCATGGGAGTTGATTAAGGGTATCATAGGGAAACCAGGAAAGATAATCAGCTAATGGCATGAAAGATATTTTTAAGAAATAACAACGAGGCATAATTGCACAATTATGCTCACTATGGGTTCAAACATTGAAATCATCTATTTCTCTAGATCTCGAAAAAGTCTTGGACAATCATTCCACGGTGTTCGAGTCTCCTAGAAGCCTCCCACCTATTTGTGATCACGATCATGCGATTAAATTTATTATAGGAAGTGTTCCTCCAAACATCATACCTTACCGATATCCTTATGCCCAAAAGAGTGAAATTGAACGAATGGTTATAGAAATGCTAGAGGCTGGTATAATTCAACATAGTCAAAGTTATTTCTCTGCTCCAACAGTATTGGTGCACAAGAAGGATGGATCATGGCATATGTGTTCGGATTATAGGGAGCTCAACAAGCTCACTATAAAAAATAAATTTCCCATTCCTGTCAATGATGAATTGTTGGATGAATTACAAGGAGCAATTTACTTCACTAAACTGGATCTTAGTTCAAGATATCATCAAATTACAATGAAGACTGAATACTTTCCAAAACAACATTCAAAACTCATGAGGGTCATTATGAATTTTTGGTCATGCCTTTTGGCCTTACTAATTCACCTTCCACATTTCAAGGTTTGATGAATTCCATTTTCAAACCCTTCCTTAGAAAATTTGTGTTAGTATTTTTTGATGGTATACTAATCTACTGTAAGTCTTGGAAGGATCATGTTCAACATGTTGACAGGGTGCTCAAACGATTGGCAGGGAAACAATTATATGCAAAAACCTCCAAACTTTGGATTAGAGGAGGTGGAATGTTTCGGTCATATTGTCTCTCATGAAGTTGTTAAGGTAGACCCTAACAAAATTACAACCATTAAGGAATGGAAAATCCCCACAACCATAAAGAATCTTCAAGGATTTCTCGGGTTGACAGGGTATTATCTAAAGTTTGTTAAGGATTATGAGATAATAGCAGAACCTCTAACATCATTACTAAAGAAAAATGCATTTTATTAGGTTCTAGAAGCAACGAAGGCCTTTGAACATCTTAAAGAGGCAATGTGCCAAGCATTGGTCTTAGCTATTCCAGAGTTCACAATTTTTTTTATTATGGAACGTGATACTTCAGGAAATGGAATTCGTGTTGTTTTAATGCAAGAAGTAAGACCCATTGATTTTGAAAGTCATCAAATCACAGGAAATTATTTACACAAATCTATTTATGAGAAGGAAATGTTGGCAATACTACATGTGCTAAAGCAATGGCGACCTTACCTAATGGGAAGACACTTCAAGGTAAAAATAGATCATGATAGTATTAAATACTTTTTGGAACAAAGATTATATTTAGAAGAGAAGAAAAAATTGGTGACAAAGATGTTGGGTTATGAATTTGAAATCATCTACAAAAAAGGGAAGCAAACTTTTGTTGCAGATGCACTCTCAAGAAAGGATGAGGATGTGGAAGCATTTCTTTGTGCCATTTCTATTATCCAACTTGAGTGGACAACCGAAGCAAGGTATGGACGAAAGAATGATGAAGATGTGTGGTCACTCATTCAAAAGTTTCAGCAATACCCGAGTACAACTGATACATTTAGCTGGAAAAATGATTCATTATGGTACAACAATCGCATATATCTTTGTAATAATTCCCAACTCAAGTAAAATATTCTTTTGGAATTGCACACCTCTCCCTTAGGAGCTAACGTGAGATTTTTAAAAACTTACCATAGGGTCAAGAAGGAATTTTTTGGGATGACCTTAAATATGGTATTCATAAATTTGTGGCTGAATGTTTGGTTTGCCAACAAAATAAATTTGAGACAATTAATACCCCAGGTCTTCTACAACCTTTAGCCTAAATCAACGTTGGGAGGAGGTATCAATGGATTTTATCACAGGTTTACTCAAGTATGAAGGAAAGAGTGTCATCATGGTGGTAGTTAATAGACTTACCAAGTATGCACGCTTTTGTGCATTATCTCATATTTTTAGAACCAACACAATTGCTACTGCATTTATGGAAACAATTCAAAAGATTCATGGAAATCCAAATATTATAGTAAGTGACAGAGAGCCCATTTTCACTAGAAATTTTTGGATGAAATTATTTTCTTGTCTTGGTACTCAATTAACTGATAGCTCATCTTATCATCCTCAATTTGATGGGAAAACTGAGATAATGAACAAATTGTTGGAAGGATATCTTAATTGCTTTGTATCTGACAAATAAACACAATGGGTCAAGTGGTTACATCTAGCAGAATGGTGGTATAACACTTCCTTCCATACTACAACCAAAATGACCCCATTTATGGAATTTTATTATCATCCACCATCCATCACATCATCTTTAAGAGAAAATTCTAGGTTCCAAGAAGTGGAAGATCACATCAAGCATCAATAACAAGTTCTCTGTTAGGCCCCTATAATACTAGTGACTCCCCCATTACTATTGTCATTGTATCCCTTATTATTATTATTGTGCCCCTATTGTCCCCATATTGTTATTAGTATGCCCCAAAGAAACCCACTATTGTTATTTTTGTGCCCTTATGTTATTACTATTATGTCGGCTTGATTATATTGTGACCCCTTAGACTCCTATATATAGAAGGGAGATTTAGTCATTTGTATCATCCAAGAATTGTTCATTTGTGTAATGTAAAGGAGGTTGCCCCCTCGAAGAGGCTGAATTCTAAGGCATTCATCTATCTTTTCTATCTCTTTGTGAGATGGTTTCCTAACATTTAGTATCAGAGCTTGGGATTCTAGGGTTTCACTACTCCAAATAGGTCATCGTGGAATTTTCACTATAACTTTTGTTCTGTGACGTTTTAGAAGCTACAAAAAAAACCCCATTTGAGACACAATCATTCTGAACTTTGGGTCCAAATTTTAGATCTTGTCTCGCTATATTTGCGGAGATAAGATCTGAGGAAGTTAGGGTTGTTTCAGACTCCCGAATTACATTCCAAATAGGTGACCTGGGGAAAATCATCATAACTTTATTTTGAGCATCAAATTGAAATTTTGTAAGAAGTTTCAGAAAGAGGATGACCAATAGTTTTCTGTGTATAACGTTTAGGTACTAAGGTCAAAACAGTGACACATGGCACGCCGTACAAGTTTGCTCTACTGAACTAGTCTATAATCAAGTCACCATGGGCGATTTGGAATAACTCTTCCTTGGAGAATCCACTCTTGATCAGACTTGTGGGGTTAGAAAGAGAACTCAAAGGAGTATTGCAGGACGCGATTTCAGATATTAAAGATCCACAGTTACATAGATACAATAGATTCAATATCGAGCTCTTACAAAGTGAAAAATAGTGTGTAATTTTTTTAAATTTTGCATAAGATTGGTTTGAAAAATTAGTTTGAAGGAATTCAAAGGGAATAGTGAAGAATTATTAGCATTAATTCATTCCCCGAAGAAAGAAAATAGAAACACCTAGTAAGCAACCTGAAATCTCTAGCATGACTCGTGAAGAAGAGGAATATATACAACATGATATATCAAAATTACAAGACCAAGTACAACAAATTTCAGTCTCACTAAAGGTAAATGAAGCCAAGATGAATGGCATGGAAGATAATAGGAATGGCATGCAAGTTAAGATGGATGGCGTGAAAGCTAATATGAATGGCATGCAAATTAAGATGGATGGCATGGAAGCTAAGATGGATGGTGTGGAAGCTAAGATGGATGGCATGGACGCTAAGATGAATGGCATGGGTGATAAAATGGAAGAATTGAAGATAAATTTGAATAAGTTGCTACAAGAAATGGTCAGTAATGGTGAAAGGGTAGTAAAGGAAACTCATGATGAGAACAAAATAAATGTTAATCATGATTTCATGGACTCTAATGTTCGATTGAAGACCCACCATGTTCCAAAAATCGATATGACGAAGTTTGATGGCAAGGATCTTGGAACATGGATACTACAGATGGAGCAATTTTTCAATCTCCATAATGTGAAAAACACACAAAAGGTACGTATTGAAACTTTATATTTGGAACCAAATCAGTTTGTATGGTATCGATGGCTTTGCTCTCATAAACAAATTTTCACTTAGGCAAGTTTTACGGAAGAAATGATAGCACATTATGAGGATACAAAAAGCAACACCTTTTTTAGCCAATTGATAAATCTCAAACAAAAGGGTTCAATCTTGGAGCACATTGAGGACTTCCAAAAATTGAACATAAGGCTAAAAGATATTCCAGAGGAGCATAGGCTTGATGTGTTAATAGGGACTTTAAAGGATAATATCCAACATGAGGTTCACCTTTGGGAACATGATTCATTGGAGAAGGCATTCAAGTTAGCAAGAAAAATGGAAAGCAAAATTATGGCAACCAGGAAGCCTACCACTCACAACTATAAATATGGAAGTGTTGTTTCCCCTAGCCTTCCACAACCTACAAGGTTGAAACCACAACAATTGGAAGAAAAAAGAGCAAAAGTGCTTTGTTATAGTTGTGGTAGCAAATACACTAAAGGTAATAAGTGTGCTGAGAAGAAATTATTCTACATAGATTGTGAAGAGGAGGAAGAAAAGGAACAAGAAACGTCAAAAGAAGAGGATATACTCTAGGAACAAACCCTAGATAACGAAGAAATGAATCCGACCATATCTTGTAATGCATTGGCTGGAATTACCACTCCCCAAACTATCAAGATAGAAGGATATATCAAGAAGAAAAAGGTAATAGTGTTGATTGATTCTGGAACTACCCATAATTTTATTCATTGTAAGATAGCAAAGGAATTGAATTGCTTCCTATATCCAGCACCACTGTGTCAAGTGATCGTTGCAAGTGGAGGAACCATAAATTTCTCTAGAATGTGCCATAATATCAAGCTATCCATGGGAGAATATGTATTGAATAGCCCAATTCTTTCCATTCCAATGGGTGGTGCTGATGTTGTAATAGGAGTCCAATGGCTACAATCCTTGGGTACAATAGCTTTTAATTTTCAAGAACTTTTCATGAAATTTTGTGCAGAAGGAAAGGAAGTTTAATTAAGGGGTATTGCAGTGAAACCAGGAAATATAATCAG
Source organism: Pinus tabuliformis (assembly GCA_031772625.1). Classification (NCBI taxonomy): domain Eukaryota; kingdom Viridiplantae; phylum Streptophyta; class Pinopsida; order Pinales; family Pinaceae; genus Pinus; species Pinus tabuliformis. The sequence continues at coordinate 88,590,234 of CM062819.1, read as the reverse complement.
CTCTAACGATATGAAAAAGCTTCTAAAGAAGGAACAACGAGGTGTAATTGCACAATTATGTTCGCTAGAGGTTCCCACATTGAAATCATCTATTTCTCCAGATCTCCAAAATTCTTGGACAATCATTCCAAGGCATTTGAGACTCACAAAGGTCTCCCACCTATTCGTGATCATGATCATGTTATTCATTTGATTCAAGAATTGTTCCTCCAAACATCAAGCCGTACAAATATCCCTATGCCCAAAAGAGTGAAATTGAACGTATGGTTGCAGAAATGCTAGAAGCTGGTATAATTCAACCTAGTCAAAGTTCTTTCTCTGCTCCAGTAGTAATGGTGCACGAGAAGGATGGATCATGGCGCATGTGTCCAGATTATAGGGAGCTGAACAAGCTCACTATTAAAGATAAATTTCCCATTCCTGTCATTGATGAATTATTGGATGAATTGCATGGATCAATTTACTTCACCAAGTTAAATCTTCATTCAGGATATCATCAAATTAGAATGAAGACTGAAGACATTCCAAAAACAACATTTAGAACTCATGAGGGTCATTATGAATTTTTGGTCATGCCCTTTGGCCTTACCAATGCACCTTCTACATTTCAAGGCTTGATGAATTCCATTTTCAAACCCTTCCTTAGAAAATTTGTGTTAGCATTTTTTGATGATATACTATTCTACAACAAGTCTTGGAAGGATCATGTTGAACATGTTGATAGGGTTTTCAAACTATTGGAGGAGAAACAATTATATGCAAAAAGCTCCAAATGTTTCTTTGGAGTACAAGAGGTGGAATATCTAGGTCATATTGTATCTCATGAAGGTGTTAAGTAGACCCTAGCAAAATTAAATCCATTAACGAATGGAAAATCCCCACATCCATAAAGCATATGCGAGGATTTCTTGGGTTGACAGGGTATTATCACAAGTTTGTTAAGAACTATGGGAGAATAACAACACCTCTAACAAAATTATTGAAGAAAGATGCATTTTCATGGACTCTAGAAGCAACAAAGGCCTTCGAACATCTTAAAGAGGCAATGTTCCAAGCACCAGTCTTAGCTAGGTTGGACTTCACAAAAACCTTTATTGTGGAATGTGATGCTTCAGGAAATGGAATTGGTGTTGTTTTAATGCAAGATGAAAGACCCATTGCTTTCGAAAGTCATCCAATAAAGGGAAAGTATTTACAAAAAGCTATTTATTAGAAGGAAATGTTGGCAATACTACATGCACTTAAGAAATGGTGACCCTACCTAATGGGAAGAAACTTCAAGGTAAAAACAGATCATGATAGTCTTAAATACTTTTTAGAACAAAGATTATCCTCTAAAGAGCAACAAAAATGGGTCACAAAGATGTTGGGTTATGACTTTGAAATCATCTACAAAAAAGGGAAGCAAAATGTTGTGGCAAATGCACTCTCAAGAAAGGATGAGGAGGTGGAAGCATTGTTGTGCGCCATTTCTATTATCCAACCGGATTGGATAAATGAAGCAAGGGAGGAATGGAATAATGATGAAGAAGTGTGGGCACTCATTCGAAAGTTACAACAAGATCCTAGTACATATGATACATTTAGCTGGAAAAATGATTCGTTATGGTACAAAGATCGCTTATACCTATGTAAGAATTCCCAACTCAAACAAAAGATTCTTATGGAATTGCACACTTCTCCCTTAGGAGGGCACTCAGGAATTTTAAAAACTTACCACAGGGTTAAGAAGGAATTTTTTTGGGATGGCCTTAAATCGGATATTCAAAAGTTTGTGGCAGAATGTTTGGTTTGCCAACAAAATAAAGTTGAAACAATTAAGGCCCCAGGTCTATTACAACCTTTATCCATTCCAAGCCAACGTTGGGAGGAGGTTTCAATGGATTTTATCATAAGTTTACCCAAGTCCGAAGGAAAGAGTGTCATCATGGTGGTAGTTGAAAGACTTACCAAATATGCACACTTTTGTGCATTATCACATCCATTTAAAACCAGTACAGTTTCTACTGCATTTATGGAAATAATTCAAAAGATACATGGAAACCCAAAGATTATTGTAAGCGACAAAGATCCCATTTTCACTAGAATTTTTGGGACAAAATTATTTTCTTGTCTCGGTACTTAGTTAGCTCATAGCTCATCTTATCATCCTCAATCTGATGGGCAAACTGAGATAGTAAACAAATGTTTGGAAGGATATCTTCGTTGCTTTGTATCTGATAAATAGACACAATGGGTCAAACGGTTGCCTCTGGCTTAATGGTGGTATAACACTTCCTTCCATACTGCAACAAAAATGACCCCATTTATGGCACTTTATGGATATCATCCACCATCCATCACATCATATTTAAGAGAAAAATCTAAGTTTCAAGTAGTGGAACATCACATCGAGCATCAAGAACAAGTTCTCCAACTCTTAAAGGATAACCTCACGTTGGTGCAAAATATAATGAAACAATAGGCATATCAACATCGCAGTGAAAGAAGTTTTGATGTAGGTGACTGGGTATTCCTACGACTACAACCATATAAACAAATGTCCCTCAAGCAAGCTAAGAAGGATAATAAATTATCACCAAAGTATTATGGTCTGTACAAGGTGTTGCAAAAGATTGGTACTATGGCATACAAATTGGAGCTTCCTGCAACTTCTCGAGTGCACCCAGTTTTCCATGTTTCATGTTTAAAGAAGGTTATAGGTGACAAGCTCCCAGTTCAAACAATATTTCCAGAACTTGACGAGGAAGGAAAATCATATTGGAACAGGAAGCAGTCATAGAAAAAAGAACTTGACAGCTACGAAATCGATCAATTTCAGAGTATCTCATCAAGTGGAAAACTTATCCGCTGAAGATTCCACATGGGAGGATGAGAATTTTATACAGAAGCATCCAAAACTACTCAAACGTTGAGGACAATGTTTTTCGAAATGAGAGAGGCATGTTAGGCCCCTATAATACTAGTGACTACCCCATTACTATTGTCATTGTATCCCTTATTGTTATTATTGTGCCCCTATTGTCCCCATATTGTTATTAGTATGCCCCAAAGAAACCCACTATTGTTATTTTTGTGCCCTTATGTTATTACTGTTATGTTAGCTTGATTATATTGTGACCCCTTGGACTCCTATATATAGAAGGGAGGTTTAGTCACTTGTATCATCCAAGAATTGTTCATTTGTGTAATGTAAAGGAGGTTGCCCCCTTGAAGAGGCTGAATTCTAAGGCGTTCATCTATCTTTTCTATCTTTTTGTGAGCTGGTTTCCTAACATTCTTCAACTCTTAAAGGATAACCTCACTTTGGCACAAAATCGAATCAAACAATAGGAAAATCAACATCGCAGTGAAATACGTTTTGATGTAGGTGACTAGCATTTTTACAGCTACAACCATACAAACAAATGCCTCTCAAGAAAGCTAAGAAGATAATATATTATCACCCAAGTACTACAGTCCTTACAAGGTGTTGCAAAATATTGGTACTATGGCATACAAATTGTAGTTGCCTGCATCTTCTTGAGTACACCATGTTTCCATGTTTCATGCTTAAAGAAGGTTATAGGTGACAATCTTTTAGCTCAAACAGTGTTTCCAGAACTTGACGAAGAAGGAAAAATCATATGTGAGCTTGAAGCATTCACATAAACAAGAACACAACAGCTAAGGAATTGATCAATTTCAGAGCATCTGATTAAGTTCAATAACTTACCCGCTAAAGATTCCACGTGGGAGGATGAGAATTTTATACGGAAGCATCGAAAACTACTCAAGCATTGAGGACAACACTTTTTTGAAGGAGAGGGGCATGTTAGGTCCCTATAATACTAGTGTATCCCCCTTATTGTTATTGTTGTTCCCATGTAGTCCCCATATTGTTATTATTGTACCCTATAGAAGCCCACTAGTGGTATTGTTGTGCCCTTACATTATTATTGTTATGTAGGCTCTGATTATATTGTGACCCCTTCGACTCCTATATATAAAAATGAGGCCTTGTCATTGTATCATCGAAGAATTTTTCATTTATGTAATGTAAAGGAGGTTTCCCCCTCAAAGAGGATAATTTTTAAGTCGTTGATCTTTCTATTTGTGAGTTGGTTGCATAACATCTGCCAGAAATGTTTATATATTTCGGGGAGGTTGGTGGATCTAAGTTAAAATTTGGATCTTAAGAGAAACCACGAGATAGTGAAGACATAGAAAAGGAGTTAAGAAAATAGTTTGAGAAAGAGAAACCACGTTCCAATGTCATCATTCCTTCACAATATCTATTCAAAATGGAAGAAAAGGTGGATATCAAACCCTATTGAGGTGGCACAAATGTTATTAAGATGAGTCTTTGGTTGCAATATTTAGAAGTGTATTTCAATCTCCATAATGTAAATGGTGACCAAAAATATCATTTGTATGACTAGAATAAGAGGGCCATTTACTAACTTGGTGGTAGAGACATTTAGGTTGGAGTTTAATCAACTAGTAACTATGTGGGATGATTTTAAAACCCATTTTCAAGTCCTAGTTCTACGTTATTCATTATTTAGAGGACCAAGGGATATGTTGGCTCCACTTTAAGTAGAGGCAATGGTAGATTGTGCAATAATACACCACCAAATTCGAGAAAATGGAGATCATGTTAAGTTGAGGGCCATGGACTAACTTGGTGACTGAACCATATGAAGACACTTAGGTGGTGGGTTAACTGTGGGTTAATCCAATAATAACTATGTGGGGGGGTTTGAAAGCCTTCATCAAGTCCCAATTCTACCTTATTGTGTATGTCAAGGACCAATGGATCTATTGGCATCACTTCAAGTAGAGGTAAGGGTAGAATGTGCAATAGTACAACACCAAATTCAAGATATGGAAATCATGTTTGGTAACTCTTCAAAACCTTGACATACTCCTAAAGTATCTAGGTGGTCTACATAGTCATTTGTAAAAGTAAATGATGCTCTTCAAATGAAAGACCATTGATGTGGATTGTGTGCAAGCATAGCATGTATAGAACATTAGCCATAAGAAAGGATATCCAAGTGGTTTTAAGAAAACATACTACCAAGATGATTCCATGGAGGGAAAAAGAAGTGGAAAGGAAAAGATAAAAAAAAAAAAAAAAAAAAAAAAAAAAAATTGTAGCCATTTCAAAAGTGAAAGGACCCAAACAACTGTTCCAAACATTGCAATATTCATGGTCACACAAAAGATAAATATTGGAAGCTACATTAAGAGTTAAATCTAAAGAATTGTAAGAAGGATGCCAAGAAGAAGAACCTGCTAAGCAAGGATTTAGGAAATCAAGTAGAGAGCATCTTAGATGTGGATGAGAAGATTGTCTACACTTTAGCACACAAGAAGGTGAATCTAAGTAGCCTTCATCACAAGGAAGAGAAGGAGATGAAAAAAGTCTTCCATATCAAGTTCTAGGTCAAAAATACCAAGGTAGATGCTTTATTCAATTTTAGCTCATAGGTGAATATCATCATAGATGATCTAGTCAACAATATTGGATTGGAGCTAGATGATAATATAAGCCCATATCCATTTGTATGGGTGAATAAAAATGTAGAGATCAAATTCACTAAGAAATGTAAGATAAAGCTTGCTTTAAATGTAAATTTTATTGGTAAAGTGGAGTTAGATGTATTACCCCTTGATGTGTGTGGTGTAGTGTAGCCCCTATATGTATGTAAGGGACAAATTTTTCATGTAGATAGTAATATAGTACATCCTAATCAAATATGGGAAGTATTACATCATCAATGCACACAAAGGAAATTAAAATATCTCTGTAGTAAGTGCTAACCAAACTAAAAAGTTTCATAGCTCCAGTAATATGTATTACTTTTCTTAAGAGAGACTCATTCAAGAAAGGAGTTAGTGAGAGTGAAGGCATCTATGAAGAATAGAAACAACAATTGGAGTTATTGCAAGCATAAAAATGAGTGTTCTAATATCCTAAGGGCTTGCTACCTAAGAGGGAAGTGGAGAATTTTTTTTTTTTTCATAACTACCCAATATGAAAATATTGTATCATATAGATAGTGAATTTTGGAAGCAGATGAAGCGAATAAATCGTTGTAATAATTATTGAAGCAAGGAGAAAATTTCCCTAGTGCTTCACTGTTTGGGTTACCTATCATCATAATAGCCAAGAAGGATGGGACTTGCAAATGTGTATTGACTATAAATTTTTGAATAAAATCACATTCAAGAATTGGTACATGCCTAATATTGATAAATTTTTATATCAATTAACATGCCAATTATTTCTCCAAGTTGGATCTTAAATATTGATACTACTATGTAGGTGTCATGTCAAGGAAGAAGACACCTACATGAATGCCTTCTAGACAAGGAAATGCTTGCATGAATCGCTATTCATGCTTTTTATTTATGTAATGCACCAACTATATTTATTTTATTGATGAATGATGTATTATATCCCTATTTATATTCATTTGTATTTAGATTACATGTAGATTTATAGCTCTATTTAGCAGGAGCACATCTCATATCTCATGTAAACACTAGATACTCTAAAAAATCATTAGTTGTTACCAAACCTCAAGAAATGGAAGTTTGGTCGACAATCATTGGTGTATTATGGATATGTGATCAATGTAGGATATGTCAAGGTAGATCATGCAAAGAAGGAAGGCAATATGAATTGGTTAGGTCATATTGATGCCATCGAATCTAAGAGCATGTTAATGGCCAAAAATGGCCAAAATTAACATTTTGAAGATCACCTGGTTAGGACCCCAATTGGGCCCTTATCCATTTGGGTTGGTGATTTCAGTTGGTTCAAATGGGTCCAATTACCTCTCACTCTCCCTACTGATTTGTGATATCTCTAATTACCATCAACAAGAAGAGGCAATCAAACTTACCCTCCCATTGTGCACTTGCAAGAAAGAAATCCTTAAGCTGACACAAGGGCTCAAGTGAGCCACCAATCAGGTCATTGTTGTGAAAGGAGACTTTTAAAAATGCAAAGAAATAATATAAATCTAAATGAAAAGCTAGTTACTAATGCAGAAGAGTAAAGAAAATTACACTAACTCGACACATAGGAAATAGTTCCTAAATACCAAGTGCAAATATTAAAGATGATGGGGGCTTAACATGTGTTTGTTTGATAAAGATCAAGCTATTGAAATAGTTCTAACAACTGATCTTTAATGCATGACATGCTTTATTTAGAGATCAAAATGCTAAAATATGAGCGACTAAAAAAGGGAATTAATTCACACAATTTTAATGATTATTAAATCAATTTATGATAATAAATTTTTGAGTAAATGTTACTCAAATTTTTGATTAAATGCAAGAGAAAATCGAGAAAAATAAATAAACAAAAAATATATGTAATTATTAAATCATATAACTCATATAGTAAACAAAAATTCTCATATTTAACATAAATGCAAAACATGGAATTATTGGCACAAATCTATCAGTAAAAGAGTAAGAATATATTAACAAACAATAGTATTTGAAATATAATATTAAACTTGGATCTCATGCTTTGTATTTACAATGAATTTTTTCAACAATTTTCCCAAAACCTTCAACTCTCCTAATAGAAAAGGAAACTGCAATAATGCAAGATTTAGGCTCTAAAACAGAGATTTGATCTCAAAAGGAAAAACCCCAAAGCTCAGATTTGAGTATTTCTTTCAATCTACACAAAAAAGTGCTCTTTACATTAGTGCAAAGAGAACTTTACATGCATCCCAAAATGGAACACCTACTTCATTCTCCAAGCTCTTATTTATAATTTACAAAATGAAATCCCAAAAAGGAGAGCTATTGGAAAGCAGATTTGATCTATGATTTTTAGAAGTGTAGACCTCTTTTGTTGACTTGTTGCTCCAATCCCATTGCTCCAAGACTTTTGGGTTTGATATTTTCGAACAATTTCTCTGCAAAAAAAAATCAAAATTTGATTTAAAACCAATTAAAAATGAAGAGAACACTCATATTTCTAAATCCATGAAAAACAAATTGATGAATTCAAATCCAACTTGGTGAATTAATAAAACCAAATTCATGTTTTCTCTTGCTTTCCTATGGAGAAAATATTGGCAATTAAGCAATATGGGAATCAGTTTAGCGACAACAAATCTTCCTAACCAGAGAAATTATTCCATAACAAACTCACGAAATTAGTTTTAGTTGCAAATTTGCAAACTTCACTTCTATAGATTTTTGGGCTAGTAAATATATAAATTTTCTTAAATTAATCTTGCCAGCTTATTCTTCATGGAAATATCTTTTCAACAAGTCCTCATTTACTGAATTTAGTGCAACATAACTGAAGATATCACTTCCTAAAATTGAGGTTCCAAAACTATTTGGACGCTGATAAAATTCTAGGCATGTTTTAATATATATTAAAATATTTAACAAATAAAATAGAAATAAAAATATATAGTTGAAACTAAAATTTTCAAAAGGGGGCAAGTATATATGGCGTTAAATGTTTTAATCTCTGTTGGAAAAGGGGAGTGTACATTGGAGTGAGGAGAGGGGCCCAAGAGGAGAGTGGTCCCACTATCCCATTATCATGTAAAATGGTCTACTTCTTCCCCTATTAATATAGCCCTTGGTTCCCTTATACTACATGCCCCTTTCATGTATGAATGAGCCCACGTCACATGGACCATGTTAGAAAAGAGAAGAAAATAGAGGCCTCAATGATAAAAAGGCTTTTGAGGATTAATTCATGGGTTTTGTTAGTGTTAGCTTTTTGTCAGTTCAATTTTGGAGCGCTCATTTTCTACTCTATCTCTCTCTCATACTCTTGGACACTTAGAGTTTTTTTGGAGCACTCTTGGAGGAGTGTGGCATACTTGGGATTTGGATCAAGAAGGAAAAGGAAGAGTATGAAAGTGAAAGAGGAAAACAGGATCAACAACTACAAGGAGTTTTTCTTGCAGGTACTGAGTTCCCTTATACTACATGCCCCTTTCATGTATGAATGAGCCCACGTCACTTGGACCATGTTTTCCTCGCTGGATTTCTAAGAGGAAGAATATTTTTATTTTATTTTATTTATATTAAGTTTTACAATAAGTATATATATGTTATAGTTACAATATGTACACACACTTCTTGAATCATGTGTTTTTTTAAGATAAAATTAATTAAATAATTAAATATATTTGTAATTTAATTAAATAAAAAATATTTTAATTAAATTAAATTTAATCTAATTAGCGAACAATTAGCTTAATTATATATGGTTGAATAAGTTAAATAATTTAATAAAATATCATTTATATCTTGATCATTACTTTTATTTACAATTTATGAAAGCATAATAAAATATATATTTATATATTTTATTCTTAGAGAAAAATGATCAGATTTTGATGAGGATATTTTTCAAACCGTAAGTCGGAATGAAGCAAAACTTGAACTGTTGGAAAATTGAGAAAAAAATGAAAGTAATAAAGGCATCAAAAATAAAATGAATAAAAGTGATATTCGACCAAAATGAGGCAAATTAAAGGATTCTAGAGACAATATTAGCCAAAATATACATAAAAGGTCCCCAAAATTTCATTGAAATTAACGGGGTTTGTTGAATCTTCGACAAAACATTTTTAGGATATTGTAGTACCTACAAAAGTTCACAGCATATTTTTTAGTGGTATTTGCACCAGTCTATTCCATAACAAGCACCAGTAAAGGTTTCTAGTGGGAAAGTATCAATAGAAATCCTTTGATGATATAAAAGGAAAGATCAATCAAGCATAGTTTTCACATTTCCTAAATTGCAAAGGAATTTCTAAGTGGAGATAGATGCAAGTGGTATGATTTGATGGTTTGAGAAGCCCAACCAAAAACAATGAGGGAGTATCTCTCAATGTAAAGTCCTAATCAAACTCACTCTCATTTGGTATGGTGATATCTACTAGTATGTGAGTTTGATTGCCGCCAAATGAATTTTTTTGATAGAATATAATATCAATGTGAAGGCAAATATATCTGATCTATGGATACTATCTATTATCCATATTATTTGTATATATATCCTAACTATAAAGATTTTTATATATCCTAGATAGCTAGGAGCAAGCTTATATAATTTCATTATAGGAATTTTGAGGTCTAAAATGGGCCTCCTGAGGAAATTATAAAATAATAGTGGAAATAATAAAATAAAATTAGATTACATCATCAAATTTTAGAGGAAAAAAAAAACTACTCTTTCAACTCATATTTTCAACTTATCTCCCTATGGATTTACTCAAATTTCAAGTGAGAATACTCATTGGATGTAGAATTTGATCCATCATCCAAGGAGTACCCATGTTGCATACTTTCGATGGACCCTGCTATACGAAGGATGAGAAATACATGGAAAAAGGTGATTGCAATTACATTTTTTCATGTATTTCTTATTTTTCATGGGGCAGGATCCATCGAAAGTATGCAAGATGGGTACTCCTTGGATGAGGAATTAAATTTTGCATCCAACGAGTACTCCTGCTCGAAAATTGAGTAAAACCTTAGCGAGATAAGTTGAAAAAGTAGTTTTATTATTTTATTATTTTTTAATCTTTTTACTTTTTTACTCGTAAAATGGTGAAACATCATCTTGAATCCTATTGGTTCTTATAAAGTTTATTTTGGTTGTACATTTTTCTTAGGAGGCCCATTTTAGACCTCAAAATTTCTCTAATGAGACTCAAGAAAAAGATTAAATATCGGAAATAATTAACAAAATCCAACAAATATTTAATTTGAAGTATATATTTTATTTTTATTGAATAAATAGTTATACATAAGTATAGTATAAAGACTATTGTATTTAACAAACATCTACTAAAAAAATTGTTGAAACACAAGGATAATTTCATGCATCAAAGTGAAAATAGAAATTGAACAACTTAGTCCCATGGGGGTAGCTCAATTGGTGATTGAAGTAATGTGAAATCAGTGAAAACGGAGAGATCTAAGGTTCAAACCCTCTGGTTGTGACCCGACTTACAGAGAGGCGGACAGGTCGTAGACCCCCAAAGGTTTAGTAGTAGTTATGTGTCAAGCAGGTTGTTGGGTTCCTCTGGGATAAAAAAGAAAAAAATTGAACAACTTACATAAATGTAATCTAAGCAATTGCAAGTTCCCATAATAAACATTTGTAATAGAAATGTGGCCCTCAAATTTTATTATGCTAATTGATAATAATGCATAACTCATAATATAAAGTTTTCTAGCCCTTCCTCTATTGAAAGAGTTGCTTTTAAAAATAATCTATTATCGTTCTTTATATTCCTTCAAATTCCTAATACTTTTCATTAGAACAATATCGATTTTTTAAATAATTTTTCACAATAATTTAATGAGAATCATCTTGAAAATCATATAATTATTACTTTCCATCAATAATATTAATACAAGTCTTTTCAATTTTCTATTGAAGGAATTTCTCAATGTCTGCCCCCTTTTATGACATAATTTTTTCTATGGTTTTTAGCTCCTTTAGCCTTAAAAATACCTCTTTATGTCATTTATGACAATATTTTCCTATATTTTGCTAATATCAACACTTTCCCAAGGTATTTTTATTGAATTTTTAATTGCTAGAATTTTACGTGTTTTTTTCCTTTCAAAAAATTGTAATTTTCCTTCATTAGTAAATAATAATAGATTACAATTTGTTTATGCATTTGGCCAAATGCATTCAGATACAAAGAAAAAGAAAAGGATGTATAGTCTACCTGTTACAACATTATATTTATGTCATGGATAAAAACAAAAAATTATACTATCTTGGCGGGAATACATAAATATGATTCATTTTAGGCTATGCATGCGACATATCCATAGTGTGGTACTTCCATAAAGGTCCCAAAAAATTGTCATTGTATTGGGGTCTTTAAGGCTGGTGTTGTGGACCATCCTCTATAAAAGGACAATGATAATATTCATAATACTCTTCAGGTTTGTTTACCTTAATCAACCAACTTCCATGATCTTTTTGAATACATGATTTAGAGAATTTATCCGCTAGCCACTTCCTCTCCCTATAGATATGACAACATGAAAAAATATCAAAAGAGTCTCTAATGTGTAACACCTTCTCATCTAGTGGTAAAATATCGTGAAAGTGACAACTCTTCACCCCTTTAATCTGTTGAAATGTGGCAACAAGAATATTCCAATTTTAATTTGTCCTTGAATTAAAATTGTGAATTAAATTCGAATTTAGTCTCACTAGCTACTTGAAAATAATTAATTAATTCATTATGGATTAATTAGTTGGATAAATTCAAGTTAGAAGTCTTTCTGAAGTCATGCAATAGTTATTCCTTAAATTAAGGAGATTATCCCTTAATTAAGGAGACAAGATTGAGTTATATTTGAGTTGTAATTAGTTAACTCAGTTTACTGAGTTAAGTCCAGTTAAATTAGTTCCAAAATATTTGAGGAACTAATTGTGAGTTATCAGTCAGTTGATGCATTCATGCACTCAACCAGTGTACTCCAGATAACTGAAGATTTCCTCATCAGAAACTCATGCATTCCTATTCAGAGAAAGACCCAGTTGAGCTAAATGTCAAGGACAATGTACTATCAGTTGCATGTTTTCTCCTGTAAAGGAAACTCATGCATGCAGAAGGATTAATTCACAGGAGGATTGCGCAGTTTTACAAGCTGTGAGATCAGTTTGAGAGATCAGTGTTACACTTGGTACTAGGAGGATCGCCCAAGAGAAACTACACAAGGAAATAGGAGGCTTGGAGGGAAGAGGAGAAGGCTTGTGCGAAGCTTTGTTTACCTATGAGCATCCAGGAGGATTGTACTGAGAGTTGGCTAGCTATGAGAGCTAAGGCTTTGTGTAATCCTGAGATATTTCCACCTTGTATGATAATACAGATAGTGGGGTTTTTAGCTGAGGATTTCCCCTGAGTATTTTATGTGTTTCATGTGCATTGATTCTTCTTTTGGTTATATGTGTTCAGCTTGATCTTGCTCAAATCTTTTAAGCTTCCGCAAGTTGATAGTAGAAGTAGGTTATGGTATTTTGCTTTGGTTATATTGCATTATTAGGTTAGCCTGCAACAGATCTACAGAGCTAGATTTGTAGATAGAATTTCTACATAATCTAGTTGATTACAATCATGGAATCCCCATAGACCTAAAGGGAAGAAACACCTTGTTCTTTGGCAAAGAGAATAAGTAACTTGAGAGCCATAAGTTCAGTGAAATTGTCCATGCCCTTATCCAAATCCATTTCTAAGGTAAAAGAATGGTTCTTAGATAGATAGAGAACAAATCCTCCCCCACATCTTCTTTCCTCTCCTTGAGATGCTCCATAAAAAAAATGCTCATGGGCTCAATTTATCTATCTCTTATGAAATTATGTCCCTAGTAACCTAGGAATTATGCCACTATTCTATCTGGAATGAAGGAGTGCCTTGGAAAATGGCCCTACTTTTTGCTATCCATATTCGCTGGCACAGTAGTAAAGACACAACTCTAAATTTTTCAATAGATTTGTATTCAAACCATGCTTTCCAACCCTCCAAAATACTCCCATGCTACCAAAATCCTATCAACTGCAACTTATTGCAACAAATAATCCATATATAATTTGTAAAATAAAATTTGATGAAAATATGATGAACAGTTTCATCCTCAACCTTGCAAATCATGCACCGACCTGGGCCTTTCAAACTTATTTTTTGTAAGTTATTCTAGGTTGAAGCCTTATTCTCTAACAAGAAACACATAAAAAATCTGGATTTAACTGAATAATTTAACTTCCACAATGATTTCCACCACCATATTTGATCCCCTCTCACTCTCCCGACTATAAGATGGACATATCTCGTTTTGGGTGTATAATCAACGAACATAGAGTGATTCCAAACCAATTCACCTTTCTTGTCTATTAAGTGGATATGAGAATGATGGAGAGCCACAATGTAGGCCCTTTAGACCTCAACAATTTCTTCATTTATTTTTATATGTTTAGCTGACAACCATCCCTGGGCCCAAATATCTGTGCTTGCCTAATCCGCTACTTGATTAAGAGTGGTATACCCATTTCTATTTAATAAATCCACCAACCCTTGAGGGAGTCTATAATTAACCCCATAGTTGAACCAAGGGCCAGTTCTAATTATGACTTTTTGACCATTTCCAATTCTCTAATGTCCATCTTCAATAAGAGGGAAATAGACTAGCACTTCCTTCAAAACAATAGACATATTAGAATGTCCTCTAGTTGGATTTCTAACCCAATCTTAAATTGTCCTAAGACATATGTATTTTAGATTTACCACCATGGTCCATAATCTCTTTATAGAAATAAGCCTCCAATCAAATTTAGTCACAAGATATTTGGTGAAAAGGTAAGGTTATTTAGGCCCCAACCCGTTTTATCCCATTTAACCCATGGGATAACAAACTAATCTTAAGAGCCCACTCACAAAAATCTTAGGAAAATTTTACGCAATTCCTCTAGGATTCCTTTGGTAATCCATGATTGTGCCATCCAGTAAACTAGAATAGATTCCATCACATATTTTAATAGTACTAATCTTCTTGTGTCAGAGAGCCATCTCACACTCCATATTTTAAGATGTTTTACCAATTTTACAATAAGTGATTACCAATCCTATTTCTAGCAGGAGTTTGGTTTTAAATGGAAACCTAGGTATTTCAGTCCGTCATCAAGATGAATGGAATTGAAGGGAAATACAACCTACACATGAAGAACCTCCACCCTTTTTAATAAGTGAATCAAAGGAGTCAATTTATAGGAATTGATATACATACCGGTTGCTTTCCTGGAAAGAGACAAAGCTTGTTGAAGGAAATCAACATCTCTTTGAGTCCCATCAGAGAAGAGGAAGAAATCATTAAAAAAAGTAGATGTGTTAAATTTAGGTTCTCAACCATCACCACACCCTTGAACAACCCTCTTTATTTTCCATTATCCAATAGTTTGTTAAGCCCTTCAACAACCAAAAGAAACAAGAGAGGTGAAATGGGGCAACTCTGCTTGAGCTTCCTTTGAGGATGGAAAAATTTGGATCTAGATCCATTAATCAGCACCGTGAAGGAGACCAAGATGTTGTATCTCATAATCCAAGTGATGAAGGGCACCTCAAAACCAAGTTGTGTCAGGAGGAGGTGAAGATAGAGCCATCTTACCTAACCATAATCTTTAGAGAGGTCTATATTTAGAACAACCCCTTTTAACTTCCTAACTTTTAGTTTATGTAATCCTTCTTGTGCTGTCACAATAGCCTCATCAATTTTGTGACCTTACACATAGCCAAACTTTTACTGAGAATTTTCCTTTGAGAGGATAGGCTTGATTTAGTGGGCAACAACCATGGAAATTATCTTGTAAATACACTTCTAGAGAGAGATTGACCTAAAATCATTACAAGTGAAAGGATAATCCTTCTTAGGTATCAGTGCAATGAAGGTGGTATTGAAATCTAGTCCAAGACCCACCTTCCAATCCTGATTCCTCCACTACTCTTATGACATCACTTACAAGAGTTTCATAATTCCCTAAGAAGAATTTTATAGCCCCCCCATCTACCCCTAGACTTTTGTCCTTTTGGAAGTTATCAAGAGTTTCTTGTAATTTTGCATCCATCACTTATTCCATTAAATTAAGGTTTTACTCCTCATAAAAAAACCTTGGAAATATTTGATCCAACTTGACCAATTCCACTATAGACTCCCCTCCTCAACCTTGAAAAGGGTTTCGAAGTTTTTTTTCCCTAACCTTGCTAAATCTTCAAAAGTGGTGGCAAAAATTCCATTCTGGTCTTCCAAATTCCAAATAGTATTAGCCATCTTTCTACCTTTTGCTTAATTTTGGAAAAAAAAATGGTATTTTCATCTCAACATTCCATGCATAATGCCTTACCTTTTTACCTCCTTATGGCCTCCCTTTCTTCCAACAATTTCCTTTTCCTAGATTCAAGAAGAAAGAGTCGATTTTTCATTTCTTCCTTCACAAAATCACCATCTTCCATTTCACCTAAATAATTTAAACCCTCTTCCGCATTATTTAATTCTTGTTCATACTAAATCCTTTTCTTGGCCACCCACTAAGTCGTGGATTTCTTGACTTTCAATAAATTTGTTACAAATTGGGTTTTTGCAAAGGTCTTTGCTTTCAAATTGAAGGGAACCCATGTGGATTGAAAAATATCCTATAACTAGTTATCTTTTAGCTAGGTCAAATTGAATTGGAAAGGGCTGGAAAGGTTCTTCCCCCTCCCTTTTATCTCTAGAAAGATTAGATGATGGTTAGAATCTCCCCTGCTTCCAACCCATTGGTGCAACAAAGGCAGAGATTCCACCAACTTTTCCAAGAGAATAAATCAATCCAATCATTTTTCTGCCCTACCCTCACCTACTCTCTTTTTTCACCAAGTAGGATTCACCTTTACCACCTCCTCTTCAACAAGTTTGTGGTCCATAAAAAGATGTTCAAATAAATTTATGAAGGTGTTTGGCCTTGCATGAGGCCCCCATACTTCAACAATTTCCAATGAAAAGTTCAGATCTCCTCCAAGAATCAAGTTCTCTAAATTCAACAATTTTTTTGAAACAGGGAATCCCAAAAAGGTGCCCTCTCATTGAAAGGGTTATAGACATTTAAAACCCTTATTTCCATTGATAAATATGCCAAAAGAAAATCCATTCCAAGCACACAGTCAAACCCCCACAAATTTAAGCGTTTAATGTCGTAAGGGTTCCATCTTAGAGAAAACCCCCTAATTGTTCTTGAGTGTTTGAACAATATAAATTCCAACCTATGGAAACAAATTTCAATTATTTAGAAATAATGTCCCCCTCTCCCAAATTTTCTTGGGGAAATATAATTTTAGGATGATGCAAATCGACTAACCTCCTAAGGGCCTTTTTTTTTATGGGCTAGTCATGCCCTTGTAGTTGAAAGACAACACAATCATGGAGGAACTCCTCCTTGGGCTCTCACCTCTCTAAGTGCCCTATATATGGATAATTGTTTCCTAAAAACCACATCTAGATGGGATTTAACTTAGGATTTTGCAAGGTGATATTTCCTATAGAAGAATGTAGCTATAATCAGTCTTCATAATCCTTGATGTTTATAATACTATGTAAAATAACGATAGAAAATTAAATTAGAAGAAAGAAAATTAAAAGAATCGAAATCAACAAAACCACCTAAACTTAAGATCCTTGAAAATAGCTCAGAGTCACATAAATAACGTATCTACCATTAGTTACTATCCACCATAATTTAAGCAAGTATTTGCATAAAAGATGGAATAAGAACAAGATATAAATAAAGTATACTTACCAAGATTTATTTCCTACCATTGTTTACATGATCTTCAAGATTTTAACAAATATGAGTAAAAATTTAAATGTGTGGACTTACTAGAATTTAATCTACAAAGAGACGTGATTTAATTTAAGAGATATCTCTCTTGGGTATAAAATACACTTGAACTTTTTCATTTTATATACATATACTTATCACTCACATATCTCTCTCTCACACACATTGTGATATCTACTTTATTTTCATGGTTATTAGTTGAATTTATGAAGTATGATTTATTGATGTAGATAAAAGAACTATAATATATATTCACAATTAATTACCATAGTTTAGAAATAAAGTACTTGTATCAATTGTACTAAAAAACCAGCATGGTATTAGAGCTTTGGTAAAGTAAAGAGCACAAATATAACTCCTTGAAAAACCATACATTGAGATCACCTTGAAGAAACCCTAGATCTATATTCAAGTTGCATCCATAGCCTCTACTATGAAATTAGAGAACAAGTTAGAGGGGGGCACTAACTTTAGGGCTTGAAAGACAAGAATTGACCTAATTCTTGCAAAAGAATATCTTTTTTAAATTGTACAAGGCAAAGTGAATGAACCTACAGATAAGGTTGGAAAGAAGAAGTATGAGAAAGATGACATCACCGACATGATTATTATTGTGGACTCCATCAAGACCATATTTTTCCATACATCTCAAAGCTTGACACTTCAAAGAAGATGTATGATGCCCTAAATTAGTTATATACTGTCAACAATATTGAACACGTCATGAGCATGAGAAATGAGCTTTGTGATATAATAATGGCAAAGATGATACAATAAATTCATACTTTGTGAGGACTTCTCAACCTAGAGATCAAATACAAGCTATTGATGAAATTGTCTTTGATAAAGAACTTGTGACTTCAACACTTAATGGAATACCACATTCATGCGATTCATTTGCAATAGGTATAATCAGCCGAAAGGAAGCTCCAAGTTTGGAAGAACTATGGGCAACTTGTGGTCAAGAAAAATCAAGACTTTTATCTAGAGAAAAAAATCTAAAATAATAAGAAGATTCTCAAGCCTGTGTAGCTTGTTCCATGAAAGTTGGATCAAGAATGAATTTTTTTTTTCAAAAGAAGAAAAATGGTTTGGATAGCAAACCCAATCCTCAAAAGAAGAAATATATGTCTCAAATTCAATGCTTTTGTTGTAAAAAAATTATTCACTTAAAAGCCCAATGTCCTAAAAGGTTCAATGATAGGAAGAAGAGAGGAAATCAGCATGCTACCATGGAAAATTTTCATGAGTAGTCCAAGAGATCCAAAATTGAAGGAGACAAATATCACTTCTACTATTCCACACTTGTAGATGACAACAATATATGGTTGATTGATAGTGGAGCTTCAAGACATATGACAAGGGAGTGTGATCATCTTACAAGTTTGATGGAAAGAAGATTGAAAAAAAGGTAGAGCTTGGAGACAACAACAACTTTGCAGTTAAAGGAATCAAGACAACATCCATTAATCTGGAAATAAGTGAAAACATTAACTTGAGCAACATAATCCATGTTATAGGTTTGAATAAGAATTTGGTTTCAATTTCATGTTCAAAAGATAGAGGAGATAAAGTGGCCTTCATTGATGGGAAAGTCCTTGTGTGGAACAAGGGGTCTAGTATAAGCTTTGCTAGGGTTATTGGGATTCATGAAGGAAGGTTATATAGAATCGTATGGCAATCTCATAAAGCTTTATTACATAATAATATTAACTCTAATGAGTTATGACATAGGAGATATGCAAATATTCCTTATAGAGCCTTGTGAGATTTGAAATAGATTGTTTCAAGTGTACTAGATTTGTAGATAAATCATAGAGGTGTGTGTAAGGGATGTGATCTTGGAAAGAATGTTAAGAAACCCTTTCCAAGCAGTGAACATAGGTCTAAATAAATTTTGGATCTAGTCCACTCCATTATGTGTGGTCCCCACCAATGAAATCTCTTAGAGGTGCTCTATACTATGTATCCTTTATCGATCACTTCTCCTGCAAGACATGGATCTATATGGTGAAGCCAAAAGATTAAGTTTTCATAATGTTCCAAGCATTCAAAGATGAAGTGGAGAACTAGAAAAGGAAGAGAATCAAGATCCTAAGATGAGATAATGGAGGAGAATACACCTCCAAGTAAATCACTACCTTTTGTAAGGAAACTAGGATGAAGGGGCAGTTTATAGTTCCTGTTATCGGGAAATCTAGTGTCTATGTAGAGCTGCTAGTCCCACTAAGATGGGTAGCTATCTTAGAAACAAACAGATTAAATTTACTTTCGTTTTCCTTTACAACAAGTAGATAGAGGAGGAGCAAAGAATACAAACCTCAATCTTTCGCTCAGTTCCTTGCTTGTTCCTTCTCCTCTTTGACAGGTCTTTACCGCTCTTTCATTGAGCACTCCGCTTCAAAGAGTACCTGTAAAGTCAAAGCAACATAATACCTTCAAAGTACAGAGATCTACAATCATAAAAAATATAGGACCAGATATATATTGACCACACAAATGCACATATTATCAGACATACAAGAGTGGAGGAAAACTTGAATAGCTTTATTGATGTAAAGATTAGAAGAGAAGATTACAACCCATTGATCTGACCCAGTGTCATCCTCCCAGCATGAAAGCCCTTCTTAACCTCATGAAAAGCTTAGATCACCCAACCCTATGATGTTCCACCAAGAAACCAACAGCACTTCATTATAAGATACAAGATTCCAGCCTTTAGATCTCTGGGATGAGGGATCCATATATAGATTATTGCAAGGGGGGTGAGTCAGCTTCTAGGATTTTGATTAGTGTCTTCTCTCTGATAGTTCTTGATTCCACTTGGAGATTGATGATCCCTTACTCATCCCTGGGCGAATTCAGAGAGGAAAGTGTCACAGGAGAAGTTTCTGGAAGATTCCATGAACATCCACCTTGCGAACTGTCTCTACCATTTGTCTACTCTCACCCATCGCACCCTATAGAAGGGCTTTCCAGTATGCATCGCACTTTTTGCACTGAGCAGGTGAGATGCATCGCACCCTTAGCACTGAGTAGTCCGTATGGTCCAGTTTTGACCAGTTCTAAGTAGTTTTCCATGGAGAAATTCTGGGAGATGATGTAATCAGCTGACCTTGTTCCTTTAGGGTGTGAAACAACACTTTTAGGGACTTAGAAGCCCTTGGTTTATGGACATATATGATTGGGGTTGCAGTGCCCAAAAATTTCTATAATAGTTGCCCCCTAAAGCATGAGGTCGTTAATCTTTTGATGCCGGGTGAAATGCTTTATCATGAGGATCCGAGGTTTTTCGAACTGGAAGGTAACCTATAATAAGATACAATACAATACATTATATTCATAATATTTTCATTATCTAGCTGAGGCGGGCATTCCCATGCTCAACTTTATAAATTCATTTTATGTACATAGGACAGACAACCATCTGTGTAGTAGACTGATGATTCTAATAGAGCCATCATCCTTTGATTCGGATGATCATCTATGCAACAATGATGTATATTTGATGTCTTTATTTTCCTGAATATGTCGCAGCCCGAATGAATGAAACTAAATCCTGGGTCTTCAAACTCACCCAATCTTCACCCGAAGTACAAGTCGATCCATGTGAAAAATGTTATGGAGTCGAACATGGAAAGACATCACCTGATTATGAGCCAATGATGTAAGTTGTTAACAAGCGTGAGAGGAATCACTGATAATGATGATGACCCTCAAGGTACTACAGTACAATTCGCGTGGTGTGAAAATGAGACTTGGCATCGAACACCACACAAAATATTTCGGTCGAAGGACATTGATGTAAACTTGTCGACGGAAGTGAGAAACTTGCCATTGAGGCATGCAAGCTTCAGAGTACTGAAGGGTTGTTCCTAGGTCAACTTCTTGGATAATGAGTTGATGTTGACAAGAATCAACCTGTCGTAGGAGGGCCTTAATGAATCCCACATCTACGACACAGAACGGAGCAAATGATTTTGTGGAGGTGACGATCTAATGATACAAGGTTTAGGGTGGCGGTCATGAAAGAATGGAGCGTGAATGTATTGCAGCAGGTGAGACACAAAATGGGTTGGTGAATTCTCTGAGCAACTTCTCTTGAACATATCGGCGAAACTGAAATGGATCGGTAGCGTTAACCCCAAAGATGGATGGTATGATGGACCAATGGTAATATGATCGGTGAACGGAATAACCCAACCTGACTTGGACATGGAGTGAAAGTGTCATGTTCAAGAGCAACTTGCTATCAATAAAGTTTCTTCAAGTTTTCTTCCCAATTTTCCCCAGTCATTGCTGACCAGTAACTCTTTATTTTTATCAAGCTTGAGGAGGATAACATATGCTTGTTCTATAATTTGCCCTTCGGGCAAACCCGTCGCTATGTTTTAACGAGCCTAGCGGCAATGAAACTCGTTCTTGTCTATATGGACAAGTTTGTCACTATTGATTTTAACGAGTTTAATGACAATGATAACTCGATCCTTTTTCAATTTTAGAGAGTCTGAAAAGGAATGGAAAGGAAACTCCAGTAATCCTTTTTCGTCATATAATCCCTTAAGTCCGAAAAAGTATAAAATAATACGAAAGGGATGAATTTTTGTTGAGATTGCAACAAGATGATGGAGCTTAGTGAAAAGAGTCGCCTTCACTAAGTGGGCCCGCAGGCTATTTTTGGCGCAAGTCTATTTTTAGACTATGTCTATTTTTAGACATATGGATCATGTCTATGTTTATGGATGATTGATCAAGTTGGGAAAAATAGATGGACTTCTATTTTTGATGAAAGTGTGAGTGATCACAGTGTGAGTGATCAAGTCTATTTTTAGACTGGCTGTCAAAAATAGAAAAGTCAAATATTATTATCTCACAATAATATTTGGACTATAAACTTAATCTTATTCTCTTGGAGCACTTCAGTTTGAGCTACAGAAGTGGCACATGCAGCTGTCAGAAGGAAATTCGTTTTTCTTATGAGTCAGTTGAGTTGTTGCATGCATGACTTCAGTTAGAACTCAAGTGAGTTGAGTTTAGTGGACTGGAGGTACAGTTGATGGAGTTGTGTTCAGTTTAACTTAGTTAAACTGGTTGTAGTTAGTCTAACTGCAGATAGACTAATGATGAGTTGTTAAACTAATTATTAACTCATAATACAACTAAAGAATACATCAGTTAACTCAGTTGCATGTCAGTGCATGTTCAGTTCAACAGGGACAGGTGGTAGAGAATCAGATTGCTATCAGTTGTGACTATAGTTGTGCACCAGATCTTGCACAATCAAAGGATTGAGTATGCCAATGAGTTTGCTCACGTATTTGGCCCGCATTTTAGCCTTTGCTCACGTCCACAAAGAGTGAGTGACTATTTTGCAGGTGAAAATCGAGTTTGGGAAGCAATTCTCATCAGTTCTTGAGCAGGTATTGAGCAGTGGAGGCAGGCAAGCAGTGGAAGAGATTTGGAGATCAGATCTGAGCTGTATTGTGTGTAACAGAGGTGGAGATACTTGTGAGAAGTATTATGCTGTGTAATGTAACATGACTCAATCATTAATATACAGATAGTGTGGGGTTTTTAGCGAGATGCTTTCCCCGTGATACATACTGTGTTAATGTGTGAATGCTCTTGATGTTTTATTGTTATTGATGCTGCTATATTCTTGATCAACGTAGAGGAGCTTATGTATTGTGTATGTTTTCCGCATTAGTACATGATCAGGATAATCTCCATTGAATATGTGTTAAATTATTCAAAATTTCTACATGGTATCAGAGCTAGATAATTGTAGAAAAAGTTTCTACATGGTATCGGAGCAGCTTGATTTGTAGAAGAGATTTTTACAGGATATCAAGCGAAGATTGATCATCAGATCTACTATTCAGGAAGTGTTTACATTCTATTTCTTCAGGCAGAGTCTGTAATCGGGCCAGGTAGCCTCTGGATTCATCCTTCCTTTGGAAGGTGAAATATCCGGTAAAAGCCCATACAGTCAATCTCTGTACGAGAAATATTTTGTTCTCACGAATTCTAGATCGGAAGCAGTTGAGTTGGTTGCTGGTGGAAATTCAAATTTGCAGCAGTGTTGTTGAAAATGTCTTTCAACGGATTGCAAATGTTATTCCAAAGCAAGAGCGACCTGGCGCTCAAGGATAAACTCAGTAACAATAAAGGTGAGAATGGATCTTCATCAAAGGTATCTGATGAAGAGAATTGCGCTTTGGCTGCCAAAGCAAAGAAGGGGAAGAACAAGAAAGCTTCTCATTCCGGTGTGAAAGGCAAGAAGCAGGATATGTCCAAGGTGAAGTGTTTTCACTGTCACCAGCACGGACACTATGCCACAAATTGTCCGCGGAAGAAGAAGAACAAGCAAGCTGCTGGATCTGCAGGGGGAGAGGCCTTAGCTTCTCAGTTTGAGCTTGATTTTTCATTGATCGCATGCTTGGTTTCAAGTGTGATGGGATCAGTGTGGTTCTTGGACAGTGGTGCGTATTTTCACATGACGGGAGATAGAGATTTGTTCTCTGATCTGGAGGACAAAGATCTTGGAGTGCACATCGAGATGGGTGATGATGGTAGATACAGTGCGACCGGTATCGGTACCATTTCCTTTGAGAGGGAGTCTGGTAAACCCTTTGTATTGAAGGAAGTCATGCACGTTCCAGGATTGAAGAAGAATCTCATCTCAGTGGCGATGTTAGAAGACAAGGGGTATGATGTTGTTTTCAGCGAGGGAAAGGCCTTCCTGCGCAGCAAGACAACTGGTGAGACCCGGAAGATAGGGGTTCGAGTGAGGAACCTTTATCAGTTGCATGTATATGGATGCGCAGCAATGGTAGGCAAGGCAGAAGGATTGGTGAGCTGGGATGATGGCGAGTTGTGGCACAGGAGATTGGGTCACCTTCACCATGGAGCCTTGAAGATACTGCAGCAGATCACTACAGGGCTTCCTAAAGGCACACTTGCGCAGTCAGATCAGTGCAAGGGGTGTACTTTGGGGAAGTTTGTGAAAGCCACCTTTCACGAGAAGGATAGTCGCGCCACGACGATCCTTGAGAGAATTCACACAGACGTGTGTGGACCTTTCTCAGTTGCTTCGACAACAAAACACAGGTATTATGTGATTTTTGTTGATGATTTCTCTCGTAAGTGCTGGATCTTCTTCATGCAGAAGAAGAGCGAGACATATTCAAAGTTCTGTGAATTCAAAGCACTGGTCGAGAAGGAGTCGGGGAAGAAGGTGAAGGCTCTTAGGAGCGATAATGGTGGTGAATACATCTCGGACGAGTTCAAGGATTTCTGCAAGGCAGAAGGGATTCGTAGAGAGCTCATAGCTCCCCATAACCCACAGCAGAACGGGGTAGCTGAGCGGAAGAACAGAACGATTGTGGGTGCTGCACGGGCAATGTTGCATGATCAGGGCCTACCCCTTCACTTGTGGGCGGAAGCATGCAATACAGCAGTTTATGTGCAGAACCGTTGTCCTCATAGGATACTTGGCATGAGTACACCCGAGGAGGCTTATTCTGGTAAGAAGCCTGATCTTTCTCATTTGAGGATTTTTGGTGCTAACGTTTACATGCATGTGACGAAGGATGCCAGAAAGAAGTTGGAGCCGACTGTAGAGGTTGGGATATTTGTGGGGTACACTGATACGCCCCACAACTATCGTGTGTATTTTCGAGACAGTGGTAAAACTGTTGTGCGACGGGATATAAAATTTCAGGAGGAGAAAGCCATGAAGTGTTCGCTTGAGAGGGAGCTACACTTGCATGTAGATGAGGAGCTATTAGTTCCTAAGGATGAGCTTCAAAACGTGGATCAGCCACAGGACGAGGTGCATGGAGTGGAAGAGACCACTCATGCAGCGCCAACCATCAGAGGGCGAAAGCGCTTGACAGAAGCTGAGCGACTGGCTCAAGATGCAGAGAAAGTTGTAGGACCACCTACAGCCCAATGCAGGCAGAGACAGTCACCTGATCGGTACACTGGATACATGGCTCTTATGAGCAAGTGTGTTGTGACTGAGCCATCCTCTTTCGAGGAAGCTGTGGAGGATCCCGCATGGGTAGACGCCATGGTGGAAGAGTATGATTCTATTGTCAGAAACAGTGCATGGGAGATTGTTCCTAGACCGGAAGGGAAATCAGTGGTGGGTTCGAGATGGATCTACAAAGTTAAGCAGGCAGCTGACGGGAGTGTGGAGAAGTACAAGGCAAGATTTGTTGCCCGAGGCTTTTCACAGATTGAGGGGATCGATTATGAGGAGACCTTTGCACCTGTCGCAAGGTATTCTTCCATACGGACGATTCTTGCTCTCTCAGCGCAGATGGGATGGCACATTCATCAGATGGATGTGAAGACTGCGTTCCTCAACGGAGTCATTGAGGAGGAGGTGTACATTGAGCAACCCGAAGGCTTTGAAGTCTTCAGCAGTGAGTCGCATGTGTGCAGGCTCAAGAGAGCGCTGTATGGGTTGAAGCAAGCACCACGTGCTTGGTACACACGGATAGACAGCTATTTCACAGGACTTGGATTCTCCAAGAGCGAGGCGGATCCGAACCTATACCAGATTGTGGTGGAGGGTAAGTTGCTTATCATTGTATTGTATGTTGATGATTTGATTCTAACGGGTGATGAGCTGTTGATACTGTCATGCAAGAAGGATCTTGCTATAGAGTTTGAGATGAAGGATTTGGGCCTCCTTCACTATTTCCTAGGATTGGAAATATGGCAGCGCAGTGGTGGACTGTTTGTTTCTCAGGGCAAGTATGCTCGGGAGATACTAGAGAAGTTCAACATGCATGGCTGCAAGCCTGTTGATACTCCTCTTCCTGGAGGTTGGAGGAAGGAGGATGCCACTTCGGGAGAAGAAGTGGATGCCACTGTTTATCGACAGTTGGTGGGGTCGCTGATGTATTTGGTCAATACACGACTTGATATATGCTATGCAGTTAACCAGCTTTCACAAGCTATGGTTAAGCCTACCAAGCTCTTCTGGAAGGCGGGCAAGCATGTATTGCGCTACTTGAGAGGCACATCGGGATATGGTTTGTGGTACAGACAGGAGGATGAGGTGAAGCTATGTGGCTTCACGGATGCAGATTGGGCAGGGAGCCCAACGGACAGAAAGAGCACATCAGGAGGGGTCTTCAGTATCGGATCGACAGTAGTTTCTTGGTACAGCAGGAAGCAGAGATCTGTGTGGATGAGGATGATCTTGGTCGGGTTTTTCGGGTCCAAGCACATCAGGTACCATCATATCAGAGATTGTGTGCAGCGGAGGATCATGTTACTTTCGTACATTCCAACGGAGGATCAGGATGCTGATATTCTGACGAAGGCTCTCACTAGGAGCAAATTCCAGTACCACCGAGGCAGGATAGGGGTTGCTGATAATCCATATCTTGTCGAGAGGGAGTGTTGAGATTGCAACAAGATGATGGAGCTTAGTGAAAAGAGTCGCCTTCACTAAGTGGGCCCACAGGCTATTTTTGGCGCAAGTTTATTTTTAGACTATGTCTATTTTTAGACATATGGATCATGTCTATGTTTATGGATGATTGATCAAGTTGGGAAAAATAGATGGACTTCTATTTTTGATGAAAGTGTGAGTGATCACAGTGTGAGTGATCAAGTCTATTTTTAGACTGGCTGTCAAAAATAGAAAAGTCAAATATTATTATCTCACAATAATATTTGGACTATAAACTTAATCTTATTCTCTTGGAGCACTTCAGTTTGAGCTACGGAAGTGACACATGCAGCTGTCAGAAGGAAATTCGTTTTTCTTATGAGTCAGTTGATTTGTTGCATGCATGACTTCAGTTAGAACTCAAGTGAGTTGAGTTTAGTGGACTGGAGGTACAGTTGATGGAGTTGTGTTCAGTTTAACTTAGTTAAACTGGTTGTAGTTAGTCTAACTGCAGATAGACTAATGATGAGTTGTTAAACTAATTATTAACTCATAATACAACTAAAGAATACATTAGTTAACTCAGTTGCATGTCAGTGCATGTTCAGTTCAACAGGGACAGGTGGTAGAGAATCAGATTGCTATCAGTTGTGACTATAGTTGTGCACCAGATCTTGCACAATCAAAGGATTGAGTATGCCAATAAGTTTGCTCACGTATTTGGCCCGCATTTTAGCCTTTGCTCACGTCCACAAAGAGTGAGTGACTATTTTGCAGGTGAAAATCGAGTTTGGGAAGCAATTCTCATCAGTTCTTGAGCAGGTATTGAGCAGTGGAGGCAGGCAAGCAGTGGAAGAGATTTGGAGATCAGATCTGAGCTGTATTGTGTGTAACAGAGGTGGAGATACTTGTGAGAAGTATTATGTTGTGTAATGTTACATGACTCAATCATTAATATACAGATAGTGTGGGGTTTTTAGCGAGATGCTTTCCCCGTGATACATACTGTGTTAATGTGTGAATGCTCTTGATGTTTTATTGTTATTGATGCTGCTATATTCGTGATCAACGTAGAGGAGCTTATGTATTGTGTATGTTTTCCGCATTAGTACATGATCAGGATAATCTCCATTGAATATGTGTTAAATTATTCAAAATTTCTACAATTTTCGATAGTTTTAATGAGCCGAACAAGAAAAGCGCTCGATCTTTTTGTGTAATAATCCCTCAAGCCCAAAAAGATAAAAATCTAGAGGATGGATAGCACTTCCGATAGCTTTAACGAGCTAGAGAGGCCAATTTCTCGGCAATCTTTTCATATTTTATGAGTCAGATGAAAAAATCTTAAAGGAGACTCGTTTTCTGAGGAACGAGTGATATTTTCAGGTAGCAGCTAATTCCAGGTACGGTTTGGAATTTTCCAATCACGGCAGTGTCACAAGGATGGCTAACAAAATCACTCGTCGTAACTGTTCCTCAAAAAGGTAAACAATCAAATGGAGGCGTATGATCGGCTAAAACAGAGTGGAGGTGATGGTAAGAACATGACCAGGGCTCAAAAGTTGATGATAATGCATTCGCAATGGTTCTTTACCAGAGGTTGGTTCATTTTTTAATGAGCTTAAACTCTCGGGGAAAATTTGCTCATTGCTTAGGTTTAATTTTTAACGAGCTTGAACTTTGCATAAAAATTGCTCGTGCCAGTCGCATAATAAGGACGTCTCATCGATAGATTCCATTTTTGTGGAGCTTGCACCATTCCAAGCTTTGCTCCGTATCCTTTCATTATGCAAGTTAGGAACGACCAATCCTATGAGTTTAAAGAGTTGAGAATCTACAAACTAAGAAAATAAATGGTCGCTTTTCTCTTGCATGCAAAAAGGTTTGCATGCCCCCAGGTATAGTGAAATAGAGTTTCCAGGCTACCATATAGAAGTTCTCGCATTTGCAAGATAGTTTCCATCCGCATAGCAGATAGAAACACTTCCCGGCTTAGTCCATTTGGACAAAGGTGATTCTAGCTCCAACCACCTAACCTTGACGATGGAATCTTATTCTGGTCTAATCCCATTTTCCTCAATGGACGGGTGTCAGACTAGTCATATATCCTTCGCAGAAACCTACCCTATACCCAAAGTTTCCCTGTCGAAGCAGACCAGGGTGCATGCCCCCTGGGTTTCAGTCATGGCCACCAAATTACTCGCGTTCTTCAAGTGGATGGACTGGAGATTAATGAGACATTCCTTATGTGAAAATACTAGTTAGGGATGGCAATTGACTATTAGCTATGTGTGAGACGGGGAATGAAAGTTGATATACGAGCTAGACCACTCGACTTCATGCGGAAAACACATTACTCAAAAGAGTGAGGAGACAATGGCTCCCATGCTATAAATATAGTCGCACCCAAGGAGTAGATTATAATCTAAATGTCCTTGGACTACCATTACGTTCTAATACACGGTTTTCCCTCTCAAAGTTATAGGAAAACTTGGAAGGATCCCTAACGGTCGACTGGTTCCTTTGTTGAAGCCTGTTAGATTTTGCATCTCACGCAGAAGCGATGGTGAACCAAGTGCTTTCCAAGCAATTGAGGAAAGGCTACTCATAGAAGCCCCCTCATCTATGATGATACCGACCATGACCATTCTATAAGCTTGAACAATGATTTGGAATGGTACATTAGACGGTAAAAGGGGTCTGCCTAGTAGATTCCAATTGAAGGAAATGACTAGGTTGCTCGGAGGTGGGACCGAATAAACAGCCGGATATGACCCTGACGAACTTCCTTCCTGCGGTAAAGGAACGGGTAGATTTCCCCCATGTTCATCGGAGTCTGTGTTTACGAAAAGAATTTGAATGGTCTCGTACTCATTCTCTTCAGTGACTGTATCATCTGAAGACGGACCTTCCGAAGACAAGACTGGGTCGACTGCCACCTTGACCTTTTGACTTTTGTCTGGTATGGATTTAGAGGGTTTATCTTCAATGATAGATGCTTCGACCGACCACAAAGTTGTGTCAGTCAGATTTTCAACTAGTGATGGACTCAGCAAGAGTTTCTTGTACCCAGGAGGAAGCCGTAGCGGTGAAGCAGGACGGTTATCCAA
This sequence comes from Pinus tabuliformis, assembly GCA_031772625.1. Lineage (NCBI taxonomy): Eukaryota > Viridiplantae > Streptophyta > Pinopsida > Pinales > Pinaceae > Pinus > Pinus tabuliformis. The sequence goes on along the minus strand of CM062819.1, from coordinate 88,560,326 downwards.
GACTCTTTTAGCTTCATCCAGGAAGGGACAACGGTGGACAGCATGATCGCCTTCACACAATTTGCAAGGAAATTTACATTTTCCTTTTTGTCCAGAGACTTTGTTTTCACTAGTTGACGGTGTACTCTCAACATGATCGTCAGAGGTTGACGACACCGGATTGTGCAAACGAGGAGACTAGTCCCTTAAGATCCGAGGGATGCAAGGACAATCTCAATGATAGTGGTCCCCTTTGCAAATGACGCATGGGGATTTAGGTTTGGACGGTGCATTGTGTGGATTTTCACTAGATGATGCATGGTTGCCCCTTTTTGCCTTTGGCTCCTTCTTCTTTTTCTCCTTCCCTTTCTTCTTCTTCTCAGTTACTTGGTTTTTAGCTTTACCAACTTCACCAAGCGAAGAGGAAGGAGGGGAGGGAGAAACAAGTGAAGCAGAAGGTTTGGGGGTAACTCTAGTATCATCTAGTTGCTGACTTGATTGCTCAGGAATCGCGGAGGTTTGAACGACAGAGGTCGAGAAGAGCCATATTGGCAAGCCAATTGTCAGTCCTAGGAGGGAAAATGTGGCCATATGAGGTGCACCAACATTTCCCCAAGAGGAGAAAGGACTAGGATTTCCCTCAAGGGGAAATCCTTGGTTGGTGGACTCCATTTTTCTCAACCTAAGACCAATGAGGGAACAGCGACGTTAGTCCGATTAAAATAAATTTTAGACGCTTTGACACAACTTGATTTTTCGATTTTTAAGAGTCGAGAAAAAGCTAAAGATGACTTTAGTCGCCTTCAATTTTTAATGAGCCTGAAGTGACAAGTGCTGAGATGGACCTTTTCCTTTAAGGAGTCTGAAAAGGAATGAAAGAGACTACTCTGGAAATCTAGACAGAAGGATTACCAAACCAATCACAAAACTACAAAATACTTTTTATGATACGGCAGTCAATCTTCCTGAATGTTGTATTCAGTGCATTGCGATCAATAGGGTGGCAGACACAGCTTCCTAAGGATAAAGGATATAGCCTATTGTGGTCTCCCAATATATACTCGACAGTACGTGGGAGCACAAGTCCGTACTATCACTTGTCATCTCAAAGAGGAGGAATCACCCAACCAACAATGAAAGCGATAGTTACCAGGCTTTACAACGACAGAATACGTCTCTAGCCTAGACTTTTAGATGTTGTGCTTTAGGTTCCAAAGCATTTTTATGTTCATTGAATTTATTTTACAATTGATCTTTCTTAAGAAGTTTTCCTTTCAGGTTCACCACGTGATGTAGATATACGATTCCTAAGATGATAAACAATCGTTTAATCTTCTTTTTGCAATGAAAATCCCAGCTACTAAGGAAAGAGAAATGAGATTCTTTCAACATAGAGCAGAGAGCACACACTAGATGCATTGTCCTAAATCAAACCAACAAGCAGTCTAAATGCAAATTCACATGCATGTATTTGTTTTCGCTTTCTTAATGTGTGAATGACAAAAAGAATGCTAAGTACAAATCTGAATCGTTTCAAGTGACAGTACTAACGTTTTTCTTTTCAAAAGATGAAAGGAAGATAATGACGACACTTTGCGATTTTGAACTGAAAACTACTTTCGAAACTTGAAAAACTACTAATTCAAATAAAATACAAGAGTGACAGTGTAATCGACCATCAAGAACAATAGGATTCTTTTCTTTGACTGAAAATGACACTTGCGACACTTTCAAATCAAAATACGACAGTTTTATTACGCTACTTCTTTGTAAAGGAGAACCGTAAATGGCGAACAATACATAAAAACATTTACAGTTCTTTGTACTATGGAGGCTGAATCATGCAAAGGAAGGGAGTTTCCACAGTGGTATACTGATCACAGACAGCAAAACTTCTGAATAAAGCTGAAGAGAGTGAAGAAAAACCAAAATCTAGAGGCAAAATTAGCCTTTTCTGATCATCGCACCTGTAACACAGGGAAACAGGGATGCATCTCACCTACCACACACGGGAGGTGCGATGCATCCAAATTTCCTTGAAGAGAGGGTGCGATGGTACAGGGCCGAGACTTCAACTTGGTCTTTGGTCATAGTTTGCAGCTCAGTTCAGGGATTTAAGTCGAGCTAATGATAGTTAGTAAATAGAAATTACAGGGGCTGATCTAATGAGGTTACTTGAGCCACCACCAGGGAAATTAGGATGTTTGCAAATTGATTGTTTAGTTTATAAACAAAACCTGGAGATAGACTGAAGCAGCATTGATCTACTTTTCACTTGCATAGCAATGCAGTTCGAAGGCTAGCTGGCTTGACTTCAAGCTCCGTCCGTAGTTTATAAAGCAAACAAATATAGACAAGCAAACAAGCTACTCGCTCCCCAGTGGAGTCGCCATTTTGTTATCGGGAAATCTAGTGTCTATGCAGAGCTGCTAGTCCCACTAAGATGAGTAGCTATCTTAGAAACAAACAGATTAAAGTTATTTTTGTTTTCCTTTATGAGAAGTAGATAGAGGAGGAGCAAAGAATACCAACCTCAATCTTTCGCTCAATTCCTTGCTTGTTCCTTCTCTCTTACAGGTCTTTGCCGCTCTTTCCTTGACCACTCCACTTCAAATAGTACCTTTAAATTCAAAGCAGCATAATACCTTCAAAGTACAGAGATCTACAATCATAAACAATATAGGACCAGATATATATTGACCACACAAATGCACATATTATCAGACATACAAGAATGTGGAGGAAAACTTGAATAGCTTTATTGATGTAAGATTAGAAGAGAGGATTACAACCCATTGATCTGACCCAGCATCATCCTCCCAGCATGAAAGCCCTTCTTCACCTCATGAAAATCTTAGATCACCCAACCCTATGATGTTCCACCAAGAAACCAACATCACTTCCTTACAAGATACAAGATTCCAGCCTTTGGATCTCTGGGATGAGGGATCCATATATAGATGATTTCAAGGGGGGTGAGTCAGCTTCTGGGATTTTTATTAATGTCTTCTCTCTGATAGTTCTTGATTCCACTTGGAGATTGATGATCTCTTACTCATCCCTGGGTGAATTCAGAGAGGCAAGTGTCACAGGAGAAGTTTCTGGAAGATTCCATGATCATCCACCTCATGAACTATCTCTGCCATTTGTCTACGCTTGCCCATTGCACCCTACAGAAGGGATTTCTAGTATGCATCGTACTTTTTGCACTAAACAGGTGAGATTCATCGCACCCTTAGCACTGAGCAGTCTGTATGGTCCAGTTTTGACTAGTTCTGAGTAGTTTTCCGTGGAGAACTTCTGGGAGATGATGTAATCAGCTGACCTTGTTCCTTTAGGGTGTGAAACAACACTTTTAGGGACTTAGAAGCCCTTGGTTTATAGACATATATGATTGGTGTTGCAGTGCCCAAAAATTTCTATAACAGTTTCCTATAATCCTCAACAGAATAGAGTAGTCAAAAGAGCGAATAGATCTATTGAATATTCCATGAAGGTTATGATACATGATCAATATTTACCCATGTTCTTGTGGGGAGAAGCTATCAAGACAGTCATCTAAATCCTGAATAGAAGTCCTCATAGGCTTCTGGAAGATAAGACTCCCAAAGAAGCATTCATAGGTCAGAAACCATAGGTTGATCATATGAGAATCTTTGGTTGTCTAGTGTTCATACATGTACCCAAGGATAAGAGAAACAAGTTAGAGCCTTTCGGTAAGAAGGGAATATTTGTTGGGTACAATGAATCATCAAAATCCCATAGGATCTATGTTCCAAGGCAACAATAAGTGGAAGTAAGTAGAGACATGACTTTTGATGAAGCTGCAACTTATTAGAAATCCAAATAAGAGCACTTGGACACTGAATATGAAGAGAAGAAACATGTGGCTCCTAAAGAAGATATTACAAGGCCTTTCTCATCCTCTAGTCATCTTGAAGATCATGAAGATATGCCAAAAGGACCTTGTGAACCGTTGGATCTTATGGTTGTTCCCAAAAATACAAAAATATCAACTTGGATAAAATATACTTTGCAAGATGTAGGACATGAAGCTCCACAAGGCACTTGCAGGGAATCTAAGAAACCTAAGAGGTATTCTGGTTATCCAACTTTAATGACTAAACTGATTGATTCTGAACCTTCCAACTTCGAGGAAGAAACTACTTCACAAGTGTGGAAAGAAGCAATGATGGAGGAATACCAATCTATTATTAAGAATGATGTTTGGGAAATTGTTTCAAGACCTGATGGAACATTTGTGTTTACCTCAAAGTGGATTTACAAGATCAAGCATGCAGCAAATGGGAGAATCAACAACTACAAGGCAAGATTCATGGCTAGAGGATTCTTCCATAAAGAGGGATAATATTATGATGAAGTCTTTGCACCAGTTTCAATATTAAAGAAGGCCTCGTATGGACTCAAAAAAGCCATGAGAGCTTGGTATTCTATAATTGATGGATATCTAACATGACTTGGTTTCTCTAAATGTGTTATTGATCAGAATATTTATATCAAAGTTGTAAAAGGTGGGTTGATGATATTTCTACTATATGTTGATGATTTGTTCCTTACCAGTGTAGAGCATCTTATTGCTCAGTGTAAAAGGGAGTTGGTCTCTAAATTTGACATGAAGGATCTTGAATTGATGCATTACTATTTAGGGATAGAAGTATGAAAAAAAACCTAGTGAAATCCTTCTTGGATAAGGGAAATATGTCATAAATATCCTTTAGAAGTTTGGCATGATGAAGTAAAAGTTTATGACAACTCTTATAGTGACAAACTTGAGAAAGTTGAGAGATTCAGAGTCTGACCTAGTGGATCCGTTCATGTACTACAATTTGATTGGATGGTTGATGTATTTGGTAAATACTAAGCCAAATATTTTCTTTGTGCTAAACACCTTGATCTAGTTCTAGATGGAACTAAGACATGATAATTAGATTGTAATAAAGAATATATTGATATGTTTGTGTGGTACTGTTGACTATTATTAGCGATATGCTTTGAATGGTGAGAATCTACTATAGGGATATATGGACTCTAACTAGGCAGGGAGTGTGGATGACATGAAGAGTACATTTGGTGTATGTTTTAGTTTGAATTATGCTATGATATCTTGGATGAGTAGGAAGAAAACCTCTATTTCACACAATATTACAGAAGAAAACTTCAAAAGATTCTCTTTGGATTGTTCGACCAGATGTTGGAACTGACCATGTTGTTCTGTCATAATCAAAATTGTGTGAAACTAAAAAAAAATCCATTTTTCATGATAAGGCAAAGAATATTGAGATCAAGTTCCACTACATTCATGATATGGTACAAAAGGGAGCGATGAGGCTATAGTATATCTCCAATGATGAGAAGATGACTGACATTCTCACAATTACTTTTTCTCAGGTAAAGTTTGTATACTTCAAAGACAAGCATGTACTAATGGATAATGCATCTATCATTGAGAGGGAGCATTGATGTGACATCAATAGGGGCATGGCTCAGTCTATTAGTAACAATAGGAGCTTTTCCCGAACTATTGATGGCTGCACAACAAGGGTATGGCTTGTACTATTAATGACAACAAGAGCATGACTCGGACTATTGTTGAGATAGCATGAGGGATGAACATTATTGAAAGGAAGGGTCTATGAGGATCAAACACTCATGGAGTGGGTGCCTCTTCAACATCATTGCCTAGAAAGAGGCCCTTGGGTTTTGGACATGGGTTTCCTTAGGGTTTGACCATAGGGGATGGAAAACCTGAACTAGTCAGAGTACCATGAGGTGAGGCACCCACTAGATCATGGTGACTAGTTGAGTAAGTACCATCGATTAGGAGAGCTAACCTGGGTTTTGGTACATACTGATAATGATGCTAATGTAGGTCAAGGGTATTGACCTAAATAAAGATGATATCGATGAGATTTACCTTTGTTTTTAGAAAGATCATGTATACAAAAAACATTTGGATAGTCATTATGAATACCTCCCTAGCTAAGAGGGAGTGTTGAAGAATGTAGCTATGGTCAATCTTCATAATCCTTTATGTATTTATAATACTTTGTAAAAACATGAGAGAAAATTAAATTAGAAGAAAGGAAATCAACAGAACCACCTAAAATTAAGATCCTTGAAAATAGTTCATACTCACGTAAATAACATATTTAGCATCAGTTACTACCCACCATAATTTACGCAAGTCATTGCATAAAACACAGAATAAGAACAAGATGCAAATAAATATACTTACCAAGAGTTATTTCCCACCATTATTTACATGATTTTCAATACTTAAAGAAATATGAGTAACAATGTGAATGTGCAAACTTACTAGAATTTAATTTACAAAGATACGTGATTTAATTTAAGTGACATGTCTCTTGGGTATCTTGGGTATAAAATACACTTGAACTTTTTCATTTTATATACACACATATATTTGTCTCACACACATTGTGATATCTACCTTCTTTTCATGGTTATTAGTTGAATTTCTAAAGTGTGATTTCTTGATGAAGATAAAATAACTATAATACATATTCACGAGTAATAAACATAGTTCAAAAATATAGTACTTGTATTAATTGTACTAAAAATTAAACATTTCCCACCTCGACCCTTGATCCGGATTTAAATAGGAACACAATAAAATATAGAGATAACCATAAATACAGATATGCAGTGGAAATAATACTTCATTTCATTAATGGAAAATACTGAAATATGCTTACAAATAGAAATAGAAATAACCCAGCTAGGGCAATGGTAGCTTATCTCTGAGAAGAGATGTGTCGGCTACATGCCTCTGAACTGTTCCGAACTGTCTTTACAATGAGGCTCGAAGGCCTATTTATTATTGAGAAACAATGGAAAACCCTTCACATTCCAAAACCTAACCCTAGAAGATGAAATGCCAAATTGTGGGCCCCGTTTTGGGGTGAGTTGGACAGCCAACTTCCCGGGGTCGCGAATTGGTCGTATTATCTCCGTTTGACGCGCATGATAGACCGTTGGAAAGATCTCTCCAAGGACTACGACGAAAAAGGTGATTTTTATGATAAAAATAGTTGGCGGTAGATTTCCCAAAAAACATCGTTTAGGGCCTCAAAACGGCTCCGGAAGTTTAGGACCCGAAAAAATGCTAAAAATAGTAAACTGCGCTATAATTAAGGAAACTGAAAAACTGAAAGAGATAGTTGTGGGGGTCCAAGTGGGATAGGTGGGTGGCCACCAACATCCACCTGGATCATTCCTCCCCCCTTAGGAAGCAATGGTCCCCATTGCATTGAGTTTCTCCTTGAGATGAGGAAGCTTCTGCTGAGCTGGGTCTCTGGTGAGCTGTTCTACAATCTCTGATGTGTCCAGAAATGGTGGGAAGCATGGTCGGCGATGGTCCACATTGAACAATTGGTGCAAGCGAAGGAATGGAGGAATGTTGTGCTTCAAAGCATTGTTGCCCACAGCCTTGTTACTAGTGTAAGGACCATGTTGAAGTGGTCTGAGTTTCTGATGGGTTCTGGTAAGGCGTTCTCTCTGCAGATGTAACCAAACTTTGTCGCCCACGTGAAACTTGTGTGGTACCCCTTTGGGTAAGGAGAAGTTGTTCCTGTGTTCTGTCATGACTGTATCCCTATGTTTCTGCTACTGCGTGGAGGAACCCTTTGCGGGGGTCATGGAGGTAGCAATGATCTTCCCCTTACTTCGGGAGCGAACCAGATAGAAAATAAATTTCCTAGTCTGTGAGATGAGCTTGCTGCCTTTCTTAGCAGTGATCAAAGAGGTGGCGGTAGGTGGAGCTACCTCTGGTATCCTGTATAATGAACTATCCAAAGAAATAATTGCAGGTTGAGGCCTTGACTCATACACAGCATGTCGCCTCCACAAGTATGGTTGGCCTAATAGTACATCACAAAAATCCAGAGGTGTAACATCACACAATACCTCATCTGTGAAGGGCTTGATGCTGTAGGGAAGGCGGCACTGCTGGCGAACTTTGAGATCTCGTCCTTCGTGAAGCCACCCGATACTGTACGGTTGTGGGTGTGGCGTAGTTGGTAGGCCCAACCGCTTCACGACCTCTGCTGAAACAAGGTTCTTTTGGCTGCCACTGTCGACAATGAATTGCAGCGGTGAACCCTTCACCCACATCTGTGAGTGGAAAAGACGTTCCCCCTCCTCTGGCTCTTCGGGCTCATTCTTCTGGATCTTGGCAGTGGCAACAGTGGCACTAGGATCCGCATCAATGATTTGCTTCCCTTTGTCGTCCCCCTTGTCGGGTTCTAGCTCAGAGTCGGAACATGCATCTGATTCGGAAGCCTTCAACTCAGCCACCAGCGACTGCTTGGTCCGACACTCACTTGTGTTATGAGTGGGACTCTTGTGGAACTCACACCACTTTCCTGTGTCCTTCTTCGGCTTCGTGGTGTTGTTCTTTTCTTGCTGCTTCGAGGGGTTGTCTTGGGTCACCCCACCTTGGCTTTCTCCTTTGGGCTTCGGATTTGCAGATCCAAAGTCCCGCTTCTTCTATTTGAACTTTTTCTCGATTTTGACAGCGTTCAGTATGCTGTGCCGAGTGAGGAGATGTTCAAGAACTCCATCTCTTCCCGGATGTATCTGTGTAGGCAACCGCGATATTTGAGTACCAGATGCAGCTCAGAACTTTGATACCCAACTGTGTTTGAAGGGTATGAAAAATATTTGTGAACTCTAGCACATCTTGGTCTCGTCCCTGCCGCAGTGTGGTCCATTTGATGTATTTGTCCTCATAGCTTTTGACAGGGTAGTATTGCTCCTTGATTGCATCCCAGAAGTCATTCCAAGTGGGGGCGGCTGAAAACAGTGAGCCTGTACTTTCATCCTTCTACTCGCAGTATGTTTCCCACCAGTCCTTGACGTGGGGGGTTGCTTTGAGAAGAGCGAAAACAATCTTTTCCCGAATTGAAAATTCATGAACAGAAAAATACCCATCTAGTAGATTTAACCATTTATCTATGGCATCTTCGTCTATTTGACCCTCGAAGATGGGGATTTCAAAATTAACTTGTACCTTAAACGGTGTGGCATTTCCATAGTAGCTGTTGGAAGTTGATGCGTCACCTCTGGGTAGCCGCTGAAGGATCTGTGCAAAGCTATCCATCATCGCGTTCCTTTTCCGCTCGAGGGCTTCTTCGAGCAAGATTCTGATAGGATCTCCTGCCCCCGCGCCTTTCTTCACATCCCCCATGGGAGGTCGTCGAGATTTTCGAGGCTGGTCTTGCAAAGGTTCGACCAATTCAAGCCCTAACTCCTTATATCCCGACCTCGTTGGGGACATGCAAAGAAAAACAGAGAAAAAACAGACCGCTTTGATACCACTGATCCGGATTTAAACAGGAACGCAATAAAATATAGAGATAACCATAAAGACATATATGCAGCTGAAATAATACTTCATTTCATTAATGGAAAATACTGAAATATGCTTACAAATAGAAATAGAAATAACCCAGCTAGGGCGATGGTAGCTTATCTCTGAGAAGAGATGTGTCGGCTACATGCCTCTGAAATGTTCCAAACTGTCTTTACAATGAGGCTCGAAGGCCTATTTATTATTGAGAAACAATGGAAAACCCTTCACATTCCAAAACCTAACCCTAGAAGATGAAACACCAAATTGTGGGCCCCGTTTTGGGGTGAGTTGGACAGCCAACTTCCCAGGGTCGCAAATTGGTCATATTATCTCTATTTGACGCGCATGATAGCCCATTGGAAAGATCTCTCCGAGGACTACGACAAAAAAGACAATTTTCATCAGAAAAATCAATGGTAGTAGATTTCACAAAAAACGTCGTTTAGGGCCTCAAAACGGCTCCGGAAGTTTAGGACCCGAAAAACTGCTAAAAATAGTAAACTGCGCTATAATTAAGGAAACTGAAAAATTGAAAGAGACAGTTGTGGGGGTCCAAGTGGGATAGGTGGGTGGCCACGAACGTCCACCTGGATCATTCCTCCCCCCTTAGGAAGCAATGGTCCCCATTGCATTGAGTTCCTCCTTGAGATGAGGAAGCTTCTGCTGAGCTGGGTCTCTGGTGAGTTGTTCTGCAATCTCTGATGTGTCCAAAAATGGTGGGAAACATGGTCGGCGATGGTCCACATTGAACAATTGGTGCAAGCGAAGGAATGGAGGAATGTTGTGCTTCAAAGCATTGTTGCCCACAGCCTTGTTACTGGTGTAAGGACCATGTTGAAGTGGTCTGAGTTTCTGATGGGTTCTGGTAAGGCGTTCTCTCTGCAGATGTAACCAAACTTTGTCGCCCACGTGAAACTTGTGTGGTACCCCTTTGGGTAAGGAGAAGTTGTTCCTATGTTCTATCATGACGGTATCCCTATGTTTCTGCTGCTGCATGGAGGAACCCTTTGCTGGGGTCATGGATGTAGCAACGATCTTCCCCTTACTTCAGGAGCGAACCAGATAGAAAATAAATTTCCTAGTCTGTGAGATGAGCTTGCTGCCTTTCTTAGCAGTGATCAAAGAGGTGGCGGTAGGTGGAGCTACCTCTGGTATCCTGTATAATGAATTATCCAAAGAAATAATGACAGCGCAAGGCCTTGACTCATACACAGCATGTCGCCTCCACAAGTATGGCTAGCCTAATAGTACATCACAAACATCCAGAGGTGTAACATCACACAATACCTCATTTTTGAAAGGCTTGATGCTGTAGCGAAGGTGGCACTGCTGGCGAACTTTGAGATCTCGTCCTTCGTGAAACCACCCAATACTGTACGATTGTGGGTGTGGCATAATTGGTAGGCCCAACCGCTTCACGGCCTCTACTGAAACGAGGTTCTTTTGGCTGCCACTGTCGACAATGAATTGCAGCGGCGAACCCTTCACCCACATCTGTGAGTGGAAAAGACGTTCCCCCTCCTCTGGCTCTTCAGGCTCATTCTTCTGGATCTTGGCAGTGGCAATAGTGGCACTAGGATCTGCATCAATGATTTGCTTCCCTTTTTCGTCACCCTTGTCGAGTTCTGGCTCAGATTCGGAACATGCATCTGATTCAGAAGCCTTCAACTCGGCCACCAGCGACTGCTTGGTCTGACACTCACTTTTGTAATGAGTGTGTCTCTTATGGAACTCACACCACTTTCCTGTGTCCTTCTTCGGCTTCGTGGTGTTGTTCTTTTCTTGCAGCTTCAAGGGGTTGTCTTGGGTCACCCCACCTTGGCTTTGTCCTTTGGGCTTCAGATTTGCAAATCCAAAGTCCCGCTTCTTCTGATTGAACTTTTGCTCGATTTTGACAGCGTATCGGTATGCTGTGCCGACTAAGGAGATGTTCAAGAACTCCATCTCTTCCTGGATGTATCTGTGTAGGCAACCGCGGTATTTGAGTACCAGATGCAGCTCAGAATCTTTGATACCCAACTGTGTGCGAAGGGTATGAAAAATATTTGTGAACTCTGGCACATATTGGTCTCGTCCCTGCCGCAGTGTGGTCCATTTGATGTATTTGTCCTCATAGCTTTTGACAGGGTAGTACTGCTCCTTGATGGCATCCCAGAAGTCATTCCAAGTGGGTGCGGCTGAAAACAGTGAGCCTGTACTTTCATCCTTCTGCTCGCAGTATGTTTCCCACCAGTCCTTGACGTGGGGGGTTTCTTTGAGAAGAGCGAAAACAATTTTTTCCCGAATTGAAAATTCATGAACAGAAAAATACCCATCTAGCAGATTTAACCAATTATCTACAGCATCTGCGTCTATTTGACACTAGAAGATGGGGATTTCAAAATTAACTTGTACCTTAAACGATGTGGCGTTTCCAGAGTAGCTGTTGGAAGCCGATGCGTCAGCTCTGGTAGCCGCTGAAGGATCTGCGCAAAGCTATCCATGATCACGTTCCTTTGCCGCTCAAGGGCATCTTCGAGCAAGATTCTGATAGGATCTCCTGCCCCCTCGTCTTTCTTCTCATCCGCCATGGGAGGTCGTCAAGATTTGCAAGGCTGGTCTTGTAAAGGTTCGACCAATTCAAGCCCTAACTCCTTATATACTGACCTCGTTGGGGACATGCAAAGAAAAACAGAGAAAAAGCAGACCGCTTTGATACCACTGATCCATATTTAAACAGGAACGCAATAAAATGTAGAGATAACCATAAAGATAGATATGCAGCGGAAATAATACTTCATTTCATTAATGGAAAATACTGAAATATGCTTACAAATAGAAATAGAAATAACCCAGCTAGGGCGATGGTAGCTTATCTCTCAGAAGAGATGTGTCGGCTACATGCCTCTGAACTGTTCCGAACTATCTTTACAATGAGGCTCGAAGGCCTATTTATTATTGAGAAACAATGGAAAACCCTTCACATTCAAAAACCTAACCCTAGAAGATGAAACGCCAAATTGTGGGCCCTGTTTTGGGGTGAGTTGGACAGCCAACTTCCCGGGGTCGCGAATTGGTCGTATTATCTCCGTTTGACGTGCATGATAGCCCGTTGGAAAGATCTCTCCGAGGAATACGACGGAAAAGACGATTTTTATTAGAAAAAATCAATGGCAGTAGATTTCCCAAAAAACGTCGTTTAGGGCCTCAAAACGGCTCCGGAAGTTTAGGACCCGAAAAACTGCTAAAAATAGTAAACTGCGCTATAATTAAGGAAACTAAAAAATTGAAAGAGATAGTTGTGGGGATCCAAGTGGGATAGGTGGGTGGCCACCAACATCCACCTGGATCATTCCTCCCCCCTTAGGAAGCAATGGTCCCCATTGCATTGAGTTCCTCCTTGAGATGAGGAAGCTTCTGCTGAGGTGGGTCTCTGGTGAGCTGTTCTGCAATCTCTGATGTGTCCAGAAATGGTGGGAAGCATGGTCGGCGATGGTCCACATTGAACAATTGGTGCAAGCGAAGGAATGGAGGAATGTTGTGCTTCAAAGCATTGTTGCCCACAGCCTTGTTACTGGTGTAAGGACCATGTCTAAGTGGTCTGAGTTTCCGATGGGTTCTGGTAAGGTGTTCTCTCTGCAGATGTAACCAAACTTTGTCGCCCACGTGAAACTTGTGTGGTACCCCTTTGGGTAGCGAGAAGTTGTTCCTGTGTTATGTCATGACTGTATCCCTATGTTTCTACTGCTGCATGGAGGAACCCTTTGTGGGGGTCATGGATGTAGCAACGATCTTCCCCTTACTTCGGGAGCAAACCAGATAGAAAATAAATTTCCTAGTCTGTGAGATGAGCTTGCTGCCTTTCTTAGCAGTGATCAAAGAGGTGGAGGTAGGTGGAGCTAACTCTGGTATCCTGTATAATGAATTATCAAAAGAAATAATGACAGCGCGAGGCCTTGACTCATACACAGCATGTCGCCTCCACAAGTATGGTTGGCCTAATAGTACATCACAAACATCCAGAGGTGTAACATCACACAATACCTCATCTGTGAAGGGCTTGATGCTGTAGGGAAGGCGGCACTGCTGGCGAACTTTGATATCTCGTCCTTCATGAAGCCACCCAATACTGTACAGTTGTGGGTGTGGCGTAGTTGGTAGGCCCAATCGCTTCACGACCTCTGCTGAAACGAGGTTCTTTTGGCTGCCACTGTCGACAATGAATCGCAGCGGTGAACCCTTCACCCACATATGTGAGTGGAAAAGACATTCCCCCTCCTCTGGCTCTTCGGGCTCATTCTTCTGGATCTTGGCAGTGGCAACAGTGGCACTAGGATCCGCATCAATGATTTGCTTCCCTTTGCCGTCCCCCTTGTCGGGTTCTGGCTCAGAGTCGAAACATGCATCTGATTCGGAAGCCTTCAACTCGGCCACCAGCGACTGCTTGGTCCGACACTCACTTGTGTTATGAGTAGGACTCTTGTGGAACTCACACCACTTTCCTGTGTCCTTCTTCGGCTTCATGGTGTTGTTCTTTTCTTGTAGCTTCGAGGGGTTGTCTTGGGTCACCCCACCTTGGCTTTTTCTTTTGGGCTTCAGATTTTCAGATCCAAAGTCCCGCTTCTTCTGTTTGAACTTTTGCTCGATTTTGACAGCGTATCGGTATGCTGTGCCGAGTGAGAAGATGTTCAAGAACTCCATATCTTCCTGGATGTATCTGTGTAGGAAACCACCGTATTTGAGTACCAGATGCAGCTCAGAATATTTGATACCCAACTGTGTGCGAAGGGTATGAAAAATATTTGTGAACTCTAGCACATCTTGGTCTCGTCCCTGCCGCAGTGTGGTCCATTTGATGTATTTGTCCTCATAGCTTTTGGCAGGGTAGTACTGCTCCTTGATGGTATCCTGGAAGTCATTCCAAGTGGGGGTGGCTGAAAACAGTGAGCCTGTACTTTCATCCTTCTGCTCGCAGTATGTTTCCCACCAGTCCTTGATGTGGGGGGCTTCTTTGAGAAGAGCGAAAACAATCTTTTCTCGAATTGAAAATTCATGAACAGAAAAATACCCATCTAGCAGATTTAACCATTTATCTACGGCATCTGCGTCTATTTGACCCTCGAAGATGGGGATTTCAAAATTAACTTGTACCTTAAACGGTGTGGCGTTTCCAGAGTAGCTGTTGGAAGCCGATGCGTCACCTCTGGGTAGTCGTTGAAGGATCTGCGCAAAGCTATCCATCATCGCGTTCCTTTGCTGCTCGAGGGCTTCTTCGAGAAAGATTCTGATAGGATCTCCTGCCCACTCGTCTTTCTTCTCAATCGCCATGGGAGGTCGTCGAGATTTGTGAGGCTGGTCTTGCAAAGGTTTGACCAATTCAAGCCCTAACTCCTTATATCCCGACCTCGTTGGGGACATGCAAAGAAAAACAGAGAAAAAGCAGACCGCTCTGATACCACTGATCCGGATTTAAACAAGAACGCAATAAAATATAGAGATAACCATAAAGACAGATATGCAGTGGAAATAATACTTCATTTCATTAATGGAAAATACTAAAATATGCTTACAAATAGAAATAGAAATAACCCAGCTAGGGCGATGGTAGCTTATCTCTGAGAAGAGATGTGTCGGCTACATGCCTCTGAACTGTTCTGAATTGTCTTTACAATGAGGCTTGAAGGCCTATTTATTATTGAGAAACAATGGAAAACCCTTCACATTCCAAAACCTAACCCTAGAAGATGAAATGCCAAATTGTGGGCCCCGTTTTGGGGTGAGTTGGACAGCCAACTTCCCGGGGTCGCGAATTAGTCGTATTATCTCCGTTTGACGCGCATGATAGCCCGTTGGAAAGATCTCTCCGAGGACTACGACAGAAAAGACGATTTTTATTAGAAAAATCGATGGCAGTAGATTTCCCAAAAAACGTCGTTTAGGGCCTCAAAATGGCTCCGGAAGTTTAGGACCCGAAAAACTACTAAAAATAGTAAACTGCGCTATAATTAAGGAAACCAAAAAACTGAAAGAGACAGTTTTGGGGGTCCAAGTGGGATAGGTGGGTAACCACCAACATCCACCTGGATCATTCCTCCCCCCTTAGGAAGCAATGGTCCCCATTGCATTGAGTTCCTCCTTGAGATGAGGAAGCTTCTGCTGAGGTGGGTCTCTGGTGAGCTGTTCTGCAATCTCTGATGTGTCCAGAAATGGTGGGAAGCATGGTCAGCGATGGTCCACATTGAACAACTGCTGCAAGCAAAGGAATGGAGGAATGTTGTGCTTCAAAGCAGTGTTGCCCACAGCCTTGTTACTGGTGTAAGGACCATGTCGAAGTGGTCTGAGTTTCTGATGGGTTCTGGTAAGGCGTTCTCTCTGCAGATGTAACAAAACTTTGTCGCCCACCTGAAACTTGTGTGGTACCCCTTTGGGTAAGGAGAAGTTGTTCCTGTGTTCTGTCATGAAGGTATACCTATGTTTCTGCTGCTGCGTGGAGGAACCCTTTGCAGGGGTCATGGATGTAGCAACGATCTTCCCCTTACTTCGGGAGCGAACCAGATAGAAAATAAATTTCCTAGTCTATGAGATGAGCTTGCTGCCTTTCTTAGCAGTGATCAAAGAGGCGGCGGTAGGTGGAGCTACCTCTGGTATCCTGTATAATGAATTATCCAAAGAAATAATGACAGCGCGAGGCCTTGACTCATACACAGCATGTCGCCTCCACAAGTATGGCTAGCCTAATAGTATATCACAAACATCCAGAGGTGTAACATCACACAATACCTCATCTTTGAAGGGCTTGATGCTGTAGGGAACGCGTCACTGCTGGCGAACTTTGAAATCTTGTCGTTCGTGAAGCCACCCGATACTATACGGTTGTGGGTGTGGCGTAGTTGGTAGGCCCAACCGCTTCACGACCTCTGCTGAAACGAGGTTCTTTTGGCTGCCACTGTCGACAATGAATTGCAGCGGCGAACCCTTCACCCACATCTGTGAGTGGAAAAGATGTTCCCCCTCCTCTGGCTCTTCGGGCTCATTCTTCTGGATCTTGGAAGTGGCAACAGTGGCACTAGGATCTGCATCAATGATTTTCTTCCCTTTGTCGTCCCCCTTCTCGGGTTCTGGCTCAGAATCGGAACATGCATCTGATTCGAAAGCCTTCAACTCGGCCACCAGCGACTGCTTGGTCCGACACTCACTTGTGTTATGAGTGGGACTCTTGTGGAACTCACACCACTTTCTTGTGTCCTTCTTCGGCTTTGTGGTGTTGTTCTTTTCTTGCAGCTTCGAGGGGTTGTCTTGGGTCACCCCACCTTGGCTTTGTCCTTTGGGCTTCGGATTTGCAGATCCAAATTCCCGCTTCTTCTGTTTGAACTTTTGCTCGATTTTGACAGCGTATCAGTATGTTGTGCCGAGTGAGGAGATGTTCAAGAACTCCATCTCTTCCTGGATGTATCTGTGTAGGCAACAACGGTATTTGAGTACCAGATGCAGCTCATAATCTTTGATACCCAACTATGTGCGAAGGGTATGAAAAATATTTGTGAACTCTGGCACATCTTGGTCTCGTCCCTGCCGCAGTGTGGTCCATTTGATGTATTTGTCCTCATAGCTTTTGACAGGGTAGTACTGCTCCTTGATGGCATCCCGGAAGTCATTCCAAGTCGGGGTAGCTGAAAACAGTGAGCCTGTACTTTCATCTTTCTGCTCGCAGTATGTTTCCCACCAGTCCTTGACGTGGGGGGCTGCTTTGAGAAGAGCAAAAACAATCTTTTCCCGAATTGAAAATTCATGAACAGAAAAATACCCATCTAGCAGATTTAACCATTTATCTACGGCATCTGCGTCTATTTGACCCTCGAAGATGGGGATTTCAAAATTAACTTATACCTTAAACGGTGTGGCGTTTCCAGAGTAGCTGTTGGAAGCCGATGCGTCACCTCTGGGTAGCCGCTGAAGGATCTGCGCAAAGCTATCCATCATCGCGTTCCTTTGCTGCTCGAGGGCTTCTTCGAGAAAGATTCTGATAGGATCTCCTGCCCACTCGTCTTTCTTCTCAATCGCCATGGGAGGTCGTCGAGATTTGTGAGGCTGGTCTTGCAAAGGTTCGACCAATTCAAGCCCTAACTCCTTATATCCCGACCTCGTTGGGGACATGCAAAGAAAAACAGAGAAAAAGCAGACCGCTCTGATACCACTGATCCGGATTTAAACAAGAACGCAATAAAATATAGAGATAACCATAAAGACAGATATGCAGCGGAAATAATACTTCATTTCATTAATGGAAAATACTGAAATATGCTTACAAATAGAAATAGAAATAACCCAGCAAGGGCGATGGTAGCTTATCTCTGAGAAGAGATGTGTCTGCTACATGCCTCTGAACTGTTCCGAACTGTCTTTACAATGAGGCTCGAAGGCCTATTTATTATTGAGAAACAATGGAAACCCTTCACATTCCAAAACCTAACCCTAGAATATGAAACGCCAAATTGTGGGCCCCGTTTTGGGGTGAGTTGGACAGCCAACTTCCCGGGGTCGCGAATTGGTCGTATTATCTCCGTTTGACGTGCATGATAGCCTGTTGGAAAGATCTCTCCAAGGACTACGACGAAAAAGACAATTTTTATCAAAAAAATCTATGGCAGTAGATTTCCCAAAAAACGTCGTTTAGGGCCTCAAAACGGCTCCAGAAGTTTAGGACCCGAAAAACTGCTAAAAATAGTAAACTGCGCTATAATTAAGGAAACTGAAAAAGTGAAAGAGACAGTTATGGGGGTCCAAGTGGGATAGGTGGGTGGCCACCAACATCCACCTGGATCAACCCTTCCCTCAGAATCATTTGGATTGTGTCCTAGACCTCAAGTGATGAGCACATTGGGTGCTTGGGGTGGCCTAGGACGCAAAATGTAACAAAAGGTTGAATCCAACGATTCACTAGATAACCTCTCATTTTGAGAGACTATAGTCAAGATGAAGGACACATAAAATTTATAGGAGCAACATGGTATTTAGAATATGGTGCAGAGATGAGGTGTCTCAATCAATGGAACAAACTCAAAATTTACCCAATTCAGCAAAAGATACGACCATCTTTAACAAAGGGATGGGTGGAGTACACAACACAGGTGCCTTCATGTGCTACGTGGTTGAAGGTTCACAGTGTGTTGGGAGGTTCCATTTGCCCTCTTTGTCATGATTCCATGCATTCTCTTTCACTGTAAGTTTAGAAGAAAATTAAGTGTTGACTGATACCTTCTCCAAACCTCTATATGTTTCTTCCATAAACCTCGTCTTAGCTTGTTGGTCCTCAATTTTGGTCATTTTTGCCTATCCTAAATCCATCTATTTACTGCAATATTCCATGTTATTTCACCTATACATGCCTCATTTTAGTCCTATTTTTCATATTCAAGTAACTACATTAAGTTTTTCAATTTTTGGAATTTTTTGTAAAAATTGGGTTTTAAGAGTAAATTTGGACCGCAATAAAAATTCCCGTAATAGCTCCATTAAATTCATATGTTTAGGACACCTGGGAGATATCTGAGCACATATTTGGAAAGCTTGAGAACCACATATGAAGGGATAACTACTGGTTCAGCAAAACTAAGCAAAAACGGGCCCAGTCAATGCTGGTCAAACTTGTCCTGTCATTCAGGAATCCCTAGTAAAAAGGGGCAGATTTATTATTTTGTAGGAATTTTCTAATTTTGTGAACCAGACTTGATGAGTTCGACCTGAATGTATGGATTAGGATTGATAATGTTGTTAGAGCCATTATAGCAAACGTTTTTTATGATTTTCCTATTTAAACACAGTTTATGGACCATTCAAGTGTGTATAATTTTGTATTGAGATCATTGGAGGCTTTTGAGATAATTTGAAGAATCATTTCTACTGTTCTATTTGTTGTTCATGCTATGGATGCTTTATTAAGTTAGTTGTAGCTGAAGAGTTCTTCAGGTGTACAAATCAAGGTTGGAGGCCCCCCATACCAAGCTAAGTACACTTTGGTTAAATTTTGTATAAATTAGCATAGTTTTGATTGAGTATTTCTTGTTTCAGTTTTATGATTCAGTTACTTAAATGTGTTATGATTGTTTTATGATTTTTGGATGGTGTTGGTTTAAAATTTAATTTGCATATGAAAGGAAAACCAAGGATTTAAGTTAAATTGTCTTTTTATCAAATTATGAATCACAATTAAAAATCATCCTTTTGCATTTCTTGAATTGTTTCTTGAATTCCAGTTTATGATTTGATGCAATGGTAATGTTGTTGGAGTAAACTGTGAAGAAGGACAACCAGGACCTCTTAAGTTAGGAGCCTCTTCTCTTTCTTTCTACACATCACAAACCACTACTCTTTAGTTTCTATTCTTGAGGACAGTATTGTGGGGAAGGAGAATCAGGACCTCCTAAGTTAGGAGCCTCTTTCTTTGATTACTACATCTTGAATAAGATACTTTTTAGTTTATTTAAAGTTATAAATTATTTGTAATATGCATTTCCTTTAACTTTTGGTCCTTGCCTTCCAAAATTGACTTTACCTAAAATCCATTTACTTTGGACGTGCTTCCAAGTCTACAAACCAGGATTGACAAGTAAAACACATGTGTTGGTTTACTTCGTAAATTGACTTGGCATTTTTAGCATCGTTGCCAGGGAAGCACATTCAAATTTAATCAAAATAGGAAGATCGTTTAGAAAACATAAAAACAAAAACATAAAAAAAATTAGGATTTTTCATTATGTTCATTTATCCCTAGAAAAAGAGACGAAAATGGTAGATACATAACACAAGACTCCCCAACTACTAAACCATTGGTAGAAGCAGGACTATCTCCATTCCAATTAACTACACTAATTGCTGGAAAACTAGCTTTGGAAGAATTAGAGGAAAAAAAATGTTCAGCACAAAGGTTAACACTTGTTGAAAGACAAAATTTGTTAGCTTATGAAGTAAAGAGAAAACAAAAACAAACAGAAACATCTTCCATAGGAAAACAAAGAGAGAAAAGAAAACCAATTCATCAGCCTATTCCTGAGCAAATAGATCAGCCTGTCTTTGAGATTATTTCTGAACCAAAAAAACAAGTTGAAAATACACAATCTCAATTTGTTACTGAAACATTTGAAACTACTGAAAAAGATATGGAAGAAGAAGGGCAAGGATCTAACATCCCAATACTCACTCTAGAACAAAGGTTACAATATGAAAAGCAACAAAAAGAATGGCAAAGAAAAAGGGAAGAAGAGACAAGAAGAGAAGAAGATGCCAAAAGAGAATATGATCATAAGAGAAGACAAGATGCAGAAATAGATAATGATGAAGAAACTACTTTTGGATTCCCAATTTTAGATACAAGGGAATTTCTTGGAGAAGAGGTAAAAATGAAGGATATTCCACCTTCGGCTTTATCAAATTTCTATTGAATGTCTTCTAAAGATATTGATTCATTCATGTTTGAATTCTATATCTTATATCATACTTATGGTTATATTAATGATACAAACAATGTAAACTTTGGAACGAGAACTATAAACTCAAAATGGGAACTCTCACCAAAAAACCCCGAAAAAATCATCAAAAACAGTGCTAAAAACGAAAAGTGTGTATACTGGAACGATGGTTTTTTTTTTAGGGTTAATTTTGAACATGTTTTAAAAATGGAAATGAAAATGAAATTTTCGTGAAAAAAAAAACCTTGAAAACAAAAAAGTGTTTATACTAGAACGACGATTTTATTTTAGGGTCAATTTTCACCATTTAAAAAAATGCTAGTAAAACCAAATTTTTATGTGCAAAAAAACAATTGTTTATGAGGTAAAAAGCACACTAATGTTTTTGGTAGAATAACATTTTTCTTTCCTAAGTATAAATTCAACATGTTTTCAACCATAACATGCTAAATACAAAAGAAATTGGAATTTTTTCAATGATAAAATTAAAAAACCATGACATTATGAACAAATTGCATGACTAAATGAATCAAAATGTCATTATTTGTATATTGAATGAAACATACATTATCTCTAATTTAATGTTGCATTGTAGATATTCTAAATAATAAAAATTATCATAATTAAGACATATAATCAAACAACATAAAAATTACTCATAACTTCTGATTTAACACCATATGGAAATCAAAAATTTTAAGATACGATGCAAACATCACTTATATAAACTGTCTTAGACAACTATTCAAAATCACTCATATTTTCTTGCACACCATCAGAATTCACATCTTCAGATGAATTATTGGATGCAAATGAAGATGTTCCATATTCTTCTCTTTCATCAACTAGTGCCCCATCTGAGTCCGCATGCATGCCCACCATTTCAGGTTTCAAAATTCTTCTAGATCTACGATTGGTTTTAGCAGACTCCCATCTCAACATTGTTCCTTCTGGTAACAACCTTTTCAGAATCTTTATCGTCTTGAAGCGAAGAGTTCCTCTCTTTATTAAATTGAAGTCATAAACAAGTATGCCAACATCCTCCAATTTTAAGATGTTTGTGCAGGTAGGCGGCCCGCCGGGGTTGCGCGGGGGAGGGGGGGGGGGGGGCCTTCGACAGCTTCCCCCCGCGCCACCCCGGTGGCCTGCCACCTCGCAGGTGGGTGGACCATCGGAGTGGCGCGGGGAGGGGGGGGGCTACGACAACTCCCCCCACGCCACCCCGCCCAGGGATGGGGGGGCGGGGGGGGTGCTGTGACAGCTACCCCCATGCCACTTCGGCGACCCACCACCCCACAGGGGGGGCTGCGACATGTTAAAAAATGAGCACGAAGAACACAAAAGGATTATTTTAACAATGTTTAGATAATATTATTTTATGTAAAATTATATATGCTTCAAATTTAGCAAAACTTTGTCCATTGTTTAGAACTATTGGAAAAACACATGCATTGATGCAAAGAGACGAAGGAAATGGTATAATTTTTTTCTAGAAATCTGTCATTTTATATCCTAACTATAAAGAACACAATAATATTAATAGATTAAAAGACCTCAATCAATAGTCTTTAGAGTCGATTAAGATCTGTTGCCAAGACCTCAATCAATAATTTTTACACTGTAAGATCTGTTGCCAAGTCTTTTATTCAACATGTTTATGGTTTTATTCCAAAACTAATGAAAAAATATTCTAACAAAATGTTAAAAATTATTCAACAAATAAGTTTATTACGAAAGGTTATTCATGGAAACCCAGAAATGATGTGTACAATACCTACTATCTCGTGCAAAGCACACAGGAAAACATACTATCTAGAAACACTCAAATTGGTGAATGCAAACGAGAAGTGGACGCTTCACCCGTTGGAAACTTCACAATATTTTCCCAATCTTCACTGTTTTTAATGGCAGTTTCACACTCTTCAAGGAAGCATTTTACAGCATTCTCAGCATATAAACAGGCTTCTGCAACATTCTTAGGGAGTTCATCTGGATAGCTATCCAAAGTGTGATCTTTGTTCAATTGAGCTACCAGTTGCACCAATTCCATCTGAAAATCATGTAAAGTCGTGTCTACCTTTGCCTCCGTTGGTCTCATATTCATTGGTTCTAGTAGCTCATCTAATCTCATAGCATCAAATCCAAATACCCAAAAAATAAATAATTACCTTATGACTTGGCACAATTCAATCATAGAACTTTTTCATTATTCTACAAATATATACAATAAATAAATACCTAGGTAGTCTATTCGTGGGCTGTCACGAAGTTGTAAAATACCTTCGAAAGTGTCAGCCCAAGCGTCTCTCTTTGTTAGAAACTCTGATTTCAAATTAAAGATTTTCTTAACAGTTGCAGGGATGGACGAGTGCTCAAATTCGGAGGAAGG
This sequence comes from Pinus tabuliformis, assembly GCA_031772625.1. Classification (NCBI taxonomy): domain Eukaryota; kingdom Viridiplantae; phylum Streptophyta; class Pinopsida; order Pinales; family Pinaceae; genus Pinus; species Pinus tabuliformis. The sequence continues at coordinate 88,537,120 of CM062819.1, read as the reverse complement.
ATATGGGCCATTTGGTCCATGTACCACTGCAAAATTTATTACTCGAATTCATCAATAAATGAAAGCTTTCTTGATCATCGGATTATTATTATCGTAGGTTGTTCTTTAAATATTCTTCGATTGTTGTCAAGCTGCACAGACCCAAGAAAGGATGTGGAAGAAAGGATAATTAGAGTACCTGTTCCTCTGTTGATCCAAGGGGAAATCATGAAAGTGGGCACACGGATGCCCAATCTGTCGAATTTGAAGTAATAGGGCTTTGGTCCAACGATATCATCTAGAGAGGGAACATTTGTCACTGGCGTGGGCACATGGGGCGATTCTGAGAATCGCCCTCGTCCCGCCACCCCACGAGCAAGCAGGCCACCAAGTGAGCCCTACGATATCATCTGGAGAGGGAACATTTGTCACTGGCATGGGCACATGGGGCGATTCTGAGAATCGCCCCGCCACCCCGCGATTCTCATAATCGCCCCATGTGCCCACGCCAGTGACAAATGTTCCCACCCGATATCATAATTACGATAGTTTGCTAAAGTAACACCACCAAAATAACTCAGAAATAAAGCCTCAGTAAAACAATACATGACATCTGAGTACATATTGGCCATTGAATCTCCGTCGATAAGGTTCACTATGATTCCAACTTCGACGGTAGTATCGTCCACAAAGAAACTGATTTCTGCACGAACATCGTCTTAATATGTCAAATATCCGAGGTCGCTTCAGGATGGTGGTCTGTTATTTGTGAGGAAAGACTATCTCAGGGTTGTGAGGAAAGACTATATCATCTGCAATTTCTATCTCTTCATAAAAAACCTAAAGAAGTCTTAAGGGGATGGCTTTCGCATAATAAAGCTCTTATTAAATGCTCTCTCACTAGAATAATGCTCTTATTAAATGTAATTATTTGGTCTCACTAGAATAATACTCTTATAAAATGTAATTATTTTGTCTGAGTCGAATAATACTCTTATCAAATGTAATTATTCTATTATCATGTTAATATTATAAAATGTAATTATTCTATTTTGATATTAATATTAGTTAAAATTATTTTTATAAATTAGATTTTAAGGTTTTTTCAACTAGAATCACGTGTAGAGATTTTAAGTTTATTGGACATTGTTTTTATTCGGTCTGACTCGAATAATACTCCTATCAAATATAATTATTCTATTATGATATTAATATTATAAAATGTAATTATTCTATTTTGATATTTTGACATTAATATTAGTTAAAATTATTTTTATAAATTAGATTTTAAGGTTTTTTCAACTAGAATCACGTGTAGAGATTATAAGTTTATTGGACATTGTTTTAGCTCATCTAGTGTAGTTAATATAGGACTCTTATAAAATAGCAATACTTTATTACAAAAATATTTGGAGATTGAAAATGTCAATACTCAAATGTCAAGGTTTTTTTGTGGTCAATTGAACAAATAACAGACCACCATCCTAAAGCGACCTCGGATATTTGACATATTACGACGATGTTCATGCAGAAATCGGTTTCTTTGTGGACGATACTGTCGTCGAATTTGGAATCATAGTGAACCTTATCGACGGAGATTCAATGGCCAATATGTACTCGGATTCTGTGTATTGTTTTACTGAGGCTTTATTTCTGAGTTATTTTGGTGGTGTTACTTTAGCAAACTATCATAATTATGATATTGGTTGGGAACATTTGTCACTGGCACAAGCACATGGGGTGATTCTGAGAATCGCGGGGTGGCGGGGCGATTCTCAAAATTGGCCCATGTGCCCACGCCAGTGACAAATGTTCCCTCTCCAGATGATATCGTAGGGCTCAACCGGCGGCCCGCCCTGCCACCAAATGCGTATTCGATTGATGGATTGGCTTTGCCGGATGCAAAAAGAACCAATAGCCTAGGGTCGGTGCAAGTGAGGGCGAGATCTGCACACGGATTCCATTGTAATGTTATCAAACGGCACACTGAATGCTTCCATGAAGCAATTCCTGATATCCATTGCTCGTGATGATGTGGGGTCCATTGTATTACAATATCAGCCTTTGCAAAATGCAATGAATGATGTAGAAGGCACTATTAGTGAATGCAGCAGGGACGGCCATGGATGCAACTGCATTATATTCGGCACGTTAAAAGCGATCACCGTCATGCTTCATAGTCGGATGCCCAGGCCACAGAAGGAACTGCCTGGTAACCGTTGCCTACTCCCATGTTACCATTGCCTGCAAAAGGGTTGCCATGGTGAGAGACTGTCGCCTGGGGCGGTATATGAAATGCTTGATGATATCGCTGCCAGATCCAACCACGCAATGGGGTCCATTTGTATCTGCATTCCGGTGAAGGATGCCCAACATGATGACTGGACAAACTTTCTGGTAAGATCTTTCAACACTAAAGATGCCAATTATAGAGGAGTCAGAGCCAAGGCTTTGAAAGCTCTGCAAGAATACGTGAATGGAAACGGAGGTAGAGGATCCCCAGAACCAGTATATTATAGCGTTGGCTCTTTCATAGGGCCAAGGATCTCAGAAATATTATTAAACCTTCTACTAACATTTTGGTTTACAGTGGATGGATTCTCCAGCTTCGTGGCGGCAAGAAGAACAGTAAGAAACTATCTAGTGGAAACCCGTACTAAGATTCAGCTCGAGGACGAGAGGCTGATCGGGGTTATGAAATCTCTGGAAGATAAGTCGGGGTTGAAGGGATAGGAGTATGGTATCCATGATAAGGGCAGTGCTGAGATGGGTTCAATTGAACAAATAACAGACCACCATCCTGAAGCGACCTTGAATATTTGACATATTACGACGATGTTCGTGCAGAAATCAGTTTCTTTGTGGACGATATTGTCGTCAAAGTTGGAATCATAGTGAACCTTATCAACGGAGATTCAATGGCCAATATGTACTCGGATGTCGTGTATTATTTTACTGAGGCTTTATTTCCAAGTTATTTTGGTGGTGTTACTTTAGCAAACTATCGTATTTATGATATCAGGTGGGAACATTTGTCACTGGCGTGGGCACATGGGGTGATTCTGAGAATCATGGGGTGGCGGGGCAGTTCTCATAATCGCCCCATGTGCCCACGCCAGTGACAAATGTTCCCTCTCTAGATGATATCATAGGGCTCACCTAGCGGCCCGCCCCACCACCAAATGCTTATTCGATTAATGGATTGGCTTTGCCGGATGAAAAAAGAACCAATAGCCTAGGGTCGGTGCAAGTTAGTAATACCATGGCTTTAAAGGAAAAAATCGATATTATGCATGCAATTAACAGTAATCAGAAGGAAACCCATACTAAGATTCAACTCGAGGACGAGAGGCTGATCAGGGTTACGAAATCTCTGGAAGATAAATTGGGGTTGAAGGGACAGGAGTATGGTATCCACAATAAGGGCAGTGCTGAGATGGTTTCAATTGAACAAATAACAGACCACCATCCTGAAGCGACCTCGGATATTTGACATATTACAACGATGTTCGTGCAGAAATCGGAACATTTGTCACTAGCGTGGGCACATGGGGTGATTCTCAGAATCGCCCCATGTGCCCACGCCAGTGATAAATGTTCCCTCTCCAGATGATATCGTAGGGCTCACCCGGCAGCCTGCCCTGCCACCAAATGCGTATTCGATTGATGGATTGGCTTTGCCGGATAATTTCTTTCTTGACAATATGCAGATCAGTTTTGCTTTCAACTTTATATACAAAATTCTACATGGAATGACTTATATAGATAGCTCTGAAAGTGCCCCCATCATAAACGGGTTTTCAAACAATATGCAGCTGCCACATGGTTAAAAACTTGTAGCCCAGCCTTGCGGGTTTCTCAAACAGTCTGCACCTACCACATACTTAAAAGCTGGTAATAACACGATAGCTAATGGCAACTGTTTACAATAAGTAATAAAGGGTGGGTGTATGTATTTCATCCATAAAAAAAACAGTTGGGTATTAGGTTTTCTGTGCAAAAGTAAAACCTACCCTTCAACATGCCTTTCCTTCCCTAACTATGCTCTTTTTAATATATGGTCTATGTTTTCAAATATGTAGAGTCTTGTCGTATTGCTTTTAAAATCCGAATGATTTCAAAAAAGTTGGTGCAAATCTTACCTATCTTGCATATATAGATCGAGGCTACTGATGGTCTTTATTTTGATGTAACATAAGAATATTTCATTGCAGTTAATTTTTTTCTAAGTTGAGTTGTTAAGTGTGATTTTCTGAAAAGTATTTTTTTTTCGGATTTAATTTATTTAGAATTTAGTAAGATTTATTAAAATATCAAATTTTACAAGTGAATTTTTCACAATTATCTAGAATAATAGTAAATCATATTATCAAAAACTAGTTTAAACAACCTAATTTAAAATTTAAATTTAAGTACAATAAATCACTCTTTAAAACTACTTCAATGTAAATTTATATTTATTTAATTTGACTTAGTCAAAATTTCTTCATTGCACTTATCTCCACTCGACCCGCAGATATTTCTTTGGAGTAGTTAAACCTTCATAAATTTATTTGGGTTTATGGTTTATAAGTTTGTAACTTCCAAGTGACAGTTACATAGCACACACCACTGGTCACATCACTGTGGCAACTTGTATCCATGTTATTTGAAGTGTTGTGTTAGTGTTATGTGGTTTAGATTTTTTAAGTATATTTTGTTGGTTGAATTTATTTATAAGTTGGTAGGAATTTGTTAAAATCACAAATTTCAATTGTGAATTTTTAGTTAAAAGATTTTAAATTTTTAGTTAAAAAGTTTTAAGGATCTTTTTAAGTGTTGAATCTATATATAGTTAAAGATTATATTTTAAATAATGAATGATCATGATTTAACCAAAAATGATTTCTTTGACTACATAATAGTTAACCAAAGTCCTTTACCCAACTTTTTTGTTGCCGCCAATTTACTAACTTGCATGAACGTCTTAATGGAAAAAAACATGCATGAATGTTCTAGTTCATAATTACATTCCCATTGGAGATGCATAAAAGGAAATAGTTATGCTTGTATTCTCAAACATATCATCATAACTTGTAATCTTACAGGTGTGTTACATGTGTGTTATATATTGTGATCGTGAGTTATAATTGTGAGTTTCTAGATTATTATCTTTCGCTAATCAAATCCACTTTCTTAAAGCATGAATAGGCCTAATGGTTAAGAGCATGTGTTTCCTCCTAAGAGGTCACAGGTCCAAAAACCAGAAGGGGTTAGAGTAAGTATGCCTTCGTAGACATAATAATCAAATCGTTGCATGGAGGTGGGTCTCTTGTCCCACAAACAACGGGGTCTCATACACCAATTTGGTGTCTCGCTTGGCTATGACCTTAAAATTGGATAATAATAATAATTAGGATATAGATTATTAGAAATTCATAATCTATAAGGGTGAAAGCATGGAGCTGGGTTACACTTTTTGGCAAGAGATGGCACGTTCGGGTGGAAAAAACGATTTCTCGATTGAGCCCTTTCTAAGTGCTCGATCGAGTCATTTGACCACTTAAACAATGTAACCCAGTGTTATTTAGGAGCTCGATTTAGCCATGTCTTTGCGGTAGTCAAATGCAGGAGATTGGGTTTTGGATTTATTTTCTGGCTTAGGTAAGTTTTATTATATGGAATTGAATTTCAACATGTTATTTATTAATTTATATGTCATTGTACTAATTTACTTCATTATTTCTTTTGTACTTGATAATTAGGTACAACACTAGCATGTTGCCTTCAAAAAGGAAGAAATTGCATTGCCATTGAAAAAGATCCAATACAGTGCAATTTTATTTAGCAAAGAATTAATGCTCTTCAATTTCTTCCACATGCAATGAAAGAAATTGGGTTGAAGAAAGGGGACTTTATTGAATCACGTGTGACGAAAAAGGCAAAGGAACCCCAACCACCATTACATGGAATGATTGGAAAGGCATACATTGGGAGATTCGCAGACATCAAAGATCCATTAGAGGAGGAAAATGAGCAAAATGAAGCAGAAAATATTGTGGAAGAAGACAATGATGAAACTCCAGAGGACGAAGAGTTTGGATTATGTGACATTGTTGATTAAATTTAAGTTATGTTTGGAAATCAAGCTCATTTTTGGAAACTATTAATTAGTTATACTTGTAAAGTTTTGACTTTGACATTTTATGAGAAGAATAAACACTCAATTAAGGTTGTTATGTGTTCAATATTTGTATTATGTGATTTTCGCATTCATTTTTATGTTAATCATTATTTTTTGAAAAAAAACAGTGATTATTATTATTTTTTGACATGAAATTCATAAAAAAAAAACTATTATTTAACCATTTTTAGTTAAAATTTTCCTATAAAAATTGTGATTTTGACATGTCATTTCTAGCAAAAAATTACAAAAAATTATCAAAATGTGTAGTTTTTTAGTTATATTTATGTTAAAAATGGTTTTTTTTGTCAATTGTTAAAAATTATTGTTTTTTAGAGACAATTATTTCATTTGGATTGAAATATTAATTAACGATGTATAAATATGTAGAATATCGAAAATTCAAAATATCAACCTTCTTTTTTAAATATGAAAAACAATAAAAACCTTACTACAAAAAAAAAAAACAAGAAAATATGAAGAAGAAGACCACTTCAAAAATTATTAAATTTAGAAAATAATTATTTACATTTCATACATTAGAAAATTTAAAGTCAAAAAATAGGTCTTTTAAAAAAATGGTCTGATGCAGAATTACCACTTTTTTAAATCAGCATGAAAATCACTACCATTCTAAAACGTAATGTACATAAAAAAATTAAAGTGCCAAAAACTATGCTCTAAAAAAGACGTGTGTTCTGCATCACCCCTTTTCAAAATCGGGTCACTTTTTTGCTATCTCTACAAAACGGGTAATAGTATCAATTCTCGTTTCAAAGTTTACATTGTTTATACATAAGCTTCGCCTTTTTACTGCTACTCTTAAAGCAGTTGCATTAAAATGGTTTATGGGATCAGGAGAACACATTATCATTTCTTGGGAAGACATGAGGAAAATTTTTCTTAAGAAGTTTCAAACCTATTGTAGGCCTAGAGATTCAAAGGAAGATATTTTTAGGATGTCTCAACAAGAGAATGAGAGTTTGGAAGAATATTCAGAACGATTTCTTTATAGCTTACAAAAATCCAAACAACATTTTCTAAATCCTAATACCATTAGAACAATTTTTCTCAAAGGAATACGAGGTGAGCATCTTGATATTCTCAGTGTGATGGGTAAATGAGATATTTCATACTTACCATTTGATGAAATTTCTGAATTATATCAGAAGTATTCAAGTGGTAGAGCCAAAATAGGAAAAAGAGATATAACTTCAAGAGCTTCTAAATCAGCAACAGGAGGAGTAACAAAAACAGAAATAAGGAGTTCGTTAGAAAAATTTAAAACTGATCTTTTGAGCTCCTTAGGAAGATAACTTGATGTATTGAAAGCAAAGAAGAAACAAGAAGAAGAAGAACAAATACTATCAATCTTTTGTCCTGAGTGTAGGAAGAAACACCCTTTACAAGAATATCCTTTGGATAATATACATGTTTGTGGAATTTGTACAGAAAATCATGTCACAGATGATTGTCCAACGTTAAAAGAGTTGCAAGTATGCCAATTAGAAGAAAATTAAGGATTTTATTATATGGCACCAAGAAGATATTGGCAACCACGTTTTGCAGGTACATATCAAAAGTTTTCTCAACAAATTTCCCAGAATTTTCAGTATCAAAATTCATGGAATAATCCTATGTCATGGCAGGTTTGGCCTCCTTAGCAAAATCAAAACCAACCTTCACAAAGTTGGTGAGGATATGCTTATGGAGCCCAGCCTACCCAACAATTTTACCCTCAAAAACCATATCAACAACAATATCAATCTTATCCTGAACAGTCATATCAACATCCATATCCTCAACAACCATTTCCATATTAGCAATTCCAGCAATCCCCTCAATCAAATCAATTCACACAACAATCAATGCCTGTACTAACTCAACCTCAGCAGCTTCAGCTACTTTCTAACCAACCACCACCCAAACCAACTCAATTACTAACTTAGCTTATAGCAAATCTGAGTAATAGAGTGGAAAGGCCAACATATAATGTGGAAGAAACAACATTATTTCCTACATATTCTATTCTTCCTATTCAAGACATCCACTTAAGGTCTAGAAAAGTTCTACAAAAATATTCTCCTCCAATCATAGAAGAACAAATTGAAGAAGGAGAATAATCAGAAAAATCTAATCCAAAGAATCAAATTCAGAAAAGTAAAACTATTATGACTCAAACACCACCTTTCCTAGAAAGGTTACTAGAGAAGAAAACTTCAATTTCTCTTCCTGAATTTCATATCTTAGATGAATTAAAGAATTCTTAGGTCAAAATTCATTTGTTGCAATCTATCAAATATATTTCAATCTATACAAAAACAATAAAGGAATTATGTATTAAGAAAACTGGCAGAAAGAAAAGAGATCCACCCACAATCCAAGTCATTGGCAAATTAGCTAGTCTCATGTCTGCAAAAACAACAATTGAAAAGTATATTGATCCTGTTATACCTATAGTTACCATTTCAATAAATAATTTTTCAGTTCCTAAAACTTTAATTGATCTAGGAGCTGCTATAAATGTCATGACAACAGAAACTATGAATTATTTAAAATTGCCAAATATTTGACCTACTACTACAATTTTAGAACTAGTTGATAGATGTAAAGTTATATCTAAAGGAATACTTGAGGACATCATGTTTCTTTGGATTCATGGGAGTACCCTGTAGACTTTCTGATCTTGCAAGCAAAAACAAATCTAGGAGACCATCCTTTAATTCTTGGCAGACCATGGTTAGCCACAACAGATGCCTTCATTGGATGCAGATCAGGAAGCATGATCATAGCACATGGAGATGAAAGGAAACATATTACACTCTATCCTCCTGCTCAATCTCCTTCTTTACTATCATGGCCTGATGACCAACAAGAAGAAACTCAACATGTTTTAAGAATTAATCAAGCCTTTAATTTTAGAGAACAAGAAGAAAATGAGGAATTAATTGACCTTTTTATCTTAGAACCTGATATTTCTGAGCAGCTACGAATAACACAATATGAAGCTGCAAATAATATTTTAAATCAGTGTTTTCAGGAAAATTGTACTATTCAATCATTGTAGAATTCATTTGAAATAGTTTTCCTGTCAACTCAATTACCAATTCTCAAAGCAAAACCATTGAAATCAATCCTAGAAATAATATAAATATTGGTAATAATCTACAATCATCACAAGAACAACAGGTAATTGCATTATTACAGAAAAATTCAAGAGCTTTTGCCTGGGACTATACAGACATGCAAGGAATCCTACCAGAAACATGTATCCATCACATTTACACAGATGAAACAATCAAACCAGTAAGATAACCACAAAGAAGAATGAATCCAATGATGAGCGAGATAGTGAAAGAGGAATTGTTGAAACTATTACAGGTAGGATTTATCTACCCCATCTCTGATAGTCAATGGGTTTCTCCCTTAGTTGTGGTACCAAATAAAAATGGAAAATGGAGAAGATGTGTAGACTATAGGGAACTGAACAAGGCAACATTGAAAGATCATTTCCCACTACCATTCATTGATCAAGTACTAGACTCATTGGCAAGAAAAAATGTATTTTCCTTGCTTTATGGATTTAGTGGTTAGAATCAAATCAAAATATCATTAGAAGATCAAGATAAAACTACATTTACTTGTCCATGGGGTACATATTCTTATAATTTTTTACCTTTTAGATTATGTAACTCACCTGCTACATTTCAAAGAGCAGTCCTAGATATCTTTGCAAATTGTATAAATGAATGTGTTGAAATCTACATGGATGATTTTACTATCTATGGAGGTACATTTGATGATTTTTTAAATAACCTTGGAAAAGTTCTAAAGAGATGCATAGAGACAAACTTATCCCTCAACAATGAAAAATGTTTTATGATGCTAACTGAAGGGATAGTGTTGGGACACCACATTTCTTCTTCTAGAATAAAGGTAGAACTAAAAAAGATACAAGTCATTGTAAACTTAATGCCACCAACAACACAGAAATAAGTAAGAAGTTTCTTGGGATATGCAAGCTATTACAGTAGATCATTGAAAACTTCAGCAAAATAGCTTTACCCTTGTTCAAACTACTTGCAAAAGACATTGAGTTTCAATGGACTACAGATTGTCAAAATGCATTTGAAAAACTGAAAGAAAAAATATCTATAACACCCATTCTCAGAGGACCAAATTCGTCATTGTCATTCCATATATCTACTGATGCATCAGATACAGCTATAGAACCATCTCTAGGACAAAAAGAAAGTCAGTTTAACTATGCCATTGTAGATCCTCCAAAATGTATTCAAATTATCATCCACTTTCACATTTATCGCCACAATTTCACTCACATGTCGCAACTCCATAGCGATATAATCTTTCATTAGTCTCCATTTCCATAATTATATGGGTTACCTTTGTGTTTTCCAAAAGCTAATGATTTCTAGTATTATAAGTGAATTAAATGGTTAAAACTTATAAAAATGACATATATTTGATAATACTTAAAAGTGGCTTGAGTTTCATGACGTGTAGGTCATTTGGAAGCTTCCAAGGCACCCTTATGTGGCCTCCAATACTCAAATTCGAATTATCTTTAAGATATGGAAGAAGATTTGGATAAAGGTCAAAGAGGATATGTGTCTCATCATTACCTATTTGAATTGTAACTCTATGAGATTTTCTAGGGATCTAGGGAGAGAATAATGGGCCTCCATTAATGAGGTAGCTTCTTATGTTTTTGTATAAATTGGAGAGCCTTCTCCTTTGAAAGGCATGTGTAAATTTGGGGAAATGCTCATGTTTTGAATATAGAATTTGGATTTGGCACCATGCTCATGAGTGATGTTCACCTTGATTTGGTTATGATTGCATTTGGAGCCTCTCAACTTTCCATCTCTCATGCTTTTGGATTGGCCACCTACAATGTGTGAGATCTATTATTTTTCATAGATAATGATTTATTGCTTTCATAGGTTAAGATTTATTGCTTTCATATCTTTTCCTATGTGAGAGGTTAAGAGTGATTGTTTTATTTGCTTTCATATCTTTTCCTGTGTGAGAGGTTAAGAGTGATTGTTTTATTTGCTTTCATATATTTTCCTGTGTGAGAGGTTAAGAGTGATTGTTTTTATTTGCTTTCTACCTAGAAGTTAAGAGCATTTGTTTTTATTTTTTTCATATCTTTTCCTATGTGAGAGGTTAAGAGTGATTGTTTTTTTTTTGCTTTCATTTCTGAAAAAGTGGTGTGCTTTTCAATTCTTGCAAGATTGAAAGATTAAGATTTCAATTCCGCACACTATACTATAATTGTTCTATAATTTTTTTTTGAATTGAGTGCTGAATTAGAATAGGTGAATTTGGTTTTTTATTATTTGGTTTCGTAGTTAGATTGATCTAAATTGAAAGTTAATTTCTAGCATATATAGTGCACGCATGCTTTGCAAGTTTTACAAAACCCCCGGGTTGACAATCAAATGATAGGTAATTAATTTGCCTCAATAGCCATTTATTTCATAAGCAAAAATCTAACTCCAACAAAATTAAACCATCCAGTAACTGAAAAAAATGTTAGATGTTGTGCATGCAATCAATAAATTTAGGCATTATATAACAGGCTATCAAGTGTTTATTCATACATATCATTCAACCATTAAATAGTTAATGAACAAAACAGTTACCAATGGCACAATTACTAGATGGTTGTTACTAATGCAAGAATTCAATATCACTGTTCTAGATCGACCAGGAAAAGATAATCAAGTGGCAGATTTCCTGTCAAGACTTCATTCTCCTGGTGATCTTATTCATGTTTCATACAATTTTCCTAATGAACATCTATTTTCTATAACATCTAAAACCCCATGGTTTGTAGATGTAGCTAATTATTTATCATATGGAATATTACCATCCCATTTCACCAGCAAGTACAAAAAAAAATAATCAAAGAGAGTGCTAGATATAGTTAGGTCAACGGTGACCTCTTCTATACTACTCTGTTGTAGCGGCTACAACTAACCTCCAAAATTTTGGCCTGCATCCAATTTTGGAGCCTCCTTCGAGAGCTTTACTTGATGATTGCACACACTCGGGTTCACTCCGTAAGCTCGTGTGAGTCCTCGCACCCACCTTGTTTGATCATTCCACCCAAGCTTTTGCATGTTGATGACACTGTCGTGCTTACGACCGTGTTCTGGTCATACTCAAGGTCTTCGCTTCATGTGTACATGTTGTTTTCGCTATGTAATCACCTGTTGCACTCACACACAGGGTCACATACACTATTTCACACACGATCAACCAACAATCAATCACAAGTGTTGCGCTTGTCACTCACACCGTCGGTCAGTCATGTTGAGCATGTGTGTCTGGATGGTTTGAGTCATCTCGTCGTCTAGTCATGTAAGTGTGTGTTTGCAAGATCAAATATGCATCTTTCACTCGTTCAGACACTTAGTCACTTTGTTGAAGTTCTGACGATTGGATTACCCTCTGATAGCTGGACCATTACCCTGCCATCAACTCAATCGACTGTCACTCAGAACATCACAGAAGCACCAAGCAAGCCATTTCAAGTTGTGCTGCTCGCAAGCAGATCAATCAACTTTAATGTTGGTCAACCAGAGAGTTTTACCCGGCAGCCACCCCGAGACTAACTCCCTTCAAAAATTGCACAGAGGCTGCAAACCTTACCCACTCCGCTGATTGAGAAAATTGTGCAGACAGGCCAGACAAACACCCAGTGCCCGTCCCTGCCTCCCTCAGAAAATTGCACAGTTTTTTTAGCCAGCTCTCCAGTCAGTCTATCGGATGCTCACCCGAAAAACTGTGCAATTTTCATGAGCAAACCCTCTGTTGCCTAGCAATTCGCTCAACTCAGAAACTACGCAGAGGTGATCAGCAGGCATGCCTCCCAACATCAGTGCAGTTTTTCCCGCTAGAGGCTGTTGGGTGTGGTTTTTTACCTATTTTCAGCACATTCTTCCCCCAATTTTGACCCTTCTATCCTCCAAGCCTATGACTTTACTTGACCAATTCCCCTGTTTTCTCACCTTTATAACCTATTCTATTGTTATGTTACTTTTCCATATTTTATTGAGTAATGCGATGATTTATTCCTTTTTGTGGATAACTGGGAGAGTATTGAAGAAGTATTTTGGGAAGCTCTTCTTCTTTTTAGGTGATGGCTTGTGAGAACAAAGCTATGAAGCGGACAAGCAACATGAATTAACTAGAGAGAATGGTAGAACAATTCACTCTTACACATTGGATGTTGTTACAGGAAGTTGTTACACATTGGATGTTGTTACAGGTTGTTGTTACATATTGGATGTTATTACAGGATGTTGTTACACTACACGTTGATACAAGAATCCGCTATTATGCCATGCCATCCTGAACCGTTATTCACTCGATGTTGTTGTGCCAAAGTTGGCAAATGTGGGTATTATTCCACATAACAACTGTCGGCACTAGGGATTGTTTATTTTGGAAGCAACAGGCCCAAGCAATTGCAATCCTCACTACTGTGCATTTGTATTTAGAAATAGGTTGTAACTAATTTTATTTTTGATCAGCATGAGAATCATGAAATTCTCATGACTGGTCTATTTTCTAATTTCGAGATGTAATAACTATAAAGGAACTCGATTTTTCATGTACAAGGATACGACATATAGAAAAGTATTGTTACTCTGCTTCTGTAATTCTGAGTTTATTTTTAATATTAATCAGCACAGTGATGTTGTTACTACTCTTCAGCTGATTCGTTAATTACTTTTGTGTTACTCCTGTGCCTTGCTGAGGAGGAAGGGCCCTCCTCTTTGGCAGGGATTGCAGTGATAGAGGTAGTGTACATTCTAGTTTAGCTAATTGATTTATGGTTTCTCGCTGTTGTTGTACAAATTGTGGATTACATTCGTTGTTGTTTCTATTTATATTATGTTGTTACACTGAGTTAATCAACAGAATGGTAGTAACCAACTGGAGTAGATATTAGTTCCTATGTGGCGTGCCTTTACTTTAATAGTTGCAAAGTGTGATTAATTTTGTAGAGTGTTTTTATGTCTACATGAATGGTTTGATTCAACAATTTAGTTCAGTGACACCTTTTACTGTTTTCTGCATTTTCTTATTCTTGGTTGTGGTGTATCGGCACAGACAGTGCAAACTCCATTGAAATAGCAAGACCTACCCTGGGTTGACAATTAAATGTTGTAGTCTCGGTCAATTAGGATTGATTAAAATAGCACTACATTTTGGCGTTGTTGCTAGGGATGGAAGTTGACGATACAGTCAGCCAAGTTGTTTGTTTGATGTAGAGTGTTCCTAGTCCACACTTGCTGGGCGGTAAGACGAGAGGTAAGAACCTGCACATTGCTCTAACATACCTGGGCGGGCTCACCATTGTGATCACTAGGGCACTTAGGACATTTTGGTGTTTAGTGTGTCTTCAGCTCTTCAGTCATTGAGCTTAAGATGAGAGGTAAGAACCTGCGCATCGCTCTAACATACCTAGGTGGGCTCACCACTGTCGAAGACTGAGGCACTTAGGGTGTGAGTTAATACACATAGGGTCCATGTGTGCAACTGTAGAAATTATAGAGATACCAAAACTACCCCCACTCTAATTAGTCACAAGAAAAATGGGTTGTAAAAAGGAAAGGAAGAGTGTAGATTTGGGAAGGAAAAAATTCATCCAGGAACTAATCTCTAAGGTAGAAAAAGAACAGTCTGGATCTCAAAGGGATGCAAGGAAAACAGGGCCGCAAAAAGTTGTTACTCCCATAGCAAAATCAGAAACCTCTGATTCCTCTATCTCGAGACCATATCATTCTAAAGCTAGCACCCATACCCCCAAGACCAAGAATCCGATTCAAGGGCAAGGGGGGAAGCTAGTAGCCAGAATTTGAGGACCGAGGGGCAAGGGGAAACTGAGTAACATCAAACACCTGGTCTGGAAGAACACCTGTTGGTTTATCAATACCCAAATATAGGTAGTGCGGTAAAACAGCCAGCCCTAAGAACATCTGAGCCACTAATCACATCTACGAGACCATCACAAGAATAGTTTGAAGGATGTCTGCTACAACAAGGGTTAGAAGGACTAGTCATGGGGGACAACAATGACAACAATGCTAAAACAGATGCTACTATCACCACCTTTGAGTTCCCAATCGGGGATATCAGAGGTGAAGCTCCTATGAAAAATATTCCTCTATCATCCTTACCATCCTTCCATGGGATGACTGTGGAAGATCCAGACACCTTTTTATTTGAGTTCGATGTCTTATGCAGAAGTTATGATTATACCTCAGACGCATAGAAATTAAAATTATTTCTTGCTACTTTAAAAGGGGAAGCCTTGAGATGGTTCATGGGATTGGGTTCCGCTTCTATTCAAACGTGGAATGACATGAAGGAGACATTCTTATCAAAGTATCAAGACTATTGCAAAACTAGGGACTTAAGGGAGGAGATCTTTAGAATGACATAGAAGGAGGATGAAAGCTTGAAAGATTATGTGGAGAGGTTCCACTATAATCTGCAGCGGTCTAAACATAGTGATCTAGACCAGGAGATCTTGAAGACTATATTTATTAGAGGAATGAGGGATGACTGCCTTGATACCCTGAACCTATTAGGGAAGGGGGATATATCACAAGAACCATTCGCTGAAATTGTAAAGCTCTGCCTAAGATGCTCTAGAGGATCGTCTAAGGGGAGGAGCGCAGTTCGAGATGCCTCCACCTGGATACAAAAATATGTAGGAGGGGGAGTAACCAGAGCAGAAATCGGGAATTTGTTTGAAAATTTCAAGACCGATATCCTCAGTACTCTCTCTGCCCAGATAATGACAACACAGATCAAGAAGACACAAGCAGAAGCTGACACACCTCTGGCTGTGTTCTGTCTGAATTGCTGGAAGAAACATCCTTTGAGGGAATGTGAATTGAACAACATTAGCTTGTGCAATATTTGCGAGTTGGAACATTCGACAGGGCAATGTATGGAGCTTCCTAGATTAAAGGAAATACTCAGAGAATCAAGCGAGGAAGTGCAGTCCTCTTATTTCATCGCACCAAGGAGGCCATGGAAACCACGACCTCTAGGTATGTCTCAAGACTTTTCCTCTTTCAATTCATGGAACAATGCATATAATACTCAGCAATATCCATGGCAATATCCTACTCCTCCTTCAGCGCAATTTCCTTCACCCTGGAACCAGTGGTCTCCATCTCCTTTTGTTCAATATCCTCAATCTCAACCATATCCTTAGAACCAAAGTTGTAGAGGAAATGCCCAGAATTCAGCTCTGACTGGACTACTCATGCAACAACAGCTGCAGTTACCTCAAACTCCTGCTCCTCCATCCCATGTGTGACCCCAACTACCTGTGCAACCTAACCCAAACCTAAACAATAAAATAGCTAAGGGCATAAAGGCTCTGACTACCTTCCAGACCTACCTTATTACCCCCGTCAGACTGAATGAAATACAATTGCGTGGGACTTATAAAAATGTAAAAAAATAAAAATAAAACATAAAGCATGACAAAAATAAAAATAATAAAAACATGTTGTTAAAAAATAATAATAATAATAATAAAATAAACATAACAAAAATATGAAAAAAAAAAACATAAGAATAAAAATAAAAATAAAAATAAATAAAACATAAAACATAAAACATGTTAGTAATAAAACATAAAAATAAAAAAACATGACAAAAAAATCAAATACAAAAAAAAAAAAAAAAAAAAAAAAAAAAAAACCTATAAAAATGTTTGAAAAACCAAAATTAACTCGTAAAAATAAAAAATTAATGAAAAAAAACAAAAATAAATTAAAAAATAAATCAAAAAATAAATAAAAAAATGAATTTTTTTCAAAAAAAAAAATATAATTTAAAGAAAAACAAATTGACAATATTTAAATTAAATAATTTAAATAAACAAAATATAAAATATAAAATAAAATAAAATAAAAGTCTAAGAATTATTTTTTTAAATTAAAACTATAAAAATAAAGAAATAACATAAAATAAAATAAAATAATATATATATATATATATATATATATATATATATATATATATATATATATATATATATATATATATATATATATATATATATATAGATATAGATATATAGATATATATAAACGAATTAAAAAATTAAAAAATAAAAAAAATAGAAAAAAATACATAAAAAATAAAATAAAAACGAATTAAAAAATAATTTATAAAAAACAATTAATAAAAATTATTTAAAAAAAAAACATCAAGCCTAAGCCTACCCCGCTCTACTTTCCCTTCCCTTCCCTACCTAACTCTCCCTCCTTGCCCCTCTGCCCTCACCCTCGATCCCCGCACCTCCCACCGATCCCCGCACGTTCCCCACCCTCCCCCCAATCCCTACCCCTCCCCCCTACCTTCCTCCTCACCCTCCTGCCCTCCCCACACTCAGCCCTCCCCTCTCCCTTCCTCCCCTTCCCCCGACCCCACATGCCTTCCTCACCCCTCCATCCCCCAACCTCGCCCCATCTCCCTCTCCCCTCCACGCCCACACCCATCTCGGCCCCTTCTGCCCCTCTCCACCCTCTCTCTTACCCCCCTCTCCTCCCCACCCGGGCCCCCAACCAGCGGCTAAGAGGCTGCAGGTTGATCCCCACCTCTCCCACACGCTCCCCCCACCTCGACCCTCCCCTCTCCCTTTCCCCTCTTTCTCCCTCACCTCCCCCTAACCCCACACGCCTCCCTCCCCCCTCCACCCCCTACCCCCACCCCGGACCCCTGCCCCCCTCCACCCCTCCCTCACCCCCCTCCCCTCCCCGCTCAGGCCCCCAACTAGCAACCAAGAGGTCGTACGTCGATTCCAAGGCCAAGAGACCGTTGGCTGGGGGCCTAGGCAGGGAGGGGAGGGGAGTGAGGGAGGGGTGGAGGGGGACGGGGGGAGGGGCCAGTGTGGGGGTGCACCCCACCCTTGGCCCTCCACTCTCCCTTTCCCCTCTTTCTCCCTCCCCTCCCCCCTCCACCCCCTAACCCACCCCGGACCCCCGCCCCCCTCCACCCCTCCCTCCTCCACCCCTCCCTCACCCCCCTCCCCTCCCCGCTCAGGCCCCAACTAGCGGCCAAGAGGTCGTACGTCGATTCCGAGGCCAAGAGGCCACTGGCTGGGGGCCTAGGTAGGGAGGGGAGGGGAGTGAGGGAGGGGTGGAGGGGGGCGGGGCGAGGGGCCAGTGTGGGGGTGTTGGGTGGAGGGGGGAGGGAGGTGGGGCGATGGTGGGGGATGGAGGAGGGAGGGAGGGGTGCTTGATCGGGCGAAGAGAAGGGAGCGAGAGGGGAGAGGGAGAGGGGAGCGCCGAGGTTGGGGAGGGTAGGGGAGTGAGGGAGTGCGGTGAGCGGTTAAGGGGAAGGAAGGGGAGGACTGGACGGAATGGGTTAATGTTTTATTTTTTGTTTAAATTTTTATTTTTATCTTTAATTGTTTTATTTTTATTTTATTTTTAAATTGTTTTTTAAATCATTTTTTTAAATTGTTTTTCTTTTTAATTGTTTTATTTTTTATTTTGATTTTTTAAATTATTTTTATTTTTTATTTTTATTTTAGTTATTTACTTTAGTTGTTTTTTTTTTAATTTAAATTTTATAATATACATTTTTTTTCATTTATATATGATGATGATGATGGTTAACATCCATTGAGACCAAATTGGTCTATCGGACCTATAATTCTCTTAGTTTTTAATTGTCTAGCTCTTTGTCTTTCTTGGCGAGATTGGTGTTGTAGCTTTCTTTTTTTTATCTACGGTCTTCCAACTTCCTTTATCTTGCATCTCCTTCATCTCTTTTGGTTCTTGAGACATTGGTGTCTTAGCTTCGCGATCTATTGTGTTCATCCTTTTGAAGATAGTCAGAGAAGAAGTTTGGTCTAGGAGATCTGCTTTGCTAGTAAATGAAGATTTATTTTGTGCGGTATTCAAATCCTCATAACTATTGATGCTTGAGGGGTTGTCGAGTTCACTTCCCCCCTACTTGTCTTGCGAGTTATTTCTTTCATGCCTGATTTCTTGCGATTCAGAGTTTTCTCAAGAGTATTCTTCTTTGATGACAGTGTAGTGTTCTTTTTGTGCTCCTTCCCACCATGTAGATCTGTGGTGATTTTTTCAGGCAGAATTTTTCTGGGAGGATTTTGGGCAATTTTTGGCTAGATGTCCTGTCTGAAAGCAGGATCGACATCTGAAGAGGACACTTTCATAATCGAGTTTCTGGTTCCACACATTCTTTACTTGTTAGGTTTATTTCAGCTGGGAATCTGGCGCTGAAGTCCATTTCCACACAGATGCGTGCATAGGTGGTTCTGGCATATTCCTCTGTTTTTGGGCACCTGTAGTAAAATTTCCCAATTGCATTTCCAATGGCTTTTAGCGAGGAGAAATTCCAGAGATGCAAGGGTAGGTTTGGCAATCTCACCCAAACTAGTGTTGAGGTTATGACTGTTGTTGAGGGATCGAATGATGGGTTCCATGGCTTCATGAATAGGCCTGAGTTTTCCCAAAACCAAGGGCCAGAATCTAGAATACATTGTCTGCTTTCAGGGTTTTCAAAATCTACTATAAAGAAACCCCTAGCATAGGGGTGGATATTAATTACATCAGAAATGACAGGCTTCCATACCTCCAAGATCCAACTATGGAGAGCTGTTAGCCGCAGCCAAAAACCATTGAACTGACAGATTAGGGCACTTTCAGAAAACATCAAAGCCTCATCAAGTGAGGCCTGGACAACCCGGAGAGTGGGCACTGGGGCTTCACTGACAATATGGGCAGGAGCTTGCTCCCCAAAGGCGGACGGAACTAAGCCAGCAGCTATTTTCACAAAGCTGGGAGCCATCTGGAGATTTAATATTTGCGAGCTGTTGAGATTTAATATTTGCGAGATTGATCTCACAGGATCCCCCACAACAGAGAACAAAATGTGCAGCCACAAAGATAATTTGCCAGCCGCAGAGATCAAAGCCCTCGCTTGCTTGCTATCTTAAATCCCAAAAAATCACTTGCTATCTTAAAAATGGTTAACTATAAGTTCAGAAACCCTCGGGCCGCAGACAGCAAGAACCAAATCAGGTTCTAGACAACCAAATTTGAGCCCAAAATTCCCCAAATGTAGAAGAAAAAACCCGACAAAGTCGGATCTAAGCCCTAAAACAACCTTAGATGCAACGATGTAAAACGCAGATACAACAGATCTACGAAGAATTGAACAAAAAATGAAAACAAAAATCGATCTGACTGCTTGCTTCGCTCTGCAACAACCGAGACGGGAATGAACAACCAGAAGCGAAACCTTGCACGCACACACGAACAATGGCTAACCCAAGGTTAATTTTACTAGCCTGGAAGGCTGCAGAAGATCCCGCAGAAGGAGTATAGTGCAAGGAATCCAATGGTTGCAGCTTTTTTGATGCAGAATAAGGCGGCAGAAGATAGAAGGCCACAGAAGTTTGACCTAGCCACAGAAGTAAAACCACTCCAGGTGACAGAAGACCTAGCCGCAGAAGTAAAACCACTCCAAGCGACAGAAGACCTGGCCGCAAAAGGCCGCAGAAGGCTGACCTAGCCGCAGAAGGTCGCAGAAGACCATAGAAGACCTCTTGAAAAATGTTAAATATTTTATATATTTTAATTGTTTTGAATTTTTTTTGTTTTTATTTTATTTTTATTTTTATTTTTTTACTTTTTTTATTTGTTGGTAATTATTTAACATTTTTGTTAAATGATGTTTTTATTTTTTATTTTTAACCTAAAAAATAGTTTTTTGTTTTTATTTTTTATTCTTTTAGTTAAATTATACAATTTTTTTTTAATTTTTTGTGTTTTTTTTTCTTATATTTTTTTATTTTAGTTTTTTTATTGTTACAAGTTAATTCTGAATTTTTTTTTTACATTTTTATGGTTTTTTTTGTTTTCTATTTTTTTTATATATTTTATGAAATTTAATTTATTTTTTGTTATGAATTGTCCCCTTGCCACCGCTGGCTGGTTGGGCCTCAGGGTGGTCGGGGAATTTTTTTTTATTTTTTTTTTCCAGTTTTAAATTTTTTTTTTGTTGTATTTTATTTTTGTAATTTTTTTTTTCTTTAATTTTACATGGTATGGTTAATTTTTTTCACATTTTATGGTTTTTTTGTCAATACTATATATTTTTTATATTCGATTTTTTTTGTCACATTTTTTTATCTTCTATTACTTGTTATTATTTTTTTTCAACATGTGAACTTTGTTTTCTTTTTTATTTTTGTGTTTTTTTATTGTTTTTTTTCAATATTTGAATTTTTGCATTTCTATATATTTTTTTTATCATGTATTTTTATGTTTTGATATTATTTTATTTTTTTTCAATATTTTTTTTTTGTATTTTTTTTTTTGGCAATATTCGAATTTTTGTTTTCTTATGTATCTTTCATATATATATTTTTGTAGGGTCTGTGTCGATGCTTGTCTAGCAACCGGATCCCATTATGTGCAATTTGATAGTTGATTTTAAATTTTTCATTATAATAAATCGAGTCTACCCCACAATGTGTTAATTTGATGGTTGGTCTTTAAGTTTTCATTACAATTGGTTGAACTCACCTAAGTTCACCTACACTGCATGTCAATTCAATAGTTTATTTTTAAATTTTTTTTCGCAATGTATCAAGTTGTCTTAGGCTAAGATTTCAAAATCGCTATACATTTAACATTTTTTTAAAATTACTCTTACTATAATAACTCTTTCATTCAGGTGTTCATTTTTAAACTCTTTTTAGTCATAAATTTTTTCCATAATGTCATGTTTGAAATATTTTGAAAGTTTACGATTGTTTTGTAATCATAATCTTTGGTTTTAATTCCATGGTTGAAAAATTGTCAAGATTTTAATGTTTTTCTAAGTCGTGATATTTTATCTTTAATGTTATGGCTGAAAAACAATTATAAATATTTTTTCTTAGCACCATGCTTGAAAATTGTTGGAATTTAAGGTTTTTCAAAGAAGTGATATTTTAAATTTAATGTCATGCTTAAAAATCATTGGAATTTGAAGGGTTTTCAAAGACGTGATATTTTATTGTTAATGTCATGCTTGAAAATCATTGGAAATTTAAAGTTTGTTAGAGTCACGATATTTTGTTTTTAACGTCATTACTAAAAAGTGTTGAAAATGTACTTTGAAAAAAAAGGTTATTCCGGCGTCAACACTTTTCGATTTCAAGGTGTTTTTTGCACAAACAAAATGGATTTTATTGTTTTTTACTGTTATTTTTTAAAAATATTGAAAATTTACTCTGGGGGAAAAAAAACCTTTATTCTAGCATCAACACTTTTCGATTTCAAGGTGTTTTTTCATATTTTTTTGAGATTTTTGGGCTCGAGTACCCGTTTTAAGCTAATAGTTCTCGTTTGATCGGTAACTATGTTCTTATACATACTCCTACTGTACTTGAATTAGCAAACAGGTCCCGTGTTAAACCCGAGGGGATGTTGGAGGATATAGTGATTACAATAGCTTCCTGGAGGTATCCAGCTGATTTTCTTATCTTGCAGCCCAAATCTAATTTGTGGGGACATCCTTTGATCCTAGGGAGGCCTTGACTGGCCATTGCGAATGCATTTATAGGCTACAGTTCGGGGTCTATGGTGATCTCGGATGGCCAGGAAATAGAGAACCTTATCCCCCAAAACCAAATATGGATATATATAACCCTTGGTGGGATGAGTTTGAGCCTAAGTCAGATCTTTCCCTGCCACTCCTCACTCTTGGGAAAGCCCAATATTTCAAGGATGAGACAGAAGATGATGTCATCAATGGTTTTATTAGTAACTCACTTTCTGTCGCTTCTGCTAAGAATGCGAATGAGGAAGAAGAGGTGGAAGATATAGATTTTGAACAAATGAGAACCACTCCGAATATTGATAGCAGTCCAATTGAGATAGAATCTGGAAATTTTTTGAATATTAACCCCAACCTGACTACTGAGAAAAACCAACTGTTGTTACAGCTGTTACAGAAATAAAAAAAGGCATTTGCATGGGACTATATGGATATGAAAGGGATCCACCCTAACCTATGCACTCACCGTATTTATTTGAAGGATGGCTTCAAACCAATCAGACAACCACAGTGTTGCATGAACCCTACACTGAAGGAGGTGGTGAAGGAAGAATTACAAAAACTCTGGAGTGATATTTTTATTTACCCAATATTTGATAGTTAGTGGGTGTCGTCGCTTGTCATCGTTCGTAAAAAGAATGGCAAGTGGAGAGTTTTTGTAGATTACAGAGAACTCAATAAAGCCACTCAAAAGGACCATTTATAGATCAGGTCCTTGATACCCTCTCTGGAAAGAAGTTATTTTCATTTTTGGATGGATTTAGTGGCCATAATCAGATACAGATTGCCCCGGAAGACCTAGATAAAACTACCTTTACTTGTCCTTGGGGAACCTATGCACACAGAGTACTTCCTTTTGGAATCTGTAATGCGCCATCAACCTTTCAAAGGGTAATACTGGGGATTTTTTCTGACTTGTTGAATGACTGCTTGGAAATCTTCATGGACGATTTTACACCTTATGGAGATGCTTTTGAAACACCATTAGTCAATCTGGAAAAGGTATTGGAATGGTGTGTACAGACTAATGTTGCCTTGAACACAGAAAAATGTCACATGATGATGACTGAAGGGATCGTACTTGGACACTACATTTCTATTGAAGGAATCAAGGTAGACCCTACAAAAATAGAGGTAATCTTGAAAATTCCAACCCCCAAAATGCAAAAAGAGGTACATAGTTTTTTGGGGCATGCAGGGTATTACAGGGGATTTATTATTAGAAAAAATTTCAAAAATTGCATCGCCATTATTTTCCTTTCTCATGAAGGATGTTTATTTTTTGTGGAGAAGGAAGTGTGAGTAGGCATTTTTAAAGCTGAAATGTTGTGTATCAGCAACTATAGTCTTACGAGGACCTAATTGGGAACCACCGTTTCACATAGCTGCAATGCATCTGATATTGTTGTAGGTGTTGTTTTACTCCAACTGGAGGATAAGAAACCTTATGCTATTTACTACATAAGCAAAAATCTAACCCCAGCTGAGCTCAACTACACAGTGACCGAGAAGGAGTTCTTAGTAGTCGTGCATGCCATCAATAAATTCTGACATTATATCACCAGGTATCAAGTATTTTTGCACACTAACCATTCTGCCATTCATTTTTTAATGAATAATCCAATTACCAATGGTAGGATTACACGCTGGTTATTGCTATTACAAGAATTTGATATCACTATTGTCGATAAACCTAGAAAAGATAATGTAGTAGTTGACTTTCTTTCTAGGTTAACTATTGATGAAAATTGCATTCCCACTGAGGATTCTTTCCCAGATGAATATCTTTTTGCTATTTCTACTTACTCACCTTGGTATGCAGATATAGCCAATTATCTTGCTGCAAGGAAGTTTCCATAGTACTTGTCCTCCAAGGAGAAAAGAAAGATCATACAGCAAAGTGCTACATTTACCTGGATAGATGGGAACCTCTATCACACTGGATCAGATTTCCGGATCAGAATTTGTGCTAGAGAAGATGAGGTCTTTGACATCCTTAAATCATGTCATGAAGAACCTTGTGGAGGGAACTTCATAGACAAATGGACATGATACAAATTCCTTTCAACAGGGTATTGTCGGCCACCAATATTTTAGGATGCTAAGAAGTTTGTGAAGGGATGTGATAGTTTTCAAAGGATGGCCACCCCTGAAATCAGATGAGATGTCATTACAACCCCAAATTGTCTTAGAACCTTTTGAGAAGTGAGCTCTAGATTTTGTGGGACCAATTAATCCCCCATCCAGACAGAAATCTTGTTAGAAAATTATATATTACGGAGCAATGGAACACATAAAATATTGCAGAAATATAAACACAGAAAACGCACAAAACAAGAGAGACACAGATATACGTGGTTCACCCAGTTTGGGCTATGTCCACCCCGAACAGCCAGTCCTTCCTTTTTATTATCCAGCAAAATGAAGAGACACAACCTACAGCAAATCCGTTGTAATATCCTCTGTTTTCTCTCACAGTCTCACCTCTCTGTTTCTCACTCACAGAATACACATCTATCACACAGCCTCAAATACAATACCCTCATACAAAGAGAGGGGTTGCCTTCTAGGGCAAAAAACCCTAAACTAAACATAAGTTCTACCGTCAGATCATCCGCCTAATGAACGGCCCAGATTGACTAGAAATTACTATACTTTTACAAGGCAATTTTACAGCTGTTTTTAGCTTCGGGGGCGCTGCCCCCGAAACCCCCCGCCAGGGGGGGGCTCCCAAAGGTCGCAGTCGCCCCCCCCTAGACCCCCCCTGCAGCGAACATTTTACGGGCGGCGTTGCCGCCCCCATTTCGAGCTGGGGTCCTATGTGGCGATACCTTTGAGTATAGAAGATAATCAGGCTCCACACCCAACAAATCTTACATCTTGGTCTGCACTGACTATGTCACAAAATGGGTTGAGGCAAAGGCACTAACTAGAGCCACGAAGCAAGTTGTCTCAGACTTTCTATTTGAATACATCTTTGTCCGATTTGGCATACCCAGGGAGATAGTCACAGACGGAGGGCCCCAGTTCACATCTCATAAGATCCAGGAGTTGGTTGAAAAATATAAAATCCATCATAGAATCACAACACCTTATCATCCACAAGAAAATGGCCAAGTGGAAAGCACTAACAAAGTCATTGAGGGGATCCTTACTAAGACTGTGGCCAGTCACCGAAGAAATTGGGCTGATAAACTTCCAGAAGTGTTGTGGGCATACAAGACTACATGGAGGAATACCACTGGATTCTCACCATATGAACTTGTGTATGGTAAAAACCCTTTATTCCCCATTGAATTTGAAATCAAGACACTAAGAATAACATTGCAAGTCAATTTGGATTTGGCTATAGCACAAAAGTAGAGATTGAACCAGCTCAATGAATTGGAGGAGAAATGGTTAGCTGCTATCCAGCAAAAATAAATTATCCACCGACAGAGAGCTAAGTGGCATCACAGATTCATCAAGAAGAAGAAGTTCCAGAAAGGAGATTGGGCTCTCTTATATGACTCAAGATTTAAAGACTTCAAGGGTAAGATTTGCACCAGATGGCTAGGTCCCTATGAGGTAGATGCAGTCTTTGACAATGGGACTGTAAATTTGGTGACCATTGACAGTGCAAGGAAATCATTGCTTGCAAATAGGTACTGTCTTCGGTTATATCACAAACCTGCTTCAAGGGATTCATTTGTCAACATTGTCACAAATTCGGATCTACAGATTATAGGAACAGGGAAAAGCCCCCTGTGCTGCAAAAATTTTAATTTTTCCAATAAGTGTAACAGGTGAAAATCAACTACGGTTGGTGACAGTTACACCTTCAAAATTAATGATAATAATAATAATGATAATATGGCTGTGAAAACATTTGCCAGGCATTGAAAGACATTTTTTTTAGCAGTTGAAAACCACCTCGTGGAAGTTGTTACACACTTTGTAACAACATCTATTATTTCAAAGCATACCTTACGATAAGTGTTGTTACATGATCATTTCTTCTTTATTTTCTGGTAGAAATCAAAATAATATATATATTAGTCGTCTTGGTTGTTACACATGTAACAACCGACGACTGTTAAAAAAATAAATGAGATATTTTATTTGAAATAAATAACAGGCATCACCGGGGTCCTCGTCATCATAATTAAATTCGCGCGTCTCGCTGCCAGAGCTTGGTTCGCGCATCGCGTCACCTATGAATTCTCCCCACTTCACATAGGTACAATATCTACAGGTAATATTGAATTCGATTTATTTGGTAATTATGGCAACTTAACATGATTTTTGCCAGCCGAGGGCGGCTATCACATTTAGGCCACGAGGGGGGGGCGGGGGGGACAATCATATTGCGACATGACTGTCGCATGATTTGTGATTATTCAAAAAATCCTGCAATTAAGGCATGATGACTTGGTAGTTATTGTTACTTAATGTCGATTATGCCAAAAAGGGGAAGTGTACCTTCGATGAGACCTCCCATGACTCACCATTAATAATGAAAATTGATCGTGTAGTACAAATCATAAGTGCAAAATCCCAATTCAAAATCCTCACCTATGTCGCCCTACCACCCTACCATTTACCCCTGCTGGAAGTGATAAATCCTCTTTCGGAGTGCTCGGAGAATTGGAAGATAACAGTGCAGGCTGAAACAGCTAAGTTGTGTGTCGATGACCCCAGAGCGTCTAGAGGAAGGGAGAAGGAGGTGAAACAACACTGAATTTGCATAAGCAATGGGTGGAGAAGCAATACGGCATGAGCCAGGGTCCACAGAAGCCTTGGAGGATTGCCCTGAAGCATGCCAAATTTTTAAGGACACAGGCTAGTTCGAATTCTTCCGGAGATTGGAGGGATCAGACAGCGGTGTTGCCATGGAATTTGCAAAGAATTTGGAGAGAAACTAGACAGAAGTCAAAGGGTTGAAGTTGGAGGTCATCAAGTACATTACTTAAAAGCGAAGGGCAACACTTGTGTTTGATTATCACTTTCCATTATTGAACCACCTCCGGCATCAGCAGCTGATCAATCTTCCTTACTTCTTGCTGGGAAAAATTAGGCACATGGCCGCAGTTGTGAAAATAGTTGTGCATCCACAAACATGTGTCATAAACCATGGTCTTATAAAACTCATTGTGTTGGACGCCTTGAGCTACCAGGGTAGGAATTGGAAATAATTTATGAGGAAGAAGCCCAAGCCCACCCACAAGAGGCAAACCAAGACGTCTGAGGAAGCTCTAGCAATGACAAAGGAGCAACCCCAACCCTCGATAGTAAGGGTTGGTAAGAGGCCAGTTGACAAACCAATTGGTGACAGGCAGCTGAAGCAGAGGATAAGGGTTAGCGGGCACCCAACGTACCCATCCATGTCAAGGAAGAACAAAGAAGCAGCATAGCTGAAGGATGAGGAGCAAGCTCAGCCATAGAAACCTTCTTCACCTAGTAAGAGTGAAACCCAATCCTTGCTGTCAAGAATTGAAATTTTAGAAAAAGAAAATAGAGAACTAAGGGAACAATTAGCAGAGGGAAAGGCAGAGCCAAGAGCCCTAAGGCTAGATACTTTGGCTGAGGCTATGGACAGGGCCAGAAAGGGAGATGTTTCTGGCAAAGTGTGCGCAGCTTGTGCTGAGAAGCTAGTGGCAGTAGGATTTATGTTCTGTGTAGCAAACACCACCTCGAGGGAGACCCGAACTGAAATATGGGAAGTTGATACACAAGAAACCATTGAGGACATTGCTGTTACACAAGAACCAATAATTGAGATGACACAATCCACAGAAATTAATCAAGTAATGGATACACGGGAGCCCTTGGCTGACACTGTTGTTTCACCAGAACCAAGAGTGGAGGAGGAAGTCAGCCAATGGAAGGAAGGAGAAGCTAACATCCATGATTCGGTGGCCAAAACTGTTGTTACACAAGAACCAAAGTGGAGAGAAAAGCCTACCCGGGGAAAAACGATATACAAGAGTCTGTGGATAACATTGTTGTTACACAAGAACCAAGAGTGGAAATGGAAGTTAACCAGGAAGATAAGGAAAATGTGACCAAATCCACTGACAAAGTTGTTGTTACACAAGAACCAGCAGCCAAGGTGGAACAGTTTCACCCTCAGGAGGCTGTTACGCTTTCAATTGATAGTGCATGTGGGAGAACACTGGGTCCTGATGAAGGATGGTGTTCTGAGAAGATGTTATTGTTACCGGAGCTACAAAAATGGAAGCAGCAGGAACTCTCTCTATAAGAGGGGGTGATATCGCTCCAAGCTCACAGGAAGATGATGGATTCCCTTAGAGGGAAAAGGCTAAAAGAAGAATGGGAAGCACAGAGGCACAAGGAAACTATAAATAAGAAGGATGAACAATTGTATCAGCTGACTTGACAGGTCTCAGACCTGATAGGATTAAGCTCTGTGTTCTTGCCCTAAACTTTCTAGCATGCAAGCGTTCATCCCCATCATATCTAGTGTTCCTCTAGGAACGTTATTATTTATTTCAACTAAAAGATTTTTTTGAGAATAGGTCCTACTTAGGTTCTTCAGCCCGTACTTTTCTAGAGATTTTTCGCTCCTGCGACTTTGATGGCCAGAGCTTGTTGTGCAAGATATTTTTACATAATATCATGTGTGAATATGTCATCATGAAGATGGTAGCAAGTGTCTTCTCCTACATGGTAGATTTGCAATTGCGGGCCTTCCTTTCATTTATGAGGAATCACATTGAGTTGCATCTAGCCATGAAATCTGCAGAAGCTAACTAGGAGAGAACAACATTGTGGGTCAGAACCAAACCAGAGATGGTTTACGAACTCAGGCGTGAGTTTAAGCTATTCTTGAGCACTCCAAAAATTAGAGAACAGTCGGCCACCTATAGGAAAAATATCGTGAGAATCTGCCTCAACACGTATGCAAATATGAAAATCCGAGCGCTAGCAGGATGTCTCAAGCGCACTGAGATCTGTAGTGTTGAGTTACAAGAAGGGGATCCTTTTGAGTACAGAAAATTTTTGGCTGTTATTACATGGGTTCCCGAGTATGCTCGAATTGTGCAGAAATTGGGGCATTCTGGATTGGCCGCATATTCAAATGTCCTTTGATTTGGTTGCTAGTAGAGGAGTATCAGCCGGACTACCACCTATGTGACTACGAAGAGGAATCCTAGCCACGACCGTTGATGGCCATTCATGGGTTCAAAGCTCTGGACGAAGACACTGTTGGCGCCTACAATTTCATAGACTTGCATTGGGGGTACAGTAGGAGGAGCTGAGATTCTGCATGGGGACATGCAGTTGCTTCAGTCAGGGGGAGATGTTGGGTGTGGTTTTTTACCTATTTTCTGCACATTCTTTCCCCAATTTTGACCCTTCTGTCCTCTAGGCCTATGACTTTACTTGACCAATTCCCCTGTTTTCTCACCTTTATAACCTATTCTACTGTTATGTTACTTTGCCATATTTTACTGAGTAATGCGATGATTTATTCCTTTTTGTGGCTAACTGGGAGAGTATTGAAGAAGTATTTTGGGAAGCTCTTCTTCTTTTCAGGTGATGGCTCGCAAGAAAAAATCTATGAAGAGGACATGCAGCATGGATTAACTACAGAGAATGGTATAACAGTTCATTGTTACACATTGCATGTTGTTACAGGTTGTTGTTACATATTGGATGTTGTTACACTATGTTATAGCTCCAAATCTCACTCTTATGGTTTGTGATGCTGCACTTATGGCCTAGGGCAACCCCTCCTTCCAGACCTGGTCCAAAAATTTAAAAAACAGTGTTTTATTCCCTATACGCGACTTTGCCCTGTGTTAAACGCGTGTACGCGCGGGTCTGTCATACCCAACCCGCGTGTATCTATTAAAACACTTAAAAAAATATAATTTCCTCTTTTTCGGGCAGTGATCGCGGGTTTACCTGCTGGATCACCTGTTAGTGCCCGTGGCCCAACTGTTCCCAACCAACTCCTAACTAAAAAACTACTTTGGAGAGGGTATAAAAAGACATCAAAGGGAAGGCCAAGGGGAGAGAGAAAGGAGAGCAAGATTATTATGCTGAGATTTTTCCCTTAGACCAGGTCTGAAGTCCTTGGTGCATTCTGCACTTCCCCCATTTTGCATAGGAAACCCTTGTTTCCATGTGTATTGGTGATCATTCATCCTTGACATCATCATTGAGTAAGACTTGGAAGGAGCTCTTGTTGGAGGCTGGAGGCTGGAACGAATCCGGGAGGAAGCTTGCTTGGAGCCTGCTGAAGGTGTTCAGGTGATATCTTTCCGATATATGTACTTTATTTGCCTTTATATATAAAGAAACACGTCTTTGTTCCCGAATAATCTTTCTTTATGCTTATGAGATTCTTGTGTTGAATTCTTATGAAAGTGGTTACTTAAAGATTTTTTATAACTAACTTTATAGCATAAAGATGATTTATATATAAACTTCTATACATGTACTATTGTGTTCTTTGATTTGTTTGTCTTGCAGGTCAGAGAAAGAAGAAGGGAACTCCAAGAAGGGTTTGCACCCTAACGGTCTTCTCGAACGTAGGACCTTAGGTATGTACCCTAAACATTAGAATTTGCTTAAAAGTAAAAAAGATGGCTGTGTGTGTGTGTTTCTTTGTATAAGCAATTTTCAGTC
The DNA here is from genome assembly GCA_031772625.1 of Pinus tabuliformis. Lineage (NCBI taxonomy): Eukaryota > Viridiplantae > Streptophyta > Pinopsida > Pinales > Pinaceae > Pinus > Pinus tabuliformis. The sequence goes on along the minus strand of CM062819.1, from coordinate 88,505,697 downwards.
TGGTAGGGTCTTAGCCCAAAGGATCCTAGGGGTACTTTCCCTTCAACCAGAATTGGCGACTCCGCTGGGGACAACACTCTTGTTGTTCCTAGTTTGGGTAGTCCTCAAGCCAATCAAGGCTCAGTCCCTCTGTTTGTTGGTTCTGACTGTCTGATATTTTCTTGAACTCCAAGCTTTTCCAGTTTTTCAGTTTGTGTTTTTTATTTTTCTTGAAACACTTCATATACGCACTTTTTCTGGATTACAGAAGCGTATATACGCAAGTTGCACTAAGTAAACCCGCGTATACGCAGGTTTCCTTAGTTACAGTCGCGTGTACACGCATTCTGCAAATAATTGCAGTCGCGTATATTCCATAATTTTCAAGATTTATAATTTTTCTTTTGCTGAATGTCTGTCTGGTGGTTTGGGTCAGTTTAAAACAGTCAATTCCCAGTGACAGTTCTCTGTTTAACAGGGGGCATCTTGTTTCGAACTCTCTCTAGTTATAAGGAGTGCTAGTCTTGTTTTTCGTTGATTGCAAGCGTCATTGATTTCTGACACACAAGGTTTCTGTTTAAGAATCTTGATTGCTCTGTTTCGGCAGAGTGGGAAGATTGTCTTCAAATTTTTGTGTCCATTTTGTTTTCATGACATTTATGTTTGCTTAACGAAATCGTTTTTATGACCATTTACTCCTTTGTTTCGGGAAATTTGTTTGTTACCAGTTTCTTGAAACTTGTCTTTTGATATTTTGGACTTTCATTGCTGCTTGTGATTGTCAAAAGCGTTTTCGAACACATTTTATTTTTGTTGAGTTTTCATCATTTGAAAGGTGTCAATTCACGAAAGTGTTTGGTGGCTTGTTTATCAATCATTAGTGTCAGTATTGTTGAGAGTTTTCCTTTGAAAAAAGACTTTTTGGTTTGATTGAAAGAAAATCTTTTGAAAGTTTTTGAGTTTCGCTTTCTTAAACTTGCTTCTCATCTGATTTCCTTTTTTGCGAAGTGAAAGTGCTTTGTTTTTTATCTTAAAACTTGTTTTTATTGTTTGGACGAAATGATTAGTAACAAATCATCTTCTATCTAAGCATTTCAGTGGCAAGACAAAATTTGGTAAAGCAGCAACTTTCCTTTCTTTGTTTTTAGAGTAGTCTTTGAATCGTGCATCCACATTTAGTTCTTGCATTAGGGAAAGATTTGCATCTCTTTTTAGGCATATTTAGTTTTGTTAGTTTTTGTGAGTGTGGAGTCTGAAAAAAAAAAAAAAAAAAAAAAAAAAAAAAAAAAAATTGTTTATATTACAAGTGCCTTCTGAACCTCATAGAAATTGCTATTCATCGAAAACAAAAGTGCATGTGCATGTAGCTAGGTTTTATTAATTTCTTTTGCGTCCATAAAACACCACAAGTTTCACCTCCATTACCTTTGACTTAAAGAACAGCCTAATAAAATCAAGCGCTTAATTAAAATCCACTAGAACTTTTTGTTTTAGTTATTACACCAACAAGTTTAGGATTTTAGGGCCTTGGATTAGGCGAGTGGAGAGTTAACTCTCCAAGGCCACACAAAACGTCAAACATAAGAGTCTGATTAAAGAGAGTAAATCCAATAGCGTTAGGGAGACCAGGAAAGCTCCGGATCTGGGAGTTAAGCACGAGGGTCTGTGAAGACAGGGGAGAGAGATACCCCCTCTCCTACTTGTCCGAACTTACCTCACGACTGTTCCGCCTGGCTTCTGTGACGAGTTGGTACCCATAGTTGCCTCTCCTAGGGATCTGCATAGGTGGCTGCGGAGGGGAATCCCGTGGCACCTGAGGTCGACGTTGTATCACTCTCGACAGTACTTCCGGAGGGCACCCTTGCGAAGCTTGGGGGCTTGCACCGGCGCAGACTGTTGTTAGGAGGTCAGCGTAACTTCCTCTGATACCTTCGCTGATAGGACTGGGCCCTCATCATCCCAGACTATCTTCGGAAGGCCCTTTGATTCACTTTCTCGTATTTTGGTGTCCGGTCCTAATCACCCGGAGCGGAAATACTTGAAAGTTGTTTGACTGGCTGTATCTTTAGGAACTTTATACTGTGTGCTCTGTGCTCCTAGTCGGCTTAGCTTTTAATTTTTTTTGAGTCTTTAGTTAGATCTTAACAAAAGAATTCAAAGTGGCTGACCGGTCTCCAAGACGGTCTCGAAGACTTCGTGGTCTCTCGCCACCTAGTTTAGAGCCTTCTCCTAGAAGGCGCAGAGGGAATACTACCGGTGGGGTCCGTCCCACGCCGGCTGACGCATCGGGGATTGATCCTCCTCTCGGGGATATTAGCGGCCAAGCAAGGCCTGGTACTTTTGAACAAGAGAGGGACGCTCCAGTCTTTTCTCAAGTTCGCTTTCAAGCGGAGGATAACGTAGAGGTAGAAGAACTTTCAGAATCATTAGTGATTCCAAATTCTCCACTACCATCTAGTTACCCAGACGTATTGCAATACGTTGGGCCTCCATTATATAGACCAGCGAGTCCAGGTTACGCTACGCGCTTACCATTTATGATCACTACTGGAAGCATGGCTTCCACGAGTGCTGCGACTATGCAAACCCCAACATCGGTGCAAGGGGGAGGAACCATTTCCATCCCCTCCGCTTCCTTGTTCGGATCGTTTGCTAGCACATCTTTGGTTGGGTCTACCTCCATTCCGTCCACGAGTGGAAATGCCCAAACCAATGCTTTTAGTACTGGTTCCTTCCTTTTTGGCACCCAATCACAGGGTATTCCGTCAGTTCCGTTCAGTGCCGCTACGTCCATGATGGGCGGATCGGCTTCATTTCAGGGTTTTCCTTTTGGAAGTGGTCATATTCCACATTCCAACCCAACGGTAGGATCCATGCCTTTTTCTTCAATAGGACAAAGCAGCAATCCTTTCCAAGGTTGGAATAACCCTGGGGCTAGTAACGCAGGAACTGCGAATCCATTCATTGGCCAACAAGGAAGTAGGCCGTATTCCACGGTTAGCATGTTTCAAAGTATTCCTCCCCTCGCTTCGGCTTGGAACCCATATCAGGGGTTATCGACTCCTTACAATTCTTTAAGAGGAAACTTTGCAAGCTATGGAGCTTATACGGCCGGAGTTGGTCAAACTCCGAATTTTGCTGGACCACAAGGCTTGCCCTTTGGTTCAGCTGGTTCTACTGGTCACTTGGGGCAGCCTGGTGCCTCTCAAATCCCAGGACAATCTTTTCAGAACTTGGGGAGTTCTGCCCAGTCTGGGTGGAATCCCCTAGGTCCTCCTAGGCTTCCATTTCTGGCAACGTTAAACTTGCCAGATCTCACTAAGCTAACGAACGACCCTATCAGATACAATCCAGCTTGGCCTCCGGTCCCAACCAAACTCCCTTCGGACATCCCAAAATTCGAAGGGAAGAGCGGTGAAGATCCGGGCGATCATGTAACCACATTCCATTTGTGGTGCTCATCTAACTCCCTCATCGAAGATTCGGTTAGGTTGAGACTTTTTCAGCGCACCTTGACTGGTAATGCGGCTAAATGGTACATAGAGTTGCCAGGGGGCAGCTTTACATCGTTCGCTGACTTAGCCAATATCTTCTTGAATCACTTCCAGTTGCCTGTCCGCTATGATGCCGGAACTGAACTTCTGGCTACCTTTCGTCAGGATAAGGCAACCCACATTTCTGATCACATACAGGAATGGAGACGGGGAAAAAGGCTCATTAAAGCCGAAATCCCTCCGGAGTACCGTCTAGAGTGGTTTTTGAAGTCTTTGCAACCTGAGATCTCCAAGGATGTCTCCATGTCTGGGGTCTATTCTGAGGAGCAAGCCATTTTCAGGGCCCAGCAATTAGAACTGATCTACTCTCAGTCTGGGATCCTCCAAAAGTACTTGCCAGATGCTCCTGGATCTAAGGTTGATTTAGCTAAGCCAAAGCCAGGTCCGCATGCGGATGGTATCGTGGGGTCAGTAGACTCGACTACAGTGAACTTGTTGAATCAATTGCAGCAGTTGTCATTACAAACTGCTTCTAACAACCAAGTCACAATGTCTAATCCTCCTGCTTCCCAAAATTCTTCCATTAACGCCGTCCAATCCGATAACCCCAAAGGAAATCAAAATTCCAATGGAAAAAAGAAAGGACGTGGTAAGAAGAAGAACCAGGATGGGAAGCCCGATGCAAATAAATCCGGCAACAACGCTGGTGGTGGTGGAAATGAGTCGAGAAAGAAAGTTAAGTTTCCTTGCAAGTTATGCAAAGGAGACCATCTAACTCATCTCTGCCCTAGAATTGAAGACGCTCAGCGCTTGTTAGGACAGCAAGGGACTTCTAGTTCGCAAGCTGTGTTAACTAACCCGTTTCCCCAAGGGCAGCAACTTCTTGCTGGCGCAAGTTCGAACCCTGGTACCTCCGCAGGGGGCAACCAGGAAGGGGACAAGTCATCAAATGTTTTCATGATGGGTGCTCACGCTAATGTGGCCACACGGTCACGCGATTATGGTGAAGGTGAAAATTCTAAGGGTAAATCAGTTCCCGAAACTAACAACCCACTTCATATTGAGCGACCTTCTGTTGAGACTATACCTCGGGTGCCGAAAGGTTCAGCTAAACGCGCGACTATCAACCCTAATATTAGGGCAGCCCAGAATTACTCCATTGTCGAGGATCTGGCTCAGAGTCCATGTGCTATGTCCGCGTTAGAGGTTCTCCAGACATGTCCTACTCAACGAAGTGCCTTGCTATTGGCAATGGGGGCAGTAGATCCAAGTAATTCCTTAGCTCTCTCTTTTGATATGAGTAATGTCAAAAAGAGACTTCCTCATCACATGGCTTTCCAGATAAAGTCTACCTACCAGAAAACGAATATTTTCCAGACGGTTGTAGATGAGGGAGCTTCCACGTGTGTCATGTCTATGTCATGCTGGAAGGCCATTGGATCACCGACGGTTGTTCCTTCACCCACCCTATTGACAGCATTTGATGGTCACTCTCATAGACCGTACGGGATTATCCCAGCTTTTCCTATATGTGTTGGAGGAAAGGTCGTTAATATTGAAGTAGAAGTCATAGACGCTAACCTAGATTATAATCTCCTATTAGGAAGGAACTGGGTATACGAGATGGAAGCCGTTGTTTCGACTCTATTTCGTGTCATTTGCTTTCCTTATGAGGGGAAAATCGTTAAGGTTGACCAATTGGACTATTGTCCAGCTGATCCTCAAGCAAACTCTGACTCTACCATTCCTTTAGTGGGTAACCCCCGTCCGCCTATTGAGAGTCTAGGAGTCGGGATGTATTCTTCATTGATGGGTACGTTTAACCTTCCCCCTCCTACAGCTGGTATAGATACAATTTCATCCTCCAGGGATCCTTTACGGAGAGAGTTTGTCCAAACTCTTTATTCTTCGAATCCTAGAACCTTAGCTTCATCTGTGACCACATCAGGTGACGACAAGGTGGGTGAAATAGAATCTCTTATGTCTGCAGCAGAACCTAGATGTGAATCTATCGATAACTCTGTAGATAACCATTCTACTATTTCCTCTGGGAAAGAAATAGATGGTGATGTGGCTCATTTTCGGACCCCTGATTCCACCTCTGCATCAGATTGCTCGGATATTGATTTTCCATCGGATGAAGCGATATTCGAAGCAATGACAGCCGTAGATCGACCTTTGGAAGATTTACATCATCGGTTATACTTTCATTCCCCTGTGCATGAAGTAGAATCTCGGTCCTCCAGTTCGACTAGTGATGTTTGTACGGTCCCTTTGGCTCCGACACATTTATTTTCCGAAGAGAGTATATTGATTGGTTCGATCGTCGTACCTATAAACATCCCTAGGAGTCAGTTGGCGGAGCCCCCTGACGGGCTCTACCTCAGGAAGTGCTTTACTTAGCTTTGGCCAGGCAATGGCTTCTTTGTATTTTATGTATATTTGTACATATCTTATCGAGCGTTTTCTGATATCAGCACTTTTGGTCTGCTTTGGCAGGTGTTGATGGATGATTTGGTTTATTTTGGATTCGCCGATGGTGCTAGTCGGCACACTCGGAATCTTGCTTCCGCAGCTTGGGTACTTTATTACCCAACTGGTCAGTTGATGATATCGAGAGGCGTGTGTATCGGTCCTGCTTCAAACAATATGGCCGAGTATACAGCTGTTATCAATTTATTATCCGAGGCAATCTCTCATGGGATCGACTCGTTGGTAGTGTATCTTGATTCTCAATTGATAGTGTCTCAGTTAAATAACATTTATCGGGTTAGAGATCCATCATTATATCGCCAATATTTAAGGGTGAGGTTGTTGCAAAGATCATTTACTTACATTAATTATTTGCACATTCCAAGATCTCAAAATTGGTTAGCTGATTCTATCGCTAATCAAGCATTAGACTGGCATATCAATCATTCATCATCATAAAATCATGCATCAAAAAGTTAAACTGTATATATATATATATCGCAAAGCGTCTCAAGTGTACATATGCGTGTCCAAAATATACAAAATTGGGACTCAAATGCCCATAATCATGTCAGGCATATCTAATGCCTCGGCTCTGGATGAGCATCTAAATAACTAACTATAGCAGTGGCCACGCGCCGAAAAATGCGAACCCAGTCACGTGGCATCCCAACCACATGACGCTGCATATCTGGAGGAAGGTCCTCTATCTCGGCCATCGGTACTTGATAGCTCAATCTCGCCAAGTGTCGCTGGACGTTGTTGAGCGTCCTTTCCGCATTCGCAGCCTCCTCTTCGGCTCCTCGGCCACGCCGTCCATGCCGTGGGAATCCATCTGGTCGCACGGGCCCAATGTCTGGAACATGATCATCATATCAGTCATTTGAATCTCATCAAAAAAAAATATATATATATATATTTTTCAAAGTTCATCATTATGCTTGAAAAATCCTAAAAATCATAAAATCTTAAAAATCAAAAAATCTTACCGATCTCGCCCCATGCTGCATCTGGTGGCAGCACTAGGTCAGGATCTCCTCGGAAATCCAGTCCAGCATAGGGGTAGTCGTCTATGGCGATGATCTGTTGCTCCCACCAAGCAAAAAAGTCGTCGTCGAATGCATTCCTGGGCACTTCCCCACCCCCCAGACGTTTCATCAAGTCAGCCCACCGGCCCATACGTGGATCACGTGGACTACTGATGGGAACTGCTACCCTGGGGCGGAGTGCGGGAACCTTCTCGAAGAAAAACGTGCATAAAATGGTTCCGTACCCAAAGTTCTTGGTCTGTCCCTTCCTGATAGAAGCAAGCTGCTCCTTCATGTTGGCAAGTAGAGGAGTACACCAGTCAAACACCGTGGTGAGACAGTCCACTGCTACACTCATGTTTACCCGTGATGCCTGATGTAGCGAAGATGACCCGTTCACTCGAGCTATGGTGAACAGGATTATCCGCAGTGACAAACTCGCCACGTGTGGGATCGAGATCTGACTCCCGACCTTCCGATGACCTGGGCAGTAAAGTTGTACATAGTCGTCTACGCTGAGACTATTCCGGGTCCTGCCCCAGGAGTGGACTACCTCTCCCCTTCGGGAAAGGCCCGTGATGAAATATATATCTTCCACTTCTATCCTGAGTGGCATCTGATCAATCATAAAAGCTTCTTCCTCGACATCCCAATAATCAATAAGTCTCTCGAGCAGACGCACATTTGCTTTCATATTCGGCAACTTGAAGAATTTTAACAATCCGCATCCCCGTAAGGCATCTAATGCCTCATCATTGTCCATGACTTCATTATCTACAGCTGAGTGCTCTCTTTCACGCCATGTGAGAGTCATCCTGGAAGAAAAAATCATTTTCATCCATTAGTTTTTTGTATAAAAATTTTTCGCTGCGCACACGCGGTTTACCCTATACACAGTCGCGTGTAGGGCCGTCGTATACGCGATTTATATACATCCAACCCGCGTGTACGCCGCAGAGCAATTTTTTGCAAAAATCTAACGGTGAAACATTAATTAAACTTCCTAAAAACTATCACAATTGATTGCAAGACAAGTTTAGTGCTTACCTGGAAGTTTTCGGCAAGTTTGAACGGTTGAATAAGTCACGGGGAAAGTTTGCTCCTTTTGCTCCACAATTTGCTCTCCAAGTCAAACGGTGAAAATGGTAAGTCCAAAATTTCTTTTTATAAGTTTTGAAAATGCAAAATTTTTTCAAAATTTTATTTTGTTTGGTTTCATGTCACTTTTAACTTGGGAGCTTGGAATGTCGAGATTGAGTTGTTTTTCAGGACATTTTGGACATTTTTCGACGGTTCGAGACGGTTCCATGACTGCTGACCCGTCATGGCAGGTATCGTGTTCTCACTGGCATATAGGTTAGGGACACCATTTTTCCGTTGCATTATGCATACTAGCCTCCATTTGACCGATACATCTGCCGTAGGGTCGACCCCATCATGTTATGGTTCGCAAGCCATTTTCACTCGCCGATTCTTTAAATCATGACATGATGGTAGAGCCATCCTTTTACATGGGCATCCTAGTTAGCACCTCACTGACATTTGTTGCCCATGCTGCTTCGTTTTGAGCAGGCTCGGGAGTCCTCTGTAGTCCCGCCATGACTTATGCGTTGAAGACTCATTCTTCTTTGCTTCTTCGCTTCGTTCTGGCCTTATACCCTAGAGGCTCCGATGTGTGTTGAGTTGTACTTCTGCATTGCATGTTGACCATTTGCACCTTTTGGCCTATAGCTGGCTTCACTTGGACTCGTGTTTAAGCCCACTTTTGACCATGACGTCTGCAAAAATCGACCTTGCATACCCTTGACCTCTGCAGCTTGACATACCCAGATCCGTGGAAGGGACATACCTCTGAGTGTCACTGACCAGTTTTTCACCTCCCTGCATTGAGCATAGGAACGTTCCTTTCCCAGGAACTAGATCATCTGTTTCACCGACACTCGTTCTTTCCACTGTACCATAGCATTCTTTTATTCTTTTTCCGGCTTATCAGAAAAAGACAAAAAAATTAAATATTCCAAAAAGAGCGGGAACAGGGACATTATTTCCATTTATTGTTGGCAGCTAGAGTCAGTCGTGTCGCCCTTGAACAAAGCACTCAAAACAAAGTCTCCTCCGCTTGGGTGGGATTTAGTTTGACTTAGGTAAGCCATAACCTTGTTATCGAGTCAGTTCTCCCCCGATTGGTTATCTCTTCCAATCATATGGAGGGTTCGTTCGTGCCTCCTGCATGACGAACTTATACAGATTCATTATATGCTGCACATAGTCACATTGAGTCGTGCTTTTGTTCAAGGGAAGTTAGCCTGAGTCGGCCTTTCTGCGGTGTCTCTTGACTCATTTTTCAGTCGGCCATCCCTGGTTGTCAGTGTCATGTCTATCATCACATCAGTTATATTGGTCCTTCACTCGTGCCGGTTTGAGAAGGTCCCCATTGACTTCTTGCTGGCGGGTCTTGTCCTTATCGACGACGACACATTGCTCTGAGGGCAGACCTAGAGACCGCACCCTGGCCCTATTTTCATTATTGATAGGTCACCTTGTGCTCAGCATCGATCAGTATCATGGGTCTTTGACTGAGTGGTTTCCCTTGTGTTCAACATCAGCATACATTATCACACATTGGGATTCATGCAGTACCTTGGTTTCCATTTGACCCTATTGGTGGATACCTCGCCTCTGTGTCAGCTTTCATTATTGGTTGGTTCAGAGGGTTTCTGCCGTGCGCTAGTCACATCTTGTGTACGCCGGAAACGTACTTCGGTTGGGTTACTACATCTTTTTCGTTCGATTCCTTCCACATTATTGGCCTACGGGTTACACTCGCGCTAGATTGATGGAGGATGCCTTAATGCCTTCCTTCTAGCGGATCTTTCCCTATCGACTCCGACTCATTGCTCTGGGGCAAAGATCTAGAGTCCATTTGGCAGTACCTTGGGGTTTGCAGTCATTAGTGGCAGATTCCTCGCTATCGACAGTGGGAAACCATCATTGTCTCCTGATTGATAGATTCTTACAGGTGTTCGACTTCAGCTCATCTATTCACACTTGTTAGATTGTACTGGGTACCTTGACGCTCATTATCATTATCGGTGAGTAGTCTCGCGTTTGTTAACGGTATACATCAATGACCGGTAATCAAACGATTTCTCACATGGTCGACTTCAGATCATTTATTCCCATGGTGTAGAAATGTACCACGGCGGTCGGTGAAGACCTCAGGTTGTATCAGCATTCATTGGTTCACTTGACAGTTGCTCCTGTTGCTGCTAGTTGATACCATTCCACCTTATATGTTGCAGTCAGTCATGGCGACATTCTATATGCTGGCACCTGAGTTTGCAGTGTAGTACCATCCTATTCCATCATGTTCAGTTGGTACCTTATGGGATCAGTCTTTGATTTCAGTGATCCGTTGCATCTTTCAGCATCATTGACAGTTTTATATGTGATATTCAGACATGTACTTACTCATTATGATCAGATGATCCATTATGTATTTTACAGTCATTTATACTTGTATACTTAGTGGATCCGCTTGTACTTGATATGCGGACATGCTTTATTTTTCCTGAGCATGGGTATGCCCGCCTCAGACAGTGTTTCTTTCTGATCTCCTTTCGGTGGCTTGGCAGGCTGAATTCTGGTGAAGTCCTCCTCGGTTTTTCGGCAGAGTTCCTTTCCTTGTACTTACTTAATGTATTTCGGCCATCATGTTCCCCTTCTGACCTCATACATTAGGGGGCATCTGTTATAGCTCCAAATCTCACTCTTATGGTTTGTGATGCTGCACTTATGGCCTAGGGCAACCCCTCCTTCCAGACCTGGTCCAAAAATTTAAAAAACAGTGTTTTATTCCCTATACGCAACTTTGCCCTGTGTTAAACGCGTGTACACGCGGGTCTGTCATACCCAACCCGCGTGTATCTATTAAAACACTTAAAAAAATATAATTTCCTCTTTTTCGGGCGGTGATCGCGGGTTTACCTGCTGGATCACCTGTTAGTGCCCGTGGCCCAACTGTTCCCAACCAACTCCTAACTAAAAAACTACTTTGGAGAGGGTATAAAAAGACATCAAAGGGAAGGCCAAGGGGAGAGAGAAAGGAGAGCAAGATTATTATGCTGAGATTTTTCCCTTAGACCAGGTCTGAAGTCCTTGGTGCATTCTGCACTTCCCCCATTTTGCATAGGAAACCCTTGTTTCCATGTGTATTGGTGATCATTCATCCTTGACATCATCATTGAGTAAGACTTGGAAGGAGCTCTTGTTGGAGGCTGGAGGCTGGAACGAATCCGGGAGGAAGCTTGCTTGGAGCCTGCTGAAGGTGTTCAGGTGATATCTTTCCGATATATGTACTTTATTTGCCTTTATATATAAAGAAACACGTCTTTGTTCCCGAATAATCTTTCTTTATGCTTATGAGATTCTTTTGTTGAATTCTTATGAAAGTGGTTACTTAAAGATTTTTTATAACTAACTTTATAGCATAAAGATGATTTATATATAAACTTCTATACATGTACTGTTGTGTTCTTTGATTTGTTTGTCTTGCAGGTCAGAGAAAGAAGAAGGGAACTCCAAGAAGGGTTTGCACCCTAACGGTCTTCTCGAACGTAGGACCTTAGGTATGTACCCTAAACATTAGAATTTGCTTAAAAGTAAAAAAGATGGCTGTGTGTGTGTGTTTCTTTGTATAAGCAATTTTCAGTCTGGTAGGGTCTTAGCCCAAAGGATCCTAGGGGTACTTTCCCTTCAACCACACTACACGTTGATACAAGAATCTGTTGTTATGCCAAAAGTGTTGTCGCCAGCGAAGCCATGACATCCCAAACCGTTATTCACTCGATGTTGTTGCGCCAAAGCTGGAAAATGTGGGTACTATTCCACATAACAATTTTCAGCAGTAGGGATTATTTATTTTGGAAGAAATAGACCCAAGCGGTTGCAATCCTAACTACTATGTATTTGTATTTAGAAATAGGTTGTAACTAATTTTATTTTTTATCAACATGAGAATCGTGAGATTCTCATGATTGATCTGTTTTCTAATTTCGGGATGTAATAACTATAAAGGAACTCAATCTTTCATGTATAAGGATACGACATATAGAAAATCATTGTTACTCTGCTTCTGTAATTCTGAGTTTATTTTTAATATTAATCAACACAGTGATGTTGTTACTGCTCTTCAGCTGATTTGTTAATTACTTTTGTGTTACTCCTGTGCCCTGCTGAGGAGGAAGGACCCTCCTCTTTGGCAGGGATTGCAGTGATAGAGGTATTGTACATTCTGGTTTAGCTAATTGATTTATAGTTTCTCGTTGTTGCTATACAAATCATGGATTACATTCGTTGTTGTTTCTATTTATATTATGTTATTACACTCAGTTAATCAACATAATGGTAGTAACCAACTGGAGTAGATATTAGTTCCTGTGTGGCGTGCCTTTACTTTAATAGTTGCGAAGTGTGATTAATTCTGTAAGGTGTTTTTATGTCTACATGAATGGTTTGATTCAGCAATTTAGTTCAGTGACACCTTTTACTATTTTCTGCATTTTCTTATTCTTGGTTGTGGTGTATCGGCACAGACAATGCAAACTCCATTGAAACATCAAGACCTACCCTGGGTTGACAATTAAATGTAGTAGTCTCAGTCAATTAGGATTGATTAAAACAACACTACAGCAGCTCCCGACAACCGACTACCAGTACCCTCCAGAAATTATGCAGTTTTTGTTGCTAGGCAGCAGTGGCTGACTGCTAGTTCCCCTTAAGAATTGCACAATTTTTGCTGCCAGTGACCCAGAAGTTGACTGCAAGTTCCCCTTAGGAATTGTGCAATTTTTGCTGCTAGTGTCCCACCAGCCAGCTACCAGTTCCCTCCAGGAATTTCGCAATTTTTGTTGCCAGTGTCCCAGCAGCCAGCTACCAGTTCCCTCCAGGAATTGCGCAATTTTGGCTACCAAGCTCCTGCTTCCTGCTCCTTCCAGAAATTGTGCAAATTTCTCCTACCCATCCTTCCCACAGCACGGACTATTCCTCTCAAAAACTGCGTAGTTTTATCCTCCAGCTAAGCTAGACCCCGCGGATAGTCACTGCCGATCCGAATTGCCCATATTCATCACCCAATGACTGTTGTGCAGTTTTCACCAGTAATGCCCATAGCCTCTATCCCAGCCTCACACCTTGTCTCCTCTCCCGGTCACCTGCATTTGAAATGATCATGTGTCATGGTAGACTAGGAGGTTTGTGGATTTGATGTCGTCTCGTCATGAGTGACTACAGATATAGGTACACAAACAAACATGGCGCAATGATGGATGGGATGAAAAAAGGGAGCACATGCAGAAGGACACGAGCTAGGTGGCTCTAGACACAAGCAGAAGTCCCAAGGGACTTATAAAGGGGCAAAATTCAAAGTGGTGAGATTGCTCCCAAATTAGCACCACATCAAAGATCTCGTCATCGTGGTGGTGTGAACGGTTCGTCAAACCGAGTTCGTATGCAGAAGTTAGGAGCAATCAAAGTTCAGGGTTGACTTGGGTGACTGGGCAGGCTTAAAGAGGCAAAAATTTGGACAAAACCTGGCCACCACATTCCGGCCAACCTGAGCCAGATTCTGGGCGAATTTGTGGCCTACTTAAATTGACTTATTCGATCAATTTTTTGAATTTTCAAAATGCCTAATTATTTTATATAACAGAAAAAAATAATATATATATATATATATATATATATATATATATATATATATATATATATATATATATATATAGATATATATATATATATATATATATATATATATATAATCAGGTGGCGAGCCACGACCCTCGCCACCTCCATCGAACCCACTGATCTATTTGAATATATATATCAAAACAAATTGATTAAAGAAAGGACCAATGGGTCATGACCCCCGCCGGCCCATTCGAACCCTCCAACATTAAACAAAAAACGTTAATGTATGGGGGTGGGCGGGCCACCTCCGATGGACCAGCCCACACCCCAACCATCATTTAATATATATGCATGTTAATTAAAGTGGAGCTAGCGGGGTTAGAACTTGCCCAGCCCATATGGGCCGGCCCCCATTGGGCGGCCCCATGTGGTGCATACCAACCATTAATACGCCAACCACAACCCTATACAAATCAACAACAAAAAACAAAACGAACTCTGCCCCGTATTCATTTGATGTGACGGCTCCATTAAATGCGCCAAACGCGTAACTGCATGTCGTTCAAACAAACTGCGGCCTAATATATATATATATATATATATATATATATATATATATATATATATATATATATATATATATATATATATGCGGATTCTGTGGGGAGGTGGGATTTGATTCCCCCACCTCCCCTTAACCAATTTCCATATTTCACCAATGCACTAAACAACCTCATTGTAATATCCACCCACAAAACATTATATAAACCCTCATTTGCTCAGTGCACGGGGGCCAAGATAGAGCACGGAATTCTAGACATAATTTTTAATTAACTTTTTTCATGTGGAACCATGAACCTGGGAAAAGAGCAAACGGAACCATGATTGAGCCAAATTTCCAGGAGGGCGAAATTTTGCCTGTGTCCAAATTGGACAAATTTTCTGTCGATCTTACACCTCTCAGCGACACAAACCTAATGGTGCATATAGAATTTTTATCTGAGCAACAAATCTTCATATGACCCAGAGGAGGGAATCTTTGAGGAATCTAGGGGAATCTGAAAGATTCATGTAGCCCCAGATTTCCACTTTCTCAGAATTCAAAACTTTGACAGTCGATTTTACCCTATTCGATGCCAAAAATCTAATGGTACATTCATATTTTCCATTTGATCATTTCATTATTCGGCCACTTTTCAAAGTGGAGTGCAGGCGTCAGCATTCAATGTGCGCGCAGTCATTTCCATGAGATTCGACGCTGTGAGATTGATGGTACGGCCAGCTTCAATAGTTTGACATCCTTTTCTTTAGATGGCCCTAGGATGTGAGGTATGTGCAGTGTGTTCATGTTCTTCTTTTTTCTATGAGATGCATTGTGCTACATAGATCCCTATTTGATGTTTGATGTGGGATCTTATTTTCTTACTTGTTTCATGATTCTTTCTTGATGTGATGCGGAATCATCTGTGAGATGTACTTCTTGGCATGTTGTTATTGAGATCCCTTTGTTGTCATGTTGACAGGATACTCATGTTGTAGTCATGTATGTCTGAATTGAGATCCCTTTGATGCCATGATTAGCGAGATGCTCATTATTGTCATATGTGAAATTATGTCATACTAAAAGGGGTCCCTTTTTGAATGAGAGTTCCTGCAGCGGAACATCTCTTGGAGCCACTCCTGTGTGAGGGAATATTCCTTGTATGATAGAGAAAACACATGCATGTACATCATCACTCTTTCCAGCACTTAATGCAGCAGCCTACACCAAATTGACACCAGGGCCCGGAGACGTAGTCCCTCATGGACGAACTTCGTTATCAACGTCTTTTGTTTTATGTTGTTGATTATTGTCATGTTCCTTTTTCTTTACAACATGCATTTATGCTCCTTTATGCCATTTTAAATGAAATTCTAATCACATCACAAAAGAAAAATATCTTGGTTATATCTGGGAGTTGAGTCAACTCAGATCAAGACATGTTTGCCAATAGACAAATAAACTTTACATGCAAAGAGATGTGCTCGCGAACAGACGATCATGCAAAGATGTGTTCGCAAACAGACGAACAAGAAAACATTCAAGATGTGCTCATGGACAGACGAACATTCACTTTTCACAAACAGGCAAACCTGTCAATCTTACCAACATGCAAGCAAGGAGCAACGTGTAAATGCAATATCAAGTTAACCCAATCACCATCGAAGACTCCGTGCATGTTCCCATTCGGAGGTGAAGATATGACACACCATGAGGGCATCCATCACCCAACAACACTGCAGCTCGACATGCACACCAGTAGCAGCACAAATGTACTAGCACTGTCATGTTGAGTCATGTTGTCCACATCTCTACTGTGGCCCATATTGTCAATCAATGTAATGTAACGTGGAAGTCCAAGAGACCCACTTGTTGTATGAAAAGTCATGTAAAGTTGAAAAGTTATGGAAGTAAAATAGACATGAGGGTAGTCGAACATCCACAAGGGTCAAGTTCACCATTGGCTATAAATACCCCCTCATTTGTAAATGAAAGCACTTTTTCACCTCAGCTCCTCCCACATAGCCTTGAGCATTTGTAATCTTTTCTTTGAGGAGTAAGTAGTGGCTCCAATTCCCCGCCCAAGGGGTTAGTGATGTATGGTGTAACAATGTATCTTGGAACTTTCGCCTAATTCATAATCCTACTAAAAGGCTAGCACATTTTCACACATGTATTTTAACTATTGTAAGACTAATCTTGAACACTTGTAATGCATGTTTCTTTAACTTGTGTTTAACACTTGAACTCATTCACTTGTTGTAATAAATATCTATTAATGAAAATGTGTTGTATATGCTATTAATGTTGTCTCGCCTATGTTGGTTACCTCCCCATACATCAGACAGAATTTTCACATAAAACTTTCTATAACAACCATTGCACTCATGTAGACTCCTCTATTGAGTGTTGTACACATTATCTTCCCTTATGTGCTCTGACTACCGCATCCGTGTGGACTGTTCTTCCAAAATTTGTGCACATCCTATTGTTTTGTGTGTTCCTAACAAAGTTGGGGCTTCCTCCCAACTGACTTTGGACTCACTCCCACCATTTCCCTCTACATTGAAAGAACCATTGACACAAGTGACACTAGCAATCACAAGGCACGTGAACCTCACTTCTCGAATACAAAGCAGACCACTCCCTTGCGTTGACAACCAAGAGTTGAAGCAAATATTTAAGATAATGGCAACTGGGCCATCATATCAGTTGGGACTCCCACACTAAAGGGTGTGAGCTCTAGTTGGGACTTCATACCGGGGTGATCCCATGAATGTTTGTGGGTCCAACACCATCAACATTTCTGGTGCTAGAAGGAGGGCAACCAATTGTCTATGGTTGAACACCCTCTCACACTCACTCATCAACCATCTAGTCAAGGTAGTAACTCGCACTCCCTCTCACCTACGCGTGACACTGCGGTTGGTGTCTTCTCACCTCCTAGAACTAAACATGAAATTCCATATCATCAACTTCGCTTTGTCTGTCCCATCATCCGCCAGTTCGTGGAAGCAATTAGATTGATCCTAGGCATACAATATCTTCCATACACATCAAGGAAGCCAAAAGCCACTCCCACGGGGTTTTTTGTATCATCAGTTGAAGAAGTCGTTCTTGCCACACTTAAAGGTCTAGCCAAAGCTATTGAAGACAGAGAGGAACCTCTGGTCTTCTGACAAGGGGAATGAAACACCCTTGTGATCTTGGGATCAGTCTATAGTACAGGAGGTAGAGGGGAAGGCAGCGGAGGAGACAGAGGTGGAGACG
This sequence comes from Pinus tabuliformis, assembly GCA_031772625.1. Taxonomy (NCBI): domain Eukaryota; kingdom Viridiplantae; phylum Streptophyta; class Pinopsida; order Pinales; family Pinaceae; genus Pinus; species Pinus tabuliformis. Next base: position 88,488,226 of record CM062819.1, on the reverse strand, counting down.
AACCAACAGACTTAGAGCTGAAACTATCAGATTCTGAAAGAGAGGAGGAGGATGAAGAAGAAGAAGAAGAGATGGATGAGACAAATATAGAATGGATGAATCAGGGATGATTGGCTCTCCTGGCTATTTTGCACAAGATGCTGAAGCGAGCAGAGAGAATGAACATCAAGTTTAACCCTAACAGCACAGTGAATTCAGAAGACCATTTGGACAACTTCTACCTACAGTTGCAGACCCTTGAGCTAAAGCATGACGATGTAGCTTGTATATTTTTTCCATGTACCTTGGACAGTCGCACAACTGCATGGTATCACAGCCTTCCACCCAACTCTATGCAGAATTGGGGTGCATTCAAACGCATGTTTTTTGAAAATTTTGTTGATGACAAGACCCCAACTATGTTACTAAAACAATTGGGAAGCCTTAAGATGGAGGGAAAAGAAAAGGTAAAAGACTTCAATCAGAGGTTTACATGCATATTGAATAAATTTGCAGCAAACACCAAACCTCATGACTCCATCACTATCGATTACTACACGTCCGCACTGTCGACCAACATTACGCAGTTCCTCAAGCGAGTTATGAAACCAACACTCTTGGAAAACTGTGAAGAGGCTATTGCTATTGAGAAAGACCTACGTGTGATTGGAGTCCTCAAGGATGATGAACCAGCAAAGGACTCCAAAGATGTGAGAAGAAAGTCCCAAGCAACGGCAAGCAAGGGTAGAGACAAGGAAGCAAATGATATTGAAACCCTTACTTGCCTCATCAAGAACTTGACAACAGAAGTGTCCAAGCTTAAACAATGGAGAACTGACACATCTGCCCAAACAGAGAAAAGGAAACAACTCCTCAAGCAACAACTGGTTCGCTCCCAAAACTACGCAGAGCTCTGTGTTCCATGTCGAATAGTGGGCAGACCCCGAGTTTTGTTCATTCCACGAAGAACATCACCTCAAGAACTTTTGTTCGAACTGAAAACGAGTCACAAACTTGGTATGCAATCATACATTCGATGTAGAAAACAATATGCGGGAGCAGTCAAAAGACACTGATAATAATGAAGGTATTTCACCTGATGAAGTATCAAGTTCTAGGCATGTGGTGAATGCATATCAATGCTCACAAGCAATTCCGAAGATGAACACCGAGAAGCAACCCCCAAAGAAAAATGATCGTTACAATCTTAGGAGTAAAGGGGCTCCCCTCACGCTTGGAGAAGCATAAGAAAAGTTGAGACTATTGATGAGGAAGGTTGATCCACCGACCGCCCCAAAGCAGAAAATGCAGAACGAGTCTGGGAAGACAATGGTGGACAAGTGAACCTCCATGAGCAGCAAACTGTAAAACACTCCACCAGACAACATGAACATCAATCCTGCCCCAGACACTTCATTGATTCTTCCACCTCTGGACTACAACATTGTATATGAAATGAAGAAAACTCGAGCGAACATCAGTTTGTTCAAGTTAGCAAAGATACAGAGTCAGCGAGACATCCTGCTGCACAAATTGGGATAGACAGTAATGGACAGTGCAACCTCTACCAGCAAGGGAGCAAGCACACCTCCCAGATCACTTTCCACTATGCTCAACACACTCCAAATGGAAGAAGCGAACTCAAGTTTCCCTCCATTCCTACTTTGATTTGATTTTTTTAACTGCAATGTTCACAACTTCTTGGTTGATTCTGGCACGACAGCCAACGTCATGCCTCTCTCCATTGCTAAAAATATCAATGCACAATGGAGCAAGACATCCGCGTGAATCATCCAACTTCATCGAACATCAGTACCAACCATTGGTGAACTCCGGGATATGATCATTTGACTATCTCATGACAGTCAAGTCCACCAATGAATCAACATAGTTGTTGTGGATATACCTGAAGCATACGGTCTACTACTCAACAGATACTGGTCCAACAAGATAGACAGATATTTTGCTACAGACTAGTCTCACATGTGGCTTCCATACAAGGGAAAATTCAACCAAATCCAGGTGTTATCCGAGAGTTATATGAATCAAAATGTCACTCCCCTTAACGGTGAGAATCAACCATTGGCCTTCGCAGAACTCATGTTTGGCAACTACCTCCTAGAAACAAAATTGGGTTGTTATCCTGCATGGCCAACTCCAACCCCACCAAACACATAGTTAGGTCTCCTTCCTTGCCCAACTGACAGAAATGAAACATGTATAACACATTGTAGCATTATTAGTAGTAGAAGTAGCAACAACAGTAGCAGCAGTGCAAGTACATCAAACGATCCGTGTACCGATGAGTTGTAGACCATGTATTTTGACGGATCAAAGGCACATGACAAATCAGGGGCCGGGTGTATCTTGGTTGACCCAAACAACAGAAAACACATGATTTCAAGCCACATGGAGTTCGAGTGCACAAACAACTTTTTTGAGTACGAAGCACTTGTATTGGGCTTACAAAACACCATTAGCCTCAACGTGGTCGCACTTAAAGTGGTAGGTGATTCATAAATAGTGGTACGTTAGGTACGTAACACCATTCATTGTTTGTCACCTCATCTCAAAAGTTACCGGTTAGAGGTATGGTGACTGATCTCTAACTTCCAAGAATTTAATATCACTGTTGTGCCAAGAACGTGTATTGCAGCTTCCAATTCCTTGGCAAACGCAGATGCTAGCATGTCACTACTTATGGATAGATGTACTATTGAAGTTTTGTATAAGCCTTATGTCTCTGATAACATAACTGAACTACGCGTTTTTGGTGATGGTCAATAGATACTGCACTCCATGAATAGAATTGATGCTTTCAAGGACACGATAGCTGATGAAGATGAGCATGAGCAGCCCCTAAAAACTGCAGTTGATGGCAATAAAGGAAACCCCATCCCCAAGGGTGCGGTTTCTCTCAACAAGCTCTATGACTTGCAGAACCGCCATCAAGGGCCAAAAAACAATATAACCCATAGGTCCACCATTACGAACGAACAGAGCAACCCAGGAACCAATCACAATCTGAAGATAATAAGTCTCGATGGAAACTGCACACCACAACAGGGACAAGCCTTTGTCCGCTTGGTCAAATAGTACCGGGATGTGTCCGCGTGGGCATATGATGACCTGAGTACATACGACACACGAATAATCCAACACAAGATTACAGGAAAAGGAGGAGCCAAGCCATTGCAAGAAAAGCTGGGTAAAACACATACGTCGCTTGAACCCGTTATACCGAAAGAATTGACTAAGTTGTTGGATGTTTGGATTACTTACAAAGTTTGTCACCATACATGAGTTTCTAATTTAAGTTTTGTATGTAAGAAATTGAGGGAAATATTCTTATGCATTGATTTCAGAAACTTGAACCATTCCTGAAATAAAAACAACTACCTCGTGCCATCATCAAAGCCTATGTTGCATGCAATATCTGAAGCAGTAGTGTCGTCTTCACCTAAAGGTCTTTTGGGATACCACCAGGTTCTAGTAGCGGAACCTGATAGCCTTATACTGGTCTACGAGAAGTTTGGCCCACACACGTACTGTCTACAATCACTTGACGGGAGGATTGACAACCTTCCTATCAATGGCTAGGATCTCAAGCATTATTTCCAAAAGGTCGGACCGTGCCCCGTGCCTTGTACATAGTCTGCTTGATGCTTGTTGTTTTCATTTTGTTTTCCATGTTTACTATCTTTGTTTTATTTGGTTTGTTCTGCTTACTATTTTTGTTTACTTTTTTTTTGTTTGCTTGATACTTTACTATTATTTTCCAGAAATAAGTGTTCCCAACTACTATGTTTTGGCTTTTGAATGAGTATGTGGCTGAGATTTGAAGATACTTGTGACACTACATCACTTGGCCAATCTTGTGTCTGCTTGGTTATAACCTTCAGCCGATGAAGTCCTAACGGAAAATACGAGCCATCTACAAGGGATGTTTTGGTCCAACCATGAACTTGTGTCCACACTAGGAAGCCCCATGCCTATACTCAACCTTCTTCTCTGTGTGTTCAAGCTCATCCAACTAGTAGAAATGGAGAAGGGGAAAATCTAAACAAGAAAACTTATGTCAAAGGTATTACATGATTCTCAGAAGGAACAACCTCTTCTTCTCTCAATAAGTCGAGATCCCTCTTCCACCCCAAAAATAAATAAGTGCCTATGAACGGTCCTCTTGAAAACAATACAAAGGCAAAAGAAGAGAAAGGCTTCATGCACAAGAGAGGTGAAGCATGCAACTCCATCGAGGTACTTACCAGGCTCACTGGTAGTGTAGCAATGCATGTGTTCCTACGTGGCTCCGCCAGGGTACTGTCCAAGCCTACTCGTAGCGGAGCAACACCAGAGATAAAAACTTATACTCTGAAAATATTCAACTCGAGATATAAACTACCCTTCCCGAATTCAAAACATTGTGATCAAGCTGAAATTTTGATTGTGTTTGACTAAGTTGGAAAAAGGTGAACCATGTATGTCCATGGGGTAATTGGGGAAGCCGAAGTAACCCGCAAAATGATTCAATACTCCCTGAAAGATTGAGGCCCTGTGCTATCAATGGACCAAAACAGAGAAGCTAGAGTTCTACCAGTGTGTTGCCAAGTGTTGTAGCGGCTATAACCACCATCCAAAATTTTGGCCTACATCCAATTTCAAAGCCTCCTTTGAGAGCTTTACTTGATGACTACACGCACTCAAGTTCACCCTGTGAGCTTGTGTGAGTCCTCGCACACACCTTTCTTGATCATTCCACCCAGGCTTTTGCAAGTTGATGTCATTGTCATGCTTGTGACCATGTTCTGGTCATACTCAAGGTCTTCACTTTGCATGTACATGTTGTGTTCGCTATGTAATCATCTGTCGCACTCACACACAGAGTCACATACATTGTCGTGCAAGCATCGTCACCTTCGACCAATGATCAATCGCAAGTGTCACACTTATCGCTCACACTGTCGGTGAGTCATTATGAGCATGTGTGTCTGGATGATTTGAGTTGTCTCGTCATTTAGTCATGTAAGTGTGTGTTTGCAAGATCACATATGCATCTTTCACTCATTCACACACTTAGTCACTTTTCTGAAGTTCTGACGACCGGATTCCCCTCTGACAACTGGACCATCACCCCACCATCGACTCGATTGAATGTCAGCCATAATAGCATAGAAGCACCAAGCAAGCCATTTCAAGTTGCATTGCCTGCAAGCAAATCAATCAGCTTTCATGTTGGTCAACCAAAGAGTTTGACCCAACAGCCACCCTAGCACTGACTCCCCTCAAAAATTGCATAGAGGCTACAAACTTTCCTGCTCCGCTGACTGATAAAATTACACAGACAGGCCAGACAAACACCCAGTTCCCATCCCTGTCTCCCTCAAACAATTGCGCAGTTTTTTTTAGCCAGCCCTCCTGTCAGTCGACCGGCTGCTCACCCGGAAAACTGCGCAATTTTCATGAGCAAGTCCTCTGTTGCCCAGTAGTCCGCTCAAAGCAGAAACTGTGCAAAAGTGATTAGCATACCAGCCTCCCAGCATTAGTGGAGTTTTTCCCGCTAACAGCTCTTGCCAACTGACTACCAGTTCCCTCCACAAATTGTGTTGTTTTTGCTGCCAAGCACCATCAGCTGATTATCAATTCCCCTCAGGAATTGAGCATTTTTTGTTGCCAGTGACCCAACAGCTGAATGCTAGTTCCCCTAAGGAATTGCACAGTTTTTTATGCCAGTGTCCCAGCAGCCAGCTGCCAGTTCCCTCTAGGAATTACACAATTTTGGCTGCCAAGCTCCCATTGCCTGCTCCTTCCAGAAATTACACAGATTTTTCCTGCCCAACCTTCCCGCAACCTGGACTATTCCTCTCAAAAACTGTGTATATTTGTCCTCCAACTTAACCAAACCCCGCAGAGGGTCACTATCGATCCGGATTGCCCATCTTCATCATCAAGTGACTGCTGCGCAGTTTTCACCAGCAGTGCCCAGAGCCTCCATCCCAGCCTCTCAACCTTGTCTCCTCCCCCAATCACCTGCATCTGAATGATCATGAATCATGGTAGACTAGGAGGTTTATGGATTTTATTTCATCTTGTCATGAGTGATGGAAGATACAGATACACGAACAAACATGGCGCGATGACAGATGGGATGAACAAAGGGAGCACATGGAAAAGGACATGTTTTCCAACACATGAACAAACGATACATGCAAAGAGATGTGCTCGCGAATGAAAGGTCATGCAAAGATGTGTTTTCAGACAGACGAACATGCACTTTTCATGAATGGATGAACTTGTTAAGCTTACCAACATGCAGGCAAGGAGCAATGTGCAAATTCAACATCAAGTGAACCTAATGACCATCGAAAACTCTGTGCATGTTGCCATGCAGATGTGAAAATGTGACACACCATGAGGACATCCATCACCCAGCAACACTACAGCTCAACATGCACACCAGGAGCAGCACAAACGTACCAACGTTGTCATGTCGAGTCATGTCATGAGTCATGTCATCCACATCTCTATTGTGGGCCATATTGTCAATCAATGTAATGTAACATGGAAGTCCAAGAGACCCACTTGTTGTATGAAGAGTCATGTAAAGTCAAAAAGTCATGGAAGTCAAACAGTCATGAGTGTAGTCGAACAACCATAAGGGTCAAGTTCACCCTTGGCTATAAATACCCCCTCATTTGTACATGAAAGCACTTTTTCACCTCGGCTCCTCCCACATAGCCTTGAGATTCTGTAATGTTTTCTCTGAGGAGTAAGTACTAGCTTCAACGCCCCGTCCACGAGGTTAGTGATGTATTGTGAACGATGTGTCTTGGAACTTTCGCTTAATTTAGAAGCCTGCTAATAGGCCAGCATGTTTTCACATATGTATTGTAACTGTTGTAAGACTAATTTAACACTTCAACTTATTCACTTGTTGTAATAGATATCTATTAATGAAAATGTGTTCTATATGTTTTTGACGTTGTCTCACATGTGTTCATAACCTCCCTCGACATCATATAAACCTTTCACATAAAACTTTCTATAACAACCGTTGCACTCGTGCAGACTCCTCTGTTGAGTGTTGTACGCATTATCTTCCCTTGTGTGTTGTGACAGCCCCATCCATGTAGAATGTTCTTCCAGAATTTGTGCACGTCCTGTTGTGTTGTGTGTTCCTAAGAAAGTCAAGGCTTCCTCCCAACTAACTTAGGACTCACTTTCACCCTTTCCCTCTACAGTGAAAGAACCATTGACACAAGTGACACTAGAAATCACCAGGCACGCGAACCTCACTTCTCAAACACAAGGCAGACCACTCTCCTGTTCTATCAAGCAAGATTTGAGACAAATCTTTAAGATAATGGCAACTGTGCCATCATACCAGATGCGACTCCCACACCAAACGGTGTGAGGTCTAGTTTGGACTTCATACCGGGGTGATCCCATGAATTTTGGCGGGTTCAACACCGTCAACATTTCTGGTGCCAGAAGGAGGGCAACCAGTTGTATATGGCTGAACACCCTCTCACACTCTCTCATCAACCATCTGGTTAAGGCAGTAACTCGCACTCCCTCTCACCTACGCATGACACTACAGTTGGTTACTTCTCACCTCCTAGCACTGAACATGAAATTCCATATCATCAACTTCTCTCTGTCCATCCCATCACCTGCCAGTTCGCGAAAGAAGTCAGACTAATCCTAGGGATACAATATCTTCCATACGCATCAAGGAAGCCAAAAGCCACTCCCACAGGGGTTGTTGTATCGTCAGTTGAAGAAGTCATTCTTGCCACACTTAAAGGTCTAGCAGAAGCTATTGAAGATGGAGAGGAACCTCTGGTCTTCTGATAAGGGGAACGAAACACCCTTGTGATCTTGGGATCAGACTCCGGTATAGGAGGCAGAGGGGAAGGCAGTGGAGGAGACAGAGGTGTAGATGGACCAAAAAACTCAGAGCTGGAACCATCAGATTCCGAAAGAGAGGAGGAGGATGAAGAAGAAGAAGAGATGGATGAGCCAAATCTAGAATGGATGAATCAAGGACCATTGGCTCTCCTAGTTGTTTTGCGCAAGATGCTAAAGTGAGCAGAGAGAATGAACATCAAGCTCAACCCTAATAGCACAGTGAAGGCAGAAGACCATTTGGACAACTTCTACCTGTAGTTGCAGACCCTTGAGGTATGGCATGACGGTGTAGCTTGTAGATTGTTTCCATGTACCTTAGACAGTCACGCAGTTGCATGGTATCACAACCTTCCACCCAACTCTATACAAAATTGGGGTGCATTCAAACGCGTGTTCCTTGAAAATTTTGCTAATGACAAGACCCAAACTATGTTATTGAAACAATTGGGAAGCCTTAAGATGGAGGGGAAAGAAAAGGTAAAAGACTTCAATCAGAGGTTTACATGCATATTGAACAAATTTGTAGCGGACACCAAACCTCATGACTCCATCACTGTCAATTACTACACGTCCACACTGCTGACCAGTATTGTCCAGTTCATCAAGCGAGTTATGAAACCAACACTCTTGGAAAATTGTGAAGAGGCTATTGCTGTTGAGAAAGACCTATGCGCGATTGGAGTCCTCAAGGATGATGAACCAACAAAGGACTCCAAAGATGCGAGAAGAAAGTCCCAAGCACCGGTGAGCAAGGGTAGAAACAAGGAATCAAATGATATTGAAACCCTTACTTACCTCATCGAGAACTTGACAACGGAAGTGTCCGAGCTTAAACAACGGAGAATGGACACATCTGCAAGCGGACATCTACCCAGACAGAGAAAACGAAACAACTCCTCAAGCAGTAACCGGTTCGCTCCCAAAACTGCGCAGAGCTTTGTGTTCCATGTCAAACAGTGCGCAAATCCTGAGTTCTATTCATTCCATGAGGAACATCACCCCGAGAACTGTTGTTTGGACTGGAAATGAGTCACAAACTCGGTATGCAGTCATACATTCGATGCAGAAAACAGTATGCGGGAGCAGTCAGAAGACACTGATAATGATGAAGGTATTTCACCTAATGAAGTATCAAGTTCTGGGCATGTGGTGAATGCACATCAATGCTCGCAAGCAATTCCGAAGATGAACACCGAGAAGTAGCCCCCAAAGTAAAATGACCGTTACAATCTTAGGAGTAAAGGGGCTCCCCTCACGCTTGGGGAAGCCTAAGAAAAGATAAGACTGATGATGAGAAAGGTTGATACACTAGCCGCCCCAAAGCAGAAAATGCAGAACGGGTCTGGGAAGACAGTGGCAGACAAGAGTACCTCCATGAGCAGAAAACTGCAAAACACTCCACCGGACAAAACAAACATCAATCCTGCCCCAGACACTTCAGTGATTCTTCCACCTCTAGAATACAACATTGTAGAGGACATGAAGAAAACTCGAACGAACATCAGTTTGCTCGAGTTAGCAAAGATACAGAGTCATCGAGACATCCTACTACGCAAATTGGGATAGACAACAATGGGCAGTGTAACCTCTACCAGCAAGGGAGCAAGCACACCTCCCAGATCACTTTCCATTGTGCTCAACACACTCCAGAAGGAAGAAGCGAACTCAGGTTTCCCTCCATTCCTACTTTGATTTTAACTTTTTAACTACAATGTTCACAGCTTCTTGGTTGATTCTGGCACGATAGCCAAGGTCATGCCTCTCTACATTGCTAAAAAGATCAATGCACAATGGAGCAAGACATCCATGCAAATCATCGAACTTGATTGAACATCAGTACTAGCCATTGGTAACTCCAAGAAATGACCATTCAACTATCTCATGACAGTCAATTCCACCAATGAATCAACATGGTTGTTGTGGACATACCTGAAGCATACGGTCTACTACTTAACAGAGACTGGTCTAGCAAGCTAGATAGATATTTTGCTACAGACTAGTCGCACATGTGGCTTCCATATAAGGGAAAATGCAACCAAACCTGGGTGTTATCCGAGAGGTATATCAAGAATAATGTCACTCCCCTTAACAGTGAGAATGAACCATTAGCCTTCGCAAAAATCATGTTTGGCAACTACCTCCTAGAAACAACGTTGGGGTGTTATCCTGCACGATTAACTCCAGCCCCACCAAACACACAGTTGGGTCTCCTTCCTTGCCCAACTGACAGAAATGAAACATGTATAGCAAATTGTAGCATTATTAGTAGTAGCAGTAGCAACAATAGTAGCAGTAGTGCAAGCACATCAAATGGTTATTGTACTGACGAGTTGTAGACCATGTATTTTGACGGATCAAAGACACATGACGGATCAAAGGCTGGGCGTATCTTGGTTGACCCAAACAACAGAAAACACATGATTTCAAGCCGCTTGGAGTTCGAGACACAAACAAATTTGCTGAGTACGAAGCACTTGTATTGGTCTTACAAAACGCCATTGGCATCAACGTGGTCGCACTTAAAGTGGTAGGTGATTCAGAAACAGTGGTACATCAGGTACGTAACACCATTCATTGTTTGTCACCTCGTCTTAAAAGTTACTAGTTAGAGGTATGGTGACTAATCTCTAACTCCCAACCATTTAATATCATTGTTTTTCCAAGAACGCATATTGCAGCTTCCAATGCCTTGGCAAACACAGCTGCTAGTATGCCACTACTTATGGATAGATGTACTATTGAAGTTTTGTATAAGCCTTCTGTCTCTGATAACATAACTAGCTACGTGTTTTTGGTGATGGTCAACTAATCCAAACTTAAACAGGAACGCAACAAGTTACAGAGATAACCATAAACACAGATATGCAGCGGAAATAATACTTCATTTCATTAATGTAAAATACTAAAATATGCTTACAAACAGTAATGGAAATAAACCAGCTAGGGCAATGGTAGCTTATCTCTGAGAAGAGATGTGGTGGTTACATGCCTCTGAACTGTGTTGAAATGAGGCTTGAAGGCCTATTTATTGTTGAGAAACAATGGAAAACCCTTAATATTCCAAAACCTAACCCTAGAAGATGAAACGCCAAATTGTGGGCCCTGTTTGGGTAAAGGTACATCAACTTCCCGGGGTCTTAACTTTGGCATACGATCTCCGTTTGACACGTACAATAGTTCATTAGAAAGATCTATCCGAGCACTACCACTTTGGGTAGGACAACATGGGTCCATGGACCCATGTTGGCCCCAAATTTCCAAAAAAAACATCGTTTAGGGCCTCAAAACGGCTCTGGAAGTTCAGGATCCGAAAAACTGCTAAAAATAGTAAGTTGTGCTACAATTAAGGAAACTGAAAATGCTGAGAGAAACTATGGTGGGGGTCCAGGTGGACTTGGCAGGTGGCCACCAATATCCACCTGGATCATTCCTCCCCCCTTAGGAAGCAATGGTCCCCATTGCGTTGAGTTCCTCCATGAGATGAGGAAACTTTTGCTGAACTTGGTCCCTGGTGAGCCACTTGCCCTGGTGAAGGAGTTGGCCTACTTTGACAACTCGATACAGTTGTATATTCTGTTGGCGAGTGTTCTTGATCTGTGTGTCCATGATCCCATCAGTTGCAGCTTGTTCCATGCAATCTGGATTTAATTCTGTGGGTGTGAGTTGTTTTGCAATGTCGGATGTGTCTAGCAATGGTGGAAAGTATGGCCGAAGGCGGTCCACATTGAACACTGGGTGCAGGCCAAGGAATGGGAAAATGTTGAGTTCAAATGCATTGTCTCCTACAGCCTTAGTAATGGTGTAAGGACCATATCGGAGTGGTCTCAATTTCCAATAGGCTCCAGTAAGGCGTTCCTTTTGCAAATGCAACCAGACTTTATCACCCACCTGAAACTTGTGTGGCACCCTATGTTGATCATGTCGCTGCTTGAACTTGGCATTTGATTTCTCCAGAATGTCATGGACCTACTGGTGAATATGTTGGATGTGCTCAATGAAGCTAGTTGCCTTGTCTGTTTCGGACTAGACATGAGCTGAATCTGTGTGAGTAGCTGCAAGTGGCATGGCCACATTAATGGGGCATAGTGGCGGGAATCCCAAGCCCACCTGAAAAGGGTTATGGCCAGTCGAGCTGTGAAGAGCTCGGTCGTAGCTGTGCTGAACATAGGGGAGGCTCTCGTCCCATGTGCGTGGATGCTTTGAGTTATACATGCGCAGAATGTGTACAATCACCCTATTGACAACCTCTGTCTGGCCATCAATTTGAGGATGGAAGGTTGTGGACTTAGTGAGTTTGGTGTCCAGCATTGACCAGAGACTGGACCAAAATGTACTGAGGAACCGACTGTCCCGATCTGAGATGATAGACTATGGGATCCTAAAGTGCACCCACACTCGTTCAAAGAAGAGTTTAGCAGTGGCTTCTGCAGTGATATTCTTCTTGCAGGCCACCATAATGGCCATATTCGAGAACCTGTCAATGACCACAAAAACACAGTCATTTCCATGCTTAGTGGAAGGAAGGCCTGACACGTAATCCATGGAGATGGATTCCCAAGGTCGACTAGGGGTAAGCAGCGGGGTATAGAGGCCTTGCTTCTTGATGGTCGGTTTGGAAATGGCACAGGCAGTACATGGTCTGATGTACTTCCCGATGTCCTGTCGAATATTTGGCCAATAGAAATACTTTTGCAGTACTGCCACTGTTTTCTCGACCCCGAAATGCCCAGTAGCGAGACTATAGTGTGCTTCCCAAATCATCTTGGCACGCTCGCTTGAAGGAACACAAAGGTGACCTAGGTGGCATAACAGGGCAGCCTAGAGGTGAAAATCTGGAACATGTCGACCCTCCAAGAGTGTCTGGTATGTGTGGCCGAATTCTGGGTTGATTTTGTAGAGAAGTGGCCAATCAGAAGTCTCGTGCCCACAAGAGTTGAGCACGGCGGTTAACGCCATGATCGGTGGTCGACTGAGGCAATCTACAACATTATTGGTGATGCCCTTCTTATACTTGATATTCAAATGGAACTGTTTCGGGTATGTAGACCACTTCTGATGGCGATCATTCTACAATTTCCCTTGGGTCTATATGAACTACACGGGTCGGTGGTCTGTGTGGATGATCATTTCCTTCCCCAAAATGTAATGCTTCCATTATCGGTAGGCCTAGACAATGGAATACATCTCTTTATCATAAGTGGGATACTTTCGGACTGTGTCTGAAAGTGTTTCACTATGATATGCCACTGGATGCCCGTGTTAAGGACTGCCCCAATAGCATAGTCAAAGGCATTTGTCTCGACCTCAAATGGTTGTTGTAAATCTAGTAATGTGAGCACTGGTGCCGTGCAGAGGCAATTTTCAACTCTATGAATGCCTTCTGTTGAGATTCAAACCAAAAGAATTTTTCTTTCACTCCTCCCTTGGTGACTTGACTCAAGGGCCAAGTGATATGAGAAAACCCCAACACGAATCTGCGGTAGAAGTTGGAAATACCTAGAAAGATGCGGAGCTCTATCAGAGTGGTTGGACATGGCCAATCTCGAATGACTTGGATCTTGGCTGGATCCACATGCACCCCCTGTTCATCAATAATGTATTCCAGATACTGAACCTAGGTCATGCCAAAAGTGCATTTCTCCAAATTAGCACATAACTTGTGTTGCCGCAGTGTTTGGAGTACCTATCGGATGTGGTGGAGGTGCTCTTCCCAACTTTGGCTGAAGATCAGAATGTCATCCAAGTATAACACTACAAATAAGTTGGTGAATGGCCACAAGATGTCATCCATTAGCCTCATGAAGGTTGCAGAAGCATTCGTCAATCCGAAAGGCATAACCAACCATTCGAAAAGGCCCTCCTTAGCTTTGAAAGCAGTCTTCCACACATCAGAGGGTTCGATTGGTACCTAGTGATATCCTAAATTTAGATCGATCTTGCTGAAATATTTTTCCCCCTTTAGTTGGTCTAGGAGGTCATCAATCTGCGGGATCGAGTACCTATTACGGACAGTGATCTTGTTTAGCACCCGATAGTCAATACAGAGTCTCCAAGTCCCATCCATCTTCTGTACCAACACGATCGGGCTCCCACAAGGCGATGAACTCGGACGGATGTGAAGTTTCTGCAACAGCTCCTAAATCTGCCTCTTGATTTCATCATTCTCCAGAACGGAGCGCCAATAAAATGGTCCATTGGGTAGCAGTGCACCTGGGGTCAAATCAATGGAGTTCTTGACCTGACAATGCATAGGAACCCCTACAGGGGAGGTGAAGATGTCCTCGTAATCCTCCACGACCTTGTCCATATGTAGTTGTCGTGCAGAGGGGCCCTGTCTGGAGGTCGTGGCCACCGTCTTCTTCTTTCCTTGAGGGCATATCATCAGGAAAAAAAAATTCCCGATTTTGGAAATGAGCTTACTGCATTGTTTTGCAGTAATCAAAGAGATAGCGGTAGGCGGTGCTACCTCTGGCATCTTGTACAACTTATTTCCCAATGTAATAATAACAGCACGGGGCCTTGATTCATACACAGAATGTCGCTTCTACAAGTATGGTTGTCCTAATAATACATCACAAACTTCAAGGGGAGCAATGTCACACAATACCTCATCCGTGAAGGACTTGATGTTGTATGGAAGGCGACACTGTTGGCTCACGCGAAGATCCCGTCCTTGGTGAAGCCACCCGATGGTGTACGGTTGTGAATGTGTTGTGGTCGATAAGCTTAATCGCTTCACGACCTCTGCCGAAATGAGGTTCTTTTGGCTCCCGCTATCGACAATGAACTGTAGCGAGGAGCCCTTTACCCACATCTGGGAGTGGAAGAGATGCTCCTCCTCCTCTGGATCTTTAGGTTCATTTTTCTAGATCTTGGCGGTAGCAACAGTGGCGTTGGGATCCGCATCAATGATCTGCTTCCCTTTGTCATTCCCCTTGTCGGGTTCTGACTTAGAGTCGGAACATGCATCTGATTCTGAAACCTTTAGCTCAGCCACCAGTGACTTCTTGGCCCGACACTCACTTGTGTTGTGAGTGGAGCTCTTATGGAACTCACACCATTTTCCCATGTCCTTTTTTGGCTTCGCGGCACTTTTCTTTTCTTGCAGCTTTGGCAGGTTGTCTTGGGCTGCCCCGCCTTGGCTTTGTCCTTTGTTCTGTGGTTTAGAGGCACCTTTCCCTTGCTTTGGATTCGTAGATTCAAGGTCTCGCTTCTTTTGTTTAAACTTCTGCTCAATCTTGACAGCATATCGGTATGTTATGCCGAGCGAGGAGATGTTTAGGAATTCTATTTCTTCCTGGATGTACTTGTATAGGCAGTCGCGGTATTTGAGTATCAAATGCTGCTCCATATCCTTGATACCCAAATTTGTGCGAAGGGTATGGAAAAGATTGGTGAATTCCAGCACGTCTTGGTCCCTTCCCTGCCGCAGCGTGGTCCACTTTATGTATTCATCCTCATAGCTTCCGATAGGGTAGTACTGCTCCTTGATGGCATCCCGGAATGAATTCCAGGTGGGCGCAGCTGAAAATAGTGAGCTGGTATTTTCATCCTTTTGCTCGCAGTAGGTTTCCCACCAGTCCTTGATGTGGGGGGCTGCTTTGAGAAGAGCGAAAACAATCTTTTCCCGACTCAAAAATTCATGAACAAAAAAATAACCCTCTAGCATATTTAACCATTTATCTATGACATCTGCGTCTATCTGACCCTCAAATATGGGGATTTCAAAATTAACTTGTACCTTAAAGGGCGTGGCATTTCCAGAGTAGCTGTTGGAAGCCGATGCGTCGCTTCTGGGTAGCCGCTGAAGGATCTGGGCAAAGCTGTCCATCATCGCGTTCCGTTGTCGCTCGAGGGCTTCTTCGAGCAAGATTTTGATAGGATCTCTTGCCCCCTCGTCTTTCTTCTCATCCGCCATGGGAGGCCGTCGGGATTTGCGAGGCTGGTCTCGCAAAGGTTCGACCAGTTCAAGCCCTAACTCCTTATATCCCGACCTCGTTGGGGACATGCAAAGAAAAACAGAGAAAAAGCAGACCGCTCTGATACCACTGATCCAGACTTAAATAGGAACGCAACAAATTACAGAGATAACCATAAACACAGATATGCAACAAAAATAATACTTCATTTCATTAATGTAAAATACTGAAATATGCTTACAAACAGTAATGGAAATAAACCAGCTAGGGCGATGGTAGCTTATCTCTGAGAAGAGATGTGGTGGCTACATGCCTCTGAACTGTGTTACAATGAGGCTCGAAGGCCTATTTGTTGTTGAGAAACAATGGAAAATTGTTAATATTCCAAAACCTAACCCTAGAAGATGAAACGCCAAATTGTGGGCCCCGTTTAGGTAAATTGGTACACCAACTTCCCCGGGTCGTAACTTTGGCATACGATCTTCGTTTGACACGTACAATAGCTCGTTAGAAAGATCTATCCAAGCACCACCACTTTGGGAAGGGCAACATCGATCCATGTTGCCCTCAGATTTCCCAAAAAATGTCGTTTAGGGCCTCAAAACGGCTCCGGAAGTTCAGGACCCAAAAAACTATTAAAATAGTAAGTTGTGCTACAATTAAGGAAACTGAAAATGCTGAGAGAAACTATGGTGGGGGTCTAGGTGGACTTGGCAGGTGGCCACCAATATCCACCTGGATCATCAACAGATACTACACTCCATGAATAGCATTGATGCTTTCAAGGACACGACCGCTGATGAAGATGAGCACGAGCAGCCCCTGAAAACCGCAATTGATGGCAATAAAGGAAACCCCATCCCCAAGGGTGCAGTTTCTCTCAACAAGCTCTATGACTTGCAGAACCGCCATCAAGGGCCAAAAAGCAACAAAACCCACAGGTCCACCATTACGAACGAACAGAGCAACCTGGGAACCAATCACAATCTGAAGATAGTCAGTCTTGGTGCAAACTACACACCGCAGCAGGGACAAGCCTTTGTCAATTGATCTAGGTTATCTTTTGTTTATAGATGCATTAAAAGAATTATATATATAGTTTGTAGCTCAACCAAAGAGAAACTTTAAATGTGCATATGTGAGAGAAAGAAGAAACACATAAGAAGACAAGAAGACAAGAACTTGATAACAGAGTTCGCCCCTCCTGGACTACATCTTCGGGCCCTGCTCGATCAATGGAGAGGCCTTCATTCATTAAAAATGGCATCAAAAGAAGTTACATCCATCAGTTACAAAAATGAAGCATTATACCTCCATGCTGAAAATGCTCAAAAATTAGAGAGCTCTGTTGTAGAAACTGACACCGCCAATGGATTCCTGTCGCCGAGAAGTGCAAAATCGATATAAAACTTGCCCAATTCTGAGTCTAGACCAAAATCACCCTCCTGCAAAAATTCTGCTTAGACAAAATTCCACCAGTGTTTCTCAGTGCTCAGGGTTCCGCCACCTGGTCTCAAAATACGTGCCCATTGATCTCTCCCTTGCAAAATGGTTAAAAATGAATTTAAATAATTCAGGGCGAATTAAACCATAATATTGTTATGGTTTATATTTATCATAAACCAATTTTTCAAAACCGTATTCCATTTTATAATATATATACATATATATTATTATTATTTTAAATTTCATTGGGGAGTGGGCCCGTACTCACCCCATTCCAATCTACGGAACCATGTCTTAATTTGGCTGTACGTTGAAGTATGTGGGGGCGGCGGGACCACCACGTGGCTGCCCCCAACCACACGCATATCTCCATGCAATCTTCATGCGTTGACAACTTTACCATATACCGTTAGTTTATACCAAGCATAACCATGGTTGTTGGTTATATGTGCCATATTATACGTTGGTTTCAACCATGCGTTGGTTTTCTTTTAAAAGTTTTGCCACGTATGCCTCCATATACGTTGGCCACCATAACTTTATATGGTATATGGTTAAACCATATTCCTCCACCGCTTTGTTATAACCATATTTGTTATATAACCTTTTCCGTGTGCGTTGGTTTAATATATCTTATGCTAATGGTTCTTATATACGGTGTTTGTTAACCTTACCATATTATTATATGGTTTTTATACATTTTGGTTATTATTATATATTTTTCTTGATTTGCTATATTTTTATATAGTTAATTGGATAACTATATGAAAAGGGTAGTTATAACCAAAATATTTCTCGTGTAGGTTTAAGAGACTAATGATGGATTGCCATGTGTCAATGTTTGATAGGCTGCCATGTGGGTCTCACGTGCTGATTGGGATGCCATGTGGCGCACTGTGGGCCCCCATTTTTCCTCTAACATACCAATCTTTGAAGAGCCCTATCTTTTGCATACAAGCTCGGATTGACAAACTGTTCGTGCCACCACAATCAGGAAGACGAGCCCTCTCAACTAATGCCATCAAATTCTCCTTTCTGCCATTTTGAATTTTGAGCCTTTATCTATTCCCTTGGTGTCTCGAGATCCTCCTGGATCATCCGCTTAGTCAAATAGTATCGGGATGTGTCCACGTGGGCATATGATGACCTCAGTACATACAACACACAAATAATCCAACATGGTGTTACAGGCAAAGGAGGAGTCAAGCCATTGTAGCAAAATCTGGGTAAAACACATATGTCACTTGAACCCCTTATAAAAAAAGAATTTACTTAGTTGTTGGATGTTTGGATTACTTACAAAGTTCGTCACCATACATGGGTTTCTAATTTAAGTTCTGTATGTAAGAAATCTGAGGAAATATGCTTATGCATTGATTTCAGAAACTTGAACCATTCCTGAAATAAAAACAACTACCCCATGCCATCATCAGAGCCTATGTTACACGCAATATCTGAAGCAGTAGTGTTGTCTTCACCTAGAGGTTTTTTGGGATACCACCAGGTTCTGGTAGCAGAACCTGATAGTCTTATACTGGTCTACGAGAAGTTTGGCCCACACACATACTGTCTGCCATCACTTGACAGGAGGATTAACAACCTTCCTGTCAACGGCCAAGATCTCAAGCATTATTTCCAATAGGCCAGGCCGCGCCCCGTGCCTTGTACATAGTCTACTTACTGCTTGTTGTTTTCATTTTGTTTTCCTTGTTTACTATCTTTGTTTTATTTGGTTTGTTCTGCTTACTATTTTTGTTTACGTTTGTTTTGTTTGCTTGATACCTTACTATTTTTGTTTCCAGAAATAAGTGTTGCCAACTACTACGTTCTAGATTTTGAATGAGTATGTGGCTGAGATTTGAAGAGACTTGTGACACTACAGCACTTGGCCAGTCTTGTGTCTGTCTTCTTTGTGCTTGGTTATAACCTTCGGCCGATGAAGTCTTGACGGAAAATATGAACCATCTGCAAGGGATGTTTTGGTCCAACCATGAACCTGTGTCCACACTAGGAAGCCCCATGCTTGTACTTAGCCTTCTACTCTGTGTGTTCAAGCTCATCCAACTAGTAGAAATGGAGTAGGGGAGAATCTAAAAAAGCAAACATATGACAAAGGTCTTACATGCTTCTCTGAAGGAACAACCTCTTCTTCTCTCAATAAGTCGGCATCCCTCTTCCGCCCCAAAAATAAATAAGTGCCTTTGCACAGTCCTCTTGAAAAAAATACAAAGGAAAAAGAAGAGAAAGGCCTCATGCACAAGAGAGGTGAAGCATGCAACTCCACCGAGGTACTGACTAGGCTCGCTGGCAGTGGAGCAATGCGTGTGTTCCTAGTGACTCCGCCAGGGTACTGTCCAGGCGTGCCGGTAGCAAAGCAGAGATGGAAACTTATACCTTGAAAATATTCAACTCACGAGCTAAACTACCCTTCCCAAATTCGGAACACTGTCACCAAGCTAAACTTTTGATTGTGTTTGACTAAGTTGGAAAAAGGTGAACCATGTATGTCCATGGGGTAAGTGGGGATGCCGAAGTAACTCGCACAATGATTCAATACTCCCTGAAAGATCGAGGCCCTGTGCTATCAATGGACCAAAACAGAGACACTGGATTTCTACCAGTGTGTTGCCAAGTGTTGTAGCGGCTATAACCACCATCCAAAATTTTGGCTTGCATCCAATTTCGGAGCTTCCTTTGAGAGCTTTACTTGATGACTGCACACACTCGGGTTCACTATGTGAGCTCACGTGAGTCCTCACACCCACCTTTCTTGATCATTCCACCCAAGCTTTTGCATGTTGATGTCATTGTCATGCTTGTGACCATGTTCTGGTCATACTCAAGGTCTTCGCTTCACGTGTACATGTTGTGTTCCTATGTCATCATCTGTCGCACTCACACATAGAGTCACATACACTGTCATGCAAGTGTCATCACCTTCGACCAATGATCAATCAAAAGTGTCGCACTTGTCGCTCACACCGTCGGTCAGTCATTATGAGCATGTGTATCTGGATGATTTGAGTCGTCTCCTCGTCTAGTAATGTAAGTGTGTGTTTGCAAGATCACATATGCATCTTTCACTCATTCACATACTTAGTCACTTTGTTGAAGTTCTAACGACTGGATTCCCCTCTGACAGTCAGACCATCACCCCACCATCGACTTAATCGACTGTCACCTAGAATAGCATAGAAGCACCAAGCAAGCCATTTCAAGTTGCGCTGCCTGCAAGTAGATCAATCAGCTTTCATGTTGGTCAACCAGAGAGTTTGACCCAATAGCCACCCCGGGACTGATTCCCCTCAAAAATTGTGTAGAGGCTGCAAACCTTTCCCGCTACGCTGACTGATAAAATTGCACAAACAGGCCGGACAAACACTCAGTTCCCGTCCCTGTCTCCCTCAGACAATTACGCAATTTTTTTAGCCATCCCTCCTATCAGTCAACCAGTTGCCCACCCGGAAAACTGTGCAATTTTCATGAGAAATTCCTCTACTGCCCAGCAATTCGCTCAGCTCAGAAACTGCGCAAAAGTGATTAGCATACCAGCCTCCCAGCATCAGCAGAGTTTTTCCTGCTAGCAGCTCTGGCCAGCCCACTGCCAGTTCCCTCCACAAATTGCGTTGTTTTTGTTGCCAAGCACCAACAGTTGACTACCAGTTCCCCTCAAGAATTGCACTTTTTTTTTTGCCAGTGACCCAACAGCTAAATGCCAGTTCCCCTAAGGAATTGCACAGTTTTTTATGCCAATGTCCCAGTAGCCAGCTGCCAGTTCCCTCTAGGAATTGCAAAGTTTTGGCTCACAAGCTCCCGTCGCCTACTCCTTCTGGAAATTACACAGATTTTTCCTGTCCAGCCTTCCCGCAACCCAGACTATTCCTATAAAAAACTGCGTATATTTGTCCTCCAACTTAACGAGACCCCGTGGAGAGTCACTATCGATCCGGATTTCCCATCTTCATCACCCAATGACTGCTGTGCAGTTTTCACTAGCAGTGCCTAGAGCCTCCATCCCAGCCTCGCAACCTTGTCTCCTCTCCTAGTCACCTACATCCGAAATCATCATGCATCATGGTAGACTAGGAGGTTTATGGATTTTATTTCGTCTTGTCATGAGTGACGGTAGATACAAATACACAAACAAACATGGCACGACGACAGATGGAATGAACAAAGGGAGCACATGGAAAAGGAGATGTTCACCAATAGATGAACAAACGATACATGCAAAGAGATGTGCTCACGAACGGAAGATCATGCAAAGATGTGTTTGCAGACGGATAGACGAGAAAACATGAAAGATGTGCTCATGGACGGACCGATAGACGAACATGCACTTTTCGTGAATGGAAGAACATGTCAGGCTTACCAACATGCAAGCAAGGAGCAACGTGCAAATTCATTCAAGTGAACCCAAAGACCATCGAAGACTCCACGCATGTTGCCATGCGGATGTGAAACTACGACACACCATGAGGACATCCATCGCCCAGCAACACTGCAGCTCAACATGCACACCAGGAGTAGCATGAATGTACCAGCGCTGTCATGTTGAGTCATGTCATCCACATCTCTACTATGGGCCATATTGTCAATCAATGTAATGTAACGTGGAAGTCCAAGAGACCCACTTGTTATATGAAGAGTCATGTAAAGTCGAAAAGTCATGGAATTCAAACAGTCATGAGTGTAGTCAAACAACCACAAGGGTCAAGTTCACCCTTGGCTGTAAATACACCCTCATTTGTACATGAAAGCACTTTTTCACCTTGGCTCCTCCCACATAGCCTTGAGAGTTTGTAATCTTTTCTTTGAGGAGTAAGTACTAGCTCCAACACCTTGTTCACGGGGTTAGTGATGTATTTTGAACAATGTGTCTTTGAACTTTCGCTTAATTTAGAAGCTTGCTAACAAGGGAGCACGTTTTCACACTATTGTAAGATTAACCTTGAACACTTGTAATGCATGTTGCTTTAACCTGTGTTTAACACTTCAACTTATTCACTTGTAAACATATCTATTAATGAAAATGTGTTCTATATGTTGTTAACATTGTATCGCCTATGTTTGTTACCTCCCTCGACATCATATAAACCTTTCACTTAAAACTTTCTATAATCGTTGCACTCATGCAAACTCCTTCACTGAGTGTTGTACGTGTTATTTTCCCTTGTTTGTTGTGACATCCGCATTCGTGTAGACTATTCTTCTGGAATTTGTGCACGTCCTGTTGTGTTGTGTGTTCCTAACAAAGTTGGGGCTTCCTCCCAACCGCACCCTTTCCCTCTACAGTGAAAGTACCATTGGCACAAGTGACACTAGCAATCACCAAGCACATGAACCTCACTTCTCGAAGACAAAGCAGACCACTCTCCTATGCTAACAAGCAATAGTTGAGGCAAATATTTAAGATAATGGCAATCAGGCCATCATACCGGATGAGACTCCCACACCAAACGGTGTGAGGTCTAGTTGGGACTTCATACCGGGGTGATCTCCTAAATGTTGGTGGGTCCAACACCATCAACATAGTCTTGATATTTTGATAAGAAGATGTGTAAGAGAAGATGAAATTATTGATATTCTAAAAGCATGTCATGATGAACCATGTGGTGGCCATTTTGCAGATAAATGAATAGCATACAAGGTGTTCAAGCTTGGCTACTACTGGCCAACAATTTTCAAGGACTCAAAGGCTTATGTCAGAAGATGTGATAGCTATCAAAGAACTGGAAGACCTGTAGTATCAAATGAGATTCCATTATAACCACAAGTACTTATAGAACCATTTGAACAATGGGATCTTGACTTTACGGAACATATTAACCCACCTTCAAATGGAAAGAAGTACATCTTAACGTGTACAAACTATGTTACAAATGGGGTAGAAGCAAAATTAGTGGCACGGGCAACGGAAGAAACAATGGTTTCATTCCTCTTTGAAGAAATATTTTTAATATTTGGAGTTCCAAGACAGATTGTTACAAACCATGGATCACAATTCACTTCTAAACTTGTCTAAGATCTTACGGAAAAATTAAAAATCAAGCATAGAAAGTCTAATATGTATCGTCCACAAGAAAATGGAAAAGTGGAATCTACTAATAAGGTTCTGGAAAACATCATGACAAAGATAGTGCAAATGAACAGAAAATATTGGTCAGACAAATTAAAAGATGCATTATGGGTATATAGAATTACATGGAAAAATACTACTGGATTCAGTCCATATCAATTAGTATATGGTAAAGAAGTTTTTTTACCAATCGAATTTCAAATTCATACATTTAAACTTGCAGCAGAATTGGGATTGGACCTGTCAAAATCTCAACAATAGAGAATTATGCAGCTGAATGAATTAGACGAGATCAGACAACAAGCAGTTGAGCATACATCACTAGTACAACAACAGAGAATCAAATGGCATGACAGATTTATCAAAAACAAAAAATTTCATAAGGGAGACTGGGCACTTCTTTTTTACTCCAAGTACAAATATTTCATAGCTACGTTTACTACTCATTGGCTTGGGCCATATGAGATAGAAGAAATATTTTACAATGGAGCAGTCAAGATTAAGACAACTGATGAAGTTGCCATTTCATTTCTAGTTAATGGTCATAGACTCAAAGTTTATAATAAGCCTATCAATAAAGAAGACTTTCTGAACAAATTCTCAACATAAAACAACATGGGAGTATTGGAACATCATAGTGATATGCCTTCCCTACTTCCAGAATAAAAAGTTAGAAAAGTTAAAAAATAATAAAGGAGTTTGGTTGTGAAAATCTGGGATACTGGCACAGTACAAACTCGAATTCATATCAAAAAACAAACTCGTTTGGCCAATATGAATTGTCTTTTTTTTTTTTGAATTTCATTTTGTAGAATAATCCTCCAAAATTCAAAGACTTGAGGACAAGTCTCAAGATCAACAAGGGGGGAGATTCATAATAAGCCAACAAAATATGCAACTGGTTTAATGTCAAGACGTTGTATTACAGAAGGGACCTGAGATATCATAATCAATATTATCAGTAAGGGACCTGAAAAAGATCAATGTTATATGTTATTGCAGAAGGGGTCTGATTATTCATCTTAAAATCAACATCAAAGGGGCCTGAGACACAGCTACAAGCATCTACAATCCAGCAAAATCATTCAACGGAATTCATTTTGAGGTCAAAGTATAGTCATCATTAGCAGAAGGTCAAGTGTTGAAAAAAGAGCTAAGGTCATCATCAACAGAAGAAAAGCATTGACAATGAGCTATCAAGTGAAAGGAAAGTACTATAAGTCTAAATTATTCTTAACGCCTTCGATTTTGAAAATTTTTCTAAGATTGATAAACTAGTTTAAACTTGAATATGCAATACCCTATCCATGTATATATCATCCTACATTATCCTACATTACCGTATATCCTACATCACCCTACATTATATACATTATTCATTCATCCTATTACATTCATTAACCTTATTATAACCTTACATTCATCAATTCATCATTCACTCAACCACATTCATTTGCATTTTTTACCAAACTTTTTGGCCACATCTTCTTTTTGGGCCAATTTTTTTTCCCTCGTGGAAGAATTACCTACAAAACAAGAAGGATTAGTTTCATATGCCTACAAAACAAAAACAAAGAGAGTTAGTATCATTACAAACATACTTAGCATGTTATTTCAAAAAGAATTTGATTTGAAATGACCCAAAATTGTGGTCATTTCAAAACAAATCAATACATAAGTATATGAAAATGATGAAAAATGGCAAGTATGTAATGATAAAGGCATAATAATGGATATGAAACATGCAATGCAAGTATAATGGACTTAAAAATGCATAATGAACAAGCATAATGCATAATCAAGGAAGCATGCAATGCAAAAGTCATAGACTAGTCTAAATAGTGATGAGTATTGAAAGCTCTAAACTACAAGTAGTCATGAGCTATGATGTAGCATTAACAAGAAATGAAACAAGTGTCGAGACATGCACTTGTGTTACAAAGTGGTGATAAGAGTGTGTTACGATGCAAATGTACAAAGTTTAAACAAGTGGTAAGCAGTGTACAAAGGAAATAGAGTTATAGCATGGGCATAAAACCATGATGCATCAAATAAAACAAGTGGCAGTCAAAGGTACAAGTGAACGATTAGCTAGTCAAATCGAAAAACGCAGCAGTAAACAGTCAAAAATCATTGCACGCATAGTTGAACACTGTCTATGCTTCATCACAACTAATTTTTAACATAACCCAACTCATAATCAAAGGACAATGCATTTATCCACAACTTGAAGGAATCAAGAAAAGACAAACCCTGTTTTACTGAGAAATACACAAAAATTGAAAGAGGAACTCTGTGCAAAGAGGAACTTCGTGGAAATAGGAGAAGCTTGTGCAGTAGAGATAGCAAGATAAATTGCGTGGAGAAATAAAGAAATGCATTGTGTTTAAAAGGAGGAGAGATAGGAGAGCGCCAAACCAAGATTTCCTCTGCGTTGAGCGGACACATCCTCCATCAAATCCCATAAATCACACAATGATCAAGTAAGATTAAATCTCAGGCTCTTCTCTAACAGTTAAAATATTTCAAATATCGCGTTATTCTCTCGAAAAGGGTTCAACTCAAGCTATTGTTTAAATGTGTTATATTATGAGAGAAATACGACTTTAGTCATAGATCAGTAATGATCTATCACCCTAAAAAGGCTCTGCCACCGATAGACCAAAGAATTTTTGAATTGTTGGAGACAAAGAGTTTAACTAGCACTGTATGTTTAAACAAGAGAAAACAAACCTTAACAACCTAATCTCTACAATATTTTGACAATTGCAGCTCAGGTATCCAAATACGATTTCCTCGTACATTTTCAAACGCAGTTTGCCAAATTTTGCATATATAAAAAACACAGAAAGCATCCTTTTGTTTACACAGTGAGTAGTTTTGAATGAAATTTTGCAAACATAGAAGGTTTTTCATGGATTTCTATGGGAAATTTTGCAAACGATGAGGATTTTTAAACACGATTTTGCAAACTTTGAGAGATTTTTGCAGTGGAGACGTTTTTTTTACATGGTTTTTCACACAGTGAAAGTTTTTTTACTTAGTTTTACAAATAGAGGATTGTTTTGAATACCATTTGTAGAGGAAGACAGAGAAATTAAAGATCTAAAGGAAGAAGAAGTAATATCATTTTTTTCAAAGCTATAGAGGTATGGTAAGTACATTCACCATGATTTTTATTCAAGGATTGCATGAATGAGAAGGTCAAATATATATATTTTGCTTGTTATATTCATGATGAGGTTATTTACTAGACAAGGCTATATTAATTGGTGCACAGAGCATATGAAAATGGAAACCAAAATTGAACCTAAAGACTTCAAGATAGAAAACTGGAGTAAGGATACAATGGAGAAACTATACCAAGCAGGGCTACTGGATTTTCTTAAGAAGTTCAATAGTCACAATGATAAAATCACACAGGAGTTCATAAAGCATTTTGAACATGGACAAACCAGAGTTGGTGAAATTTCTATACCATTGAACCCAACCTTTATATCTCAAGCGTTGGACCTTCCTTTGATAGGTGAAGAGTATCACAAGGGTATGCATTGTAAGGAGAAGGGGTGGACCATTTTCCTGGAGAAACAAAGGAAGAGATCCTTTGATGGAACAAAAGGGATTCCAAAAGATTGGCTCAGAGAGCCATGGTCAGAATTGGTTTTGATTATCTAGAAGTACTTCATTTGTGATAATCGGTATAGTATGGTATATCTCTATCATATTAAATTTCTTCAACATATGAAGGGAGATTGTAAAATCAACTTACCCTACTTCTTTTCAAAAATCCTAACCAAAATGATAGAGAATGTCAAGAACAAAACAAAAGCCAAGGAAGCCAATATCTATCATCATGGGCTAATCAAGATACTTGTTGAGTATCAGGTAAGGAATAAGGGGTTTCTTTGGAAGGAGTTTTTGGATAAACATCAGTTTGAATAACAAACAACAGGGAATGAAGAGAAGTTTGAGAAGTTGCATGTAACAAGAAGTATCATGCATTCTCCTTTGTATCCTAAGACAAGATTGAAGAAGAAGCAAGATGATATTATGATTGAAAAAGAGAAATCCTTTCAGTCCATTCCTAGGAGGCCTAGAAGAAAATCACAAGAGGAACCAAGCAACGAAGGAAATGATCTAGAAAATGAAATAATTGAAACTGAGCTTCCACAAACATCAAAGCAGATTGATGAGATTATACAGAGATTAGAGAAGGAAGTTCAGGAAGATCCCATAGAGAAAGATTCCTATTTTTGATCCAGGTGGCTCCAGAGACACACATATGACAAAGAGGGCTTATGGGATCTCAAAAATCAAAATGATCATAATGCTTTTGAACTAGGACCAGAGCGTAGATCTTGTCGTCCTGGTCACAACAGTGTGAACGGTTCGTTGATCTGAGCTCGTATGAAGGAGAATGAGTCACTCAAAGTTTTGGTCAAAGTTGGGTTGTGGGCCACATTTAAGTGTCCTACAATTTGACCGACCCTGGGGCATGAAACCTAGCTCCCGAAAGTGGGTGAATTTGTTGGATCGTTAATTTGTCTAATATCCCCTATATTAGATAAATTTGAAGAAAATGAGCTTGTTTTATAAAAACAAAAAACAAAAAAAAATGTATATTATGTGGTGGCAGGCCATGACCCCCGTCACCTCCCTTCCCAACCGCATTATAAATCAAAAATTTTGGGCCGACAGGTCGTGACCCCCGCCGGCCCACCCAACCCACATAACAAAATACATGTTTAAAATGGGTCGACGGTCATGACCCCGCCGAACCCTCCGGTCAACCTCCATATACATTAAACAATATTAAAAGGGTGGGCGGGCCACCTCCGGTGGACCCGGCCCACACCCCAACACCCCAACCATTATATGCCTTGCATTTAATGAGGAGTCTGTGGGTATCAAACCCGCATTAGCCACGTGGGCTGGCCCACCACCATGCGGCGACCCCATTTAACATCACACAAAACTTTATCAACGTGCCATAAAAAGAACAATGTAACGCACCAAAATTAATCACACTATTTTGGAGGGGCGGGGGTTTGAAACCGTAACCTCTGCCCTCCTAAATGACTCGACCATCGTTGGGCCACAGGGCTCAACCTTGATAGCTCTTCCCACCTTTTAATATTTATGTTGAAAATGGCAACGAGAAATGCTAAATATAGAAGTGCTAAATTTAGTACTGCTATAAATAGCATTTCGGGATACCTTCCTATTTTAGTTAGTCCCTGAACTAAAATAGAGAAGTAAAAGTTCGAATTTGATCTTAGCAGCTATTTGTAAAATAATTAATTAATTCACCATGAGTTAATTAGTTAAGGAAAATCAAACATGAAGTCTATGTGGGGACATGCAACAATTTCTCCATTAATTGAGGAATTTATCCATCAGTTAAAGAGATAAGGATGAGTTGTAATATTGAGTTGTAATTAGTTGGCTCAGTTAACTCAGTCAAGTCCAGTTAGATTAATTCAAACAATTTGTTGAATTAATGTGAGTTCAGTTAGTTAATGCATGCATGCATGTAACTATTGCACTTCAGATAACTGAATATTCTCTCATAAATAACTCATGCATGTCAATTCAGACAGAGACCCAGTTGAGATCAGATGGAGGGACAGTGTACTATCAATTGCTAGAATATTCCATTGTGAATATTCCTTGCATGCAGAAGGAATTATTTCCTTGAGGATTGTGCAGTTACTTCTTCAAGTTTTGTGAGTGTGATGAGGCCAATTCACACATGTGGCTTCACTGGACCCCAAGAAAAACTGCACAAGGAAATAGGAGGCTTGGAGGGCTTGAGGAGGACATATACAGTGTCTATTCAGTTTGTGAGCTATATTGTTTGATTGCAAAGAGAGCAGGATAGCTTGAGAACTGATTCTTTTATAACTTGAACAAGATTTCCACTTGTATGATAATACAGAGATCGGGGTTTTAGGTTGAGGCTTTCCCCAGGTTATTTATTCTATGTTATGTGTGATTGATTTCTCATTCTCAGTTATATGTGTTCTAATTGATCGTGCTCAATTTGATTAAGCTTCCGCAAAGTGTGTTGTAGAGGTAGATCTTGTATTTTTCTTTAGTCTATTGCATAATCTATTGATTTATAGTGGGAATTTCTACATGGTATCAGAGCAAAGGTGATCAAGGCGAAGAACAATATACAAGAAGTTCGAAGTTTGAAGTTTGTGGTTCCTAAATATAGAAATCGAGGCGAAGAATAGTATACAAGAAGTTTGAAGTTTGTGGTTCCTAAAAATAGAAATCGAGTTCTTATCACATCTTAATTCACGAATGGCATTCAATGGTTTAAGACTCAAGTATGCCCTTGATGGCAGCTCGAATTATATAGCTTGGAAGGATTGCATGGAGGCAGTATTAGAGGATAACTGTCTAAAGGACTTCATTGATCAAGAAGTCCCCAAGCCGACTGATGCTACTCAACTAGCGGAATGGAAGAAATGTGTGGCTAGAGTAAGGAGAATCCTCCTAGAGGGAGTTCGAAACCAAATTGTCTTGAGCCTCCATGGGAAGGAAACACTATTTTTTATGTGGAAAACATTGAAATATCTATATCAGAATAGCAGCGATTAGAGGAAGCTGGCACTGAAAGACAAGCTTCATAAGATCAAGTGTGAAAAGGGCGACACAATTTCTACATATCTGAACAAGCTCACCACCTGTAGGGATGAGCTTGGAAGTGTAGGGATCACGACCGCTGATGATGAAATGGTGAGTCTTGCACTCCTCGGTCTTCCTAAGAGCTGGCATAGCTACCAAGACTCGGTTAATGGAAGAGAAAAATTGCCAGATTGGGAACGACTTTGGTCGGATCTGATGCAGGAGGAAATAAGAAGAAGCACCAGAGATGGATCCTCATCGAAGCAAGATGATGAGGAAAATCTAGCCTTAGTGATTAAGGCAAGGAAAGGGAAAGGGAAGGCGTCCCATCCCAAATCCGATTCTTCCCATGGTGGGAAGAAGATTGACAAATTGAAAGTGCGATGCTTTCATTGTCATGAAGTGGGCCATTATGCTACGAATTGTCCACAAAAGAAATCCAATAAGGGTTCCTCGAAGAGATCTGATGGTGAGGCACTGACCTCACAGTTTGAGCTGGATTTCTCTCTTATTGCATGCATGGTTTCATCCATGGTGGGATGTGTGTGGTACCTGGATAGTGGAGCTTCATTCCACATGTCAGGTGACAAGAATCTTTTTAGTACCTTGGAGGAGAAGGATCTCCAGATGCGGATCGAGATGGGCGATGATGGAAAGTACCGTGTTTCAGGTGAAGGTACGGTTATGTTTCATAGGGAGCATGGAGCTCCCCTCACCCTCATTGATGTAAAGTATGTACCAGGTCTAAAGAAGAATCT
Source organism: Pinus tabuliformis (assembly GCA_031772625.1). Lineage (NCBI taxonomy): Eukaryota > Viridiplantae > Streptophyta > Pinopsida > Pinales > Pinaceae > Pinus > Pinus tabuliformis. Next base: position 88,457,501 of record CM062819.1, on the reverse strand, counting down.
TGTGTCTGTCGCTATGCTAGAAGATAAAGGCTATGATGTAGTCTTTAGTAAAGGAAAGGTATTCCTGAGGCATATCGGTACTGGATAGACAAAGCGAATAGGGATTCAAGTTAAGAATCTCTACAAGCTAGAGGTAGACAACTATGCTACTTTGAGTTCCAAAGCTGAGATGGTGCAGAGCCAAGATGTTGGCATGCTATGGCATAGAACACTAGGCCACTTGCACCATGGAACCCTGAAGATCATGCAATAGATTTCTACTGGATTACCCAAGGGAAAACTTGAGCAGACGACTACATGCAAAGGTTGTACCTTGGGTAAGTATGCGAAATCTTCCTTTCCAGATCGAAACAGTAGAGCTGGAGAAATCCTGGAGTGAGTTCACTCAAATGTTTATGGACCTTCCTCTACAACCTCCACCGCTAAACAAAGGTACTATGTTATTTTTATTGATGATTTTTCTCGTAGATGCTGGATCTACTTTATGCAAAAGAAGGATCAGACCTTCTTGAGGTTTTGTGAGTTTAAAGCCTTGGCAGAGAAAGAATCTGGAAAGAAAATAAAAACCTTGCATAGCGACAATAGTGTAGAGTATGTCTCCCAATAGTTTAAATACTTCTGCACTGCAGAAGGAATTAAATGGGAACTGACGGCACCCCATAACCCACAGCAGAATGGGGTGGCCGAAAGGAAGAACATATCGATTGTGGGAGCAACTCGAGCGATGTTGCATGACCAAATCTTACCACTGTATTTGTGGGTTGAGGTATGCAATACAACAGTATACTTGCCGAACAAAAACCTGAAACGTATACTAGGGACGAAGACACCTATGGAGGCCTATTTTGGGAAGCAACCTGATGTAAGTCACTTCTGAATCTTTGGATCATCAGTTTACTGTCATGTGACCAAAGTTGCTAGGAAGAAGCTAGACCCAACAACTGAGTTGGGAATACTTGTTGGGTACACGGATACACCCCACAACTAACGAGTGTACCTGCCTTCCACTCAGAGGACTATGGTACGCAGGAATCTGAAGTTCAACGAGCAGAAATCCATGCAAGTGTCACTTGAGAGGGAGCTCAAGTTGCATGCAGAGGAGGAACTTTCAGTTCCTAAGGAGGAGGAGCCTTAGATTGATGTGGAGCAGCCACATGCAGAGGATCCGGGAGTGGAGGCATCCACTCATGCCAATACTTCCAGAGATGGGCGGAAACACTTAAGGGAAGCTGATAGGTTGATGCTGGATGCGCAAGAGAATGTGGGACATCCATCTTCTCAGTGCAGATAGAGGAGGTCGCCCAAGCGGTACATTGGGTACATGGCCCTAGTTGGGGAGTGTGTAGATACCGAACCTTCTTCATTCGAGGAGGCAGTGCAACAACCAGTCTGGGTTGATGCAATGGTAGAGGAGTACGAATCTATCATTCAAAACAGTGTGTGGGATGTTGTCCCAAGACCTCGGAGCAAGTTAGTGGTGAGTTCTAGATGGATTTACAAGGTAAAGCAGGTAGTTTATGGCAGTGTTGAGAAACATAAGGCAAGGTTTGTTGTCCGATGTTTCTCATAGGTCGAGGGGATCGACTACGATGAGACTTTTGCTCCCGTAGCAAGGTACTCATCGATTAGATCGATATTGGCACTATCAACTCAGATGGGGTGGAAGATCCACCAGATGGATGTGAAGACAACATTCCTCAATGGGAAGATTGAGGAGGAGGTGTACATTGAGCAGCCAGAGGGTTTCGAGACCTTCGATCATGAGTCGCATGTGTGCAGACTCAAGAGGGATTTGTATGGGCTGAAGCAAGCACCCTGTGCTTGGTACACCAGGATCGACAGCTATTTCACTGGGTTGGGCTTCACCAAGAGTGAAGCAGATGTGAACCTTTACCACATCATGGTAGAAGGTAAACCATTGATCATTGTTCTTTATGTCGATGATCTGATTTTGATAGGTGATGATCAGTTGATACAATCTTGCAAGGAGGACCTTGCAAGAGAGTTCGAGATGAAGGACATGGGCCTTATGCACTACTTTATAGGCATGGAGGTGTGGCAGAAAGATGGTGAAGTATTTGTGTCTCAAGGCAAGTATGCCAATGAGATACTCAGGCGCTTTCACATGGAGAAGTGCAAGCCCATACAGACTCCTCTAGCTGGGAACTAGAGGAAGGAGGATGCTACTTTAGGGGAGGTAGTAGCTGCTACTGTTTATCGACAGGTGGTGGGTTCACTTATGTATCTGGTGAACACACGACCCGACTTATGCTTTGCGGTGAACCAGTTGAGTCAAGCTATGGTTCAGCCTACCAAGTTGTTTTGGAAGGCAATGAAGCATGTGCTGAGATACCTCAGAGGCACATCTCAGTTCGGATTGTGGTACAGATGGACAGAGGGAGTGAAGCTTCAGGGCTTCATAGATGCGGATTGGGCAGGGAGTCCATTAGACAGGAAGAGCACTTCTGGAGGAATCTTCAACCTTGGTTCAGCTATAGTTTCCTGGTACAGTAGGAAACAGAGATCAGTTGCACTTAGCTCAGCAGAGGCTGAATACATGGCTGCTAGTCAGGCTGCATGTGAGGCCATTTGGATGCAGAAGATTCTAGTGGGATTGTTTGGTCAGAGGATGGATCCTACAGTGATCTACTGTGATAATCAGAGTTGTATCAAATTCTCTGAGAAACCAAGCACATTGATATCTGGTATCACCACCTTCGAGATTGTGTGGTCAAGAGGATCATGTTGTTGCTGTATATTTCGACCGAGGAACAGGATGCAATTATTTTGACTAAGGCATTGTCAAAATGCAAGTTCGAGTTCCACAAAGACAGGATTGGGGTTACTAATAATCCCTTTCTTGTTGAGAGGGAGTGTTGAAAATGGCAACAAGAAATGCTAAATATAGAAGTGCTAAATTTAGTACTGCTATAAATAGCATTTCGGGATACCTTCCTATTTTAGTTAGTCCCTGAACTAAAATAGAGAAGTAAAAATTCAAATTTGATATTAGCAACTGTTTGTAAAATAAGTAATTAATTCACCATGAGTTAGTTAGTTAAGGAAAATCAAACATGAAGTCTATGTGGGGACATGCAACAATTTCTCCATTAATTGAGGAATTTATCCAACAGTTAAAGAGATAAGGATGAGTTGTAATATTGAGTTGTAATTAGTTGGTTTAGTTAACTCAGTCAAGTCCAGTTAGATTAATTCAAATAGTTTGTTGAATTAATGTGAGTTCAGTTAGATAATGCATGCATGCATGTAACTACTACACTTCAGATAACTGAATGTTCTCTCATAAATAACTCATGCATGTCAGTTTAGATAGAGACCTAGTTAAGATCAGATGGAGGGACAATGTACAGTTGCTAGAATATTCCATTGTGAATATTCCTTGCATGCAGAAGGAATTCTTTCCTTAAGGATTGCGCAGTTACTTCTTTAGGTGTTGTGAGTGTGATGAGGCCAATTCACACATGTGGCTTCACTGGACCCCAAGAAAAACTACGTAAGGAAATAGGAGGCTTGGAGGGCTTGAGGAGGACATATACAATGTCTATTCAGTCTGTGAGTTGTCTTGTTTGATTGCATATAGAGTAGGATAGCTTGAGAGCTGATTCTTTTTGTAACTTGAACAAGATTACCACTTGTATGATAATACAAAGATTGGGGTTTTAGGCTAAGGCTTTCCCCAGGTTATTTCTTCTGTGTTATGTGTGATTGATTTCTCATTCTCAGTTATATGTGTTCTCATTGATCGTGCTCAATTTGATTAAGCTTCCGCAAAGTGTGTTGTAGAAGTAGATCTTGTATTTTGCTTTAGTCTATTGCATAATATGTTGATCTATAGTGGGAATTTCTACAATTTAAACCTTTGTTTCATTTGCACGAGGGGGGAGGAAGCACCAGAACGGAACAACGGATTTGAGGATGGAACGGTGGTGTAGAATGACGGAATGGAGGCATGGAAGCACAAAGGGGTCTGCCTTGGGCACAGTTTTTGAGAAATGTAATTTTTTATTAATTTTTGCAGGTGGTACCATGATTTTGGAAAATCACAGGCGAAACCATGATTGAGCTAATTTTCCAAGAGGGCGAAATTTTGCCAGTGTCCAAATTGGACAAATTTTACGTCAATCTTACACCTCTTAGTGACACAAACCTGATGGCGCAGTCATAATTTTGATCTAAGCAGCAGATATTCAGATGACCCAGAGGAGGGAATCTTTAAGGAATCTAGGGGGAATCTAAAAGATTCCTTAAGCTCCAGATTTCCACTTTCTCAGAATTCAGAAATTTGAGAGTCAATTTTACACTATTCGATGCCACAAATCTTATGGTGTAATCAGATTTTCCATTTGAGCATTCTATTTTTTGGCCACTTTTCAAAGTGGACTATAGGTGTCAACATTCACGTGTGAACAACCATTTCCATGAGATTTGATGTCGCGAGATTGATGGTACGACCAGCTTCAGCAGTTTGACATCCTTTTCTTCAGATGGTCCTAGGATGTGAGGTATATGCAGTATGTTCATGTACTTCTTTTTGCTATGAGATCTATTGTGCTGCATAGATCCCTGTTTGATGTTTGATGTGGGACCTTGTTTTCTTACTTGTTTCATGATTCCTTCTTGATGTGATGCGGAATCATCTGTGGGATGTACTTGTTGTCATGATTCGTCATGTTTTTTTGAGATCCCTTTGTTGTTATGTTGATAGTATACTCATGTGTTACCATGTATGTTTGCATTGAGATCCCTTTTATGCCATGTTGGCGGGATGCTCATTATCATCACGCATGAGTTTAGGTCATACTAATAGGAGTCCTTTTTGAATGAGAATTCCTGCAGCGGAACATCTCTTGGAGCCACTCCTGTGGTGAGGGAATTTTGCTTGTATGATAGCGACATCACCACCTATCTACATCATCACTATTGACAACACTTAATGCAGCAGCCTACACCATCTTCACACTGGGGCCTGGAGACGTAGTCCCTCTTGGACGAACTCTGTTATCAACGTCTTGTTATTTTATGTTGCTGATGATTGTCATGTTCCTTCTTCTTTACAACATGCATATATGTTCCTTTATGCTATTTTAAATGCAATTCTAATCACATCACGAAAGTAAAAGATCTTGGTTAAATCCGGGAGTTGAGTCAACTCGGATCAAGTTTGGTATCAGAGCGGTCTTTGCGTGGATGTGAATTGCAAGCGTGAACAATGGAATGTGTAGCGACAGAGGATGAAAAATCGATGTACGAGACCATGCTCAAAATTTCCCAAAGGGTGGAATAATGTATGAAGCTCTACAAAAAGAGACAGAGGAAAAGGAGCAACTGCATCTTTAGTTGCGAGTCACGGAAGAGGACCTGAAAGAACTGAAGCACAATAAACAGAATCTTCAAACGGAGAACATTGAATTGAAGATGCTTCTACAAGAAGAGAAAGAGGAGAAACGTAGTTTGCTACAATAACTGCAAGCTAAGGACAAGGCCTTGGAAAAGCTGCAGTGTGACCCATGTGAGGTAAAAAGTAATTTTCTTAATTCATGTATGTGTCCTGATGATGATTTCGCTGTTTTTGAAAATCGTACCACAAGAATTGGCTCCAAATTGTTGAAGAGAATGGGGTATGAAGGAAAAGGCTTGGGAATTAATGGCCAAGGCATTATCAACCCCATCAAAGTAGAAGAATTATCCCATCAGGCAGGACTTGGGTATGTCAGAAAGGAAGTTGGGGAATGCGCTAAGATAGCCAGCGAACCACCACCAACAGAGGATGAGAAGCCCTCATTAGTTATTTCCAACTCGACAAGGAAGGTAAAAGATGTTGATTTCCTTTCAAATTCATCTTCACATAGTATGATTTCTATTGGAGATGTGGAGATACCAATTGTAGGGATAAACATGAGGCTCATTACCAGGACGAAGCACGAGGAGGAAAAAGAACTTGGTGTTAATAACCAAGGCATAACTCAACCATTGGGAGTTAAGCAGAGACCTCGATTTAGAGGCTTGGGATACACCGAAGGATAATGCTTGAAGGTGTCAGATTCTTCCAAGACATCGTCAAAATCGTTGAGCAAAGAGAATGATGGGAACACATCCCCATCATCCCATGGCAGTGCCCATTGCAGTGAGAGAGATGAGGCAAGCTCTTATCACCATAATGACACCAGAGACAACAAGGAAAGGTATAACTAGTTTCAATATTTTAATGGTCATTTCGATTATAATCATGTTGTTAATGATGAACGTAAAACATGGCATTGAAAAACTTGTACCTTTTGTGGATTACATAACCATACATTTTCTAAGTGTTGGAAAATAATAGTAGCACACAAAAGGAGGAGGCATGAATGACCCTCTCAATAGCAAGTTAAGTAGATCTGGAGGAAGAAAATGTATTGCAGTCATTGCAACAGAGGTGGCCATCAAAGGGCCACATGTTGGAGGCTCCATCCAGAGCAGCACCTTAAAGACAAAGTGTCAGTGCATGAACCAGGTGAAGCAGTTATTCGACAAGAAAAGTCACCACAGGGGGGTGACCCATTCATATTGATAAGTGAAAAATGGTTTCTAGATATGTTAGCTTGTCATGGTCATGCTTTTGTAAATCATTTGTTGCATTTTAAGATGTGAAAGTGATGACGTATTTTCCATCACTTGTTAAGCAACAATGATGTCTGGTCCTGTTTGTGTTGCATGTTAAATTGTGGAGGTGATGTTGTGTTTCCATCACTTGTCAAAGAAAAAAATAGTGTTTGGCCTTGTTTTCGTAGCTGGTGGATTGTTTCCATTTCGATATAAACTTGACCACTAAGTATGTGTTATAAACTCATGGAAAGTGTGGGATGTTTGGGTCATTAGTTGTTCATGAAAGTCATGCATGTAATTTGCAAAAACAATGTACTACAGGTTGGAGAGGTTGCAGGTGTCAGCTCACCGCTTAAGGCTCTGAAGAAAAAAGGTGAAGGAGATGGAAGCAAGACCTTTTTAGGACGCTTGTGATGCAGATAAGGTACATAGAAGTTGCCGATTATTTTTCATGCTTTTGGAGGACCAAAAGCTCCTCAATGTGGAGGATTGATCCAAGTGGCTCCAGAGACACTCACATGACAAAGAGGGCTTATGGGAGCTCAAAAATCAAAGTGATCATAATGATTTCGAACTAGGACCAGAGTGTAGATCTTGTCATCTTAATTGCAACGGTGTGAACGATTTGTCAATCCAAGCTCGTATGAAGGAGAACGAGCCAGTCAAAGTTTTGGTCAAAGTTGGGTTGTGGCTCAGGTTTAAGTGTCCTACAATTTGACTGACCCCGAGGCATGAAACCTAGCTCCTGAAAGAGGGCAAATTTGTTGGATCGTTAATTTGTCCAATATCCCCTATATTAGACAAATTCGAAAAAAATGAGCTTGTTTTATAAAACAAAAAACAAAAAAATGCATATGGCCTGCCACCTCCCTTCCCAACTGCATTATAAATCAAAATTTTTGGGCCAATGGGTCGTGAACCCCGCTGGCCCACCCAACCCACATAACAAAATACATGTTTAAAATGGGTCAGCAGCCATGACCCTGCCGAACCCTCCGATCAACCTCCATTACATTAAACAATATTAAAGGGGTGGGCGGGCCACCTCCGGTGGACCCGGCCCACACCCCAACCATTATATGCCTTACGTTTAATGAGGAGCAGGTGGGTATCAAACCCGCGCTAGCCACGTGGGCTGGCCCGCCACCATGCAGCGTCCCCATTTAACATCACACCAAAATTTATTAATGTGCCATAAAACAATTAATGTAACGTGCCAAAATTAATCACACTATTTTGGAGGGGTGGGGGTTTGAAACTATAACCTCCGCCCCCCTAAACGACTCCACCACCGTTGGGCCATCGGGCTCAACCTTGATAGCTCCACCCACCTTTTAATATTTAAACCTTTGTTTCATTTGCACAAGGGGGAGGAAGCACCAGAACGGTGGTGTAGAATGACAGAACGGAGGCATGGCAGCATAGAGAGGTCCGTCTTGGGAACGGTTTTCGATGCATGTAATTTTTTATTAATTTTTGCAGGTAGAACCATGATTCTAGAAAAGCACATGTGGAACCATGATTGAGCCAATTTTCCAAGAGGGCGAAATTTTTCCAGTGTCCAAATTGGACAAATTTTATGTCAATCTTACACCTCTCGACGACACGAACCTGATGGCATAGTCAGAATTTTGATCTGAGAAGCAAATATTCAGATGACCCAGAGGAGGGAATCTTTGAGGAATCTAAAAGATTCCTTAAGCTCTAGATTTCCACTTTCTCAGAATTCAAAAATTCGACAATCGATTTTACACTATTCAACGTCACAAATCTGATTGTGTAATCAGATTTTCCATTTGAGCATTCTATTTTTCAGCCATTTTTCAAAGTGGAGTGCAGGTGCAAGGATTCACGTGTGAATAGCCATTTCCATAAGACTCGACGCTGCGAGATTGATGGTACGGCTAGCTTCAAAAATTTGACATCCTTTTCTTCAGATTGTCCCAGGATGTGAGGTATATGTAGTATGTTCATGTACTTCTTTTTGCTATGAGATGCATTGTGCTGCATAGATCCCTGTTTGATGTTTGATGTGGGATCTTGTTTCCTTACTTGTTTCATGATTCCTGCTTGATGTGATGTCAAATCATCTGTGGGACGTACCTGTTGTCATGATTCATCATGTTTTGTTTGAGATCCCTTTGTTGTTATGTTGATGGTATACTCATGTGTTGCCATGTATGTTTGCATTGAGATCCCTTTTATGCCATGTTGGAAGGATGCTCATTATCATTGTGCATGAGTTTAGGTCATATTGATAGGAGTCCTTTTTGAATGAGAGTTCTTGCAGCGGAACATCTCTTGGAGCCACTCTTGCGTGAGGGCATTTTTCTTGTATGATAGCGACGTCACCACCTATGTACATCATCACTATTGATAGCACTTAATTTAGTAGCCTACACCATCTTCACACCGGGGCTTGGAGACGTAGTCCCTCCTGGACGAACTCCATTATCAACATCTTGTTATTTTATGTTGCTAATGATTGTCATGTTCATTCTTCTTTACAACATGCATATATGTTCCTTTATGATATTTTAAATGCAATTATAATCACATCACGAAAGTAAAAGATCTTGGTTAAATCCGGGAGTTGAGTCAACTTGGATCAATTTTTAGGATGTTTGAGTAGGAGCCACCTCATCTCACTCATATGCCAAAGAGATCAGGGAAGAATCTAAAGAGCTACACATTGAATAATATCTTAAGAAAATAGCAGAGCTGACAAGTGAGCTCGAAGATAGTAAGATCATGCAGAGATTTGAAAAAGGAGAACAAAATGTATAAAGAAAATAACAACAACATAACCAAGGAGAACAAGAAATTGAGCCAGTAGATTAAAATGCTTGAGACTCAAAATATCCTCATCTCCAAACAAACCTATAGATGGTTAAAGGAGAAAAAGTTATGGTAGTAAAAATATGAGAAACAAAAAGTGAAGACTGCCATTTACAGAGAAGACAAATATGAGGGTATTGAAATTCTCCTTCATGATGCACAGGAAGAAGCTACAAGATCAGGAACAGCCGGGGCATCATCACTCAGGAGATCTAAATGGAGGAAGCAAGCATGAGGACATGCTTGAACATCAACAAGCGGGAGATGTTGGGCCTTAATTTTGGTCATTTTTGTCTATCCTAAATCCATATATTTACCACCATATTCCATCTTATTTCACCTATATATTCCTCATTTTAGTCCTATTTTTCATATTCAAGTAGCTACATTAAGTTTTTCATTTTTTGGAATTTTTTGTAAAAAATGGATTTTAAGAGTAAATTTGCGCTGCATTAAAAATTCTCGTAATAGCTCCATTAAAGTCATACGTGCAGGACACCTGGGCGAGATCAGAGTGCATATTTGGAAAGCTTGGGGACCATGGATGAAGGAATACCTATTGGTTCAGTCAAACTGAGCAAAAACATGCATGGTCAATGCTGGACAAACTTGACTCGTCATTCAGGAATCCCTAGTAAAAAGGGGCAAATTTATTATTTTGTGGGATCTTCCTAATTTTGTGAACCAGACTTAATGCGTTCGACCTGTATGGTTGGATTATGATTGATAAGGTTGTTAGAGCCATTATATCAAAGTTTGTTTATGATTTTCCTATTTAAACCGCGGGGGATTCACTCAATGAACCTCTAACATATCACATGCATTCATGACATACTAAACAATATCTATAATATGACTACATATTGGAAAATACTTCTAAATATCACATTATTTAACCCCCTACCAATACAAACCAAATACACCTTCCTAATTTAAAAAACCCCTACTTTCACTAGATATTGTAGGTATCCATTTTTTCATTAACTTTGAACTCCATTTTTTATACCTACCAATATAAAAACCCTTTACCACCTATATTGATCCAAATGGAAAATGGTATCAACCCATTGTATTCATCCACCCATGGAATTTACCCATGGTATTGTAAGTGACATCCATTCATGGTATTTATCCACCCATGGTATTGTAAGTGACATCCACCCATGGTATTCATTCTCCTATGGAATTAACCTATGGTATTGTGACATCCACCCAAGGAATTGACCCGTGGTATTGTGACATCCACCCATGGTATTCATTCACCCATGGATTTGACCCGTGGTATTGTAACTAAAAAATACTATAAGTAACAAGTCGCATTTTGTAAAAGGATAGTTTGTCTGCCACAATGTAGCTTTTATAGTGATTCTCTGTTTTAATAAAAAAATTCTTTTTGGTTTTGTTTATTGGGCATTCTCTTCTTTTTCTTCTAGCATTTCAATTTTTCAAATCTTGGGGGCCTCTCTCCCAAGATCCATTTCAATCTTTTAGATCTTGGGGGCCTGCTCCCAAGATCTGGATCAGTGGTATCCGAGTAGGTTATGATTCTTTGGGAATGAGGGTTTCATGCATATTTCAGTTTCAAATCTTTGCAGCAATATTCAATAAACTTCAGGCATGTGTTGCAACCTCCACAGAGAACTTTCTCGGGCCAAGCAGGAAGAATTTTTCTTTTTTCATTTTTTGCAGGGATTGTTTTTTGGGTGGCGAGTTTGAAGATCAGAGCTGAAACATTTGGTGCAATATTTAAAAAAACAAATAACAAATCTAGATTCCTTGCAAAAAAATACCAAAATTCAAAAAAGCAATTGGCCGAATCGGAGTCTAGATGAGGGAGATATCGCTGATTTAAAATCAGGTATGTTGTAGAATTTTTTTTCTGATGACAACTGGTGGACGATGACTCTCCTATCATGTTTTGAAGTTTTTTATGCAAAATTTTAAAAAAAGGATTGAAGATCTGATCTCCTCTTGAAAAATCACCCAATTTCAAAAAAAAAATTGTTTCGAAACAGAGTTCGGATGTGGGAGATATTGCTCATTTAAAATCAACTATTTTTTTTCAGAACTTTTGTGATGGCGGAAAAAATTGCAGTGTGAATCGGAGATTCTAAGGTGTCCAAATAAGGATTCCAACACATGGATGCAAAATGGTCCTTCTTCTTCTTCAAACAGGTTATAATAGATATTCTGAGTTATATTGACCGAGTTATGTCTATTTTAATTCTGGAGCAACATTCGGAGCGGGTTCCCGTTGGAGACGTGCCCTCCCACCCCACTTTAGTAGGCACTTGCTTCACATTCATCAGTTTTAGCATAGCAGCATTCGGCTTGGGTTATTTGGAGACGTGCCTTCCCACCCCAGGCTATGTAGGCACCTGCTACTTCATCAACAACCAACATCATGGTTATGGGTCAACTGCACAAAATCCTTGTCGGCGAAGTCCATTTGCTAGGCCGCACACTTTAGTATCACAGTTGGTCACAAACATTACAGGGTATCTCTATCCTCGGATCTTTTTTTATCATGGTTATGGGTCATCCACAAACCCACACCTCATCGAAGTCCATTTGCTAGGCCGCACACTGTTAATATCACAGTTGGTCACAAGCATTACAGGGTATCTCTATCCTCGAATCTTCATTCATCATGTTTATGGGTCATCCACAAACCCACACTTCATCGAAGTACATTTGCTAGGCCGCACACTGTCAGTATCACAGTTGGTCACAAGCATTATATGGTATCTCTATCCTCAGATCTTTGTTCATCATGGTTATGGGTTAACCACATACTTTTCTCTTCGGTGGCTCTTCATATTCAACAAAGACTTCACAGGAGGGAACTTCACGCAATGGGGACCATTGCTTCTTAAGGAGGGAGGAATGATCCAAATGGAAATTGGCATCAACCCATGGTATTCATCCACCCATGTTATTCATCCACCCATGGAATTTACCCATGGTATTATAAGTGGCATCCATTCATGGTATTTATCCACCCATGGTATTGTAAGTGACATCCACCCATCGTATTCATTCACCTATGGTATTTTCCCATGGTATTGTGACATCCACAAATGGTATTCATTCACCCATGGTGTTGTGACATCCATCCATGGTATTCATTCACCCATGGAGTTGACCCTTGGTATTGTGACATCCACCCATGGTATTCATTCACCCATGGAATTGACCCGTGGTATTGTAACTAAAAAATACTATAAGTAACAAGTTGCATTTTGTAAAAGGACAACTTGTCGCCACAATGTAGCTTTTACAGTGATTCTCTGTTTTGATAAAAAAAATCTTTGTGGTTTTGTTTATTGGGAATTCTCTTCTTTTTCTTCTAGCATTTCAATTTTTCAGATCTTGGGGACCTCTCCCCCAAGATCCATTTCAATATTTTAGATCTTGGGGGCCTGCTCCCAAGATCTGGATCATATATATCCCCCAATATATTATGTCATTTTTCCCTCAATATATATCCCCCAATATGAACCCACGTGATATGGTATTGCTCCCCCAGTGAAGCTCCCGTGATTTAAACACAGTTTATGGACCATTCAAGTGTGTGTAATTTTGGATTGAGATCATTGGAGACTTTTGAGATAATTTGAAGAATAATTTCTATTGTTCTATTTCTTGTTCATGATGTGGATGATTTATTAAGTTATTTGTAGTTGAAGAGTTCTTCAGGTGTAAAATGCAAGGTTGGAGGCCCCCCATACCAAGCTAAGTACACTTTGGTTAAATTTTGTATAAATTAGCATAGTTTTGATTCGATATTTCTTGTTTCAGTTTTATGATTTAGTTACTTAGATGTGTTATGCTTTTTGGATGGTTTTGGTTTAAAATCTAATTTGTATATAAAAGGTCAACCAAGGATTTAAGTTAATTCTCTTTCTATCAAATTATGAATCACAATTAAAAATCATCCTCTTGCATTTCTTGAATTCCAGTTTACAATTTGATGCAATGGTAATGTTGTTGGAGTAGAACTGTGAGGAAGGACAATGAGGACCTCCTAAGTTAGGAGCCTCTTCTCTTTCTTTCTACACATCACAAACCGCTACTCTTTAGTTTTTCTCCTTGAGGACAATATTGTGGGGAAAGACAACCAGAACCTCCTAAGTTAGGAGCCTCTTTCTTTTCTTACTGCATCTTGAATTAGAGACTTTTTAGTTTCTTTAATCTTAGAACTTATTTGTAATATTCATTTCCTTTCAATTTTGAGCCTTGTCTTCCGAAATTGACTTTACCTGAAATCCATATACTTTGGACGTGCTTCCAAGTCTACAAACCCAGATTGACAAGTAAAACACATGTGTTAGTTTACTTATTAAATTGACCTAACATGGCTACTACCCTCTCATCATGGGGATGACTTATCTTTTTAGAAGTAATAGACAACACATGTTCCTTCTTGTGCTATGAGGTTGAAGGTTCATTGTGTGTTTGGAGGTTCCATATGCCCTCATTGTCATGAGTATGTTCATTCTCTTTTGTTATACACTGAGATTACGATTGAGGGTTGACTAAGACCTTCCCCAAACCTTTGTGTACCACTTCCACAGTGTTGGAAGTTGTAACTAGTAAAGGTCTTCATAACTTTGATGATGTCATAACTTGATGTAATCATTTTATTGTCAAAAGAAAAGAAAAATAAAATATTTATTTTGTAAAAGAAAATTCATTATTCTAAATGGGTTTCTTTCCCATGGGTTTGGTCCTAAGTTCAAGCACCCATTGAGTGTTATAGGGTTTTAGTGTAAATTCAAAGTTAAGGTCATAATGAAGAAAACCCTTGAGGGCTAATGTTTCAATGTAAAATAAATTTATTTTATGTAAAAGTCATGTCTAGAAACCTCCAAGGATTGGGTCGACTAGCCATGGAAGTCGTCCTAGATGAGGCCCATGCACGCACGTGACATGTTATATAAAGAGGAGCCTCTGTCCAACATAAGATACACATGAGTAATTCATTTTTCTCTTAAGTGATCTGAGGCAAAAGTAGAGGTGAGAAGAAAAGGAAGGCAACTAACCAAGAAGGGTTTCTTTCTCTTAGACAAATTTCTCGCATGCCTACTCTCACGTGCGAGTTCCTCAAATATGAAGGTGAAGAATGTTTTATTGGTGGCTGACCTGATCCTTGGTTTGGTGAGTTGGTCTTGATTAGTGTTCTTGGGAGTCTTGATTGGAATTCTATAAAAATAATTTCATTGGGTTTTCCCCATTTGGAGGGGGTTTTCCCTAGCTTGGAGCCTATCTCTGGTGTTCTCTTGTTGTTTTGTGATCTTCTATGTTTGGAATTTATTTGATGATGAAAATAACACAATAATGATGATAATGAAGTAATAATATGTCACAAATAAATGTCATTGTTTAAGAGAAATCATGTAATTAACTTACCCTAATGAAAGCCCTAGATTTCTCAACATGGTTTTAGAGAAAGTTTCGATGACTTATGGGTATATAGAGGGTCACATCAAGGATTCAAGGTGTCAAATAAGAAGATATATTTTGATGGAGCTTCTGAGAAAAGAAGTTTGCAATTCTGGGCACATTTTTTAGCCCTATCCATAGAAGTAAGACCAAAGACTTCACAAGGAAGGGTGAAGCTCTATTCTTTAGGTCTGAAAAGCTAATCTTCAAGGTAAAGGAAGACCAAATCCATCATCATAAGGATTGGCGTTCTAGGAACTTTATTTAAGTTTTGAAGGGTTGATCCTATAGCTCAAGGAAGGTTGATTCCATCTAGCAAAAGATCAAAGTCATGGGGACGTTTTTCATGGTTTGAAATCATTGCTATAGGAATCCAAAATCTCTATGCTACCTTAGATCCAAAATTTTCTGAGTATGGATATTAGTTCTTTTGGAAAAATCCCTAATATCAAGTTCACTTAATTTTTTCCACCTTAAAAGGAGGAGCGGAGACTCCCATTGCAAAGTTATGGGAATAAATATACATATTGAGAAACCTAACCTCAAGCTACAATCATTTGAAGAAAGGAACCAAACCTCCTAACCAAGCATAAAACTATAATCACAACCATCCTATAACAAGGTTGGGACCCATTCTAAAAGGATTGTTTGAAAGGTTTTTCATCCATCTTCAACTTCACTACAGTCTCCTGAAAAGAGGAATTGAAAGTCATGGGCATAAGTATCCTTGGATAAGTGAAAAATGTATTCACTGTCACCTTGAAGGAAGGTCGAGACCTTTTCTACAAATCTATGCATTAAAATAACCGTGAAACAAATCAATTTAAGAAGCACAATCATGTACATTAGTATAAGATTCACAAGTTTGATAGAAAGGACGAGAACTTATCCTATACATACATAGAGAGGACAAGAACTTGTGATAGAAAGTAAACAATCGAGTAACATATATACAATTTTAGCTTGAGTAGTCACTTGAAAATTCGACCTTATGATGCCTAATCTGAATATTCAATTCAAAGTTTTGACATAGGATAAAGGATAGCCTTTGATGCCTTCTTGTGTAAAGTAAGAGCATACAGGTAAAGTGATCATCTTTCGAAGGAACAAACTCTATTGTCTCCCTCTTCATCTATTGAAAGGAAAATCCATCATCTTTAGTAGAAGAAGCTACAAGTATCCAGATAAGAGGATATCATCTTGTCAGAATCCTCTTGTATTAAGAAGAAAAGGCATATAGTTCCAAGCTTCAAGCAGTGGAATGAGATTCTCATTCACCAGTAATTATATGACAAGCCTTTGGCATATTATCTTTATCTCAAAAGTGGCTTGATACCATAGTAGCACCTACAGTAAGAACATCCTGAATGATGTTAAAGATAAAAGTTGCAAGTACAAAGTATTCACTCTTGGAAAGCAGCTAGAAGAGCATGGCATCTGGCAACAAGTCCTATAAAAACCTATGTTCACCAAGTCACAAAGGTAATCATGAAGTATGTGTGGTATATTTATTAAGGGTCTAACAAGAAATGACTTAGGGTTAATTACTTATTTGGTTCTAGGGTATGTAGTTGTTTTAATATCTAGGATTGTAATCCTTAGATGGTTCATGAGAAACCCCAGTGATGAGAAACCTTGATCCTAATTTACTTGTTCCCTATAGGTTTGTAAGTAGTCTAGGGCATATAATAAACCCTAGTGCGAAATGAAGAGGAGGATAATCTGATTTTTCTAAGATCTAGGGTTTGTACTTAGAAACCCTAGGATTCCTTCATTGTTGCATGGAAACCCTAGATTGACAATTTGACATCATGCTTTTGGTATCATATACTTTGCTTGGTTATATTTTTCAATGAGTATTGCAGGTACAACGTGAAGAAAGCAAAGAAAGAAGTATGGCTAAGTAAACAATATTTTCTTGTTTGACAAGCATGATGGAAGATGGCAACTATATGGACCCTGAAGATGGTAATCAAGTTGGACCCTTGGGCACTCTGATGTATTGATGCCTAGCTGAGAAGGTCTTCATGAGGAACTAATTAATGAAAGGAAAGGATTAATAGCCGCATACAAAAAGGACTCGTTGAACATAAACTAGATGCATGTTATAATAGTCATATAGCTAGTATGAAGTCCATGATGCAAAAGGATCACTCAAGGATCCTCCTTGGTGATGTCATGGAGTGATTTCTTCATCTTGAGAAGAATGACCATGATATTATCACAATTATTGTTTACTCTCTCTATCTTGAAGAAAGGAATCTTAGGAAGCTTGCTAGTAAAATTGTAACATGATGAGATCTCATCTTGAAGGTGAGGAATAATTTGTAGAAGTCTAGATGACCGGCTAAAAGAATGCATGCATTGGGATTCGTCTATTAGATCATGTCTTTAGTTTGTAGGAAACACATGTTGCTGGATATTTACTTGG
The DNA here is from genome assembly GCA_031772625.1 of Pinus tabuliformis. Lineage (NCBI taxonomy): Eukaryota > Viridiplantae > Streptophyta > Pinopsida > Pinales > Pinaceae > Pinus > Pinus tabuliformis. Next base: position 88,440,181 of record CM062819.1, on the reverse strand, counting down.
CTTCATTGATATGTTTTGAACTCTTCCGAGTGAAGACATGATGCTCATAGAAAACCATCCTATATGATCTCGTGATAAGTGTTGGCATTATGGCTAATGTGTTATCCTTGATGGAAACCTATTTGACAAAGATGTACTTGATGTCAACATGGCTACAATATGATGATTGTGGAACTAATGAAGATATTAGGAATATTGGTACAATTGTTACAGAGGATATGGATAGAGATATGGTAGTTCAACTACAGATGGATGACTTTGAAAATCATATGTGGTTCCTATGAAGAAGGGTTACATACATATGTAGGTCCCGTGAGCAAAATTCGCGTACATGTTCTTCTACTTCTTCCACATCCTTAGGAAAATCCTTCGTAGGTAAAGCATGTCAGAGGTGATCGTGCATATTATATATGGATCATCAACAAGGAATCTCGACATAGTCAATCTCCTCACAAAGAATCACTTCCAACCTATATACAAGTTCCTTCCAATAGCCCATCTCCCAAGTTCATTTCCACACAATTCTTAGCTAAAAATGTATTGTCTAGAGAGCTTGTTTTATCATTCATATTCAACGCCGTATCTAACCTATATATCAGTTCCTTTAGGTAGCTCATATCCCAACACATATATAAGTTCCTTCAAGTAGCTCATCTCCTAATCTATATATAAGTTCGTTCAAGTAGCCCCATCTCCCAAGTTTATTTCCACACATTGAGCTTAGCTAAAATAGCCTTTTCCAAGGAGGATTTTTTCTCATTCATATTCAACATTCTACTCCACTGGTTGCGTATCAAAGTCAAGGTTATTTGTGTCTACAACTCCTAATGAAGATAATGTAACTTCACCCAAATCTGTTGTATGCCATCCCAGGGGAGTCAAGATTTTGAGGGATAGGGTAATGTTGTCTCAATGCGATTTCCTTGCTAGCATGTTGTCATGGTCTCTCTCACACTGAAGGACAAAGTTAATCCAACCATATATAATAAATGGAAGATAAGAGCATTGCCAGGTTGTTTTTTTCCATAACTTCTCAACTACATTCTAATAGACTTTTCAAAAATATGTCTATCATGTAACTTGCTTATCAATATCGTCCCTTGATAGAGTTGAACCTGTAACCTGTTTTGTAACTATTTTCTAACCCAAAATCAACTTCATGCCTTCTTTTCACAATTTAACACACTTGGGTTCCACCTCCTCTTAATTGCTTCTATCTCATTCCTAGAGATCCCCTAGCTAGCTCAATCGCATTAAGATATTTTCAAAGCTCAAAGCATTAGAGAGAACTAATCCTTCACCACCTATCTCAGATATTTCAGCAGAGTTTGGGTCTTCCACCTTGGAAGGGATAGGGGAAGCTTTGACGTCTATCTGGGCTAAAATGACAAAGGAGTAATTCCTACCACCTCATCATTTTCCATTATTTCCACCTTGGCCAAAGACTTCTTTTTGCCAAAGATGTTAAGTTGCTCTCAGATAAGACAAGGCCCATTAACATGGTTAATCCCTTCATCTCTACCAAGGTGCATATATGAGAACCCAAATAGCTCCCTTTGTAGTACTTTTTTGCCCAAGCTCTTGCAAAATGAATTTCCTTGGGCTAAAATTGGTTTATGTGTTAATGTTGGGAAGTATAGAATTTAGTTGATGGCTTGAACATTATTGTCCAAGTGCAAGTGTTAAAGAGAATGTAGCCAACAACTTTTGGATTAATCATGTGCCGATTCATGATAAATTGAATGTTCATTGCGACACAATGTATTGAATCCCTCTCTCTTCGCCACAATGGTCCTATGCATGTTGATAATGTGAGATTAATTTCAAATTTGTGAGTTGTTCATGAATTGTATAATAGACATATGTGGTGGCAATATTCTTCCTTCGGGGTGAAAGTCCTAAGAGCTCAACATTGTCAACATGAAATAAGAATATTTGCTTGTTTTGATTTTAGAACATGTTGAAATGTTTCAGCAGGGGTTAGAGCAATTCATTCCTCTGACAGCCCCACATGCAAAAAAATGTAACTAATGGCCCCAGCGTTGTCCATTTTGTCCCCTACTTCACTCAACCTTTTCCTAAAATATTGCTTCTCCTTACTAAAGCACTCTGATTCTCACATACAAGTATTAATATCCCAATTCTCCAATTATGGAAATTGTGGTCCAATATCACTCAACCTTTTCCTAAAATATTGCTTCTCCTTACTAAAGCACTCTGATTCTCACATACAAGTATTAATATCCCAATTCTCCAATTATGGAAATTGTGGTCCAGTATAAATACTTGAATGAACATTTAATCAAGACATAGGACATTTCTATATAATAAAATTTAAATGTGTCAGATTTTAATGTAACAAGTATCAATTTGTTAATGAACAATAATTTTCAATAATATCTAATTTAATATTTATAAATAATTAAACTTTAAATCATAATTAATGAGATTATTATTTATATAAATAACATCAATGTAAACAATAAAAGAGTGAAATCGAACCAGATTTGGTTGATTGAGAGAATTATCAGGCTGCAGTCTTCTTTATCACCATTTGAAAGGAAACAAAGTAACAGGTTTTTTTTTCACGCTAAGCATCCTGTGCCCTTCGCCGCAAGAGATAGAATAAATTGTCGACAAACTTCAGTTAGTAATGAAGCCATTCAGTTTCACTTTCGTTACAAGTATTCGGGAGATGCACAATTGAGCTTTACAGTTTGCAACGTAGAACAAACTTTCCTTTTGCCATAGTAATAAAAGGGTATTTTAATAGCCGAATTCCTTAGTGACGAGAGGCAAATGCGGTGAGCGTGGATCGAACACGCGACCTTCAGATCTTCAGTCTGACGCTCTCCCAACTGAGCTATCCCCGCACATGGGGTCTTAAATGCATCATTTTAACTAGTCCTCACACATGGAATCACAGAGAAATTATAGTGTTGCAGACAATAAACCGATATGCGTACGGACAAAACGGCTGTAGGAAAAATAGGGCAATGGAGATGCTGGGTATCGAACCTCCTATCTCTTCCACGCATTTGAGTTAAATCACTGTGGTATGACCGACAGCCTATTCTAACATCAACATCTGTTATCAGTCCCTGCGGATTCTTAGTCCAATGCAACATGTATCCTCTTACCTACAATCAATTAGAATCAATGCATCATGTACGCTGTTACCTGAACGAAGCAGGGTAGTAGCCAGAGACAAGCTGCGAATTCAAATATACTCACAGTGAACCATACCTCTTCTACTGTCCCTGCAAGGATTTAGAATTTTTTTGCCATTCCAGCTGAGATGATCGTGAGAAGAAAGGCTAGCTAGGTGATCGTCCTCGAAATGATTAAAAAACATCATGGATACATGTGGGAGGGCCACTTTCCTTACCACTTCATCTCCATAACATGACATATGCCCTTAACATTGCATCATGTCTATATGGGGCATATATGGTTGTGTCAGGTGTACTATGTCAAATTAGACTGGTGGAAGCCACAACCTAGTGAGTTAGTTCAACCCATACAAATGTGGCTATAACCTTCCAGACATCTCGAACCCATGACCTGCAATGCCTATATTGTGCCAAAAATTGCAGGGATTCTGAATAATGCATATGGAACCTACAACCATCTCGAACCCATGACCTGCAATACCTATATTGTGCCAAAAATTGAACGGATTCTGAATAATGCATATGGATCCTACAACCATCTCGAACCCATGACCTACAATGCCTATATTGTGCCAAAAATTGCAGGGATTCTGAATAATGCAGATGGATCCTACAACCAAGGCCCATACTTGCAATGTATAAATACTACAATAGCATAACGAGTTCCAGGCCCAAGTAGGAGTCCAATAGAGGGGCTTTCAGGCGAATTGCTACTACTACACACGCGTCTTAGAGGCTTATCCCTTCTGCCTCTGAGGACCGGGCTCTAGAGGGGAACTCTCCCACCTTAAGGAGTGGGCTCGAGAGAGCCAGCTAGGATTTCGGTAATAAGGGGTCTTCTCTTAATCTAAAGGCTCCAGAGTCGGTGTATAAGGTGCCTTCTTGGATGCCTTACTGTGATTTCTTTGTTTAAAAAAAACAAGTGTAATAAATTATTTGCAGTTTTGCTCAACAAAGGAATTAATCTATTTTAAGTATTTTTTATTTTTATTTTTATTTTGAGGCTTTTCTATAATGACAAAAGCTCTGCATAAATTTATTGGTGGATCCAACAATCTAATGTCTGCTTTAGTTAGTAGTACACACTGACTTTTATTTGAAAGACATTTTTGTATGGTTAATATGACATTTTCTTGGCAATACACAAAATGTGGAATATTCAAGAATCCAAGGATGTAGATAGACTTGCTAGAGAGAAAACATATCGATTTAACCTTTGTTTTTGAAAGATGTAACCACAAATCAATAAGTTTGGTCTTAGTTTACATTGAACTTGTCAATTTTTAAGATTAAATTTATATCAAGGAAAGCACTGGGAGTATTTTAATGGAAAATCAAGCTCCTCTCTTAGATCGCAGGTTGGCTTCCTTTTGGTTGAACTAGAGATAAGTTTGATCTTCATGATCTCATGTAACATGCTTGTTTTTTAAAAGAAATACGGAAAAATGAGGATCTAAGGATATATTGGATGGGGTTTCAAAGACTCATGATGCTATCTAGTAAGCAGTAGTTAGATAGAATTGTTTTATTATCTTTCTCACATCAAAGCACTGTCTTATTTTCTAGTTCTCTGTTATTTTCTACTTATTGTACCATATTGTGTAGTTTTGGTGTAGTATTTGCTAAAGTGCTAGATTAACTTTGTACTAGAAAATATCTGCACCATAATTTTTAGTGCACTTGGAATGAACTACATTATCATTTGGATACATCGACATTAGGTTTATGGTATGTGTATTATAGAAGGAATAAGCTACCAACTTCCCACCAAGTACACTACAAAAATATGTTACATTTTTCAAAGTTGTCAAAAGGCTTGAGATTAGTTTGGACTTAAATTCCACAACAATGCACTGCGATCCCTCGTAAAATCATCCCTATATGACATTATGACATGCCTGAGAACTAAAAGTTTACTTTTAATGTACAAACAAATTTATATTTCATAGGAAAACCCAGTTCAATAGTTCACGAGGCAAGTCATAGCCTGAGTTGTTCACTTATTGTTTTCCCTGGACGAGAAATTTGAGATTATCACATAGAATGAATTTAGGACCTTTAGGCAACACTATTCAGCTCATCCTAAGTCCTCCCTTATGCAATAATTCAAGAAACAACTTTCCTGTGCATTTTGTTGCAATTATATAGTGACGAGTATTTGGGTGTCCATTTTATACAGCTATGAGAGGGAAGTGCTCTAGAAACACTTTGTGGACAAGCTTTTTGAGCAAGACAACTCCATATTCTTGGGATCTATATGCAATGGTCAATCATCATACTCACAGGCGCTGCACTTTTATTGTCCATTCGATGCCTTTTTGAAGAACCTATTGATGAGGCTCATCAATAGGTAAACTATATGGGTCACAATGCCACTCTCCAGCTTATTAAATTGACTTTTCTCACATTTATTTACATATTTTGTTATATTTTGCTTAGTGAGAAGAGTAAAGGTGAGTTACTATGTCATGTGGCCTAATGTGTGTTAAATGCAAGAATTGGAGCAGTTTTGGGTTGACTTAAGTGCAAGAACTCGGAGTAGGCAAGCAAGAGAGATTTTAGGAGTTGGTCTCCCTCCTTAACTCCTCAAATCATTCAAAGATTCCTCCACCATATCTCATCAGCTCGGTGTCACTAGCAGCCAAGCAAGCCGAGTCCATTGGCAGCCAAGCCAATGACAGTCAAGGGAGAGTTATTCTCGAGTTAGGGAGCCAAGCCTCCCTATTTTCTAGGGAGTTGTTGGTAGCTCCAGTTTTGTATAAATAAGAGAGCCAAGGGACACATTAGGATTTCAATTTTTTGTTATAGCCAAGAGGCCATTTGATATGAAAAATTGTGACTTTTATTGTTATGTTATACTTGAAATTTCTATGATAATGATAAATTCTACCTTGATCCAGCACTGAGTTGACTCAGAGAGTTGAAGCTCTTGGGTTAGAGCCCAACCCTAGCAAATGAAGTTCATCATTTTGTAGTTGTATTCTTAGCTTAGAATGATAGTTAGTTGTTGAAGTTTATTTATATTTTTTCTTATTAGCTTAACAATCACTTAAATTGTTGTTCAAATTTGTTTCCATTAGTTTAAAGAGGTAGATTAGTGTTGCAATTTAGTGGAAAAATTATACCAAAAAAAATGGTAACAATGGTCCCTATATCATCACCCTCATGGGATCATGACTAGACGACCCCATTCTCACAACCCCAAAAACATAGTTGTTTTTTTTATTATCATTGCATAGATTAGGTTTCATTCTTATCTAGGTCACTGTTTATGATTTCTTGGAAGTACCTGCAGTTGTTATCTTGTTTTCTTAAGTTTTTTGTAGCTTAAAAAACAGTCCATATCATAGATCTAGTCCTTAATAGTAGATAGATCAACTTCCTCAAATTGAATTCATCTTTTCTATGTGGACATGTAGTGATGCATAAATGAAAAGAGAAATGGGTTTTGTTGCAGGGATTCTTGATATGTAGGAAGGGACCCATTCAACCAGCTTCACCTAAGTCTACTCCACCTTCTGCCTAGGCCTACCATCCCATAGTCCAAACCTCTGTTTTTTAGCCACCGTGAGCATCCACCTTAGGAAAATCCAACCTCCTTGGAGTGTTGGGCTTAGCCTTGGACAATGTGCACCTTCCCTACACCTTCTACAATTGTCATACACCCCTCCAACACCTCATAGCAGTTCAGGACATCCTGTAGTAGTTTCCTGTAGAAATTATAGGATCTCCTAGAGCAGCCTATTTTGACCTTGTTTTGACTAGAAATAATAGGATAGCCTAGTATAGGAGTAGGTTAACCCCTCAACTTGGATTCCATGCCCATGAGTGCCACCTAGACCAGCCTTCCCATTCCTTTCCCTCCTGCAAGAACAAATAACATTGGCATTTATATTTATGAAGTTATCACTTAAAGACTCTTCTTCTTTGCAGATGTAAATGAGATAGTTAATGCATGCATGTATGAATTCTGAGATGATAGAGTAACTTTCCATTTCTAAGCAATCCTAATAGTTAGATGATCAATTGTAAGCTTAACATAGTTTCCTTTCTGCAAAGTGATTTGTGTCATTCCATAGCTAGATGATTTATGGCATTACATAACATTTACCATTTGGCAACTTTCATTTCCTGAATAGACAAGAATTTACTTTCTTGCATTAGAACTAGCTTTACATTCACTTTCAGTAGTTAGACTCCTTTTAGTCAATAGAGGACTGGTCTAGAACCCTAATGGTCAAGCGTCCCAATTGAGAAGTGACATGAGTAGAATGATGCATCTGATGTGTATAGAGCACTGTCACCTCCAAGTTTGTACGGAACCTTGGGTTAATAAAGTAAAGTTGGTAGTCCCAGGAGTTGCATCATCCTTGCTGCAATACTGAGGCTCATCACCTATATTCAAACTATTTGGCCAAACAACTGCCATTGCTCCTAAATCAGGCTTTTCTTAAAATAATGGTTTTTAATACAATCCCCCTTCACACAATAATTATTAATGTTTATTTTCATCAGTATGTTCCATACTCTTGTATAATAGGGATATCATGCCGCTACTATGCTACTCTGAAATATCACTAGGGTTTAATGGAAACTTCTTCAACAATGTCTTCGAATGTTAGAGTTGGGTTCATATTTCCTTCCAACTGTACAAACAGTTACAAATGAGCTTTTTCTTGGTATCTCTATTTGCACAAAAAGCTATATGAAACTTCAATAGAACTAGCTATATGAAACTTCAATAGAAATTTTTCAGGCAGAAAAATTACAATGAAAAAACAAATATCCAAATCTATACTCATCAAGGGTTTGACAAAATGCCACACTGAAAATAAGCCTGACATGGAGATTCAACCATTACCATTAATAAAAGGGTTGCCTTTACATTTCTGAAAATGCATGTTTGTTTTAAAACACTCTTGTTGCATCCAAATTAAATAATACCTATATGTCATTTTGTATAATACTGACATTTAAACAATTAAACTAGTATAACAATTTTTAATCTGCCACCATTCTTACGCAATTGAAGCCTATCAATTCAATTATATACCTCATATTTATAAGCATATGGATGTGCCTGTATTCAAAAGAGAAGCATCAACAATGTCGTGATGAGCTGGGTTTGTTTTTAAGTAGGAAAAATACATAGTTGACCATTCATTTGATTGATGAGATTCCCAAAGTGTTCAGTAAAGTGAGTAGAAGACAAAGTTTCCTGGACCATTCTTTTTTTCCATGCTTCTTGTTTCATGGACAAGTTACATCAAGATTAAGAGTTTTATAATCAATCTTGAGCAAAGATTTTGGATATTAGATTACATTTTCCAAAAACCAAAACTAAAACCAAAACCTTACACTAATGATCATTTTTTTCTTTATAACACAATCTAGGAGCTATTGCTCCTTTATTGATTTTATTTGTTCCTTCATCAGTCTATATATTGACCCTTTCTCTTGCTGCTCCTAATTTCACATCCTAATCCTGAAGGTTAAGGCTAAGGCATTTCCCTTAAGGGTTTGACTAATATCGTCTTCAACCCTGTATGTTCTGAATTGTTTAGTATAACAATAAAGGTCAAGGCAGGAGCAGATATGAAGCAATTAAGTATAATAATATATCTATGCCCCTGAGCACTAGATCATTGAAAGGTTGGTCAAAAAGCTCATTGGCATCCATTTAGAATAGTGCAACTGGATCAATTGGTTCAACTAGTGACCTCTTGCTTGAAGATGATAGTATTTCCCCCGCTTTGCCTTTGATGCTACTATTCTACCCCAGGAGGTATTTGATAGATATGAAAGTCTAAGGCTATGGTTCTTATCCAATGAATGAATCCAAAAACTAGTGATGTGTAAATGAAGCAAACAACTGCTCCTACTACACAATCTAAGGATCTATTGTGCCTTTATTAACTGTATCTATCCCTTCATCTCTCTTGCTGCTCCTAACTCACATCCTAATCCTGAAGGTTAAGGCTAAGGCAGTTCCCTTAGGGGTTTTACTTCTTCATTGTCTTCAACCATGTATGTTCTGAATTATTTAAGTATAACAGTAAAGGCAAAGGCATGAGCAGATCCGAAGAGAGCAGTTGCCGTTGGGGCGATTCATGTTTAGTACCTTCACATTTGGAGGATGGGTACTTTGGCTATGATATCCCTTTACCTAGTCTAGTATATTTGCCTTTGCTTGATACGTCTAGGAAGGCACCTCTTGTAAGGAACTTCAAGAGTTGATTGCTTTATATTTGTTGCATGACATAGCCCGTTTCCAGCTTTCTCAAAGCATCTTATATATGGTCCACGGGGAAAGGAAATATTGAACTAAATATTGAATTATTGATGCATGGAGAATAAAAGAGCTTTGAATGAAGCTACATAATGGAAAAGAAAGAAATAAAGAGAGACAAAAAGACATTAGAAGATCAATGATCCCAGGTAAACCCCAAGCGTTGTTGTCTTTCGAATAGGCAGAGATGCTTAGGTAGAGCTTCTCATTTGTCCCCCTCAGTGACTCACTCATCAATTTGGAATTGTTGTTCACTTCTGAATCACTAAAGCTATCCATCGGCCAAGAACTCCATTGGTCTAGAGAATTGGGGTGTGGGGGATAAGTAACAACTCTCTGACAGGACGAAAGGTAATATTCATTGATTAGGGAACGACAATTCACACTATGAACGCTAGTGAGATTAAAAACCTGGGACTTGTCAGCTTTAAAAGCATAGAGCGGATGTTTGAAGAAAACATTAATTTTTTTTAAGGAGGGTCTTGCTGCAGAATCTGACTAAGCATCATAAACACAATGGAAGATTTTTCTTTCGGTAGTTTGCCTGAGTGATCATGATGTCTTTACTCCTAATAAATCGATGGAACACTTGGTCTTAGACTTAATCTTAGTTGCTTTCACTTCAAAGTAATTTGTACTAATTTGATAATTTCTAAAATCAAGTTAATTTCTGAAACCAAATCATGAGCAGTTCCTTGTAATTTTTACAACGACAAGAATATTTGCATTGGATAATTTGTATTCTTGGAAACAAAATAATGTAGAGATGAATTTTGAATATATTCATCTAAACTAAAGAATACAAAATTGAGATGTAATCATATGCCCTGCTTGTAGTTGTGTAAAATTAACCACAAATTGATGACTATTTGGGATCAATATGCCTAACCAGTTTGAATTGTGTGCCTAAGAAGTAAATTCAGTCAATAAATTTCCGAATTCTTCTCTCGAATAGGTGCAATTCGACCACTCTTCTGATCATTCCAATATTAAAATTTAGAACCTCTCTGTCATCCTACATCCTACGAAGCAACCCTGAGACGATAAAGAATCCATACCATAAGGTTAGAATTTGAAAACCAAACTTGTTCTTCAAATTTCACATTTTGAAGAAGATTTTTATTAAAAAGTTTAATTGATTGTTTCTGGAAAATTCTTAACATATGTAAGAAATAAATTTACGTGTCAAACTCTACCACTTATAACCAACCATAACAAACAATTTACCCCTCCAATTATGTTTCTCATTCCTACCATTGATTCCAATATTCGAAGGTATGTTATTTCACTACATATTCATGAGTTGTAATCCTTAATTTTTAATGGTTTATAATTAATCTTGAAATTACACATTTGTTGATTCTAGTACTGTTTTACTAATTTTGGTGAGCACAAAAGCCATGCAATATATGTGTGTTCATGTATTCCAATAGATTTCCTATTCCCATTTTATTAAATCCAACTGCCTTTTTAGGATTGTGCAGCCATCCCTATGGGACCTATGCATCTTCCTTGTTTTAACAACAACTTATGCAAGCAAGAATTGGACTATGTCTTATGAGATGGATGCACTAAACCTTGTTTGAATCAGCGAGCATGCACTGAACCTTGTTTGGATCAGCGAGCAGTCCTGGAATATTATTTCCCAAAGCTATAGATTTCTCAACCAAGCTACACAAGTAACTAACTATTATCTTGTTTCTATCTTATGCTTCTAGATTGCAACATTCATTACAATTTATGCAGACTTTATGTTTGCAAACATCAAACCTATTGTTTGGGGTTTGGAAAGAGTTATTTGGCTGTACAATCCGGTGTTCTATTTTCCTTCGAATATATTGAAGTTTGTACAATCCGGTGTTCTATTTTCCTTCGAATATATTGAAGTTTGTTGTTAGTTATGCCCTAAGTGGCAAGGCTTAGGACAACCTTATTGAACGCAAGGTATGTATTCCCTTACATGTTAGTTGCTTTTATCTTCTAACGCTCCATGCAATTATTTGAACCTATTGGTGTTAAATGTGCAATGTGTTCACTGTCTTTTATCTCTTGCCTGCATAGTGCAATTATTTGAACCTACTGGGTGTTAAATGTGCAATGTGTTCACTATCTTTTATCTCTTGCCTGCATAGTGCCTTCACATCTAAGAAAGACTATGGTAAAGAGGAGTGTGAAGCCTAATGGGCTTATGCTCAGCATATATTTCATAGTCTTCATCCACCTAAAATGCATTTATTCAATGAAAAGAGCAACTACTAAGAGTTGTCGAACCTATTCTTGACATGTCATTACAATCTATTTGTTAAAGTTGCTCCAAGCTCCAAAATGAGCTCCATTATCTCAACTATTGTTTCATTGGAGTCCAGTAGGGTCTTTATTGGTGTAAACTCTCATACCATACAAATAGCGAAATAGGTCAAGTAGCCATAATAACACAATTAAAGATGGAGAATCCTCCTAACCTAGTAAGGAAATCCCATTGTGGCACTCACTGATTTGATTTAGGTCTGGATCTGTAAGTTGAATATGGTAAACCCTTAGTCGAATATGGTAAACCCTGGAAATTCCTTTATTTTTCTTTCAACCCTGTTTTTTGTGACATCGTGCTCTCTATGCAGCCCACATGTTCTTAGTGATTGGTAGGCCCTTTTTACGCCCATTGACTCTGTTATGAAACCAGCTCAAGAAAAGATAGAAAAGAAAGATCAACGCCTTAGAATTCAGCCTCTTCGAGGGGGAAACCTCCTTTACATTACATAAATGAACAATTCTTGGATGATACAAATGAAAAGACCTCCTTTCTATATATAGGAGTCTAAGGGGTTATAACATAATCAGAGCCGACATAACAATAATAATGTAAGGGCACAATAATAACAATAGTGGGCTTCTATGTGGCACAATAGTAACAATATGGGCACTACATGGGTACATCAATATAATAAGTGGGTTATACTAACAACAATAGGGGGTTACACTAGTAGTATAGGGGCCTAACATGCCCCTCTCCTTCAAAAAGCGTTGTCCTCAATGCTTGAGTAGTTCTTGATGCTTTTGTATAAAATTCTTGTCCTCCCATGTGGAATATTCAGCGGGTAAGTTCTTCCACTTGATGAAATACTCTGAAATTGATCGATTTCGTAGCTGTCGGGTTCTTGTTTCTATGTCTGCTCCAGGTTCCAATATGATTTTTCCTTCCTCTTCAATTTCTGACAATATTGCTTGAATTGCGATCTTTTGCAACTTTTGAATAAATGGCCATACTCCTTCGTCCTTCTTCCATTCATCCCTTGCTTCGTTTATCCAATTTGGTTGGATAATATAAATAGCAAAAAACAATGCTTCCACATCCCCAGCCTTGAAGAGTATTCTCATTCGGTAAGGTTGCCATTTTTTAAGTGCATGTAGTATTGCCAACATTTCCTTCTCATAAATAGCTTGCTTGAGATGTAGTAGTAAAAATACACAATCACCTACATCAAAACATTTTTCACTACGATGTTGATCTACCTGTTGTTTTGTTTGATTTTGCACTGAAGTGGCGTCATCCTTTAAAAGTTGGAGAACTTGCTGTTGATGCTCGATGTGATCTTTCTTTGCTTGAACCTTTTTCTTCTTGATATGTCCTTCTATCTTTTGAGGTGTGGTAATTTCTTCTTGTCCTTTACAAGATATGGTCAGATTCATTTCTTGATGCTCCATGTGATCTTTCACTTCTTGAACATTTTTCTTCTTGATGTGTCCTTCTATCTTGATAGTTTGAGGAGTGGTAATTTCATCCATTGAATTACAAGATATGGCTGGATTCATTTCTTCTTTCTCGATGTGATCTTTCACTACTTGCACCTTTTTCTTCTTGATATGTCCTTCTATCTTGAGAGTTTGAGGAGTGGTAATTCTTTCCAATGCTTTACAAGATATGGTCTGATTCATTTCTTCTTTCTCTGGGGTGGTGTCCTGGCGTATATCCTCTTCTTTTGATGTTTCTTGATCCTTTTCTTCCTCCTCTTCATATTCTATGTAAAATAATTTCTTCTCAGCACACCTATGACCTTTAGTGCATTTGCTATCACAATTGTAACAAAGCCCTTTTTCTCTTTTTTCTTCCAATTGTTGTGGTGTAACCCTTGTAGGTTGTGGACGGCTGGGAGAAACAACACTTCCATCTTTATAGTTGTGAGGGGTATGCTTCCTGGTTTCCATAATTTTGCTTTCCATTATGTCACAAAGCCCTTTTACTCTTTCCAATTGTTGTGGTGTTGATCTAAAGAAGGTGTTGCTCTTTATATCCTCATAATGTGCTATCATTTCCTCCGTGAAAATTGACCACGTAACAAGTTTTTTACGAGAACAAAGCCCTTCATACCATAAAAATTGATCTGGTTCTAAATATGAAGATGCAATACATACCTTTTGTAACAGTTTTACACCATGTAGATCAAAATATTGCTCCATTTGAAGTATCCAATTTACCGGATCCTTGCCATCAAACTTCCTCATCTTGCTTTTTCTTGATTTTAGGAGCTCGACCTTGAAACGACTGTAACTCTGTACTTTTCAATCACCTAGTTCTGAATTTGTGACCTGCAGTAGCCCTCTGTGTCCTCTTTCCAATGCCACAAGTTTGACCCAAATTGGATTCTCCAAGGAAGAGTTATGTGAAATCTCCCACAATGACTTGATTATAGACTAGTTCAGTAGAGCGAACTTGTACGACGTGCCACGAGTCCCTGTTTCGACCTTTGGATTTGAAAAACACCCAAAAGAAACTACAGTCTGTCCTCTTTCTGCACCTTCTTACAAAACTTCAATCCGATGCCCAGAGAGAAAGTTATGACGATTTTCCAAGGTCACCTGTTTTGAATGTAATTCAGGAGTCTGCAAAAAGACCAAATTCCTCAGATCATAGCTCCGCAAATATCGCGCGAAAAGCTCTGAAATTCAGACCCAAGGTTCATCGCGATTTCTTCTCAAATGGGTTTTTTCTGTGACTTCTGAAACGTCACAGAAAAAAAGTTATAGCGAAAATGCCACGATGCCCTGTTTGGAGCAGCGAAACCCTAGAATCCAAAGCTCTGATACCAAATGTTATGAAACCAGCTCAAGAAAAGATAGAAAAGAAAGATCAACGCCTTAGAATTCAGCCTCTTCGAGGGGGCAACCTCCTTTACATTACATAAATGAACAATTCTTGGATGATACAAATGAAAATACCTCCTTTCTATATATAGGAGTCTAAGTGGTCCCAATACAATCAAAGCCTACATAACAATAATATTGTAGGGCACAACAGTAACAATGGTGGGCTTCTATGTGGCATAATAGTAACAATATGGGCACTACATGGGTACATCAATATAATAAGTGGGTTATACTAATAACAATAAGGGGTTACACTAGTAGTATAGGGGCCTAACAGACTCTAGTGTACCTTTGTTTTGTATGTGTTTGTGTTGCAGATAACCAGGGAACTGGACAGTCCTGAACTGAACTATAGGGTAGTTAAATAGATTTTGAGCGTACTGTGGAGGCTTACATGCATGCTCACATTCAAGACAATTTAAAGCAACTTACCTTACTAATAGGCTTGCTCATAGAGCTGGCAATGAGAAGGTGATTCATAAAGGTTATCTGTAAATCTCATTATCCATTTTCTAAGCATGATGATTTTGAACCAAATCTGGGCAGGGTATCACTGCACATTAGAGAGGACCTTGCTACAATATCTCTTCCACATATAAGAGACTATGTGTACCTACTGTCATTATTGTCCTCAGTCAATCCTAACACCAAGACCAAGAAAATTAGAAAATTATTGTCTTTAGTCCATGTGTTGGCACCTTCAAGATGAAGAATTGGTGGTCAAATCTAATAGTAAAAAAAATAACCAAGTCACAACTATGTTTTCTATGGTTGTTTCTAGTTCAAAATTATTTTCTACATGCTAATCCTTTTCTTCAAGTTCAAGTTCCCGCCCAAGGCAGGGACTTGTTGTCGTGCAATGTTTCTTGTTTTAATGAATTCATTTATGTAATGATATAATAACTTCAAGTGGTTTGATCCGAAAAGTAAACATACTGGGTCACATATATTATTAGTCCCTGCCATGAGTGACACAGACCCAAGTAACAACATGTTGTTTGTCTTAATGTTTGCACACCTTTCAGAGGCTGAATGAACTCTAATATAGGGGTTTTGTCTAGGTTTGAAACTTAGTTTACTTGTCTAGCGTGGTTTGTGGGAAGTTTCACTAGGCTTAGGAGTATAGTGGCAATCCCACTAACTCAATCCCAAGTCTCATCAACAATAGGAAACATGTCTACGAATTCTCTTGACTTAAAAAAAATGTTTACACGCTCCTCCATACCTTTATTTCCTCGAAAATTTTCAAGTGTTAACCTAATATTAAAGTGTACATTTTTTCCCACAGATGAAACATTGATAACATTTCATGTTTTAGCACTCATATGCTTTGAATTCTTATTTTACCTTGTTGATTATTTTTTGTTTTTATCATTTGTACACTACGAATTCTTATTTGACCTCGTAGAGAGGTATTTTTAATTTATCGATGTTTTTCTTGGCTAGGATTAAATTTAAGATTTATTTATTTTTTCTAGAGGAATTAGCAATTAGGCCTTGCACTCATGTGACACAAGGTCAATTCCAACCACTATCTCTATAACACTTAAATAAAACTACATGTGCCTAACACATGGATCATTGGTTAAATTTGGGGGATTTGAGCTTTGGATCGCATACTTTACATAATACTCCATAACATGGTTATCAACAATTCAACTGCCAAAAAACAATAATAATAATCTATTTCCAAACTTGTGATTTATGATATAAAATTTAGAGATGAATTAATGTTATTTTTTGAGTTGTTATAAATAGAATTAGTTCTTTAACATTTTTGTTTAAATGTTTTTTTCATACCATGAATTAAAACGTTGGTAATATAGATGAGAGCACATGTACACAAATGGATTCTTATATGACACAAAGTTTGTTACATGTTTTTGTTTACATGGTGGCTACTAGGTTTGGTAGAGGAGGAACCCTTACTATCCTCAAAGGAATGGAAAAATGGACCTTACCATCTGTAACCAACCTCCCACCTTCTTGTCCTCTCTTGAGCTGCAAAATGTGTTACCTATTTTCTTTAACCTAATCCCAATGTATGATATGAATATGGGGTTACAAATTTCCTCCTATCTCAAGGTTTGTAGAATTGAATTCTATACCACCATCAAGTTCAACTCGTCGAGAGATTTCTAGCAATATTTTACCTCAATCCAAATCCCAAATCAAAAGTTTTTCTCACTCAAAAGTTGGCCTAGTAAAAAGATCAACGTATCTTAGTGTCCATGTGGCCCTTGTCCTACTCATACAACATTGCCACGTCTTCACTGGGTGGGTCTACAGGGTGACCATGCTATGGCAAGTTGATAACACAATGCACATATTGTTTATATGATAAAACTAGCGATAAAGACCCATTTTCGAGGTGGGAGTTGTTAGCACTTCGTAAATCCTCCAAGCTGAGGAGAGGAACCCAAAGGTAACCACAAACCATTTTAAAATTGGAATCTATCCCTTCTAGTTTCAGAGAGGGCTCTCTCTATATTAATCTACAATCTTAGGTCTTAGGCTAGGTATTAAGATCATAGAGGAATATGTTTAAAAATTTGATGGAAGGGAAGAGAGAAAATCGATTGGATATGGAGTCATATGAAGCTAATGATTTTCAGTGATATGATGGGGAAAATTAGGAATCCTTAGATAGGGGAAATGTAGGAAATCCTTATGGTGTTTCTTGACAAATTTCGTTGTAGAGAGGTGAGTAGAGGAGTAGTGGAATTGATAACATCTAAAGCATCTAGTTGAGGATGAATTTTAGATATCACAATAGAGGAAAAACACTAAATGTTTAGTTAGCTATAATAGAGCACTTAACAGTGAATTCTAAAACAAATTCTTGCTTAACTAAACATGAAGACATAACAAATCAAGCATGATTATAACAAGAGAGAAATAATATACATAGGAGAGAACATCACCATAATAAATTGACACATGAATCCCTGTAAAAGTAGACTTCAACCTTCATCATTCACTGAAACTTAATGAAAATGTACAATGCACAGTTTCTTCTCTATCAAACCCTAACCAACCAACCCTTTTCTCGTAGAAATTTAAAAAATATATAGAAAAAACTCTTTCCCAAGCTAAGGAGGTTGAGTTCAACCATTTTCCCAAATATAGAATCAGTTACACTAAAATTTAGCATTGCTTGCTAGGAAATAGGGATGAAATTTATGGAAAATTGGGATCAAAGACTAGATCTTATCTCTCGAATCATGATAGTTGTTACAAAACCGAAGGAGATTTGTTTATATGATCTTGTTCTTGAGATAAACCTCTCGTTTTTCAAAAATTATTCTCCAACTCCTCGGAATCCGCACCCACGGATCATGCCTAAAACAAGAATGCCAAAATATGCAAAATATGTTGTAAATATTCATTTGAATCTTCCAATCTATGACACCTGTGAATAAAATCAAGGCGGTTTTGGTTATTTAGATTGTGTGTGACAAACAACTCTTTCGGTTTGTCAAAATTCATCTCCATTTGGTTAGAATCTGATTTTGAAGTTAACTGCTAAAACAATAAAAGAACACAGCAAATCCCCTAGAGCCAAAACGCAATGAGCTTCCTTTTCATACTATAATCAATGCTCAAATTATGAATCTTCAAGAAACTTAAGGACACTTTTCATAACCATGGGAAACAATTTCATGAGGTTTGGATTCGAATTTCAAGGTCAAATTGTTGACTTTATGGAAGTGCAACACATTTGTTGCACTACTTCCTTCTTCAGCAAAAATGCGGCAAGTTCATGATTTGCAAGCTTTTTATCACTTCCTAGGCTTCTGAATGAGTCACGCATATGGAAGATAACCTGTAAAACATGAAATACTTATTGGATAATATATGTTTATTCTTTAAACCCCCATCCTTGAAAAACATCACCTACAGCAAAAGAGCAGCGACTGAGCGCAACAAATTTTCACCTACATAGGTTTAACTAAGTGTTGGGGTCTCTGACCAAGGAAAACAGTTTTTTGATAATGTTGAAAACCTTAAAAACCTTTTTGAGACTTCATATGTAATAAATAATGCCAACATCCTGGCCCTCTATCAAATTTTAATGTTTTGGCAGTAGCGTAACAACTTTGGAGAAGTGCAACAACAACTTGTGGTGACAACAATATGATGCAATATTTGATTTGATCTTGCAACTGACTCAAAAAGACACCATTGATTTCCTTCAATTATGAATAACAACCCACTACTATCTATCACTCATGACTTGGATTACACATTACCCTATACTTATTAAACCTAAACCCTTTAATACTTTGGCAACTTCATTTTTATTTACCAATCAAACTTTACTATATCTTATTTACACCAAGTCTTGATCTCTATGAGATCATAGTAGCATTTTAAAATTTGACCAAAAAATAATAAAAAGACTAAGCTTGACTTTGACTATTATAACATAGGACACTAACAAGACCCACTGGTCCACGTCATCTCTACTTCTCATCATCATGTTTTCTCAATTTCTCCTTTAATCCAACCTTAATTGAAAATGATTAATATCTACCACTCACGATGGAGCCCACTATTCCACATCAATATTGGAATCTCAACATTGAGTTCCCTCGGCTTCCCCTCTCCTCCAACCTCAATTGAAAATGCCCGAGACCTAAAGGCCTAAGGTTCACCACCTACGGTGGAGCCTATTCACTTGCTTCATCTCAACATTAGATCCATGAATATCCCCGTGCATTATTGTTTTATGGTCGATGGTTGATGGTTAATATCGACATCAAGTATCTCGACATATTGGTTCTTACAGCTTCCTTGAGGTTTGAAAACCCAATGGCAGCGTTTTGGTACTCATGGTTCCACTTTGATCCCACTCTCTTCCCTTCATTCATTTGTTTTTTGGCCTATTTCCACTGTTATTCTCCTCATGGGAACTCACTTACTTGTTCCAAGGCCTAGTGGAGAGGTTCCACTAAGCTGGGTTCCACCATCACCTCAACCTTCCTTTGCTTTGTGCACATATGTTATATAGAATCTATGATCGACTGGTCGATGATCGAAGGCTAGTGTGGGGACGGCATGGCATAGTTTCACAGGGACGAAGTTCCATTAGCAATCCCTCATTGTCGTCTTTTCCTATGAGGGTGGTATTATGCCAAATCGTCCTAGAGGTTCCATCAACCGATCTAATGCCACACAAATCACTCCAATTCTACTAATCCCTCACAAAATGTTATACATGCTCAGAGGAAGATGTATAGTAACTCTGTTGGGTGCAAGCTTGCAAGTATCAATAACATTACAAGGGGTATTGTATACCCTGTAGGTTTTAACCCTCTACAGAAATTACCTGCAATTGAATTCTTAAAAACAGAAAATATACAATGGCAAGAAACTCAAAACAAATACACAAAGATTTTCCCCTGGATCCCAAAACCGGGACTACCAGATTGATTTTTCATTATATTCCTTTCAATGTTACAACACATATATTTATGTGTCAAAGCATTCATAAACCCCAATCCATTAACCCGTGATTAGAACATAACCATAGTTCCCTTGACCGGATCTACAAAATACCATGGGCAGAAAACCATCATCCCCAAAATCATGTGCGAAACCGATGCACAAAACCATAGGTAGGTTCTCCCACCTAATATAGGGTCCAAAAAAAAAATTCAAGGCGCTACCTTGGACCTCATTCAAGGGGGCTACTACCCGCCCCAGTCGGGAGGTTCCCGCCCCCCCACCCCGTGCAATGAAGGGGGGCTACCGCCCCCCCTTGTTGGGGGGTTTGAGAGGGGGCTAGTCACGGAAAGAATATAACACACACCCAACATACCCTTTGGTAAACTTTATAAGTCATCTGAGTAAATGAGCTATTACATTCTCAAGCATGACATGCAAATAAATGAACATAGTCACACAATTTATCACATCAACCATGGATGAGGTATTGGATAGCATAGTCCATACTTTCATTAAATTCATAAAATATAAGAGCTCGTGCAAATCATGAGCATAACAATGATTTTCACCATTCAAGAATTCTATAAAATTCATAAATATACGAAATTTCGTTCATGCTCATGAATAATATTGAAATCAACCTCAAATAGGTTAGCTTGGAATTTTTTATGTAACTTATTTTTTGGGACTTTTCATACTATGAAATTTCAAAGACCAAAGGAAACATACATAAGCACCTTAGGTGAATATTTTAGAATCATATTTGAAAATTGGATACACAACATATTGTACAAGTTCATTTGTAGGAAGGGGCCAAAAATAACAAGTTTTGGGAGAAGCATACCTAGTGAAGGCAGAAAGAGAAAGAAAACCTAATAAAGGAAGAGGAAGCTAGAAAATTTGGTGAAGATAGAAGTACTAAGAAAACTAATTGAAGTAGGTTGGTGTCTACAAATATTTTTAGAGATGGAGATTGGTATCTCCAATAGGTTGGTGCCTATGAATATTTGCAATGGTGGAGATTGACGTCTCTAGTAGATTGGTGCCTACAGATATTTGTAGAAGTGGGGATTGTATCTCCAATAGGTTGTTTCCTATAAATATTTGTAATAATAGGTTGGTGTCCATAAAGATAAGTTTGTTGGTTTTCTCCTGAAAGGGTTTTTATGTAAATCATGTGTTCCTTGTTATACAACTTAACATATCTCATATGTGATTATTTTCTTATGGCTCATGAATGTTTCAATAAGTAAAAATTGTCTTATATTGATTCACACCCCCTACCCCCCTCAGTGTAAGTGTGTGCTCAATCATTGGTTTCCGAGTTGGTTCTTTTGAAAGAAGTCTAATCACTAGGAGGTAGATTTTGTAAGCACACATGGGAAATCAAGAAGGGTTCTCCACAAACAGAGCCACATTGTTTGACAGAACAACCTATGCATTAGGGAATATAATGATGCAAAATTATCTAATATCTCTTGGGTTTGATATTTGACAATCAGTTGTAACTAGTTATACAACCCCAAAAACTCCTCCAATATATACATGTGGGAAGAACACAAGTGAACATAATGCAAAAGCCATGAATGTTATCTTGTGTAGTCTATCAGAATTAGAATTTGTCAAGGTGATGCATTGTGAATCGACAAACTTCAAAACATCTATGAAAACAATAACAAGATAAATTTTATAAATACATATGATCTTGATTTTTACAAACCCTCATTATATGCATATAATTTAAACTAATAATCATTGTAAACTTATATTTTCGACTAATAATTATTTTAAATTAATAATTTATCTACATATAATTTTGGTTTATGTAAATTAACATAATTATATGTTATCCTTGTTGGTCAAAATTTAAAATACTATAATTATTTTAACTCTTTAATATTAATATTATCACGTCCCAGGGAGCAACTCAATTGGTGATCAAAGTAATGTGAAATTTGTTGAACCCCGGTTGTGACCCAATTTATGGAGAGGAGGACAAGTCGTTGACCCCTAGAGGTTCACAAGTAGTTACAAGTTTGGTGGGCTGCTAGATTCCTTTGGGATTAAAAAGAATATTAATATTATTATAGATCACCATTATTAAATATTATCACCATTATGACAAAAATACATTTAATATTTTTTTCACATTTAAAAAAAAATGTTACATGCAAAATACAAAGTTTAACATAAACTCATATTTGTAAGGTTAGTGTGCAAGTCTCAAAGTTTAAAGAAATACCATTCCTGGGAAAATAAATAATAGTGAAAAAAAAATTCCCCCGCTAATATATAGTAATGTGTTATAGATGCAGTTTTGGGGTGGCAAGTGTGGGGTCATTTTTATCCTGGACGACAAAAGAGGAAATGTATGAATGGAGTCTTGGTCACCTAACTAACAATATCGCAGAAGGCTATGCTTTGTTCAAGGCTTAAATATTGCTCAAAGTAGAGGAATTGAAAAAATCATTGTAATTGGGGATTTATAGAATACTATAAGGGCTTTGGTCATGGATTGCACACCCAAGGATTTACAACTCGCTGTTTTTTATCTCGAATTCAAAGATTGATGACTAAATTTCAATAGATTTCATTGTTTCATGTTCTACGCAAATTTATGTTTGAACTCTCACCTTAGCATTGAATCTCTCCCATGACAAATCTCATGGAAATCCAAACCCATCTCATTGGCTAGGAAAGGGCAAAAGTTAGAGCTGATTTTGTTAACAAGTGCATGTACTTCAAATGTTTTTTGTCCTTAGGCATATTTTGGGAATTTTTTGCATATAGATATATAATTCTAGTATCGGCTGAAATAAATATTTAGGCTATCTGGTTTCAATTTTCATGGAGAAGCTTACAACTCTCATCCTTCATTCTTAGTCCACTCACTTTGTAATCTTGCACTCTCTTTTTATTAATATAAATATATTGTTTTGATTAAATAAAAATGTTATAGATGTATTTTAATTATTTATTTATGTAAAGTATTTTTAATTAAAATATAAATTTATTGTGAATTTGTTTTGTGTTCATTAATTAAAAAATATTCTTTAAATTGTATGGTTATATGTATATAGAGAGACAGGAGTAGTTTTTTTTTTTTTTTTGCCTTGAAACATAGGGATTTGAACTTGGAATCTCATTGTTGACATAATATTTCATAATATGACGGTCATCAATTCAACTACCCCTCGTGGGCTAAGGGGTCAATTTAATTTGAATTAGTTTGAGTGCTTATTTAAGTGTTGTTGAATTAAATATGAAACATTTATTTAAAAAAAGATGAATGTTGTATTTTTTTTTTATTCCCTTAAATCAAATTTCATAATTAAAGTTGACAATTTATTGCATTTGGATAAATCTAAAAATTTTATTTTATTTTATTTATTATTTATTTTGCGCATTTATCGTTGGAATCTAATGATGCAATTGTTAGTTAAATTTTTTAGTAATTCTTTTCCATAATAACAAAGGAAAGATCCTTAAAGTTAATTTCACCTTTTGATTAAGAAGGCTTGTGGCTCTTCTTGTGTTTGTACTCAAGCTAATTGTGAGCTTGCACCACATCCTCCATATGTTATTCTACTTATTCCACATCCCTAGGCAAATCCTTCTTATGTGAAGTACACCTAAGGTGACCGTGTATATGAAAAATGGAGCATCAAAAATGAATATTAAATTAGTCAATCTCCTGACAAAGACTCAATTCCAGCCTATATATAAGTTCCTTCAAGTAGACAATTTCTGAAGTTCATTTCCACACAATTCCTAGTTGAAAAAGTCTTGTCCAAAGCCTGTTTTCTCCTTCGTATTCAACATCCTACCTAACCTATATATTAGTTCCTTCAAGTAGCCCATATCCCAACCTATATGTAAGTTCCTTAAAGTAGCCCATCTCCTAAGCTATATATAAGTTCCTTCAGGTAGCCCCATCTCCCAAGTTTATTTCTGCACAAATCTTAACTAAAACAATCTTGTCTAATGAGGTTGTTTTCTCGTTCATATTTAACACCCTACCTAATCGCTTGCCTATCCAAGTTAAGGTTATTTATGTCTCCAACTCCTAAGGAGGAAAATGTAACTTCACCCAAATTTGTTGTATGCCATCCTAGGTTAGTCAAGTTTTTAAGGGATGAGATAATGTTGTATCACTACAATTTCCTTGCTAGTATGTTGTCATGGTCTCTCTCACACTAAAATATTGAGGTAATCTAACCATATCTATTAAATGGAAGATAACAACATCGCCAAGTTGTTGTCTCCATACCTTTTCACAAACATGCTAATCAACTTTTGAAAAATGTGTCTACCATGGAACTTTCCTACCAGTTTCATCCCCTAGTAGAGTTGAACATGTACCCTCTTTTATAACTACGTTTTAACCCAAAATCAACTTCATTCCTGCTTATCACAATTTTACACACTTGGGTTCCACCTCCTCTTAATTACTTCTACTTTATTACTAGAGATCCCCTAGCTAGCTCAACCAAATTAAGATATTGTTGAAGCTAAAAGCATTGGAGTTAACCAATCCTTCACCACCTTCTTACATATTTCAATAGAGTTTGGCTCTTCCACCTCGAAAGGGATAAGGGGAGTTTTGACGTCTAACATAGGTTGAAATGACAAAGGAGTAACTCTTACCTATTGAAATTCTAAGGCAAGTACAATTTTTTGCTTTGATAATTACTTCCTAATGATTTTCAAATAGTATTTCTCATGCCACTAATATCATTGAATAATTATACATGAAAAGTCTCAACAGTAAATGTAATGGAAACAATAAAGATCATAGAAACACAACCATGCACAGTGGACACAAAATGTTCACCCAGGAAACCCAGCCTTAGGAAAAAAACCAACAATATTTTCTTGAGGAGAAATTGTCTTATAGTACGGTTTACAAATAAGAAATTTGTCTAGAAATATGTGCCAAATATCCAAGTCAAAATACAAATCAAACTTGGTCAAACAACTACAAGTCAAACTAGTCAAAACTAAGAAATCAACATTGGTCAATGCCCTAGCCAAACTACCTTGCAGTCAAACTTGAACCCTGTGGTCAACTATGGTCAAACCCTATAGTATGTGGTCAAATATCTACATGTGTGACTGTGATCAAACCCTTTGGTCAAACTCTTGCACATGTAGCCTTTGCTGCAACTCTTAACACATACAAGTGCAATCAAAACTACTCAAACTCGATTAAACTCGGCCTTCTCTCACTCATGCGGCCTCCAAGAGAGAGAGAGAAAGATGAAGAACATATTTCTCCTTTAGCTGAAATTTCTCCTCTACTAGAAAAGATTCAATGAGCTTGCTATGTTGATCATTTGCTTCTCACCACCTTCTCACATGTTTGTCTATTTATATAAAGCTCTAATATTGAGTGGAGACCCATCAAGGGGCACCTCATCACAATAAACCCCCACTAATTATTTACCCCATTGTTGGGTGAAAAACCCAAATCAATCAACAATTCAAACCCACTCTATAAAAAAATAGAGCACTCCATCCCAAAGTACAATGTGACCATTATGGGTCAATCTCCCCTAGCCAAACTAGCATGGCCCCATGGGAGAAGGATTGCGCTTGGGCCATCCACCCCTAGCCAAATCAAGGTGGCCTCATGGGTGAATATATTATTCTCGCCTAGTCAAATCAACATGACCCGTGGGAGAATGTCTACCCAATATTGCAAAAACAACAACATTACCGTTCGATCATTTTCCATTATTTCCACCTCGACCAAAGGCTTCTTTTTGCAAAAAATATTAGGTTACTCTAAGATAAAACAAGGCCAAGGCCTAGCCTATTAATGTGGTTAATTCCTTCATCATTACCCATGTGGATATATGAGAACCCAAATGCCTCCCTATGTAGTACTTCTTTCCCCAAGCTCACGTGGATATATGAGAACCCAAATAACTCCCTTTGTAGTACTTCTTTCGCCCAAGCTCTTGCAAAGAGTAGATTCATGATAAATTCAACATTGGCTTTGACACAATGTATTATTCAAATCTCTCTCCTTCACCCCAACGGTCCTATGCATGTCGAAAGTATGATATTAATTCTAGATTTGCGAGTTGTTCATGAACTACATAATAGACATATGCAGTAATGAAGCATTGCCGTCGTTTCTCTATTCACTTGAGCAAAACTTTTTGACGTATAAAACCTTCCCAGCATTCCGGTGAGAATGGATCGAACACACGACTTTCAAAGGTTCTTCAGTCTAATTGGCTCTAACCAGAGGCCCGGAAGACAAAAAGGGGGATTCGACCATCGTATTACGAAATAACAAGAGAGAGATGCGGTGAGCGTGGATCGAACACGCGATCTTCAGTCTGACGCTCTCTCAACTGAGCTATCCCCGCACATGGAGGTCTGAGACTCTCTCAAATTATTATCAGCACATGTAGAATGCTAATAGTGTCGCTTTAGCCTCTCCTTCGTTTACTCTGCAATCAGAGCAACGGCCAAACTGGAGTCTACAGGCATTTCTCTATCATCTATCACCCTATTCTCTATCATCTTTACTTTAAGGTTTGAAGGTTTGATCGAAAAGTAAACGTACTAGTTGACATATGAGTTTAAGATGGTCAATTCCACCACTATTACTATAACATTTAAAACTAAACGTGCTCAACGCATTGCTTATGAGTTAAATTTAATTTTGGTGATTTGAACACTCGATGATATAGTTTACATAATACCATGGCCAATGGGTACAATAATAATACTTTTTTCAAACTTATCATTTACTAAAATTTAGAGATGAATTAATGTAATATTTTGAGTTACTATAAATATAATTAGTTCTTTTAACATTTTGTTAAAATGTTTTTTTCCATACCACAAATTTATAAAACTTGTAATATAGATGAGAGCATATGCATACAAATATATTTTTATACGACACAAAGTATGTTACATGTTGTTTGCATGGTGGCTATATAGGTTTGGTTGAGGAGAGACCTTTCTATCCTCAAAGAAATGAAAAATTGGACCTTACTATCCAGCAAAAAGGCTTGAAGGAAGTAATATAGGGTCGTCTTGAGGCTTGGGTGAATAACTACTTAAATTATGGCACATTTACATGTATTTGATCATAATTATAATCCCTTTCAAATGTGTGGTTGCTTGAGAAGTAAAAAGGCTTGAAGGAAGTAATATAGGGTCGTTTTGAGGCTCAGGTGAATAACTACTTAAATTGTGGCACATTTATGTGTATTTGATCACAATTATAATCCCTTTCAAATGTGTGGTTGCTTGAGAAGAAAAAAGGCTTGAAGGAAGTAATATAGGGTCGTCTTGAGAAGCTTTCACAAAGTATAGAGAAGCGAGGAGGAATGAAGAATGGGTCACTTCAACTTGTATCTCCAACTTGAGTGAGGTATGTTGGCTTTTGAATACACTATGGATATGGATATATAGTAGGCCATGGATATCTAATTAGATTTATATCCAGATGAGACAAAACCAATTAATCTAGATCTAGATTAACAAAGTATGGCTCTCGAAATTCTATTGGTGCTCTAATTTCACTTCCATCACCATAGGTGGTTCTAAATAAGAATCTAGGTAGGCTAATGGTTATCGAACAAACATTAGGTCTTCTTTATCTTAACCTATCACTATTGGTTATGGATCTTCTTCCTTGGAACTAAATCTGCTCCTGGTGACTACCTGCCACATTAGGAGCTTTGAAGTGATTGTTGTAATTGGAACTTTGAAGTAAGAAAAACCATTTGAAAACAAACACTCTACCCATTTTGTTACGCAAGTACAATATACGCTCACAAACTTTTTCACTAAATGTTGCCATTACCTCTTTTTGTAGAATACATTTAGTATAAGATAACTATGGTTTTCATATTTTGCTTTGCAGAAATATTAAAAAAACATGGAAATTATGATTACTTCAAAGCATGGAATTTCACTAGAGAGTATAAAGTAATCAACTTGCTACTTACCTACTTAAGCTACCCATAAGGCTATAATGATAATATGGTCCCACAATATCATTCCCTCACTCAAGGATGTGTAACCACTACTATAGAAAATGGGAAATATGAGAAAAGACCCTCTCCCTCTCCTTAAAGCAGTCAGAATGACAATGCTAATAGTACACAACTCACTCACACTATACCCAATCTAGTCAATCTAAGCATAAACCAAAGTCAATGATTCATCATAAGCATCTAGCATATGGTGTCAATTGATTACAACTAGTAATTCAAGTCCATGTACATTTGCAGTCTTTTCAGTACCATCATTATTATTATGATTATAAAAGGAATTAATATATAAGTTAAACATATGTACATTTAATCATGCCTTGGGTCAAATGGGACAAAATTTTAACACCAAAGGCATGGGGGTGGGTTGCGGGTTGAAGAACCT
Source organism: Pinus tabuliformis (assembly GCA_031772625.1). NCBI lineage: Eukaryota > Viridiplantae > Streptophyta > Pinopsida > Pinales > Pinaceae > Pinus > Pinus tabuliformis. The sequence continues at coordinate 88,411,717 of CM062819.1, read as the reverse complement.
TCCCCTTCTTGCCAAGTCTCTAGTGGCTAAAGTTGGGTGGTGAATCCTATCTACAAAGGGCCTATGAATTGTCTTATTACATTTGAAATATATTGCTCCCGAGTTAATTGAAGAGTGAATCGGGAATCTAGCTAAAGGGGGCAACAATATGTATTCTATTTGAAAGGTGGTGTAGGAGAATTGGCAATGGTTAGAAGTTTAGAGTTGAATCGAACCCCGGTTCATCTATGAGAGTGGTTTGTTGATTTTTCGTTGGCACTTCAAAACTATGTTTATGTCTAAGGCACAATCACAAACACACCAAAATTCCACAACACAAGCACTTTGCACAACATAAAATGTACAATAGTGAATCAATGTAGTACATAAGAGAAATTTTCAAACCAAAACTTGTTATATTACAAAATTTAATACAACAAACATAGATCTCCCATACCAATGGATCATGGCCCTTACAATTAGCCCTATTACAAGGAAACAACTAGGGCTTGAAGTCAACAATTTATGACTAACAATCTACCCTTGAAAAAGACACACGAATTACTTTTTGAAAGAATGTTCACACCAACCCTTTCATTCCATGTACCTTGAACACCTGGTAGGTCCTTTGCCACCTTTTTTAAAACTCACAAGTAGTTAGGTTGCTCCAAATTCTCTTGTATCTTCAACTAACCAATCTATCTCTATCAACCTTCTAGTTTCTCCTAGAATGACTGAACATAGGCTCACAATTCTACCTCTAATAGATCTCTGCTTCTCCAAAGGCATCTACATTTAGGGTCTTCAATCAATTTGCCCTATATTATCCCTTTTTGGTCCAAGAAGATTAAAATTAAGGCTTCTATAAATAGCCCTCTTAACTGAATTTTGTTGCTCCAAAATATCGGTCCTTTAGGAAACACTTGGCAACCCACGCAACTATGATTTTCTCACCAAATAATAGTAACTAGGGCTCCAACAAACACATTGCACATGCTCCTTTTGAACATACCTTGTTACCACATATCTATACTCATTCTACTCCATCAATAAACCCATTCTCACAGTCATAATCCCAACCCTTATGCCCTCCTTACTCACTACTCTTGTTCACAATCAAAGATAAGTCTTGGCATCACTAAGGACTGTTTACACCATAGGATACCCACACAAATCTTCCTATAGCATTGTGGCCCTAGAATATAGGTCCGAAGGCACATTTTAAGGGTTTCGTCCCTCTCTTCTCTTCACAAAAATTGATTGAAAAACCAAAAAAATTGGGATAGAAATTTAGGTGATATGGAGCTTGGATTTAGCCCTAACTAGGGCACAAATAATCTCCTACAACTAGCACAATATTTTACACAACCTTAGCCCCTTCTTCTTCACAAAAAGACCATAAACCCCTGCTCCTATGTCTTCTTGATATAATTTACACTTTTGGACAAAAGATGATATAAGAATGAGATGTCAATGTGTGTTTTCAAATGGATTAACCTTATCCCTGCCTATATTATTCTTAGTGAAGTCGATTTTGCCTCAAGGGTCACTACTTTAATTAAGTCAACCTGAGTTCTTTTTCTCAAATGTAATAAACATAAGAGATAAGATTTCGTTCGTTTTTCTTATCCAACATCATTTAATCCCTAGCTGCCCCTTAGCCCTTCATGGGTTCCCCACATGCTTTCAGTGACTAAACATTTAATTTTCACCCTAGTCTTGCACCCACAACTTCGGGTAAAAAAACCCACTATTCGGGTGCATTTCCCACGAAGCTTCATTTTCATGGATCGAATCCTCACAAACCCAGTACCTAGGGGTTGTGGGAGTACCTTGCATGCTACATAGTTAAACACTCCCTCTTAGTGAGGGACGTACTTTCACCACTCGAAAATATCTCGTCATTTTTGGTGAAACTAGCCCAATATTTATCGTTCACCATTGCAACATACCCTGTAGAATGAACCACACTAGTATTGGTATTGTCCATGCCTCTAGAAGCTTCCTGATTATTCTTCTCCTAATAGGCTTTCATGCCATCCCACAATTCCTTCTTGCTAGCAGAAGTCCCTTTGCTCCCTACTAACCATGCACTCTTCTTGGGATGGATTATTCCTCTACATTGGCATACTCTCGCTCAAAATTTACTCCCTCTGAGTATTAGGAACCTGCTTCTTCCTTGATCTATAGGATTTCCTATTAGCTGATATAGACCATTCTCTCTAACTCTAATGATAACTACAGTAGAGTTAGAGCCTTTGGGCCTATGATTCACTTTCCCATCCTCGAAAATCACCTCAAATTCCTTCACCTCAATCACTAAGACAAAAAACATGATATACCTGAGATCTAATACTCGCAATACATCTTGAACTCATAATAGACCACCTGAATCCATACTGAATGGCACACTACTATACCCTCTGACAAATTTTTTACTCTTGTCACCAACCTCCATGTGCAACTTTGAGTCCCATTCAACTAGAATCTCAAAAACTTCACGTGAACATGTCATATGATTTGACACTCCACTATCTACGTACCACGTAGTCTCATCAATGGCACCCTCAGAGAAATGGGAAACTAGAGAAAATTCCTCCTCCAACCTTATTGAGATGTCATCCAACTCATAATATCTAGCAACACCAGCTACTTCCTTCCCCTTCTTCTTCTTAGTGTATCACTTATTCTTCCACAAACGCTTTCTTGAATAATGACCATATTTTCCATAGGTATAACATTTCAACTTGCTCAAGTCCTTCTTTTCCTTTCCCTTCAACTTCCATGCAAGAGCCACACTATCATCATAAGAATTCTTCTTCTTATGAAGGTCCTTGTCTCACAGTTCTTCCTAGGTGAAGTCATCCCATAACTTGTTCCAATCTAGTAGCTTATCGCAAGCAACAATCCCTTTGATAAACAACTTCCATTACTTAGAAAAATAATTCTTCACCAGCTCAGCATCAGGAATATTATCTCTGATGGCAGAAAGCTCATCATGAACTTGAGTAATTCTCATCAAATACATATCCACACCTTCACAATCCAACATCATGGTGTTCTTCAACTTATCTCTCAATACCAGAAGTCGATTCTCGTTCTTATTTTGGAATAGATATCGAAGATATTTTCACATCTCATGGGCAGTGTTCTTCCTAGTCAGGTGAGGTATCAAGTGATCTTTGACACCATCTAGGATGATCAACTTAGCCTCCATATCCAACTCTTCATACACTTCTAACTCCTTAGGGTCTTGTTGTAGCAGCTACAACCACCCTCCAATTTTTTGCCTTAGCTTCATTTTGAAGCCTCCCTACCAACCTTTCACAATAACATGTCTTGCTTTGTCAAGAACACAAGATTCAGTGATTTTCTTGCAGAATGACAGCCTGTCCATCAGAGATCGTTGCATTCCCCTCACAGGTTGTTCCTCCGGACTTGGTCCATGTTATAGACATTTTTGTGCCTTACAGCTCCAAGCATGAAATGTCCATAAACCAAGGGCTCCTAAGTCCTTAAAAGTGTTGTTATTACTCCTAAAGGAACAAGGTCAACAAATTACAGCTTCTCCCAGGAGTTCTCCACCAGAAACTGCTCAGAACTAGTCAAATCAGGATCATTTCAGCTGCTCCACTAGCTAGCTGCGTTGCAAAGCATCCAAATACACTAGCTAGGTGCGTTGCAACGCACCTAAATCCACTACCAGGGTGCGTTGAGCGGAAGATGACAAGTGGCAGAGTCATTCCACGAGGTGGAGAGACAATGGAAGCTTCCAGAATCTACTCCAATGACACTTGCCCCACTGAATTCGACCAGGGATGAGTAAGAGGCTCTCAGTCTCCAAGTGGAAGCAAGAACTGACAGAGAGAAGCCACTAATCAATTCATGAGCTGACTCATCCTCTTTGCATACATCTATATATGGATCCCTCATCCAAGAGATCCGGAGGCTGGAATTTTGTACATTGCAAAGAATTGTTGTTGGTTTTGAGATAGATATCAGAGTATTGGGTGATTTATGCTTTGTTGGAGGTGAATAGGGAATTCTATGCTGGGAGGTTGATGCTGGATCAGGAATCATCGGTTGTAACTCCTCCTGGATCTTCTTGTTTTATCAATAAAACTATTTGAGTTTCTCCTACATGCTTGTGTATCATTGATGTTTGTTACATTTGTATGTTTAGCTTAAATCTGATCCTAAGCTATTTATGAATATAAATCCATGTCTTTGTGTAGTTTCCTTCTTCTGTGATCTTACAGGAACTTGGTGAAGCTGGGCAAGTAAGGGAGTAGGTAGCTGGAAGCTGTCAAAGAGGAGAGAGATTGGATCAAAGGACTAGCGCAAGACACATGTTGGTTCATCCTATTCCTCTTCGTTTATAGTTCATAAAGAAGAATACGAAAGTAGTTCTCTCTGTTTGTTTCTGAGGTCACTGTCACACCTTAGTGGGATAGGGTCGTTCTGAATAGACACTTTTCCCGTTAACAAAATGGTGACTCCGCTGGTGATGATCGTCTAGTTGGTTTGTTTGTGTTTCTCTTGTTGTTTGTTTCATAAACTTAGAAGTAGCGAATCGAACTACATTTGCCATTAACAAATGCAAAGTAGACATTTGTTGCTTCAATCCATTCACTGGATCTGTTTATGATTTGAACATCTGATCCACAAATGATCTGATTGCCCTCTGTGATAGCTCTTAAACCTTCATTAAATCTACCCTCTGATTGTGCATTACTGATTGCTTTTACTCGGCCAAAAACCATAGATTAAACTGTAAACCGTGACCCAGAACCCGGAAAGAATTCTCGTTTCTGCCCCAGCGCAGGTACTGTGAAGAGTTCCTACATTTCAGTGCAGTTCCCGAGAGGGCAACTTGCGTTGCAATCCAGTTTCTCTGTGTAGCAGGTGCGTTGATCAGCCTGACCTTGTGCAGCTGAGGTTCTTTGCTCAATTTTTTCAGTTTTGTCTCTGATTTTTGCAGCCTGTGGTCAGTGTGTGTGTCTGTTTAAAAACCCCTTTTCTTTGCTGATATTCCGCCTCAGTTGAATAAAAGAAACTGTAGATGTTTTTGTGTGTTTGTTACGTCATTTACAGTTTTCCATTGCAAAAGTAGAATAGTCATACTGTCGTCCTTTGATTTAGATCTGTCGCAAGTGTCGATTTTGATCATAGGAGAAAGTTTATTTCCTGTTGACAGTCGATTATGCTTTTAATTTTTCCTTTGGCTTGAATTTTGACTTTCTAGTGTCGAAACGAGTGTTTATTTCAAAATCATAAAGTGTCGTAATCGTCTCTACCTTTTGATTTCGAAAAGAAGCTTGTTTGTGTTTTTCACTTGAAAGCGAATTCAGATTTGTACAACAACTTTCTTTTTAGGCATTAATATTAAGAAAGTGAAAAACAAAACACATGCATGTGCATTTGCATATTGACAGTCTGTTTGGCTTGATTTAGGAAAAGTGCATTTACAGTGTGCTCTTTGCTCTTTGCGAAAAGATTGTGTCTTTCTTTTCCCTTGTAGCTAGGATTTTCATTGCTGAAAAGAGATAACAGCTTGTTTATCATCTTTAGATTGCATTTTAGGAATTACATCTACATCTCATGGTGATCCCAAAAGGCAAACTTCATAAGAAAGATCAACTTAAAATAAATTCAATGAACTTAACAACGCTTTGTAACTTAACGCACAACATTTAGAGGTCTAGGCTAGAGACGTATTCCGGCGTCGTAAAACCTGGTAACTGTTGTCCTCACTGATGGTTGGGTGATTCCTCCACTTTGAGACGATAAGTTCTAGTACGGACTTGTGCTCCCACGTACCATCAAGTATATATTGGGAGACCCCTATAGGCTTAAAACCTTTTATCCATAGGAAGCCGTGTCGGCTGCCCTACTGATCGCAATGCACCGAACACAACATTCGGGAAGATTGACTGCCGTACCGTAAAAAGTATTCTGCAGTTTTGAGATTGGTTTGGTACTCCCTCTACCTAGACCTCCAGAGCAGTCCCTTTCGTTCCTTTTCAGACTCCTTAACGGAAAAGGTCCATCTGAGCACTTGTCACTTCAGGCTCATTAAAAATCGAAGGAGACTAGAGTCATCTTTTGTTTTTTCTCGACTCTTTAAAACTGAAAAAACAAGTTGTGTCAAAGCGTGTTAAAATTTATTTTAAAAGAAATATTCATCCCCTTTTCCTACGTTGATCTTTGGGTTGAGAAAATGGAGCCTACCAACCAAGGAATTCCCCTTGGTGGAAATCCTAGTCCCTTCTCCTCTTGGGGAGATGTTGGTGCGCCCCATATGGCCACATTGTCGCTTCCAGGACTGACAATTGGCTTGCCAGTATGGCTCTTCTCAACCAATGTCGTTCAGAACACCACTATTCCTGAACAATCGAATCAGCAATTAGACGAGTCCAGAGTTACCCACCAGCCTTCTACTTCCTCTAATTCTTCCTCTCCTCCTTCCTCTTCGCTTGATGGAACTGGTAAAGCTCAAAGCCAAGTTCCTAAGGAGAAGAAAGAAAAGAAGGAGCCGAAGGCGAATGGGGGAAAACGAGTGTCGTCTAACGAAAATCCACACACAGCACCGACCAGGCCTAAATTGCCATGTGTCATTTGCAAAGGAGACCACTTTCATAGAGATTGTCCTTGCATCCCCCAGATACTAAGGGACTGGTCTCCTTGTTTGCACAATCTGATGTCATCAACCTCTGGAAATCATGTTGAAAGCACACCGTCAACTAGTGAAAGTGAAGCCCCAGGACAAAAAGGGAAAGCTAGATTTCCTTGTAAACTGTGCGAAGGCAACCATGCCCTCCACCGTTGTCCCTTCTTAGACGAGGCTAAAAGAGTTTTGGATGATCGTCTGATTTCACCGTTACGACTTCCTCCTGGATATAAAAAACTCTTGCCGAGTCCGTCACTAGTTGAGAACCTAGCTGGCATGCTCAAGTGGTCGGCTGAAGCGCCTATCATTAAAGATAAACCAACTGAATCCATACCAGGCGAAAGTCAAAAGGTCGAGGCGGCAGTTGACCTGGTCTTGCCTTCAGAGGTTTTATCTTCGGATGATAGTCACTGAAGAGAACAAGGATGACACTGTCCAAATTCTCTTCATCAATGCAGACTCCGACGAACATGGGGGAAATCCACCCATTCCTTTACCGCAGGAAGGAATTTCGTCAGAGCCATACCCGGCCGTCTACTCGGTCCCACCTCCAAGCAACCTAGTTGTATCCTTCGACTGGAATCAACTAGGCAGACCCCATTTGCCAGCAAGCATACCATTCCGAATTATCGTTCAAATATATAGAATGGTCATGGTTGGTACCATCATAGATGAGGGGGATTCTGTGAGTATCCTTTCCTCTATTGCTTGGAAAGCGCTTGGTTCGCCATCGCTGTTGCCTAAAATGAGAAATTTGACAGGCTTTGATAAAGGAACCAGTCGACCTTTAGGGATCCTTCCCGATGTGCCCATAACATTGAGAGGGAAGACAGTTCGCATGAACGTCATGGTCGTTCAAGGACCCTTGGATTGTAACCTACTCCTTGGACGAGACTATATTTATTGCATGGGAGCCATCGTCTCCTCACTCTTTAGAGTAATGTGTTTTCCGCACGAAGGAAGAGTGGTCAAGCTCGTGGACCAGCTTTCATTTCCCGGATCACGCATAA